>OX376326.1:4323884-5609260 GCA_947369225.1 Hofmannophila pseudospretella
CTTTCCAATAATTTCGGCAAGTCGGGGACTGGCACGTCCATCGGATTCATAGCGGAGTAGTTACCACCCATTATATTATTTACTTGTGTAGATATTGGAAACCGGCTCGAACGTAGTGCGCACGCGCTCACAACCGCGCGAACTGATATCGGTTGTTTGAATGATAGATAACTACGAAATTATATTATTGAGAAAACTAGTGTAAACTGTGAGATAAACCGGTGGGTCAACTATACGCCGCGCTGTGGACCAGCTTCAATTTAGTTGTTTGTTGTTGAGCCACCCACTTGCATAACAACATTCTTTATGATCTAATCAAGTCTGCTGCATTGTAGGTACAGTGGAAGAAAGATAGGAGACAGACTTAAGATTTCGGGTCCGATTCTTATGTTATTATAATAAAAAGTCTAGATTCGTAATTGAATTTTTTAAATTATATTTATAGGTATGTTTTTATTTATTACTTCGTCATTTTCTACTGGTGTTATAAGTACTGAGGAAACAAGTACCATTGTGAAAATACCTGTAACCATTTCAGCAAGTGAATGGTTACAGGTGTTTACACCTGGTGAAAATTGGATTACATCTGACTTTGTGAAAGGAGTACTCCACCTAAAAGTGAGTAGGTTAAATGGGAATGTAAACTAGCTGTAGGGTCTGTAGTCTATAAATTACTGCCATTACCTATATTTAACTAAAAAATTAGGTAAACATAGGTGTAATTCATTTAATTCAATATTAAATTTATATCTTATCAGGATTCACCAAAACGGTACAAATTATAACACTTAATCTTAATATATAAAATAACACAAATGGACAAAAAAAAGGACAAATATTCAAACAATAGATACAACCTTTTACTCTATTGTACTTCTGGCCATCATACCTTCTGCTTCTTTCTTACATTCAGTAATGTTCATGGTTCCACCTGTATATTTTTTTAGGTTTCTAAACATTTTAACATTTTCTGGCTACAACAATTAACAACTATAGAACTACCCTAGGTCGCCTACGAGAATGTTGCCTTGGCTTTGTCCAGATTTTGTAATTCATCCTAGGCGAGTTCGAGGCCGACCTGCCCAAGGGATGGAGAGGAGCAGCTCGTGATAGAGAAAAGTAGAAGGACTTGGAGGAGTCCTATGTCCAGGGACAATCTGCCGATGTCAAACATAGTTGATAAATTAATAGTAGTTAAGAATAAGAATAGTTTATTTGTGCAGTAAGATTACAATGGAGTAGGAACTTAAGCATATGTTACATTAAACTAAATAAAATAATTGTAATAATAGTTGATAAGTTAATTAATATTTGGCAGTAATTAAAAGCTATTTTTATTTATTTTAAGCTCGATTTCTGGTGCTTTGTCCCACCTATGGACTATTGCCTCAAAATATTGTAGAAAAGTAATTTATTACTCCAAAAGATTGAGACTCATAGCATAAGCTCGAAGAAGTGATCTTACAAGTTAAGACATGTTAGGCGAGGTCAGAATCAGGATGGGTGACTGCTAGTTGCACATTTCATTGACCATTAGTAGCACATTTCATGAGAGTATTTTAAACATTTGTCGTTCAACATTAGTCCATAAGCCATTTCAAGGCCTATGGTCAGCCTGAACAACTCTGACAAGGTTGGTCACTAACTATATGAAACAAACAACACCAAACTAAAGAAGCCATGATAATACAGTAACATTTATTTATCTTATCTAATTAAAGCTGAACTACACAATAACTATCAACATTTAAAATATATCTGAGCCTGTCTTCTTTGCTTGAGACACTGCCTCATCTGGCTGCAGTTTTTCCTCCTCCGATGGCTCCAGTGGTTGACCGTCTTCATCTAACTTGCCCGCTTTATAATCCAAAACAATTTTTTTACTGTATACAGCGTCAAAAAGCTGCTCCGGTGTGAATTCGCTTTGTTTAACGTTAGCAGCCTTGTAAGAAACGTAAGGTTTTAAGTCACAATCTTTAAGGTCTGGCACGACCAGTTCTGGTATCATTTCTGGTACATGTACGAAGCGGCCATCCATATAGTACCCCGTGTCACGTACTCCTCGTTTATCCACCGGCATTTCAGGATTTGAGCTTGCTTGTCGTTGTTTTTGCAGACGAGTGCCTCTCTTATTCGGGATGACAAATTTTCTAAAATTGCGTTTACCTTCCAGCGGGGCTGTTACAGAAATGCTTCTTTTTGATAAGAAATTTATTAATGTCGTAATTTTAGACATTTTAGATAGAAAATCTATGTTATTCCAATATTTTTACAAATGTTTGAGGTTAGAATAATTAACAATGTTGACAGCTGTCAAACCAAACTATGTTTCAGAAATCGATCGACTTTGATAGTGTAGTGAAAACCGGTAATTACCGATAATCTCCATTATAAAGTGCTAATCGTAGCAGCGAACTATATACAGCTCGATGCTGTGATCGAGCGCCCTCGGCGGCCTTTCCAGTATGGAATGGATTAATATTGTCACTCTACGTGGTTTCGCGCATGCATTGTTTTGCATGTTCATTTCAAAAACATACCTAATATCGTAATGTCGAGTTTATCTATCACGAAAATATCGACTAAAGAACGGACCACATAGTGACTAGGTACCTTTTAAGGACCACGGTTGTTGCATGTCGTTTTTTACAGAAATGTTTTTGATGGGATATAACCAAGATTACAACAAACACATAATAAAATTCAAATTTGTATAATTTTTAATAAAACATTTTAATACACCTTACATTTTAAACTTGTGATTGTGAAACACAATTTCGATCAGTAATAGGTATTAGAATAAGCATGGGTATGGAATAATCATGTCAATTTATGGAGTAATGCATTGGAATTATTATTACAACTTTTACAAATATTTGGTGTGTAACAGAATATAATATGTAACAACATTTACATTTCTCTTAATAATGTCATGTAGGTACAAAAGTTATATTAAAACCATCGAAATAACAACACTTCAACTAGGTACAACCAACCAAAAAAGCAGCTGACCACTGCACTGTGGGGCATATTTCGCACGCAGGCAGTCAAAACTATTGACTTTTATGCAAGCCTTGCATGTAGTTTTATGTGCAAAGTGACCAATCTCACTTTAAATTGTCTTTTTATTAAAAAGTAATATTTTGTGCTCCCATAATGAACACCAGTGAATTTTCCTAATAATTAAAATTGGCACTGTACAATAGCACCTCAACCGCTGTTATTAGGGCCTATAATTTATTTATTTACATAACAGAACACGAGGTCTAAAACCAACTAATAAATTAAACAAAACGAATCATCACGTGAAACCCTTTGAAATTCGTAGCAAGCGTATTAAAAGATAAACTAAAGACAAAGCAGTTAAGAAAGCTCGAGTAGGAAAATAATATTTAAAATATTGCTAAAACGAACATACCCAAGAGAGACATAACAGAATTGCGTTTTTATTGTCCATGGGAATGTTAATTAAATACAACTGGAGATATATTTGTATCACAAAAATAAACCACCCTAATTTGAAACACATAATACACTATGTACACAAAAAGTACAATATTTTTTATCAAATGAAAACTATTATTTTCTAGACAATTTTATATCGAAACTGTCAACATACATTAAAAAAAAGTAAACATACATTTAATAACAGTCTATTTTATTTGTCAGCTGAAAGTTACCGCTGATTTTTAATAATAATGTCGTTCACATTTATTTACTTGCCTGTACAACAAAATCAAGAAAAAATAATCGACGACGTTACCAGACATGTATATTTTTAAATAAAAATAAATTCAGGCTACTTAAAAATCCAATAATAAACTCAATTTGAACACGTCCAAAACCAAACCAAACACGTATCTATTTTCAACTAATTTTTAGGATTTCAGATGGGAAATTAATGTACAACGCGTGAGCTTTTTTAAACATTCGGAGGTCCGAAAAGGTTGAAAGCTTCGGTGTGCTTCGGTTATAAAGATACGCCGAATGTACTACGACTGTAGTCAGACAAAGAAAGAGGCCAATTTTACCCGATACCCGAATGTTTTACTAAGAGCTCACGCACTGTAAGTGCCTATTTTGAATTAAAATCTCTAGATTTCGTCCAAACAGTCGTAGTACACGACTGTAGTCAGACAAAGACAGAGGCCAATTTTACCCGATACCCGAATGTTTTACTAAGAGCTCACGCACTGTAAGTGCCTATTTTGAATTAAAATCTCTAGATTTCGTCCAAACAGTCGTAGTACACGACTGTAGTTAGACAAAGACATATGCCAATTTTACCCGATACCCGAATGTTTTACTAAGAGCTCACGCACTGTAAGTGCCTATTTTGAATTAAAATCTCTAGATTTCGTCCAAACAATTTTCAGGCTGTCTGTACTGTAGGCCAAAAACTGCGATATGTAAAATACTTGGAAACTCAACGAGATATAAATTACATTCATCTTTTTCACTTGTAATTACACATTACACATTCATTCATATAAAAGAGCTAGTGCACACACACTGGTAGGCACAAGGGGCTTACCTACAAAATGGAGACAACACTATAAAACCTACCTAACAGTAAACCATTTATAAACCTTGTCTTTTTAAGTTTTTACCATTTGAAAACATATGGTATTCATACAAACAAAAATGCGCCTCACAATAGTGCAAATTAAAATCTGGTGTCTAGTTTTTAACTGCATGAAGCTTTCTTAAAATTCTGGGTGCAATCAGTTGCACAAAACATCTGAAGTGAAATCTTCATTAAATATTTGCTTCCCTCGATTATACCCAACTCTCGTTTATAAAAAACCTTTTATACGATTGTCTTAGGATTGTTAGCTGAATGAGAAATTTATTATCCCAATATTTTGCTTGTAGCGATGTATGCTCTAATGTCGAAGTCTTGTTGGTGGTGCATGACGCGTCTACCTTCCTTCATCCTCCCTCATATCTTAAGGACAAGGAAAATCCAGCATGTAAATATTTATGCTCAATTTTCTTCACATTATGTCTCTTGCAAGCAGAGAGAATGGAACGCCATGAAAAATAATTCAGTTCAGCATACTTATTAATATTACAAAAGTATTATGACAGAGTATTACAGAGTACTACAGAGTATTCTTTAGCCAGTTTTCTTAATTTTTTCTTCTTTCTTTTTTATTCTTTTTCTTTAATTATTTTTCTTTATTCTTTATATCTATTCTTTTCTTTCTTTCTTTCTTTCTTTACGTGTTATTAACAATTTCTTTGTCAATCAATGAAAGCTGGTTTTAACATGGTTTTGTCGGAGTGATCTAGGTTGTTTCGAGTTATGACGAAGTTTTAGATATCGCATGAAATGTGATGATGACTGATGATTAAATATTTTGCTTGTTAGAGTTGTTAGGAAGTGTCATTTCCATTTTATATTAGCTAAAGTCCATTCGCTCAAATCGTCTCGCTGTTTGAAAATGCCGCCCACCGCTGCCGCCGCAACAACAGAGGATGTCGACTGCCGCGTACACTTTCCTATTTTATGATATTTAACCACACGCAGGCGCGTATTTCGTTTAGGAGTACCGAGATTATTTGAGGGAAATTGAGGGAATGGACTTTACTTGCAACTACCGAACACTCAAACCAACTAGTCCATAGGTCACGTATCAGCCGGCCTTTCCACGTCATCATGGTGATTATTGTCCAGTTCCTCGAGGGTATCGCTCGAGGAATGCGTCATATCGCTGAGTTCGTCGATGGCCTTCTGCTTCTTACGCACGTTCCAGTGCAGGCACTCGGCCAGGGAGTCGAACCAGTCGGAGATCTGGTCTTGGGCGCATATTGAGGGTACTGGGTACACTGACGTGGTTACGTATAGGCTGTGGAAGGACGTAATGTTGAGTATTGGGTCACAAATTATATAACATATATTCCTATTTCCCTGCGATATATTATATGTATATTATATGTCACTACTGGACGACCAATAAACCCCAAATCCCTAGAGTATTCGGCTATTTTCACATTCGGACATTCTCAAAGAAATAACATTTCATAGCAAGGTTTTATTCCAATATTTATAGTATGTTAGTAACACAGAAATAAGTCAAGATGGAACGGTGAAGTGGGCGCGGCACCAGTGTCTCAATCTTGCAATATACTGCAAGATTTTATTCATTCGGCGTCTAGTTTTCGACGCGTACCGATCAGAGTGGCTGTGCTAAAATGCCTTATTGTGCGGTTTGTAACTGTAAGAACAACAGGTACGACAGTGAATCAATCAAAAGGAGGTATTTCGTTCGTAATCACGTCACTTTGGGGGCGTAGCTTATGAAAATGTTGACACGTGCGATTCATATATCAGCTCGCCCGCATCACCGTTCTAATTATCTTAATTTATTTCTGTGGTTAGCAACAACAAAATAAGCGAAAAGCGTCATGCAAGCGTATCTATATCTACGTACAAACATTACCTATCTAAATAGTTATCACCTTCACAAACACATTAATTCTCAGACATTTACCGAAATTTTAGTACCGTTTACCTACCACGTTCTTACGTAATTTTGTAAATGGTTTAGAGATTCAGGGAAATAGGTAAATCTAATTTTAATCGTCCCCCGTCTAGTTCGACCGGAATAAACATGGTCCTCTCGCTGGCTTGTGGAATAAACGTAATTTCACAATAAACTAAATCGCAGCGACTTGACGTTTTTCGTATGCCACTAGTCACGATACGTATCGCACGAATCGTTCAATTAACGGTTTCGGTCAAAACAACGATCATTCGGTCTGCCCATACAGTATGTAAACTAACGGATGGAAGATATTTTATGGGATGAAACTACCCATGAATTTGAGCAACTTTCAACAACTTTCAAGAAAAAAATATTCGTAATCGCGATTTCAAAGTTGGCCCCAGTGACTAGTTGATCAGCAGTTACGGATACTGAACACCTGTCCCCCTTTTGGCCTTTTGGTTTTTATTACATCCTGTAGATAACATAAGCGTAAAAGAGAACCGAAGGTTTGGCCTAGTGCCTAGACTGCCATGCGGAAGGTCCGGGTTCGAACCATGTCATCTACCAATGAGTTTTTCGGATTTTTTCGAAGACTTACGTACATTTACCGACTGCTCTAACGGTGAAGGAAAACATCACGAGGAAACCTGCATGTCTGAGGAAATGAAAAGTTTCCGAATGTGTGTGAAATACACCAATCAGCACTGGGCCCGCTCTTGGGAGGCCTGCGCCCCAACAGTGGGGACATTAATAGGCTGATGATGATCTATATACATACAATAGACAAGACAACATGCCTAGAGTACTACAGATAGCTACTACATTAGCGGCGTGCGAATTGCATTAGTATATAGTGCATTAAAACCGTATTGAAGTCTGTACCTATCGCCGTGCTGCAACGCTTGACGACTCCGTCCATCGAACGACACCCACATCGCGTTTCTGGCCTCGGGCGACAGCGCGATCTAGAATATAGCATTATGTTGCTATGAAACATTGTTACCAAAAATAGTCACGTCGTTTTATAAATGGAAAGAAAATGTGCGCTCCAGTCTGAGGTCAGGACTCAGGACTGAGGTCCTCCTCCAGACTGGAGCGCCTTAACGCTCGCCCCCAAAATCCCGGTGAAGCTGTAAAAGTCAATAAGACCAACAGCATTAGTTAGTCAGAAAAAAGGATTAAAATATAACTTTAGAAAAAATGGTTATAAATTATCCGTGAGCAGGATTTGAAATGAGCTATCGCGGCTCAACCCGCCGGATAAAAAATTCACCACTTTTTTCTAGCATAGGTTCTACAACAGTATAAGAGCGCTACATTGACAGCATGTACAGTCAACCGCAGGTCAACCAAAAAATTAATCAAAATTCGAGAATCTGAAATGTATCATATTGCGCAGGCATAAGGTTGAGATTTAATCGAAGGGTTTTGACAGAAGGTATACTACAGCTTGTGGTCGACTGTACAGCGCGCGGATTCATTCCTTTGGCCTGGTGCTCATAAACCTATAGATAGATTATACCTATAGATTTTCGTCAAATCCGTATCAAATTACAATTACTTACATTGGCAGGATAATATTTGACCCTAGATGCGATCAGCAAATCTGGATCATTAGTCAGTGGACAGCCTTGCTAGCCAAAACCAATTTCCGTACAGATGGGTCTATGTTCTATGTTGCTCTATGTTGGCCGGGACGGCACACACTTTGCTACCCGTAGACTATATACTTAACCTTTATCATTTCTTCATTAGAAGATCGGGGTCGACACCATGATGGGGCGGGATGATAGCGAGTGAGGATAAATGGGGGTCACCATGATGGCTGTACCGACAGGTATCTAAATAATTGTTCATTTAATATTCAAAGCAGTTCACCTTGAGCTCCACTCCGGCCGGCACCACGATGGGGCGGAATGACAGCGAGTGAGGACAGATGGGGGTCACCATGATGGCTGGTACTGACGGGTGGATCATGCTGGCGCCAGCTGCTACGGCATACGCTGTGCTGCCCGTTGGTGTTGACACTATTAGGCCTGAAAAATGAATAATTGGCATATTAACATACTTGAAGTAACTTATAACTCATACTTGAAGTAACGCATTACGTTCTTCAGATTAATTAACACTTAATCTCCCACACTCACACACCCACTCACCCTACACTACAGATGCACAAACACACCCCCACCCATACTCACTCTTACCATTATCTTAACTAAATTCTTTTTGATTAACTTTTCCAAATTCCTTTTAGGTTTAGAATATAATTCGTAATTTGCTTGCACGGAAAGTACGACGGAATCCCGACTTCCAAGATACAGGTTTTCGACCTAGTTTGTAAGTCGGAGGTCCTTTTTTTGTGCCCTGTACAAGTGAATAAACTTTTCTTTTTAATTTTAACACAGCATACTGACTTGAAGTACTTGTGAGCAACTATTGTTTCCATGTTTTTTTTAAATTTATTTTTTATGTATAACTAAACCCGCATTTGACCTCGATCTCGCCTGATGGTAAGCGACGATGAGGTCGACGATGGAGCATGCGGGTCCAGTAAATGCCTATTCACTCTGGCCTTGAAGATCCTAAGGTTGTAGGTTTCGGGAAATACAGACGCCGGCAGGCTGTTCCATTCCTTAGCCGTTCGCATAATGAACGAAGAAGCAAATCGCCATGTTCAGAAACGTTGAGTGAGTTTTACGTTGTTTGAAGAACAACAGTTTTACAATTTGTTATTAGACCAGAAACGTATCTGTTTTCATTTTCCATTTACTGTCAATATAAAAAATTATTGCTAGCTATCTTGTCCCATCCTTACAAAGAAACTTTTTTTTAAAACATCTCTACGTCTGATCAATAAACATGAATGAATGAATGAATACTCTTTATTGCACAAAATTAGTGTGATACAGGGTGGACCAAAAGTCCGTTAACATTTAAAATGGTTATAAAAAATACAAATGCTACTTTAGTGAAAAACTGTTTATTTAATAATAAAGTAGACAAATTAGGATTTCACTTTTTAAAAATAACATCATTCAAATGTGACCCTTGTTCATCCTGGCACACCTGTAACCGGGAACGGAAATTTTGCATGACCGCCCGACAAGTGGTTGGTGAAATGTTCTGCATTTCCTCGCGTATATTTTCTTTTAATTCCTCAATAGACACTGGGTTGCTGATGTAAACTTTACTTTTGAGATATCCCCAAAGGTAAAAGTCCATTGGAGTTAAATCCGGGCTGCGGGGTGGCCAGTGAATGTCACCTCTTTTGGATATGACTTTTTGGCCAAAAATTTCACGAAGTGCTGCTATAGAGTCATTGGAGGTGTGACATGTTGCCCCATCTTGTTGGAACCAAGAGCTTCGATTAAAGCCTGAGAAGTCCTGTAATGCTGGAGCAAAAAAATCTGTAGCATCACAATGTATCGCTCTGTATTAACGGTGACGGCGCGGTTTCTCTGATCTTCATAAAAATATGGACCAATGATTCCGCTGGCTGACAATGCGGCCCATACAGTAACCTTGGGCGAGTGTAAAGGTTTTTGGTGCTTCAAGTCCGGGTTAGTGTCACTCCAGTATTTGCAATTTTGTCGATTGACATGTCCATTTAGGTGGAAGTGTGCCTCGTCTGAGAAAAAGATGTTATTGAAGCTCGTAAACCTCTCAAGCACTTCGTTAGCAAACTGCAGTCTCTGAGCAGAGTCATTTGGCTTTAAAGCCTGTACAATTTGAATTTTGTAAGGATGTAAATGTAAATCATTGTGTAGAATGCGATTTAGAGATGTTCTGGGCACATCTAAAGCACTAGACCGCTTTCGAGTAGAGAGACCAGGTTGTTCTCGAACAGACGCTCGTACACGCTCTATGTTTACTGGATCGCGCGATGTCCTAGGTCGGCCGGATCGTGGTTGACTTAAAGTTGAACCTGTTGTTTCGAACTTCTGTACCCATTTTTTAATCGTTTGAATTGTTGGTGCTTGATTTCTGTTCCGTATATTGTAATGATTACAAAATTTCCGTTTAGCTTCGGTCGTAGAATCGTTGTTTCGATAGTACTCGCGTACGCAAAATGCGCGTTGCGCTCCGCTGAATGACGCCATGGTACTAAATCCCTATTAGTAGCTCTCGCTTGTAGTAACACCCCCCGCGCCAATACCCCGCCCGCGCCGACGCAGCGACCTATTCAAATGTTAACGGACTTTTGGTCCACCCTGTACAATGCGTACAAAACGATTAATACAATCTAGGCGGTCTTATCGCTAAAAGCTATCTCTTCCAGACAATCTTCTGGTGGAGTAATTTTGGTGGAAAAAGGTAGGTTGTGCACCGTTTACAATTATATATATATATATATATATATATATATATATATATATATATATATATATATATATATATATATATATATATATATATATATATATATATATATATATATATATATATATATATATATATATATATATATATATATATATATATATATATATATATATATATATATATATATATATATATATATATATATAATTGTAAATATATATAATATACCCATACAAATAAATATATTTATATATACTTATATATAAAACATCTTTATGTCTCAATAGCTGTCTTTAGCTTACATACATTGGAACGTACAGTTCTCCTGAACCGAGGTATTGTGCTAGCCACGAGGATGGTGGTCATTGCCATCCCATTAGAATGACGACATGACACCATTACCATCATCATCAGCAGCCCACTCTAGTCCACTGCTAGACATAGGCCTCTCCCAGGGCGCGCAATTGAGCCCGATGATCGGCTCTTCTCATCCAGTCGCTGCCACCTTGCGCAGATCGTCGCTCCATCTAGCAGGGGGTCCCACACTACGTTTGGCCAAACGCGTTAACCATTACCATCCCATCAGAATAATGTCAAGGTACTTACCGTCCCCCTGAACCGAGGTGATATGCTTGCCGTCGAGGAAGAGATCAATATTGGACAGGTACGGCGAGGGTCCTCGGTCCACCACCACCTCGTTCAGAACAAGGATGGTGGTCGGCTTCTTCTTGTCTTTGCTGTCGTCGTTTCTCTTACGGAGTACCACGCATTGGAGACGAGACCTTAGTGTTAACGCTGCGTGGCCTGAAATATGGTAAAAATATATATGAATTACGTTTGAAACTAAATTAAAAGTAGCTCATGTGATATTTAATGAAGTAAAGTTATTTATGTCCTATGGGCCTGTACATAGCTCTCTATTTATGTTTTTTATCATAAAACTCACTACTTTTTGAGCGAACAAAATACATGGAATATTAATTAACACACTCATACAATACACGAACACACTGTTGCTTTCTTCGTCCGTGCAGTCACTGAGGGGCCAGCTGAACATCAGCGCTGTGGCTTCCCTCAGCATTATGCTGAGCTGGTGTACTCTTTTTGGCACTGTACCACACCAGATGTTCTGTGCTGCATGTATTAAACTTTGTATACTTCTGTATTGTGTTCTATATTCTGGTGTTTACAGTGCTAAATAAACATTTCAATTGCAATTTAAACAATGGGTTGGGAAGAAGGACCCGACAAGAATCCCCCACTCACCTCGGATTCTCTGATTACGAAGCCCAAAAAGATTTACAATTGTAAAGGATGACAAATCCGACCTTCTAAAGATGACATAAGGAAAGGTAGTGTGAAGTTGCTTGCTTATAGTAGGGTCAACCTATTTGTCAGAGTTGTGAACAAAAGGCCGCCCGTAGGCATCTGACATATTTTAACGACTGCTGTCGAACGACAACAACCGGGACCTACTGCTTAATGTGCACTCCGAGGCACGGAGGAGCTCACATGAAATATGCCACTAGCGGTCACCCATCCAGGTACCGGACACAGGACCGCGCCAACATCGCTTAACCTGCACGAACACTTTCGGACCGTGCTCGCAACTAGGCTACGAGCTAGTTGTGAAGTGAATGAATATTATAAGATGATTTGCTCTGATGATGCGCTCGATAAACCATAATTTTGTTAGAAATGTATCTTTTTTATCGGAAAAGCCAAAGGAAAAGAAGTTGTAAGTATGTAACGTTTTGTTCACCTAACTATATACGTGGTATCGATCGTGACCATAACCTTGAGAATGCGTAACAATTTACTATTTCACACGAGGCATGCTTAATAATTCATCCGTTCGGTCGCGAGCGTCGAAATGTTACGACTTTGCCTCAAGTTCCCTCGCGATTCCCTTCAGTGGAATATAAAGGTAAGTGGAATGTACTCGTAAATAAATGATTTACTTTGCAACTGTTGAGCCCAATAAAATACGTACTGTATTTATCCATTTGTTTTCAAAATTATCATTAATTACACCTAGATAATAATTCTTAATGATGAAAATGTCCAACAATTTCTATATACATATTAATCACGGACACGGACTTACAAGTATGTGTGAGCGTTACAACACATTCCGTAGCCGTTCGTCTTTGCATCTCGAACGTGCCAAAGCCCCGTTCAGGTCCACAGATATATCCGACGAGTTACATCTACGTTGGCTGGAATCTCATTTCTTTGCGGTACTAACTCAAAATATAAGGGGGAAGAAGGACCCTCCACTCACCCTCGGATTCGCCCTCCCAAACGATTACCGAATCCAGAAGGATTCATTTATTAATGCATAATCATGAGTTACATACAGATGTTATTATATACAATTATTTAGTCCTAACATGATTAACCTTGACGGTATAGCAAGTTTATAAGAGTAATTCTTTTCTGATAATAATTTCTAAATTTTTTCTTTAAAATATTCCCGAACAGAATAGTAACTTTTTTTAATAGATGCTTACCTTCTAACACATTCATGACCTGGTCCTGGAAGTTGTTGAACTGGAAGGGCGTGAGGAAACCAAGCGAGCCTAAGTGGAACGCCATCACGGGAGGGACGGATTGCTGAAATTGACACAACACATTCTTCATTAATTCCAATCGCATTGTTCTTCATTAGAAAATAGATTCAGTCGTATTGGGTTAGTCATCATATTATTATAAACTTGAAAAACTGTCCAATAGTGTGTCGGGCACTTGGGTTGATACCACCCTTTTTGCTGCAATGCAGCAAAGCCTGCATTGCTGTGTTCCGGTTTGAAAGGCAAGAGAACCAGCGCATATACCGGCACATGAGGCACTCCACCTAAGCTAGTGGTAACATTCACGGGCATCGAAACCCCTCTTGCAATACACCATCAGTTGAACCGTCTACGTTCCTTCAACTTAAAAAGAAATCTCCACCTGGAACAGCGAGCTGGCATGCAGCAGAGTGCCGTCTCCGCCGAGACATATGATGAAGTCGATCTTATCCGTCAGGTCATCGGTACCAGCACGAAAAGTCATGAGTCGCTCCCGCACTGAAGCGAAGTCCCCATACTCCTTCAGCAATGTGTCGTCCAGTACTGCCGATTCCACGAACACCACCATGCTTTTCTCCTGGAAAATTAAAGGTTTACGGTAAACATTTTTGATACATGTAAGCTGCTAGATTTAGAAAGGATGAAGTCAGGACTCAGTTTTGAAGCGAGATCTTACCACCAGATGAGATTCAAGAGAGAGAGAGACCAAACGCGGATTTAGTAATAAATAAAAATAAATAAAAATCCAGATCGATTTTCACGATCCTATGATAAATATGTAGGTACTAAAAAGGAAAAAAGTCTACCCCTTGGGTGTATTTCTGAAACCTCTTGAAACCTATCATGACATGCCCTTCATCTTCTTCCAGTCTTACAGTGAAATAAATTATTGTTTTTCTATTTCATTCGACTAACACGGTATTTACTAAGATATAAATTTAGTGTGATGAGCGAACGCCGTAGTCATATAATCCTAGGGCGGCAGCAACTCTAACATGCGCTTCGCTGTCCCCCCCCCCCCCCCCACCCCCACCCTATTAAATCAGCGCTTTGTGATCGGTTGCAGCGAACCGAACCTTGGCTGGAACCGGGCGCGTGAAGTCTTAGACTAACGCGTTTAGCACACTGCAGCGATATTGAAATGGGAGCGGACTGAAACCATAGAAATCTAGAAAACCGAAAAATAGATTTGTGGGTTCGGCCAGATCCAATTTCAAAATCATTGCAATATGATAAATGCGTAAATCAGACTGGTGATCGAAATTATTTATTTCATTTGTAACTGTATACTTACTTACTTGTACATAATTCGTTATATAAGTACGTCAATAGTAGTACAGTACTGTACAGCTCGGTAATCCGGCACCCTGTTTTTCCCCTATGATGCCAAATGCCGGATTATTGGTTTTTTATAGGAAATAATTCTATCATAGTAAAAATCTTTATTATTATAGGTTACACATAAAAAATTGTAACATTATTAATAAATATTTATAATAGGTTGTGTCTCATTATCATGTTAAACATTCAAAACAAAAAAAACGGCGAACAATCTGCGTATACGCTCCCCCGTTCTATAAGCCGGCAGTTTAATGTGAGGGCTGCCGGATTATTGAGCGGGAGAGCTGATTCGAAAAAGGCCGGACTACAGGACGTGCCGGATTGGCGGACGCCGGATTACCGAGCGCCTACAGTATCGCCATATTTTGTCATTGAAAACGGTCTTCGTTAATACTTTTGAAAAACAAAGTAATTATTCCAGAGTGTTCGTGCTAATTACCATTCCATCAATATTAACGCAAGTGAATATATTTATATCACGCTATCTTTATTCAATGCAAGTAGAAAAACACGACACACTATAGAAGTCGAAGACATTAAAATGGAGCATTTAACTTTTTCCTGTCAATTTCAATTCTGGTCATATCGTAAGTAGGTCTATATTTTCTTTAACTTGTAAATAACATGATTGTGGTATTTTATTGTAAACTTGTATGTTTATTTTATTTGATATTTTTTCAGTGATGAGATGAAATAAAACAAACGTCAACCCAGGATATACAGACTGTGAGAGATGGACGGACGACGCGTCAGCAATCTGGGCTCCGGGGTATATCCCTAAAGAGCTCTAAAAATAAAAATAAGTGCATTTTTTACGATACTTGCTGACACAGTGCCCTGCGTCTAAATTAAAGTTTAACCATTTCCAGATATTCTGATTCAGAATTTGTTAAAGGTATGATCAAGCTGCCCACGCAGATCTAAGAACAGCAGGGGTCCGATTCCACTAATAAGAACGTAAACTCAATAGTAACTGAATTGCAGCATACTTCATGTTCTTCGTATGCCACTATTCGATTAACGTTACGTTTTGGTCAAGCCAACGATCGATCGGACCGCTCATAATATGTATTAGCATGGTGTTAGTAGAATACGATTCATACTAGTAGTTAAAGTCGGATCGATATAAAAATAATTGCGACATAATTGGAAGAACGACAAACGTTGTAAAGCTGTAAACAAAAGTTGACGTTTTAAAGATGTACTTACAATAAAAAAAAGGTATAACAAACTATTTTCAGACATCGATCCATTCTCACTATCTAAAAGAATTTTTAAACGTGATATAATGATAACTTTAAGTGACTCAATTAAATAAATCGTAAATAACTTAAAATCTAGTAAGGTGCTCGCATAGGCAATCAATGCGAGCACAATAGTCAGTCAATCAATGCAATTAAATAATATTGAACACCTACCTACCGACTTCCCTTTAACTAGTACCTACCTATAAAATACAACAATAACTATGACCATGTGAACCCACCCTGACTAACGCTCTCTCACCTCACCGCACCTCTCCCTCACACCAGACACACACACACACACACACACACACACACACACACACACACACACACACACACACACACACACACACACACACACACACACACACACACACACACACACACATGTGTATGATATATTATATAATGTTAAGTAACATAATGAAACTTTATAATTGGCAAATGTAAATAATATGTAATGTAATATTTTATTATTTTTATAAGGTCAAAAAAAGCTGTAAATTTAAGTAAATAAATAAAATTAAAATAAAATAAATTAAAAATGACTTTGACTTTGAGTGGAATTAGGCTCCAGAGCCAATAAACAGTTGATTCAACTCTCCGAAAAGGGTGGGTGTAGCTCTATAATTGGGGCGGGTTGAATCACCTTGTGTTGGACTAGAGATATTTGTTTCATTCGCGAAACTGGGTCGTTGGACCAGAAATGGGACACAGTTATATCTCACCACCAGTTTTCAGATGAGATATAAGATTATTTTGATCAAAGGAGTTTTCTTTTTCTTTTTTATGAATATGTATACGGAATTAATCACATCTAACGATTTCCTGGAGCGTCGGTGGCGTCGTGGCTAGGTCGTCGGACTTCCATGCGGGAGGTCCAAGTTCGAAACCATGCAATGTCGTGTACAAATGAATGTTTCGGTTTTTTCGAAAGACTTACGTACATTTACCGACTGCTCTAACGGTGATGGAAAACATCGTGAGGAAACCTGCACACTGAGATAACCAGTGTGTGAAATGGGGAAGGCAACGGCAAACCACCCCATTAAATCTACCACGAGAGTCGTTCTATGTGGTTAATACCTTAGAATAATCACGACCTTCAGTAATGAAGAATACGACTTAGAAGAAAGAACGATTTCCTGAGAAAATTAAAGGTTGGTTTACCATTGCCTTCCCAATTCACATACGGTTATCTACTGAGGTAAACACACACACACACCCAAATACACAGGTTTCCTCGATATGTTTTTTTTCCTTTACCGTTACAGTAGTCGGTAAATGTACGCATGTCTTCGAATAACGGAAAATCTGCATGAGTCCTACCCACTGTGCCCCCGATCCCCTAATAACTAATAAACGGGGTCAAGAAGTCCATAATCTGGAACCGGGACTAAGTTGAGACTGATACTAATAAAAGCGAGATACTTCTTAGAACAAAGAGGGTCTTCTGTTGGTCCGGTGGCGTAGAAAGGAGGGTAGAGCGAAAGGGGAACACAATTTTATAAAATCGCTCTACCCTCTTTGGTACTACACTACCAGTGGGTTTGAAATTCAAGGAACTATTTGCTGATCGTACTCAATACAGACTAAATCAATTAATTTTATAATGGCACAGGTGACCTATGCTATGACGCTAATCGTCTTTCTTGAGCTCATATTTACCTATCTACTTATTTAAAATGTACACAGTTTTTGCAAGCGATTTTCATTAAAAATATATATATGTACTTACCAGGTATTCGTATTACTTTAATTTACATGTGCGTCAAATCGTTTACGCAGGTTCTTAAATGATTTTCATTATCATTTAATAAATAATTCAATATCGGTTAGCGTTATATCGGTAAGAGAATAGAAAGGATTTGTGAAATGATTGTGGAGTTATTTGTGAATTCAATCAGAATCAATTTCAGGTTGAGAATATATACCTATAGGCATAGAGTTGAAAGAGCTGTGGCGGGGCTACTCCCACCCACAGCTGTCGGTAAAAATTGAATTTAAATTTATATGTGCCTATTTACTAGTAGTAGAGATTACTTGAGTTAGAAGATGTGAAGGGATTACAGAAATGGAGTAGCTCTGAAGAGATCATCACTACAGAAAAGCCCTGACGGGTCGTGTAATACAACACGACCACGCGATTATCGCGCGAATAAGGGGTGCGACTTACTGCGATTAGAGCGTCGATGGCGTCGTGGCTAGGACGTCGGACTCCCATTCGGGGAGGTCCAAGTTCGAAACGAGGCAATGCCATGTACCAATGAGTTTTTCGATTTTTTCGAAACACTTGCGTACATTTACCGACTGCTCTGACGGTGAAGGAAAACATCGTGAGGAAACCTGCACACTGAGATAACCAGTACGTGAAAAGGGGAAGACGATGGCAAAACCATCCCATTAAATCTGCTACGAGAGTCGCTCTATGTTATTAATTCCTTAGAATGATCACGACCCTCAGTAATGAGGAAAAGCGATGCGACATGGTTCGCGCGATTACTGTTTCAAACATTTTCAGCTGAGCAGTGTTGGCTGAGATAATGATAACAACTTACATGAACCAGCCAGTGTACGAGTTGCACGAACGGCGCGATGATGGTGGCATCGTGCACCTTCTTGATGACCAGGACCGTCAGTGGAGGCTTGTACCAGGTCAGCCTCTGAGAAGCCGGGTCCTGGATTTGCCTGCAATTGTTTTAAAACATTGGTAAATTGTAACCCTTCAACAATTCGGTTTCGAAGGAGGTGAGTTATAGGGCTTGCAATTTGAAGATTGGAGTATAAAATAAAGTATATAAAACAAAAAATACCTTCTTTGATTCTAGGATTGTTCGGTTTGAGGTATACATAGTATTTTTGTCTCTAACACTATTGTTTGTAATGATTTTTTAAATATACATGGGAATTTGGAACTATTGATACTTGAAAAATGAAAGCGACTACCAGATCTGGTACCACCAGATACTACCAGTTCCACCTATACTTTCATTTCAAGTATAGGTGGAACTTTTAGTCCAATTACGTTCAATGTTGACCTGAAATATCATGAAATGGCCAAGTGCAAGGTTTTGTTTTTATATGCTTGCTTCTCTTCTCTGGTGTTACAGTGAGACCAGCTTTATTTTATATCTATACTACTTGAGTTACAAACCAAAAAATATTGAAATAATAATACATACATTCTATAAAAAACAAACATAAAAATGTAGGTTTAACTCCGTATTAAGTAGGTACCTACCCATTAATGAATGCACCAACATAATGCTAATAAGAAGCATGGTACAGCATACAAAGAGTTGCTTTGTCATGGTTATTATAGGTTTTTGATTGCATCCATTAGATGACTACGGAACAAAATAATGTCACTCGTTAACCCAAAAATATATCATTAGAACCATATTAATTAATTCACTGCAATCGTGAAAATTTTTAAAAAATATTAAAAGAACTCTTGTAACAATAAGATCCTAAGTAAACGGGGTTATTTAAATAAGACGGGGTTATTTATAAATAAGATTAGTCAAATATGTAATGTAAGCGGGGTAATAACTTAGTTAAATAAAATATTTTTTTCCAAGAACTCTTATAAGATTACCGAGATCTTAAGAGGGGTTATTTAACTAAGATTAGTTAAATGACCCGGGGTAAGCGTTAATATAAATATACCTAATATAAATGGTAGAATTGGGCCACTCGATTAAAACTTTGTAAAGCACAATGGTAAAAAGTTATTTCAAAGTCATACAGGATGGCAAGTTTAGATGAACCACTAAGGGCTATAGGATTACAGCTAAACGAAAATGTACTTAGGAGACATTTCTTAACCTTTGGGGTTATTCAAAATTGCATCCAAGATTTTATAAAAAAAAATACTTGTACTCACATAACCATGGCGGAGTTTTTCATTATCCTGCCGCATGGTCCAAATTGTTGTATGGGGCTTGGTGCGTTCAGGGATCTAGTCCGCCTGGAACAATATAAAAACATTACATTTTGGATGTTGGATGTTGCGGCAGGTTTCAGAATTCCTCTCTTGGAGCATGCAGGTTTTTGCTCCATCTTCGGCTTCATCATCACTTACAATCTAGTGAGACGAGTTCAATCGTGGATTTAAAGGCAGTACATTACTAGATAGTGTCAAAGTGTAAACTTAACTAATTAAATATTATCTATTGTATTTGTATGAGGGCAATGTACAGGGAACAAATACCTTTTTAACACCATAGCAAATATTAGAAACGTGTTTAAAATCTACGGACACAAGCCAAAGTTATCACCAACTTAAGACGGTTGCTACTGCTGAAAAATTCACGAATTTTATATCCAATCAAATTAGTAAAATATATCAATATATCGATATCGGGCAGTTAAACGAGCGTATGTGGGACGCCCTAACGGTCGACGTCCGGTCGGACGTCCCAGATACCGCTGGCGCGATGAAGTGGAGAAGGATCTGCGGGAGCTCCGGGCGCCTGACTGGCTCGAGACTGCGCAGGAGAGAGAGCGACGGCGCTCTTTGGTATCGGAGGCCAAGATCCACTTCGGGTCGCTGCGCCAGCGGAGTAAGTAAGTAAGTATATCGATATTTCGATTAACTCGTTAGTAAAAGTAACTTGCAATCAGTAGGTATATCGTCTAGCTAGATAAACAAACACAACATAAACTAGGTAAAGAAGGAACAATTTGGGATTTTGTTAAAAATCTTCACCTGAACGTTAAAGGCGTCCATCGTGGAACTGACGTGACGACATATTGAGAAGTCGGTAATTCAGTGGCGGACTGTATATAATCAACAAGTGTAATTGGGTATAACATAGTATAGTCATTCAAATAAATGTACATTCATTTAAATACAGCGTGTTTAACATTTATATGTTATCGAGAATATGACGAAGTGGAAACGTACGTAAATAACTAACTAACTATTCCAATAACCCGGTAAGTACATGAGATTCGAAATGGCTGCCTCGAATCCGAATCTATAAAATAATTAATATATTCATAAATATTAATAATAAAAAATATTCGAATCCTGGAGACACTTCAGACTCAAATTAGACTTTAATCCCTAATATACCTACCTGCCTCAAACTAACAATAACAGTGTTAAGCATGAAAATACTAATTACTCACTAATGAAAATATTTTTTTTTAATGGCTCACTATAATTTCGATTCTAAAATTGTTAAGAAAGCCAACGTAGTAACCGGTCCAAATTTCTATCCATAGAACACCTGTGCTATGTTTCACTCTTTGGTCATAATCTACAAGATGTGTAAACGATCTCCCGCTATAGGCAGATAATACTTTAATTTCGAATATTTTCTATGTATAGAAACCTGAATTCATTGTAAAATCTTACTGTATTAATTCATTCATACACACGTCATATATATCTACCTACCAACATAAACACTTTTAAATTAACCTCAGCAACCTTAAAGCCGCAACAATATCTTTGATCAATAGTCATCGATATTAGTATAATATATCGATATTGATCACGATAATTCCATGAAAAACGTTTTTCATGGAACTCCCACGTTAATCCCACTAATCTCCATAGATTCACGTCATAGGTTCGTCCTATCGTATCAATATCGTTAGTAATCTCCATAGATTACGTCACGTCATAGGTACGTATAATTATACCTAGGGAGATTAGTGGGATACATTTCTAATATAAATTAAATTTCTACCTAAATTTATTTATTTCATAAACATTACAATTAATTACATTTTTTCGTTAATTAAGTTGTTTTTGTATTTTGTCTGTGTGTGTAATAAAGATTATAAATAAATAAAATTAATGACAATTATCATTGGATCCCGCAATAGACAAGTTCTTTTGTTTCTAAAATCTGAAATTCGCCTTGTTCGTGTTATCTGAGTTAGCCAAAGATCTGTTCTTGGTTTTTCTCATTTCTTCAACATAAAAGTTCATGACCAAGGTTACATCCAAATCCAAAGTAACTTCATTACATTTTTTTGCATTAAAAACGCAATGACAATGACGCCATGATTGAAAAGACTTTTTATATTTTTCGTTGAATGAATCATTCCTTTCATGCTATTGCCTTCCTGTATTGTATTGTCTTATTTTGTTGGCGGGTTTTTTGATTATTTGCGGTTTCCTCAATTAAGTAGATACTTAGTTACTTACAATTGTGGTACGTTTTTTATTCTGAGACGCTTACATGTTCGTGAATTATTGGTCGTTATGGAATAGTATTTAAGAACGAATTTGGTTAAGTACATACTTTAAATCTAATATATATTTGTTTAAAATAAGTTTAATTTCGCTTAGTTGTCGCTAAATCGCTAAGTTGAACTCACCCGTCCGCCTACCAGAAACAAACTTTTCTTTTATATAAGTACCATAGGATAATGATTATTATACTTGGTTTAAATATATATATTTTTTATTTTTTATTATGATGATAAATAAGTTATTTATTAAAGTTGACCACTTCGTCAAGAGAGAAAAGAAAGATTAAAACCGCTACCAATAAGTGCTTACCAATAAGTGATAAAAGTTATTAAATTCATATATGAATTGATTATATAGAAAGTTACATTATGTTAGGAATTCAAATAGTAACCATATTATGTTTCAGAGAAACAAACCGTCAATTGCTAGTAGTAGACCAGGTACCTACAGTAGAAGTCACATTGATCAAACTATGAGGAACCCTGTCGCAATATAGTTTTGCTATGATTTCTTGATGTATGAAAGTGTTATATGTGTAAGTTAAAGCGACAAAGTAAGTATACCAAAGGTTATACCACATAATCAACAGTATGGTTATTAGGGATAATAAATATGGAATAAAAATAGAAGATAAGATGAAAATAGCATACACTATGTACTACCTACCGATAAGTATTATGATAAGTCACCAATGAACAGCAGTAGCAGGTAAAAAGAAGTATGAGATAATTATCAAGGTTTTGATTAAATACAATAATAATGACAAATGATTACATTCAAAAGAATTAATTCGTGTACCTTAGATTACTAAACGGCTTCTTTATACATAAAGGTAGGGAGTCAGGTAGTTAAATGACTTTTCAAAACAGACATCAAAGATTTTGTGCCAGCCTGTCATTCAAAAGTTGTGCTAATAATTGGAATTGTGCCTTGACCACAATATAGGACATTTATTAAAAAAATGGAATTACGTACAAACTAATAATGTTAATTAACTTCAGAGAACTACAATTTTTTTTATGTTGGACAGATTATCCAATATAGATTTCTATTTTATCTGTGCTTACTCGTAAACGCGGCATCGTCAACATAAACAAAAACAACATTAAAATTTATTATAATATCTAAAATAATCAACATACCTTCTATCAAAATATTCCTCTCTGGCCCTAACAAGAGCTGTTTTGCCAGATTCGTGTGAAAATTGCCTCCGCAACATTTTGCTAACAAAAACACTTCACATTTTCAACTTTACGTCACAGATCACAATATTCAATTTACATAATTCGTTGACTCATTCATTATTTAGCGCATTCGAATTGTTTTAATATTAAAAACATACTTATTAGGCGCCTCGAAATCGAAGGTTAAAACGGCGGAACACATCGAGGCACTAATCAAATAATAACAAAGCATCCGCTAATAAAACGTTTTACGAGTTATTTTACGTTTGTGGGGGGAGAGAGTGGGGGTACGTTTCCGCGGAAGGTGCGCGCGCGGCGCGAACTGGCTTCACAGGCGCGCGCGCTGGTGGAAGCCTCCTCTCGAGTGACAGTTGTAACCTTGACGTGCGCGCTGTGATTATCGATAGACGCGGAGCCGGATAGAGAATTCTCATATTACAAAAGGCCCCGTGTCATTACCAGAAAAACATTTCCGGGGCTTGGAGGCGGCGTTCGACATGCAAAAGTCGAGGTCTATTGGACGTCTTGTCTACATAACATAATTATGTGAGCGAACGAGACATTATGTCGAAGACAAAAAGTGCAATATATTCTAAATTACGATAAACCAAGTTATAACCGGTCACTTTCACGATGTGTCTCCCTTACAATATGAATTGGCGGAATTATTGTGCCTTAAAACACAATACCAAAGGGCGTTAAATTAAAAAAAATGTATGTCGAATTCGACATTCTATTTTCTCGCCGAAAAATTTGAAATGCTAACAACCTCATTCTTGTATGGACTTTTGGGATTTTGAGAGAGGATTGCAGCCGAATAGGAAGCGTTCCAAAGCAACCAAACCAACATAACTTGACTATAATGTAATGTACGACGTATCAAACTCAGATTACACTTATAAGTACATATTACACTTATAAGTACATATTTTCGGCCGTGCGCATTTTTGTCAAACCGAATACTTGCTTGTATTTTGAGTCGGTGCGTGATATTACACTATAATTCACGGTCTAACACCCTAGGTGTTTCTATATAGAATCGACCCCTGGCCTGTAATTCCGACTATTTCAAGCCCGGCGCTCGGTCCACGAGTTGGCCATTAGCACCGAAGATCGAAGCAAACCATCCGGTTCCTTTACAATGTTTCGGACGCTCCTTGGTAATTTCCGGTGGGGATTCCGAAACAGGTGAATTGCCTCACCTCAACGCGAAACCGTAGCTACAAGATATTTATATGTTTTGTGTCATAATTTACATTTTGTGAGTTGATTCCAACGCGAGGTGACACTTAAAAAACTGTGGAGTGACGATACAAAGATACTGAACCCAGAACCTAACGTACCTAACTACTACGTAAGTATCTAATTATGGCTAGTTGCATTGTATGCATATTGGCAATCGCCGCGTTATCTCATTTCGGTTTGTGATAAGAGTTGTCAATAACACGTAATGCACACGTGTGTTACTATACTTATTGTGTTATGTGAACTTATGTGTCAGTAGGTCTTCCAATGAATAATAAAGATAATAAGAATATTGAACTTTTATGTTTCCAAAGGTTTTTATAATAAGATACCTGATACTTCAATAAATATGACAGAGAAAAAATTTAAGACCCATATAAGACGGACCTTATGTAAAAAGGGTTATTATAAAATAAATGACTACTTAAATGATAAAGAGACTTGGTCCTATTCAGCTCCAGCTCTGCACATTGTGTACATATTTGTATTCATAATTATTGTAAGACATATTTATTTCAAAAGATGTGCTGCTGAAAGTTTCTTGCGCCGCTTCTTTACTTTCAGGTATTGCACCTTACGAAGTGATGGTAGAGTATCTTATCTTTGGATGGGGGCCGGGGATCCCAGCGACACTTCGACCCATGGGGATCTTTTGTGATCAACCCTTTGTACCTATCCCTTGACCACATCACCGAATATGTCATGCATGAGCAAGACTATGCTTCTTAGTGGGAGGGATTTGAATTCCCTTGGGTCCGGATAGGCAGAGCCTAGCAGACCCATCCTTTTTGCCGCGAAAGCGTCACATTCACATAGGAGATGTGAAACGGTCTCCAGTTGTTAACCACAGGCTCTGCAAGATGTGCTGTCAGTCAACTTCATCTTGTGTAGGTGGGCATTGGTGCTAAAGTGACCGGTGAAGGCAGTAGACGCACTTGACGTCTATTCAGCCCCCAGATCTTGTTGTTCCAGCCCGTGACTTTGTCCCCAATGAATTTCTTAGAGTGTTCTAACCCCTTTAGGGGTTAGCCACTCATGTTTGTGCCTATCGGTACTGTACTTCTTTAATACTGTTTTGAAAGTACCCGACGAGAGGCCAACAAAAGATGGTAGAGTAAAAACAACTTACAATAAAAAACATTTTGATTTGATTTGTTAGAAAGACCAGCTCGGCTATGCAATGAAAATTGCAGTTACTACGTCAATTTTACAATATGGAGACGGCTCATATAATTTCAGTTTCTTTCCCAACTTCATTAACATTACGTTATCGTTAGGAGTGAGAGATTACTGGAGTAGGTCATCATTAGGCTAAAACATTTTAAGGTTATCTTAGCAGTGCTAGTCTATTAAACATGCACTCTGCATGATATTCAATAAGATTGACACTGACCGATATGATCGCTGATACGTAAAGATTTGACCGTGTTTACAGAGCAAACCTTATATTAGACTTGAAGTTAGTGTCACAACTTCATAAAAAAAACAATAGAATAAAAAGGTAGAAATAAATGTAAAGCCGGGGGAATTTACATTTGAGGCTAACCCTGGATTTTACCACAATCTCATCTCATCTTTATCTTATTTTATGATTGGGGGCCGGGAATAACCCCAGCGGCACTTCGACCCTTGAGTTTGACCCTACCCCATTTTTACACACTGGTCATCTCAGTGTGCAGGTTTCCTCGCGATGTTTTCCTTCACCGTTAGAGCAGTCGGTAAATAAACGTAAGTCTTCGAAAAATACGAAAAGCTCATTGGTACATGGCACTGCACAATTTCGAATCTGCACGGGAGTCCGGTGTCCTAGCCACTGTGCCACCGAAGCTCTCTTCTCTGATCTCATCTGATAGTACGAGAAGCTTCCGACGAAGATGCTCCTTCAATGTTGAAAGGTAAAGAACTTACAATGTTGTGTATTATATTCTTTTTGAAAGCTTAAAATATTCATACAAACATAACGTAACAATGAGTCCAATGGACTACTGGACGAACTCAGTTAGATTTTACTTGGTTAATTGCGGTTAATTGGATTACTTCGTTTTGATAGTGCTACAATGACGTCAATACCAGGGTGGTCGTTAACTAAATAAAACTGTCACGCTCACTATAATACAGGGTGGAAAGCAAAACGCAATATTTTGTATGGACTTGGGTGGGTATAGCTGAGATCAAGAATGTGCTTTATACAAGGTTATACATTAAAAGCTCACACTTGGAAGTATCCAAAACCAAAACATTAGTTAGTCTCTTTGATTCTGGGAGTGTTGAGATATAAGAGGGTATAAAATTAAAAAAGGTCTATTTTAGTAAAGCAGAATCGTTATGCCAATTCGGTAGTTTCCACGTAACAAATCTTCTTCTTCTTCTTTTTCAGGCTTCACTTCTTCTTCTTAGCTATGGTTCTAGTTCCATTTAATTATGCAATTTGGCGAGGGTTGTTATTTTTCTACGTCAGGGTATAATTAGTGGTCATTCTGTGTTACATGTCATTGTACGTACTTGATGTTTACATTATAACTCTATAAGTTCCCTGTAAATATATTTCGTCTGACGATCACAGAACACTGCTACACGCTGACGATAGTTCTATCTTATCGATCTTGATAACTGAAGTCTTGCTCAATGACAATGATTCAGCACAAAATTCCTTATCACAACTTGACAGTGTTTATCGCTGTTTATTAGGTATCTTCCGATAGTAAATTAATAGAATAGCACTCTCAACAAAACGTAGAGAGCTCTCACTTAACCTCGAGTAACTCCTGAATCACACGTGTAAGTGCACTGGTAATTTCATACACGCAAAGAAAACACGCCAGGGTTTAAATTCTGAAGTTACTCTGAATTTAGTATCGGAAGTACGAGTAGGTACAGTGGCCAACACCCAACACATCAGTACTTTGTCGCTTTAACTGATTCGTTTGACACATTCATACGAATGTCAAGAAACCATAACCGTAACTTATTTTAAAGAAATGGTAATATTTACAAGTTACCAATATTCTTCTTTAACAATGCATTTACTAGGAGTGGTGCAATGGTCCGGAGGTGGATTCGATCCGTGAACGCTTGCACCGCATAGTTTCGTGCCCTAGCCTTTGAACCATTGTCACTTGCGATGCGATAGGTTTTCACAGAGTAGGTTATATAGCTTGAGTATTCTCTACTCTATTGTATCAAGCAAGCATTCCATGATTCAAATATTCAAATTCTGGAATATTTATTAAATTTAATTTTCAAATATCGTGGTAACCTGAAGGTCTTCCTATTCCTATGCGAAGGATTGGTTTGAAATTGATACATGCAGCACAGAACATCTGGTGTGGTACAGTGCCAAAAAGGGTACACCAGCTCAGCATAATGCTGAGGCAAGC
Source organism: Hofmannophila pseudospretella (assembly GCA_947369225.1). Taxonomy (NCBI): domain Eukaryota; kingdom Metazoa; phylum Arthropoda; class Insecta; order Lepidoptera; family Oecophoridae; genus Hofmannophila; species Hofmannophila pseudospretella. The sequence continues at coordinate 4,351,886 of OX376326.1, forward strand.
CACAGCGCTGATTTTCACCTGGCCCCTCAGTGACTGCACGGACGAAGAAAGCAACCGTGTGTGCGTGTTGTGATGTATGAATGTGTTTGTTTGTTTGGTTTCGAATCCTAACGTCATTTAGTTAGTATAGTTTCATTTTTAGAATATTTCCAGCCCCACACGCAACGAAGAACACTTTAGGCTAGGTTTCCTGGCTAATCATCACTTGCGTGGCAAGCCTCGTGTTATGAATCGATCATGTTACGATGCGCAGTGTCAACACAACGGCAGCATTGACCGACATATGCTGCGCAGTGGACGGTTTCGTCACTATTGGTAGGTTTGTTTGTATGTACAAAGATCCCATTTATTCGAAATTTAACCTTCGAAAAAGCCTCGAATTCTAGGAAAATCTAATCACAGATTTCAAAATTTTGTTAACTACTAACGAGCTTCGGTGGCACAGTGGCTAGGACACCCGACTCCCATGAGGACCGAGTTCGAAACCATGCAGTGCCATGCCATGAGTTTTTCGTATTTTTCCAAGACTTACGTACATTTACCGACTGTTCTAACGGTAAAGGAAAAGATCGTGAGGACACCTGCACACTGAGATAACCAGTGTGTAAAATGGGGTAGTAACCAAAGAAGTGCCGCTGGGTTATTTCCGGCCCCCTATCATAAGATAAGATAGTTCGGAAGTAGTAACTCCAATGTCTAACAATGATACACATAATAATGATACAATTATTATTTGTATACCTGATTAATTCTGACGTAACTTAGTCTATTTATGTTCCTATATACAAGTCAAATAAATGAGTAATCCTAGTCTTAAATAAAACCCCGTGATCGTATGAACTGTTATTGAAAACTAATGGAAACCTACACGTATCTTTAGTGAATAGCCATAAACCCTAAAGAATAAAACCTCGCCCATCCATCCTATCGCCTGCCTGACACACTTGACTTTTATATAACAGGATTGAGGTAATAATTAAGCACGGAAGATTTCACTTGCCTTGACCCTTGTAGTTTGTTATGACAAAAACATTAAATGTCACGTTTGTGTGCATAATATTATTCATCAAAATATAACAGCACATATTCATTTGTTTATATCCATCAGTACCGATAGTACGCGACAGCCCGGGAGTGCGGGTCTGAATATAGGCATGAATCTCATTTCTGTACAAGTTTTTAGGTGTCAGTGGGGCGTAGAAGAGCGAGGGATGAGTAAGGGCCGCCGCCGCGCGGTGTGGAGGACGACATGCCCCGCTCCTTCGCTCTCTACACCCTGCTAACACCTAAAAACATGTACTGAATCGCGACTCCTGCCTATATTCAGATCCGCACTCCCGGACTGTCGCGTACGGTAGGTATCACGCACAAATCATGATACCGTAAAATCGGGGTGATTCCAAGGTGATTCACGATAGTATTTGATCTCATGAATTCTCACGTGCCAAATGATAATCTAGAATAGATTCTTTTTCAATTGAATTGGTTGTTATAATTTTATACTTAATCAAAGTCCAAACATCACCAATTTTAACACAAAATTGTCCCTCCTGTACGAGGAGCAAGCGTATATAAATGGTAATAACACTTAGTACCGCTTGCGCGACAATTTAACCCCAAGTTAACTTACTATTTGTCCATGCTTTTCATACAAAATTGACATCGTGTTAAAGTTAACCCGAGAGTTCACGATTCGTGCAAGACGACCTTAAACTGGCTTGCGCGAAGGTAGAACTGAGAGATAACCCGAGATAGTTATAGTGCCTAACCGGGGTTAAGTAACAAAAACATCTTGCACCAACACAAACTCTAATGTTTTTGTATGAAACCATAGACAATTCGCGAGTTAAACCAGGGGTTATCTAACCCGGGTTAAGAACATTAAATCCGCACATTCACGCACGCCGGCCATATAGTTTAATGCTCCTATTGGTAACGTGTATAAACTTAACTAAAAAAATAACTTTGGTAATAACTTGACTAAGATTTGTATACCTATTTATACGATGTAGTATTTTCCACCAAATTATGTATTAGGTAAATAAAAGACCGCCTAGATTGTATTAATAGTTTCGTACGCACTGTATCACCCTAATTTTGTGCAAAAAAAATATATTCTTTCATAAAAGGCTTTCTACCAAAATTCTGAAATCGATGTAGAGTGGTTATCCCTCGTTGTCAGTGCGTACGTTCAATTATCGAATAACGGACAGAACATATGGGGTTAGATATGCTAATATTATGAGGGATAACCAAACTACTTCGGTTATTTCAGAAATAACAAAACTTTGTCAAGGTCATCTATTTTAGCCATATTAAGCATGGTTCTTCAAAATCTTTGGTTCGATTAATTAAAAGCCTTTATCACTAACACGCACGCCAAGTGTAGTAACTTTATTGACACGAATGCTACTCATACGTTATTATCAATATCATGTCAGTTTCATGACCCATATTAAGATGCAGCCCCCCCCCCCCCCCTCTTTTTTCTAGAAGGAGAAAGTTTTCTATCACATTGGCAATTGCAAGCACCGTAGTAAAATAATATTGGAACCAGCTAATATTGCAAATGAAAAAAAAAGAAATTTGAAAATAAGGAAGTAAAGCAAAATATGGTACAGATTTTTCTGCTTCTCTTTTTCTCTCAGATTCATTCATTCATTCATTGATTCTCATTTAATTTAGAGTTAGAGTTTAGAGTTCTCCGGATCTGGGCACTGACTGCATCTATATATGAAGTTGATGAGTCGATGCATCCACATCACATTCTCACACATTCTAGCATCATCAAGATGATTGGCGGTCTCTTGTTATCACACTATATTGAAAGAACTTAGATGACCTGTCCCGCTCCCTCAAGTGAGACCATATCAGTTTCCTGACATCGATGACTCTAGAACTATTGAACATTGTCAGAGGTCATCAATGTTTGATAACGATTGATTGTTATTTTTATGACGTCAACTACTTACATCCGCCAATTGGACGAAGTATCTTGAGATTTCAACCTTCATTAAAATATAGGTACTTCTTTAATTTCTACATCATATCTCTAGAAAGAAATGTCACTAAATGACTAAGGTAGCTTGAATTTTAAGTAATCTCATACAATTTGTATGTTGCTTTCTTCGTCCGTGCAATCACTGAGGGGCTAGCTGAAAATCAGCGCTGTGGCTTGCTTCAGCATTATGCTGAGGTGGTGTATCCTTTTTGGCACTGTACTGCACCGGATCTTCTGTGCTGAATGTATTATATCTTTGTATACTTTTGTATTGTATTCTGGTGTTCACAGTGCTAAATAAATGTTTTTCAATTTTAATTTGTAGTAAGTTATTTTTTGGTTTCCATTCTTTACTCTTGTATTGTCTTCAATGAGCCGTAGAGCTTTCACATGTCTGTAAAAATGTCATGAATACGAGTGGTACAGTTGACCACAATGGCTCTTCCGCTGTTCATGTGTCTTTACACATACTTAATGTGGAAAAAGCAACGTCGAATGCGTTACGACAGGTGTAGCGACTTATGTGGAGGAGTATAAGTGCCTTTCAAGTTTCACTATCGTCTGAGTGGTCTGCAGGATGACGTGGAACATTATCATGAAAATGGATATGAATGTTATGCAACATGATTTAAGTTCAATCATTACTCTCTGGTAAGATTACGGTCATGTACTCCGGGCTTTCCTCGAGTGTTCTGTCACTGGTATCATGCTGATATCAAGCCACAAATTGCCTGCCAACTGTCAAATTTCTTTGTTATTAACATTAAAATTGTTTGGCGTCAGTAGGTGTTTGCAACATTCTTCTATCATTTGTTTTGTCTCTCCAAGTTGTTGGACATAACAAAAACAAGTAATATTTTTGTCAGTTTCTCAATATACGAATAATAGTATAGCGTCACATATTCTAGATGTTTTGGTCCTTCGGACCGGACTATTGACTATCAATGTTTGAGTGGTGATATTCCATAGAAATATTATTCTAAGTGATATTCTAGTATTATTTTGTTTTAAATAATTCATAGTAGTTCGCCAATTTTATACTGGATATGTTTAGCAAATTAAAATATAACGTAATTCTAACAAATAACACCTTATTGTCGTTCACCCTGACATCCTTACTCAACTAATACCGTACTAGGTATTTATATCCTATATACTTTATATTTCATATTATTATTAGTACTAATTATTATCCTGTACAACAATAGAGTTATTTTGTCCTCATCTTGCACTAGCCCCATAAAAATATACTCCTAGCTTTTCCTCCATAATACGACATACTAAGAAGGCTCACTGGTGGAAGGCACAATGGTGACCTCACTATGGCAACGTGGACGTCAACAGTGGACTCGGTCAACTTCTACACACATACAAACCAGTAGAGGTCAGGCATACAATCAATAACGGATTTAGTACAACAAATTATGCTACAGATGATAAATATAACAGAAGAGAAAAGACAATCGGAACTAAGAAATATCGGTCATTACTCATTCATTAGGAATGTGATGTGACGCAGAAGCTAGAGAGTAGTTAGAAATAAAATAAATGGATTTGAGGAGTTGCCACGTCTGACCAATGATAAGCAGGGCAAACTTTCAATAGTGGAGAGGTGTATTCCGAAACTTTAAGCTAAAAAAACTGACGAGTATATGTTGCATGTACGAGTATATAGAAGAATGACATAATGACAGCCACTAAAATGAAAATATCGCAAGAATTGTAATATAATCTTAATTTTTGCCATATTCTCATTTTACATGAGACAGGTTCTTGCGACATGAGAATATCTTACAGGCTTGGCAATTTGGTATTTTTCTACGTGCAGAATTTTCTCATACCTCCATAAGTATTTATTTTCTAACCTACAAGCCTTCAAGATGCCATTCTCATTTACGAAAAAGATACAGCAGTTTAGTGCTACAATCAAGGACGATAAAGGATTTTTTTAATTACTCAATTACTGCATACTTATCTTATGACTTCCAGGGATATTTTGTGCTCACCCCTTACTTTAGTCTCCTTCCTTTTCCTTAAAGATGCAAGGACGCTGTACAGCTTACAGGATGGAGTCTATAGTCTTCTGGTTCCGTGTAGGCTACCCCCAGAACACTCATACGCTCTCCAGCCAGCGTGATACATTCGCACAGCAATTGTTCCATTCACTCAACGGTGTCACCACAGGCTCTACAGGTGGGATTGTCTGCCAGTCTCATCTTATTTAGGAGGCTCTTAGTGCCAAAATGGCCTGTGAACGCCCCTACAATGAGACGGATGAGAATCCTGCTATAGTTGTAAAATTTCCTGCACCCAGCCGTGCCACCATTTCCAATGAACCTCTTAGAGTGTTTTAAGTCGGTCATTTTTGACCACTCCACCATATGCAGGTCCCTGGTGTTAGCCTTACTGTATACATAAGGACAAAACAGGAACTAAGATGTGCTCGTGAATGCAAAATGTAAACACTAACACAAAACTAAACACTAACACAAAACTAAACACTCACTAGTGTTGTATAGAATTGTACAGTTCGGGAAGTCCAAGTCATACATTGTGCTAAAACGTCAACTGGCCTTAGATCGCAACAATAGCAATCTCGAGCTTCAATTCAACACCATACAATAACTCTATTACGTGTATGATTTCCCTTATAAATAACTCCGGTGTATTAAATAAGGTACAATGTGTTCCTTTTATATCTATCGTTTAACGTCTCACGCGAATCCTTTCAATAAAACACGTTCTTTATTTCGTGTCTTGTTTTCACAATCAATGACATTCAATGTTAATCCTTTGAGTATGAATATGAGCGCCAGTTCTTTTAAGTTTTTCGTTTAAATCTACAATTTATTGTAGTTCAAGCATCAATTTATAAAACACAGTATTGCCTATATTATGTTTTCCTCGAAAAACTCGTTCAAATCTCAACTGAAGATTTATTAAGCATAGTCAATAAAATATAAACATAATGATGATGATGATGAAAAATGATCATAAATAATGTGATGTCAAATTCCTTAGTATAATAAACCGCCCCGAATCGCACCCGGCGGGAAGGTGCCCATCACGCTGGCAGCGTTTCCACGCTGAATAGCCAGCGAGATGCGCTGCACCTGGTACAACTCGGCGCGGGGGTCACCTGAGCGCTCTCTCAGTCGTCGGCCTAAACCGCGGACAAAAACCTTGGCCTCCGTGCACCATACGCCCGTGGTCTCCACAGCGAGTGGAACGAAAATATAGACCGTTTCGAGCCCCGCGTATAACTAAAGTACAATGTGGAAATTTTGACAGTTTTCCGATCAAAAAATGTCACATATTTGAGATTGTCACGTTCTTCCTTACGTGGGTAATAGAGTCTTTGGGTTCAAGCAAATATAAAAATTCAGCTTACGTTTTCTGTGGGGTAAGGAAGGAAATCCCTAGCTAATTATAAAAATATCTTTAAATCTGTTTGAAGAGAGTCACCATACTTTGCTCATCAGTCGTTGTAATAAATTGCATATTATGCCTAGTTTATTCTATAGGTTGAATCTTATCTTATCATGGGGGCCGGGAATAACCCCAGCGTAACGTGTACATAAGTCTTCGAAAAATACGAAAAACTCATTGGTACATGGCACTGCGCGGTTTCGAACCCGAACCTCCCGCATGGGAGTCCTAGCCACTGTGCCACCGACGCTCTTCTATAGGTTGTAAGTAAAGTATTTACCTGCCTTACCTATGTTAAAGTAAGATATTACAAATTGTCATTTAGTTTAGTGCTATATAAACTCGCGAGTTCCTTTTTCATTAATTTAATTTTCCGTGTAAGGCGTGAGTTGACTAATCAGACTTCAGATTCCGCCTAGCAACCCTCCTATATGAAGTCTGTAATCAAGTGTCTTCATCACGGCGTTGATGTGTTTCGGAAATGTTTATACAAGAGCCAGTACTTATTAAGCCCGTGTGCTCCATCTTTGGCCTCATTGTTAGTAACATTACCTTACCACCATATAAGATTGAGGTAACGAGAGTTTAGATGGAGGTTTAGAGTTATACAAGTATGTATAAAAGTTTAGAAGTTATATGTATAAAAAAGCGTCGGTGGCCTAGTGGCTAGGACTCTCATGCGGGAGGTCCGGGTTCGAAACCATGCAATAACTTTTCCCGATTTTTTCGAAGACTTACGTACATTTACCGACTGCTCTAACGATGAAGGAAAACATGAGGAAATTAAGTTTCCAAAGGCGTGTGATCATCCATGAAATCTACCAATCAGCACTGGGCTCGCTCGGTGGATCATGGCCGTACCCCCTTGTGCAAGGGCAGGCCTGTGCCCCAACAGTGGGTACATTAATAGGCTAGGCTTAGGCATAATATTACGCACAAGCGTCACAATACACAAAAATTAAAATGAAACAGTCCAAGGATATTCACATATCTGAGCACAGTTGTGTGTTGTCAAGTTACGTGATTGGTTAGAGCGGGACCGTAATGTTGAATAACCGAAGTGCAAACAAAACACGCAATATACATTGTCATTGAACCGCTCGCTTGTTGGGGCGATATTATTCATTGTACATACATAAATGCCTTCACGCTATATGACCCTTGCGGGGTAGGCAGAGATAACGGAGCCTCACGAATCTCTGTCTTGGCACGTCTCTCTTGCTTCCTCTAGTCTTCGTCGTTTGATATTAAAATCTAAGAACACTCGGTCAATCTGATCTTTAAATGTCAGTCTAGGACGACCCCGGCTTTTCCTTCCAATCAATTTTATAATTGTACTTCTATATATTTCTTCTAAGTCATGTTCCTCATTGATGAGGGGTTTTTATTGTGTAAGAAGACCACATGAGCCAACGGATCACCTGATGGTAAGTAGTCACCGTTGCCCACAGCAGACATCTCACCTCACTGTTATTAGAGGGTTTCATTAGGTGGAGTGCCTCATGTGCCGGTAATTACGCTGGTTCTTTTACCATTAAAACCGAAACAGAAATGCAAGCATTGCTGCTTTGCGTCAGAAAAAGGTAAAAGGGTGGTACCACCCCAAGTTGACTCTGCACAGAGTCTATACTACCTACAATCGTAGTTGAGGAGCTCGAAGCCTAGTTGCGAGCACGGTCTGAAAGTGATCGTGCAGGTTAAGCGACGTTGGCGCGGTCGGTACCTGGATGGGTGACCGCTAGTGGCATATTTTATCTGAGCTCCTCCGTGCCTCGGAGAGCACGTTAATCAGTCGGTCTCGGTTGTTGTCGTTCGACAGCAGTCGTTAAGCCATATCAGATGCCTACGGGCGGCCTGAACAACTCTGACAAATAGGTTGGCCACTAACCATACGAAAAGCAAGCAAGCAACAATCGTAGTCGTGATTATTTTATGGAAATACCACACAGAACACAGAAAATTTCACACACTGGTTGGTTACCTCAATTATGAGCGTCGGTGGCACAGTGGCTAGGACACCGGACTCCCATGCGGGAGGTCCGGATTCGAAACCATGTAGTGCCATGTACCAATAAGATTTTCGTATTTTTCGTACATTTACCGACTGCTCTAACGGTGAAGGAAAACATCGTGAGAAAACCTGCACACTGAGATAACCAGTGTGTAAAATGGGGTAGGCACAAAAGATCCTCAAGGATCGAAGTGCCGCTGGGGTTATTCCCGGCCCCCTATCATAAGATAAGATCATACCTCAATTATACACTCTCTATGAAACAACCGAAAAACTCATTGGCAGATAGATACATGAAATTGCATGAGAGTTCGACGTCCTGGCCACTATGCCCACCAACAACGCCACATATTTCATTCAACTTATAATCACAAATATACTATTAGACGTGGTTAGAAAGAGAATATAAATCTTGGGTAATCCACCAATCTGCAGTGGTCTGACTCAACTATGTAAGAAAAGGCATGGTATGAGTATCACCTTGTATTGCTGGCACGTAATTTTATTAATACCTTTTAAAATTTCAACATACTAAACGAAACTGATAAGTTCGTGCTCACGTCTGTTATGTATCGCAAAATGGTGGAAATGAGGTCCAAGGGTACGTGCCTGGTTTTGAACGGCAGTCTTTCTAGTAAAATCTAGGATGTTCTGGTTCCGAAACATAGACACGAGAACTTGGAAATTAAAAGGAAATTTAATTTCCAGATAGATAAACTTAGCTAACTTTCAGATTTTGAACAAAAAAAATTAATGTCTATTCTATTTTATACTTCAGTGCTGTTTATGAAAAAACACGTATCCTGCAATAACGAACTGTTACAAATTAGTTATTAACTATCTAGTTTCGTAATTTTAAGTATATTGGTATTACATGAAGCGTACCAGTATTGTGTGGCTTTATTCCGATTACGTAGGACTGCGCAGGCGCATTGGGAAATCTCGCGAGGAAAGCAAACATTGCAAACCTAGACATAACAGTTCTAGCAGAATTGTGGTGTGAAATATTGACAGGGCCATGTTATGTGTATAGGAGGAAGTTCCTCCTATTATATATTTTATATTCATACTAGGTCACTTCATAGATACCACCTACCTACCTATATATCAAATTATACTTACTTAACAGTATTTCATAGTTTTAAGTTTTAAGGACTTCAGATCATTCAGGCTTGGAATGAATGTCCCGAATGTCCTATTATAATTTGACCTACAATCACAGGATGGGACATCTGGTGAATAGGACATTCGGAGAAATAGACATTGGGGGAACGGGACATTCTGCAAATAGGACTAACCGAAAGGGAATTCCTGTAATAAGATAGGACGTACCGGACCTGATCGAAAAGAGTCCAACCAGAAACCAACATTGATTTTCATAATAGCGTAGGTAGTTAGTATCCTAGATTCACTGTGGGGCCAACTCTGAAATCAACCCTGTAGTAGAAAGGTCTGTAGATGTCACTTTTAAATATTTTTTAAGTAATTAAAGAGCATCATCTTATATTGATCATTTATAGATCGTGCTTAAATTCTACCTGCCTACCTCGCAAGCTATAGTGTGAAAATATGAGCTTTGTGCTCCTAAAACCACCAGTCCCTGCAAGTCATACCGACATAAATAATAGATATGCCGTAAATTTGTCTGCAATCAGTGCTGTCGAATGATATATTGTGTAGAAAGTCAATCCTGTTTACAATTAGCTTTCCCGTGCAAATGCTAAGGCTGCGGTCTCACTAACACGTTTGTCACCACGTCCGTGCCGTGTCTTTTGTCTTCTTTGGACCTTTGAATTCTCTGCATGGAAGTGACATTTTCTATTTTTTAATTAAACTAATAGAACGATAAGCTTGACGACATGCTTTATCTTTTGATTGCATAGATGATTAATGGGAAGATGAAAAACTGTTTCTTGGTTAAGGACTACTAACCACAACAGCAAGAAGATCGTAAATTCTTCAACAACAGTTACAAAGAAGACGAACCTTCTCAAGATGACGACGTAGGAGAAGAACTTTCTGAAAATACAACTAATCTTTCTTTTGTGAATACTATATTTAGACATGGGATTCTTACCACGGTTTGGTGTTGTCAACCCGCGACCATGGCGCATGCAATCGCAACAAGCGCCGAAGTATCGGGAGCTCAAAACAACCCTAAATTTAATCAAGAAGTGAATTATAGTTGGTCGCATACACTGGTGGTCAAATGTCAATGAGACTACAGCCTAAACTATTAAATCGACGTTGTTTCTACACTAGTCACTGTACAAGCAATACTTAACGACCCAGTCAACGTGTCCAGTTCTAGGCGCTTTTCTAGAAAGATTCGAGTTCATAGGCTGGGGTAACAAAGTATTACATATGTATATAGGTATTTTACTGACCACAAGGATCACTTACGACAAGACCACATCACATCAAGCAACACTGAAATCAAAAGTCGGACTAAAGTCCAAGACGACGGATACCATTTAGGACAGTGGACAGGACTTATGGCTAGAAGGGATGGTGATGGGAGGTGGAGCAAAGCCCTCACTGAGTGGTGCCCAAATGGAAAATGAAGTGTTTAGACCATCCAGCATTCAGATGAACGTACGAAATTTAATTTTTCAAAGCATTCTGCTATCTGCTACACCACCATTTTTAACAAAAGTTTAATTCGTTTCTTGTTAGGTATAAATGTAGAGGTAGAAACCGTATAGAGAGATACAGGTATCTTCATACTTTCATTCTAAGTGAATTCAAATGCTACTTGCATTTAGATTGAAATCTATGCAGACAGGTTATTTGTTAATTTATGCAACATAGTAGTCTAGACTACATCAAAAAGTAACATCTGTAATTAGTCGAATAGTAATAACCATATTTTATGAAGGTCTCGATTCGCTTCAAGTACTATCTGGGTCTCTCTAATTAACTGTGCATCTGTCCTTATCGCCTACTTGCAAAATGTTGATCGCTTTTTACGTGAATATATTTTTGTACTATTCACTTCATCAGGAGGAAACCGAAAAAGGTGATACCAATATGAAGATGCTGCTATAAACAACCAACGCAACGTCGTCAACAGAGATATTCATTGTCAATATTTGCTTGCCATTACTGCATTGAAGAGATTTGATCTACACTATCGAAACAAAAGATTTCACAGAAGTACTGGTATCTTGAAGTTAGACTTCCGTTGATCGCGGCCGCTGCGGCTGACGCGCGCGGCCGACGGCTGACAGCTGACGCGACAATACTAAACACTATGAAAGTGTATGGCGCCGCTTCCGATCATCGCGGCCGATGCGGCTGACGCGTGCGGCCCTCGTCTGTCGTAGCCGCGCGCGATCGTGTCGAAACCTGTCGCGCATGTGATTATATTCCTCTCGCTTCCTCATGCGCGTGTCGCTCATTCGTAAACAAATGTACTGCAGTGACAGGGCCTGACTGAAAGCCGCGCGCGGCTAGCCGCTGACATCGGAAGCAAGGTGTGTCGTCGGCCGCGCGCGGCTAGCCGTCAGCCGTCAGCCGCGATCAACCGAAGTCAACCTTGAAACTGCTATTACGCGATATCAGAAATATGCAACAACAATGTCGCAGCGATGCCAAAATTCATGATGATAGTTTTGTCAATGCGCCCTATATAGCCTATAGGCTATACAATGACTTCGATTCAGGGCTGGCCGCCAAATTTAAAGCGGCCACCCCGGAATCGATGTCAATGTCACCACGCCAGCCAAGCGAGCTCTAGAAGAACCATCTACCGCATAATGGATACGTGGGATTTGTGTATTTAGCACGCGGGCCAAGAAATGGGGTAATCGTTCTGAAGCCATAAAAGTATAGACGTTGACAACAGTGCAAAAGAACCAGATTAACAAGACCTGATGTATGGAAACTTGATTCCACTTAGGTAAAGCAACGAGCCAGTTAACTACTAAAAGAGAAAGGTTTTCCCGGCTAACAACTCATTCATTAATTTTAATTGAAAAAGAAAACAGGGATGAACATACAAAATACGCTACAAAATACAATTAAATATTTACAAATATTGCAGTGATTTTGAAATGACATCGACATCGTCTGCGTCCAAATGTCTGAAAGAAAAAGTCAGAGATGGATGATCAATTAAAATTGAAAGCAGGTTGCGACACTAAACTGGCGACGGTAACGACTCAGGACACTTTGTTAGGCGCGGTGATAGTCGGTGGTCACTGTGGTAGCCAAGGTCAGAGAAAAGAGGAGTAGGTCGTCCAGGAGCCAGATGAGCGGACGATAGAAGCCCTGAAGACCTGACTGCGACTTGCTCAGGACTGGAAATGGTGGCACAAAAGAGAAAGGCTAATACTCTGCAGTAAGATGATACAGGCTGACGATGATGATTTGACAAAAGAAATATCAAATCTATTTATTACTTTACCTTTACTATCTTACTGGATAACAAAGTTTTCTGTATGTATGCCTACTCGTATGTGTCACTTATACAACTCAATGATCAATATACCAAAAGATTATCATTCAGTTAATAGTTTTAAAATTGGTTTCAACGATAGGGGAACATGATATAACACTACTCGCTCTACAAGCAGCCCTGAAAAATAACTAATACAGCTATTCGTCGCTACACACCAACGCCTGTTTCCTACGGGGCTAGGCAAAGTTCCACCTGCAACGATCCTGACAAACCGTTCTCGCTTCTTCCGCACTCATCAATCGCTTCATACGAGTACACGCTCTATAATTAGGAAAAACAATGATAATGAATGATAAATCAACTTAATGCCCTATGAGGCTGAATAGATTTCAGGGCCACTACACCAACATCGTTAATCTAAAAAACAAATACGTGTTAGACAGGTCTAGATAAAGCTAGCTCGATTCATGTCAGTAAGACAGTGAGACGAGACGATACCTAACGGCATAATGATTAGGTTCATTGCGATAAGTATCATTTGTGTGCAGACACACCTATAATTTGTGGAAACAGATTACAGTATCATTATTCTGCTCGATTTATCAGGTCGTGAGAAATATAAATGTAGATTAGGTTGTAACGATATCGACTTCATCGTCCATATCAACCTCCTTGCCATCAATTTCAACCTCATTGTTAGCGTTTATCTCATCTCATATCGTGTTGGCATCTTCATTTCTTTATCTATGCTTTCAAAATTCAAATCATATTCCACTTCCATTTCTAAATTCAATTATTCCATTAATTTCATAGTTTTCACTTTTCTCTCTGTATTTTGTCCTGAACGGACGTATGTCCGTTTTATAAAATTGTCTCCTACTCCTACCTATTTTTTACTATTGTGTTGTTCTGTTCCTGATAAATATAATATCTTCTATTACCAAGTTTCTTCTATTACTTCATCTGCACACTGTCCTAGAACCCTGCTAGCCGGCACCTAGAGGGCAGATTGTAGCAAGGTATACTTAGATATATGAGGTTGAGACATAATGAGTAAAGAAAAGAGGAGATTGTTTCTTAATCCACAAAGTGTATTGGTAGTTGGTGTAGTACTGGAAAGTGGAAAACCTTTGTTTCCTGTGGTTTACCTAACCTAGTTGAATAAATCAATTAACTAATTGATTAATTGCTGACGCCTGCTATTCCAGTCTCACCGTAGAGCAGCTCAATAAACTTGAGCGTCTCCAAAATCTTTGCATTAGGTTCATATTTGGCCTGCGCAAGTATGACCATGTCTCCGAATTTCGGGATCAACTCAAGTGGCTACCTGTTCATCGTCGCAGGGACACTCACATTCTCTCACTTCTTTATTCCGTACTGTTCTACCCCCCCACCCCGCCTTATCTCAAGGAGCGATTCCAATTTATATCTTCCACACATGACCGCATTCTTCGTTCCTCTGAAAACCTCCTTCTATATTCCCCTATCCACACTTCTAAATTTTATGACCAATCCTTCACTGTCCATGCTATCCGTCTCTGGAATTCTTTACCCGTATCCATAAGACAAGCCAAATCCTTAGTTATTTTCAAGGCACAGGTTAAGGCCCACTATCTATCCCAATGACTCCTTCTTCCTTCCTTACTTTTCCACAACTTTGGTTTCTAGTTATATTTTAATATTATGTATGTATGTATATATGTATGTGTGTGTGTATATGTAAATATTTTATATATAAGTATATATAAATATATTTATTTGTATGGGTATATTATATACATATTATTGTAAACGGTGCACAACCTACCTTTTTCCACCAAAATTACTCCACCAGAAGGTTGTCTGGAAGAGATCGCTCTTAGCGATAAGACCGCCTACATTGTATTAATCGTTTTGTACGCATTGTATCACACTAATTTTGTGCAATAAAGAGTATTCATTCATTCATTCATTAATTAATTGTTGCTCACTAATTTTATTTAGTTTAATATAACATAATTGCTTAAGTTCCTACTGGTGTATGGACTGTGAATCCTTTGTAACCTAACCGCACGAATAAACTTATTCTTATTCTTAACCTTCCGTCAGTTTCATAATTTCTGCACAAATGTATTGCTTATCTTCTAATCTTACATGATTATATTAATAGTGAGTAGGTATGTAACTCCTAGATATCTTATCACGACATATTCGTTAATTAAGTTTACGTTTACGAATTTACCGGTTGCGAGCCGCCTTGAGCAAAATACGTAAACTCTGGTTATTTCGCAAGGTTTGTCAGGAATTTAATGCAGTTAAATTCCTTGGCCATATTACACGGGCGGACGGAAAAAGTAGAAACATTAATAAAAACTGTAAATAGATTGTAGAAAAAATACCAGAAAACATGGTTTGAATATTTATTGAGTTATTTGCAAGTCATGTTTACCTGTAATCATTTTAGATTATACGAAAGAGCACATATAATGGTCCCTATATCTGTGCTGTGGTACATTTAAAACATTGTTTGGGTCTGAGAATAAAAATGACAATATCAGTGAGAATTTCGTAGAATTATCGACGCTAAAAACTTGAGCTCTTAGATGTTATTTAAAACTTGCCTACAGTAGTTAATTTGTCACATTCTAGCTATGCAGAGCACCTAACAAAAATCTCTCAATTACCGTTTGACCTGATATGAAAATTATTGTAGTGCTCTACATGTCTCTGAAACAGTTTTACACACCTACCTACTCTACGATGCCTGGCAGGAGTTTAACCGAGTGCCTATATAAAAGCCATTTAAACTTACGGCCAAGTCCCCGATCGGCGACGTCGGTGCGGCCTGGGAGGAGGGTCTGGCTGGGCGTGCAGCAACGCTTGAGGGATCAGGCTCTTGCTTGGCTTGCGGCGGCTCAGCCGGTACTCCGACCGCTCGCCGGCGTTCTTACACAGCCGCAGCGTCGACAGCTCACTCTCCGACCCACACCATAACGAATCCATTGACAACATTATAACCAACGACAACTTCAACACATCACTCAGAAAATCTACTTTTAATTTGCAATGCGTTTGTATCACTTTACTGTCGCAACCATAACTCAACGAGTCAATTCCACGCTCATCAACGTCGGAATGCAAGTTTAGAACGTCCGAAAACGAAAAGTTAGCGAAATTTCACAATCGTAGTGTTTACACGGGTAACCTTCTGCTGGCGCGTTGTTGCAAAATTTCGGACACGTGAAGCCTGTTCGACTGGACGAATGCAAGGCTGGGGAGTTGCGAATTGTAACTCAATTACGGAAATGTGTGGAGCCGGTATCGCGCGAGCGTCCGTACGTCCGCCTGCCGCGAGTCGGTGTGGAGTGCGTGATAACTCGCGTGGGGCTGCCGACCGACTGACTGATACACTGTGGCTGTGGCCCTCGCCATACGCCAGCCGACAACACCCGGCGAATCCAAAACCGCAAACAAAAGCCTGGACCTTATCATAGCCGGCCACTGTGACATTTCGCATCACGACTCTCCGTGACACCAATTCGTGGTTCTAAAACTTCGATCTAGATTTCTGTGCCGTCTCAGCCTTTTGTGTGCATGACGTTTATTCTCACGGTCTCGTCCAAAGGATGAAGGGGTCAACCGTCTGAGTTTTCCTTATTCTTTTCGAGCTCATTACTTTTTATATTCCTTATGCACGTCGCGTGCGCAAATTGTGCACGCGATACGTATATGCATGATTTCATTACTACACTTACATGAGTTCATTATTTATTTAGTAGTTTGTACCCGTGATAACTAGTGAAATGATTCGTACCTAATAATTATTTTTTGAGAAGGTTCGTTATCTTTAACTTTGCGAGCGACGTCTAGTTTAGGCACAGTCTTGTACTTGTAGAGCATTAATAGTTATATAAGTTTCAAAGTTGAAAACTTCTGAAGCATACGTTTTAATTAGAGAATGTATGATGAGTATGCAAGGCATTACCAGAACATACTAATGTAAATATTATTAATTAACGGTTCGCAAATGAAAGTATTCACTAGTTGCAACCACCTACACCACGCAATTTATAGAAACGATTCCAGTTAAAAAATTGCACTTACCTAAATTAGTATGTATGATTCATCGAAACCACTTCAAACGTCAAGATAATAAAAAAATACAAGTCACTTATCGATCGCAATGACCTCTAAAATATTTTACCAACAAGTGTTGAAATCGAATAAGTACCTAGGTACTTTGTTTAATCATATCATTTATTTTGCCGAAATCGCGAATTGCGTTTTTATCACATAAACTTAGCTATCATCACTTCTTTACGTTTTTATCTAAGTTCCAAAAATAACAATAATATAATGCAGAAAACAAAAATACCTGAAATAGAATTGAAATTTTTACCTATGCACTGCAATAGCAATAGTGCAAACTCTACCTACATAATAATCATAATGTGATTTGATAATGTTATTAGACTATATTATAATCATTATAGTGTTTATGATACAAATTTAACTGTAGTTATGATTAGGCTAGATAATAATCAACTGTAACAAACCAATTTACTTACATAACACTGAAAAAGACAAACTGCTCACACAAACTTTTCATAAATAGATAACTAAGGGGACCAAATGGCTTGTAAAAAAAGTTAAGTAAATTTTGATTCGTTTGGGAGATAGACGAATATTTTTTCGGGACAAAAGATCGCGAATAAGTTTTGAAGGACAGACGAGACAGACCTACAGAAAGAAAATATATAAACGTACCTACATTCTGTTCATAATGAATTTTATTCGTGGCGAATACAGTATCATTTTGTTTAAATATTATATATAGGTACAGCTGCTAATACCCAACTGTATTAGCAGCTGTCGAACGAACAAAACACACATTCGCCAATTAGTTGCTATTTACTTAGGTAGTATACCTTTCATATAATATAATATGAGTAGGTAGGTACACGTAACGAGTAACCTAACACAAAAAAATAAAAAAATATACAATGACTCTGTGACTCTACTAGTCCAGCGGTTAGCGGTCTTGACCTTGTACTTTCGCGTACTGGGTTGCATTTTGGTACGAGTCACACATGCCCATAGCTTACTTTTATGAAGTATTGTCTATGGACCGCATTATATTACTCTTTTTATTATTGCATCTATAACCATTTTCGTACAATTTCGAAAAAAACCTAAAAATGTGACATATTTTTCAAAATGGCGGCCGAGTGCATGTGGTGCCACCGTGCCACTTCTTAAAAGTAAGCTATGAGTGTGTGTGACTCGTACCAAATTGCAACCCAGTACGTCAATCTGCAAGGTCAGGCTGAAATAAGGTCACTAACCGCTGGACTATACTGAAGTTGAAGCTCTTTTGTAATATTTTATTTGTCGCCGACTTCAGTAAATTCGGTTTTTATTATTTCACGAAGGGTGAGTGCAAAAATCTTTCTTTTACATACACTGAATATCGGCTACTGAATCCATTGCAAGTATTGCTCCTACTTGGGTCAGATGGGTCATTCACCCAGTTACTTAAGTCCTGACTTAAGTCGTGACTCCTGAGTCACGGTGCCAAAACCGTAACATTCCTGGCTGGTCATCATGACTCACGCCAGCCCATACGGCTCTGTTTGAAAACCGTGTCACAGGAGCAACACGCGCACGCGTGGGCTTTTACGGCAATCGCGACATATCGCTGGAGGCGGCTAGGGTCAGGGCCGTATTAAGTCTCATGGTGGCCCCTGGTCCCAAGAGCGTATGCCATCGCTTGCTCCGCTAATTGACATAACTGACATTTCACTTAATTTACAGGACAAGCTTTTTCTTTTGGGTTACTCTCACAGTATGTGAAAGCGCGTTACAGCTTTCACATGTTTGGTATTATATTACATAGTGTAATACTTAACTGCACTGTGTAAGCTTTAATGGCAAGCGGCGATTAATGGCTTTCCCAGTGGAGAAATCATTTCGAGTCAATAGGATATAATTCTGCAATGTTTTACCACTAGAGGCGCCACTAGCACAATTACGTAAATAAATATTATCGACCAAAAACATTCAAAAATATGTGCTGCACACTTTAATCCTGAAGATTTTAATGAAATAGATCTTTTTCAAATATCGTGTACATGATTGTGTTCTAAACATAACCTAAAATAATTTATTGCTTTGTGCTAGTGGCTCCATCTACGCAACACTTTGCGTTTTATGTCCTATTGTCTCTATTCTATTAAATATACCTACTAACTGAGGTCTCGTCGAGTAGTTTAGTTGTGCGGGTGCTTCGCTCCACTCGTCGTCCGATCGCGCCGTAACAATCTGACTAACTTAACTGGGAGGGTCTGGATCTCGTAATACGCCCATGGGTGGCCCTAAGCCTGTTGTAAGCTTGGCGCTTTGGTTTTTATGGGATCTTACGAAAGTTACAACACTGAAACACACTGGATGAAACAGGAATTGTTTTGGTGCAAATAAATGTATGTATTGTAAAAATAGTAAGCCTTGTTGACGTCAAGCGTGTTTCTATGGCGTAATAAATAAAGTACCTATATTGATTTATTGAATACACTTGTAAGAATTTGTATTCTGCCATCAACTACCTGGACTAGGCCCATGCCTAAAGACGGCACTGGCCAGGGCTATTCTAGAACTTTATTGCCTATTCCGAAGAAATTGTCGAAGGAATTGAGTTTCATTAATTTTATCGTTTATCCTAGAAACACCTTTAATTATTCTAAAATTACGTACATATCGTAGACACGATAGCAACTCCGTATGCATGTTCAGATTCAGACGGATATAACCACTAACTCATGTGCATGTGCAGCTGTAGTGCAAATGATCTAGACCACGTTTTAGAGATTCTACTTTCATTACAACTATTTTAATTGTGTTCAAATCAAGTTGATACTTGATATACTGAAGTACAACTTTTAAAGAATCCCTCCCTCCACTCCTGTATACCGACCACGTAAAACAACCTATTACCCTAAACGCATATACCTTTCTTCTTGTCGTGACGCCATCATGGGTACCTAGGTATACTAATAAGAATCGACATAGTCATGGAATGCGCAGAATAGCCCGTCTGGGGCCCAATTCGCCTAAATTACAATGTTTGTACTTCTATTTCTATCCAATTTCAATTTAGTATTCGGACACCAAATCGCATTCTGCTAACGCATAACTATAATACTACTGTCACCTTTCGATTTACTATCGATCGGACAAAAGTACCTTGGAAGGAACTTATGTTCGATCGTTATATTTGACAGTTGAAGCGTTTTGTTACTGTTCAACTGCGATTCAGTATAAACTAAACGTTTTATTAGAATGCACAAATACGTTACTGTTCGATCGATCGTTGACTCGATCGGAACTAAACTGAAATTGGATCGTTAGTGGATAGTAGCATACGAAACACGTCATAACGATGCAGTTTAGATTCTATTTAGTTACGTTGTATTTAGTGGAATCGATCTCCTGGTCTGGTCATTGTTCGGCCGACAAAGCACCGGGTGGTATGCATGAGACAAGAGAACGGAATCTCAAATATTTCGAGGTGTGTCCATTTTGGACACTACCTGCTGATTTTGGAATTTTAATGACCCATAACTACGGGACTTTATTAATAACTTCCACGTCTATGGAATGACGTGCATTGCGTGCATGAGCTTGTATCGTCAGTTGCACTAAAGTATCATTTAAGTCAAATCTTCTAAAACACATTCCAACCTGGCGCGGTTATAATTTGGGGTTAATTACCAACCGAAATACGACTTTTTGGGTAATGGGAATCAATTAGGGGGCCGTACGATTTAACGACGACGTAACGACTTTAAGGTTTGACGTTGAAGATTTGGGGAATCAATACCGGGTGTCCCAGAAAGTATGCATCAAACGAAATAGGGTGATGTCTGAGGTCATTACCTATCGATATAACACCATATACGAGGTGAGGTCCGAAAATTTCCGGCCTGACAAAGAAAAAGGACACTCAAGATAGTTGTAATTTATTATCATTTTTCTGCAAATAAATAACTAAATGACATTAATTTATTTATTTTGTTTTATTTTTGTTCAATTATTAATAATTGTCCCAAATTTGATAAAATTTATTCGGATCAATTTGGCCCTAAAATTGGTACTAGTTGTCGTAAACCATTAATTTAAAAAAAACTATTCACAAGAATTACATGTGTCATACCTTTTCGAAATCAGGATAAAATGCAGCATCCCTGAGGAGCATAATACAAACAGAAAATCTGCCAAATATCTGCTATTTTTTTAAAATAAATTTTTATGTGGGGTCACTAGGCCATTTTTGAAATGTTCCAAAATTTGAAATATCTTTTTTTTCGTGAAGAATCGGATAACCATAATGCTGTTATATGGATAGGTAATGACCTCAGGCATCACCCTGTTTCGTTCGATCCATACTTTCTGGGACACCTGTATAGTGATAGATATGTTAGCAATGTAAAATGTTTTTGCTATAAAAATATTACTAGGCATATTGTCCTATTGCTTTAACTTTGCATGACATGAGGTAGTGTCCGACCCAGACTCTACTTTTCAATCTAATTTTCATCAACAGGGTAGTTCAACTATTACCGCATAGAAATCAGACTAGTTGTTTTCCATATCCAAAAAAATGTAAAGGTGGTGTTTTTTACTTGAAGAACGTCCACATGACGTGGTCAATGTGTGGGACAGTGAAATAAAGTCAAATAAGAATTCGGACGGTGCAGAAGCGTGGAAGATTCTCCTAGACACCATTTAAATGTGTCACACCAGCATTTTAATGAAGAATTGGAGAAAATTATTTACGTCTGGTTGTATGGGCTCAGATCCCTTTGCCTTTAACAATATGGAATGAATTTCACTTAAAAAAAACATTTGACATTTGTTAAAAAAACGACCGGAGATTGTGAAAAACCGATTTTTATCGGTTATTGCTAACGATTCTAAATTTTATATGTTGGAAATGATCACGTAAATAATGTACCTAATTTAAAAATTAATTATCATTTAATTTATGTGAATACTGCGAGCGGCAAATACGGAGAGAAACAAAGGTAAAGTATATTCATACTCTTCATAGTGTGGAACGTAAACAAAGAAAAGTTTTGTATTAAAAACATAGGTGAACCTGTCGAGTATAAATACACAAAGTAAAAGCAATGAATATAAACTAGACTAGCTAGTGCCTACCTTTCTTCTTCTTCACTTGACTCTTTGCTTGTATTTGGTTGTTTGGAGTTTGTTTTGCTATCCATCTTCATAACAATTTTTCATCAGTATCCGCCACAATAATGTCATAATTTACACAAAAACACCTACACGATAAATAATTGTTGCGTGATATTACATACAAAATGGAAATTCGGGTCTATTTAGTTCGAATTATTAAATACCTAAACATTTTATAGGTTATAAACGCCTACCTATGAGACTTGACTGAAAATGACAGCTGACTGTTGGGTTGCCAGACTAAAACATTTTTTTACCAATTCGGGTAAAGACCTACTATTTTTATTATATTTAAAATGGCGTCGATTCAATAAATTTGATTTCAATCTCACGGTCATTCACGATACCTACCAATCAATTCTTAGTTTGTTTTTAATTCATACTTTTTGTTATCTGCAGCAAGACCTTACATTTGGATTTGGATACGCTACTGACTCTATTTAAATCCTCAAGGTTAGCACGGATCGAAAATCCTCTAATAACATTAGAGTGAGGTGTGATATATCTATGGGCTACGGTGACCACTTACCCCTGTGGCCCGCTTTGCTCGTCTGCTTTAATATCATAAAAAAGACACCACACCCGAGTGCTCAGTCTCACCGGAATGTGTTCAGCTTGTCAGCGACCTTCGTAAGCGGTGTCTTGCGTAAAGGTCCCGGCGAACCTCCCGGAGAGCTGTCGCGGGATTCGGCCGCCAGAGCCCGTGCCACGATTAGATCTTGCTCGTTCATCCTGTAATTAATAGTTCAACTGTAACTCTATCGTTAATTTAACTGATATGATACCTTACTCAAGTAAGGTATCATATCAGTTAAATGCATATATTTTTTCATTACATTACAGTGACTCAAACTTTGAGCGTATGGTGGTGTGAAGGACTCCCTTCCCTTACGTATACTATCGATAACTAACTAAACTATCGTATACTATCGTAACTGTCGATTGGGAGGGGCGTAAGGGTTCGTAAAGGGGGTCGCAACGAATTTAACTTTATTTTCTTCCCTCCTGTGATCTCATTTTTAGTTGGTAGTTCAATGAAAAGTTTAGTTAGTTCGACAGCCGTCTAATAAAGTCGGAGCTTCTCAATCAAACGACGACATGTGACTTCCTAGAACAAGTACCTCTATAGCAACCGCCCATCTGTTTTAATATTTAGGTACGTACTCGTACCTCATATTCATATGATTTGAACCATTAACCAGGTGTTACTTTGCCCTAAAATCCTAGATCATCAAGGCCTGAGGGCCCATGACCTAACAGAAGTAGGTTCGCTTTATATGTTACCTTATCATTTTCAATTTAAAATGATTATGTACTATAGGTACTTAGGCTACCCCTAGCGAATTTAGGTACATAGCGAATTAGGTAAGGCATTTATCAAAAAAGTGGTTTATAATATTCTTCCACGAATGAAGAAGAATTTTTGAATAATATTTGAGTAACTTCGTAGAGAATTATGACGTCACTGTGCACTGTCCTGGCTACATATAAAGAACTGTTTTGCTAAAAAGGGACAGAGCATCTCTCCGGTACTAACTTTAACTATCAATATCTCTGATGTTAGTTGAGATATCGAAAAACTAATTTTAAATCCTTCTTCAGGATCAGGATGTCCTTGTAAGTTGATTAATGGAATTTAAAAAATTCGTCAAATATCCTATTACGCTACTTTTTTTATAGATCTATCAAAAATCATCTAATTGAATATTTTTTTCGGTAGTGACTCTAGCTTCGCTAGGAGTTGAACCATATTAATCTAATATATTCTATGCCTTAAGTCTTCATGTGTATTTATTTATTGTCATATTATTTGCATTGATAAATCTATAATAATAAACTAAACTAATACTAAAACTAAATTTAGACTAAGAAGAAAAAAACTAAAGATAAAAAAATTGGGTTAAGTCCCCCCACATCCGGCAGTGTACCCAAGAGACTGGCTGCGTTGCCCCGTTGGATAGCTAAACTAATCCAAATAGGAGCCAGCTCTTGTGTCTACTGACGCGAATAAGCTTTATAACAACTAGTAATTATATCATCAATAGGAAGCTTCAGGCTGTAGGTAACTACAATTATATAGGCAAAATCTTACTGTCACTGTTGTTTATATACTGTAATATTTACTCAGTTGCGTATGTTCCTAGTAAATATTTACTTGCGCGAAGTTTATACAGATGTAGTAAGCTATTAATTTGTAAATACTGTGAAGAAGCAGCACTGCCAGAACTTTAAAAATTAATTGAATGTCTCGATATTCCGTAGTCGTAAGGATGTTACATACCTCTACATTCATTATTTATATCGTCTGTAATTTACCTACATATATTATGGATAAGACAGCAGTGTAGGTAGAGTTGTTGAAAAAGTTATTCAGTTTATTAACACTGAATCGCCCTGCACGCAATTATCTATTACTGATATTTTGATACAACCTGTACCCTAAATCCTAATAAATATCCTGGCTAAGCCATCACGATTGATTCTATGAACTTCCAGCTAAGACCACATCATACCCTGTCCTCTAATATTAGCATAATTTACGTAGCGCACTAACACAACTTAATTATTATAAATTACTTATTTGAATCCATCAACTAACATAACTTAGTTTACATATAAGTTGTTATTCTTCACGTCACGTGTGTAGTATGAATCTGGTTTTACGAGCATCTTTGCACGATCTTTATCATTAAACACGTGCTGTGCTGGTCGTTGGTATTCCTCGAGAATCACGTAAACATTTTTTAGGGATCCGTACACCGAAGAGGAAAATACCTACCTTTACCTTATTGCTGCCGCTACCCGTACGTTCCGTCCGTCTGTCGAGCGTTTCTAGTGCCGAAGCGAAATAGATACGTAGTGTTACATTCTCTTTGTAAGATACAGCGACTTCCTAATTTTTCCTATTTTTCCTAGTTTTTCCTTAATGAATTTAAGTATTTATATTTTATTATCTACTTTGGAAATAGTAAATAGGTACGTACGACCGATTCTTTACTGGCGCACAAGCCCTGAGGCTTATGCCAGAATTATGTTTTAAGACATGTTATTAATTTTATTTAAATAAAGGAAAAAGAAAAAAAAAACTAAACTGAAAACCAATCCGAAATTTAACTTGTTAAATTATTTTTAGAGTGGGTCCCATAAAAGTAAAGGGAGTTGATAATAGTACATTGATACCTACTAGTGAGCTAAGTTAGTTAATGAATGAAACTCTAGAATGGGTTAATGAATGACCAATGCTCACGCGTTTCATACGTTTTCCAACACTCTTGCGAGGAAAAAAATATATTTCATAAACTAATTTTTAGACATAAAAACTCTTTGCTGAGATTGTTTTTAAATTTAAAGTAAAAAGCACTAGTGCGGTTATGTAAAGCCGATCAATGTTATCATCTAGCATTGCTAAGATATTATTTTACTGAAGGCGGGGGACGCTCCGGGCTTCGCCCTACGCGGAGCTCGGCCTTCGGCCTAGCCGTGCCATGCCATGGCTGTCTTAAAATCCCTCTCTCCACAAATCTTTTTATTTTTTGCCTCCACATTTAAGTATTTTTTTTATCTTGAAATGTCTCAGGATTCCCTACAACTTTAGTTCGAGAAGACCCCATCTAACTGTTATGGTTTCGACAGGCTGATAATCTTCAAATTCTTCAAGTTTCATACGAAGTTGAAGTTCGTTTACTGTTCCTGGTAATCAGACGTCGAAAACGCACCATGAACCTGAATATTTGAGCTCAAACTCAAACCATCTAGCTATTACCGTTCCAGTCATTCCATCTGACATCAAAGAGACTCTCAAACCACTGGTCCAATTTTTATTAGACCTAACTAAGAACACTCTCGACGAAATTATCAATTAAATTTTTAAAAAAACTGGGTCCAAATCGGACCATCCGTTGTTATGATGCCACAGACAAACAGACCGACAGACAAACGTGTCCAACTTATAACACGTCCTCCCTCGATCGGTCGGGGGTTAAAAATAGTGTTGAAAATTGTGTAGGGCGCTGCAAGTAAACTTTAATTCTAATCGTTCGCCACCAGGTGTCGCTGTAATATTTTAAATAGCGGTTTCGTTTTGTTTAGTCAAATTAAGGTGGTAGAGGCGTTTATAAACTTGCTTTAACCTACTTAACCTACCTATATCAATTATATTGATAACCTACCTAACCTAAAATAATTTTTTCAAAGTTCTGCACTGTATCTCAAAACAGTAAACAGACTTTTATTATAAAACATACATACCTTCACGCTATGTCCCTTGCAGTAGGGGGTAGGCAGAGAGAACAGAGCGCCACGAATCCCCGTCTTGGCCCGCTTCTTTTGCTCCCTCAACGTTGGGGGTCGACTTCTATATTTTAAAATCTAAGAGCGCTCTGTCAATCTAATCTCCTTCAACTCACTTTCGCTTCGTATACCTGTTTCGTCATTCGTTCATCACTCATTCTTTCTACATGCCCGAACCAACGGAGCATGCCTTTTTTCATCTTATTGATGACACATACCTCAGACCAGCTATTCTACGTATCTCTTCGTTGCGTATTCGGTCAGCCAGGGTTACGCCGCACAATTTAGAAATAGAAAAACCTTAATTTACGCAGAGACCGCATTTCTACTACATTCATCTTACTTTCATACGTCTTCGGGCACACCCAGGATTCACTGCCGTGCAGTAGAGTCGGCACCAACGTCGCTAGTCGTGCCTATTTCCACACATTGGTTTTGCGTCAACGCGGACAGGGCACCATTGACTCTGTTTCCGGCAGCTATCCGTCTTTCTACGTCCATATCAAATTGACGTGCAGTAGAGACGTTGGTGCCGACTCTACTGCACGTCAGTGAATCCTGGGTGTGCCCGAAGAGACGAACAAATGACTGTGTGTAATATACATTACACACAGTCATTTGTTCGTCTCTTTCGAATACCAGAACCTTAGTTTTAACTACATTCAGGTGGAGACCTTTGTTCTCGCATCCTTCTTTCATACTCCTGATAGTGCTTGTAGTTCACTCTCTGACGATGCTCTCAATACAGCATCATCAGCGTATGATAGACAATTCACAATTTTCAAATTCACTTTTTGATCACCTAAGTTCACTCCAATTTAACTCTCTTTCAGACGTCTAAGTCTAAGGCAACTATCGTGATACAAAATGAGCAGCCAGGCGGACATTACTCAACCTTGTTTGTCTCCAGATAGGATATTAAACCAGGTGACATATCCCGTACACAGGCTTTGTTGCCAAGTTATAGTGATATCACAGCTTGGAACAGGCGGCCATCCACGTCATATCCGGACAGTATACTCTATAGTTCCTTTCGCACAACCCTATCAAATGCCTTCTCTAAGTCCACAAAAGTGCAGAAAACCTTCTAGTAGATAACCAGGAACTTTTCTACAATCATGCGGAGTGAGAAGATCTGATCTGCACATCCTCTTCGGGGTCTGAAACCGCCTTGTGCCTCCCATAATAACCTTTTTATTATAAAAACAAAGTAAATAAATAAATAAATTGATAAAGTTTATAGATTCTCCAGATTTCTCGATCCGTCTACAGCCTGACTAAAGGAAAGAAAAGGATTTAATTTAATTAGTTAGTTTAGTACATTATTATGCGTATTGGTTTTTTTTAAATGCGAGTAGTTATGCGTATAGTATAGGTCAATCTGCAAGTAACTCGTACAAACAATATAGAATTCGCAGTCCGATTGTATAACCCGCTATTTTACAAAACCGTTAGTCATTTTTCAAAACGGCGCCTTTATGTATTTACAGGTATAGTTAACCGAATTTTTACCGCTCAATTATATTATATTTCTGGCTGTTATTGCTACATATACGAAAAATTACCTATTGTGATCGATGGATTTCTTTACGCATAATCTTGAAATACATATTTCTTTTTATCTCGATGTATAAACTAGACTAGACTAGTGGATAAATGTTTTTTGAAGTTAAAACAATAATATGGGGCAATAAAGGCAAACAAACAAACAAACAAAAGCAGCTACCTGAACCGTTGTAACTTATAGGACATTCTTAAGAGACCTACCCTAACTTTTGGAGTTATTCACGACTTTTTAGTACTCTAACCTCAGTTTGTCCCATATAGTCTTTACATCCCTATAAGAAACAGAATCGATTGACACCATAAAAAGAAAACGTGAGAATTGCCCTTTTTCTCGCTGACTGTACCATTTTTTCAAAATCTGTAAATACAGTTGTAAATAACTCCAAAAGTTAGTGTAAGTCTCTTAAGAACGTTTTCCTGTAAGGTACAACGGTTAAGGTAGCTGCCTTTACTGCCCCATCTCAAATTTCCACCCTGTATATACATAACGGTGCCATTTTGCTAAATGACTAGCAGTTTTGTAAAACAGCGGGTTATACAATCGGACACATGCTGGCGTGAAGATGTATGTTTAATATAGAAAACCGTGGCGCTTCATTCTCTATCCCTATCCCGCAAAGGACATATCCTATAGTTAATATCTAAGTACCTACACTATATATACCTATCTGACTGTACTGTATTGTACCACCAACATATTTATAGAAGCTTCCATTATGTTAAGTAAGATGTAGAAAAAAAGAATAGTTAGTTTTTCAAACGAATGAGAAATACTCTTAGGTAAAAAATCTCTGCATGGAATTCCGGTTTTATGCTAATCGTAAGTGTTAACAAATATTCTACAAACGATACTCACTTTTACTCTTATCCAGTAGAGCTATAGCATTCACTAACACTATTATATCTGACTGTCTTTTTCCACTACGAACAGCTGATTAACGATCACTAAACATAAACACCAACATTGTGGGAAAAATGTTTTTAAAAATAGAACACTTGACGGCGGTAGGACGCTGCGTGTGCGCGGGTTAGCGATTTGTATGACAATGCTGTCAACTAGGTACGTTATACGACTGCTGAGGCAGTGTTTTCGCACGAGGGTCGGCGGGTCGCAAACTCCGAGGATCTGTCTGCAAATAGTGTACCGGTAATCGGTCACTTTGTTGGTCTGTGACCGAAACTGTACCCCACTATACCTATATATGTTTACAATCTTTGTTATAATGGCTCAACCATCACGGCTCTTAGTCTACCCTAATAAGAAACCCGTGAATGCAAAACTATTACACATTTCTTATTTTTTCCAGTAACTTTCAGAGAAGTATCTTTCTATTTCGGTTCCAACCATTCAGTTTCGGCCAAAATCTAGTTAACCCCTAGGTATAAGCAAGTAAGCCACGGTCGAAGCCTCTCACTTGATTCAGAGCGAACTGATCAATGGGACCGGCCCATGGACTATTTATTACCTTACCTTACGTTACGTGATGTAATACCCGCCGATGATCAATGAACATATTAAAACATCAATCACTCGATATCACGTCGGTAACTGTCGTCAGCACACATTGGTTCAAATCCATTTATCAAGTCAGTTATATGAATGTATTTTAATTGTGATCTGAAAGTAGACATGGAATACGTAATACCGCACCAGGCCCTTTTTTTCACCAATCCTTGTAATAAATAGGCTACGCCATTATAAACAGTAAATTATGAGAGTATGTAAATATGATAGTTCAACTAATGGGAAACAGAAATATATTGATTTCCGATCATGATATCACGATTTTAATTTAATAATTTAAGTTCAAATTTGCCCCTTTTTTAATCTGTATATCACGTGACCTGAAACGCAGTGAAACGCTATCCGCTATTAGTGGTCATGACGCTGTCAAGTGTGACGTCACTATCGAGTAAACAACACAACGAATGTAGGGCGATCAGTTCTGGTTTTTTTTAAATCGATAGTGACGTCACAGCAATACTATCATGGCGACCACTGTATTCGCGGGAATTTTAAATGATTAAAATTTAAATGCTGTTTATGACTATTTAGCGACTTCATTTTGAGGAAATAAAAACAAGTCTTAAAATAGCAACATTGACGCGATTTTATATGGATTCCGCTTCCATCCATAATTAGTGAAAACCGGAATAAAATCAGTTTAGTAGTTCTCCGAAACTTCGCAGACAGGCAGGACTTTGTATTATACAATGTAGTGATAGGTATACAATACATACTTAATTCAATTATTTTGGAGTGTCGTTTGGTAAAATGCCGAAGACAACATACTCGTAAACAACATTTTTATTGTTTATGTTAGATTAAAATAGATCTAAAATGCTTACGGCGAAAAGTGAGTGGTTCCTCTGTCTACCTTCTCGGGGATTAAGGACGTGAAAGATAAAATTTAAAAAATGTTCTGCTACTATAGAATAGGTGCTACTTAAAGCTACTCAACTCAGATTATTTTTGGGATTCCCATAATACTGTTTAGGTATACTATATAGTATATAGTACTACGTGTATAGGTATATATCATTAGGTAGATACATGAAAAAAGAATACCTACCTACACTTAATATGGTGGCACGGTCGGTAGGTAGGTATAACTACCTAATGATACAACCTTTTTTTTTTAAATATGAACTTTAGAACCTTCAAAATTTCTTGCAATTGCGATCCATTGCTCAAGGTGATAGATAAATAGATGGTTTTTTTCTGTAGTACTTTTTGGTTTATATTTATTTTCTTAATCCAAAAGTAACAAAAACCGTTACCATCAATATAAAGTAGATAAAACGAATGCTCTATACATATTAATAAATCAAAAGAATTTATTTCGGTACGGTCCTCTCTTTAATGTCGTCTGACAAAATTATGCCTCCTGCCGTCTTCACTAATCTCTGGATTAAGAGACGGTCGACTCATAAGCCTTAATGCCTTCTTAACCTAGTTTTATTTAATTACGTCATCTGACACTAATTAAGTGGCCTTGAGAAGAAAAAACCAAAGTTTAATTAATATTTTGATTGATATACCTACCTCTTTCTTCTTCTAAGTCGTATTCCTCATTGCTGAGGGTCGTGATCATTCTAAGGAATTAATCTCATAGAACGACTCTCGTGGCAGATTTAATGGGGTGGTTTGCCATTGCCTTCCCCATTTCACACACTGGTTATCTCAGTGTGCAGGTTTCCTCACGATGTTTTCCTTCACCGTCAGAGCAGTCGGTAAATGTACATAAGTCTTTCAAAAAAAACCGAAAAGTTCATTGCTACATGGCATTGCCTGGTTTCGAACTCGGGACTTCCAGCATGGGAGTCCGACGTCCTAGCCACGACGCCCTCGACACTCTAAAACCTACCTCTACCAAACATTATTTTACAGTAGACTATTCATTTATCGTACAAGCAAAGAATATATAATTTACTACGTAAGTATAAGTTAAGCAAGTATTAGGTAGATATAACAATATTAGGTAGGTTAGGTAGGTAGATAAGCAAGTAATAAGTATTCTATGCCTTCGTGATTGGGGAATATAGAAAGCCTATACAGGATTTCCCTATCAAGTTGTTATCTTTATTGAAAACGTGTTTGATTTGAGAGGTCTGCCTGCTAGTGGTAATATAGATACGTGTACATTATCTCCACAGGCAATCTCATTCAATAATGTCTGCCTCTTCGCCTGGTAACCAGTTAATATAACTATTTTAGTATGTATGTAGGTAATGTAGGCACCCAATCACCTATTGGGTGGGGAAAGGAGGGCTTAATATCTTACTGGACCCGCGTGCTCCATTCTCGCTTACCATCAGGGCATCAGGCGAGATTGTATGTATAGGAAGAAGCAAACGGGTCACCTGATCTACTGATGATGATGATATGATGATGATGTCCTCCACAACGTATCCGTCGACGGCGACCCCTGCTTCGTCTTGAAGACTTGGACTAATATTTACAGGGTTTTTATTAGTGAGGTGAATAGTCGGCTATCATATGAGCGACGATGACCACTTAGTAGATCAGGTCAAGTCTTCAGGACGAAGCAGGGGTCGGTTTACAGGGTTTTCTATGCGTTGTTAACCTTGAGGACTTATATTTGTAGTGCCTCGTGTGCCAGTAATTACGCTGACTCCATGACTCCCTTACCTTTCAAATAGAAATACAGCAATGATTGCTGCTTTGCGACAGAAATAGGTAAAAATAAAATAATAATAATATTGCCTTCGACGTGTATCTTGATCCTTTCTCTTTCCTACCAGCTAAAAAGTTGTATTTGTTTCATAATCGTGTCCCCGGGGATGGGAGACTATTTTTTCTTTCATCCAAGCGTTAAAACAAACTTGCCCCCCCCCCCCTCCCTAAACCAGGTTCGCTTATGATTGGCGACACAAAAAATACTACTTATTCTTTCGGAGTGCTTTTAGGAAGTTTTTAAATAAAACTTAATAATGAAACAAATATGATTATTTTCGATTGGCGGTGCTAGTGTTCACACACACACAGTGTGTGTGTGTGTGTGTGTGTGTGTGTGTGAACCTCGCCTTAAACATTCGCCTGGTCGACGGCCGTCTGTCTTGTCAGTTGATAATGACCTGCACTCGTCAGTCTGGTTCCATTGTTCCGTCTCGAACTTTCTAATATTTGTCTGATTTTGAAGGTTTTTTGTCGAAGGAATTCGTCGGTGAATCAAGAAAAATTGTTTTACTTCTAACTATTGGAATTAAAAGAATTACCGGTTTTCCTTTTTATTCGTATGGAAAAAACGGAAGAGAATTTTCAAACTTGAATCAAAACATGTTTTTTGAGAGACTAGGTATTTATTTGAACAGTCGAGCACTGGTCAACCTACTCAAAATGTCAAAATTTGAGATCCTGAAATATAGCGCTGACCTTAGGCTCAGATTTAATCAAAGGATTTTGACAGATCGTATACTTTAGTTAGGGGTCGACTGTACTGTCGCAGATTATGTGGTTATGAACTTACGCTATATCCTGTATCATAAACGAAATTGAAAATGGTCCTTCGAGCCGGATGGACAGACATAACATACAGAGCCTGTTGTATGTGACTGTCTGTACCTATCTGTTTTATAGACATATTCCTGATACTTTGTTTGACAATATAGTACATTATATCGACATTATCAGTCATTATCGTTTCACATCTAATCTCATCAATGGTTACGAGTGTACCTTGTACCTTCGTTTCGGTTTCTACGTGATCAAAATAAAATACATTTGCTTAACGATATAATCATAATTATCGTCACATATTGTTTCACTAATCTCCTAGACTGTGTACGTACTTTGCTTGTTACTACAATAGTATAGGTGCTTTATAGTTTCTAAATATATAATTTATCAATGTCTTTTATTTGTAAAATAGTTATGTATTCTGTAATTTTAGCTTAAGTATGTATTTTAGTATTACTTTATTTTATTAAATAATGTATCAATGCAAAGAAATATCTAATCTTCGTTAGTGGGAAGAAAGACATTGATATTCGTCACAGTCGGATTTTGTAGATTCAGAAAATTCCCACCTAGAAACCATGCAAGTAGGTATCATCATCTATAGGTATGAACGCCACAATATTTTTTTTCATCCATGGTAAATACTAAAATAACCCACAGGTAGATCGAAAACCAGTCCCATAATCAAAGGTATTATTTAAACAAATTATAAATAAAACAACAATTAACTATTCCGTTAAATTTATTATAAAACATACGAACACAACTGAGATTATGTCATTCCATTCTACAACCTATAATTCCAAATTAATCTATTTCATAGAAGACTTCCTTCAGAAGGTTATCGTATCGAAACATTCTCCAATGTCAAAACCAACTATAAAGTCTAACATTCTGCCCGGCAGTGGGACTTTTTAAGACTACACTTAGGAAGAAAATACTACTTTAAATAAACATGATTTTTACTACGTTACCTCAGTAACATACATCAAAACATCTTATAAGTACGGTTTCTTTATTACTATATCATAGAAGATACGGTCACACCTTTAAAATACAATTCAAATTATAAGATAAAACTTAAGTAGGTAAGCAAATAATCAGATAGCAATGAGCAGACGTAATGTATAAGTATAATTGCGCAACTATAAGGCTTATGTGTAATTTGAAACGCAAAAACATATAGGACTTATGAATAAGTTTATCAAAAACTATCAAAATGACGCCATCTTAAGACCTTAGGATTAACCAAGTAATAGTGATTATAATAATTAGTGTTCACTACATTTATAGTAAAGCTAAATACGAATGCTAAATAGATTTATATGCAAAATATTGAAAACAAATTAATTATCATCATTAATAATATTAATTAATTGATTAGATAAAGGTAGATAAAACGACTTCTTAACAACAACAAAAAATTGCAAAGATGTCGTTGAATAACTAAATTTAATTTCGCTTACTTAGTAAATCGAATCCCAAGCTTAAAATAACGTGCAAATATGCAGAATAACTGCTTATTTTAAAAACATAATTCGTTAATTTGCGTAGGTAAACTAAAGTAGCTATCAACATACTTACTTAAAAATAAAGAACAAATGATTATGATTTTTAAAATTGATTGGCATGATTGAATGAAAAAAAAAAAGAATTCCTTTCAGTCTTATTAGTAAAGTGGAAGATTTCATTCACACAATTTACATTAGGTACTTTGTACGAATTCAGTAATTGAGCTGTGAATTTACTCATCGGAGATCGTAATTCATCTAGGTCCTATAGGATGGTAATATATATTGCCCACTGGGATACATTCCGATTGAGAGAGCAAAACTCCAGAATCAAAAATATTCATGGGCTGTAAGCGGGGCCAGATTTGCCTATAGGTTAAATTAGGCTATCTATACTCTAGGGCTATTAATATATAATTCTAACCTAAGGCGCCAAATCTTTAGGGAACAATACTAGCAATAGTTCTGATTTGTTAAAACAATCGCCTGTCCCCATTGCCTCCACTTCCCCTTTCAACATAATACTGAAGGGAAGAGAGGTGTCATACGCTAGGCGTTTTCAAAATGCCCTAGACGTAAGATAGTCCTAATAATACAATTTTCGCATTGAAATTCCTAAGATAATTTAACTCAAATTAAGGCTACGTTCCAATTCGCTTTTCGCTTTATCCGACAATTATTCTCGGGTAAAGTGAACGTTTTGGAACCAGGTATACACCTAGTTTTTTAAAAGAGTCGCAAACTTGTCAACGTGAATAAATCAAATGTCAACGCATAGCCATCTGTCACTTTGACAGGAGTAAAAATTTACTCTCATTTCTCTAGGGTAAAAACTTTCACCTTACAGTTGAAATATTACTCGATTGCGCGGTTCCATAACACAACTTGAACTGTCAGATGACAAATTCACATTGTGTTTCGGAAACGGGTAGAGTAATTATTGTCGGGTAAATAAACGTTATGGAACGCAACCTTAATCTAGAAGTGATTTCAACGAAACTCACTGATACTACACCAAAGTTAGTCATTAACTCCAAAAACCTTGGCGTGGCTTTACGATCCATGGTTTTTCACTACCGTGGACTTTGCCCATACATTACGGATAGGGTTTTACCCCTATGGTAATGCTGGTGTGGTATGTCTGGGCTCCGTAGACCTCTAGGGTCCAGGCAGCGGAGTCTAAAGTTGTGCTTCGGCAGGGTTCTGCCACAGGTTGGAGGGTAGGGTGTCGTAGTGAGATGGGACTGTCAGCAATGCGTCGTCCGTGGTCCGGTTTATTGAGCAGTTCTGCAAGAAAAGATAAAAGGCAATGTCAAAAATAGCCTAAAATTCAACAGACACGCGACTTACACATAATAATTATTAGAGTATTTTATTTCACCTATTTTAATTATTTAAATCCAACGGACACTTCTGAATCACAAATACACAATTAAAAAGTGGTCTCATGACGGATGCTAGCACTCTGTATAAAGTATCTGACATTTTTAACACCTATTAAACCTAAACCAACCTTTTTATGATTTTTAAAAATAAGACAGACTTCCGGAATTGAAATGACAATACAACTTTATTCCTGACATTCTGGAGTTTTGGCCGAAAAGTTTGGCGTCATATGCACCCATACGGGCCGACACTTCGGTTCGTTGAACTGTCAAACGCCATACTGTTTTAATAGATAATGCCAGCCCCAATGTTTCGATCCGAATATGTGTATAACCAAACATGATATAGCATAAACATAAAATATTAATGATTTTTTGAAATAATACATTTCTCAGAAGTGTCCGTTATTCAAATTAATTTTGCACGAAAATGTATGCATTTACTAGAACAAAATAAATAATTTTCTGTGACTGTTGGTTTTGGGCTAACAATGTGAGAAAAAACATTATCCTGTCATTTCTATAAGTGTTACTGGATTCGTGCCAAATGACGAGCCGAATATATCGGACCAAAACGTGCAATACTACTTGACTACTGTTTTTTTATTGTCTCCTTATACAATAAAAAAAACAAAAGTCTAGCAGACGAGCAACGGGTCAGGTGACGGTAAGTGGTCACCGTTGCCCATAGACATCAGGATCACTAATCAATCATGTTTAAGGTATTCGCGTTTTAGATGGTGTGCCTCATGTGCCGGTAATAACGCTCTCTTACTCTTCAAACTGAAACAGCAACTTCAGCAATACAAACATATCTGCTGAAATAGATAAGTGGTGGTAAGTACCTCCCAAGGTTGACTTTGCACAAACAGTATTTTGTTATCAAGTTAAGTAGTATAAATTGCATAGATGTCAAACTCTACGCCTAGTTTGAGAACCAGATAAGATTGTCTACCCAAAACGTAACACAAGGTTTTCTTTAAATTATCTAGTCTTAATCCGAAATCTACATGAATGAGTTAATCCAAGGCTACCCAGACAAACATAATTAATTACGCACTTCATCGTTTTCCGAAAACGAATTCCTAGTTACATTTACTGACTTGGTGAAGGAAAATATATAGGCAACTGCTTGAGAAAAGAAAGAATTTTCGAAGGTATCAGTTAGTTACCTATCTATAGATAAACCTCTTAACTGTGGAGTCGCCCGAGCGGAAGAGGGGTGCGGGGCGGGACGCCAGAGGAGCGAGCATGCGGCGTCCGACGCCCTGCCCCGCGCCCCTCTTGCTGCGCAGGCGACCCCACAGTTATGCGGTTTACGTTTAGCTAGCATATAGCTAGCTAGTTGCTAGCTGTCTTTTAGTTTTAATTTTTAATTTAACTCGAATTTTTTTTTTCGGAAAATTACAGCTAATATACAAAATTTGAGTAAATATAATATAACAAACTATGCCATTTGCAAGTTTTCGCCTAAAGAACGTTTGTGACTTAACCTTGTGTTTTGAAAGTTCTTTCAGGTAACATAAATTATTATGAGTATCCATAACCGCCATCCCGCCTGGTGGATCAAGCCCCCATGTCCCGTTTGACTAGAGCAGGCCTTTTCCCCAATATCGGAGACGTAAATAGGTTTTTAAATTAAAAGACTAATCCTGTGTTTGACTAACCCTTATTTTCATCTGGGCCCTATTTCACTAAGCAACAATCTTGTAATTAAAAGTCTAAATTGGTAACATTGACGCTGTTTTGTATGCGGATTCATATTAATGTTGCCATCTTAGACTTGTAATTACAAGAATTTTTGCGTCGTATTGTGCGGTCCTGATGGTAAGTGACGATGAGGCCGAAAATGGAGCACACGAGCTTAGAAGGACTCTCTTCTTTAAACACAGGTTAGTGATAATAATTTTTTTTATTGATTGCTTACCCCGCATTTAACCCCGATGTCGCCTGATGGTAAGCGACGATGGAGCATGCGGGTTTACTATTGACTCTGGCCTTGAAGATCCCAAGGTTGTAGGTTTCGGGAAACACAGACCGGCAAGCTGTTCAATACCTTAGCCGTTCGCACACTGAACGAAGAAGAACGGATAGATGGAATATCAACTACATAAGGATGGAACCCCTCCCCGCGTCTGGTAGTCCGAAGGCGGATGATGCTCACCATAGGTTGCGTGCGATGGGTGTCCACACATTCGATGGGCATCTTGATCATTTCCACCTTATACTTGTAGCCATAGGAGGTCAGCTTCACGATGGTATGAAGAGGCACGTTCATGTACGGCAGTTCATCTGAAAATTTTAATATATCTCTTATCAAGTTATCAGTCAACAAAGTTTATTGACAGATAGTGGTTTACGAGTATTTTTCCAAAAACGAGATATAAACAACCGTGTGGGTAACAGATAATCAGAAAATTATCAGAAAGCAAACTTTTCAGTTCGTATTTGTACAAGCAAAGCTAATGGTAGGCCGTGGATAAAACGTTATCATGTCAGAGTTGTAAGTAAAGATAGGTGATATTAGTAGGCACAGAAGCATAAAAGTAATCCTACGTGTAACATAAGATCCTAAACTTTAAAGGGTACCTCAGATCAATTACCTAACATCATCTGTCATCTGAGAGATCTTATCTTATCTTTTTTGGTGGGGGCTGGGTAAACCCAGCGACACTTCAACCCGTTGGGATCTTTTGTGTGCAACCCATTTCACATACTGGTTATTTCAGTGTGCAGGTTTCCTCACGATGTTTTCCTTCACCGTTAGAGAAGTCGGTAAATGTACTTTTAAGTCTTTCGAAAAAGCCGAAAACCTCATTGGTACATGACATTGTAGTTTCGAACCCGGACCTCCCGCATGGGCGTCTGGCGTCCTACCCACGAAGCCATCGACGCTCTTATCCGAGAGCTCTTATACCTACTACTACTTATTTATTTGGATTATATTTTTTATTCGACAAGACTATGGCAGTTTAAAGTTGCTTATCATTTAATTGATGGGCAAAAACTTTCTTTTGTGAAACAAAACCCCAGTCGGTAATGCACTTGCCCTCGGCGGGTTCGATTTTTGATTGAGAAGTGAAGTGAAGAAAATGCACATTCAGAGGGTTATTGTAAATTCGCCCCATTGTAAATTCGCCACACACATAAAATATGTGTAAACTCGCCACAGGTAGATACAGATTGTTGTAAATTCGCCACACTCTTGTTTTTTAATTGTAAACTCGCCACACTGGATTTTTTTCCGTACAGTCAGCAGACAAAATCAACCAAGTAGTAATTATTAATTATTTATTTTTCTTTTAATTTATATTTTATTTTAATCACACAGTCACTGTTTACCGAGATTAAAGGTTCAATGTGTTGTCCCTAAAAACTATAGACTCATCTAGAAACTCACCAAGCTTAGCATCGAGGAAATATCCCAGCATGCAGCGCAACACGGCCTGATGTCCCACCACCACCACGTTGTGCTCATCCTCCAAGGCCGAGAGCACAGGGCGTAGACGCGTCATGATGTCTATGTACGACTCGCCCCAAGGGTATCTGTAGTGGAGCTTGTCTTGGTCCCGCCACGCGAACTCTTGAGGGAATCGCTCTTGCATCTCCTCGTAGGTTAAGCTTTCGCAGATGCCCTGGAGACAAGGTTATCTGCTGATTAGGAAAGGTGTCTTGTGAAGTGTTGCTATGTATGGGACCACCTGATTTTCATATTCTGATTAGACACAAGTTTAAGTATCGAATAATACCGATGAGATGTACTAATAAGCAAACTGTTCTTGACAGATTTATTTTGAAAGAGCTGAATAAAAGATTAAATCAATGAAATTTTTAACGAAGAAATTCTTGCGGAATATTAATTCCTAATAAATAATTAATTCTATTTATTATTCTATTTTATTCCTTATTAATTATTAATTATGATTAATACTTACTTCACAGGTGATTATTAAATCACCTGTGAACCGTCCATCATCATAATTGATTGTAAATTATTCATAGACGTTCAAAAGCAGTTGCTGAAATTGTGAAGCGTAAAGGAATAAAATGCTTGAAAAATAATTTAGAATTTACTTTTGTGTCACGGTCGGCTCAGTCGAAGATTGGTGAACGCGTTTTATTTCATCTGGTTCCTAAGTATTCGTACTACTTTGGTTAGAAATAATATAAAATAATTTAAAAGTTTACGCTAACTAAACCTATAGACTTTCTTAGATTACATTGAAAACGTAATAAGATCTACATAATTTATAACTATATTTCATTTATCGAATGAGAGAGTACACGTATGCTCCAGTCCAGTCATCGTCTCATCGAATCATTTCGCTGAGTAAAGATAGAGAGGCTATTAATAATCTTGACGAATATTTCGCTGAAGTTGAATGGGTGGAAAACAATGTAGATTTCCTATTGTAAATATGCTGAGAGGAAACTAATGATTATCACCGATGCGTCCGCTCTTGAGCGAGACATTTTTTTTATAATTTAATATAAGATTCGACTAAATTTCTAAATTGTTTATGTTATGTGAGGTTCAGAGAATTTTAGAATTTATTAATAATGATATTTTTGTAGGTATTGTTTTATTAAGAAGGATTTTAACGATTTTCAGTTAATTTTCCATTCATCCATCCGGTTTGACGGAAATGGTTTTAAAATCTATAATTAAAGCTACGGCGACAATATAATTAATAAGTACGTGCATTTCACAAATATTATATTAATAATATTATTAATATTATATGTTATTAATAATTTTGATTGATTCAGCAAATTGTTTTATATGTTTCATTTATAAAAGTTCTTCAACGGATTTGACGAACGAAAGGAAACAAAGTGTGATACGCTGGAGGACGAAGCCTGATATAACGGTGGGTTTTTTTGTTGGGTTGGTCAGTAAAATGCTCTCGATAAAAGCAGTCTGTTGGAGATCGTTCTAGCATACAGAATAGAATAAAGTGTTCACTGTCTGAATTATAACCGTTTTATTATAGTTACTTGTAAATAATTTTATAACATATTTGCTCGTAAAGTGGCTGTAATTACACCAATTTCAATATCGTAATGTATCTCATTACGCACTTGTGCGTTATAGTAATGTGAAACGCACGAGTTTTTTTAAATAAAGTAACATGTACGGTTTTTTAAGATGCTCCGTCTAAAAATGAACGATACTTTTTAAAATCTTAGCAAAGAGTTTTTATGTTAAAAAAGTGGTCAATATTTTATGAATAAAATTAACTTTGGGAGATAAAATATAATAAATAAAGATTTAATTCTTTAATTTAATTAATTTTGACAATAAATTACAACCATTTATCTGTAACAAAAACACAAAAATATTAATTTACTTTATTAGTAATACTGGCTGTTTTTGTACCTTTACCTAAAAAAAGTTGCTGCGCGCGCATCGCTAATTTGTGGACAAGTAAAATTATTCCGCGCGCTTTTTCTTTTCGCTGTATTGTTTTTATTTGAAAATGTCGTCAAGTAGTGATGAATTTATTAATTTGACACCGCCACAAGTCTTAAACGCAGCGAAAAAGGCTACTCTAAGCCTCTTGCCTGAAAAATCGACCGATAGATACTTACAAGCGTATCAAAATTTCATCATATGGAAAACAAGCAAAGATGCAAATTCATTTTCAGAAAATGTGTTTTTAGCATATTTCATGGAACTTTCTCAAAAATATAAGTCAAGCTCATTGTGGTGCTACTATTCAATGCTAAAAAGCAACTGGCAACGTAACAATCACTTTTAAAAATTGTTCAAATTTCTATAACTGCTTTAACAAGTAATTAAAGATTTATTCGTTTAAGAAAGTCAAAGTTTTATTTATTTCCTCGTAAATATGTTATAAAACGTCGTATGACATACGTGCGCTTTGAAAATTACAGCCTCTGCTTCCTTATAGCCCTCGCCTACGGCTCGGGCTAGCAATATCGCCTCGGCTGTAATTTTCAACTTACCGCACTTATATCATAATGTACTATTATGACTAAACACCCATCATACTATACCCATATCAAAAAGTTGAAAATGAGTTAGGTACAGAATTCAATGGAGGAGGAAGAGGGAGTTCCGGGTTCGAAACCATGCAATGCCATGTACCAATGAGTTTTTCGGTTTTTTTTTTCGATGACTTACTTACATTTACCAACTGCAACGGTGAAGGAAAACTACAACATTGGGGCAGATGTATATCAAATCTAACATAAGTATGTAAATTTAACGGGTGTTATTGGCAAGACAACAGACAATAAACTTGCTGTGAATGGAAAATTTTGGCAAACACAATGTCAGTCATAAATTTGTTACATTACAATTTACGCTTCAAAACCTATAAATACGTTAGAATTAATTTTACAGTTCGCCTTTTACAGCCTCGCACAAAGAAACGTAACAATAAACAAAGGCTATTTTTAATTTAAGTATTCCATTGTATAAATAAGTGTAACGCTGTGTAAGTGTAATATTTTCCGCATTTTATCTTGATATTTGCTGTATTTCACTCGACACTCTAAA
This sequence comes from Hofmannophila pseudospretella, assembly GCA_947369225.1. Classification (NCBI taxonomy): domain Eukaryota; kingdom Metazoa; phylum Arthropoda; class Insecta; order Lepidoptera; family Oecophoridae; genus Hofmannophila; species Hofmannophila pseudospretella. Next base: position 4,394,222 of record OX376326.1, read on the forward strand.
AGCTTCGTTAAAAGCATGACAAAGTATATTTCTATAAATGACATCCATCACGTATTAGTATCTAAATAATTTAGATACTAAAATCCAGTTATGTAGCTGATAATTGAGTTAGAGATAAGCTAACCGAAGCGCTAACCATTTTATAAGTTACTTAACTTATACCTACTTATATCTCTCGATTAGTAATGCGTTAAAAATTACATTCGGTCAGTTACGACTGTCGCTTCTGTTTTACTCAAAATAATAATTACCTTAAATACGTCACTTTACCGCGAACTACTCGTATATTGTTTATATTTCTACCCAACCACTTTATCATTATTATTACCCCATGCATGAGGTAAATAAAGAACGATTACGAGACCGCAAATCACAATTTGATGTAATGATAAATGTGATAATAAATGCAGTTCAAAAACATGTTATGTTACTTATGTATTGTTATCTGTACGTTTACAATGATCAAGTTTTTACGTGATAATGATAAATTTTATCATAATTATCCATTCATATTTACATCACCTTTATTGGCGCTTTCTAAATGCTTTTACGGGTATAATATTTTTGATTTTTCCTTTCCAATTGGTCGATTGCACAATTCAGGTTTGATAAATTGCGATTAGGCAGAAACCGGAATGTGCTAGCGATTGTGAAAAATTTGAATTGTGTAGAATCGCGAAATGGAAAAACTCAGAACGTTATGAGCATCGACCAAATCTTCCTTTCGACGTTATTTTGGGCCACCCTGTAAAATGTCATATTACTCATTGACCCTCGCATCAATCCGGTTCAATAGTAGTCAGTAGATTTGTCATTCTCCCTTCTGTTCTATCGTATACTGGTAGTAGAATTACTTTGGCTAACCCATCCTTGTTTTAAAATTTAATGTCATAAATCGGGATGATTGATAGAGTTATTTTTCAGTCTTTAAAGGTGGAATGTTTTTGTGTTATCTATTTGGTCTCGTAACTCGTGGATAGAGTCAAGTTGGTTAGTTGGGAAAAAAAGAAGCAAAGAATCCAATAGACTTGAATCCGTTGCTGACACAAGAGTTGGCCGTGGCCACAGGAGGATGACACTATCGTATATCCAGAACAGACCGTTCTCAAAACGATGAAATGATATCATGCAATGACGTGCAGAACAAAGACAGCGCTATACCAACGGGATAGCATAGTCTCTGTTTAGCACACCATCCCATGATATCATTGCAACGTTTTGAGAACGTAATAGCTACCCTGATTCAATACTCATTGACACAAACATGATCTTTTAAGTTCTAAAGTCAATACTTACAGCATCCAACTCATTGAGCGCCCTGACGGCTCGCTTGGGGGTCCGGATCTCGGCAGCTGTCTGCTTGGTGCGCCGGAGTTCGGAAGTCCAAACGCTCATTGGCTCGCGACCGGCTAGCTCGTTGATATATTCGGCCAATCCGTGCGCGTACAGCTGCCCTCGCGCAGACAGCTCCGCGTCGCCCCCGATGCGCCCAAGGACATTGTACTCGCTCTCACCGTGCTGTGGAAAAAACCATCTATTTTTTTATTTCTTTCACAAAACAGAAAGCCAATGCCTTTGATATCCGGCAAGAGGGCTCAAACCCGTCAAACCTCCCGAAATTCTTTGATCCACCACCCACGGAATTCTCGGAGCCCTTTAAATCCCCTGGAACCAAAACCACCCTTCCGAAATCAATTTCAGAAAAAAATTCTAAATATTTTTCGCGTATGTTCATGGGTATGGTATGTTGTGCGTTTCCTTAGTCATGTTGTAGGTATAGTATTTGTATTAGAAGTTGGTGGTAAACTAAAATGCCTGCTACAGGAAAAGTTTTGTTGATGTATCTATTAAAAACGCTCTGACGCCTTTTAGGAATCCGTTTCTATTTAGCGTAGTTGGCATCTGCATGTGTTTATATTTGAAACTGATATATTTCCGTATAAACTTAGATTGTAATGTTTGCTACTAGGTAGTTGTATTGTAATTTATTAAAGTTTTCAATTTGCTTCAGAAACAGAGAACTGAAACAGTACTGCTTGCTTATTTTCTTGCCAATACTTCTTGTATTTTAATAGTTTCCGTACACCTTGTTGAAACATTTCAGGTGCTAGCTTGCAATGTAAAGGTGCTGAATTATACAACTATTCTACACTTTCTTAATCGTGGCTGGGTATTTATTCAGCTGCCATAGTTTCTTTTATATAACCTTTATTTGTTATTCTCGCTTGTTTATTTTATACATTTTCACTTCACTGTGTATCGGAGAGATTTCACGGAAAAACAAGGTTATCTAGACCCATTAAATGATAGGTCTATCTTAGAAGTTCATGACATTTAGATACGAGATTAAAAGAAGGGGGGTGATGTTGTTGATGCCAATATTATGGCAAAGACAGAAAATCACACATTCTAAGAAGATTCAGTTATGCTTATGTTATATAGAAATGTAGATATAAGCATAACGTTAAAAAGGTACTGCGGGAAATATGAAAGCAATTTATTTCTCGCAGTGAATAAACAATCATTTTAGTCGTAAGTTCACGACGAAGGGGACAACGACCGTAACTATTACATAATCTGTTAATCTGTGATTGATTACTCACCCGTGTGAAGTACAATGTCTGGGGCAAGGCTCTCATGCCCGACAGATAGCCAAGGATCCCGGACTCCTTCTGTCCAGCGACCTTATGCGCGGTCACCGTCTCCCCCATGTTCTCCACTCGAACGAAGCTAATGCTCTCCAAGTTGGCATCGATAGGCTCGTACTGCCGCATGTAATGCTCCAGCTTCTTCCTCAGATCGTCTACCGCCTCTTCTTCACTCATGGTCTTATAATCAGCGGAGTAGTGCAGTATTTCGATAATGTTCCGCTCAAGGAGGTCATGATCCTCACAGACGCACTCGATGAACAGGATTCGGAAGCCCATATCTGAGAGACAGTACTCGTCCAGCTCCCGACGTTGCTCCCTGGTAATGTTGGTGCCATCGAAGATCTGAAACGGAACAAACTTGTCAACAACAAACATAACGTTGTCTAAGAAATATGTTGACTAGGTTTCCCGGGGTCACGTCTGAGCTCGTTAATTAACATGCATTTGCATGTCTTCAGACGATACATAAATAGGATTTGTATTATCTATGTCATTCAGATGGAATAAATAATTGACGTCAATGTATCTTAGATCGTCAATGTATCATAAAGCAATTGAAGACACTTAACTAACAAGAACATTTGGAATACTTAAACAAGACTACTCAATTATTGAATTATCACTTTTATCAAGTCAGTCGCTGGAAATATTTAAGGTTTATATGATTATGGTGCAATAGATAAGGTGTTTTCTATTAATTCTTAATATGAATCACCAAATATTCGATTATGGATTTACACTGACTTGACAAAATAAAAGGGTGGTTGAAGAGGTAGAAAGTTAAATAAATTCATGAAATCAAAGAAGAAGATAGACAAGATAGCTGCTTCATATCATTGCATCAATTTTCATCTGATTTAATTGAGTGACTGCAAAAGTTAAGAACGTGGATCAACATCAAGTTTGGAAAAAAGTACGGTTGAACCTAAAGACAATTTCAACGATCACATTAAACTGGATACTTACAGCAACACTGTTCCCATCCTTCAGCCAAAGCACGGCGTCTTGGACCGCCTCGCGGGCGCTCTGCCGCCGGATGGCAGAGCCCTGCTGGTTGTCGGCGCGGAAGATGTCATGGCTGCCATACAGGGCCATGTGCCGACGTCGGTACTCGCTGCAGTCGAACACTGGGAACAGAACGTTGGGTCAGGGATATTGGTACCGGCACAGACCCAGAATATACTAGATCTACTTGGAGAACTTATGAGTTATGACAAACGATGGGCTTTGGTGTTGTTAAAGGTAAACGTTGAATGTATATAGTAGTTAGACACTGGCGAACAGAAAATTAGTATTGCAAACAGAGCGAAGATAGAGTTTTAAATATAACATTACTTGACTCTGAAGCACAAATTGTGTAGGTAAACGATATACTTATTATGTGATTACCAAAAGAGTTAAAAGTAACAAAAAATATAACAGCAAGATCACGTTTTCCAGTGCGCGAGTAAATATTATACAATATTCAAATCTAAAATAATCTAAATGGGACGTATCATCATGATGGACGAATATTACAGGAGTCAATATCTAATGTAGCACAAGATTATGAAATCATGACAGTAGTCTAACAGATCAACAGATGCTCGTGTCTTCATGTAGGTCATGGTAATCCAGTCTCTACTCTACAGGTTTCTTATACTACATTGTATAGGTTCATATCTAAGTATCCACATCTACATTCTTAGATACAGTGTAGGCATTTATGATATAAGAACCTATTTACAAAACCATTCTGATACACCTATTGATACCTACTGTTGTATATGATATGATGGTGGTACCACAGAATAAATAATAGTATACCTACTCTAATTTGAGGGTACTCATCCTATTATTGGTATAATTAAAACAATTGAAGCCAAAAAGTGTATGCGTCATGTCATTTTAACCATTTACGTTCTGCCGCTCCTCATTTCATGGAGCATTATGTATTATATACAACTATAATACTATATGGCCAAGGTCGGGGAAAAGAGGAGTAGGTCGTCCAGCAGCTAGATGGGCGGATGACATCACCAAAGTCGCATCGAAGACCTGGATGCGACTAGCACAGGATCGTATAGGGTGGCACAAAAGAGAGGAGGCTTATATCCTGCAATGGGACGACATGAGCTGATGATGATGATAATACTTTTCACTTACTTTTCTCTCATCTTATTTGATCTCATAGAGGAATATCTATTAAAAACTCATAATTCTCCTTATCTTAAGACTAAGACTATCAATTTTAATTTAATTTGCGAAATATGGATTAATCGTAACTGAATTTGTTGACTCATCGTAATTTTTCTATTTACTCATCAGTGGCGTGATATTATTAACCTGGATTATTTGATAAACAAAACATAGGTACGTGTTCTCGTAAAAAGCTGACTACTATAATACATTAATTATAATGCGTAAGTACACAAGTAATGTATGCGGTAATTACGTAACTGACACGTATGTGAATAACGGTTTGACATTCTTACACAATCCTTAAGTTGTTGTACTGCTCGGCATCTTTTTCTTTTAATAGCAGGTATCCTGTTATTAAATAATGCATCCTTTCTTTCAACTCATCGTTCGTTTTCGTCATTTTTAAATTTAAGTATCGTTTACACTCATATACATTGATGATATGATTTTGAACAAAACGGCTGAATTTTCAATATTTCCCAAGAAAACAAACTGTCTACAGCATGAAGGTAGACACAAGACAAACATTCGATCCATCACGGTTCTGTCAGACCATGATTCTAAGGTTACTCACTATAACTACAAATATTGTAGAACGATTGATTTACTTAAAGCGGTTCATAGACGCTTCGATTTTAGAATCAGCGTAATACAACGGAACTAAATATAATCTAAACTGCATCGTTATGACGTGTTTCGTATGCTACTATCCACTAACGATCCAATTTCAGTTAAGTTCCGATAGAGTCAACGATCGATCGAACAGTAACGTATTTGTACATTCAACTAAAACGTTTAGTTTATACTGAATCGCAGTTGAACGGTAACAAAACGCTTCGACTGTCAAATATAACGATCGAACATAAGTTCCTCCCAAGGTACTTTTGCCCGATCGATAGTAAATCGAAAGGTGGCAGTGGTAGAGTTATGCGTCAGCAGAATGTGATTTGATGTCCAAATAGAACTGAAACGAAAACTAAATTGAAATTGGATAGAAATAGAACTACAAACGTGGTAATTTAGGCGAATTGGGCCCCTGATAGCGTTATAGAGAAAGTGAGAAGCGGTTTTAACTTCTCCCTTTTGCAGTAAGCTTAGCATAACTACTGCAAAGGAAGTAAGGAAGCACCCTGTTTTCTTTCTTTGAGTCCTTCTGTGTGGTTAATTCGATAGAAGAGAAGAGAATGATCACCACCCGACGACATGATCCTCTCAAATGAGGCATAACATAAAATTTGGTAGATCTTTCTTAATCGACCCTAAAATCGCAGCGTCTAGGGAACGCTTTAGTTGTATTATGCACCATTTGCCTCTTGTCAGTCATGAGATGTCAAGTAGAGGACAGGCCTGATTGATGGGATAACTAAATCTAGGATATATAGGATCAGGGGCCACGTGGGTAATGGGTGCTATCACCAGGCTAATGGATGTTGAGCTAAGATATTCTATGAAGCCTGCCTGATCACAAAAGAGGAGAATGGTTATACTATTGAAACTCAGAATGGTTTAAAACATCTGGAATGGAAACTATTATTTATTATTAACTACACCAACTCGTGTTACATTCTCAGCATAGATTCAATAATTGAGTGTAGTCAATTCATGACATAAAAATTAGTGGTAAGGTTTGGTCCAAGAAGTTTAAAAATGCCTTGGTTAGGTTTGTAAGATAAGATGTAATGCTGTATGAACTCGTGAGTAATATCCAGTTGGAAAACCATTCCAGCTAAGGAAGAGTGGATTGGATAACGTTAGATCATCAGCAACCGAGCAATCAGTTTGAAAACAGAATCTAAAATTGGTAAGACGAGTTCAGATGGTGATTCAATGTTCCATGACTGTTCATTTTCAGCATTAAACGACGCAGATTCAATATCTTTTAAATTAATGAATTTATGGTCTGGACGCACTTAACGTTTCCAGCCTGAATAAGCAGCGACGCGAACTAATTGGTGCTCCAAAATGAGGATAGTACCTTTAGTGCTTTCTCCATTCCAGTTGAGGTGTCTAGACAAGCGGTGTGCCAGGTGGCTCTTGCCCCTCGCTGGCAGGCCCACCAGTGCAATAAGCAGAGGCGCGAACTGGCTGATGCGACGCGTATGCAAAGATACTGCAACAAAGAAATTGGTCTTTAGTTCGGTGATTTCGATGACATGGCATGTGAAGGGTTAGTCCTGGAACAGCCACATAATTATACCCTAGAAAAGTAAATTAAAACAAAATTCCCGTAAAAGATGGTATCAAACCTCACGCCACTGTGTGCGAATTGAATTTCTAGGGTATAATATTTTAAAGCAAATAACCCTTCCAGGACAGCTCCTGGAAGGGTTATTTGCTTCTTGCCTGGAAGACAATTCTCACGGAGTGATAACACAGCAGATAAATATCGAAAATGATGGTGGGTATCGAAGGACTTCTGTTATTCTCGCATTATCACCTTCATATTTACAGAGTCCTAGCGATTAACATACAAAGAGTGGCCTTAGCAGTCGATATTTTACGTGATGTTTATAGTCGACATGTGAGACGGTATATTTATTGAGTTTCGATATTATATCCCGTTTTTGAGAATTGGCCTCGGGCGTAATTGGACGATGCCAACACAAGAAATAAATGGACCAAACAGAACAGTGATTTAAAAGACGCAGTATGGGATCGCATGCTTATTAACCTCTAAACTTCATTTTGAAAATGTCACCTTGGAAGGGCAAGTATTTATCTACTCTAGGATATTTGCTACCAGTGATAATGATAATTCATAGTGTGATTCATAGCCTCTAAATGCATGTTGAGTAACGTGTTTCGATGGCTTGACGACCATAGTCGTTTTAATTGTTTTAAACGACTATAGCCGACTAAATTGTTTTATAAAACAATTTAAACGACTATAGTCGTCAAGCCATCGAAACACGCTACTCAAGATGCTTTTAGAGGCTATGAATCACACTATGCATTATCATTATCACTGGTAGCAAATATTCTAGAGTAGGTAAATACTTTTTTAAATCACTGTTCTGTTTGGTCCAGTTATTTCTTGTCTTGGCATCTTGTCCAAACAGAACAAGATTTTAATTGAGATTAGTAAAATGTCTTTTTCTCGAGAAGTCTGCAGGAAGAAGTTATAAAAAACACGCTTGTCCTACTTAGCTGCATTTAACCAACTGACTTGCTCCAGTGACCGTCTTGTTCGGGGACACTGAACAAGCTAAATAAAGATTTAAAATCCGTCTTAGAATTGTTGAAGGGTCAGAGTTTCAGGTCTTAAAATTAAATATGAAGATGTTCTGTAAGCATGACATTCCACTACCGACATTGGCTATGAAAAAGATTACGTTGGCTTGTTATATAATCAAGAATTTGATTGGTCCAATGAACCATTAAATAAATCAGAAAAAGGGTGAAAAAAAATCCGCGAGCAGGATTCGAACCTGCGACCTTGCTGTTCCGTGGGAGTGCTCTAACCTACTGTCAACGTGAATAATTTCAACTGGTTTTGGAACGCACTCTAAGAAGGGAAACGCGTAAATAAGTACCTAGATAAGTAAGTAGGTACACGATTGTTAGTGTAACTAACAAAGAAAACTGAAGCGTTAATTATTAATTAATAAGAGTGATATTTAAATTAGTAGGTTGATTACCAGCTATTAATATAATAGATACGATACCAATGGTCGAAATTACTAGCATGTGCAAATTAATGATAAAACCTGCTATATTTAAAGTAATGTCTGGTACATGGTAATTAATAATTATTATGAATATTGACCCTAAAGGTTGAAATTGATAGATTGGTCATTTGAGTAAATAGTTATAATTTTCTTGGAAAAATAATGTTTATTTAGGTAGGTACGTTTTTTTAGACATTGCCATTTCATAGATTAAAAGAATTTGGTTTTGTTTGTATAAGGTTTGGTTTTAAAAAGTAGGTACTCAGAATTTAAATACTGCTAGGTACCTTTATCGTAGTATCGTATGGAAATGTCATTGCGATTTTACATTTTATAGGTAGAGAGCGCGTTAATCTTTATGGCGGATCGGAATATAGGCACAAGTCGCGTTTCAGTATTTGTTTTTAGGTGTCAGCGGGACGTAGAATCGCTCTTCTACGTCCCGCGAAGGAGGGATGAGTACGGACCGCCGCGACGCCGCGCCGCCACCGCGCGGTATGCAAGAGGACATGCCCCGCTTCCTCGCTCTTCTACACCACGCTAACATCTAAAAACATGTTCTGAAACGCGACTTGCGCCTATATTCAGATCCGCCATAAAGATTGACGCGTACTCTACCTATTAGAAACCGATTCAAGTGGCATGGGGGACTAAGATAAGGAGCTGCCAACTGCTTGAGAGATAGGCTGCCAACGATGACAAGATTATATACAGCATATAATGCGGCCGCGAGTGCAACTCCAGGATCGGGTTGTTAAACTTCCAAGACGCATAAGAGACAACAATTAGAAGATCAGCAGAAGTTATACTCGCAAGAACTGGGACTGCCATAAAAACGAGGATGACGACGCCTTACCTACTGTGATAAGATGAAACTTTTAATGGAAAAAAATCTATTCAAAACATGAAGGAAGGAACGCCCGCCCCTAGTGAAGACAAATTATTTTTCATCTATAATTCAAAAGTTTCACCTGCCTCTATCAACACCTGATAAAGTCTGTTTAAAATATTCAAAAGAATTCCTACGAATAAATTAACCGATCAGAACGCGCGAGCAAAAAATCGACCAATAAAAATGCTTGTACATCGCCAAGCCTTCTATTTGTTAGTTCAGTTGCGTCATAGGTGATTCGGTATGCTTGCTTAGGTTCAAGTCAAGAATGTCTAGCCACGTTATGAGCATTCCATGCCCATAATTTATTTAATATTTCTAGAAACATAACTTCGTAGTCAAACATGGGTCTTGTTTAATAAATTGTGGATGTTCAGTAGCTAAACAAAAACCAATGCACATGGAAATGACGTCAGAAATCTATAAACAGAAAAGAAAATAGAAATAGACGTTCGTAACGTTCGTCGTGGCCATTAATGTAGGAACATGGGCGGGACGTACCTATTAGCCAACGCAGCGTGGACTTTGAGCCAAGCTAACACGCTCAAGGAAACGACATGACGACTAGCAGTTACTGAGATAATAGTTTTGAATACATGTGGTGATAATATATCAAGACTTGAAGTAATGCTTATTTATTATAAGTAGACAGGTGGTGGAAGCCACACACGACATTCAAAACCGGTTTCTGAAATTTTAATATAAGTACACACACAGCCGTTGGATGAATATGAAACTGAACATATTTTCCTTGTATATTTTACTTAGGGTTGCCACCCCTACTATATAATATAGTATCCTATATAATGTATAATGACGGCCTCCCTACTATATTTTTGAAAAACATATATAGTAGGCAAAACTATATATGTTTAGGGACAGTGGCGTATCCTGGATCCTAGCTACCTAATATTTCGAGATAGCTTCGCTCGCTCCCGCCCTAGCCTTCTAACTTAATTCATCATATGTCTCGGATCAAAGCCAAAATTTCGAGTTTGCTTCGCTCGCTCTCGCCCTAGCCTTCTAATCTAATCCATCATCTGGGTCAGATCTGCACCGAAATCTTAAGCTGATTCCGCTCGCTCAGGACCTTTTTTTTTTAACCTAAGCCATCATCTACTTCGGAAATGTGCCGAAATTTCGAACTCCCTTCGCTCGCTTCTGCCTATCCTTCTAATCCATTATCGTGTCATACCCGCGTTTTCATAAAAGTAGCGTGAAATTATTAAAATGTTTGCAAAAATAATTTAAATAAATCTAAATACTATATTTTTTGTGGGTTTTCTACAAACTACTAAATTTTTTGTGGTGTTTGAAACTACTATATGTCCCCTAAAAATGGAAGAGGCACAGACACGCTGTGCCGCAAACTGTATGTATGAAAATATCTTAAAATCGACTTTTTCCTCAGAGCGTTTGAAATTTTTTCGCCGCGCGATCGAAATCGGGTCAGGGTGGTTTTCGTCAGACTTGTCCAATTGATGTAATTTCTTATTCAAACGATAGATACGACACCTCTCCGTAATACTAAGTGCGTTTTCTCGATTTCGGCGCAGCTTTCGTGATAGATCTTTCGACTTTTTCCTCAGCATGTCGGTAAATTCACTCTCCTGACGGCTGCTGTTCCACAAATTGTGCTTCAATGCGACGGTGATTGCAGCGCTAGATAGCCCATTTCATTCCGAAGAAAACAGTATATCGATTGTTATTGTACCTTTTGCAGTTGTAGAAATATTTCACTTTTGTCCGTACAAGTCACGACAAATTTATGGCTAACTTTGACCTTCTTCCTCATCTCTCCTGATTATTTTAGCCAAATACATTTCACTCCAAAAGCATTGTGTATCGATGTTTTCAACGATACGATTTGTTTTTACATATCTTTAAAATTGACGAAGTTATTAGCTGTTGAAAGGAGAGCAATAAGTGTGTCACACTTTGCCCAAACATGCACCCAGACTACCATACTTCGCGAATTATAAGATATATTCATATCAAAAAGGTGGCAACCCTAATAATACTCGAACGTACGCCTGACCTTTTCAAGACTGAGCACACCCACTGCCACACCTCTTTATGCATTCTTTTAAAGATAAAGAATCTAGGTACGATACTAACAAAGACTGATGTATTGAACATTTGAAGATAAATCTTAATAAATAGCGGATCAAGACATGTTTGATAAAGTAGTTTATAGATTTACTAAACAATATGGTTTTATAGATAATATTTCCAAAGAAAACTATACCTATATCGATGGGTATAACAGTTTTGTTGATTTTATACTATTTAAAAGATATGATTGGATAGCCGGTGTCTTTCCACGCCAGTGACTTGTTATTTTTAGTGACATGATCTCAGAGAGAGACGCAATCGTTCACGAACGTTGATGTTTCCACGACCCCTTTTAGCGATTTACGGTTTGACTATAATTTTAATAAATTCTTTCTATTTCTTTTAAAGGTAATGAAAATAATCGTGTAATATTTCACGGAGAGAGTAGTAAAACTCGTAAACAGTTCTAATGGGTACAAGGTTTATTAAATTTCGTTGGGTAAGTACTACAAGTATAAGTGTTTGTTACCTAAATACAAGTTCCTAATTAATATGCAAGTCACGTTGTCTAACACGCTTAGATTGGAAACACGGCTCTCTACCGCATTGATAACATAATCAAATAAATACTTATAGAAGTATTGAATAGAAGTGTTTTGTTCTTCATTCAAGTTAACATTATCAACTTTACTTGAAGTATCTTGTGTAAGGATATTGTTATAAACATCAACGTCCTTTCCGGACTTTGTTTAAAACAAGTCTATGCTAGATTACATACAAATCTTTGTGATATATTCTCAAAGACAAAAAATGGAAACAATGTTCTTTGTCGAGAGTATAGTTGCATTGCCAATTCCCTTGAAGGGAAAAATCCTCACATTGTCCTCACAATAACCGTAGTTAGCACGCACAATTATTTCATTATTATTCTGACGCGTCTCATCAGTTGAATTGAAATGACGATGCCATTCTACACGCAGACAAGACGCGTATAAGATGTTAGGTATTCTTTACTATCAGGTCAATTCGGGTCATCTACGTTTCCTATTTGACCCTTTGTTTGCATCCGTTCAGACATGGCATTTCGTGTTCTCAGACAAACAGATGACGTCGATGTTACTTGTAAACGATTACCTATTTGTAACAGAAAGCAGTATTAATTCCATGACCAAACAAATATAAAACGCTGAGTTCTCCGTTAAAATTTCAAAATATGAAGGCATTATTATAAAATGCTGATATATAAAAAGAAAAACCCAACCTAAGTTCATACAGACGCACTATCAGAATGTCAACCAACGACGCCCACTTCTTGAGTAGTAGAATTTCGTCAGTTTTGTAATGCTTCGCTTATGTTATCGCAAATTGATACGCCCTCAAAACATCGTTATCTATGCCGTGGTGAGAACTAAGTATTATTGCTTTAAACTGTGGCAATGAAAATATTTAACAATCTATGTTTTGTTCATCATTGTTGCCTTTACAAATATCATTAATAAAAAATAAAAATAAAATAAAAAATTATTAATGCAGGCAGTATCTTTTACATTTTGTCACTTTTCCCTGGCTCCCACACTAGGATACCCTGTGTTGTGGGGGCCAGTCTATTCCGATAAATATAAATTATAAAAACATAAGGTAATGCAATAAATTAAACAGTTAAGTATGCGCGTATGGTAGGGTTTGTGTGAGGGGTGTGTGCGTGAGAGGGTGTGTGTGTGAGGGGGGCGAGCGTGAGATGATGTGCGTGTGATGTGTAGTGTGTGTATGTGGTGTGTGTGAGAGGGGGTGTAGTTAATACATTATACACATTATTACATACATAGTCATTGTAAAACAATCTAGCCTGTAACAGTACCTACATACTACTCCATTTATTTCGATCAAAATGTAATCACTAAAATATTAATTAAAACCATCGAACAGGTTCATTGTATCGACTAACATGAGTTGCTAATTTCCAAATGTACAAAACATTTTTATCATTATCACTAGATAATATTAGCTCACCATCCATAACGATTTCATCAATGTCTATGTTATATGCAAGTAGGTATTCTGCTTTGATTGATAATGAACTTAGCAACATTTTGCGATAACTTTGCAGGGGGTTACAGTGAAAAACAACCGCTATCACAGGCTTTCAAAACTTGTTTCTGTAACCTTTACATCGAGATTTGAATTATTTTTATTGTTGAACTCTTATCTTACTAATGGATTATTAATTTATATAGCTGTTGCGACATGTCGGTTTGGTTCGTGTATTGGCCTCTTTTCTGGGGGCGTGGCTCGACGTGAACTATGTACGTCATCTACTCGTTTAGCGCGACTCGAATTTTGTTTGAATGTTTTATCCAAACGAGCCCATAAAACCGGCGAATTTTTACTAAACAGTTTTTTTTTCATTTTGCTGCCAAACACGCCTCTAGTTTTAAGGCACATTTTCCAAGTCTTTTAGATAAAGTAGGGGCATTTTCCCGTACAACATTGCTTCAATTAAATTAGATTTGTAAGTAATTATAATATGCAATTTAAATCAGTTTTATATCTTGCTACTCGTAAGACCAATGCTTCTGAGGTCGGGTACTAACATAACATTGTTTTTACATTTCGTCACGCTACGTAGATATGAAATGAATGATCTTTAACTTGACCACTATCATCATGCCTACCCGTGGTTAGGAAAATACTCTCTTAGAGAAACTCTTGCATTGAATATATTTCTTGTGATATTTTCTGACTTTTACATTTAAGACATCTGAAAATCTTTAATTTCTTTCTCCTTTAGAGGTTTAGAACGCTTAACGAGTCTCAATTGAGCTGCGTATGACGTATAGAGGCTATTTGAGTCTCAGAACGAGCACAAAGTCCAACCACGTCGTCAGACACAATGAGAGACCCAAGGCAATTGACCGGATCAACGTGAATAGGTGGCCTGTCACTTTCAGTACTTTTAGTTTACTCTTAATATTTGCATCACCAACCTTATCACCAGATCTTGAATCATGTTGCTTGTAATTAAAATAAGCTCCGACTTAATTCAAAACTTTCTTATCAAGGACATTGTTTTTTTCGTTATAATTATCATACTTATCTCAAGATTTATTAGAGACTTAGCGAAAATATAACTTAATCCTCGATCACGATCTATGTACGTGACGGAATGTACTCGTAATTGGTCTGAATTTGAGTGCGTTGTGTTTAAATTCAATATGTTTGCAAGCGCGGGCTGCTCCTTTTTGGCGACATGCCATCATGATGTACAAATGAAGAGTCGAAGGTGATGATGCTTGACGTAGTTTAGTGTTTAATTGAGGCAGTTAGCCTTAAATCCAGTGCCAAAATAACGGTGACAAGACCGACCCAAGTGCACACCAAGGCGATGACCGAAGTGGTAATGATTTTGGCCTACGGTGCTTTGATTGGTTGGTTGTAATTGTACACTTCTGCAGATTTGATATTATTCTCTCAAAAAGTAAATAGTTAATACGTAATTGAAATTCTCTGTCAGAAACAAAGGTGGATTGTGACGTTTATTAAAATATTCCTTAACAGATATAACTGGGTTACTTTTGTATTTTTGGTTTATTGCCAAGAAGTATTATTATATATATTCTATTTCAATTTGAACTTTGGACTGAAAAATCTATAGTCTATCTATCCCTCTTAGTTTTATGGTTAATTAGGCGATTTCTGAACAGTATTTCATTGTACACCCGTTCGATAATTAGACACTAATTATGGTCAATTAGCGTCTAAACTTAAAATTAAAGAAATTGGATGTCGCTGCTTAAAAATCATCAATAATGTACCATAATAATTCTCAATAGCTACTACCTACTGACCATGACGAAGATAACAAGCAAAACATAGGAAGTTGTTTCACGGAAGAGAATGGTGGAGTTGGCCGGTCATTCTTCTAAAATTCTGATTCAATATTTAAAAGTTAACAGGTATTGGTTCTTAACTCAAATGTTGCCGGAAAAGTATTCGTTGTTAGCCGGTACTTCACGTTGATGGGTCATAAATACCTAATAGGGTTTACTTTTTCCGCCACTGTGTTAGTTTAAGACATTAAAACAATGAACCAGCTCGGAAAAACAAATCGGCCGTGTCTTGTTAGTGATTATGAATTATGATTCAATGCAATACAAATGCAATAGCAGCAGCCGACAATGATTTTAAAAACATGGACGGTTTTGTTTCAGATATTTCATTGCAGTCTATAGGGAAGGGAATGTAATGGTAATGTGTTCAATGTAGGTAGGTTTGCAGATCCACTTCGCACAAGTTTTCTGACCTGTCCTTAATGTTAGTGAGGAAAATATTTCGGTCGTGAGGTTTCAGTTCATCATTTCAGTCACGACTCACGTCGTGATCAATAGATTTCCGAAAACTCCAAATCTAGCCGGTGCGGTGTAGTGCTAATTTAAATACTAAAGATTTGTTAAACTCATCTTTTATGGACGAAACTAAAACCTCCTACTCGTATACATGATACGCACATCATATTCTATTTCTGAAATCGGGATACTGTAGTACCTACTTCTTAATAAGAAAATATTGCCTACAAATCTATCAAGCTTATAATTACACCTATTTATTCCCCAAGGTCATAAGTTTTCGCAATGTTATCCTTAACCGCTAAGTTAATGACTGAATTAGTGCCTAATTTAACTGAAACGTCACAAACGTTTAAGACTTACGTACATTTACCTACTGTTCTAACGGTGAAGGAAAACATCGTGAGGAAACCTGCATGTCTGAGTAAATTAAAAGTTTCCGAACCCGTGTGAAATCCACCAATCAGCACTGGGCCCGCTCGGTGGATCATGGCCTGTTGGCCCACTGTTGTGGAGACATTAAATAGACTGATGATGATGATAGAAAACAGACCTTATTCAAGCGGGTCCAATAGGTTTAGTTTACCAAGGTTCTTAGATCAAAACCATAACTGATTTAGTTGAACCTTAAGTTTCGCTTTCTAAATTGGCAAAACAAACTCACCCGAAGCCAAGGCTCCATGCAGTGCTTTCTCCTTGTCCTCCATCATTGCGTGTGCGGTGCTCGCTCCCGGTGCCATCACGATTCTCCTCAAAGACGGTCTCCGTGCCAACGCGACGATGTGCTTCGAACGGTGCTGCTGTTGCGGCTTCTTGCGACGCGAGCGCACTCTGTGAAGGCCTGAAGGCGACTGGCCGACTCCAGCGGTTATCACGGACCGGCTCTTATCAGCTCCGCGGCAATGATTGCCGACCAACCATATAATGGCCGAGTAGATTTTGCAGTATATGAGCCAGAAGTATGTATACCAATCTCCTTGGATGTGGATGCTCAGCAACGCCATCAATAGCGAACTGGAACAAAGTTATATGAGGTTATGTAAAATTTCAGAAATCAGGAATTCTCGAAAAGAAGGATTAGCTTTAAAGTCTGTACGTTAGAGCAGCCTTTCCCAAAGTGGGCGATAACGCCCCCTTGTGGGCGCTGCAGGCCTAAAGGGCGGTAAGAGACCCAGAAAAAAAATGGGGGCGTTGTGTAGAGGCTTGGGGGGTGATTTGTAATTTCATTTAGATAAGAGGCCTCTTAGACACCGACTGCATGAGCTCTCGACTCTCAACTACAACTTGTGAACATCAACTAATATTAGTTAAGAGATTGCTCAAACTCGGTTCGCTATTTCTTTCCGCGTAGTTCATATATCTGTCCTGTTATATTGAATATATGAAATAAAAATCATGTCAATCGGTCGCTTCGTTTCGAAATGAAAGTAGTTTCAATAATCATTCTCATTGGCAGGTGTAGCCCGTAAGAGTTAACTTGAGACCTGAGCGCCGTTGTGTATTACCGACTGCGCTCAGGTTTCAAGTTAACTCTTGCGAATTATAGTAAAAGTCTCGTTTAGAATTAATGTTTAATCTCCGCTAATATAAGCTCACAATAATTAATTAATTTAATTTGAAGTTATAGTCGTTTTTAAGTAGGGGAAAAAATGGGGGCGCTAAAAAATAATTTATTCTCAAAGTGGGCGGTAGACAAAATAAGTTTGGGAACCCCTGCGTTAGAGATTAGAGATATTGATTTAGTCGCACTAAGTCGACAGATTCTTGATCACTTGTTTGAGCTCCAGAATACGATAAAAACATTTAAATATATCCAAAAAATGCATTAACAAAAGAAGCTTGGATGAAGATATTTGTGTCAATTTAGGGGTGGACGCGCGTTCCTTCCTTTATGACAAGAAGGTACCTTTGTGAATTCTTTTTTCATTCGTTAGTTCGAAAAGTAAGTTGTTATCCACTTACCTATTCTAAAAGTTTAAATTATTATCAGCCATTTTAAGAGGTGAACTCACTCATCAGGGTTTTCTAAGTCTTATTATTTGTAAGTAGTATATTTTAAAGTTAACTACCACCATAACTTACCTACTATAAATTTTATATCAAAAAGTACCTAATATTATATTAATAAAAATTAACACTTAGATGTTAGCAGCACTGGAACTTTACACAAACTGTTCAACTTTTAGTGACTGAGATCAGACGATACAGAGGTTGTTTAACAACTAAACAGTATTATATTAAAATGTGTACGAGTATCTAGATAGTGTTTGAAGAACTAGTCTCATATCAGTCCAAAAATAATACTTCTGTTTAATTCGATACAGACGACCTTTAGTCAGTTATGATTGTCAAACAATCGATTGTGATCACATCATTCAAAGAAGATTATTTATTATTTTATCCCAGACCCAAAATGAACGGAGCAGAAAACGTATTGGAAAATATTTCTTTTTCTTTCAATGAATGATTTTCTCATTATCATCACATGTTTAAGGCTTATAATATAAATATACCGACCTAGGTCGTTGGTGCCATTATTTCTGTGAAAAACAAGTCTTTCGCTTTATCTCTTTGTTGCATATTTCTCTCGAATCATCTGCTTTTCAGAATGCAAGTAATCAGAAATAAAGAAACTTTAACAATGACAAAATGGTTGTGATGTGGAGGTCAGGGATCTGCTTTAGTTTTGTTCCTCGAAAGTGTCTTGATATTTTTTTGAAAGTTCATCTAAATCTTTAGAAACAAAAACGAGAGTATATTGTATAATATTTTTGTGGGTTCCGATTTACACATAGATACATACACCTTAGGTAGAGTCATGAATGATATTGAAACCATTGATAACCTAAGAGGGTTTTCACTATCGGTGTCAATGTTTTCTAAAACTCCTTGTAAACGATTTGCGTGTAGGTACCTACAATCAAGGACCAAAAGCGGTTTCGTTACCGGAATGTATTTTGTCAAAACACGCAAAATTGAACACAAAACGCATGCTGTTAAGGCAGAATCTACAATATACGAGTATATTTTTGTGAAATATCTGTTTCGGTTACCGGCATTTGACTAAAATATTTACCGTAGTGTGTAGATTCTACCTTAACATTATGCCTTTTGTGTTCAATTTTGCATGTGCTTCAAAATAAATTCAGGTAATTGCTCGATCCTTCCATCCCTTCGGATCGATCCCGTCACTGTCTACAACCTACAATAATCTACGATCTATAATAAGTTTTTATTTTTATCAATTCGAATACAGCTCCCACGGGAATTGAAAATGTTGCAACTTCCTTGTCAACTCGAAAAGAATAATTTGTCTGATGTTATGCAACAAAGGAAAATATATCTGCATTTCTAGACCACACCTTAGGCACTCGGATAAGGCCAATCGTCAGTAACCAGTAACCACATAAGGTAAGAACAATGCACCACAACTTAGATCATCAACAATTTCCAAAGACTCATAAGACAAAGCTAATCGTCAGATAAACTTACACATTATTCATCATTACGTCAGGGACTGGTTTCCCTTGTTTCACCAACAGCTTACGCATAAATATTCCACGGATGCAGAATTACAAGTAGGTTGTGTTCTTAACCAGCTGAGGTGAGCAGCATACTGACATTTTTTTTAGATTGGGCCATAGTAGTTATTTTATTTCATCTGATCATAATAAGTTCTCGTGATTCTGTAAACAACATTAGCATTCATTCTATGTGCAACAGGCCGGCTTGAGCGATGGGTGGGCGAGCTTGATCGGAGTTGAAAGCCTCCTAATGGCTTGCTTGCAACAGATTAGAGTTTTGACTTCTTCATTCAATGATTTTTCCAGTCTAGACGGCAGATTTTGAAGGGATTCGTTTCAGTTTTTAACGTTTCTTTATCTTTTACATAATTAACTATGAGAGCGGTCATTCACTACGCCTACCGCCGAACCTCTCACCACTTTATCAAATTCTAACGTATTTTTTATTATTTCAATTTGTTTATCGTTTATTTTAATCTTATTCAGTTTGTTTCAATTTCTTTGTAAGTCTATGTAATTCTAAATTCGCGTTAATAAAATCTAGTGTAAATTTGTGTTGCTGAGTTTTCATCAACGACCTTCGAGAGCTACTGCCTGCACTCACAAGAGCTTCCCTGCTTTGCTTACTGGTTGGGGTTCGATTCCCGGACTCAACTGATAGTGAGGACACTCAACCGGGTGGGCACCCGGTAGGAGGGCTCCTACAAGTGTATCCTTTGTCTCTTTAACTGCACTGCAGTAAAGTAAGTAATCTAGGTAGCTGTTTGGACTCATGTTAGTCTAGCTCTATCATTTATAATGTGCTTTTCTTGTTAACGACAAGCTAATTTACAACTTTTGCCTGATAAGCTTCTTTTAACTCATAGTATACTACTACGGGTTACCGTAGTAGTATGAAAATTCTAGATGTACTAGATATATTATTAAATATTAAATATACGGGTAAACCTACCAACAATACAAGAATTCAATTACAGGTAAGTTAGGTATCGAATGTATAATTTTAATTATTATTCACTCTTGTCTGCTGGGTATAAGAAGTCTTTATTCGGAAGCTCGGTAATTCCTTTGTACTTGCTGTAAATCGTCGAAATTCTTATCTAGCTCAGATGAAGCGACTAAACATTTATCGGCTGGTCACTTCGCGCTTCACGGTGTCTTCATGCTTCGTGAAGTGCTATATTTAGTATTAACTGACTATGATTATGACAGTTAAGTACCTACATTACATATATAGTTCCATCCCAGGACATCTGGAGGAGACTGCCTGCGCACGGACATTTGTTGCTGGGAGACACGTCGTGCCAAATATTTAGGAGTACTAACTATTTCTTGTTGCTCAACGATTGTCAGTTTTACGACTTCTGTTTCTATTTCTTCTCCTGGAATATATTTGTTGTGAAATGGTTTTTTCATAGCTATTTTCAATTGGGATGTTATTACTTTCTCTGTTCTGAGCCTTTAACGATGTTTCGAGGCTGCTTGACCCTGTTTTGGTATCTGTCTTCTTTATTATTGATGTAGTAAAAAATAACAATAAATTCTTGATTTATCTTGTAATTTATACTCATGTTCGTAGGTGGTATTAAAAGCGTACCCTGTGCTCATATTATGTACTTTGAAGCTTTCTTTATCGAACGGCCATGTCGTCAACCTACTGTTAATCTGGTTGGAACCAGATACGACTGAACTCAAGACAGGTTTTGCAACATCAAAAGCTGTGACAACATTACTTAAAGAGCAAATATAAGGCTCTAACTGAAAATATGCATAGTTGCGGCACAATGCTGACTTGGGGACAGTCACGGTCCTTTTTTGCCTCCACAGAAGTTCACAGAACAAACATCTCACATTATATGTGTTTTGTATCTTATCTTATGACAGGGGGCCAGGGATAACCCCAGCGGCACTTCGACCCTCAGGGATCCTTTGTGCTCACCCCTTACCTGATGTGTTTTGTAAGCTTGTAATACTTGTACATGTGAGACAAAATAAAGTTACTCGGCTCTTATAACATTTATCCATGCTCTTAGTTAGATACTATTATCATTTAAAGCTTTGTATGTCTTAAATTAGCATTAATGATATCGTTTAATTCAAGTTCGTTGGACATGATATCTCAATTCTTACCAAGCCCATCTATCAAAGCTCTATTACTTTCGATTTTTTTTCTATTTATAGGTTTATATTTCTTGTAAAATGCACGAGTATCGATTATTTAAAGGGAGAACAAGAGTTAATATATACACGAATTATTTAGACAACTAAAAAGTGTACGTTAATAAGCTTTTCGATCGACCAAGTCCCATTGTAGTGGGTACTTCAGGTTTTCCCAAACTCTATTCAAGAATTTCTATATGAAATGTCGATGTAAAAATGTTTTTGGAATATGTATTATTAGCTTTTGGTCCAAAGTAAATAATGTGGAAAGTGATCATCTTCCTATCGTGTGGTTAGTGTTGTCAGAGTTGTTGTTGTCTATATTGTTCAGGCCGCCAGTAGGCCTCTGACATGGCCTAATGACGCTGACGGACGACAGCAGCGGCCGGCGGCCGGCGGCCGGCGCGGCGGCACGGAGTAGGAGCCCAGATAAAATATGTCACTAGCGATCATCCATCCTGGTTCTGACCGCGCCCAACCATGATCCCAACTATGATAGGCTACGAGTCTCTCGAAAGCGAGATAATGATAACTGTGTTTGTTTAAACATACCGGAGGAACCCAGAGCATAAAACTTGCAAGGTTGTCGAGTTATAATAAACACGTATATAATGGAATGTTCTTTGTTGAACAATTAATGCATAGTTTAATGAATTCCAGTGAATGCACGTAACTATTTAATTACATTATTCCGTTTAGGTAGGTAGGTATTTGATTATTTTATCAAATCTATAAACAAAATTGACAAGTGTATCGATTGACCAGTTATCGCAGGCGTTTGTTACCCACTGTAAGTAAAAGCTGTTGCCCACTCAATTTCAGGATAAGTTAAACAATATTATCCAAAAGAGATTTATGAAAAGAGTTTTTAGTTTCGGCAATAGATGTCGATGGGCAATAATAGTCGTGTTTCTCCTAGTATGTATTTAGATATATTGTTGAGAAATTTGAAATGAGTTTTTTTTGTTAACGGGATTGGGAGTTTCTCTTGAATGCGGCATTCATTTGTTGAAGAACCTGTTTTTCGAGGTACGTAAACTAGAATCTACCTACCTACCTTACCTACAGTTGTAAGTAGAATAATAATAAATATGCCACATAAAGCTTTTGTTTGGACATATTCTCCTGAGATTTTTATCGCTCGTTCTATCTAACGTACAGTCGACAACGAAACTAGCTAAGCACAATAACATTACAAAAATTACTATCGAGTAACTGTTCAGTAACATATTATGGAAGTTTTACAGTTTTGTAAATTTGTATCTGTTCACGAACTTTCGTTGCCGACTGTACCTATCTTGGCACAACATATTTGAGCATAATATTTTATTTACTTTACTGATTTGTCTAGTAGCGAGCGGAAACTCACAATTAGTCTTATCGTGAACATAAATTGGTCCTTCGACCCGTCTGGTATCTTCGCTTAAAACGAGGTTAATGACGGAAAAAATAAACATTTGGTTTCCATACCTGCCACAGTAACTAAAGTCTTCCTTCGCAGTAGTGATCAGATGAAGTGTGCCTTATAAAGTGCCCCAAGTCATGGCGCATTGCATGGCGCCCGTGGATGGCTATGAAGGTTTCAATACACATTCGCAAGTCCAATAAAACGTTCAGTACTAATAATTTATCAACCAAAACGCTCCCCCAACATCTCACTGGGTACACACAGAAATTATACAGTTTTGAAAGTCTTTGCTTCACTTCTGATTGAAAAAAAAATTCAAAATTGATTCTTGATGCTCTTATTTCACACCGGAACGTATCTTTTGCATTTTAACGACGTGATAAACTGATTTTTTGAGCGTTTTGTGCGCTGTTTACGAAATACGCAGTGCGTCGGTATCTTTGTGGATGATATTGTTGTAGTTGCGGGACCGTCCGTTTCCAACTTGGTTAACAGGCAAAGCGAAAGCGAATAGAGCGATTGGTGGGTGGGAGAACGGTCCGGGCGACCGACACACAAACACTGGCTTCGTGTGACATCGATTCTCGATCGGCCACCTTCGTGCAATGTGGATCGGGCTGGGGAGAAGGCGGGAGGGAAGGGGGGAGGGGTTACATACATACCATACCACAATATATACCCCATACAATAACAAATCCACGAGCAGATGTTTGGGGGTTTCTACATGTAGTACGGGTTCGATATTATGGCCCAGCTTTGTAGTTTTTCCAAGACGTGAAATATCGCTGAGCAATATAGGAAACGGATGTAAATGTAATGATATGCCGGAGATGTAGGCGATTCCTAGCGCAATATTGTCTCTGTATTGCCCTGCCAAGGAATTTTATCCAATTTGATTAGAAGAATCGTACAGAAATCAACCAAGTGCAATGCAGAATTACAGATGCCCGTAATTAGGGACGAATGCAATACCAAATTAATTAAATTTGGCCTCTAAAGTTTACTGGCATTTGTGCACCGTGAGGTCAAGATAACGTGAACACGAATTGCAGAATGCTTGAGATATACCTAGAAAGGGATAGCATGTGTTTTAATGAAGTCCTAACTTTAAGAACTTTTCATGCAACTGGCGGCAAATATGGGGCGTCTATCTGTGTGCATACTTTGAAACATAATAATAACATGACAATTAATAGAGATATTAGTTAGGTAGAATATAATTACGAACTGATCTGTGGGTATACTGTAAGAAATCTTCTTGTCTTCCAAATGAAATGTTTTTAAAACTATTCAAGATTTTAAATTAAATACGAGTGAAGTTAGTTATGCCTAATTTAGGTATAAATAGTAGGTACTTAGAAGTAACAGGATACATAAATAAAATATTATATTATATATATATTATAAACCATGTATGGTTTTTACCAGGTTTTACTATTAACACCTCTTTATAGGTATGGTTATATAGGATGTATCAATAGAATAGAATAATTTTATTTCATGCTACACAATTTGAAATATACATGTCAAAAATATAATTCTTATTTGTAGAATGATCGTCAGATAAATTAATTGAAAATAAAATAAAATAATGTAATAAACATTGAAAATAAATTGGTAGGTAATGTAAAGAATTACAAACTAGAAAAAGAAGTACGTAAATAATGTAAAGAATGTCAATAATTATTGTTAATGAATTATGGAGATATATTTTTTAATAACCTATAAACTGTCCCACTGCTGGGCAAAGGCCTCCCCTCCTCCTTTCCATTTTTCCTTAATCTCGGCGTCCTTATACCATCCTTTTTGGAAGTTGTCGATATCGTCCTTTTGATGAAGAGATGATTTTAATGTCAGGAAAATACATAATAAAGATGTTAAATTTAACGTATACTCGGAAGAGACTGGCCCCCACAACACAGGATATCCTAGTGTGCCAGGGAAATCTGAGAAAATGTAAAAGACATTGTCTGCATGAATATTTTTTTAATTTTATTATTTATGACTTTTTGGTGGAACGCCTGTCGGGTCATTAGTTCTGTATAGAGCCACTTCACCCAAATGTATCAATACTAACTCATATTCTTTATATATGATCTGTAGGTCATTGATCTCTCGTAATAATTGTAAGTAAGTAATTGTGTAATGGGGTTTGCTGGAAGCCTGGAAGAGATCACGTCTTTGTTTCACATATTATTATCTAAGTTTGTAACATATTTTATGTGTACATCCCACAGGTCAACCTACCCAAAACGTCAAAATTTGAGAATCTGAAATGTATCATAATGCGCAGGTATTAGGTTGGGATTTAATTGAAGGTTTTTGACAGATGGTATACTATAGCTTGAGGTCGACTGTACAATAAAGAGTTAAATAAATAAATAACAACTTTTATTAATAAACATTAAAAACATCGAAAAACCGCTTAGCAAAAGTTTGTTACTAACTATACGAGTAGGTACCTACTGATTCGCCCTGCAAGAAGCCAATGCATGTACCTATCTAAGTACATTTTGTTACACTCCGTATAAAAAGCATTAAGTAGTTATCCTTCCTCGTTTAGTTTCTATATAATGACCAGAACGAACACTCAACTTATGGGAAACCTGACAAAAAACCAAGGTTAACGTTAATATTAGATAGAGTAGAGCACCAAATAATTTTCGCAGAAAAACTACTAGACGTTGATTTCCTTTCACTGAGCATTAGTTCGGTTCGAGATTTGAAACAAAGCCATTCATTATCAGCTCTAGTTATAAACAAAGATCTTTTTGCATTTATTTATTGCCGAGAATCGCAGCTCGCATGATAAGTTCATTTCAAGTTGCGTCTTTGACCTGTACTTACATATGTGGCTATGCGAGTGGAATAAACATAGAGTACAAACTTAGAACTAAATAACGGTTATTTATTTTGCGTGCCCAGTGTAGCCTTCCAATAGCTGTCAAAGTTTGTGTTCTTTGGAGACATGCAGTTGAAGTCCTGTCTTATTATCGTAGGTAGGTCTGTGTACTTAACTTTTGCTTTAAGCTACTCGATTACAAGTTTTCTGAAGTAGATAGGTACCTAGGTACATTACGGGAATTGTGCGCTTATCCAATACCTAACTATTACATTTACTGTATATAATTTGTTGTTGTAACTGAGATAACAGAAGATCAAAGTTTCACAGAAAAGTCTGTAGAAATAGCAGCACTTCAATGCTGTGATAGGTTTAACTTTAACTCGATCAAAGCAAAACTTATCAACTTAGGCTGGCTTGCGCGAAAGTCGAATTGAGAGTTAACCCGAGAGTTAGTGCCTAACCCGGGTTAAATCACAAAAACGTCTTACACCAACGCGAACCCTGAAACCAATACTAACTTTAACCATTAATATCTCTAATGTTAGTTGACATTTTTAGATCCTTCTTTAGTATGTCAATGTAAGTTGATTGATTCATTGATGCAGTAAAAAAATAGGTTAATATCGTATTCGCTAGTTAACCCAGGTAAGGGTTATCTATTTCGGGTTAAGAACATTTAACCCAGCAAGTGGCTCATGATATGACTATTCTATTTATAACAAGTAACTTGATTGATAATATACTTGATGATAATATAATTACGACGGTATAAGATCAGTTCCTATTATTTTCATCAACCGTTGCTATATCCAACTAGCTCCAACTAACAAAATGTGCTTAGCAATGATTTGCATCCTTGGTGTTCTGTGTTCTCTGAAAACCAAACGCATTGATAATTACAATTTAAAACATTGAATTTGAGTGAAACGAAACGCAAAACGTCAATTTGACCGTTGTCACTCGACATGTCATTATTATCCTACCAATTTTCGTAGGTACGCTAATTGAAATTCACAATGCATTACAATGGCTCATTGAAAATTTTCGGATATATTTTTTGTATACAAAGTGCATCGATTATTTATTTCATTAGTTTTTCGTTTTTTTGACTGAAAAGTAGTTGGCTATGTGATATTTTAAGCTGATAACTATGGATATAAAAAGGGTCAACAGAAACTGACTGCTCATAGGGCGAAAGAAACTAATTTTAGGTAATTAAGATGACGTGATCTTATAGGTACATTTGAACCTCGACTGCAGAGACTTTCCCAAGGATTCCACTCAAGAACCGAATTCGAGTAACAAGAAACAATTTTATTTAGTATTAACTCTATATTCCTACGTTTTTTGTAACTTAAAAGTGGTAGTGTTCAGTGTTAGAGTATTTCTTTTAATCTTTCAGCTGTAATCATGAGCCAAGACAGTTCTGCACAAAGACTAAATCTAGAATATTGGATGAGAGATCTTCCAGAGCAACTGAAAAATGTTCCATTGATTTATCTAGCTATACCAGGTATGACCATTTCATTTTAATATTATTCTATCTTTATAACATAGCTCAAACTAAACAATTTCATCAGTGAAGGAATAGGTACAACTATCAAGCAAAAAAATTAAACTCTGGAATCTGATGAGTCATTAACTAATTTACAAAGACACACCCAACCAGCCATCAATATTCTACATTAATCTCATCATGTTTTGTACCTATTTCAAATAGATCCAATTCAGCTCAATTTTAGAGGATGTGGATCGTTATGATATGACCCACATGTGTAGACCCATTTCCCCTTATGAACCAAAATCTATGGCACATTTATGGCCAAGGTCAGACATATTTTAGACCTTAACACACTTAATATACCTTCACAGTTATCTTTTTAACTTTTAAGATTTAAAATAAGGTAAAATGTAATAATTATCAACAAATAAATGTTATGTACACATGTTAAAGTTTTTACTATTATTTAAAAATTACCATATATCAATTTCAGGCACCCATGACTCAATGACTTACAGCATCACTCGGTCGAGCGGGCTGGCTCCAGATGCAGAACCGGTGCTGCACCGTCTGTACCCTCTGTTCCGAGGTACGATCTTACGCTGGACCATAACGCAGACCCTAGATACCCTGCAGCAGCTCCACATTGGCATTAGGTACCTTGATACTTCTCAAAATTACTTTGTATTTTTATTGGGCTTTTAGAAGTACAGTTTATGGGGACGATAATGGTAAACCACTCTATCAAATCTGTCAAGATAGTCATTGTATATGATTAATTCCATAGAATTATTACGACTCATCAATACGCCTAACAAGACACAATTTAATATTTCAAATAATTGGAATATCAGGTAATTCAATAATTTGTGTGATTTCACATTTTTCCACGAACTTTTTTTAAAGACTTGTAAAACATTAAAGGAAATATTGTGGAGAATCTGTATTAAAAGCAAGTATGTATAGTATATTTAAAACGAATTTACAAATGAAATGTAAGGCCTATGGTAAGGCTTACAATAAATAATGAATTTACAAATGAAATGTAAGGCCTATGGTAAGGCTTACAATAAATAATGAATTTACAAATGAAATGTAAGGCCTATGGTAAGGCTTACAATAAATAATGAATTTATTTTGTTCGTAAAAACTTGCTTGTGACATCTAAAATATTAAAAAAAAATCGAAATTGACTTGTCTGTCTGTTGTCACGGGGTGAAACTACAGAACATGCTATGCAGCATGCACGTAAAGTAGAATCACATTTTTCAATATTCTTTTTGTTTAAAAGTTATAAATTATTATTTCAGATACTTTGACCTGAGACTTGCCACAAAAACTAGCTCGGAGAATTTTTTCTTCACACATGGCCTGTATGCGGATGAAATAACTAAGCCCCTCTTCCAGGTTAAGGAGTTTGTGGATTCGCATCCAGGAGAAGTCAGTTTTATTCATTTCATTACTTATTTTATCCAACTTTTAGTCCATTCTACAGTCCATTTGACGAGGATCCATCGGACTAGTAGCACCCTGTTTGGTTGTTAATATTATTAAAACTTCCACATATTGCGAACCTCACCTCCCAGTAACCGTCTCCATACAGCAATTGCCGCTTAAGTAATCGAAGCTCCCCCGATTTTTTTTTATTCCAAGGGGAGATATATAGTCGCTACAATGGGGCGTTTTTATAGTAATATGTATATTACTCTAATATAATATTACACTGTGGAGATTTTTGAGTGGCAAGTGGCATCAGAATCAGGCTAATGGTGATAAAAATTGCCGTATGTGTTTTCAAAGAACTAAACAAAAGAACATCTGAGGAAAAAATCCAAACCAATTTCTAGCAATCACATTATTCAATTTGTTTCGTAAATGAAGTCTCCTACACATACTCTTTTTTTCAATTTTCCAGGTCGTAATCCTAGACTTCCAGCATTTCTATGGATTCACCCCAGAAGATCACCTGAGGTTGATGAGGTACCTTCTCAACCTATTTGGTGCTCAACTAGTACCTAGGCAGATAGATCTGCAGACCATCACGCTGAATTCTCTTAACAGGTTGAGGCAGCAGGTAAGCTTTTGAATTTACAATTACAACTACTTATTGTGATTTCCCCCACTAAATATTTAGTTAGGCTGATAAAAAATATATTGGTCCGTTATTTTTCAATGCTCTGCAATATATCTTAAAACGAATCTAATCGGAGGAGTCAATTCTGCAACATGTACTAAACCAATTTCACTATGTCCCATACATTCAAAAACTTTGAAGGGCTATTAGTCCCACTAAATATGAATTTGGGCCGTTAAAAAACAGGGCTGTCATTTTTCAATGCTCTGCAATATATCTTAAAATGAAACAAATTGAAGCCGGACACTTGGAGTACTGTCCTTGTAAGTCGTTCAGTTCAATGTGTAAAAGTAGGTCCCATAAGGTTCTTGACCGTACTTTTTTTAAATTAATTAATTTATACTTTTGTGTACAGGTGAGCTTATTGCCTTGCGGCTTTCTCTACCAGCTTACTTTTAATATTCCAGATCGTAGTTGTCTACCGCCACCAGTCAGTATATGCGACCAATGAGTTCTGGCAGCCGCAGATGATGCCGTCCCCTTGGCCGCAGACGGACCGTACCAGTGGGCTGCTTAGCTACCTCGAGAACGTCAGGAGGCATCCAGGGATGGGATTCGTGCATCAAGTGGTTTTAACGCCTACACCTACTTTTATTTTGTTAAGGTTTGTTTGTTGTTTTGTTATGTTTATGTATGTACGTATGTCAACATAATTTGTTCAAATCAAGAAAGTTGCATACTTACTAAAGTAACTGGAATGGGATCTCCATAGAAACAAAGATGCCCCGTTCGAAACCCTGTTTTTTAAAAAGAGAGTAAGCGAGACATACTGGAGTAGAGTAGGGTATCCCGTCTCTTTTCATCGTAATCTGTGTTACCAGTATTAATAGTTCTGCGATTGAATCATAGGAAATTTAGGAATTTTTTATACAATTACTATGGTCACTGTACTAAAAAGAGATAGGATGCTCTACTCCATATGTCTCGCTTACTCTTCTTTTTTTTTTTTAAATAGCGTTTCCCCGGGGCCCACTTTCTTTACATTAAGATGCTTTTCCAGTTTACTACTTAGTAGTATTGCAACTTCTTTAGTTCAAATGTATGAGTTGTTTTAAAATTGTTGTCACTAGACCTAATAATTATTGAAGGTATGACTCTGTCGCAAAGCAGCAATGCTATACATTGCTGTTTCGGTTTGAAAGGTAAGAGAGCCAACGTAATAACTGGCACATGAGTCGCTGCATCCAAGTCCTCAAGGTTAGCGCGCATCCTCTAATCAAAATCCAGCAAATTATAGAGGATAACATTATAGTGAGGTGATAGGTCTTGTCTATGGGCAACGGTGACCACATACCATCAGGTGGCCCGTTTGACTGTCTGCTCTCCTTATACTATAAAGGATAATAACTCTAAATTAAAAATGTAAGTAACCCCGATGACATACCATTGTGGAGATCCTCTTACTTTTTCCTGGTCATCATCATGGACTTCAAGGTTCCAGACGCGGGAAAGGCATCATGATGGTCGTAAACATTTGAGCTCAAACTCGAACCACCTAACTGTTATCGTTCCAGAGATCGATGGATCTCTGGAACATGATGGAGTATGATGATACTCCATTATCCTAAGATACTCCAAGATCTTAGAACTACTGATCCAAACACACAAACAGACCGACAGAAACGTGTCAAACTTATAGCACGCCCTCCCTCGATCGGTCGTGGGTTAAAAATATATTGCCCATGAACCACAGAAATTGGACTAGTGGCGCCCACAGGGTGAAGTTCAAAATCTTTGCCATGAGCATTGGTGGTTGGTATCTAATCTTAAATTATTTCTTCTTCTTTCGTGTTGATGATCCGAATTAAATTTTTCCCGACCAGAAGGCAGCCACATCGATTACTTATTAATTGAGATATATTAGGCTAGAATTATAGTCAAATGAATCTCTACCAAAACTCTTACCAAGTTCCGTAAATAGATAACTAGATTTCATAGTAGAATTGTCATATTTCAGATGGCTGTCGAATCTCAAGGATAAATGTGCGGTGCCAGTATTGAAGGATGTTCTCCCCAAATTGACGGAGTTCTCTCCAGGCCCTCCCCTGGGACACAGTTCTAATCCTCGCGCACCAGTCAACGTCGTCATAGCTGACTTCGTCGAAATGGACGATGCCGTCTTCCCCAGAACCATTATTCAACTCAATCTGAAACTACTCAGGAACACAGACATAGTATACCACAATTACGGGTAAGATATTATTATTTTTAGCATTTTAAAAGTACCTACATGTAGGATATTCCAATTTAGCAATTTAAATGTGAATGTAATTTTATGTAATTCGATCTTATGTACTTAGTACCTGGTTTTTTTATACATTTTTGGTATGAAACCAATAATATTAATTTACTGTGATATTGAGCAATATTTTTATATGAATGTACGTGTCTAACGTCATGCTTAGACCATGCTTAGACTAGACTTTAAGTTGCATCATGATCATAATAAAACGTACAAGAAAGTGCCTTGAAAATAAAGTATCATTTATTTTTAATTAATTTCGTTTAAATTTTCTCCAAATTCACAAAAGACGGAAACCAACAACATTTAACAAATTACATTGAAGTTTTGCCGAAAACCTTGTTACAAAATTCATCCAAGTTAATTTTTTCGCACAAATCTCTAAAGGACCATTTCTTGCTAGTTCTCTCTTCATCGTCAGTATTATCCAAAGAAGAAAATAATTTGTCCGATAGTTCGTCCGAGATTTCAATAATTCTGCAGATTTTATCTAAACGCGCCAAATCTTCTAAAGAGTTTGTAAGATCAGTAATATTAATAACTTGTGACTTCCTTCCGTCAATGTGGAAGGAAGTATCCGAGTCTGTGGCACTGACACTATCCAATTTATCGAAGATATCTAGTTTACTTCTATTCGCGTCATGGCTTACGGTTGTGTTTGTATAACGTGGGCTGGAACACATCGACGTATCTTCAGTGACTGTCAAGTTCGAATCAGGAATGATATACTTCATACTTCCAGAGATTTGCGTTTCTAAATCCTTACAATCATTCTCATTATGGTTTACAGAATCATCATCTATTTTATTGGACTCTGTATTATTGCAGTAATCTTTTTCTACAATAATTTCGTCAGTTTTAGCATTAGTATTCTCTGTTTCAAAGTAGACTTGTTTAGTTGTAAATTTTTCGCGAAAATCATTTGTCTCAACAGATAGTTTATCAGTTTCAGATGATTCATTCCTAAAGAAATTATTCTCGTGATAATCATCTGTTTTATTTTTTTCTGTTTCAAAATTATCATTCATTTCTTCTGGAAGTTGGTTTCCTTCACGACAGTCAGGATTTGAAATATTCGAATAGTTTGATTCGTAATCATTATCTTGAGATCGATTTCCGCCATCTCCACATTCGTTTTTATAATTAACTAGTACAATGTTGTGCCGTTTCAATGCTTCACCAATGAGTTTGAAGTTGGTAAATTTTTTATTAACACTGTTTTTAGTATTCGCGTCATTGTTACTGCTATTGTTTGTTGAATTGTTAATTAATTGAAAACGTTCCTGTATTTTCAAATGTTCGCCTTTACCAAGAAGTTTGAAAGTAGTCAAGTTTTTATTAGGGTCATTTGAATTATATTCTGTCTTATCTAAATCATTATCAAGGATATTGTTCTTTGTATCATTAGGAACTGGCTTCCATTTAGGTACTTTTAACACTTCGGTGTACTTGTTAGCATTTCTGTGTGAAGTCATCGATATTTTATCTTCTTTCAGTTTTTCTTCTGTCACTGTTTTACTATTGTCGGATTTGTCGGTGCCATTACTTATGAAAGGTTGAAACTGAAAATTCTTAGATATACCGTCCATGATGGTACTGAAAGTCCTTGTTACTTGTTCCTTTAAATTATTAATACTTGATCGTTCTAATGTTATCTTATTTTGTAAAGTATCATCTGGTGTTGAATTATTATTGATAGTTGCATCCACGTTTCTAATGGTGGCATTTGGTTTAATTATTGACGTTTCTTTTTTAGTCAGTGATACAAGATTGTGAGTATCGGGCTTATAAGATTTTTTAATCTCACTAGTAGGTGCACTGTATTCTGACATGTCTCTTTCATCGGATAAATTCGAATCTATGTCTTTCACCATTCTACTATTAATGGTGGACACGCTTGTTCTACCATCGCCGCTTACATCAAACATAGCACTGTTGATTTGTAAGTGTTTACATGTCTCTAAGGCCTTATTGTAATAGTTTTTGTCCGTTTCTTTAGTATCTTTACTTGAATCAGTATTAGTCTTATTAAGCTCCTCTTTTGTTTGTTCGCTTACACTATTGATTTGCACCTTGCTGGTATAAGATTTCCTTAGCAAATCTTCTGTAATATTGACCATTTTGGAAAATTCTTTCTTCACGTTTTCTAATCTTTCCTGGGCTTTCATGCAGTCGGTGTGCCCTGTGTTTTTAGGTCCGAATGTGATGCAGCTTTGAAAGAAAGAGTTTCTGTTCTGTCGCACCGCCGATGACTTCACTTCGCCGTCGTCGTTCCATACTTTGAATACCTCGGGTTTCTTTTTCGGGAACCGGTTGTTAGTAGAGGAATTTATTGTAGAATTTTGTGTGAAGGGTTTTCTCATGAATATTGGGCGAGGAGGCTGTTGTTTAGTCTTGAATCCGGAGTTTTGCGGTGTGCTGCAGATGACTTTGGGGACGAACTCGCCGGTGCACACGTGGTCTATGAGCGATTCTCTTATACAACAGTCTGTTTGCTGCACACTGTCCTGTTTTCTTGACAGCCTCGGCCTTACATACGTCATTTTGCACTTGAGTTCCGATAGATTCAGTTGTTTTTCGGATAAAAAGATTAAATCTGTAACCCGACAGGCGTATGAATACTCGTTTTCGTACCAACAAATCAGTTTGAAGTAGTTAGGTTTAAGCTCGAGACTGGAGTCCGCGTCTAGAATGCAAGAGTAGCTGTCGCCGACGAAATCCGAGGATACTGCTTCGTCTTTAGATATTTTGATGATGTTCTGCATGGTCGAGTAGCTTTCAATTTCGACAGACTTGAAGATTTCTTGTAGTGTTGTTTCCTTTGACAACCTAACAGAGAATAAAACGGTGGTTCAATGTTTATTTCAGTTAGTAAAGTGTCATAATGAGGGTTCTGTGAAATTGAAAACGTTTATTTAGCACTGTAAACACCAGAATATAGCAAGTACACAATACAGAAGTATACAAAGATCCTTCTTGTCATGCGGAGCTTACGCTGATGTGAGAAATGTGAAAATGAAGGTATTTTGTTGCTAGCTTTTTACACAGCTTTACTCAACTTTTTCTTCGGTTGTCCTTTTAATTATAAACATCAACTCATGATATATCTGGTGCTGTTGTGTTTTTAGGAAATGATGACCAGACCACTTACCATCGAGTGAACGGTCCACTACTCTAAGGAATTTGCTTGTAAAGGAAAAACGATAAAGCTAGGGCACAAGATTGCGGCGCAAGCGTCGTCGAACCGAATCCACTTTTGGACCATTGTGTTGGACCACTTCCAGCACAAGCTTTGAACAGTTTAGTTAGAGTGATTAAGAAAAGTCCCTGGGGTGTGTTCCAAAACCTTTCGCTTTGTCGAGTAAAAATAGTGTTTTGTAACTGGTAATTATTACCCGACAAAGGGCACTCATTACCCGAAACAGTTTTGGAAACCGCACTATTTTTTTTAAAGTAAGTAGGTAAGTAATATGTTTATTTCACGCACAAAAATGACCGAAACAATTATAATTATAATAAAATAATTATGTAGTCATAGGAAATCATATCTGATGGTCTGCTGTTGTTGTGAAAAGGGCCTCAACTCAGCTTATTGCTGCAGACAAGAATGCCTACAGCGCTGGTATTCTGTTGGTCATGATGGCTGGCCAAAACCTGTCCAAGAGGACAAAGATACGACACAAATAAATTTAATTGAAGAATTTAACTGTCAGGTATTGAGTACCCACCCTTTGCCAGGTAATTATTACCTGTTTTGGAACATACTCCTAATGTAAAAAAAAACTCACCGTATAGAGAGGTCCAGTACGGACACATTAACAATAGGCACTCGGAACGCGAGCCCTTGCAACTTGTCGCGCACAGCGGGTATAATCTTGCCGAGGGCCTTACACGCGCCTGTCGTCGCCGGGATTATGTTCTGGTGGATGCTCCGGTGATCCCGCCAATGCTGAGACCAATGAAATGCTTTAGCTAGCTGAACAAGAAGACGATACATTCATACATACGTAACCCTCACGTCTATAATCCCCGAGGGGGTAGACAGAGACTACCTTCACCGTATGTAGTTCCCACTTTTCGCCGTAAAATTTGGTGGACAAACGTGATGTGGAGAGCCTACCGCCGTCTACTAGGTGTAGAATAGTATCCACAAAGTCGCCTCGTACGTCACCCACGGGAAGAGTTGGGGTGGTGCTATTCTTATGGCTGGCACCACACGGAAGACGACAAGAAGAATTAAGCGACGGGCTTGAGGGCTGGGGCGCGAGACTGGACGCATGCGTCGCCTCGCCGGATCGAATCCTTCTTTGGACCAATGTGGTGGATCATTCCTATAGCACAGTTATTTTAGCGTAGTAGTGGGTGCGGACCCTAAGTCTCGGGCTTCACGAATTTGGTTCCAACCACGGTTCTGTTCGCTGCAACCAATAGGCGGGTCCACACAGTGCACACAGCCTGTGTGGATGTGCCTAATCACATGCGCTCCACCTTCCCCTCTTGAAGTCAGCGCTTTGTGTTTGGATGCAGCAAAACGAAACCAGAAAGGAAACGGCCTCGTGAAATCCTGGCCTGTAATGTGTAATGTAAAAAATCTATACACACGGTAGTGTGTCCACCAAGTTCAGAATAGTGTTTACATATTATTAAAATTAAAGAATTGCCTGAGAAGCTAGTAGTGAAAAGTTGCGTTGTGAGTTATCGGATTCGTGATAGATATGTTGTAATAAAATCGTGCTAAGGGCGAAACTCTCAAATTTTTCAAAAATTCTATCTCTTATCAAAAATTGATATTGCATGCCATGTTTCATGTTTTTGTCCTTAATATTTAGGGTACATACTAATACATAGGGTACAT
The DNA here is from genome assembly GCA_947369225.1 of Hofmannophila pseudospretella. Classification (NCBI taxonomy): domain Eukaryota; kingdom Metazoa; phylum Arthropoda; class Insecta; order Lepidoptera; family Oecophoridae; genus Hofmannophila; species Hofmannophila pseudospretella. Next base: position 4,430,681 of record OX376326.1, read on the forward strand.
ATTAGTACATAATAATTTGGGTTAATTTAATATAATTTTTCAAAGCTATTAGTAAAATTGTGATGATATCATGGCATCATATGGCCATTTCAAAATAGCAGACCTAAAAAATCTGTTAAGACAGCGTGGCGCGAGTCTGAAGGGTAAAAAAATGGGTGGAAAGGAACGTATCTACATGTTGATAGGCTACGTACCACTGTGCTAGTGGCGCCTGTAGTAGTAAAACATTGCAGGATTATCTCCTATTGGCGACTGTAGGCCCCTTAAGGACGAATTATCTATCACCTTTAGCTGAAACTGTACCTTTCCCCTGAGACACAATCCATCGAGGGGCTTGAGCGAAGGAGTCATAGCGTGGATACTGGTAATAAAGCCATCCTCCACACCGAACCTATCCTCCAGGACCTTGACTATCGGAGCCAGGCAGTAGAGCGTGCTGGAGCCGCAAGATATCACCTTTTGCTCTGTAATATTGTTAGGACTATGTAGGGTAACTTCTTAACTTATTTGAAAGCAAATTTTTGAAAGGTGATAATGACTATGCGTGAGTCAGTCTGTGGTGGTACTGGTGTGGTACCATATGGCAAAGAAGCAATGCTTGCATTTCTGTGTTTTGATTTGAAGGGTAAGATTAGCAGCGCATCGAAAACCGTCTAATAACATCCATCATAGTGAGGTGAAATGTCTATGGGCGATGGTGACCACTTAGAATCAGGTGGCCCGTTTACTCCTGCAATAAATATATAGATTTGGAAAGAATGACCCTTTAAAAGCACACGGGTTGTAACAAAATATCTATATGACAATTTTGTCAAACACTGTCGAAAACAAAAACGATTTGGAAATTTTGCTTACTAGGCGAGATTTTTCAATATTAAAGGCCGTTGAGGTGAGTTGAAATAGCCCCGCCATATTTCGTGTTAGGCTCGGACTACACGACGACGGTTCCTACGACGGTTCCAGTATCGGTTCCATTGGACCGCAGCTTCATATAAACTCAAACAAAAATGCGCTGTCGGCTACACGTACAACGGTTCCACTTGGAACCGCCCACTCGGTTCCTGAACGGTGGGCGGGGCTTGAGCGCAACGCATGAGTTTGATTGCAGTCGACTACACGGCCGGTACCGGTACCTAACCGTAACTGGAACCGTCGTCGTGTTGTCCGGGCCTTAAAATTTAAAAGAGGGATACTTATTTATTTATTTACACTTTATTGCACAAAAAAGGTGTACATGAGGCGAGCTTAATGCCTTGCGGCATTTTCTACCAGCTAACCATGGGGTTATGCATAAATGTTTAGATACTACTGATACTTATCAGTTTTTATTATAATTTACACCAACTAAACTCTCTTTTGACTTCAATCTCATCTGATGGTAAGCAACGATACAATCTAAGATGGCGCGCACGTGCTCGTGTCTAATTAATCTGACCAAGAAGTTCCTAAGGTGATAAGATTTCATTTTAACATACCTGCGTTAATTTTGTTGTCGTTAACTCCCAGGATGACCATGGGAACATCTACGCTGGGTGCAGTCACTATGATGCGTTTGACGCTGTCACTTGCTAGGTGTCCCTATAAATATATATCCCTATCTTTGGCCGTCCATTGGCTGGCGACCCTGGGGAAGGCAGCAACGTGCTATGGCCGCACGCTGCTGTGACGGGAGGAACCGGGAGGTGGAACATACACCTCCAAGGAAGAGCCCAAGGCAAATGCTAGGAGGGCACCGGTGCGTTCCTCTGGAGACCCCGGAGCCCTCCGATATGCACGAGGCCGGCCATCGAGGGGGTTTTAGTGAGTAAAAATCTCACATAACCCAGTCTGTCCCCCAAATACGAGTATGTATATTGTGGTACTTACTGGAATGCAAATAAAGGTTGTAGTTGAAATCGTGTAAAAACATTATGTTCAGCGTATCGTATACGCTTCTCTTATAATACTCTATTGTAATCAGAAACTTGGAGATTTATAGGTCCGAAACAGATAGATAAAATGTATTCAAAAATCTGTTTTAAAGTGCCAAAAAGTAGGAACTAGGTAATTTATTATTTCAAATTGACATCCATGAAATGTCAAGGCCAAAAGAGTCATAACATAAGTTAGGTACCCGTCGGAAATATTTGTGGACCTGAGTGACGCATTCTGGCACATTCGACATACAAAGTCGAGCAACTACGGAATGTGTTGTTACGCTCACGTCTATATTCGTGTCTATGTGAATGAATCGGATGGAATAAAATGTCGATTTCGCCTTTTGCATGTCGAGCGTGCTATAATCGCTACCCGAGGTCCACAGATATTTCCGACGAGTATTGTTATAGGTATTCGAAATATTTTGAAATACAATTTTTACACGACTTCCTACACACGGTGACTTTGACATGAATATAGTACCGATGCCTTTTCAAGGCTAGTGAACATCCCGGAGGCCTCGACCACGTATTGCACGCCAGCCGTGTGCCATGGTATACTGGTTGGCGTCTTTTGATGGAACACCTTGATCTGCTTGTCTGTGAAACGAAAACAGCACGAGGAAAATGTATTGAAATGACTACGTCGCCATAGTGTATTTCTACATTCGCAGTTGAGACAGGACTTAGGGCAGTTACGTTAGCACGAGGCATGAAGCAAGTAATAGTCATTGGCACGAGGTGAGTACGCAAGTCTTCGAAAAAGCACAATGGTAGGTGCGTTAGGGTAAGTAACGATTAAATCAAATCAAATCAAAATGTTTTTATTGTAAGTTAGTACCATATAGTACATTTTTAAGTCATTTATTTTTTTCCTCTACCACCTCTGCTAAAGCGGTAAGAAAATAAGCGGCGCAAGAAACTTTCAGCAGCATATCTTTTATAAATTACAATAATTATGAATACAATCATATATGTACACAATGTGCAGACCTGGAGCTTGATTTACCCCATATCCGAATGTGAGGTAATATTGTTGAAATCAAATTACTGCCGAAACTTACTTCCTTATACAATAAAATGACGGTAATTCTAGAATAACGGACACCTAGAGAGGTCAGAGTTTGATGTCCACTCAGGTCTCGCGATCATTCATAAATTCAATGATACGATAATTGCATTAATGTAAAGTGAGTTAGGGTAAATTTGGATGTGGGGTAAGATAGTTGAAATCAAATTAGTGCCGAATCTAGCGGTATTCATAGTACTAGCGGTAAAATTGTTATTTGGGTAATTACGAGGATATTATAGTTTTTAAATAAGAACACAGGTATTACTTTCACATAGCGAGCAAACATCTTCTTTATTAGTTATTTATTAAATCTATGTCATATAGCAAGGCAAAGGTATTAAATTACACAGCCTAACAAAAATGGCGTCGCGAGCTGTTTGCCAGCACTATTAATGGTCACCGTCGCCCATAGGTATCTCCCATCATTACGTTATTAGAGGGTTTTCGATATGCTGACTTAGGTGGTGGAGTGCCTCATGTTCATGTTAGCTCTCTTATCCTTCAAATCGAAACACGGCAATGCATGCTGCTTGCAGCAGAAATAGATACACATACCACCTTCAAAACCGCTTTCTACGCTAGTAACTTATCTTACATACATACATAATTTCACGCTATGTCCCTTGAGGGGTAGGTAGAGAAAATGGAATGCCACGACACACCTCTCTTGCTTCCTCTAGTCATTCGTCGTTGCTCGCCGTTGGGGTCGTTTACTCTGCCTCTTATCTTATCGCCATTAAACTAAGTTTTATTAAAATGGTGACCTATGTTGGCTGAGATCACCGCTATAAAATGTGTACAATGTGTAGGTACCTACAAAAGTGTGTACTGTGGTAAGCACTCTTAAGTAATAAAGATTATTATCAGTCGGATACAAAATCTTCATAGGCTATTTTAATTAAACGCGTGTTTGTCGTTCGCAGTTGTTATCGACAAAGCAAAGGTCTTTTTTTATATAACCAACAATTAAACATTATCTATGAACTTTTTATTACCCAGTACTTACTACAATAAGTACCTACTGAATGTTGACACTAATTTATTTTTACAATGCTAAGCACAGAAATGAGAGCGTCGGTGGCCTAGTGGCAGGACACCGGACTCCCATGCGGGAGGTCCGGGTTCGCAATCGTGCATTGCCATGTACGTACCAATGAGTTTTTCGTAATTTTCGAAGATTTACGTACATTTACCGACTACTCTAACGGCGAAGAAAAACATCGTGAGGAAACTTACACTCTTAGATAACCAGTGTGTAAAATGGGGTAGGCACAAAAGATCTTCAAGGGTCGAAGTGCCGCTGGGGCTATTCCCGGCCCCCTATCATTAGATAAGATAAGACATAAATAATTATGCTTAGCTTCCGAGTTTCTGGTGGATTTTCTACGAGTGAAACTTATGGTTTTATTTTCAGAGAACTTTTAGAGGTAGTGGTGGTGGTAGAGGTAGTGGCCTTGTAGGCACACCTCACCTCGCAGAGAGGGTTCGGACGTGTAGGAACCACCTCCTACTACGGGAGGGCCCCTAATATATGAGATTCCTCATCTTCTAATTTCACCCATAATGTTTTCGTGTTCCACCGAATTCAAACCTTACGTAGGCACATCCATTAATGAAATATTGTGGATTCGCGTTTGTGTCTGTGGCAGTAATTTTGGTGATCTCACCACGAGTGTATTGTCTTGGCAGTGCTTACACAATATTTACCATTAATTTGAATGTCACTTCCGTTATGACTAACAGAACCTCTGAATTTTCCGTGCGTGGAGTCGAACTTGACCAAATAGCAGATGTAGTCAACGTTAACCGCTGGGTCATTGATAGCCGATATCTGCCGACATAGGGTACGGTCAACAAGATAGGGAATGATTTAATCGTATTATAGTATTGAGAGACATGAAGAAAAAGCGCAAATATTTTAACCACGGTCCATAGATCATGATACGGGATTTGTACCAATACATGTAGGCCTGACTTAACAGCAGTTTTTGGCGTTCTTTAGAAAATTAGTTATAGGTAGTATAGTTATATCTATCGTAAAATAGGTATATCTATCCTAGTGGTACCTATCCTACATAAAACTTTTAATTATTACCTCTAAGTCAGAATTCTGGAGGCAAGTTCTGAATACAACCCTGCCGACACGGCCGAAGCCATTGATGCCGACTTTTATTACCATTTTCGATGTGTTTGAACCGAATAATTTATTTGATTTTGATTTTTTAGTCGAGACTTTATACATAACATTTTGAATTACCCGCGACGACATAAGTCTGGCGTTAGAAGTCAAGGTCAATGTCAAAAGTTGGCAAAAGCGAAATATTTGCATAACTTATTATTTTATTTATATACTCGTTGCTGATGATGATGAACGAAATGACGCTAAAATTTTATAAATCTAATTACAATTAATAGTTTAATATGATTTTTTGAAACGAATAAATACCGGTAATAACCGTAAAAAATTTCGCACTTGTATTCACTAGCATTCATAGATTGTAGACTGTTTCGTCAAAGATCAAGAAAGGTAGATCTGATATTAGGCATAATGTGTAATACGTGTAATATTATTTGAAACACCAAAGTTTCGATAGATTCGAGTTTCAGGTTGGATTGGGAAGGTTCAAATTCTAAATAGATTCGAATTCCGATTTGATCTCGGCTCCATTTCATTTTAGTGTTCGTTGGTAGAACCTCTGGTTCTTTGGTTGAACAAATGATTAATTTGATTTAATTTGACAATTAATATGAAGACGCATTATATATAGGAAGGCTGAAGGCTCCTTTCCTCTTTATTTTGCGTCGTCTCTCTTTAATTTATAGTAGGTATCCGGGGGCCTTTAATTTAAAAACATGAATATTTAGATTTTAATACAAATTAGAAATATTAAATGGGTTCTTTAGAGACACTATATAAATTGAATTCCATTATAGACCTATAAATAAAATTAGTATATACCTATCGTATTATATCTATGATCATGTGATTTAATTATAACATCAGTGAGGCAATCAGATTCTTACAAGAATCGAGTGTCCTATCTATTTTTTTATGTCTATCGTCCATCGATCTTTACACACACGCACACATTTCGCCCGGTTTGTCCTTCACCTGACATTTCAAAACTCCATTTTGTGGGGAGCATACGTGTGGAGTGTCTTTGTAATTCACAAATAACTTTATTCCGGTAAGTGCATAAATTTATTAGCAATGCTTATTTATTAGATGTTCATTGTTTTCATTCAATTAGCATTATAAGTTGAAAGTAATGCAATGCTTTAAATACATTTACAATGCACGTAATAAGCACAGTGTGTCATCGGTCAAGATATATTTTGGAATTTTACGCGATTTGCGGCAACTTTGTGTTTCATTACATATTTAAAACTGACTTTTAGATGTCTGTAGGGATAATACTAACAGATACATTTAGTATTTTTCGCGTATATTTTTACCGCTTCATTGAGTGACCTCTATGCGACCTCCACGAGCCGGTACGATAACACTGCAATCCACTCCCAACCTACATTCGGCTAGGTATTCTTAATAGATGCGAGTTTATAACGTAACGATCAGTAACGACAGACAACTTATCAATAGTGTAGTGTACCAGATCGGTCAGACTTTCAAGGTCAAGTTAGTACCCTTTAAACAATACAATCGTTTACTGCACTTATGTTGTCAATTAGGAAGAGCCTGTATTTAGGGTTATCTAACCAAATAAACCCATAATTGTGACATAAAAATTACCGTGAATTTTGGATTTTTATAAAAATGATTTTGATTGACAGATAAGAAACCTATTTAATTCTGAATTAAAAATTTAAGAAACCCCCGAATTACGTTTATGGAGATCCCCTTACTTTTTCCTGGTCTTCATCAGGTCCTTCATTCATTCAATCAGTCCCAGATGTGGGAATGGCACCATGGTTCTAAACATTTGAGCTCAAACTTGGACCATCTAACTATTATCGTTCCAGAGATCCCATCTGACATCAAAGATACTCCAAGATCTGGAGAACCACTGGTCCATATTTTATCAGTCATGACTGATTAGCCATGGCTAAGAACACTCTCAACAAAATTCTCTGTTATATAAAAAATAACTTGGTTCAAATCGGATCATTTGTTGTCGAGTTATGATGCCACAGACAAACTGATAAACATGTCAAACTTATTATTACACGCCCTTCGTCGATCGGTCAGGGGTTAAAAATAATTTATTTGATTTCTAAGTATTATGTTTTTATGTCTGCCTATTCAAGTATTCATGAAAAAGGTACCTATTTTAAACTGAGTTGCATGTTAGGTAATACCTATTTTTACAAATAATACGACATTCATGCATTCATCATTCTTCAGTGGATTTAGCCTTTATAGTTTATAGATGTCAATTTTATGAATCGTAAAAAAGTACCTGGTATAAAAGATTTCAATTAAACCTTAATTTTGAATCAGTTACCTATAAGGTCCTTAGGTCCTATTTTTGTCTGTCTATAAGCTTCCATAGAGGTCCTACATAAGATAGGTACACTGAAAATAGATTTTGTGCCAACTTGATATCTACCACCTACCCACCGTCATTGTTGACAGTTTCTCAGTTTCACTATTAAACTTTTCTATTTATAATTCCTTGCATTTGCTTTATTTTAATTGACCTGTTTTTATTTCACAGCCAACATGTCGAAGATTGGTATCAATGGATTCGGCCGCATTGGACGTCTGGTGCTCCGAGCCTCCATCGAGAAGGGAGCCCAGGTGGTCGCCATCAACGACCCCTTCATCGGCCTGGACTACATGGTCTACATGTTCAAATATGACTCCACCCACGGCCGCTTCAAGGGCACCGTTGATGCAGTGGACGGTAACCTTGTTGTCAATGGTAACAAAATCGCAGTCTTCTCCGAGAGGGACCCCAAAAGCATCCCCTGGGGCAAATCTGGTGCTGAATACGTCGTAGAATCCACTGGCGTCTTCACCACCATAGATAAGGCTTCTGCCCATTTGGAAGGTGGTGCCAAGAAGGTCATCATCTCTGCTCCCAGCGCCGATGCTCCCATGTTCGTCGTCGGCGTCAACCTTGAGGCATACGATCCTTCCTACAAGGTCATCTCCAATGCTTCCTGCACCACCAACTGCCTCGCTCCTCTCGCTAAGGTTATCCATGACAACTTCGAGATCGTTGAGGGGTTGATGACCACAGTTCACGCTACCACTGCTACACAGAAGACCGTGGATGGTCCTTCTGGAAAACTATGGCGTGACGGTCGTGGTGCTCAGCAGAATATCATTCCCGCCTCCACCGGAGCTGCTAAAGCTGTCGGTAAAGTCATTCCTGATCTAAACGGAAAGCTCACCGGTATGGCTTTCCGTGTACCTGTTGCCAACGTGTCCGTCGTCGACCTCACTGTCCGCCTGGGCAAGCCCGCCAGCTACGATGTCATTAAGCAAAAGGTGAAGGAAGCCGCTGAAGGCCCACTCAAGGGCATCCTTGGATACACAGAAGATCAGGTTGTTTCTTCCGACTTCATTGGTGACACGCACTCATCCATTTTCGATGCTGCCGCTGGTATTTCTCTCAACGACAACTTCGTCAAGTTGATCAGCTGGTACGACAACGAATTTGGTTATTCCAGCCGAGTCATCGATCTGATCAAGTACATCCAGACCAAGGATTAAATACTTGATTTAATTTTAGAGATATGCTTATGATTTGTCGAGATTGTCGACGCTTATTGTGTAAGTTTTAAGTATAGATGTGTAATAAAATAACCTAAATTATTGCTACTTTGATAGTAGTTGTGTGTGTAAAAGTCATGTTCTTAAATACAAGACATTGTAAAATCAGCGCACTATGTTACAAAAACTGAAATTACTACATGTAAATTATACCTCTAATAAAGTAAATTATTACATTTTAATGAACTTATTTTCCCTGTATTTAGGCTTGCAAAGAATAAGCCCCTATTGTTGCCGCCTGTTCCACATATCCCTACTGATCTATCCCTACTGGTAGCGAAGGACGGATTTTTTTTCCACTTTTTACTACTAGGGGAGATAAATGGAAATTCTACTTCCACCTATTTCTACTAAGTTAAAGTACATGCACGTACGTAAGTGGATGAAGCTGGTGGGTGTACAGGTCATTCCTGAGAAAATCCTGTATTGTAACAATAATAATTAGTCTTCTTTGAAATCAGTAAAAAATAACTTTATTTATTTTAACATATCTAAAAAATGTCCAATCGTTATATCACCTGTGACCAATTGCATTTGTGCATTTTGAATCACGCAATCACGGATCACATACACTTGGTCTCTCTTTTTCGGCGGTTTCATTTTCAAAGCACTTAAACATTTTCAATGTGACGATACCGATTTCCTGGCTTATTAGAGTGAGTGGAGATAAGTGGAAAAGTATCTCCCTTAGTAGTAAAAAGTGGAAAAAAATTCCGTTCTTCGCTACCAGTAGGGATAGATCAGTAGGGATATGTGGAACAGGCGATTGTTGCAACAACATTGTTGGTACTCGCTACATTCGATATTCGGAATAATTTTGTATCCATTAAATATTTGGGAAATACCAAAACCTATAGATAATTAAATAATAATGTAAACAGAAATTAATTTGACAGAAAAATGTCAACTGTACTAGAACTGCTGGGAATTTAATTTCTTTCATAGTAGACTTACTGATATTAAGACTTCGTTGGTCTATTTTTTCCCAATAGTCTTACCAATTAGTATGCATACATAACACACCTACGTGGCTTCTATAAGATACACACACTAGTGGGACTACTGGTATTATTGATATTTATACGTTCAATACATCATCCTTGTCTTGACAAGTTTTAGCAATGTCAACAAAGCCAGCTATATTAAAGGAAAATGAAACACTTGTAACAAGCTTGACCCGACAAATCATTAATATCAAAGGAAATTCAAACTTGCAGCAAGCTTACATGCTATCTGGGAGAGTTTAATATACAATATCGTCGGTGATACGGCAATACAGCGTAACTAGCCCTTGACCGGTCAAAGGAAAATATGCCGTATCTACAAGTGCTAGTTACGCTGTATTGCAGTCTCACCGACGATATTGTATACTTAAACTCTCCCTGACAGCATCAAAAGCCTTGCGCAAAAATATGGTACCTATTTTTCAGATTCTCAAATTTTGGGACTGTCGCGGACTTAACGCACATCTTTCGTCGGCGAAACTCTACGGAGACTGGACATCGAATTGCAATCCCGTCCCAAACAGTAGTGGACCAAAGATCTAGCTAGGGATACTTCATTGTACCTGTCCGCGAGTTGTCCCTCATCGTACGCGGGACTTTATATATCCCGCGAAAATAATAGTACGCCATGTGCGTTATGTCACTGAGTTCTGTACCATTTTACTGTCTGTAAGTACTGTTTATTTTCACGGAATAAATAGTATGAACGCCGCCAACAGTCCGTCGCTCGTGGCTGCCACCACGAAATCGAAGCTATTTTATTTATGTAACATACAGCATTTTTGTCGCCTTTTTTCTAACAACTGCCTACTGTCCACTCATTCATATATTTGGCTTCTTTTAGATAATTTTATAAGGCATATGTACTTCTATTTTTGTTTTTCAAATCGATCGATTACGGTTCATACCGGTTTTAGTTGCACAGCACTATTAACTAAATGATGGCCGCAACAACGGGCAGCCAGTGCTGCCAATTAATATTTTTATGGCTAAATTTAGCACGTTTTCAAGTAATTTAGCATTGAAAAAATTCAATTTAGCATATAGCATATTTTTTTAGCATATTCTATCACGACGAATTACCATAAATAATTGTTAAATTTAAGTTAATTAATAAGACAATTAGGGTAGTTAGTGGTAGAATTTATATAGGGTAGGAATTTTCCTGGTAGTTATGTTAATGTGCCGTTTATTTGTGTTGGCATTTTTTTTCAGAATTTTCCGTACATTTTAGCATATTTTTGCAATTTTCTAAACGTAGATTTGGTATGAAATATTTTTTACAGTTGGCAGCACTAGGCAGCTGTCAGTGACATATTCGTTTGCTTCGTGTAAATTTTGTGATGTACAATTTTCAAATCCGTCTATTTATCAAGGAATATGATTTATATTAACAGATAATGGTTATTTGTGTCGCCTATATTGTTGAAGACCTTTAAAACTGTGTATAAATCGAAATAGTTGTGAATATTTGTATAAAATGGAGGATCTCAATTTGACAGAGACCGAAATGAGATATTTCGGCGATTTGTTTTTATGTTGCGACGAAGAATCAAATGGGAAAATACCAATTTTAAAAGCAACGGAATTATTTAGATCATCTAACATACCGAATGAAATCCTCAAACAGGTATTTTTTGCTTTATATTGATGCATTTGGCCAATAACAGGTTTTATCTGTGAATGAGTGATTATTGGTACTAATTATGTGTTACAGATCATGGATATAAGCGTGGCCCCTAACAGCTGTGCGTCCTTGAACCATATGAATAGAAAACAATTTTATTCTGCACTGAAATTAATAGCTGCACATCAAACTAATGTAGCACTGAAGCCAGAGCTATTGTCGACGCCTCTAGACCTGGCTCTGCCCAGGTTCACATGGGCGCTCAATTCTGAAGCGACTGCCGACCTAATACAGTTATCTAATTCACCTAAAGAGCAGCATATTTCAAAAAGAGAGAGAAATTTTGGAGGGAACATAGGTGCTTATGAACCAATCAGACTGTCATCAAATCTCTCAGACAGTGATGCCCCACAGACTTTATCTCACGATGCTACAGAGGGTCTGAGCACAGATTCAGAAATGGAGTCTGAAACATTGTCACAGAGATCTGGTTCACATGGTGTGAGTAACTTGTTAAAATTATAATATCAAATAGTGTTTTCAGCAGCTTTGAGTAGTGGATAATATTTGCATAACATATAAACATTTCTCTGCTATATAATAGCTTTACAAGCACAATATCCATAAACAAACATAATAAATAATGATAATTACAATGAGTGCATATAGTACTACTGCTTTTTATAAGGAACTATTTAGTCATATACTCTACAGTGAATTTATTATAAATAATTCCAAAAAAATTGCACTATATATAAATATAATAAATAAAACTATATGAAATATATTTGTTCATTATCTTTTACTGTAATTATTGCAACTTATCACTATCAATTCATCACACAATATACCATTCATGTTAGTTGCACGTTGACCGTTTACTAGTAGTCTTGACCTTGATGACGAATATGTGTACAGCATTGTATAGTTACTACTGACTGTACTGTGCTGACCTGTATTACATATTGTGTTAAAAAACAATTGATACCTAATGGTATGTTATTTATAAACACAATACATAAACATTAAAAACAAACATTTAAACATTAGTTTTACACATGATCAATAGGCTTCATTAACAGTAGGAGGTACATTCAGGCCAAAAGTAATAATATACTGTATTGCTACCTAATCTCTCATTGCATATGAATTACAATATGATATGAATCATAATTTATCTTGTAAGGGGGATCCCTGTAAGATATTTTGAATGACTTTCATGAAGACCTATTTATTGTAACATATTTGCAGAGACACTGCTTTATACTAACAAAACGCAATCTTCTAATCAGGTAGGCAATTTATATTTTGCTTCATGAGGGCATGATGCATGCATGATGAGGGGTTAATATTTGTCTTAACATGTTTGGTAAAGTAGGACATTTAATTTAAGCTAAGTACATTATATTTCCTGTGATACAGAGAAGAGTAAAGACTGGGTCACCATGGAGCACAGCCAGCGAAAGTCCGACGCCGACCAACAGTGTGGCAGAGCGAGTGCACCCGGTGTGGGAACACAGTGCCACGGGACGCGGCGTGTGGCCAGCCAACACTGGGGAGGAGCACACACGGTTACTGGGTGAGACATACATACATAAACACACGCCTATTTCCCGCAAAAACTAAAGATTTCCACCTGCAATGATCCTGACAAACCATTCTTGCTTCTTCCACGCTCATCAATCACTTCATATACGCTCTTAGATTATTAGTTGACTGCACTGTACCTATCTTTAGAATGTCCGCAATCTGGTTAAAGTAGGTCCTTCTAGGTCTCTCCTTTTCCTTATAAACCACTTCCATTCTTCTCGTACTGGGTGAGATACAATTCATAATAAAAAAACTATACATAATAACAATTAAATTATTAAAAACGTATTTGACCATTGAAACCATACTTCTGGTTTAGGGTCAATTCCAAGCTAATTTACCAAGGAGTGACTGCTCACCTGTATAACCTTTCACAGTTATTGACAACATTACAGTTAGATATGAGTATCTTACCATGATTTGGGGTTGTTTTAATCGTGGTAAGAATCCAATATCTAACTAATTTCTCATCTATATGCCTAGAAAAACCTGGACTGTTCTAAAGTTTAGTATGATGGTGGTGGGACATCTAAAATGAGGATTTCGTGTGGTGTTTGAATCCCACTTTGAATGGACTTTCAAATAATAATTGGTTGAATCACCCTCGAATGGCGATTCAAATAATAATTGGTGCAATCACTATTTGTACAATCATAGTGGGAACAATATTATTTCCAATCATATATTTATTACCCGATTGATTCTAAATCACACATTCATAATAATAATTATGTTTTTGAAATATGGGTGTAACTGATGCCTGAAATAAATGTTATTTATTTATAGCCAAACATCCTCCCACAAAAATCAACAGTATTATCTAAATTAATATATTCGTATGTGATGTGATGTCATGTGCATTTGGCAGCTATCTTTTCTATGTACGGAATAAACAGTAATAAAATTACGTGATAACTAAACCCACACCTAACTGGGTGCATGAATCAGTCTCGCTGCATCGCTGCTGCGTTAATTGGCGGTCTTTTTGTCTAGTTAACGATGCGACCTCTAAATGCCATTTTTAAATGACCTCATACTCTATTTTTTCAATATTGTAGCATGAGTAACTTTATCTTCTGTTGTGGAAGGTTTCGTTCAAGTTCAGGGTTTTTTCTTGTCACCATTTTATAATGTAAACAGTAAAAGCCGACGAAAATACCATTGTATATAAAATCTAACCAGGAACTTAGTATCTTCTGACAGAGGGACCATGATATGACATATAGAATATATGGTTAGGTTAGATTGTACTTTTCAGTTCTACATACATACATAATTTCACGCTGTCCTACTACTTACCCCGTAATGTCCTTTGCGGGGTAGGTAGAGAGAATGGAGCGCCTTGAATATCTGTCTTGACACGCCTCTCTTGCTTCTCTATCGTCATTCGTAGATTCACGCTTGCTCGTGGTTGGGGTTGTCTGCTCTATATATTAAAATCTATGAGCACTCTATTAATCTGATCTTTAAAGGTCAGTCTAGCACCCCGGCTTTTCCTTCCTCTCACTTTCGCTTCGTATACCTGTTTCGTCATTCGTTCGTCACTCATTCGTTTTCAGTTCTAGTTTACTAAAATTAAAATTACAATGAATTTAGCCCAATCAATCACATAAAATAATGCTCTCTTCTTTTTACTGTTAAGCTTGTAAGACCGCAATTGAAAACCTATTTAGAGTACAGCTTGATGTGCTGCCTACTGTGCAGCTCTGAGCATCAAAAAGTAAGGGGTAATCTCACATTCCAGGAACCGAAGAAGAGTCATCAGACCGGCACTCTTCAGAGGAGGAAGGGGACGCGGAGGCGGGCGAAGACATCTGGGCTATCAGCGACGCGCAGGCGCGCCACTACGCCATACAGTTCGCACAATTGCGGCCCGAGCGCGACCTGCTTTCTGGACAGACTGCTAGGTAACTGCTTCAATTTAAAGTCTGTCTCAGTTTAAATGTCTTATTATGGAAACAAACAAGTAACCTAACAAGAACATGGATTTACGCTAACGTTACACAAAATAATTATAATCCATTCAAATCTGAATTAAACTTTCAAAAAATCACTACTTGTAATTTTCAAACAAAACAAATAAAATAATCTGTAAAAACACCTGATAATTCATAGCTTAGTGGGTTGATTCGACGCCATGTTTGTTTACTAAATAAGACACTTATTTAGTAAACTAACATGCAGCTTGTATTAAGACAGACTTTACTTAATTCCAAAGATGTTGAATGTAGTGTATATGTGTCCGAAGGGGCATAGATTTTCTTTCACAATTTTTGAAGTGTCCAGAATAATGACAATAGAAGAACATCACAGTGTTAAAGTAACCACTACAGCTTAATATTAATAATACTAAGTTCAGGTGACTACTGTATTCAATGTGAACTTAAGATATAGATGAGTCTTTTTTTCTCAACTTGCAACATTGGGAGAATTTTTTGGGAAAATTCCGTGACCACAAACAAGCCAATATTAAAATAAATACGTATTTATTTTTTAAAATTAACGCTTAATTAGATGTGTATAGCTGCGCAATCAATAAAAAAATACAAATATCCGAAAACAACTTTAAACTTTAATGCTATTGTATATTTTAGTTCCATTCCGTTATGGTAAAATGGGACATATGAAAAATCGTTACTTTCTTATAAAGAAATACCTAATTGTTAAACTAAATACTTCAGCAATATCTTTAATTTATATACAAAATAAAATAAATTAGCCTTCTTACTTCCCAAATAAAATTAGTTTGAATTCAAAATTACGCCAAATTATTTTTAAAACGTCATCAAATTATGGAATACGATAAAAGTGTTACATGCAAGTTGGGAAAAAAAGACTTAGATGGAGCTCTCATTGTTAGATTGCACTAACGTCTGTGATTTCTATGCAGAGCAAGGCGAGATGATATCCCTTTTACTTCAGAGTTTTGTTCCTCCTCCTTTGTCGTATCTACTGGTTGGGACCATAACATAATGTTTTTGTTTATGTCTGTCAGTTCAAGGAATACCTCTAGCATAAGGCATTCCGAGGTCGCCTAATATAGTTTGCTAATCTAAGGTTTGGTTCCAGGTTGTTCTTCGAAAAATCGCGTCTCTCAGTGCCGGATCTCCGGAAAATCTGGCAACTGTCAGACATCACCAAGGACGGGATGCTGACCCTCGAGGAGTTCAGCATAGCGATGCACCTCATAGTGCTGCGGCGAGGCAGCGTGCCCGTGCCCGACGCGCTGCCTTCTTGCCTCGTGCCCAAGGTAGACTCGCACTTCTCCCAGCAAGCCATCACCACAGATCTCGTCGACTTAGGCTCGGACATGTTCAGTTCCGGAACGTCCGCAGACTTCAACTTCGCACCGAAACCAGAAAACGATCCGTATGAAAAACCGAAGAAAGAAGACCGGCCGCCGTCGCTTTCTCCGCCGAAACCCGAACAGGTCAACAATAAGGAGTGGACCAAGTTCGTCGATTCGCCGACGTCTAGTGTCTCCAGTCCCGGCCCGAAACCGGTGAACTTCGATTTTCACAAGTCAGCTGTCGAGAGGGACCCGAAGATCTTCCACCCTGTCGCTCTGCGAGTGACACCGGATGCGAATTCGCTGCCCCACGGCGAAGGCGACATGCGCTCGAGCACGTCGCCCCGGCGCGACGACTTCGCGCACGCGTTCGAACTGGCGAGCCCGAAGCGGCTCAACTCGCAGCCTCCCACCGAGCCGCCGCCGAACGGTAACAACCCTGAAATCAAGTCTATTCAGCGACCGCAGCCGAAGAAGCCTTTGAAAAGTGCGGGGGTGCTTCCACCTCCGCCGGCGAGGGAGTCCTCGGTTCACGCGGACGACGGGCCGCAGTCTCTTCAGTACGCGCCTAAGAAGGAGCCTCCGCCGCCACCGCCGCCGCGGCCTTTGAGAAACCACACTCGGTCGAGCTCGCTCGATTTGAATCGTTTCAAAGGCGCGCCGGCGCCGCCGCCGCAGCCTCCGCCGCGCATGTCGCCATCAGCGTCGTCGCCGCCGATGCGCAGGCCGCTACTCAACCAGCGCAGCGAGGGTGAGCCCGCTTTCCCGCCGGACGCGTTCGTCCCCCGCGAGTACGAGGGCGAAGGATTCGGCTACAACCGAGAGGACGCTCCTAAAATGCACGGCGCTTTCGAGGTTTACCGTAAACCGTCGCGGGAATCGTCCAGTGAGGCCGACCCAGATATAAAATCTCTACAAGAGCAAAACGCGGTTTTGCACCGCGTGTGTCGTGCGCTCTGCGCCGAATTGGCCGACGTGCAGCGCGAAAGAGAAGCTCTGCGCGTGCGCCTCGACGCGCACTCCACGCCCGTCTAGTCACTCGCTGATTCTCCTGTGACTCGCTAAATTTAAAAAAAATGCTGTAAGTAAGTCCCTCAGTGATGTCGATCCTAATGCAAGCGAAAGATGTGATACCAGGAATTTCATAAGGTATGTTTAGTCTTTTCGAAATGTATTTAGTCCTTGATAGCTGTAAGAGCGACCACCCCCGGGCTTCTCGCAAGCTTGTTGCGACGGGACTCGTGCAAGCGCTGTTTGTGTATTTTCCCTTTATTGAATATATGTAAAGACTTATCAATTTATCATGATCACTCATTCATTACATCAATTTATTCATTCATTTCGTGTTATGTAATATCACAGGATTTCAGTATCATCATTATAATTTAACCCCTGTGTTTCTAGCTTTCTAAGTTGAAATCGATATGAAGGCTTTAGCAGGCTGCAGCTATTTTGAAACGGAAGTGGACTGACCTTAGAAATATAAAAAACCGAAACCAGGGCTTCAAATACCGTTAAAAATTGGTAACGTTACCCGCTGCTGGACAGAGTTAACGTTAATATAAAAATAACGTTAAATTTAACGTTACTCATGCTAGTTTTTACCGCTAAATTAACTAATAATAACGTTAAAATTAATTAATATCGTTATAATAATGATACTTTGCCAAGTAACGTTATAATTTATACAGTTTCTAAAGTATTTTTACGAAATTATTAATTAAATTACATAATTTTCTATGTTCAGTCCGATTCCATTTCAGAATCGCTAGTGTACTAAAGGCGTAAGGGATCAGTAGAAAAACCTGTGAATCCGAACATGATTCAATAAATATGTATAGTACATTCATTGGAAATCATTGGAATTGGAATCAAATATTAAAAGTATTTACCAAAGATAATATTTTTTTATAAACAAATTATCTGGGGACTAATTGGTGACTTCTGCTGGTCCAATGTTTTTTCCTTGTAATTATTGTTATGTTATTATAATTATAACGCGGGCTCGTCTTATGTCTAAAATGTATCCTAATTTATCCTAACTTACATGAATATTTATTATCTACAAAATGCGCGTAGCAGGGTTTTTAATTAAATTTATGACTGGCTTTTCATCACGTTGGAAGGCGCGAAAAAATATTAAATATCATTAAATATTTATTTAGCGATCGTACTATTATTTTAGAGGCTATCTAAGTCACGGCACAAGAAGACGGCTCATTCTTCACCAGGCAAAATAGCTACGGCTAGCATGACATTTCACGCACAAGGGTAAGTCAATTAGGTTGCCACTTTTTACCGAATTACACGTTCTTACATTCGTGCTACAAATTATGGTCGGCTTATTGCAAGAAGTCATTAACTAACATTGACCAAACTTTAGGACAAGCGACATCAAAGGTTTTCCTTGTAACCAAATAATGGGATAGTGACTTCTTAGCATGCCATAACGAAACTGGATTTTAGACAAATAATGAATTTGACCCATTCAGAGCTCAACAAGGCGAATACAGCAGTGTATGTAACGCAGTTCGTTTCTTCTTAATGACTTCTTGCAATAAGCCAACGTTGTTTTATTAAACTTGCAATAAAATTATTAATTACAATATTTCGATGAGCAAATGCGTGAACATAATTAATTAATTATGTTCACGCATATGTTATGTTTACTTAATAATTTAAAAATCTCTGAATATATGTTTATGGTAAACTATGCAATTGAGAGTGCTTGTATATGCAATTGTCTGACATCCAATGGTAACACCAGTTGGTTGATGACGTACCCTTGTGCGTGAAACGTCACGCAATCCGTAGCCGTTTTGCCTTCCTTCTTGTGCCATGCATGATCTAAGTAAACAATTTATTGCGACTCAGTATTTATGTACATATTCCATTACAAAACAGAAATTACTCAACTTGTCACAATATTTATGTTAATAACTCTAATAGTTCATCATTATGATTTTTGTATCCATAAATACATTTAAAATATAATAGTTTTTGTAATTACACTTTTGGCCAAATATAAGCGCCAATTCTTATTGAAAATTTTGAGTTCTATGGAAAAGCTACCTCAAAATTTTAATATGAACCTTTAAGAGATGCGTAGAAAGTGTTTGAGTTGTATTGAATGGTTGTGCTAACAGAAATAATTTGAAATTTCCAAATTTATAGCTGGAAAATGTTTACGTTTGGTGAATCCGCCCCTTTATTTAGTTTATCACTTCTCAAAAGTTTATTATCGATTTATTTATCCTAGACGTTTGTGTTGTATAAGTGTATAGTTCATGTATAAAATATTAGTTCCAATAGGGGCATTTACGTTTTTAATCACAAATCTGTACAATTATTTTATGAAATAAAAATTATATTTATACGAAATATTGTTTTAGATTTTAATAAGTTTTATGATCCTTTTAACTTAGTGTGACGAAACTCTAAATATAAATTGCCTAAATAGGTAAAATGTGACGTACGAGGTTTTATTACTATTCTAAAGATTTTAGACTCCATATAACAATGTAGAAAAAATCCTCGTAAAGTCATATACAAGGTTTGTGAGTAATAAATAATAAATTAAAGTAAAACCATGGTAAGTCATTTAAGAGATTATCAAACACAAAACGACATCTTTACGAGGTAATCGGCTACTTGTCGAGTTTATCGAACAAAAATGCCAGCGCGAATATAACTACGAGGTTATCATTGAACGTCATAATGGCCGATATCCGAATATCCGATTCGAATTCTAATTATGCTAGAATGTAACTTACGAAATTTCCATTCTAATTAAAACAAAACATTTTTCATTGAAAATGCGCCATACAAGGTTTTCACTCAAGCGACGATATACGGCTCTTCTTCTATACTTGAAGACGACATTTTTGAAAATAATTACAAAATATACTATGTTTAGATACTTGTGAAAATGGCCGCCTCGCTTGTTTTGACATTTAAAGCAATAATAATAGAAATAATGATCATGCGTGCTGTACATTACAATGGATTTCCTGTAATCTTAAAAAGTAGCAAAAAAAGCGGGCAAAGTTGCCCAGTTTCACAGAAGTTAGTTTAATACTTACGTTTCTATCTCTTTATTTATTCCTTTAGTCCTATCCGTTTTTCTAGTTCTGTGATTTCCATTTTAGTTAATTCTACTTTCTCAAGCAGTGCTTTTATTGCTAATACTAGAGCAAAATCTTTTGCCTATAAGTTCATTGAGGCGTCTGAAATAAAATCAATCACAGATATCTATTAAGCAAACTAACCTTTTAGTTCTCGACCGATGCAACACTTCCAACAAAATCAAATACGGGTCAACAACCCTCACCTTTAGACCCGTCCAGTGATCCTGAACGACTGGGCCCGTTCATGATTAATACTTGATAATTACTATACTTGTAATTTTCTTGTATCTAAATATTTATTTGAATTTATTATTGTTAACATTTTCGTAACATATACCTAAATGCCACCACATCAGTCAGTCTTAATCAAAGGCATATTTTTCTACGAAACATGGGATACTTTAAGGAGTACTTACGTCTCCCTCAGGCTGAGAACGACAACTTCCTAAAATGACAACTTCCTAAAACGACAACTTTCTAAAATGACAACTTCCTAAAACGACAACATTTTAGAATGTCAACACCGTCAGAGGCTGACAACGACAACTTCACTATGAAATTAGTAGTTGTTTATTATTTTTATTACTTGCTACTACGGAACACTTCATGGTTGAGTTTGACTCACATTATTAAGTTGTTTCACTTCATTAAAAGACGTTCAGTAACAGAGCAAAGCATGTTTTTAACGAAAAGCACCTATGATCAATCCACACGCACACATATCTAATACGTATAAATTAGACATTTTTGACATTTCATAACTGAGGGCGTTTTCGGAATTTGTCATTTTCGGAATTTGTCATTTTCGGAATTTGTCATTTTCGGAAATTGTCTATTTTGGAATAGACGTTTTAGGAAGTTGTCGTTTTCGGAAGTTGTCGTTTTAGGAAGTTGTCGTTCTCAGCCTGAGGGTTACGTCTCAGTGGGGCGACCGCGAGATCTCGTTTTCGTTATGGTTTTCAGTAACCCATTACGATTCCAATACAATTTGTAAGAAAAATAACATTTTATTATATTTATTTTTATTTTACTAATAAATTTATGGAAGTTTTTATGTCGGCGAACAATTTTTTCGATGAGATTTTGCAAGCTTTTATTTATTGAAAACACATGTAGTTTCATAGCAATTACATGTTTATTTAATAAAATACACGGTTAACTATGTGTTTTGATAAAAAATAGGAGGCCATCTTAAGTTTATATGCAATGAGAAGATATTTTTTACATTTTTTTAAGGGAGAGTTGATCCCGGGATCAAGTGTCCCTTTGTTATTTTATCTTTCTAGGTTGTTAGATGCTACAGTTTTTTTAAAAAGGGTGTCCAGCGGGAAATTTTCAAGTTAAAAATTAAATTTATAAAAGTAAAAGTCTTCTTTTATTATTATTTTTATAAAATATAGTTAAATAATGCGGATTTTATTTTTTAAAAGCAATTGCAGCCGGACCTTTACTTTCGGAGAGCAAAGCGTTGGTGCAATGGCGGCAATTTCTTGGCGGATATTTTCTTGTAGGGCCTGGATCGTTCAAGGATTATTGTTGTAAACCTATGACTTGAGGTATCCCCATAAAAAAGTCGCATGGTGCCAGGTCCGGTGAGCGAGGCGGCCAGGGTATGTCTCCATACTTGCTGACCACTTTACTTGGAAAAATCGCCCTCAGCCAGGCTTTAAGCCTGCATAACTTGATTTGTGTGTAGCCAAAAAACCTGTGTATCCAAACATGATTCGATAAATAATGCTTAATGCCTTGCTGGCAGAGAATGCTGCAAGGCATTAAGCTCACCTGTACACAAAAGTGTATGAATAAATATGTATAGTACATTCATTGGAAATCATTGAAATTGGAATCAAATATTAAAAGTATTTACCAAAGATAATAGGTATATGTTTTATTTCAAATTGAATCTGGGACTAATTGGTGACTTCTGTGTACACTCTGTGGTCAGCCGATACTAATCGGAAGACTTCAAACTTTCATCAGTGAGAATCCGTATTTTATTTAGGTTTTTACAAAAGTTCGATGTGCCTTCCAATGTGAAAAAGACTTTAATTGGTGACTTCTGCTGGTCCAATGCCTTTTCCTTGAAATTATTGTTATGTTGTATTTATAACACAGGCTCGTCTTATGTCTAAATTGTATCCTAATTTACATAAATAACTTATCTAAAAAAATGCGCGTAGCAGGCAGGGTTTGTTGGAATGGAAATATTAATATCAATCATTAAATATTTATTATTCATTTATTTAGCAATCGTACTATTATTTTAGAGGATATCTTATTTCATGGTACAAGAAGGTGGCTCATTCTTCACCAGACAAAACAGTTCCGGATAGCATGAGACGTTTCACGCACAAGGGTATATACGTCATTCGGGTTGCAATTTTCACCGAATTACACGTTCTTACATTCGTGCTACAAATTATCTTTTGCTTGCAATAAAAACTTTTTATTACAATATTTCGATGTGCAAATGCGTGAACATAATTAATTTAATCATTCAACTATCATGAACATTTTTATGGTCTTTGTGCAATTGTCTGGCATCCAATATAATGGTAACACTCAGTTGGTTGATGACGTACTCTTGTGCGTGAAACGTCTTGCTATCCGTAGCTGTAGCTTTCTTCTTGTGCCATGATCTAGTAATATTTTACCATGCAATTTTATACTGCAACTCAGTATTTATGTATTATACTCGTATATATTCCATTACACAACATAAATTACTCAATTTGTCACAATATTTGTGTTAATCACACTAATAATTTATCAATATGATATTGTATCCATAAATACATTTAAAATGAAAATATGTCGGAAATGGAACTCCTCTCATTTACTAGGAGCCATTAGTAATTAAGACCCATGACTGTAAAAATATGTAATTAAGTTTTTTTTTTTGTAAAAACCTATGTTATTTTACTATGAGAAACATTGTATTATCCTTCAAATAACTTACTGATACTTAGTATTTTCAATTACAAGTTTTTTATACCTAATTACACTTTTGGCCAAATATTATAAGCGCCAATTATTTTTGAAAACTTTGAGTTCTATGGAAAAGCTACCTCAAAATTTTAATATAAATCTTTTAGAGATGCGTAGAAAGATAAAGTGTTTGCGTTGTATTGAATGGTTGTGCTAACAGAAATAATTTTAAATTTCGTTTATCACTGGAAAAAGTTTACGTTAGGTGAATCCGCCCCCTAATTTAGTTTGTCATTTGTCAAAATTTTATTTCGATTTATTTATTCATGACGTTTGTATTGTATAGGTGTATAGTTCATGTATAAAATTATTAGTTCCAATAGGGGCATTTATGTTTGTTAATCACAAATCGGTACAATTATTTTATGAAATAAAAATTAGATTTATACGATAATATCGGATGATTGAGTTACACTAGAGTTGCATTCCTAATTTGTGTAATTTGGTTTAAATTTGTAAAAAATAATGAATTAATATTACCATCAAAGAGACTATTTGTTAAAAAAATATGTGAATGTTGTATAAATAATGCATTAGTGTTTAGTGATTGTAAAAATGTCAAGAAATAACTCGGGCGAAAGACAATTGTACACTTGAAGAAGTAATGATGATCACAAGATTGATATTGTAAGTAGATAATATAAGGTCCTTTATATAAACCCTAAAAACCTGGCGCAACCATGCTCGCGATTTGTTATAAACAAATTTATAATTACAAAATTATAAACACTACTGATAGAATATGAAATGTGTAAAAACAAGTGTATTATTTATAAGAATTATTGTAAATGTATTTATCTTTCATTTTAGCCGTAACTTAAGGATTTTTCCATTTTTTCCTTCTCTATCGGACAGCCGCAGCCATCGCCTTGTAAATATTTTGATTTAAGGGTAAACGCTGTGCCGAGGCGTGCGCACGCGGCGGGTGAATAGCCATTGCTGGTTACTAAGTTAAATGCCTGCTAAAACGATAACTATGTGTGTGGATCGATATCGACTTACGCACGCGCCGTGCACACGCCTAGCGCAGCGAAGGCCCTAAAGGTTGACTTCCGATTATCGCGGTCGATGCGGCCGACGACACACCTTAATTCCGATGTCCATCGTCGACCTCATCGTCGCTTACCATCAGGCGAGATCGATGTCAAATGCGGGTTTAGTAGTCAATAAAAAATAAAATTAAAAAAATGACAGCGGCTAGCCGCGCGCGGCTGTCAGTCAGGCCCTGTCACTGCAGTACGAATGAAAGACGACTACGACAGACGTCGGCCGCGCGCGTCTGCCTTTCAACCGTAAGCCGCATCGGCCGCGATGTTCGGAAGCGGCGCCATACATTTTCATAGTGTTTAGTATTGTCGCGTCAGCCGTAGGCCGCGCGCGTCAGTCGCATCGGCCGCGATCACCGGAAGGCTAACTTAAGTCCTGATGTCTATTTTAAATGTATGAGCAAAGCTTGATAACGCCACTGTTCTACATTTTGGTCCAATTTTGTACTACTAATATTCCACTCTTATATTTACCTATTTATGTTTTCATATAAAAGATGCAGTAATGCTTATTATTGTAGTAAATTATGTACAATAAATTTATATCAAACTGTATTCGGATTTATATTGCATTTACCAAAATAACTATCTAACTTCATTTAGAGGTACAGGATCAAACCCTACTTATCAAATTTTTATTTTTTTCTTAATTTAAATTATTTATTAATTATAAAATCAGCTGTAGCTGTAATTCAATCTTATGTTATTGCAATATAATACAAAAAACCTGTACTGACTACTTGCATAGCGAATCATTCATTATCGATAAATACAAACAACTTTTTTACAAGTATTTGATTTATAAAGTTACATGTTTAGGTAGTAAGCAGAAAAATCGACTTTTGAAACAATTTGTATTTATTTGCTGATTGTCAAAAAATTTAAGCATTTTGGAAATTTGTTTGACAAAATTTCTCCTGTTATTTATACTGAGGTGCCCTACAAAAAGTCAATATCGGTATTTTGTTATTGGTACACCCAGTATATTTAAAACGGTATCTCCGTAATCCACAAACATTGTTTGTGCCGTAATCAGCTACAATATCATTATCGAAAAATCGATACTGAAAAGGTACACGCGAGTGGTGTGTCGCCGCCATCCGCGTGATAACGAGCGATAACTAGAGTGGAGGGAGAGCGCGGCCGGGAGGACAGTCGCTCCTAACGAGACAGCGAACTCGGCTCCTCGTCCATTTCTCCCTTTCCCTCCACTATTCCGCATACCTGTGCGGTGCCGGTGGACCTTTTTTTGTTGTGGTTCCCCGCGTGGCCTGCCCCGTGCCCCGCCGCCATACCGCCTCGAGCCGCGCCGCGCGACGCACGCCCGCGCTCCGCCGCGCTCGCGCGTAAACATCGACTACCATGCCCGCTCTGTGACTCGACACCTCAACATGAAGTGCCTCGCGATCCTCCTAACCGTCACCCTCGCGACCGGAGCCGCCGCCGAGGCCTCCGTGCGGACATGCGAACCCATCAAAGTGGCAATGTGCAAGAACATCGGGTACAACCAGACCGGAATGCCGAATCTGGCGCGGCACACGCTGCAGGCCGACGCCGACGTCACCCTGCAGACCTACAGCCCTCTCGTGCAGTACGGCTGCTCCTCCCAGTTGCATCTGTTTCTGTGTGCGGTTTACGTTCCCATGTGTACGGACAAGGTCGCTCTGCCCATCGGGCCCTGCCGGGGCTTGTGTGAGAGCGTGTACGCGAGATGTTACCCGGTGCTCAGTGGGTTCGGGTTCACGTGGCCGGCGGAGCTGGACTGCTCGCTGTTCCCGGCCGAGAACAACCACGAGCACATGTGTATGGAGGGGCCCGGGGAGCGAGCGCCTCCTGTTGGAACTATGCCCTTGGACGCGACGTCGGCCGGCCGCGGCGAGTGTCGTCGGCTCATCAAGCCGAGCAGTTGGGTGTGGGTGCGAGGGTCTGGACGCTGCGCGCAGTTTTGCGACGCCGAAGTTCTTTGGGAGGCGGGAGAACGAAGGGCGGCTGAAGTGTGGCTTGCGACGTGGGCTGCTTTGAGTTTCGCTTGCACTTTGGCAGCTGTAGGAGCCCAGTTGGCTTGTGGAGACCGAGGCGGGGCTGGCGAGAGAGCCCTGGTGCTCGTGGCCCTGTGCAGATGCGCCGCGGCGGCGGGCTGGGGCGTCAGGGCGGCAGCAGGCCGTGCCGCCGCCGGCTGTGCCAAAGACTCTACGTCTCCGACCCGAATGTTGCTGGCACACGACGGACTAGCGAACCCTAACTGCGCTGTCGTCTTCCTCCTACTGTATTACTTCGGCTTGGCTGCTTCTGTATGGTAAGTGTTTCGTATACCTAATTATAAACATAACATTTCTAGACCCTACAAGGAAATAAACCTTAGTATCTTTATCTTATCAATACTACTTGTGTTATATTATGTCCTCAAAACAAAATGAAGATTATACAATTTATAATGTTGCTAAATACAGTAAATACGGTTTATAATAACATAGGTGTTATATTGTTGCTGTTCACAAAAACATACTTAGCTGAAGCGAAACTTTACTTTCCAATATCGAATTCTACGAACGAATTATGTACCTGTCCACCTTGCAATTAAACAAACAAAACAATCCGACACTGCAAAAAAATTTGCTGTTCGCGACAATTGACACCCGTGCAAACAATGGTGCCTAAAGTTGGCTTTACTGATGGTACCTGCATCTTTTGTCGTGACATCCCGAACCTTAACTTTGTCGCAGATAAATTACTTATGTTTTGTCACTTGTTCTGTATAGGACGCTATCTTTACAAAGTACCTATATATATACAAATCCAAGTACAATGACACTTTTTGACAATGAAACATGCTACAGGTTATGTCCGATCCGGCGACAATGCATCTTATTGTCGAGGATAATACTGTACCTATAAATGAAATTTGAGAGAGCACCGACACAAACTGCTGCACTGCTGCTGTCAACGCATAATCGGAGCGTGATCATTGTTCGTACTCGGCCCGAGAGCTCTAAGACAATACTATAAGTAATTTGAAAGTGAATAGAATAACTTATTGGAATTCCACTAGCTAGCGGTAGCAAACACCAGTCCTTTGTTTGCTCGGCAATAAGTCATGCTTTGAAACCGTTTGAAACAAATGAAACCTTGCTACTTGGAATGTACGAATACCTGCTTAGTTTCAAAAGGAAAGTACGTTATTTCATTATAAGTAGTATGTATAAGCAATATATTCTATGGTATAAGTAGATAATTTGTCGCAGAAACTCTTAGGCCCGCTTGCGCGAAAAGTTTACCCTGGGTTAACTCGCGAATTGTCTATGGTTTTCATATAGAATTGACTCCGGTTTAGAGTTAGCCCGAGAGAAAACGGTTCGTGCAATACGGCCTTAGTCCATCTAAAATTATACGCTCTGCATCATGCATCATTTTTAAGGGGCTTGTCGAAAATAGATACTGTACTCATAAAAACATTCCTTCCGCAATCTCCATTTGAAAATTCCTGCATCACGAAATTAGAGAATAAATCAAACGTGTTCTCCGAACGAGTATTTCCTAAAAGAAGACTAGAAGAAGGCCGTAAACTAAAACGAATTGGGAAAATAAAATAAACGATGGCCATAAATCACAGGCGACGGCATGCTGGTCGAAAGCGGCGGGACTTGGACGTGGGCTGCGTCGGCGCAGCTATTCCGTATTTTACAGGATGGCGCATAACGATCAACATTTCCGAAAACTACATTTTCAATCCTCTGATGTTCGGGAGATGGGTCGTTTATTTTGGAATTTGATTGATCGGGAAAATAGTTCTTTTTGGCATTGATTGTGTTGCCAGCAATGTCGTTTAGGAAGATGATTCGGTCATTCAGTAATGATTTTTATATGTATTAGCAATAAGTATGTATGTGTATGACTGTTTTTATCGAATTGATCGTGAAAGTTTTTCTAACTAATGAAACAAAAGTCTGGTATTCTGTCTTTTGAGAAACAAGTAGTACCTAGCACGTATTCTTGATCTGAGAGTAGCACAGATTAACTAAGAGTTCGTCAGTAGGTATAATAGGATAGGACAGAAGGTAATTTCATGTAATATTCGAGTATTTTAGTTTGGTGGTAATTAACCAAACTTCTATTAAATAGCATTTTTGTCTATTGTAAAACTAAGTTGCCCTCTGAGAGTTTTTTCTGGATTGTTTAAAAAAATATCTGGTCGCTTGATTTATAATTCCCCGTTTAGTTTTTCGTATTACTATATTTCGTATAATTATACTAAATCTACAAGTGCATTCACACATTATCTATGCATACATCACTGGCAATGCGGACACGATACATTGCTCTCTTTGGAACCAGTATTGTGGTGATAAAGCTTCTCTTCTTTTCCTGAATACTCTACTGAATGCTGATCTCCCTCGTGAATTAGCATAAATTATAATTATAACCGAACCAGCAGGAAAACTGTCATTAATTTTGTCACAAGAGCACACTAATGCCAGTTTTTACGAGTACTGCGTAAGAAATGAGAAATGACGATCTCGTTGGAAAAAATAAACATGTAGCAGCTGTTTAACTTCAGTGTGAAATTAAATACTCGCTGTTAAAGAAAGGCGGTGCCGATTGCGAGTCGGAAACCCACTTATTTTGAAGGAATATACCTTACCTCGTACTCAAGTAAGACTCCTAAAAACAAATTAAAAACGTATATACTTTTTCGATATAAAGGCAAAAGCTATAAACTAATTTGTATCTTTAATGAAAAAGGCGCCAAGGCAGTTTTTATATTAAAAATAATCTAAAGTACTCATTGCAATTATCATTTGCAAATTAATTGCATTTAATTTGTCGGTTTAGATTTTATATATTTTCATAATTTGCGTGTGAAGGAATCGCTATTGGTGTTTGTAATACTAAAATTGTTGGTTTTAAATGTCTCTGCACATATTTAATAGACATTACAATTAAATATTATGATATGACTTAAAAGCATATTGTAATTAAATAATTACAGCCAGAGAGTCAAGAAAAACATTCCCGCCATCCCAGAAATGCATTCCTTTCCACGTCGGCATATGCACTAAAAAGTCTTTTTCTGAAATCATGGCACGTTTCTGAAAGTGAAACCCATACCTTGGATGTTTGCTAATTATTATAACCACTCAATCTTTTTCATTCGGTAAAGTATGTACGTAAGTTTGTGACGAAGGTACACGTATAAAGTCACAAACTTTAAGGCCAAGCTAGATTACAAAAAAGTAAGTTTAAATAAAACTTTAGATGCTGTTTTGAATTACTTAAAACCAATTAAAATAATCGGCCATACGATGACGTATGTCATTCAACTGTTAAATAGTACTTACCACTGTAGGTTTAAATTAATTGCATGGTACTTACAGACCCTTCGCTAAACACAGTGAATTACGGATATACGAGTACTTGACATTTTGACAGATGGGGTAATTGTGTTGAGTACGGTAAATAGGCTTTGTAAAATACCTACTCGTACTTGTCATTTGTCGACTATAAGTGCATATTCTACTAAACTTGAATGAGTATTGCAAAGCTTTTCAAAGTTCAAATAACTTGCATACGTGGTGTTTTCTTTTTAAAAATGGCTCTTACATAATTATTACTTATGTAAGTGAAAATAATTCAAAAGACAATTATGTCAGGTGGGTAGGCGATAGGGTCGATGGGTGAGCTTTTATTCTTTAGGGTTGAGGGCTATTCACTAAAAAATGCGTTTAAATACGAAATTTGATTTAAACACTGATGGTTTAAATATCACAAATTATAAATTGATATAGGAAATTCTTGATTTCATAGTTTGCTGTGGTTTTCAAGTCGTATGTATATTATGTATATTTTGTACCCAGAAATCTGCCTCTCTACCTAAGACAAGATTGAATCTGTTATTTTTTTAAATAGCCTATATACTGTCCCACTGCTGGGCAAAGGCCTCCCCTCCTCCTTTCCATTATTCCCTATCCTCGTCCTTATACCACCCTTTTTGGAAGTGGTCGATATCGTCCTTCCACCTACAATCTGTTATTTAAGTAGATATAATAATTGTAAACTTAGCCTGCGCACTGCCGATGCCAAGCGCTTATAAAATCAGACAAATGTTGACACAAAATTAAAACGAAACATTGTTTCTTAGACTCTTCTTTTTATATTTCTGATTTTTAGAAGCATCTGATTCGATAAAACTGGCCTCTCGTTTCATTATATTTTTGGCTCGGACCGCAGCATTTTATGGCTTGGTGATTAAACTTTTAATCACCTGTCTTACGGACGGTCCTTTATTAAAATCAACGGCTTCTCCAACAACACCCAATTAATTTTGTCAAAAATATACACAAATATACAACCCAAATATACGTATAAAAAGAGGAGGTTATACAGAGTGAAAGGTTATATTTTTCTCTTTCTTATCTCAACATGCGGTATGTAAAGTTTATTTTTTAATCTTTTTTTAATATTTTATTTTCAATCTTTGAGCTATTATGAACAACCACTTTCAATATTTTTGTTTTCTGAGCAGGAGTCGTTTTTTTAAATAATTTTTCAATTTTTTTAGCAAAATTAGGCTGAATACGAGTTAATGGTTTTGGAAATAGTTTAGTTAAATTTTTCTTTACATACCGAATTGGTTTGATAGAGTAGCCTCTCAGATGTGTTATTACTTTGTTGAAAATGGCGCCGTATGGAAATATACCCGGAATAGGTTCAATGGCATCAAAACCAGAAAAAGTGTAAACTGGCCCTTTTTTTCCAAATGTGATCTTTTCAGAAATCTGTGTATGGAATTTAACTATTTAAATCAGGGAAGTTCCTTTCAGAATATTTTCATGTAGCTATAACGGTTCTGGTAGTTGCCCTTAGTTTCCGCCTAAACTTTCCACCCTGTATTCGTATACAGGTCGCTTGTAAATCTTAATTTTATGATGCACATCAGAGATTTCTTAGAAAGCCAGAATATTGTTACAAAACCGACTCGTTATGATAATTTGGGTTAGATTTATGTGATGTCGGCCCGCTTTGATATAACATATCTGTGACTATTCGAAGGCTCCCGGCCAGATATTACGACTGATAGTATTAATGCGGTATGTTTATCTGCTAATCTGTAATCCGCGGTTCTGTAATCCGATCCGACGTGTCATCAATCAAATTCTAAAAACGACTTTAATCTGCGATATGTGTGATACTGAAGTTCTTATTTCACACTTCTCTATCTATCTCTACTCTACTAATACGAGTACTTATGTGTTTCCAGTCGTTTTGTTCTAGAGCTATATTCGATTCTTCGCAACCATATTCATTAAAAAAAGCCAATTTGTCAGTTTTTACCCATATTCATTTCATCAATTGTTATTAAATTAATTTCATAAATGAATTTCCCATATTAATTAAAAGAAGCCATTTTGTCAGTCCCAGTTTTACAAAATCCTGTCCATAGATGTTCTTGGACTTTATGTTTAGGAATTTCTATGTATTGATTTTATGTATGGAACAAATCCTATCTCTATATTCTTTGTTCTTTGTGATTGTACAGTTAGGCAATCAGTTTCAACATGTTGGCCGATGCGTCACTCTTGCATTATTTTGCATAATAATGAATTAACATCGTTTCGAAAACTCATTAATCACTATAATCCGGCTCAAAGGACCATCAATTATGGTCAGTAACGACCTTTAGGTAGGTTAATTATATCAATACACAGTGTGGCTGATACTCACTATAGGATTAAATTGGTATTTGTTTACTTAATAAAGATAACAGTTCAATACGCAACGTCTTATACGGTTTAATTTTTAGCATGATTAAAGCGGAGTTTTTAGATTGTATGTAGCTTAACCTTAGTGGCTCTAACCCCATGATTTTTTATCTGGCACACACGCGATCTCTTATGTAAAAATAACTGGAGTCGTCGGCATTCGACATTATTCAATGCTAAGACCTTTGCATATGAAAGACAATGGCAGCTAACGCAGCACCATACTGCGTGCAGTGTAGCTTGCAGCTTCAATTACAAGCAGTTATCGCACTTTATTGACACATGAAAGAAGCCGGTTTAATTGTTTGCCGACAGCGGCTCTCAATGTGGGATTGGACACGATCTCCGCAATGTTAAAGCTTCTGAATGTCCCTTTTAGCACGAATGTGTACTTATTCTCAGTAATAGCTTGACACAGATAGAAGTTATGTGATAAGATTAGATCCCATTTTGCGAGACTGAGGTCAAACGCGGATTTAGTTTCGTATACAAATATGTACATATTTCAAAGTACTTAAATAGATTGTAAATGTATTTTAAATTAAGGTGCTTCTTACCGTTCAACCAGTTTAACCATAGTCATTTCTTTCAAGTATTTCTACCATATGAGTGAAATGATTTATATTGAAATGATCTAAAGGCGTAGTATACTTACAACAGATTCCCAGTTTACTGAATCTGAATTTAATTCAGTCATTTACTAAAGTCCCGATCGTAAACAAAGTTTAAGGGTTTCTTCAAAACTTTAAGTCCCTGTTGTTTCTTTGTCTGTAGTGTGCCTGCACTTTAAAAAAGTTGGAGCACCGCTGTTTCACGAACGTGTAATGTTCTGCCTCTAAACTAGCCCCATTAACATAATAACAGATCGGTGCGACTGCGCACGGAACTAGTTAGCCAGGCGCATATTGTGGTCGCGCCGTAATGAGAAACGTCAAATTGGTTTTGTATTCATGCTCTGGCTCTGAGCTCAGTGCGCCTGAGTTTATTCAGAGCTTTCTTGTAGTAGGAAACGCGTTTCTTGGTCGTAGCGGTCACAGACGTGTTGAATTGTTGCAATAGTTTAGTTTCTAGATGCGTTTTGTCGATTTTTTATTTAAAAAAAATTAAATTCGTACATGACCGATTGACTCCCAAATCCCTATTAACGGGGTAGAGGATGAAAAATGCTCCCCTAGATCGAGTGTTAGCCTGTTCCAGAAGATGTCATTAGTTTTGGTAAACGGTATAAAATCGAAGATCTGTCAAACACGGAGATCTGTCAATATCTTTAAAATACTAACCGGAGCTTGTTGGTCCTTTAGCTAATTAATATACTATATATCTAGAGTTTATTAGATTATCTTTTGATTACATTGAGTCTTCCGATTTAAGGTTAGATTATGTTGTCCTGTTTCCGCATAGACACGTAACGAACCTTTAAGCTTGCAGGTATGTGGGATTGATTGACTAGATTTCCAGTCAATCTCAAGTCTTCCGAGTTTGTCTTTTGAGCATTCCGAACTATAGTAATAGTTTCAGTTTAGAAAATAAATTCTTGTTCCATCATTCTGTTCGTAAATAACAGTAATTTTATTTTCATTTAGATGAAATACTACAGATGCGGCCATAAAATGTAAATGGTTAATGGTTACACGTTCCAACTGTCTGGGTTTCATAACGAAATTACGCGCTGTAGTAATTTTACATTGCGATGTGCAACAAAACCCTATTGTTTTCAAATTATTTATGTACCGTCGACTTACCTATAACATCCTACTTTTGTGATCTAAAATAAACCATATTATCTACGCAGTCATGAGGTTGAGAACTACCTACATACCTACAATATAAATTGCTCTAAATAATATAAAATTTCTTTGAGTACACATTTATTAGTATTAACTATCAATACTTACATATCTGGGGGTAATGTAGTGCCCTCGCCAAGTCGAACAGAAAAAAGGCACTACCACCCTTTTCTGGAAGCATTTCGGCCTTTTTTAATCCGTTTGGGTTCAATTGGTCCATTTCCCAAAACGTCAATTTCCCAAATCATCCAGTCCCAAATCGTCCAGTCCTTTGGGACTGGACTTTGGACTTTCCCAAAACGTCCAGTCACAGTGTGTGCTATGCAATGTGTCCAATGATCCTCACCGTGTCGCCGTGTCATTACTGTGTCATCCCCGTCATCCCCGTTTCGTCCCAGTGTCGCCGTGTTATCCCCGTGTCGTCCCCGTATCGTTCTCGTGTCACCGTGTCAACCCCGTGTCGTTCTCGTGTCGTCCATATGATATTGGAGTCATTGCATAGCACACACTGTGACTGGACGTTTTGGGAAATGGATGTTTTGAGACTGGACGATTTGGGACTGGACGAAATAGACCTAATGGGAAATTGACCAATTGAACCCAAACAGTTTTAACTGCTAAGTATAGTTTCTTCAACATTTCTTCGGAGAAATAAAAATTACGAAAGGAATAAAAATATGTTGGTATAACCTAACTTATTTAATAAATAATCTTTCTTTCTTTCTTTATTTTACAACTTCTCGGCACCAACTTTGGAAAATCAGTAAAATACAGCGTCCATAATCTTCGCTAGACTTGTTCGCCTGCCAGTCAATACGGCGAAGGTATAATCTTGGGGTCGTTTCATAATTCCTTGTTTATTTAAAATTTCCTTGCGCTGCCGATGTAATCTCAACACAAGTCCCGCCTTGCACGAGGAGCGAGCATTCTTGTTAATAGGGTTGCCTCAAGCTGATTACAGTTGCAACCTATCGATTATTGATTTATATTCTATCATCACCAATAATCACCAGCATAGTGAAGATTTATTGCAGTAACAGAAAAAGAAAAACCACGAATACCTCTTTCGTCTCATTCATATAGGTTTCGGGATCTTTAGATGCTTCTATTCCACTTCGGTTGCTATGTTGTGCTTCACACCGTTTTGTAAATTGTAGTAAATTTATCAATTTAATCGTTATTCTATCAGTGAGGCGTCGGTAAACCTTAGAGCGTGAATTTGTATAGAAAAATACATTCATTAACATCAGCGTCACATCTTCTGTTTATCCTTGTGGGCTGAAACACAGACTTTTCTCAAGTCAAAGTTATCAATCACCAATCTTTGGCTCTATCTCTCTTTTCACCCAGCTACGGCGCTAACTAACTCTTAGAAATAAAACGCAAAGTACATGAAAGATCTTGTCATGTAGATTATTTGTAGCTTACTTAGGAACTAGGCATCTAGAAACTTGAATATCAAACCCTAAGTATATAATAGAATTCTTATACCATCGATAAAGTCTCAACCATAACCGCACATCACTAACCAAAGATTCGATCCCAGCGCCTGCGCTGTAATTGGGATGCTAATCAGATGCTGAGCTGCCTCCGTCCCTTTCACACCCACGCCTGTTTGGTACCGTCCCGCTCGCACGCCTGGACTAGGGTTGTCAGAGTTTTTTCATGACCATATGGGACAGATGACTAACGATGTCATAAATACGGGATTTTGGGTTTTTTCTTGGAAGAAATGTTACAAGAAGAAAATAGTAAGCCAAAAATATTGCATACAACAAACAAACAAACCTGTTAATGTTTTTTTTGGGAATACATACGAGTAACTATTAGATGTATATTTTTTCCTGAAACTAGTTTATTTACTTCCTATAAAAACTTGTTCACTTCAAGAATATTTTTCCTTATTTCAGTCCAGAATCCTCACGATGGAATCTATCAATTCTAACTGGAGTAGTTAGAATTATAGCTTCTGAAAATTTAGAATCACAAAATATTTTGGCACAAATTATCAAAAAACTTGGCGTGATTAGAACTGACGAATTCCATCATTAGGATTCTGGGCTGAAGTACATCTATCTCAATAATGACTGAAAGTCACAATGGCAAAAATACAAGACAAAGGCTGAATTGGTGCGATATTTGGGGGATATACGTTCGAAGAAAAACGGGACGCATTGACTTTCGCCATCCCTATCCAGGACCGACATCGAAGGCGGCGGGGTCTTCAATCATCTGGCAATAAGCGAGAGAGACTGCGGCCCCAGGCCTCGACTCAACCCGATATGTAATCACCGTAGTTCGCGCTGGCAGAATAATTTTCATTTTTAACAACCTAACCTACCTACCTACAGCATTACTGATTACTGGACGAGATGGATAGACGCTGTCTTTTGTTTTTAAAAGTAATCATTTTCGAATCGATAGCATCTGCCTCTTGATGGCATGTATTATCAACATTTTTTGTTATGTAAATAATGAGAAGAAAACAAAGAAATAGCTGATTGTGTTTGTTTCTTGACGTAAAGAATAACCGGGGATAGTCCGTATCGAAAAAAAAACTTCTATCTTCCTTTGTTGCATGATGTGACCTAAGCTGAGACTCATGAGAGTTCCCCTTTTCGAGGGAAGAAGATCGTGCTCACGGCAGTCGGTAAACTTTTCTTCCATCAATGTTCAACCTCTATTGAAACATACACTGTCCATTTCTACGTATCTACCATTAGAAATAAATGTCACCTAAGGTAGAACCAATCTTTGATCTTAAGCGCTCTACTAGGTTTACTACATCCGTGGACTTTTTCCTCATCCAAGCTATTTGATTTTGGTCTCATTCTAAAACCCAAGGCCAAATTTAATTAAAAAGATTTTAAAGAACAAAGTGGCTAGAGCTCAGAGGCTAACAATGCAGTATTTACTATGGCCAGATCACAAAGGGGCCGAGGAGCGAGGATTCTGCATATCTCGTGCAGCGATCGGTGCTCGCGCGCACCGCTAGATCGTATCGCTGGCTCCTCATTATTGGAACACGCTTTGTTGGCCACAAATAGTACACTTGGAGTTGAGTGTTATCTTCTTGCATGTACAGCCTCCATGTAGAGTTGAGGCATAGGCATAAATAGTATCTTTACTGATGTTGAGGATACAAGTGAAACTTTGTTTTAGAGACTTCGGTACACGGTAAGGGAGTGGATATAGGTAACCATTTGACCGGTTGATGATATTAGGGAGGCTTTAATATGTCAAGTCATTTTAATAGAACTTGAATTTGTCAAAAATTGTAGTCATAAATTCGGCCAATAAAATAATACCTAGGAGTGTCTCAATGATCTAGGGTTATATTCTGAGGAAGGCGGGAAATCCCATGCCCTAATAAAACTATTGTTAAGTCGACCCTACAAGGTATAAAAATAATTTAATAAAGATAAAAGTTAGTGAAACACTATAGATCTAACAAAGGCTTGTTAGTCGTGATGCACGTCTCCGATACAGTCCGCTACAAGCCTGGCTTGCGCCGGCGCAGCTGATCGTATCGCCGCCATTGTTGCCGGACGCGCAACGACTTTGAACTTGAACGTTAGGCGTCACTTACCTGTCTAGATATTTAAGTCCGACTAAAAACCGATATTATAGGTATTTCGGTTTGGTCGAACTAGAAAAATCCGTGGTTAAATAACATATGAAAATTAACTCAAAATAAAAAATTAACTTAAAATTCCGTAGCGATTATGTCGAATAGGGGAGTGTGGGTAGAATTAGTATATAAGTAACATCAATAATAATATACATATGTATTATACTTATTTATGGTTGAAAAGTTTAATTTATATAGCGAAGGCATAGAAAAAAATTAGAGACCTACACAGTCGGTGTTAAAAGTATACCTGAGCAAAATCAGATTTTCAAACCTACCTCCATAAAGTGTATGTCTACTTGCTTAAATAATAAATTCGTAGGTACAGTCGACCACAGGTTAACCTACCTAAAACGCCAAAATTTGAGAGTTTTGAATGTATCATATTGCGCAGGCATAAGGTTGAGATTTAATCGAAAGGTTTTAGACAGATGGTATACTATAGTTTGTGGTCGACTGTACGTAATAAGGAAAAATCTAGAATCCTTGCGCTGAAGCAAGTAGAAAACATTAAAATATTTCCCAAGTGAAACTTTTTATTTTTATTTTTTACATAAAAATAGTGGGTACTCGTAAGTGCATAATAAGGGCAGCATTCCACCACACGCGTGACAGCCACAGACAGCCGACGGTGGAGGTCAAGCGAGGCACATCGAGAGGCCAATTTCGCTCCGACATCTAGACAGGCCTCAGGACCGTTGGCAGGGCTGGACTCGGGTGACTCGAGTTTGTACTCCAGAATTCCATAGAAAAAAAATTAG
Organism: Hofmannophila pseudospretella; assembly: GCA_947369225.1. NCBI lineage: Eukaryota > Metazoa > Arthropoda > Insecta > Lepidoptera > Oecophoridae > Hofmannophila > Hofmannophila pseudospretella. The sequence continues at coordinate 4,469,016 of OX376326.1, forward strand.
GCACGTGATTAGGTTTCCAACTTTATGAAATATTTTTCTGTCTAAGGTGAAGTCTCCGTGACGTTACGAAACTCGATGTTATTCCCTTTTAATCGTTAGAAATAAAACTAAATGAAATTGTAACGCTCACTCCTATGCTAATTGTGACAAGAGTTTTCGTTTAGCGATGTTTTTAGCGAATAACGCTCCATAATCAGTGCCATCATGCTCTTAGCCTCCAAAATTAGGCTGTTGGGCCAGCAACCCCTTCACGCAGAATCTTGCTCCGGGCCTGTCAACAGTGGGTGGCCATGCTTCCCAAACCCACCTCGTTTGTTGGTTTTCGATGATGGATAGCCGTGTAATTAAGGACGATTATCTTCGCCCGCCGGGGATACTCGATGCTTGACAGAAATTACAAAATTGACGCTAATTTCTACGTAGTTCGCTATGGTACCTAATAAGCTGCTTATTATCATAGCGCGCGGACTGGCCGTTAACAACTAGTTTTTGTAATAATTCGATAATTGAACCGATTATTCGTAATAAAAATTGATAGCTTTCAACTTTGTTTTAACATTTAATTAACGTTATTGAATTTAAAACAAATGAACTTACATAAATTGTACTTTATTAACAGTCTATTATTTGTTTCATTCGCTAGGCAGAGTAACTACAGTTTAAATAACGGAAATGTTCCATACATAACTATAATGTCAAATCGTAATGACATTTCCATACGATTTCTGTAAAGGTTTCCATTGTTTTTAAAAATAAAAACATAAGTAAACACATTACCAATATTCTTCAGTAACCCCTCCAATTGGTAACTTCCTCTTAGATAACCAATTTGTTAACTGAGTTTGATAACTGGTTATCTAAAAGGAAAAATATTTCTATGCCTGTGCTAGGTAGGAGTGGTCTACCATAATGGCCCAAAGGTGGACTATTGCACCGCAGTCTCTTGCCTACTAACTACATATACATAAGACATCTTGTTAAGCGCTTATCTTCTAGTTACGCCAGTATAGTACTCTGTGCTTCTAGGTTCCTGGGACACTTTTTAACGTAGGTATCAACCATTCTGTATAGCGATTTATAGCTATAGCTTATACTCGTAGGTAGCGGTGATCAAACAATGTCGATGTCGTTGCAGTATAACAGAGGCTGTGTTGTGTTTTAAGTTGTCTGCGGTCGGTGACTCGACGCTCTTAGCCAAGGAGTTTACTTGCTTGCTCAGTGTAAAATGAATATACAGTAGAGTCACCATGCTGTAGGTCTTATATTGAGGTAGAAACTAGTAGAAAGCTCGGTCTTCAGTCTGGTAAAATGCTTTCGATTCCAACGATGTTAGATCTACGTAACTTGTATCAGACATTACTACCTATTTGTTTGTAAAATTATAATCTACCTTATACTCGTATTGTTTGTTTGCTTTCTACCAATTTATGGCTTTAAACCGAATTTTTAAAACCTGTTATGCGCTTTTTTTTAGTTAATACTAATTCTAAGTTTCAGAGTCTACTCTAATCTCGAGTGGCAGATCCTGCGCTGTCTCCTTGAATGTAGAGTTTTGTGCGATTCGCCTTAAATGATCATTTCAGCCAAATTCCTTGAAAGGAGAAGAGGTTTTGGCGAAAGTTCTTGTCATGACTGTCAAATAATTGTTTCGAAGCTATTCTAAGGAACATATTTCCTCATTTCCATGACGCGTCATGGTCACCGTACAGCGGATGCGTACGCGCCGCTCATTTAGCGCCTGCTCTCACAAACGAGACTGCCCGCGCCCGCGCTCTTGTCTAAAGCCTTTAAAAGCTTTCACGCTTCATTTTCACGTCATGAATGTGACCTCCTACCGAATCTCCGACGCTATTGTTTATCAATAAGCGCTTTTTAACTATTTCATGGTACTCAGTCCACTTTACTTCATGTATTCACATCGCTATGAGCTTTAGCTTACTTCCAGGACTCTAACTTTGTTTATATAATATCTATCTAACTCTTAAAAGCACTGGCAGTCAGTTCCTTACGATTTTAGTTTACTTTTTATATGGGTAGAGTCAAAGACATCCTCTAGTTTCAATTTAAAATTCAAATAACCTGACTTTGTCTGCATTTTTGTAGTTTTGTTTCAGTTATAAAGTTACAATACAAGGTCAGTTCTGTTCTCAGAAAACGCGAGAATTCCTTGTGTATAAGTTTTGGTTTTTTCACCAATACGAAAACGTGAAATGTTACGACGTTGGCCCAAATAAATGGTGGTGGGATCCCATTGTGCCGACCGGGAGAGCAGGTAGACTTTTTTGCTGACCGTCCCGTGGCAGCGGCGGCGGAAAAAATGCATAATTTATTGTTGGCAGCAGTTTTTATAGTACGAAACAGTAGTTTGGCGTAACGAGTGTACAGTTCCAAACTTTTATTGTTTTTCCTTGCCATTTTTTTGTGTAGGCCTTGGAAATGTAATAAATAACTTCGAAAAATCTTCCAATGCGTTCACATTCTTGTATAAAGTAAAGAAATTCGTTTTTGAGCTTGCAGATGCAAATGTGTAAAAAATAGAACTCACTTTGAAACTGAAATTTATTCTATAACGTAGAATTAATTGTTTACATACTCAGGAATCAGGATGAAGTTTATAGTGACTGTAATTATGGTTGGAAACTTTTTTCCTTCCTATACACTAGATGATACTCTATCACAAATTTTTGGTACTACTTACTCTTTTTTTAGAAAACTTACATGTAGAGGATATCAATGCACCAAAAATGGCCTTCCGTTTAATAACTGTGTGCTCTCGCGCAGGATCCCGCGCCCTAAACAAACAAAGGTTTCCATTAATGTCCAAAGCACGGACGGACGCGTAGCTGTATATATTTATTGATTTATTGATCGTAAGGAGAAATCTCGGCCGTAATTTAAACAACAAACCCAAAAGCCGCCGAATGTTTTTGGGAACAGAGAAATGTTTGGACAGGTTGTAGTAAAAAGCATTATGATTTATTGTTTTCATTAACTGTGTTTTAAAAGTATGCTAACTATTTCCGAGTATATAAACTGAAACTTCTATGGCGCCACAAAAAAAATTATCTTACGTTTTTTAATCTTTTGCTTAGCTATAAATAACTTAGATGATGAAATTTATTTGCTCTAATTTTCCCTTGTAATGTGTAGGTGAGTACGTCAGTATGGTAATATATAGTAACTCTGTGCAATGGTTAGAATAACTAATATAATAATTTAAAGTTGGGTTCAGTCTGTCATTTGGAAGGAAGTTAAGATTTTTCTTCTGTTGAAATTATATATTTACATCCTGCCACTATATTATGAAATTATAGCATTAATCTACGTCCTGCCACTATATTAAATCTTGCCAAACACAACAGATAATCCTTAAAACTTACGCTAAGCTTTTGTCAAGATATTCTACTCTACGCATCCTCTAATCGTGTTTAAAGCCGCGTTTGCTTCCCTAAGCAGATGCACATGTCTGCCCGGCGGGATACCTGCATCCTCCCACTATCTATCCATCTTCCATCCTTTTCCCTCTTCAGAACTTTCCAATAGGACTACGAAGGACGGCACATACGAGTCCTACAAATTACTTTATTGCCGTAGATTGTTTCTTATTTATAGTTCCTTGGGATTGCTGAGGATTGGGGTAGATAAATCCCTGCAGTGGGATTTCAAAGAGATTAGACGGTGTTATGTTGACAAGAATTCACATTCTCGATGGCTCTGAGCTGTATGGCTTATCAGAAAAAAGCTTACACTCCCCTTAACATACGTACGAGGCTACGAGCAAAGATACGAACTTTAATCGTAGCAAGAATACAAGTATATTATTATCTGAGGGTGAATATTTTTAGTATGCTTCATCATTAGATTTCAATATTTGTTTTATTATAAATTAGGTCCTTCCTACTTACCTCTAACTCATAATTCTCGATGATATATTTGTATAATGAAATTTTAAGATAGACATGAAGTAGGTTAGGTTATTTGACAGAAAGGTTGACAGAACCAAGAGCGAACAATTAGATCCGGCTCGAAGGACCATGTTTGAGTATCAAACCCATAAGGGAATCCTATTTATACATAGATACATACATATTTTTACGTTGTCCCATGCGGGGTAGGTAGAGAGAAAGGAACTGTGGAGCGCCTGAATATCTATCTTGGCATGGAACGCCTCTTTCGCTAATTGTATAATAATTATATTAATCTATAATAATCTCGAGTATTTTGATTGCATAAGGCTTGTTAACAACATTGTCAGGGCATCATAGATAGAGTATATTTTCTGTGACAGCACCCCTCTCTGCCCTCCCTAAGTCCGAATTCGTAATAACATTATTTTTTTAATAAAAAATACTTTTTCACTCATCGTACCTAGGTAAGTAGTTTCTTTAAATGCGCCGCGCCGCGCCGTCCGATTGGAATCATATGGTATAATTCGAGCTGTACTATTACGTTGGGATAGTCGATAGCCCTTCGTTATTTATATGGCCATAATGTATCGTTTATGGTAATGGGAGAGTGTAATATACCATGTCGTGATGGCTGACATATTGCTATGTAAGTACTATCGAAAGCTCTCTATAAATGTAAGTTGTGTGAGATATACGTTGTGTGTGTGACTGGCTTTACTTATTTATGGAGTTTACAGCCAACACTAATAGTCAATAATGAAATTCACAGATTAAAGACTCAGTACTTTTTAGAGGGGTAAACGACAAGGTGACCATGTCAGCCCCGTTAGGGCACTAAAGCAGGGAAGGAATGGGAAGCTCAAGTATTATTAGTAACAGCCCTCGCTTTAAGAGTTATTTAGAAGAGAGCAGTAGTATTTTTTTTCATGGTATCTGTTGAGGACTTACTCAAAGTAACATTGAGTCTCCCATTTTGGAGCCTATTGAGGCCAAATCTTTCTTTCCCAAGTAATACAGAGGAGGGATGTATGGTGATGCAGACTTATAGTACTACTAATTATTCTATGCAAAAACTAGCTAGGTAGGTTATACCGGGTTATTCTAATCTCGCCAAAGTTGCATCTCGCCACACTCAGGACTGCGTTTCAACTCGCCACAAATTTTAAAAATATTAGGAGTTGCATCTCGCCACACGGCGGTTCTTAATCAGCAAGGCTAGGACTTCACGGGTCCGGTTCGCTCCATCCATCTAATCACAAAGCGTAGATTTCAAGTAGGGGGAGGGCGGAACGATTGTAATGCTCCCCCCTACCCCCACTCCCCTCATATATATTCATAAATACTGATATGATAACTATCGTCCAATAAAGCGCCCACTCTTGAACTCTACTGAATAGGTTTACAGAAACCTTGGACCAAAGGGTCGATATGCATTATTTATCGAAATATTTATCAGGATTATATTTTACTATACTATCTCCACATGCGATGATCCAAGACAATGGGACCCGTAACCAGTTTATTTCCATTCATTTAAGAAATGACTCAATTGTATGTAAAACAAGGCCCCATAAACTGGATATAACGAGATCGTTTACATAGGCTGCGCAGGCGCATCCAGCCGCCATTACAGCTTCACAGCAATTTGTTTAGTTGCCCATTCAATTATACGTTAATCTGCATCGGAATATTTTCTCGATTACGTGTTGTAAACAGTTTCTAAGAATTTAACTAAGCAAGGACGTAAATTGACCTCTAAAGAAAAATATATATGTTAGAAACCGACTCTACTGAAGTCAGCTTTGTTGTCTTATGTTGATCGCTGACTTCAGTAGAATCTATTTCTGTTTTTTTAAAAATAATTACCCTAAAAAGTGCATCAGAATTTGTTTGTTGTAATATGAAATCTGAGTTGGAGAACATTAAAATAATTAGGTTTCCTAAATCCTACCTATTACATCCGCTTTCCTACTAGGTAAATCCGATAGAATGCTAGATTGCTAGAGGAGATTTTTCGTAAGATTCATCTCCACATCATGAACCAGGAAAGGGCAAACACGATGAATTGAGATTTTATTTTAATAATTTTCACAGCATAACAGTTATCACTGTTAAATTCAAACAAAACAAGGCACTGTGAAATTCAAACAAAAATATATCTATATAATTAATTACAAACGAACTGAAGACGGATCATAACAGTTTGAAATTTGAGGTCAAACGTGTTTTTCTATTCATCCATCGTCTACTTTATGATTAACCTCTTAGACGCTAAATTAAGAGGCTTGCAATTTTAACAATTTGCAGTTGTGATTGAAGATGGTAGGAAAACGCAAATCGAGTGTAGAGAACGCGTAAAATTGGATAGGCGTGGAGAATGATGATGCGCAGCGTATGCGTACGTAGCGAGAGCGTCGCTCACACTACGTACTTACGTACGGCTTTACGTATCGGAACGACTTTACACCGTTTATTAATTTGAACGCTTGTAGGTAGTCATTCAACGTCTGGATTTGTCACCGGCTCCTAGTAATCTACGGCCTATATTTATGTGTTAAGGGAAATTTTGCTGTTTGCTATAAGTTAGTATAACTAGAATTTTACTTTCATTTTATCAACCTCGTCAGTACTACTTACCACTTTTATTGGTTGTATTTTAATTTGAAAGTATTTAAACTGAAGAAATGGGGTAGGTAAAGTAAACGTACGGTCATATATAGTCATATATAGCTAAGGGTATATACAGGAGCAAAAATATGTTTTGAGACCTTCTGAAAATGCACTGGACCGATTTTTTAAATTCTGTTATTGTTACATAGTTGAAAATTAATATTACCTACTTCTTATCTTATCTTATGATAGGGGGCCGGGAATAACCCCAGCGGCACTTCCACCCTTGAGGATCTTTTGTGCCTACCCCATTTTACACACTGGTCCATTTCAGTGTGCAGGTTTCCTCACGATGTTTTCCTTCGCCCTTAGAGCAGTCGGTAAATGTACGTAAGTCTTCGAAAAATACGAAAAACTCATTGGTACATGGCACTGCACGATTTCGAACCCGGACCTCCCGCATGGGAGTCCGGTGTCCTAGCCACTGTACCATCGACTCATACTACCTGCATGCTAATGAAAGAAGCTTTAGAATCGTTTCAGTAGTTTTTGAAAAAATCACAAACATGCATGTTGGCCTTGTATTTAACCATTTCATGTACTGGTCTTCCAGTACTATAGAGAACATTCATAGGTTAATTAAGAGATATTTTCTTCATCCAACATTTTCACTCTGGCAATGTATTTATATTATTGAGCATAAATCATGACATGATAATCACAGAAAAGGTCATATGCCACACATCACTTTTCGATTGATAATTCGTTACAGCTGTCATTAAATTCTTTCACCTACAGCAAGCATAGCCGGTTAAACTTTACACATTACCAATATTCTATATTAACCACTTCAACTACACTAACATGCCTTCTACCGCAATGATCCAGAAGTGGATTCGATCCGGCGACGCTTGCGCCAGTCTCGTACCCTATATCGCCTTTAAGCCATTGTCACACAGCTTATTAATTTCTTCGTTTAATTCTATCACAATAGCTAAGCTTTTATTTGCCTCACTGAACTCTTTCTTCACTAATAACCACCAATCATATTTATACCAACCTCGCAAGAAAAGTGATAAAACATGTAATTATCAGATCATTTGAGCAGGCGAGGCGGCGGCTCTGATCTCTATTTTGCATCCCGATGGGGCGGCACCATCAAAGCTGTAATCGCCGCCGCAATACTAGCCTGTTTCTAGCCACGAAACTTTCCGAACCACTTATTATGGGGAAGGGTTAAAATGCTGCTTACAGTTGTTAGTTTACCCGACTATGCGCGTCGGTGGAGCGTCGGTGCGGTAGTGTAGTGGCTAGGACGCCGCTGGACTCCCATGCTAGGTCCGGGTTCTTAAACCATGCAAAGTCTGCATGCAGTAATGAATTTTCTGTCTTTTCGAAGACTTACATGCATCTAACGATTGTTCTAAAGGTGAAGAAAAACATCGTGAGGAAATCTGCACATTAAAGTAACCAGTACGTGAAATGGGGAAGGCAACGGCAAACCACCTCGTTAAATTTGATAAAAGTAAGTAAATGATTTATTTCACACACAACATACAGAAAGTGTTAAAGAGAGAGCGCTGTATGTATGTGGTTAATTCCATAGAATAATCACGACCCACATTAATACGGAATACCTACAACCAAGAAGCAGATCATCGGTATTGAGGTATTTAAGCAAATATATGGTGTCGATAAGTTAAGTATTAGGTAGTTTCCCCAATTATATTCAACTTATAATTAGATACCTCTAGTGCAGTCATCATTAGGCGTCATTTTGGAGGCCCAATTCTTTTTTCCAGTATCGTTTTTCGTATGGCGAGTAACAAGGCGTGTTGTAATCACGTTTGACGTGATTGACAGAGCAGCGTGTCGGACCTGACGTTTGCTACGTCAATATGCTCGGTTCATTTGGGTGGGCCTGGGGGCTTGGACCCATAACCTAATAGAAACCTAAGCCTGAGATTTTTTAATTAAATAAGGCGAGCAGACGAGCAAACAGGCCACCTGAGTGGTCACCATCACCGATAGACATCTCATCTCACTGTATTAATATCAGAGGGTTTTTGATACGCTGCTAACCTTGAGGACTAAGATGGATTGCCTCATGTGCCGGAAATTACGCTGGAACTCTTACTCTTCAAACCGAAACACAGAAATGCAAGCAATCTGCTGCACAGCAGAAATAGATAGGAATGGTACCACCCCAGGCGATCCTTCGCATTAGGATCCTACCACTACAAAGATTACGAGTATCTCTACTCTAAATTCACAAATGGAACTGTCCCTGTATTCACTTCCTACTGCGATTATCGGTATTCATTGCTCACCTCTCGTACCGATCGTGAAATAGTAGTGAAGTTTATATTTATCGTCAGAAGCATCAACACAAGTATATAATTGCATTTTTTTCAATAATAATTTCTTTAATGATTTGCAAATTAAAATGAATCTGGCGAAAGGTATTTTAGTGTTTGCTGTTGCTTCGCGACCGCGATCAAGGCATCTGGCCTTTGCTATTGGCCATTTCTCTTAGATTTTCAGTGTTGTGTTCTTGTTTAGAAATAATAACTGTACAAGTTTTTTAAGTTGAATCCGGATTTTTACTTAGAAACTTCGTAAATCTTTGGTTTTTAAACTCCACCAATTCAATCTATTTCCTTTCTGATCCGTCATCATCATTATTTACAGCTGACATACCTAAGCCTCCGCCCTTTCGTTCCATACTTTCGTCCTATTTTTACCGACTGTACGTACCAAAATTATAGTTAGTCCTAAAAATGTTAACAATTTACTGCCAACTTTAAAAAAAGTTAAAATTATTTCCTCAAATAATAATTTTCCTTCCAAAAAATACACCTAATTCCTTGTGTCTTCAAAATAATTTCTGTTCATATTCATTTTAATACAGCTAAGTTCTTATACTCACCTCCTTTTAAAATCTTTACATCTAATGCTGTAAATTCTAACCGACATGTTTCTCCCAGAAACCAACATGGCCGCCAGCTAATAATTTGATAAATAAAACCGATAAAGGGTTGTTAGTCACGGCCCTCGTAAAACAAACCCAGCGGGAATTACTTTGATTGAACAACCACCGACGAAACAGGTACCATCGCCCAAAAGTAATATTTTGGTTTACTCATTATTATAGTAATAATAAATCAAATAAAATAAGCTAATAAGGTCGAACAGTGGTCAGGTAACTGGCGATAGTTCTTGTACTCGTAGAAGCGACGAAGTTTAGTTAGTATACCTGTAAGTAAGTACTTATCTTTAACTAAAAACTTTTTATTTTAGACCTAGACGTCAGTATAGTAGACGCTTGTTTTATCTATATACCTAGAAGTTTCTCCCAGACAAAAATTGGTTTCGCTGAAATGTTACTGGATTCAGGCTATTTTTACTGACTCTACTTATACGGAGGACGGTGAGGTGATATTACAGCGATTATTTAAAAAAACTCGATTTTAACGTTCATTCAACAGCAACTCGACATATTTTCACGACTGTCCAGCATTTTATTGTTGGAAGTTTGTTCAAAGTATCGTTAATTTCCCCTACTTTACGATCACGCATCGCTAGATGGACAGTTTAAGTATATTTAGCCTCCAATTTAATGTTTTATAATTAAAAATAAATTGTGTATCATAAAACAAAATGTTAAAAGTGATAGAGGCTCGTTGATGTCTTTTGTATGGGGTAAGTCGCGTCGGGAATACTTGGCACGTAGGGAAGATTTCAACGATACTACTACTACTACTAATGTTCGAATATGGAGTGTTCAAAATAGTCTAATGTCGGAAATTCGACAATAAATATTATCCTAATTTCACATGGAGAGTGTATTTTTAGCGAATTTTATAAGTCGTAGAATAAAATTTGTAGCTATGCTAATTTTAATATTGTTAAAAACATAATATTTTTGTACTAGTTCATAGTAATTAGTATGAAATAATTAATTATCTAAGCAACCCAAGTATCTATCAAAATAATTATTGTTGTTCGATGAGAGCGCCTTTAAACCATATCGTTAGGCGAATTAAGTAGGTATGTCATGCTTGGTGGTTACCGTCTGTTTAATTCACAGATACTACCTAATTGCAGCCGTGTATCATATACTTAACGACCACAATAGGCGATCATATCACGATACTATCATAAAATGCGCTTATAACATTCTTTATAGCCCAACTCCATGCCGTCCGCGGCGAAAAACCAATTTAAATAAATTTCAAATACCCATTTACGAGAAAACCCCACCAAAACAACCAAATTTGAACCCTCCCAGAACAGTTAAAGGTTCACAACGGAAATAGCAACAAAAACCTGCGCCTGAGTCATTCTCGTTAGCCTATGACAGCAGCTGTCAAATAACTACCGATGTTTATTTAAACAAAATTACACCTTAACCAAATAAAATAGGTTGTATAATTTAAAAGATAATTGTGGCGTTTAATACATTTTTCTTTCGGTAACCGGATCTTGTTAGTAAGCTTATTGTTGGTCGCGTGATCGTCCGTCCTTGTCTGTGTTTGGGGCTTTCTGGCTGGAAGTGTGTTGTGGTCTCGCTCTAGTCGTTACGGCAAGGTCGGCTCGTTAAAAGCTCTTAACGAGAGGCGAAGGAAAAGCACGAGCCTGATTGTGGTTTTCAAACTTTTATGTGGTTGTGAACGGAATCTTTTTCAACTAAGTTAAATGAGTAAAAATAATAAAATGACTTTAAATAATTCCAAGTTTACATACGTTGATGTCAAACCGCATTGAGATTTCCGCATACGATTTCAGTGGCGCCGATTCTGGGTGTTACTCGCTAAATTAAAATATCGCTAAACGAAACATCACCTTAATAACATGTTCTAGCATATGTGTGAGCGTGACAATTTCATTCTAACTTTAGAGTAGAATTTAAATAAACATTTAGTAAATTTAAACTTGCCCTGATGTTCCAAAATTACAATTACAAATGAAAGTACCTAAAATGTAAAATAAAATTACTAAATGAGAATTAAAATTACTAATTTAAATTACTGGGGAATTATTATTTGAATTAATTATTAATTTCCGGGTCGTTCTTGGTGCAGAGGTTGGCCGTGGCGATTCAGCGTGGCAATGCCGCGAACGTCATGGGGACCTTTGCGCCAGGGTCGATACGGGGCGGAATTTTTGACTGTCTTTTTTTTTTTTATTGACGAAATTTAGATTTGCATTTAAATTGCTAATTAGTAAATGTAAAATTAAATTACAAATTATTAAATAAACATTTAATAAATGTAAAATTAAACTGTACAGACTACAGGAGCCAAAAAACACGATACACAAATATAAAATGATTTATTCCATATTGATCCGCATGAAAGTATCAAAACAGTTCGAGTCATCATGGTATTGCTATAACAATACCTATAGCTTCACCAATAACTTTAACTTATATTTGCATACCTACTCTTTAAAACCAGACAAGGTAAAGTTTAGCCAAACATGCCCAAACCATGTAAGTTATTTTAGTTGATTTAATAAGTACATATATTTTAAGTAAAATGTACTGCGCAGCAGAAGTTTGAGAAGCTCGGCCGAAGCGAAGGCTTGTGAGGTATGTTCCGCGCGTGTCCCGTTCACACCTGCAACGCTGCCTCTCCGACTCTATACCTCTCCCGCTCGTGTATCGACACCATCCTGGTCCGGCTCCTGGGATAAAAGGATAAGGAGTAGCATCTGGGAATAGACAATTTTAGTCTATTAAGAAAGCTAGAGCTACATCATAAGATGAAGGATTGGTCCGGTCCGTCCTATTTTTTAACACCCAAGTATCCTAAGTAAGATACTTCAGGGTTATGATGGCCAGTTCCCAGATGGCCAGGAAGGGTTTGGAAAATTACCTTTTTATCAGATCTCATAGTAAGAACGTATAAGTACCTACCTTTACCAATATTGAGGCTCCCCTGAAATTATTATCTGACTTACGATTACGACTCTACTTGACTTTTTTATTTGGCAGATTTCACAAAGAGTCTTTAAAGTTAATGTCCGATTATGTAAGGTACCACTTAACTTCCTGACCTTGCGTATATTCTTTGGTATTTACATAATCATAGGTACTAACTCAGAAGTTTCTCAGAAATAGGACAAGCTGAAACGCATGATGGGATGGGCAGATATAATATAACACTACGATAGGGGAGGCACATTTCTATTTACTTACAGTACTAAGCTGAGTAGCAGGATTTGTCCCGTGAAAGTTCTGAGAGATGGTAACCGTCGCTCACTTGTTCCACAAAGCGGAGGCAATGCTCCCGCGCCGATCGCGCACAAAAATAAGAAACGAGAGAAAAAAGTGGTATTTCTGAGGAAAAACGAGCGATCGTCGGCAACGGTCGGATGGTCGATCGCATTTGTATCGATTCTACGTACTTCGTATAAGTGGCTGATGAGAAGTAGAACCCAAACCAGCCGGTTTGGGTTCGACTTTTTATGTTAAATTTTAAACAGGCTGTTATAATTTCCTGAATTAGTTGCTTGCCGAGATATAGAGGGTAGGTAACTAAACAATTTCAGTTCTGAAACTTTGGATTAAATCGAGCAATTTACACATACGTTTCTACTGAATAACTAAACTACCAAGATAATTCTTGGATTTTCTTATAATTTGGATCGGTGTGTTGTAGACGGTATCAGGGGTGAGAGGTGGTGACATAACACTGCATAAACCTCGATAATATGCAATATACCTATATAGCGCAAAGGCATGAGCCTAGCATCAGAGCTCCTCTACCTCTCGCCTTCTTATTGTAGACTTGACCTTGAGTCCTTGCAGCGGAACTGCTGCAAGTGTGAGACACCGGTACGGTACGTTACGGTATCTTAATTTTTTTATCGGATTTCACTACTGTACGAAAAGAGCATCTTCGTTCGAAGTCCGGCTATAAGAGAGAAAAAAAGAAATGTAGGTAAGTAATATGAATTCAAACTGAAGATGTTTATGCATATAGATATCACACATCTCCATGCAAAAGTTTCATTATTTAAGTAGGCAATGTTTGTTCTGTTCAAAAACGAGTTGCGCTGGATACCGCGAGTGATTACAACAATTTGGGCGATTACGATTATGTCGGTGTCGGACGCGGCGCACGTCAATTCGTCAAACTGTTAATCACCGTTCGGAACCAATTTGAGAGATTACGGAGTTACGGAGTGAGTACACAGGGCTTGAGGTGTCTTTTAAATGATCAATATAGAAATGCTTTATAAAGGTTGGAGTTGATGGCGTAAACGCATCTAGGCATAGACCTTTTAAGAGTACATTACTTGATAAAACACGTGATAAAACTGTAAAGAAAGCTTATCCCGTAGGATTTTTTTGACAACTATGAAACGAAAATCTCTCTCAAAAAACGAGGTCTGAGACAAACTGGGTATTCAAGGCTTGCCTTTCTTGTCGTTTCGTCTCTATCGTCTAGCATACGGAAACCATCATAAAACCATTTACCACACATTTCCGGTCATCTCCGGAAGATTTTGAACATTGCCATAATTCCGCAGCTCTCTTATTTATGGGACACCTGTGTAAAAGGGAACGATAGATTTATTCCGATTTTTTTCCTATGGAGTTGTGTGATATTTTTGCCGAGCTCGTACGGAAACCATCACGAAACCGTTTACCAGGTCTCCGCAGGTGCTCGATAGTCAGTTTTTCGAGATGCAACGTCCTTGATTCGATTTTATATGTTAACGAAACGAACGAAAACGAGAACTTCCCTAACTTTTGGAGTTATCTACAACTGCATTCACAGATTTTGAAAAAAATGTGTCATTGAGAAAATGAGCAGTCCTCCATCCATTGTGTGCGTCTGCTCTGCCCCCAGCCTATACTAGCCTGAAAATGAATACAGGTTTAAGTAGTTACAGATTTACACTTTGAGTAAACGCGATAAATGCTTGCTCCTCGATTCTATATACAGGGTTTGACACTATACATTTTTTACAAAAAAATTAGGTCGAAACGAATTAAATCAATTAAAAAAATCAATCACGACTGAAATCCAATGCGTGAATATTAACAGTTGTGCCGACCAAAATTTGCAACAGGATCTTGAGATCTATTGTCATGTGACATGTCCTTACGCTTGTAATATGTCTTTGTCTATGCTGTAAGCCTCTAAAATTAAGCTTGGACTTGTGAGCTTTTGAGATCAAATAATTTTTCTTTTTTTCACCCTTTATTCGATCCCATTTTGTACCTACAAAAGCAAAACTGCAATCTTTTCAAAAAATTCAATGTTCTTGAAAATTGAAAGTGCTGACTGACTGAACATCATCATCATTATCATCAGCAGCCTACTCTAGTCCACTGCTGGACATAGGCCTCTCCCAGGGCGCGCCTTTAAGCCCCATCTTCGGCTCTTCTCATCCAGTCGCTGCCAGCCACCTTGCGCAGATCGTCGCTCCTGCTATCCATGGGAGGAAATGCCATAATCGCCACGCTAGGCCTGCGGGTTGGCGATCGCAGTAGCCGGGTCGCTTGCCCCGATGACGCTGCTGCCCGTCACCGTGCTTCTGGTATTTTGACCCAGCCAGAATTTGACTGGTTATACCGCCACTAGTCGGTCGCCAGGGACTCGTTCGTTAATCGGCAGGATGCACCACGTGCAGGTGAGTTTGACATTTGGAGGTCTAGATGTTGGTGACCCCCCTTACATCCCTGACTGAGACTGAGTGAACACACAGCCTTATTTGTCGTAATAATCTGAACGAGGCGCAAGCGCCGAGCTTTCCGAAGCTCTTTGAAATTACTTAAGTTACGATCAAAAGCAATAAAATGTCGAGTCATCTCTCGATCGAACTGACTGTCATTTCTGTCGGCTTGATAAAAGCATTTGTACTCGTAAGTTATTTTAGTCTATTTTCAAAAGTCGTCTTAAAACGTGTCACTCAAAATGTTTGTTTTGATTTGGATTTAAGTCGTTACGATGACTCTATGGAGCGAATTATAGATAATAGTGAATATAGCAATTATTATTACCAAAAATAAATGTACTATAGGAACTCCTCTACGTTTATTACCTATCATAAGTCGTTCTTAAAAACGTTTTCATGATTTGATAGTTTCCCATTCTCGATTCTACGTCTAAGTTACTTTTATTTTATTTAAGTATTGATTATTTATACGGAATTTCACAAATGCTAATGAAAACACGTATTGTAATAAATCGGACCATGTAAAAGTAAATACTAGGATTTAGTGATGTTATGTTTTACACAAATAATCTTTCCTTTTATTTTATGTGTGGCCATTATTTTCTTACAAAGGATCGTTACTTATATTGGAAAATGCTTAAGTATTATTTGTAGTTGTACCTGCCATAGTTATTTTCAAAAACAGTTTAAACTTTACAGGGAATGCTAAATTACCAACAATTGTATAGTTAACTATAAAGTAAATTGAAAGAAGATCGGGAGGAGATGGACAATTGCCAGTTTCTTTAATACATCTTTGAATGCGCGAATAGCTTTAAATTTAACCTGCATTTTTAATAAGTACAAGTAAATAGGTAAGTACTTAAAATTAATTGCCAGGCTTAAATACTAAGTAACTTACCTATTGTGTATGAAGAATAATATTTTGAACTACGAGTAACTCTGTTTAAACTAAACTTTGCAATTTGAACTTTAAACGATTGTACCTTTATGAATACTATACAACAAAAATAATTTATAATCATCATCAATAAAAAAGCGTTCTTCACAATAGAAGCCGAAGACAGTGTGGAGAAAAGGGAATGCTGCAAGCTTGAAGGAAAATGTAATCCTTGGATCTGGTTTATAATTTGTATGCGTAAAGCTCGCTTCGTTACAGCGCTGTATGTTCGTTATGTAAATAGTGGGCAGTTAGAAGACAACACAAAAACATCCATTATTCTGACATAGTCTAGTGTACGGAGATAATGATGCCTGCTCTTTCTCTAAGAGGCTTGACCAATGAGGCTTTACCTTTTCTTACCTATTAGATATTACTTGACCCAACCTACTCGATGTAACTCGTTAAAAGCAAGAATAATAATTACTGTTATAGAAGGTGGTAATGACTTTGTGCAGAGTCAGCCTGAAGTGCTACCATCCTTTTACTTATTTCTGCCGCAAAGCAGTAATTCTTGCAAGAGAGCCAGCCGTAACTACTTTTGGTAAGGGCTCAGCCCCCCAAGCTCCCTCAGACTACAATGAAGTATAGAATAAAATGTTCCCAAGAAAAACTAGAGAAACTACATCTGCACATTGATTAATTATCTTTTCTGCATTATTTAGAAGGTAAATAATTAATTTGGCAGGTGAACCATGTCCTTTTCTTAAACAGCTACCCTAAGTATATATTCTGCATACACAAGGCGTGTTCGCAATTTGCCATCCTATAAAATAAACTCAATCAACGGAACGCTAAACCATAAAAGACGAACCTGGTTCCTAACGAGACTTGCAAGTAACTGGTTCTATACAGGGCTGGATTCACATGTAGCCTCCAGTTTAGTTTTGATAAGTGTCAAAAGCACTGATAAAGTAATTAATTCATTGTAAAGGAACTGGCATGGAGGATGTTTCCGAAGCTATGTGAAATCGGCATTGGGCCATTTTGAATGGTGCAAACGGGGCAAGGACGCAACCCTGAAATTTGTACTGCCATAATGTCATTGTATGTCAGATTGACTCAAAACACTTAGAAGCAATGCGGAAGGGGTGCTGTCATGCCGTTGGCTGATAATTAAAAGTGGTTATTGTCATTTACATACAGATCAAAAGCCCATGCCACGTCTGCGTCCGACGTCTCTATGAAGCGGCCTGAAACTCACGACAGTTCCGAAATTATGCACTTCTTGCATCTTTATTATTATTATTATAATCTTTATTACACACATATAAAACAAAATACAAACAAAATACTTAATAAACGAAAAAATGAAATATGTATAATTGGTGTAGCATAACTCGTTTCATAGTTCGTTTCTGTTTGGCATACTGGCGAATATCGATACGTACGATAAAGGAACCTGAAAATAAAAGGAATCAATAAATTTAACATACCTACAGTCCATTTAAACTAAATTCATAAAAAAGGGCTAATTGAGCCTGCGCACGGCTCTGGTTTCTCATACAGACTACACTGCTACAGTTCCCCGTATCGCCGTCGATCAATATTTATCAGTTCAAAGGAAGCCTAGCATATGGGAGAAAGTTAATTACTCGACAAGTAACGACACGGAACAAGATGATACATTTGGCTACCAGTTTACACTGCGATATAAAATTATAGCACCAAATATTAGTATTATTATGGCGATCGGATGTCATAAATTTTTCCTTATTACGAACTAAATTGGCTACGAAAACACGTTCGTTTCCGATACTGACAACTTTAACAAGCTTAAATTAGCGTGGAAAACAAATAAGGCAAGCGAGATTTAAAATTATTCACGTTAATTTCAAAATATGAGCTTGGTATCAGATGAAAAATTACTTACTTCAACACACATAATTATGTCCATGTTTATGTTTTCCTTATGCGTGTACGCAGCTCATTTATTTTGCTTTCCAAAAACATCAATCATACATGATCTCAACAGCGTTGATCGAATGTACCCTTAGCATTATATATAACGAGACCAAGCTTATGAGAGCCCGCAACTCTACATAGTTTTCTGCAGATTAGAGGGCAATGGTAGATCTTTAAGGCTGGTTCTAAAATACCTGCATCGTTCAAGTTAAGTGCGTCCATATTTAGCCACCTGCTGTGAACTCATTCTCGTTTTGGTAAAGATGTTGTTTAAAACTTTGACTAAATGTTTTAGACACCCTTATAGTTCTTGGAAATTAGCGTACCGACGTAATATTAATATGTCCTACATTAAGTACATAATTTAGAAACTCGACGATTTAAAAAATATATAAAGTCTTTTCATGATTCATTTTAGTGGGTGACGTGTAACTCAGCAGTACTAAAATAAACCTAATTTATAATTTAGCATTAGCGCATTAATATCATACACAGATCTCTGTCAGTGCGCAACAGAAATAGTGCATCCTGTTTCGATGCGCCTGCTCTGCGCTGCAGACGGCCGTCACGTACTTTAACAAGTCTGGAAGACATTCCCTGCCCCCCATTGCTCGATGTTTTACTGATCTCCGCGGGGAAGGAATGTTCACGGACGAAGACCGTATAGTTCTGGTGGAGTTACTTGAGAATTGGACGGATAATCGATTTTATGAGCTCCCAAAATAACTGGGTCCCTCCGTCTGCAGCATGCATCATCGGTGGACATTCTGCAGCCGGTTTGTTGTTTCAGTTTTTAAATCACAGTCTGTTGGATTTTTAAAAACAATCTGATATTGTTGGACAAAGAATATTTGGGGACATATAAAAATATGAAATAGGGATTAAGATATAGATGAATTGAACGAAATTATGCGACCAAATAAGTTAGGAACATTGATCTTCATAATGATTGCTGGTGGTTCACAAGAGTCCGCATAATTATTTATTCTCCTCCACTTTTCAGATTCAAAATTCTTCAACCTATTTTTAGGGTCTTTAGTTTCGTCTATTCCTATTCCTTTCCTATACTAGTGATAGTTCTATTATGACAGTAATTTTGAATTTTCCATTTCAGGATCTACCAGTACAGACATCGAACTAGTAGCCCTTGAATTTCAAAATCCTTTGCACCTACTGTGGTATGGAATGACAAGAATTGATGTCATCAGAAAAGATCCCAGAAAATATCATCCTATACTTATATAAGTATTTGCTACCCATCAAAGTTTCAACAAACATATTACGGAAATTAAACCTAATACAGTATCTGTAGCAGAATAGCCTCTGTTAAGGCGATAAATGGGTCCGTTCACCTAAATACTGGTGTGGGTGTAGAGTTTTATTGTTACGGGCGCCTTAACGAGCCTGCTTTATGCGCGTGCGTCCCGCGTTCGACTCACGATTGGTCTATTTGAGATGTAGAAAGTTTTCTTATCCCGTTTGATTTGTATGTTGATAGGAACTTTCTCGAAGCTTCTGTGATCGTTTGTTTGTTTGTTTGTATAAACACTTTATTGCACAAAAATACATTATAACTAAAAATAAAACTTATTCAAAACATCAGCTTATCCCACGGGATTTCTTCCGACCAATATATGAATATAATATATCATGGTGGGTTAGGTAAGTACAACATTGAAACAATTTAATTAATTTCATTGTGATGAAGTCACGATGATCATTTGGTAGCTTTTTACATATTTTTTAACTTGTATCTAGAAAGAAGGCATTTTATGGCTAAAATCATGGTAAGGTTAAAAAGTCCTTAAATTAGTCATGCCTGGCTAAAATAAGATTTGTCATTTTATTTCTCTAGCTAAAGTAAAAGAACCTTTAACTCTTAGAAACGTAAAAAGAAATGAAATTGCAGAAATGAAGAGATTAAACAATGAAAATTCACTCGACGAATCAGGGGTGGTCTAAGCCTTCAAAGTCTTTGTTAAAAGATAATTAAAACCAGCAGTAAATGAAACTACATCGAGCCGAACATTACTGGAGTATATGATGTGTAACCACTGTAAATTATATTTTATCTGTGGTACCGGAACGACGAAGTTTGGGCGTTTTCACATTAGACTATAACGACACCGACACGATTATATCACCACATGTCACAATATAAAGTTATACCAGTAAGTTACATATCTTTCTATTGCACATTTGAAAAACATTAAACGTAGGTAAGTAGGTACGTAATGTTTATATTATAATAAAAATAAATTAGGTACCTATTTAGCATTAAATGTGGGTTTTTTTGTACCGGTCGGACCGCAACACATGCTGAGCATGTGTCCTTTTAATGTTGTATTGTATTTTTTAATTTCAAATATTTTTAAGTTTAATTATGTATGCATAATGCAATGTTAAATAAATGTTAATTATTAATTATTCTTTGCGATTTCACTATATATAATTTGCTACATAATCAATTTGCTGCGTTTCCAATACGAAAATGTAGATACCGGCTCTTGCGCACAGCGACAGACAGCCCTCCAACTAAAGTATTCGGCTCTTATACAGTTGGTGTACCATAGCGTTGCCCTGCGCGAACACGTTCGTTTCCGGACTGCATATATCGTAAGACTGGAATATCGTTACCGGTTTCGTTATCGTCTAATGTGAAAACACCCGTTCGTTCACGAGGTGAGGCGACTGAGACGCGACGGACACCATTCACGTCATGTTGACGTTTACGATTCCCGTCACATTTGAAATAAGAATACGAGGGTAATGGCTGCGTGTGTGGCCTCGTAAACCAGCCGGCTATCAAAAAGGTTATTATAATAACTCAAGATTTAACAAAAATATCGCATTACCTAATTCTCAGGTCTAATTAATGTCACACTTTAGCCTACGTTTTTGTTTTTATTTTATTTTTATGTATAAGCACGCAAACAGACTACATTCTACAGACTACATTAGGGCGCCAAGATTTGTAAATAATAAAACCTAGTATGTACAAATAATAATTTAAAAAAAATCATATTATTATCCATATAGGAGATTGGGCGCTTTTGGACCCACGGCTTCGCCTCTAACCAAACATGGCTCATTTGATCGAATTCACCAAGGAGTAGGTACATCTTTCATTATGGAAGAAACATCCTAAGTCGTGTAGGATAGTAGCTAGAGACAAAAAAGTCTTGCTCTGATTCTATTTATTTTGTTTCCCCAGCGACTAAATAAAACTTCTGTTTCACACGACTTACGGAGTTTGCTCCCTAATAAAAAATGTAGTTCTAGGCGAAATCTATCAATGACACTATGTTTGGATGCAGGCGAAAATAATATTTTTTGTGTCCAAGCTTGTATGGGATCCGCCCAATCTCTTTTATAGTCTAGAATGTACTTCAAACATCATGCGTACATAACATGACATAACACTACGTTACATAATAGGGTGCAAAAACAGAAAGGATTAAAATACCTTATGCTAATCGTTAATAGTAAATTCAGGTAACAAACTTAAAATATAAGTGCGAGTTGAAGCTTTAGAGTTATTTAGAATATTAGGAATTACCTAAAATAGTTAATTTTTGGCTCTATAGGGGGTTTTTGTAACACCCTGTTATCACGCGCGACGGGTGAGTGGGATCTTTCACGAGAATATTTTGACAAATAAAAAGGATTTTTATCGATTCCGATACTACAAATTCCCAAGGATCGATATGTGCTCGGTAAGCAAATATGCATCACGCTTACTTCCAATTCCCAGGCATGTGACAGCGTGAAACCAATCGTTTGCCACGAGATAACGTTATCGTTTAATGGCCACTTTGGGTCCGACAAGATGTCACATAAAAAATAAAATAAAAACGCTCCAAACCGCCTTAAAAGCTCAGACTGAGAGGCTTGTACGTTCGCGCCTGCTCGTAATAACATTTGCATTTCCTCTGCATTACATATCGAGTGGTTCCTTAGTTCCTCTTTATTGGCCCGTAAAGTGGACTCGAGGGTTTAATGTTAAGAGTTCTTGTTTTATTGAGATTCGTCGCCATATCGGTCGCTATTGTGGTGTGGTACAGTCGGACAAGTTAATGTACTTATAAAGATTTGATTTAATTCTCTTCTTATAGTATGAGTACTGTACAGTTTTTTTTATTCAACTTTTACACAGTACAGTAAATACAGTAATATATAAGTGTATACCGCCAAACTGCTTAGCAGTTTATCGGCGGACTTGTTCGAACTTATTAACTTTGAAAGTTCATGAACAGTTGGTTAACTTTATATAAGGACTGGCTGAAAATCAGCGCTGTGTGTTTACACGCAAGTGTATTCACTCAAACATTAGCTGAGCCAGGTGCCTATTGCCAATAGTATTATCGAGTGAACTAAATATGTATTTTTTGTGGCAAAAAAATGTGCTTATTCATGAATGATACTTTAGTTTTAGCCAACGTTTACTTAGTGGGTATACATACATAATTGCGCCTGTTTCTCAGAACGAGCACCTAATTATCACAATGCAAATCGTACAAACATTAGTAAAATGTTAGCCAACATGTGTCGGCGGCAGAGGCCGGATCAAACATTCGGGATCGTTCAAACAACGATGTTTGGACTATCACTACTTTCGGTTCTGTTCAAACACGGCCTGTTGTTTATTCAAGTGCCGGTGACACGCCACTGCAGGGATTTTTAACCACATTTCTAAGAGCTTTTAAAAGCCCTTTTGCTTATTTACCAATACAAAAATTAACAGGCCAAGTTATGTTGGTGCCGGATCGAAACAAGGCGACACCTTTCTTGTCCGTGGATGGATTTACCTGTCATAGGTTTTAACGAGCTAAGTAAGGGTTGACATAGGTTATAACTTACCTTGGGTTAGTTAATTTCTTAGAGGATTTACATGTTTAAATTTTTAACTGCTCTAAAGCATATATTTCTTAGGAACCAAATACATTTCGTAAATAGTACCGATTATTGATGTTGTTTTTGATGTAGTAAATAAAGTTCATCTTTTATAATTACATAGGTAGGAGTCTTTCCTAGACCAAAGAAAAAGTTCTTCCGAAGTTTCTTATAACAATGTACAATGTATTTCTTTAAAATAAAAAAAACGACTAAAAAATCTTAAAAAAGTAAACGGCTAGTTTAATTTGCCATTTTCCTAGCCAGCAATTCATTAGCACCTGCCATCTACAGCTGATGGGCACACTTAACTGGCTTATCGACTGTTTAATTATATCAATTACTCGACGACCTATATCGATATCCAGTTTTTTTTAATTCAGACGTGGTGAGTGGCACAATTTGCAATTTTGCAAATTTAAACGAACTCGAAAGACGAGCTTTTAGAAGTTTTCTGTATCTCTACTATAGTATAGTATAGTATAGTATAGTATAGTATAGTATAGAATAGTATAGTATAGTATAGTATAAATGAAGCTTTATGTCGAATTGTCTGGTTTTAATATTTCCAAAGCTGGTTCGATATTTAAACAAGATTCAGAATAAGTTCCTACATGAATTTTCATTTTATCGCCACGATTTAACTCTGATCATATATTTTTTTATACAAATACAACTAGATACCTAATCACGATTGTCTGATTGTTACTAAATTCTTTGCTAAAATCATATCCAAAAGATTAATTATTACCTACTTACTACTTACTTATAAAAAAAATGTCTTCTAATATGCTGTACAGCACAGATATAAACAATGCTTTGGCTAGGACTCACGAGGATGGTTGCATTCCGGTTCGCTTCGGTGTACTGCATCCAATCGCAAAGCGTTGATTTCGAGTGGGGGGAGGACGGAGCGCATGTGATTGGTTGCAGTGAACCGAACCGTGGCTGAAACCGGACCCGTCAAGTCCGACGCTAACATATTTCCAAAAAAGTGATTCGCACCGAAACAAAAGCTGTTTTTACACCAACAAAAACTAAGAGCCACTTTCTTCTTTTCCAGGTGGGTAGTGGTCGCAGGCGCATGGCGCGCGAGCGTGCTGCGCCCCCCCGCGCCCTCTGGCTCAGCGCGCAACGACCGGCACTCCTCGCTGCTGCAGCTAGCTGCTTGGGGCGTGCCGGCTGCACTGGCAGCGGCCGTGCTGGTCACTAGAGACGTTGACGCGGATGAGCTCACAGGTGAGACTGCCGTGTGTTTCTTCACAAGCGGGACTATTTCTACTCCCATCTACAAATGGAAGCTCGACACTCGGCCCTCCTTCCAGAAATTCTACACAGTACAGTCGACCACAAAATGTAGTTAACCCTTGACGACCCGCTTGCACAACGTATAAACGTTAATCTATCATAGTTTTCTTGTTTTTACAACACCTTTATTTCTACTTGCTCTAGCCATACCTTTGCAATTATCTATTACCTGACCACTTCAAACAGAAGTTCGCCATAAGAAGTCGTCATAGTGGTTGTATGAACTTTACTTAGTCATGTTATTCAAGCTTTAAAAGGAGCTCTTGTCTATATAGGGTGTTCACTCCATATACGATCGCGAACAGCAATAACGAGCTTCATGAATACATAGGGTGTTGAAATATAATTTTAATTGACGATTTCAACATGGGAGCTCTGGGAAAAAAGCGGTTTTATTTTGTTCGAGGAATGAAAGTTCGTAACAGAGTCGTAAGTTATCTTAACAAGAAGTTGTTTACAAATGTTAAGGATCGACTTGGCGGGGATACTACCGTGCCCCCAGATTAAGTGTTCAGTGAATTACTGCTGCTGGTAGACTTTATCATAGGTGTATCTAAGGGGGGAAAGGAAGGAGATAGAAGATAGTAGTTCCACAACTGCCAGTAGTTAAGTAAATAATAGGTACTTTAAACCTCCATTTACACACTAATTAAGAGCTCTTCCTACACATATTTTTTCATTCAAGTACCCAACACAAATGTTAGATTGATAAATCTGAATTCAGAAACACTACGAATCTATCTAAGTACTTACAACCACAAAAAAATTAAAAAATGTTTTCTCAGTCATCGCAGTCGTTACCCACTGCAAGTTACTCTCAGATTCAGGAAGGTAAACAATAAAACATGAGTTATCCATGAGTTAATACCTACTTATTTATAATTCTATCCACGCGAAAAAATACTGCTCTTCAGTTAGTATTGTGTTATAAATTTATAACGTTGTTAATCACTACGTAATAAATAAATTTAAAAAAGTGGTTGAAAAATTTGGCAGGATGAGCTCGGATAAGTAATTGTTTAGAGCTCTGCCACGGAACGGCAAGATCGCAGGCTCAAATCCTGCTCGCGGGAAATTTTGCCTCAGCCTGTTGCCGTGCCGTATTTAGCACTGCGGCACTGATTTTCAGGCATCACCTGTGTGCCAGGGATCACTTCCTAATGTAATGAATTAATGATACACTAAATTCGCCCAGCATGGTTAAATGCATAATCATAGTTATGTTTTACTATTCATCCATTGAATAAACAGGCAATATACTACCTGCTCACCTACATAATTAAATCCTACGTGCTAACGCAAGTTACGCACATATTATCGAATCTATTACCGCCTCAATACCCACACAACCTGGAGACTTCCAATGAATGCCTCCATTGTTTCCTCTCATACTCTCATTCAATCAATACATTTTAATACGTGGCCATATCGACTCGCAATGTCGATTCACGGTTTTATAGTGGACTTATTATTCCTTTGGTTGTTTGATCGGCGGCATTTTTCAAAGCGATTAAATCTCGTGCGAGTTGCGCAGGAGCATTCATATAAATGGTATTGAGTGTTTTGTGTGTGGACGCTTTATTGTACTGCCGCCTGCTCTCAAAGACTGCTATTTCCAATTTCAAAAAAACATACTTAGGTAAGATTTGAAATAGGTTACGTGCATGGTTAGGTATTGTAGCTACGACATCTCTGATCGACCTTAGCATTTCTGTAATGTTTAAGAAAACATAAGAGTAAGAACTCTTAACAAAACGTTGTAAGTGTATATTGCCCTTTTGCTGGCGACTCTTATAAAGATTAGATTTGTTACATCCTGTAGAACCTATCAAGAATGAGACCATATGAAGCTGTGGTATGAAGCATACTGCAAGGGCCAGCGATTTTAAAACTATATTGAACCGAGCCCTTAGTAATCGAAAAAAAAATCCATTTCTATAATTTGACTATGGACTCCGATTCTGTTTCTAAATCGCTGCAGTGTACTAAATGCTTTACCTAACTAATTAAATAAGTAATTACACAGGTAACGTTTGACGTTATAATTAAGTAGTTTCATCTAACCGCTATGTATTCAGTGTATGTAATGTAAACCGACAAACAAAATAGACTAACAACAGTTACAAAATTACTTCAACAGTAGCCGTGTATGATTAGTTAATTCCCCAAAAACCTAGCGGCTTGCCGCGATAGAAAAATTATCAAAAAAGCCCTTATCATACGCTACAAATGATTAACTTCTTAATTTAAAACGACTGACTTACTTTTCAAAAACGCCGCACTGATAAAATGTAAGACAGTGCCTAATTATAAATTAATACGTATCTAGAAATCGCTGGAGAGATAAATATTATAACCTTTGAAAACTTTCCTATAAATAGACAAACCTTATTTTTACCGCAATAGGTAGGTAAGTACGAGGGGCGTTCGATAAATTCTCGGTATTGACATAAAACTAACAATAAATAAATAAATGTAAGAGTTATTCATGTATGTATTATAATGCCCGTGCAAAGAGTAATAGAAGTTCGTACGTATAGGCGAAAGAACATAGATAAGTAATGCTTAGTAAGTGTCAGTACAAGTACTTAAGTAAGGTTTTAGAAACAAGGATTTGGTGATTTGAAAAAATACATGGGCTTAGATACCTTCCAGGGAATCTCTAATCACAGATAATTAAAAAAAATCCAGATCATATCATCAGAGTCGGAGTCCTTTTTTCTGATCTTATCCATCCAACTATTTAAGTTGATTGTGGATAATAAGCAGTTTAAAAGCTGACGTTTAAGCTGACCTCCCAAAATACGAGTGTCATACGCCATTTTCTGCATTTATTGTACAATTCTACTTATATCAAGTTGAATTTAAAACTTTTTTTTTCATACATATTCTTGTATGAGAATTAGTGCCTCCGTATAAACTTCTTGTCATAAATCAGACACTAAGGCCCTGCCCGACTCGAGCGGAGTTATAAATTTCTGCATTGACAAAAAGTCGCAACACATCTGACGATATTTACAGCCTGATGTAAATAACGAGAATCGCCGTGTGGCAGGAAACGGCGGCGTGGAATAGGGTCGGTTCAACCATGCCAAGTTGAAAGCCACAACAGCTATGGCGGGGCCATTTCAACTCCCATCCACAGCCGTCCCAATAAAAAGAAAAGTTTGCCTATGCACTCGTCCGCCTTTCAGAAACTTTTATAATAGAAGAAAGATTCTGATTTAATCAGTCGGTTAGTTTAGATGATTTTTTAGACATTTGAAAAGATATGCATAGATATGAATTTCTGTGGCATACGTAAGTAGGTAGAAAAGTACCTACTTAGGCTTTAAGCCATACTACGGCTTTGAGATAACTAAAACATGCATTTGCATGCGTCTGAATGCAGAGGCCCATTAAAATATCCCGTATTGTGTTCCTATACTACTTAGTCTTATTATGTGTGTATTTTATACATCTGTTAAAACCTTAAAGAGAGCTCAGTTCTGTCGGTCATCGGCTCTACACTTTTATTTTTATCGTAATCACAAGAAGTGCGAGGCGAGTGCCGCCGCCACACCGCACGCCCGATTCTCAGGCATATTGCAGTTTCAATCAGGCCACGAGCATTGTGTTTTATTTCTTTTCTTATTCCCCATCCATTATGGCGGCCGAAAGAAATGCTCGACCATTATTTGAGCCGTTAAATACGACACCTTTCCTCCTCGCACGCTCGTATTTCAATTTTAAATCGGCCCCTTTAACCGGTGCCTTATTAATGCAAGCCTTTTTTCCGTGTGTTTGTGTAGGTGTTCGCATTCAGGGCTCGAAAATTGGAATGTTATTCAGCTCTATAAAGAGCCCTTAAGAGTAGGAATCCGTATCCGCTGAACTGCAGTCTCATACACGTTGATTTACTTATATTATATTTTCTTCTTTTTTTCAGGAACATGTTTCGTCGGCAACCAGTCCAGCAAGTCTCTGCTTGCTCTGGTAATCGTTCCTGAAGCCATCTGCTTGTTGCTTGGCTGCGTGTTCCTTTCTTCAGGACTGAGAGCTGTTCTGCGTAAACCAGCGCCAGTGCCCGCGCCGGCAGCTCTCCTGAACGCTCCTCCACAGCCGCACACAGACCAGAGCGTGCTTAGACTGGGAGCTTTCGCTGCTTTATACGCTGTGCCATCGACGTGCATTCTAGCAACATGGGTGTACGAATACGCGTGGCGAGATGAATGGCTTGCGGCGCCCGTCCCATCGACAGAGCCTTCAACGCACCCACAGCCTGCGTTCTGGGTGTTTCTGTTCCGGATCTTCGCGACTCAGATACTTGGGGTGATGGTCGCAGTGTGGATAGCAACACCTCGTCTGAAAGCCTTGTGGAGAAGGATAGCGGGGCCTCGAAAGCCTGCCTTAGCGAAATGCCCCGCGGGCCCCCCTCCCACACCTTTGACTCTGCATTGCTACGCTGCGCACCCGCATACGTTGACGCGACATTCGCACAAGTATGCCACATACAGACCACCTCAACAACATTCTTACAGGAAACCGAGGCATTACCACTATTCGGCAGGAGAGACGATACTCTGACCGTGTTGAAAAACGTGTTTTGTGAATTAAAAGACAATTATAACGGAGTTGTACCTACTGTGTATTATACTCTGACTGCATTTATTGTTGATATAATGTGTGTTTGATGTACTTTTTGCAAAGATCTAAAAGCTCATAAAGTGCCATTGTAAAAATGTTTTTAAACATGTAGAATGTATCATTGATTGGGGTGGGGTAGGTACTGACATAAACAATAATACAATTTCTTACAGACACTTTTTATCGAATCTTTTAAATTAGGTATCTATTCAAAATAAAAATTGATCTAACTTACGTTCTAAATTCTCTTACTCATTCAACTGCATATAAATAAACATAAAAAAAAATTATAAAATGGAAATAACAAACCTGGCAAATGTGTAAAAGCTTATAATTTTAGCAATAGGTTAAAGTATGTATTTGTAAATATTAATTTTACTTAAGTACCTACTTATGTACCTATATTTATATGTACAGAAAGTAAAGTAGGTATACCTACAAGTTTATTTAGGTAGGTATTTACCTAAGACTGCGATTTGTAGTAATTAATGTATGTAAATAGCCAAAACTTCGATCCAATTTACAGTAGTAGGTTCTGTCGATCACAGGTCAACCTAAACAAAACCATAATAACTACCAAAACGTCAAAATTTGAAGTCAAAATCGAAGGTTTTTGACAGATTTGACTTTAACTGTAAAGTCAAATTGACTTGTAGGTAAGTAAATGATGATTATTTACTTACCTACAAGTCAAGAAGATTAAGAAAAGTATAATTTGAATTTGTTTACTTATCTACCTACCTTTTGTATGTATTGTGAAGGCTGGCTTACATTTAGTCAAGTGTTAAGTGAAGTGCTTTATGGGTGGTTTACATCGATCAAGTGTTTAGTGAAATGCGTTAGGACTGTGAGTTAGGTCATCCCCCCCCCCCATTTCTGAATAAGATGGAGACTTTTTTAAAAAGTGTTTTTTTCTTTCATCTAAGGTGACTTGTCTTTTAATTATTCAGCCGCCGCTGTATTAGTACTATACGGTCACCGTAATACAACGACACCCAGCGGTCGTATAAGTGTAAATGAGCCATAACTCCCTTACGTCCAAATCGTCCAAGTAGTATGGAAGCCCACCTCCGCATTGCCAAAATAGTATTCAATTGTAAATAAATTATAATAATTAAGGAAATTTTGTAAATAATAGCTATAAAATACTTTTGTACGTTTTGTACAATTACCTATTATAACTATTAATAATAAAAAGATCTAAAACATAATTTTATTTCATTCTTTTCAACCCCACCCCACCACACCCCATACCCCTGCCGGGCCCTTACCCACCCTGCCACTTTTGTATTGTAAATAATGTAAGAAATAATTAAATAACTATACGATTTATTTCGGGTTGATCCCAAAACATTTGTCCGAAACGTATTCATCGGAAATTTGAGGTTTTATGGAGTTTGTACGAGGCTATATGGATTGTATGAGGTTCGTATGAATAAAAATTAAAAGTATAGTTCATTTTACCCTGATGTACTTAGTTCTGATATAATATTTGGTTTCCTCAAATTTTGTAAAGTTTTTAATCATACTTGTGTTCAAAAAAAATCATTCCCTTAATTCTCGCAGTGGTTAAATCGTATTCGACGTCAGTCCTATCTCGTTCGCTTATAATAATAATGTGCAAGCGTCACAAGTGCAGAAATCAAACTAGGTAGGCACTAGAGTGAATTTCAAAATCTTTGGTCACAAGCCTTTCGAACACTGCGAGAATCCTCCTGAAGCGGTATGCAATGCAACATGCGAGCTCGTCTAAAAGTTTGAATTCCAGTGGGCGAAGACGTTCTTTGCTCTAATGGCTGGTTTACATTTGGTAAAGTGTAGCGAAGTGGGTAAGGAAGGACAGTGGCTAGTGCAAGTTGCAAATACAGTGGGAGTAGAATGGCGACCGGCGAGTGCCTGGTTAGTGACTAAAAGTAAACCAAATTTGGATCAACTTGCAAGGCAGCTGGCAAGTCAACTTGACTAGCCTCTGTCCACCGGTTTACACCACTGTCCTAACTCACTGTACTTACCCACTTCGTTAAACACTTGACCAAATGTAAAGCAGCCTTAAAGGAACAAAGTAGAGTCCGACTTTGGAACGTATTAACCGTATTGTATTTCAAAACAAAACTTGGACTAGAGCTAATTTCTATTTAGTCTAGTCTCGTTCTCCACCACCTAGGTATTTTAAAAAAATTTCCTACAAGGACTTTTCTTTGCTAGTTCCACACAAATTGCAGATTTTGAAATTTACCTATAGTCCGAATTCTGTCAACTTGGCACATTATTCGAGCATATTTTTATAGCATTTTTGGGTCGACGTAGTTGGCAACTCTGCTGCTTGCACAATATCTATAGCTGCTGCCACCTGTGGGACGGCTCAGCTAAATACCAACTGGCTGCCCTTGACTCAGTGGAGAAACGCGCTAAGCGCCTTATGGGTGACGAATCGCTGGTGGAAGCTAGACTGCAAAGTCTGAAACATCGGCGCAAGGTTGCCTGTCTATCGGTATTTTATAGGATACTTTTCGGAGAGTGCGCATCGGAATTGCACGACCTAATTCCAGCATCTCCATTCCGCCTTCGGACTACCAGGCGGGGGGATGGGTTCCATCCTTATGTTGTTGATATCCCAGCTGCTCGTACGAAGCGATTTGCTTCTTCGTTCATTATGCGAACGGCTAAGGAATGGAACAGCCTGCCGTCGTCTATATTTCCCGAAACCTACAACCTTGGGATCTTCAAGGCCAGAGTGAATAGGCATTTACTGGACCTGCATGCTCCATCGTCGACCTCATCGTCGCTTACCATCAGGCGAGATCGAGGTCAAATGCGGGTTTAGAAGTAAATAAAAAAAAAAGCTTGATCGAACCCAGAGCCGTAAAATAGTTATTAAAAAAATAAATAGATTTTGGTATTTTTGCTTTTGTGAAGACGCTCGGGTAAAAAACTTATTTTTCCATGAATTTGTAATAAAACTACAAGATTTCACAATTAACTGAGAAATGTCTTCATTTACTCAGCTCTGTCGCTTGAGTAATTACGTAGTCGGAGGATATAGAACTGTTTTACACGGAAGGTAAGTTTGAGGTTAGGACGCTCCCTTGCCCTTTGTTTATTAGTGTATTTTTTATATTTTACTAGTCTATAAATCACTAACTATGAGTTAAAATCATTATGGTATCCAACGCATAGGTTGTACGATTACGTGCAATCACCACAGGTGTAAGAAAGCCACTAAATTATGTTGCAAACACATGAGAATGTCCACAATCGTTTCAGAACAAATTGGCTGACTCCCATACAGTCATGCAGCTACACAAAGAAATCTGCAGAGGAGCGACTTGGCATAGAAAAACCAAAGCGGCCCCTGACACCTTTCTTCAAGTTCATGACCCAGATGCGACCAGCTCTGCTCGCTAAGAACTCCGGCATCACTTCTAAGGAGGCTATAGCATGGAGTTCTAAGCATTGGCAACAATTAGACACTGAGGTAAATTAACCATCCACTTGTCCATATTGAACATTCAACTGACATAACAATCAAAACAAATTATTTTTATGATGTTGCAAATGGAGTGTTGTGGAGTTAGATTCGGTTTTTTTTTAAGTTTTGTCAGTTTGCCCTTTTTAGGGGTCCGTAGCAAAATGGTGAGTAGGTACTTTTACTGCTTTATGGACAAAGCCCTCAACAAAAATATACCCATCCAAAATTTTGTTTGGTATTCCAGTTTATGTCCACCTACATTTAATTATATGTACTTATAATTATAGACAAAATCTCAAATGATGAAGGAATATGAGAAAGATATGGAGGATTACAAGAAGATCAAAGCCATGTATGAATCATCCCTGACAGATCAACAAAAAGAAGATATTAAAAGAGTTAAAGAAGAAATGACTGCTGCCAAAGAGAAAAGGAAGTTAAAAGCTGTGAGTTCTTTAATTTTCTATATATTATATTTATATGTACTTACCAATTCAAGTAAATCTGGAGTATTCTGAAAATATTGAAATGCAAGGAAGTTATTCAACATACTTACTTCTTTCATAGTTAATGGAAAATCTTATTTTATTCATAATTGATTTTTAATACATTTATAGGAATTAAAAGAGATGGGAAAACCAAGGAAGCCCATGTCTTCATATTTCTTGTACACACAAACGAGAAAGGATTCTTTCAAAGGAAAGCAACTGAAAGAATATCAGCAGAAAATCAAAGAAGAGTGGTTGAAACTGCCTCTTGCTGAAAAGACCATGTACGAGAAACAGGCACAGGAGTTTATGGCTAAGTATAAGTGAGTTTTCAATTCAATTTTCAACGCAAAATAGACGCCAGCCCGTTACTACAATACGATAGGTTAGGTTGGGCAAATGTGTTAGCAGAATATGATTTGTAATCGCTACTTAATTTTTTTTAAACATAAAAGTTGTAAAATGGGCACAAAGTTCTAACTGATTTCATTCAATGTTTTATGCATTATTGTATTTGTAATCATGATTTCCTGGCATAATCATAACTTTATTCTTTATTTCAGGAAAGATTTAGAAGCCTGGGAAATGAAAATGATAACCCTTGGCCGATCTGACTTAGTACGCGCGAAACCGTTACGGGAGAAACAGCCAAAAACAGCCAAGAAAACCCAATAGGAATTTGGGTGCTCTGATGATTCAACTGACTCAAACAAAACTACTTCTAATAACCAAGTTACTAATGTACAAAATATCAGTAAGGTTTATAGTTTAAATGATAGTGCCACTAATCCTGAAATCTTACAAGGGTTGAGTAATCCACAAGAAACAATCCCACATAATAGAAAACCTGAGTCAGATAAACATCAGAGCACGAGTGAAACAAAGCCAGTGCAGTCAAGTCAGTCAGAACCAATGAAACCTCCAAGTGAAGATAAAGAAAAACAAAGTAAGACCATCTTCAATAGTATTAAAAGTTTCTTCAAACTTTAGTTGCATATTTCTTCTACATAAGTTGACGATCATCACTCACATGTGTATGTCATTTTTTACTTTTTTGTTCCATGCATTTTTTGTGAACACATTTGTATTATTTTTTTAATAGATTTACTTCTATAGATAGATGCTTTGTCTCGGATCAGTAGAATATAAAACTATTTTATAAGTACTGCTGTTTTTTTATTATTTTACATTGAAAATATTATTACTTTCCTTTCATATACCACATCCTTCCAATGTCCTTACCATCTAAATGTACTTCTTTTAGAAGTTATGCTATAGGAATGGCATTCTTTTTCATCCATCAGTTATTTGACCAGTCAACAGAGAATGTGCATGTATTTAATGTTGTGATGATCTTCCAGGTATGTGAAGGGTGGATTTGCTGAGTAGCTACCTCAACATCCTTAGTATGTTCTGTTCTGTTTATTTAGTACGGGTTTATTACTTTAATTATTATACAACAAAACATTAAATTATAACAATAATAAAGTTCCTATTACTTATATATTATATTTATAGAGCACTCCACTCTTGGCTTGGGGCCAAGGCAGAGAAAAATCGAATTAGTAGCGCCCTCTCCTCAATTTCAAAATTTTGGGCAATTAGCAGTAGCGTGACTTGGGAATTACACGTCTCGGAAAACTCCTCTGACATGCAGGTGTCTCACGACGACGCGCGACGGCGGTGCTCTACCTCAGTCAGTAATTCCTACTTTTTGATTACAGCTAACTTGAAGAGGAATCAAGTTCTGCTTCGCAATAAACTGCAGGGATTATTTTTTGTTTGTTTTATTAGGACCAAGCTGTATCTCCAAGTCATTTTGGGGACAAAAAATAAATAAATAATTGTTACAAATTGTCTGAATTTTATTTCGGTATAAGTTCAGATGAATAATAAAAATCCTACATGGAGTATTTTTTTTTTGATAAGGGGAATAAAAGGTTTTATTATTTTTAACTTTTGTTCTTACCTTGGAATTCCTTTTATCTTTAGTTTGAAGGTTTAAATGCTGTACGAGGCAGACGCGCGCATGACGCACATTACTGGTTATCATGTTCATTTGCTGACGTTAAAACTTTATAACCAATAATGAATAATTGACCCGGCGCGCCAAGTCGCCCAGTGGAGGCCCAACAGATTTCAATGATGGATTCTCTGCTTACAAGTGGGTAAAGGTGAAATAAAATGTGTGTTATTATCACTTATATTTTAAAAAAATATACATTGCCCAATACAAAGAACCGTGAGTGAAAATAGATGTAGTGGGCCTCGGGCCCTACAATATGATTGTTTCTATCAAAATATTTCATGATTTACATTAGACCTTAACACAGCAAAAAAGTGTAGTTAATTTGGCTTATATTGTATTAGACAATTCAAGATAGTAGATAAAAATAGTGTTAAAATTTGTAATTTTTAGTAAAATAATTACAGATTATTATAAATGCAATACAACACAAGCATAGTAAGAAATGTTAGACCTTTAAAATGATTAAATAGACTATAATACAAAACCCACCTTTGAAATCCACTCTACTTAATTATGCAGAAATGAACTCATTGAGCAAAACGAATTTAAAATAATATTTACTAAAACTTTGTTATCTACACATAAAACTAAAATGGCAATATGTGACTAAAACGCACACATGTCACAACTTCTCACTTATGAAAGGCACAAGCAATTAAAAATTATGGAACATACCCTCGTAACTAGCCGGCTATTACTAAAACTTCAGTCGACAATGTCAAAAATTATTATAAAGTAAAAAGTTTAGCAATTACTATGTGACCAAATTGTTAAAGAAGAAGACAAGTGATTGTACACAAATGGTTGTGAACAGGTACACACAGACATCCTGCGATATCACACCAAACCACTGTGTTACATTCATAATATTGTTAGCTCTGTTAGCCGAAATGCCATTCATAAGCAAAAATACACTAGCTAAATTGGATTTGCTTTCAGCAGGGATCCATATCAGTTTTGTGACAATGTATATGATCAAGGGAAGAAAAAAGTAAGTTGTATCAAAAGTAAATAAAGACAATGTGTAAAGGAGTTGGATTAGCAAAGACAACAACACTACGTCGTATTTGTAGGCGATGAGCTTCTCCCAAAGGGATTTCGGTTGGATCAATTCGGGTGCAGGCGCTGGTGTCCCAAAAGCTGCCAAGTCACTCGACGTAGCCTCGCCGTCACCCGCCGCGATGAAATCTTGAACCGCCGATAACAACGCATGTGACTCAGGCTCGGTAACGATCACACCGTTGACGGCGGACGACGATGAGGTTAAGCAAGAACCACTACTTGTTGAAGTAACTAATTGTTCATTGTTTTGATCAACATTTTGGATGTTGGTCAATGGTTCTGAAAACAATAAAGTTCATGTGAAAAAATTTGTGTGAAATAGTACATGACACTTCACGTGATTCACACAAAACGTAGTTTGGTACCTTTGAGAGAGTCATCACCAGTTTTTCCAGATATAAACTGCAATCTGTTGTGAGAATTCTCTAATATTCTCTTTCTGCGAGCCTCACGACGAGCTGCTGCAGCTTCAGCCATGATGACAATTAATTTGACAGTTATAAAACTATTGCCATAAAGGAAAATATTTTTAGGAAGCGTTCCAAAACCAGTAATAATTAGAACTGGACTACATGCGCCGATTCCAGCGTCGGCCGGTAAATTAAACGTTGGTAAATTGATTTTTTTTTCAAAACAGACGCCAAATCGATCGAGTTATTTTCACACTAGTAGATTAAGTAGATTTAATAGACATGCTATTAAATGATTATTCCATATTGCTTCCTTGAAATAAATTTCAAATGGTATATATAATACAAGTGTAAACAACATTATGTAGAAATTTTGTAATCATTATAAGAACTCGACAAGTTGCATACTATTTTCTCAGTAGGGTTCTACTAGGTACTATTTTCTCAGAAGAAAATTACTTTATTTCAAGTATCGAAGTAACTAATAAAGTATTGTAGGTAGGTAATAAATAATACAGTTTCATTTTGAAGTACCTATACAAAGGCAGCCTCGTCGCTCAAAATGATCTCTTCCAGGCGCCCTTGGGTGGTTAAAACCCATAATTAATGTCTTTGCTACAGATTCCCTAAGGATAAAGAACTATGTGATGCCTAGGTGAGAAACATGCAGATCAAGGATTTTAAACCAAAGTCTTGGAGTGTATAAAGCATTTAAAACACGTTTACGTTGTTGTGCTGTTCCCACAATATTTAAAGAACTGCCAGTATCATCTATAGTGAGTTTATTAAACCTAATATCAATAAGTAAAAAAATCATATTTTTATTATTTTTTACGTTATGTGAATTGTAAAATAGCGTATTAATATTTTTTTAGTTTCTGGTCGCTTAGTCAGTTTAGTTTATTATTTTCACTGACTTGTAATATCTATGTCTATAGAATAGATATTGTCTTTCTCTTATGTGTTCGTTTTTGCCACGCATAGTTTAGCCTCAGGTTCGTTCTGCTCCTCCATATAATATTTGATTTCTGTGCCTGACAATTGAAAATAGTGCCGATTCTGAAACGAGGTTCGTGTCAGAGTGTCCTTTGTCGGGTAATTATTACTGGTTTAATTAAAACACTACTCGGTAATTATATAAGTTTAGAACGTACCCTTAATAGAAGAAATTCAACGCTGGCAATTCTAATTCTAACACAAAAGAAAACAAATGTTTCCGTTAATGAATTTTGCAACTTTTTATGTTATTTAATTAAAATACAAGTTACTATAAAGGATTAAGATTGTCTGAATTACTGAGTAACTAAAGAAATTTATTTAAAAAATATGTACTTTATTTATTAAACTTAACAGGAAAATTAAAAATCTATGAGTACATAAAATTTTGCTGTTAACCGGAAGTTTGTGTTGTGGCTGTCTGTGGCGAACCGAACAACGCCAAGGAAAGGAAAAACTGTTGTTTGGCGCCTTTACTGGGCCGGTCGTTCGTTTATTTTATCATAATTTCGCGACTTTCTTTCGCGAAAAGTAGTTTTCTATCATGGGTGACAAAGGCGATGGAGGTATTTATTTTCATACTTACTATTAGTACATGGTAAAATGCTGCATGATCGTGTGATGGTTTCTTGACAGCTTGCTATAATTTCTTGGTTACAATGGGATATTTATTTTGTCTTCTCCTGCAGAAACCTTCGATGATGCGGTCGAGGAGAGAGTTATCAATGAAGAGTACAAAATATGGAAGAAGAACACTCCGTTTCTGTACGACCTGGTGATGACCCATGCCCTGGAATGGCCATCGCTGACCGCGCAGTGGCTGCCCGATGTGACCCGGCCCGAAGGGAAGGACTACTCTGTGCACAGGTATGACAAAACCTAACCTATACTGTCATGCTATAAGATGGCTGAAAGGTGACAGGAGCTGACTCTTTGTGTACCTATAGTATTATTATGCCACTCAGCCTCTTAGACAAAAGATTCCAAATATTTTGAAACTTTTGTCTAAATACTTTAAATAAATATTTCTGTCATAATGTGCACCCCCTTAATGCTCGCGAGGTTCTTTTCGTGGTTGTCATAATGCAACCTAACATAACCTACTATTTCCGAGTCGCTTTCGCATCCACTAGGTTTCACAGGTGACACAGTTAATTTTTTAACAAGTCAGAATTTTCCTAACACTTTTTTCTCAGTGTCCCTTATCGCCAACCAATATGTCTCCTAAACCTAAATCTTAGGGATGGTCTGTATCATATGTTTTTTGGTCTACAGGTTGATTTTGGGCACGCACACGTCAGACGAACAGAATCACTTGTTGATCGCCAGTGTCCAGCTCCCCAATGAAGATGCACAATTTGATGCCAGCCACTATGACAATGATAAGGGTGGTACGTATTGAACAAACTACTGATGAGTAGGAGCAGCATTCAATAGAAACGGTTGAGATAAACCTGCATGTGGGCCTTATTGTTCATTTGTATACTCTTTATACAAGGTGTTCCTTTGGTTTTGCATTAACTTCGACACTACTCAGAACATCGAAGTAGTCATTTTCCATATTGTCACATTTTTTGTTATTAAAAAAATATTTTTATTTCATACAAACTAAATGCCTTGCTTTAAGTTACCTAGTATGTCCTACTCTTTGTCCGAGCTGGCAACGTCGCATTTTGATTAATTTAAACTTGATGATCATGACATAAGTTATTAATAACATGTGCAAACTTAAGGCAAACGAAAGGCAAATATATAAATAAAGACCCTTACTCATTGTATAACTCAATTAAATTTAGTAAAGTAAAATAGCAAGTAACTCGAAAATTACGTGATTTTGAGGATCACTTCCAATGTCAAATATATTATGTAAAAGCTACAGAAGTGTTTGGAGTTAATGCATATTCTCAGGAACACCTTGTATAGTCAGGTCTGCTTTGTGGAGCCTGTCTTCACAGGCAAAGAAGTCCTTCGACTTATGAGGTTTTTGGGCGGAGCTGGGTTGGCTGGATATCTAGCAAACCTGCATGCATGTATCAATTACCCAAGCTAATATAATTTGCAATAAAGACAGACAGAACAATAGATGTAAACAATAGAATAGATGTAGATAATTATCAACAAAAAAGAGCTAATATTCCTTCATTTATCTCACTACTCGGCAGGGTTAACATAGAGCCTTCTGGGGTGGTGGTGGGATACCCAAAACCAAACTACTATAGGCTCTTACCTGTAAACTAAACTATATAAATATCTTTAAGGGACAGGGAAGAGATAGCAGAAAAAACCTCTAAGGATCAAAGTACCTCCACCCTACAATATCATACTGAGTCATGATAAGTCTTCAAATCTTTACTTTTGCAAAATTTATTTAATCTTGAATATTTATTCTAGAATTTGGCGGCTTCGGCTCTGTATCGGGAAAGATAGACATAGAAATAAAGATCAATCATGAGGGAGAAGTGAACAGGGCGCGCTACATGCCCCAGAACCCTTGCGTCATCGCCACCAAGACCCCATCGTCTGATGTCCTGGTGTTTGACTACACCAAGCACCCATCCAAGCCTGAACCTTCAGGAGAATGCCACCCAGATCTTAGGTATTTTTTTACTTTCATGAGAATGTTACCCAGATCTTAGGTATTTTTTAGAGAAAATTTAATTAACTGTGAGTGCAATGAATAAGTACTGAAAGTGAATATAAAGTTTAATACACATTAGATATGGCTGTATCATCTTCCTGCTCATTAATAAATAATAAAGTGAGATTATGTATGTATGTAAACTGTATGGAGCAAAATTCTAGAAGAATAGAGCGTCGGTGGCCTGGTGCCTAGGACGGACTCCCATGCAGGCCATGTACCAATGAGTTTTTTCGTATTTTTCGAAGACTTACACGTACATTTACCGACTGCTCTAACGGTGGAGGAAAGCATCGCGAGGAAACCTAGACACTGAGATAACCAGTGTGTAAAATGGGGTAGGCACAAAAGATACTCAAGGGTCGAAGTGCCACTGGGGTTATTCTCGACCTCCTATCATAAGATAAGATTCTAGACTAATCCCTGAAAAAGTAGTATATCAGTCTTGCTGCATTACATTCATTTTCAGAGTTTGAGTTTAAAGTCAACTTTGACTTTGGAATTTACAGATGACACTACATGTCACTGTAGTACCGTAAGTAACCATTTCAGTTTCTCATAGACATTTTCTGGCAGGTTGCGAGGCCATCAAAAAGAAGGTTACGGCTTGTCTTGGAACCCCAACCTCAATGGCTACCTCCTATCAGCCAGGTAAATATTTCTACAACTTGTAAGAAGATTAAACATTTAGTATACTGTGTAGTAAAACATAGCGGTCACTTATAATTTGTATCTATGAGATAATAGATTTACTATCTAGAATTATAGGAATTGTAGAGAACTTATCCACACCTTTTTTTCAGAATCTTTTGCTGATTTTTATAGTTAAATAGTAACTTCTGTAAGGGTCATTCGACAAGTTTTGTTATGACTTTTTTGTGGTATGAAGCAAAAAAAATATTGTTTTTCCAATTATTTGATCGTCGCCCTTGCGATCTGATGATAATATTTTTGAATAGAAAACCAATAATTTAATTTATAATATTCTAGTGACGACCACACAATCTGCTTGTGGGACATAAACGCGACCCCGAAGGAAGGGCGTGTGATTGAGGCAAAGTCGGTGTTCACGGGACACACGGCGGTCGTCGAGGACGTCGCCTGGCATCTGCTGCATGAATCACTCTTCGGCTCCGTCGCCGATGACCAGAAACTCATGATTTGGGACACCAGGTAACAAAGCACTG
Source organism: Hofmannophila pseudospretella (assembly GCA_947369225.1). Taxonomy (NCBI): domain Eukaryota; kingdom Metazoa; phylum Arthropoda; class Insecta; order Lepidoptera; family Oecophoridae; genus Hofmannophila; species Hofmannophila pseudospretella. The sequence continues at coordinate 4,510,179 of OX376326.1, forward strand.
AAGTCTTATGTCTCTCAAGCTTTTATTCTTTCTTTTTATAGCATGGAAAGGTACAAATTGTGTACCAAAAACTCCTGTATAGTCATTTTTTTAGTACGTCGGTGGCGTGGTGGTTATGACGTCGGACTCCCATGCGGGAGTTTCGGGTTCATACATGCAATGTCATGTACCAACAAGTTAACGGTTTTTTCGAAGACTTACGTATATTTACCGACTGCTCTAGCGCTATAGGAAAACATCATGAGGGAGCCTACACACTGATATAAACACTGTGAAATGGGGAAAGTTCTATGTCAATAACTGAACTACAAAATAGAAAAGTGCAAAATGGAACTTGCGTTCGCGCGTTCTAGCTAGGCTGCCATTGACGTGTCAGCCAGTCCAATCAGAACCCTCCGAAAGCCATCGGGAGCATGCTTGCGGCCGTCGATTTCAATTAATTATGTATTTTGTGATTGAACTACTTAGTAAATCTTAATCTATTCCCTATTCACACAGATGTAACAACACCTCGAAGCCATCTCACACGGTGGACGCGCACACGGCGGAGGTGAATTGCCTCAGCTTCAACCCGTACTCAGAGTTCATCCTTGCCACCGGCAGCGCTGACAAAACTGTGAGTAAATAATACTCAAAAAACAACCAACTCTACAATAATTAATACAATTATGTTTGGCAGCATAGATGCTTGATTTGTTTGTATACCGTTATTTAAATGTTATGATTGCTGCTGTTACCAGCAACTAAAGATCTAGACACAATAGACTCGGGACGACAGTTTGGTTTACTGTATTTAAAGCTACCATTTTAAGCTACCGTCGCTTCGCTGTTTCAGGTGGCGCTATGGGACCTCCGCAACTTGAAATTGAAATTGCACTCGTTCGAGTCGCACAAGGACGAGATCTTCCAAGTGCAGTGGTCGCCGCACAACGAAACCATTCTCGCGAGCAGCGGCACCGATAGAAGGTAATGCCACATCTACAATTTCTGGAATATCGTAGCTTCCGGTGCCAAAGGCGTTTCAACTTCAGATTATTGACCTCCCCACTGCCACAGGCACGGGCCTTGAAATACTGTGCGGGCCCAGTGCTGAATGGTGGATTTCACACGCCTTCGGAAGCTTTTTTTCCTTGGACAGGTTTTCTCACAATGTTTTCCTTCGCCCCTAGATCGGACGACAAATGCACGTAAGTCTTTGGTACATAGCATTGCATGGATTGGAACCCGGAACGGTCGCATGGGAGCCCGGCGACCTAGCCCCTACGCCACCACGTGGGAGCTGATTACGACAAAAGAAAAGGAAAAAGTTTGCATGCAAAATCACATCTCACCTAATCACTCGTGACATTCCAGACTACACGTATGGGACCTGTCTAAGATCGGCGAGGAGCAAACCGCGGAAGACGCCGAGGACGGCCCGCCCGAGCTCCTGTTCATCCACGGCGGCCACACCGCCAAGATATCTGACTTCTCGTGGAACCCCAACGAGCCCTGGGTTATATGCTCCGTCTCAGAAGATAATATCATGCAGGTATGTTGGAAATTTTAAGGAAACTGTAGTTAACTCTCTATCAACATAGTATTTTACGGTCGCGATCAGAAAATGTTTTAAAATTCGATACCTTTCCCCATAATATCCTTCCACATAATCCTATCCACATAATACCTTCCGAAGCGGTGGTACAGTAAAAAGGTGACGTAAAAATTTACTGGTACTTACAATAAAAATATATCTGATTTCTAATATTGCGCAATAAGGTCGATGTTCCCTTTTAAAAATTGTGAAGCAAACAATCGAGCCAGCTACTCTTTCCTACAACGTGCCACCACCTTTATTTGTTCTTGTGAGCTATTAGGCTGGTACCAAAGATCATGGCACAAGAAGATGGCTCATTCTTCCAGGCGAACTTGGTTCTCTTACAATCAAACCGAAACAGCAGTGTATTGCTACTTTGCGGCAGAAATAGGTAAAAGTGTGGTACCACTCCCGGCTGAGTCTGCACAGAGTTATACCACCTTCTATACCTTCAATCTTCCCAACATCATACCACTCTTCATACTTCATTATGTATTTACTTTTTAGTTTTTTTAATTCTCATAGCTTTATCTGTTCATTATTTTTCAAATCATTTAGTTTTACAAATAGAGATACCAATATTACTCACACAATTCTACTTCGCCAAATCACATTACTTACAGTACATTTAGGTACAAATCACAACACACACTCCCCACCACAGCGCCCACGACACAGGATTACCTAGTGTACATACACTGGTAATCTCGTAAGCTCGTTATTAGATAATATGTATGTTTTTAATTTAATTTTTATTGTAGTATCATTTTACTGTACCTTCCGTTGTATATTTGCATACAGTGTTGTCGTTAAATAAATTTATTTATTTATTTAAGTAGGTATGTTATATCTACCTATTTATTATTATTGTGAATATAAAATTATATTACCTAAATATCATTTTCCATATCAATTGCACACCTACATCTTTATCGTAAACATTTCCTCTGGCCGAAGGTTGCCTGGAAGAGATATTTTTAGCGATAAGGCCGCCTAAATTGTACCTCGATAATTCTATTATTAAGCATTGTTTGTTTTATTCTTTTGTGAAATGAAGTGTATTTTACTTTACTCTTCCGAACATCGCACCACTCCCAACACCATTCCACCACATACCAATAAAGTTGTCGACTACCCGCAGGTGTGGCAAATGGCAGAGAACATCTACAACGACGAGGAGCCCGAGACGCCGGCGTCGGAGCTCGAGTCGGGCGTCAACGTCAACCACGGCTAGCCCGCGCCCTTCCCGCGCCCCGCACACCCCGCACGCCCAGCCTCGCCTACCGCCGGCACGGGCCACACCGATATACGTATGGAGCTTTAAGATCTGTAGGCGCGGAGCATGTCACTGCGATTCATACTTGGCAATTCTAAGGCCCTTGGCACAATGAATGCGAACATTTTCATAATAAACCATGAACCGTGTGTCCGGGGTGTTCCTCGCGTTTGACGTCCGCTCTCAAGGACCAGGAAGGACCTTGGTATAAGCTGTGCGAGGAAGCGAGGCAATGAGCGAGGAAAAAATCCACCAATAGGATCGCGCCATTATCACGTCATATCACGTTACAATTAAAATGGAGCGATTCTATTGGCAGATTTTTTCCTTGTTCACCGCCTCGCTTCCTCGTACAGCTTTGGTGGAAAGCCACCCTGAACGCAGCTATAACGTATGTAGACGCTCAATCACCGTGCATGGTTCGTAGTGAAAACCCATTATTGCGCTTGCGCCTTCATTGTGACAAGACAGTAACAGTCCAATTAGTATAGGTGCCGTCACGGTGTTTGAGCTTCACGCGAATTATGCCAAGTGAAACCGCCGTGTATTTTGAGCAATAGGGAATATGCATGTGATTCAAATATAGGTCAAGTATTTTTTCTAATCTTTACTACAGAATTGTACCTATACCATTTTTTATTTATTTAATCGCTTTATAACAGGAGATAATCCTGCAATATTTTACCACTAGAGGCACCACTAGCACAATGGTACGTAGCCATTCAACATGTAGATACGTTCCTTTCCACCAAATCTTTTTTTTACCCTTCAGAATCGCGCCACGATGTCTTAACAGATTTTTTAGGTCGGCTATTTTGAAATGGCTATGACATCATCACAATTTTACTATAGCATTGAGTGATTAAATTAAATTAACCCAAATAAAGAGAAATTTGTGATATCTTCAAAAATAACGTTTCGTTTTGCTTTTCTGTTCACGGAGTGTGCTAGTGGCTCCATCTACGTAACGCTTTGCGGTTTATGTCCTGTTAAGAAATTATATGAAAAAAAGTGGGGAACAAAGTGAGAGAAATTAAAAATAGCAAAACGCAACGCTATTGGTTAGACCAAAACGTGACGTCAGCGTCCATGTTGGATTGTCAACAAATAAGTAATTTCCTTTGTCTAACACTCCACAGCACACAAAAGACAATGCTGCTGGTGGACGCTGACGTCACAGAAAGCGCGTCAAAATGGAGGCGTTATCGTCCGATATGATTTCAGTTTTAAATATTTATTTTTATAATAAATATTCAGAATTTATATAAATGATATATTCTTTACGGTAATGTACCAACGTAAACAATCAACTAAAACCATAAAAATAATACATGCATATACCCTATTGCGTTTTTGCTACGTATATTTCGCACAGGAAGCAACTTCCGCGCCGCCTCTATACACCATCTACGTAAGCGCTTACCGTCCATCGGTTGAATGTAGTTCTAACCAGGTTGAATTGAGATGGTACAAACTCAGTTCAGAGCTGCGTATTTTGTCGGCTGCCACACATTATTGCGGTTTTACTTTCCTGTTTCTCAACACCGAAAATTATATTCTGTAATGTGTCGGTTACAAAAGTGACATTATTAATAACACAGGGTCTAATAAAAGAGCTGTATTGACCGATTGCGGGGTTTCAGTATTTATAAACTTTTACCAAGAAACTTTGCATTCGCAAAAAAAAGATTGGACTCCATACAAATACAAATGATCTGATCGAATTTTATTGCGGAAAATAAAAACCAAACGAACTGCGAGTCTGACTCGCGCACCGAGGGTTTTATTCTCGAAAAAAAAATCACTTTAATTTTTTTTTTTAAACCATTAATGTTTAAAAATTGGGCAGTCAGATTCGCCTCCAGCTAAACATGGTGCATTTGATAAATCTCCCCTAGATACAAGTACATTTCATTGATCATCCTGAGCCGTGGGATAGGAGCTAGAGACCAAAACCTGTTTTCATATTGGTTTGCTCTGATTCCGTTCATTTTTGTTTCTTCAAAAGTTGATCATTCTCTATACTGAAGCGCCTTGATCAGTACATATATTTTCTTGCACCCACATACATAGTCTAAAAGAACAACTCTTTTGTTACGGAATAGTCGAAATTGAGGTTGCTTTAATGTTTCAAAAGTTACACTCTTTCTTTTCAGAAAATGTATCTCATTTTGTTCATACAATCTGTATGGAATCGTCAATATGTGTACAAGAAAGCAATCCCCCTAATATCGGTTTTATTATGACAGACATAATAATATCTGTTTCTTTTTATTATTATGACCGGTATAAGTTGATCTCTTCTATTTTTTCTCAGCTTGAAAGCCAGATAATATGGGGGGTTGTATGAGGATATATGAAAAAAAAATAAGATATAAGATAATAAATTGTATGTAAATCCCAATGTCATTCAAGGGTCCAATTCAAGGAGTTTTATATGCACGTACCAAGTTTTAAATGCACTATATATTTAGTGACTTGGTTGTATATTTTTCTTAAATACCTACTCTAAGTTCCAATGCGCGGGCTCGTTTTTTTATTTTACGTTTGCCGGAAAATTGATCCTAAATCTCAGGATTTTCAGAATTCACGTTTTTGTGTATTTTATTGTTTTGTCTTGCTAGATTACTTCCTAAAATATTTGAAATAATGTGCATATAAATCTCATAACTTCACTAAAACATTGTAACGAGTTGACAAGATTCTCATTGAAATTCGATCCCGGCTAGCGGCGAGAATTCCATTATTTCTAATTTATTTTATCATAAGTCACAATAATAGATTTCTGTTAGAGTTATCTCGGTACCCGTTCACGGTGACATGACTGACCGAGGGTAATTTGTAATGTAATTTTAAGCTCTGCTAATTATTATGATTAAAATTTATCGTAATATTAATGTGTTTTAGTAAACTCGCCTTTCAACTGGAATGACCACTTTCTTCCGTGGGTCCTACATTAAACAATTATAGAATAAAGCTACTGAAAGGGTTCTGATAAATCATTTTTCATCTTTAGAACAACGTGTATTACTCTGTTTGATAGAAACAGATATCTACAGACAAATTCATTATAGAATAAGGCTCAATTTACATTGCCGCGGAATTGAATGGAAGCGAATTTTCGCAACGTAATTGTACATAGCATAATGAACTTTATGTCAATTGTGTAACATACAAACTAAATACGAGCCAAAAAAGAAAAGTAGCTAGGGGAATTCTCGAGAATGCGCGAGGAGTCCCCGGAAGACGCGCGACCTCTTTTTTGGCTCGTATTTAGTTAGTATGTTACTCAGTTCATTATGCTATGTACAATTACGTTGCGAAAATTCGCTTCCATTCCGTTCCGCGGCAATGTAAATTGAGCCTAAAGCTACCGAAACGGTTCTGAAAAATCATTTCACCACCACTTCCAAAAAAACCTGATAGTCATTCAGATCTTACGGGAAACAATCCTGTGCTGTCTTTGGATATGCCGCCGAGGATGGATTGCTATCTTCCCAAAATATCAAGCGATTCTTCTAGTTTACAAACGACAGTCTACTGTAGTCTGCTGGAATATTCTTGTAAGTTGTTTTATAGAGTTCACTATTGCAACTTTTACTCAAATTGTATGGGATTTGTCATAGTGATTTGAGTTCGGCGACTATAAATCCTACTCTTTAAAATCAGACTGTAGGTATTCCTCTGATGCTAAATTTATATTTTTGAACTCTGCTATAATTTAATCGATAGGGCGATACGTGGAAAAATGCAATGCCTCATGAACTTTATAAAAACTGGATCTATGCTAATAATAAAATTATCTACTTATAAAATTGGTCTGGCTAAGTTCGCATGTAGTATTACAAAACAGGTATCACTTTGTTAAGATTATTTGTGAATAGGTATTATATATATTTGTAATTATTAATTTCCACATTCTTCCTTAACTTTTTTGTCACATTGTTTTTGCTCGAGTGTGGAGTAAATTAATGACCGCGAGCCATCATTTAGTCACTTTTCGGCCGTCGCGGCAGCGCCATGGCGGCATCGCGGATCAGTTTATTTATTTTGCTTCTGATAATATTTCCGGTATTAACAAAATTTCGCGGCGGCGGCAGATCTAAAGGTTCCAAAGGTGGTGGTAGCAAGACTCACTGGTACCCTCATAGTGTTACTGGTCTGTCAGGAAACAACAGATCACCAAACTCTCATGGTACCAGCTACCATAAGACAGAAATCCATCACCACTACAGCCCACCACACGGCATAACATACGGGTCTAGGTACCATCCAGTGTACCACGGAACTCCTCCGACATACGTATACACCTACGTGAACTCGGGAAGCAAATACGATAACTTGCTGACCGGCCTAGCACTGTACAATTTGGGGAAAATGTCATCGCATACTTCTTACCATAACAGAAAGTACACAACGAATCCTGGTGAGATATGCAAGTTTAAGATTACTAAAAGCAACGGAGACTCGGAGGAAACCAGGATTGACTGCATGCTGATGTCGAGTTTTATTTGGGAAAGTGAGAACACTGGGCGACAAGTTTCGACAAACAAAGTTCACTCGAACACTCCTGTAGATGCCTTAGAAATGAAAGGGCCGTCTCTGCAAGTGACGCCCGGGATGAATTGTTATTTAACCAAAATATACAGTGATTCTTCTTATTTGCAAAAATCTGTAGACTGTGGTCTGTTGCAGGCGTATGCTCGAAGTTCGTTTAACAGTGCTTGCCGTCACTTGCCGGCGATAACTGTTTTAGTGGCTTTTATTGCTTACTGCATTCAATAAAAGTACAACGTAATTGTGGGCATTTAATAACTGAAACAGTTATTTCTGTATAATCGATAAGAATTTTTTATAAGTAGGTTTGTGACAGTTTTTGATAATGAATGGAGTTATTGACAACACTTTATGTACTTATCAATGAAATACATTTTTTGTAAAAGTATATAAAATATTTTATTTTATAGAAAAACACCTAAGATTATTTTTACAAAAAATTAAAGTTATGTATGAAAACAAAATTCATAAGTATCTACATTTTGTTGAAACATCAAATTCAAACTAGATTGAAAAACTTGTGGAAAGCGTCCTTTGAACAAGATGATCTTATAACATAGACATTCATAAACAGTCAAGTGTTTTAGACGTTAATTTTATCGGAAAACCATTTGGGCAGGTTCTGCCAACATTCGTAGTATTTTGCGTCCAATTTCTGACAGGTTTCCGCACCCCACTTGGTTATAGCGAGGCTCAACGAAGACTCGAACATGAAGGCCTGGCGAAAATAGTAATAATAAATATTATACCCACTTCCATTATCAAGAATTCAACTGGAAATCTTTAAATACCTACTATCCTCCAGATATTTTAGGCACAAAAATCCAAATATGGTAAGATAAAATAGCAGAGTAAAGAACCGTAGATGGCTTAAGCTTCTGTTTACAGTATAAGAAGCAAATTCTACTACAACTGTGCCAAATTTCAAGTATCATTTAATTCCTGAGAAAAACAGCTGTGACATACAGACGGACACCAAGGTCTCCCCATACAAATATTATTTATTGCACACAGGACAAGAAAAGATACGAAATACAAATACAATTGGCGGCCTTAAGGGTTAAAGGGTAAGGGTTCCTTTTTTACCATTTTGGTACGGAACCCTGAAAAATGACGGGGTTACAGGCCTAACCATACTGAAAGCATACACTTGTCTGCTCTAGCTTATTTATAGTATTTTTTGCAAGCGCCCATTAATACCAAAGAATACTAAATCTAATACTGTTTGTTAGCAAAGAGATTGGGTGCTTTTGCTAATCGTGAATCCATTAATGAAGGTGTGGCGACGCACGACGCGCGCCACTACGACACAGTACCTACTCACATCGGCGTAGAACGCGCTATCGAAATTTTCCTGGGACTTGTATATATACGAGTTCCAAACATCCATTGTTGGACCAGGACATATGGTCACCAGGCACAACACCCCGCCTGGTGGAAGATTTTCGTACAACTGACGTTACGTCATCCATGTCGTCACATAGCGCGTTCCTACAATTGGTGACCCCTACTAAGAACACTTAATTGGATTGGATCGTTCCTACAAAGGTATTCAATTAGTAACTAGTTTTAAATCGGTTTGTTACAATTTTTTCCTTCTCCTTTAAGAACTCTTAGCTGTTCTTTTTAAACAAGACTAAACTTGACCTTGAAAATTAGTCGTATATATCTTTATTGACCTTGAATCATTTATCTCGAGTCAAAACATTCAACCGATTGCAATTAATTTAAACAATGTCTTCGCCAATGAAAGCTTACCTAAATGTATACAGAGTATTGAATTAATAAAGAAACACTATTGGGCAGTCTAACATGTATGTTTAAAATGTACAACTTTATGAGTCAAGAATAGATAATTATTTTGCAAAGAAAACAACTCGAGGTGCAATGGACATTATTGTTGGGCCGTAGAATCCCTAGCTTGACATTGAAACTCGTCACTTCGTTTCTAATTACCACTAGGATCAGCATAGCGATCCAGCGTGGCAACGCCGCCAGCATCCTCGGCACCCTACCACACGGGCCTAATTTAAGACATTTTATAAGTTACATTTAATTTTTATTTGTGTACGTTTTTTTCCTTCTGTAATTAATTATAATATAAATAATTTTAAGTTGTTTTAATTTTAGGTTTCGGCTAATTTTGGTGACTGGAAAATGGATATGTCCAGGTCCAAGAAGCCCGTTCTCTTTCTGCACTTTTACCAAACAATTTACCTACTATTTTTGATAAAATCATGATTTGGTACTAATTCCGCTGGTCTTTTTAATTCATTTAGTTCTATCTATCAATCCAATTCTACTAACAAACCAATCGAAACCGTTCGCCTACAAACCTGAGTGCCGACGGCTATCTTCTGTGGCTTGAGCTCTCCGTACGAGGCCCCCTGGAAGCACAGAGCGTCGGGCCCATGGGGGGTCATCATAGAGTGCAGCGACGCTCCGCCGGGAAGGAAGCCCCCCTCTTTAGCTTCGTATGAGCCTAGGATCAAGCCCATGAACTCGCTCATGCAGTTGCCTGAAAGATGGAGAGTCGAGATAGTAAACGTGATTATACAGGTGTTATTATTCCTCGCGGCATATAACTTGACCGAAAATGGCGGTCGTTTCGTCGTTCCGCCAAGTTCGTCTCTCTGTTCGCCCCTCGCGTCGCACCTCATACCACTTCGATTGAGACCCGAAATTTGTTGCGCATCCGTCATTTTAAGTCGTCATTAAGTTATACGCCGCGAATAATAACAAAACCCCCATGGATCCAAAAGAGGGGTGTTCAGGATACATAACTAAACAACTTCCATTTTTCCATTCTATGGGGCCAACTCTGAAAATCAGCTAAAATATCAACTGTTCCATACATTTCGGTCGTGTAGGTATTGTATGAAAAAGCGGATTTTTTTCGCGATTTCAAAGTTGGCCTTATAGTGAAAGGTTGTGGATATTGAACACCCCTCTATCGGGACTATAGGGGGTTTTGTTACACCCAGTAGATATGTATAAAATCAATACAATGCGTAAAAAAAGAGTAGACAATAAATGAGGGAGCCACTATCAAAACGTACGTAATTTTCTTTAGTTCCGCGTGAAATAACTGTCTACTCTTTTTTGAAACACTATACTTGAAGAATTGTTACGCGAAACAGTGAATTGCAATTACAATTGCCATTAGAGGATGATGCAATACAAATAAGCGAGAAGATTGTAAGCGCCTCTTGCTTCTTTACTATTACTACTGCCTATTGCTTATAAATCTATATATCTATGCTCATTTTGAGGTTATCGATAGTTATAGCAATAGTGGCCTGCTCCCACAGTCATACACGTATTCAGGTCGGCACACCTAGGCAATAGACAGGTAGCATGTGAAATTAAATCTAAGTACACCCTGAACAGAAATATAAAATGTAAATACCCTCGCAATTCGCAATATTGCGGAATTAAATGGAACAATTTTTCTCATAGTGAACTCCATTACAAAGATTAGAAAAGTACCAATGGCGCCCTCTGGATAGTGTTTTATTTTTTATTATTTACTACTAAACCCGCATTTGACCTCGATCTCGCCTGATGGTAAGCGACGATGGAACATGCGGGTCCAGTAAATGCCTATTCATTCTGGCCTTGAAGATACTAATCCGGTATTTTTATTAGCTTAGGTATATAGCTATACTTTTTCATGAACAAACGCATTCTGATTCTGATCAATTTATTTGTCCAGAATGTAGGTATATAATTACAATTATAATTAGTATTTATGGTATTACGGCTGAATGAAATTCTACATATAGATAGTTCTTGACCCAAGAAGAAGGCGGGCGAAAGGATAGTCTATGTACTATGAATGTATAATAAGGTCTTACGATGGTAATAAGGCGGTCTGAAAGTGTTTTCCTGAACGGACCACCTCGGCGGGAATATCACAAAGTCAGCGATCGCCACCCCGGGCTTCGCAGACGGACACGTCAGCACCGTGAAGATCGAGGGATCCTGGGAAGTTCGTTAAATTATAACCCGTACGAAAAAGTCGTACTTTTCAAACAAATTGTATAATGATTTACTGACAGTTTGCAGAGTGATTACACAGTGTCGATAGGATAGCGTCGATACTGGGGTGGCCGCTAAAACTAAATAACTGTCACGCTCATTCTTAAGCTAGATCGTGTAAGAGTGAGATTAACGTTAAGTTTAGCGATATTTTAATTTATCAAGCACCACCACAGAATCGGTGTCACTGATACAACACAGAATCTGTGCTACTTTCGTACTTTGAATAGTAGAAATAGAAAGAAAAAAGTCGACGGGATTTTTAAATTTCGCAAAAAAAGTACAAAATTATTTTGAAATAACAAAAATTAGGCGTAAAAAAATGCTCACCTATTTAAGTTACCTACGATAGCTCAGATAGCCATTCCTACGAGTGAGATGAAGAGACGGGCAACTTACACAGTGATCAAACGAGACGGAGTTGATGACCATGAACTTGTTCAAATCGTACTTGTAGGGCACGTAATTCCCGTGCCACGCGACCACGTCGAACGGCGAGTGGTTCTGCTCCGCAACGAACAGCGCTCCCTGGTACTTACTGATTATTTTGAATCCTGAAATATGGGATGCCGTTTATTGTGAGACCCAGATGCTTCCTCTCACCAGCCTTGTCTATGACACCGTTGTGCTCTAGGCATACCCTGACCAGAAACTAAAAAACCCTCACTATATTGCGGAATTAAATGGTACTTTTTTACTGCAAACTCCGTAGCACATAAAACTACCAATGGCGCAACTTTTTTTTGTTTTATATTCCTGGTCGGGGATTATAATTTCCTTGGTTTTACTAGACTAATAACTCTAAATTAAAAATTTTAAAATCCCCTTTTCCTGGAAATACTACTTTGCTCAAAAAATCAAAAAATCTCCAATAGTATGAACTTTTTCTATTAAAAAAGTTCATACTATTGGAGATTACCTGACCAGAAAATACCTTTCATCAATAACTTTTAATTAATGAAAAACAAAGCATTTGAAGACGTGGTTATTCAACATTGACATCCTGGTTGACATTTATGAGATAAAAGATTGTATTATCGTAAGTTTTGGTTTTGATCCGGCTCGAAGGACCAATATAAAACTTAAGATATTATTTAATCAAGGCGACTTACCAGGTATTTCTTCATCATGGTACCTCGCGACAGGCGTCAGGAAATCCCTCGGGTTAGCGAGACCGTTTGCACCGATCGGCCCCAGGTCAGGCAATTTGAAGTGACCATCATACACTTCCAAAATGTAGCCTCTGCAACATTAAGATAAACGTAAGCAGAAAAAATCTTGATTGGTTAGCTACCAAACCTACCGACGTGACTCGAAAATGTTCTATTATGAATTTAGGGTCCCTCTGAGCTTTCGACTTTGGAATGTTATTTATATCTACTCATTTTGAAATATAATTAATGGTTCGAGTGTTCCTTTGTCTCATTGACACTTATAATCGGTACTCCAGAATATAGCCTCACGTAACCAGAAAATTTGGGTAGTTGGTTACCTAAACCTAACGATTCTTACAATTTTGAACTTTAATTAAATATTTCTCGTCTTGTTATTTTATTTGTTGTGTAATTAGTTTTAACTGTAATCATGTTCCATTCCTTAGTTACTCGTTATTTTATTATCGTTAAACATTATATAATTGTCGGACGTATACCGTTAGCGAAAGATAACGTACTTGACGTACTTGATAATTAATATACTATCCAGGGCGGATCCCTGGGAAGAAACTTAAAAAAAACCTAACGATTGACTCGGAAGTTTTCTATTATGAACTTTTGGGCCCCTCTATCTATAAGCTTCGACCTTGGATAGAAATATTTTATCGTACACGATTACAGGAATATAGTAGCGTAATATTTCGAAAGGCGGCCTTATTGCCAATCATTAAGTGCCAGGTTGTACAATAAAATAAACGATCACCTTGATATCTACCCACTAAATAAAAATAATTGTAAAGTAAAACTTACTAGATGGCTACTCTCTTTAGATTACGACAAAACTGAGGCTCTAATCATATAACATAAAATTTTACACACTAAACTCATAACGTTCTTCATATTATTAACACTTAACTTCCCACACTCACACACCCACTCACCCTACACTACATATGCACACTTACATTATTACACACTCCTACACAACCTAACACACCCCCACCCATACTCTCTCTTACCATTATCTTTACTAAATTCCTTTATGATTACTTTTCCAAATTCCTTTTAGGTTAATAATATAATTTGTAATTTGCTTGCACAGAAAGTGCGACGAAATCCCGACTTCCAAGATACAGGTTTTCGACCTAGTTTGTAAGTCGGAGGTCCTTTTTTTGTGCCCTGTATAAGAAAATACACTCTTTCATTTTCATTTTCAGAGCGATCTCTTCCAGGCAACCTCTGAAGTTAAGTGGACAAGAGATTAATGTTATATTTTATCTACTCATTTTGAACTGATAAATGACAATGGTTAAGTAAGTACTCCTCGGTCTCATTGTCACTTACAATCGGGATCGTGGTCAAACGCGATTTAATGATAAAATGCGACACCTAGTAGACGGCGATAGGCTCGCCACCTATCACGTTTGTCCACCAAATATTACGGCGTAAAGTGGGCACTACCTATGATGAAGATGGTTCCTCTGTCTACCCCCTAGGGGATTATAGACGTGAGAGTTATGCTTATTTATGCTATACTTTTTCATCTTTAAAGTTACCTTTGGACCGGACCCCACACTAGGCTAGGTCTGTTCCGTGGGGACCATTACATTTTTATTGTATAAGGAGAGCAAACGGACCACCAGACGGTAAGTGGTCACTATCGTTCAGTGGCGATGAATAAGGATAATAATAATACTCTACCTGGTGGGCCCGTCGACAGCCACCGCGAATCTCATGCCGAGCTGTATAACTGCGATTTCGTTGGGCGCCACTTCCATTATGCCGAATTCTGTGGTTATCTTTAACTTTCCTTGCTGGGGCACTGAAAATGTACATAATTATTATAGAACATATGCTTGAATTGCTTGCTGCGTATATACGAGTACAAAGTTACATGCAGGGGGAGATCAAGGATCGAAAAATTAATCAGTTGTAGGAACGTCGCTGTATCATCACGTCGGGGTCACCAATTGTAGGAACGCGCTATGTGAGGACATGGAAAGACGTAATGTCAGTTGTATGAAAGGGAAAAGGGAAGATCTTCCACCAGGCGGGGTGTTGTGCCTGGTGACCAGATGTCCTGGTCCCTATGGATGTTTGGAACTCGTATATATACGAAGTCCCAGGAAAATTTCAATAGCGCGTTCTACACCGATGTGAGTCGTGTGTCGCCACACAGTAATTAATCACTGTTTAGGGAAGGTCACATGAAGGTATTTTTGGATAACGACCTGACTAGAATCCTAAAGATTTAACCTACCGATCAGGAGATCTCCATCGCTGCTGTAGAAGGCGCTTTTTTCCATCGAGGCGTTGCAAAGGTACACATGTATGGCCAGGCCATTGCGAGAGCGAGCGTCGCCCGCGCCGCATACCGTGTGGAGACCAGCCACGAAGTCCACGCGACGCTCCGGCGGCGGTATGTCGAAGGGCAGCCAGCGAGACTTGGATGAATGGCAGAGAAATCATGTATTAAATGCATCAAGAAAAGATGGGTATTCATAGACTTGCTTTAAAATATCCATCTTATATTATAATCAGCCTATTTAAGGCCTCCGCTGTACGATGCGTGCGCACACGTCAGTATCCATTGCGGGTTTTGAAGTTGAACGAAACGTCAACGATTGAATAAACCATGTATAACATACGTAGATCTATAGTAGCTTATAGCTATAAGGCCGCCAATTGTATTTGTATTTTGTATCTTTTCTTCTGTTCTGTATTTTTGTCCTGTGTGCAATAAAGAATATTTGTATTGTATTGTGTTGTATAGATCTACGTAGCTTGACAAGACTCGTCGTGGGGTCCTCAATGGCTCTCCTCGTTTTTTTCCATTGTACGAGTGTAAAGAAAGCAGACGAGCAAACTCATAGACCATACTTATTGTTAGTTGTAAAAGTAGTCTTACCTGATTGGGATCCGGTTCCTGCTCATCCCAGTTGCTTGTGAGGTACTTGGCAACGTCGAATCTCTTGAAAGGCTTATGCACAACTGAAGGCCGGATCCTGAAAGTCAGGGCACAATGAATTCAATGAAACTTACCAAAATATGACTGAATTACCTACCTACATCTTTAACGCCTTTAGCACACTCCAGTGATGATGTCTGAAACGGAATCGGACCGTATTCAATCTATTTTTAGAGTCCTCCAAAGCTGTCTGCAAAACCATAGGTCTAACTACAATTGTGTAACAGAGATAGAGACATAGCTAAGAGAAAGAGCATTGCAGAGTTAGCGTTGAAGGACGTTTTCTAGATTTCGATGGCTTCGGTCCGATTCCGATGCAAAATCGCTCCAGTGTGCTAAAGGTGTAAAGTAACTTAATCACGTAAGTATTTGTTTGGTATCTCCCCTACTTTCGGTTAAAGTTTATGTTTGTGGCAACCCCGCTTCTTAACTGAGGTTTAAAAAATACAACCGTCATTCGACCACTTTCGCTTCCCTCTCGCTTCAGCAACACAGCACGAGCTCGCATTTTGAATTTCGAATTATTATATAACTTATCCTAAAAATCCACACCCCTTGCTAATTTCATCCCCTAACTTGTCCTACCCCTGAATCGATTCGTTTCCCTCCCAAATTCCACGAAAGTTATAATTTTGATATGTCAGTGGTTCCAGCCTGCTCCTCGTCAGGTCAGAGTACCTAGCATACCTCTAAGTTATTACAACCCTCTACAAATTGACGGAAAACTGTCGCCTATCAACATCGAAAAGGGAAGAACCAAAATTCGCAGGGTTTGTTCCGAACCCACCCCCCAATAGCGGCCGATCCCAGGCTGTGCACCCTCTATGCTCCAGGGTAGACACAATTTAGGAATAGTATTTATTTGTCCATTACGTTATTTATATAGGTACTTACTTTGTTCGACGTTTACCGATGAGTTGTAAATTGTGTAGGTAAGTTGAAAAATATCAGCTAATTCAGCTAAAAACATGTTTAGCGTGATTATAGGTAAGTACCTAAGTACTTAATTGGTACCTATAGCCAACTACCTAAGTTATGTCACCTACCATAGCAAATGTTCCTAAGGATCCGCACAGATACTGTTACCTGTAGAGCCAAGAGCGTTTGTTCTCGTGTCTTGGTGCGGTAAATGCGCTGCCAGACAGCTGCTCGGCGTAGAGCCCGTACGGACAGCGCTGCGGACTGTTGCGGCCCTCGGGCAGAGCGCCGGGCCTGCGCGGGTCCTCGGTTGAGAACTCCGACCCGAACCCGGACAGGTACTATACGTCACAGTATTGAGCTATAGATTAGAAGTCCAAGGAATCCAAAAGCACCGAGCTCAAGAAGGCGAGTAGTTAGGCATGTGTTAGAAAGAATAATATAATTTGGGCAATTAGGCACTTTAGGTCTAAAACGTCCAGCCAGAGTTTGGTTAGGACGAGCAGCCTTTCCCAATCTTTAGGATATATAGCAACAATGAATGTCAAGGACCCCTTGAAAAAAGGAAATATGACAATTTGTTATGTGGAGAAGTGCTTGAAATGGTTCGTGTAAATATACACATGGCGAGTGCCTGTCTGTTTCTTGTCTTGGCACACGTGATCACGTATGTATAGATTTAGAACTTTATATTGAATGTTACCTCGTCCTCTTGGGATATGCTCACGAACCCCCAGGGGTCCGTGGAGCCCAGGTTGGGAACGGCTGGATTAGATAGATTTTAGGAAAGGCGCGAGCAGGCAATTCCCTCAAAATCTTTTCGAAGTCTCAATATGACAAACGGGTAAAAATTATAATTATCTACACTGCGTAGTAATACTAATGTACGTAAATATTTGTAAAACAGTAACTGACTGATTATTTACGCAACTGAGTACTTACTCAAATACAATAAGAATTTGTTGATAAAGTAAACATCGGAAGGTAAGTTAAATTGGAATATGAACTAATTGACGTAATTAAGACAAATATCTTACCTTTAGCTCCGACATAGTTTCCAGCACAACCGAGCCGAATGATCCAGCAGTGGTGTCTACAAAACTATTTGTATCTGAATGGCTGTTTGCCGCAGAGCTGTGATACCGGTATGTTAATGTAGCCGGTTTGTTTATTGCTAGCAGATAACAGGTACTGCTATAGATAATTTTGGATGATAGTTTTGTAGGGGGTGTTTATCTCGTATTCATGACTTTGAGATGTGTCGTATCCAAAAATTCAAACCTAGTTTTTCTGTGGTCATATTCTATCTTCGGCTTTTATTTTTTATTACAGATTCTCCAACTGTTTAGATTTGAAGAGCCAGTGGCGTAGCTAGGTGATTAAGCCTCTGGGCAATAAAAATGTTCGTCTCTATTTATATGTAATTTTGACAAAATAACGGAGTAGGTACCTACCTACTTATTGTTTGTTAGTTATTTATACCTATAAATATACCTAGTTATATAAACTATTCGCATACTATTTAATTCCACGAAATAGAGAATTCTTAAAATTGTAAAATTCCCTAACAGATTTCGACTTAGGCAAGCGCGAGTCGAGTATCGCGCTTCAGCGATCTTACATATTGAGGAAGGGCGGAGGATAATAAAAAATTAAAGCTGAAGAATATAAAAACTAGGTTTAGACGAGACACCTCAAAGTTCATTTTTTGAAATTCAGATAAAGGAAATGGGCACAAAAAGCTGATTATGAATTAGCGAATTTTGAATAAATTTTCGTATCTATTCGTCAGTACTTAGATAAACACGAGATGTTTTCTTCTATGCCTATTTATAATTATGTAGAATAGTAAGGTAGATACTTCGGAAGTATGTGTACCAGTATGGTAATAATCCAACTGGTTTGACTCTACAATCTTCGAGGTGGCATTTGACGTTCTGGAATGTTTTTATTTGTGTTACATAAGATTACGTGTTATGGTGCAAGAGGCAGCGATTGATTACAATACAAAATAAAATTACAAACATCTAGCAGCCACTGCTGATCCGTCATCGGATAGTGCAGCTGTACTGGTAACACGAATAATCCAAAAATAATTCATGTTAGGGAAGACAACAGATACTTAACCACGTACAGTTTGGTAGGTATCTCAGTGCTGTGTAAATTGTGAATAAGCCGAAAATAATCAAACAAAAAACAGCTTGTGTTACCAACGTATATTATTTGACAAAATATCTGTAGTAATTTATTTTAGAGTGGCTACCCAGACAAAAGATGTGCTGTTTGTTTCTTGCGCCTCGCTTCTTTGATTTCAGCAATAGCACTTTACCAAGCGGCGGTAGCATGAAGGCAAGAACGCCCCTTGGGGAGGGAGACTAATTTTTCTTTCATCCATGGGTGGTAGAGTAAAGCAAATACAAGTTTCGCTGCATCGAACAGTAGTACCTATCCTTCCTTCAGTTTCATCTTCATTGCTTGCTTTATTTTTATTTATTTTTTCTCTTATTTTATACAATAATACCTACATATATACCTTCCTGTATTCTAATGTATAATTTAAAAATTAAGTGTCTTCCTTCGTTTTCTAATATTTTACTTCTGTTTATTAATATTTCCGTTATTTATTTATATGTTCCGGTAGTGTATTATTAGGGAGTGATCCCTGGCACTCATACCTGAAAATCAGCGCAGCAGTGCTAAAAGTGCTACGGCAACAGGTGAGGCAGTCCCCTTTTTCCGGACTGCACGCCACCTTCATCAAACTTAGTTACTTTTGCTTATTTATTTGTTTTTGTAATATATTTGTTTAATATTATTTTTGTCTTCTGTACCTAGTTGTTTGTATGTGTGTCGCAAATAAATAATCTTTCTTTCTAAAAAATGACATTGAAATAATGTACTTTAAGGTCTTAGTTGCAAGTTTAAAATAAAAGTAGCAGAAGTTCTTCCGTAAAGATTTATTAACATACGGTTTATAATGAATAGTAGGTAATGACAAGCAATTATTGAGTGATCTATTATTGTATTTGATAATGATTGGGAGCGTGAGATGGCTATACTATAATGATTAATGTACTATACTGAGTGTCTTTTCAAACAAGATTTTTGATGAATTTGAAAATTGACTATTTTTTTTAATTTCATCATTTACAGAAAGTTACTTTCTTGTTCAATTTTCATATAAGCGAATATAGCTACAAGTTGTAAGCCATAGCAAGCTATAGCGTGGCAATTTCAATTCTCATCCACAGCCGTTAAAAAACTAAAAAATAAAGCTCGTCAATCCACTCGCCCACTTTAGTTAAGTTTTAGTTCTAGTTTTAGGAATCTGGAATATACTTGCACAAATGTGTTTATATCTCTTTTATTATGTTCAGAACCGTAAAGTACCTCTGTAGAGATATACGAGTATTTATAATAAAATGGTGATCTTAAATGGTTTCGCAGATAAGGTGAAAGAACTTATCTGCGAAACTAATAATTTGAGTATCTACTAATTTTGTAAATTTTGTCGTCAATTTGAAGAGACACTCTGTTAATGCCATGAAGGTAACTAACGCCCACTACCGCCGGGATGATGGAGACAGTATGAAGTAAGTACATTGTAGGAAACGGGGTAAGTATATGGATTGTTTCTGACCAATACATAATTTATGGGTGGGCGCATGTTATCTTCATGTTTAATGTCCATAAATGGAGGGATTTGATACAAATTACAATTACAACAATGCTATCCAATGAATACCTAGCTCAAAAAGGGTATAGCCTCTACATACAGCATGATATTAAACATTATTATTATTGTTCGTATTAATACTTTATACCGGCGTTACTTAAAACGGAAGATATTGTCGCTCGTGATTACATTTCAGTTCCTATACTAAGCTTTTAGGGTTGGACCTCACTTGTCCGCACGGAACCGTATTTTCCCGAAACTCTATCCCTTTTCGTCGCTCAGAGATATCATTCGCTAGAGCGAGAAAGATTGCTTCCAAGCGCCCGCACTCATCGGCATCGGTGGGCCGATTCGGTGGCAGGAATCTTTCTCGCTCTAGCGATGAAAAAGGATTAGAGTTACGGGAATATACGGTTCTGTGCAGACAAGTGTGGTCGAATCCTTAGAATACCAATCGAATAATATCGAAGTCTTTTCATAGTCGAAAGTTAATAAAATAACTTATAATTATAATATAACAGGATTCTGCAAATAATAACAGCCAAATATAAACGTACGACAAAAAGACCTTAGAGATCGTACAACAAAATAACAACCTGCATCTAGCGTACAAGTGTACAGTCGGATATTTAAAAAAAAACGAATTTGTCGCCGACAGGATAAGTAGTATTTTTAGGCTAGCTTATTAACCCTGTTGAATGCCTGAATACGATACATATTTCCGTCAAAAATGATCGTTTAAAAAAATAATAATTAATAAATGTAACAAATATGTATATATTATGTAAGATGTTATTAATTTGGAATTATGGGATGGGATGCCAGCCCACAATAACACACCAGAATAACTGGTTTATCAAGTAGCAGAGTAGTGTTGATTCAATTTAAAATGTTTTTTTTCTGTTTGAATTTCACTATTCCACTATGCTATTTGTTTGCTTGCTTGCTTTTGTTGTTGAATGATCTCCAAGTTCTTAAGGAATAGTAGATAGTATTGCAGCTATGTTTATGTAATACTACGCTATGCTATCTACTATTCCAGTATAATAAAATAGTAACTGCTGCCGTTTAATTTCAAAATAACTATCACTTGATTTCTAACACGGTAAAGCTAAAACATCGATTCTTATATTATGCTCAACGATAAACTTAATGGTAAACAACACAAATCACAGTTACATAACATTTTAAGCGCGTAAATACAAACACTTAAGCGTTTTATTACAATAAATTAGTTCATAACATTCGATGTAAAAATAAAGACCAAAGATATAAACACCCTGTAAATAAAAATAAATGTAAAAATAATTTCAGTTCCATAATAATTTCATCTATTAAAAATAACTAAAAGTATGGAATTCGATTTATAAATAAATTAGACACTGGTACGTCGAAACATGAAAGTTAAAATACAACATTATTATTTCGTAATTATTGTAACGTTAGAATGATTCTAAACTACGATAGTGTAGGAGTGAAAATCACTTTTACATTATAATAGTTTAGAGTGAAGTTAGCTAAATCCTAATCTAAATATACATTAATATCACACGGCCCATACAGCGGCCTATTATACATACATACACGATGATATACGTTGATATTATTTGGTAACAAACAACTTATTATGAAAGCGAATAGACAACCACTGGCAAAATTGTTCTAACAATGCAATATTACAAAAATATTAGAGTACTTTTGAGACTTAATAGTACTATTCAAATAGTGAAAAACTGCTACTTAAATATATTTTTTAATTTAAACAACGAATTTTTCATTCTTGAACAGCACTAAACCTAGACCCGTTTAAAAGATGAACACAAAATAACATTCCAACCAAATAATCCTCCACAAAAAACTACAATAAATCCAAATAGGTCAATTTTTAAAACAAATTAACGAAACCATTAAAATTAGCTTTAAAAAAATTAAAGCTACAAAAGGTTTGCGATAAAAATATTTCTTTTGTCCACGTATAAAATCTACGGAGCTTTGCCATCATCTAAAGCAGCCTTATTTCGTGAAACTTGTCGCGAAATCTTTAAGTTCCTTTTCCGAGCTTCGCATCGATTCTTTGAGAAAATTGATGGACTGGTTTAAAATTATCCTTGATACAAAATCTGATGTTTGATATAAAAGGCGGTTGTCCGAATCGAGAATACATAGTAATTGTACAGACAAATCTGAAACCCCTTCCGAGCAATCAGGTATTTACAACTTGCACAGATAACACGCTCGATATAAAGGCTGAGTAGCTATTGGACCTCGATCTGACCCTTGCGGACTTGCCGCACTTTTGATACACAGTTTCTCAAGAATCGAATTAATTAGGATGGGGAATTTCAGTCGCTTAACCAAGTTTCAGAATAGCGCGGATCACAATACAACCAGCAGTCATTATCGGTCCCCTATAGATAGATGTTCAAACTAATATTTCCTATACAACGTAGTAGGTGTAGGTCTGTTCTCTTTCGCACGTATGTAATGGGCTCGCCTGCGGATTTCTCAAGCCTTTTTTTTATAAATAGATAGTTGCGCCCCGGGGGCAGCTTCGCTCGCCTTGGTTTTTT
Source organism: Hofmannophila pseudospretella (assembly GCA_947369225.1). Lineage (NCBI taxonomy): Eukaryota > Metazoa > Arthropoda > Insecta > Lepidoptera > Oecophoridae > Hofmannophila > Hofmannophila pseudospretella. Next base: position 4,532,915 of record OX376326.1, read on the forward strand.
TAAACCTTCCCGGGCATGCGCACAACAACTTACTAAAGTTTCATCGCAATCGGAATAATATCAGAATAACTTGGACATCTATAAGAAATATGTATGTTGTATGGCAATATACATTTATAATAAGGTACCGTCTGAATTTAAAACCATGCCGTTAAATGAATTTAAGAGGAAAATTTATATTTGGTTGATGAATAATTGCTTCTACAGTGTTAAGGAATTTCTTGAATACAAAGTTAGTACTTAATAATATTCGATGTAAATAAATTGTCATTTAAAATTAAATTGACATGTAATCATTATATTATTATGAATTGGTAATTTGTGATCCTTGTAAGAGTTCTTGTCTGACATGTAATCTAACGAGTATTAGCTAATTAGTTTTGTATCCATTTTTTCTAATTGCTTGTAAAATGTATCTATTTTAGACCATGTTTCTATAGAAATAAGTCAAGTCAATTTAAGATCCTAAAAGCTTATGGTGAGTCCATTTACCAACATGCGAAAAAGACTACCTGCACCCTGAATGTAATACACTAAGTTGAGATTTATCGTATATGGTGTAACAAGTAACAAGCCTAGGTATCCTTTTATACTGAAAACTTTTGCTTTCTTAATATTTTAGCAAAAATAAAAGCTGTAAATACAGCATAAATGGTAAATCATAGCAATTTGCCTTATATGACTAACCTTATGATAATATAGTTCATAGTTATGCATTGTAATATTATTCGCATTTTTAGTAAATTAAATCATTTTTATTCAAATATTATACCAATATCAATTTAGATATGCGATAAATATTCAAAATATATACATGTAATACTTTGGAAATGCTGCCGAACATTATATCATCGGATACTGTGATCACAGTTGTGATCTAAGGGTTGGACCCCTTCTTTGCGCACGAAATCGTATTTTCCCAAGTCTATCCTTTTTCGGCTCAGAAACATCGTTCGCTTTAGAGAGAAAGACTGCATTCCAAGCGCCCGCACTTTTTGGCATCGGCCGATTCCGCGGAAGCAGTCTTTCTCGCTCTAGCGAACGATGTTTCTGAGCGAGGAAAAAGGGACTTACGGGAAAATACGATTCCATGCGGGTAGATGGTGTCCAATCCTAAGTATCTACGTTGTGCGAAGCGTGCGCACACGGCGTATGAATATCCATTGCTGGTTATGAGGTAAAAAACCGTCAGCGAAAAAACACGTCCAGCAACGTACTTTGATACCGATTCGCACGCGCCGTGCTCAAGCCTCACAGCTTTGGCGTTAATTTCTAAAATTGTTTTATCCCACGAAAATGTAATGCCATCGATTCAAATAAATAAACGCCAGAGATGTTTATGAGAAATTTGGAGCAGAATATCTGAACCCCAAAACCTATAATAATAATAAAAAATATACTTATATGTAGTGTTATAAAAAAATAAATTGAGCAAAAAGGTACTTTAGAATTTCTTTCGAGAGATGAAACAATATGAAAAGTCTTAAAACTACAACTATAAGCTGATCATAAATACTAGAATTATCTACAATAGATAACGTCAGAAATCGAGAATATACTTTTAATTTAAGTGAGGAAGCATTACTTCTAACGTTAACATTAAAGAATTCAACTATATTGTGCTCTACACTCCATTATTTGTCAATTTCTTGGAATTATTTTTATTCCTGCACACAAGGTGTGTATTATGCTAATTCTTGAGTATTTGGTCGCCAAAGTATTGTTAGTTGTTCAGGCGGTCCGTAGACATCTGACCATACCCGCAACTAGGCTATGAGATCCTCAACATCATACCACGAACCGAAAAATGTCTATAAGTCCCATGAAAACATGTTTTGAGAGGTACATTTTTCAAAACTTCTATTTTTTTTAATCAACTGATAAGTAGCCTAATTACAATTAGATTATTGTAGCGTCTTCAGCTTTCAATTTTTTTTCTAAACCTGCTTATATTTCGTGAAAGTTAAACTAGTCATTTGTCAAATTTCATAATGTCTAAACTCAACAATGGCGTCGATTCCAACATGACCGTTAAACCTAAAACTAAACGAAACTGTCACGCTCACTCATTGTGTAAGAATGAGGGTGACGTTTCATTTAATGATTGAATTGAATTGAAATGTTATTAATTTTACATGTTTTAATTTAGTGCGTGACACCCCAGAATCGGCGCCATTGTCATTTAATATTAGCTATTCTAATGGCTGGTTTACATTGGTAAAGTGTTTATAGCGAAGTGCGTAGGACAATGAGTTAGGACAGTGACTTTTTTTCACTGGCCTGGCGATCGCCTTACTCGCCACTGTCCTTACCACTGCATTTGCCACTTGACTAACGCACTTCTCTAAACACTTGACCAAATGTAAACCAGCCAAAAGGGTGTTTGTGCACCGGTTCGATCCGATCTTTTCCAGAATGGAATCAATCAGTTGGATGAATTCCATTCGAGAAATGACATATTTGGACCAGTGCATAAACTTCCTAGGCTACGTTCCAATTAGCTTTTCGTTTTATCCGACAATTATTCTCGGGTAAAGTGAACGTTTTGTAACCAGGTATACGCCAGGTTTTACAAGAGTCGTGGAACGGCCACAAACAATTACATTAGATTTAGTCAACGTGACTAAATCTAATGTCAACACATAGCCGTCACTTTGACAGGAGTAAAAATTAACTCAAGATTTTTCTAGGGTAAAACCTGACAGTTGAAATATTACTCGATTGTCCGGTTCCATAACACAACTTGAACTTGTGTTTCGGAACCGGGTAGAGTAATTATTATCGGGTAAATAAACGTTATGGAACGCAACCAAGTAAGCAATAAAGTACCTACCTCTAAAAAGACAATAAGACTAACTGTAGCGTACTCCGTAAACGTTAAGCGTAGGTAACTACTGCTGAGGCAGCATGTTGCTCCACGCCGACTCGTATTTGGCATGAGCGGAGCTACATGCGGACTTTGTGCCATCCACCACGCTAAGCGGGAACGGCTCGCTCTAGAACAAAATTTTTTTTATTGTAAGTTTTTATAAAGAGAGAAGACGAGAAAACGGTCCACTGACGTAAGTGGTCACTGTTTTCTGATTCCCTGCTAACCTTGGGACTTAGGTGGACTGACTGCCGAACGATCTAACTGTTACTGTTCCAGATATTCCATCTGATATTAAACGATTGATCAAGATCTTGGATATATTAGACCCAGGGCTCCATTGACAAGAGTGTCATTTTGTCTAGTGTACCAAACAGACCAGCATTCCAAACCGTCCAGCCTCAAAATGTCTAGCGTCCCAAAATGTAGCCCTGAGTCTGAGTTGAGATATTAGTGCTGGCAACCAACATTTAAGTGTCATCTTATAGATCAAAAAATTTGTATGGAGAAATGTTATGCTCTGGTATATGGTATGGAACGATTAAAATTAAATGTGGTGTGATTACTCGAGGAGTCGAGGCTCTCAGTTCTAATCCAGCCCCAAAGTAGTCCTCTCAACATCTTACACCCTGATCCAATTATTTTCAGACATGACCTAAGTCTATTTTAAATTTTAAAAACCGGGTCCAAATCAGATCATTGTTGATGTTGAGTTGAGTTGTTGTTGAGATGTTAAGTTATGATGCCACAGACAAACGTGTCAAACTTATAACACGCCCTAACTCGATCGTTCGGGGGTTAAAAAATACCATTATGACAACATACCGTTAGTGCGCAGAACGCGTGCTCGACGGCGGCTATGAACCGCTCCAGCTCGGTACTGCTCGGCATCACCAGCGCCAGCCCCGCTCCGCGCTCGCGAGCCTCGCACACGCTCCACTCCTGACAAACAACATCCGAATTCAATTATATCGTCAAGATCAAACTGTCAATCGGACGTCTGACTTATAGTAATGGTAATAGGGTCGTCGCCTTCATAGTTTCAGTGTTGAACTTTAAAAACTGAAATAAAGGTATAGCCTGATGTGTAATTTACGGGCTATACATAAATTACGTCACACGATTTTCAGGATTTTGGAGTTTTGTAAATTTTCTGTGGTCACGAATGTTACCATTTGTGACCACAGAAAATGTATAAAACATAATATTTTTTTTAAATGGAACTCAAATTGGACACGTGTTTCGCCTCTAAACGAGGCATCATTAAGTTTTCCCCAATAAATTTAACAACAATGGATTTCCGTAAAGTGACTGTGGAGATAAAGCTTACCAGGCAGCACCAGTTTTCATCAGTATCGGGTATTTTGAAAGCTGTCAAATTCTTGATCGAGCCGCATGCCAGTATTTCGACGTCCGTTCTCATTTCCTCCACGTATTCTAAAATAAGACGTAAGGAATCGTAATGGAATTCTAAAATAAAATTTATAAATCCCTGACTAACCGTTATTGAAATCCTTTTAGTTTTTCTTGATCATCGTCATATCTTCAAGATCTCAGTTATTGGAAAACTACCATGACCCTAATCATTTAAGTTCAAACTCGTACCACCTATTACTGATCCCGAGACTCCCTCTGACATTGAGGACAGTTCAAGATCTTGGAAACCGCTGAACTAATTTTAATCTGAATTAGTTCCTAACCTCCTATAGAACTAGTCCTGAGATTCCACCTGACATCGAGGGCTGTTCAAGATCTTGGAAACTGCTGAACTAATTTTAATCTGACACGGCTCTCGAAAGTCATGTAACACTGACCAATTTTAAACTCACTCACTTACGCCATGTACCACTGAACTAATTTAAAGAGCCATGTCTCTCACGGCAAAATACTTTTGTATCGGGATCACGTCGAGGTATGAAGTCACAGACATACATTTTTTCCTTAGCCTTGGTTGTCCCACTGCTGGGAAAAGGCCTCTCCAGACAGACATACACATCAAAAATTACATTCAGTCCTCTTTCAGGACAAGGGTTAACAATTCAAGAGTGATTATGACCAACCTTTCAACAACGCCTCTGACCCCCTGTCCTTGAGATAGGGGGCGGCGCCGGCCACAAACGCCAGGTCCAACGTGTCCCGAATGCTGATGACCTCATGGGGGGTTACGATGACCGTGCAGGCCGGTGGGGGGCCTCCGCCGCGTGGGTCCACTTTCTTGACCCCGTCTTTCTCTTCTAAAGCCTGTAGATTAGTTTGGAATTAAGATTACTGTTACAAATGGACTGAGGCTTGTGTGTGGTAAAATCTACGTATCGCAATATAAACATAGCAAAAAAAAATGTCATCTGTCAATGTCTAAGTAAAGAGTATTAGCTTTAGTGTTGCGTACTGTCGATTTTTATTTTCCTTTACAAAAATGGGGTACCGTCATTTGACAGGCTCTATTAAGCAAGTAAAATGACATTCTAGACTACTCTACATAAGAGAGCAGCTTATATGTTATCTGAGAGAGATAGACTCTACACAAGCTGTCTCTGTCAACCACCATAAGCGCGCAGATAGATGGTCGTTCGGAAGAATCTTCTCTCTTGCTGTATTCAGAGCGGAGTTATTGTCTTATCTGTGCTGCATGAAGCAACATCAACTAAACAGATAATTCGGTGCGGCGTTCTCGAACCAATGGGGACATCGTAAATAGTTCAGACCTCTCCTCTCTCGCCTAATTATTTTAGACAGATGTTATTTAATTTCTTACCTGTGCCGCATGAAGCAACAGCGACTGTAGCCACGACGACGCGGTCGGATCGTCCGGAGCAGCTAGTAACAGGCGCCTAGAGTCACATAGCGCGATCTCGAAGCAATGGGGACGTCGTGAAGAGTCCAAATATCTTCTCACGCCTACTACTGAGCGAAGGGCTATGTTGTTCGGGAGAGGAGTAGTGCCGTCCGGGTAGTGAGGACCCCAATGGAGGACTCCCGCTCTGGAAACGAATGAAACCAATCAAATATGATGCGTTGTCATAGGCTAATTGGCCATAAAATTTCGGGTGCTCAAAACAACCCCAAACGGTGGTGAGAATTCGCTGTCTAATATGTCTAATTATTTTTAATTTAATGTGACTGTGTCACTTCATATGGAAAGCCGTGCCATCCAATAATCTGTGTGTTAAATATCCTGCGAACTTTGCCCGAGTTAAAACCCAAAAGTGCAGTGCATTTTCTGTGTCGACGTGCGGAAGCCGTCTTTTACCACAGGAGCTTGTGACATCCATCCAAGTTGAACGTGGATCTCAAGGTTAGTGGTGTCAATTGCCCGTCGATTTGGGCACGGGTTTGACATACCTTTCATCTAATCATCACACATACCAACAGTGCACAAAATGTTGAAAACCAGGAATAAAATCGCTGCGACGTTCGCACAATTTTTTCTGTCTAATTAGACTATTATTTCTTTTTGTCAAATAGGTAAGTAACTAGTGTTAATGTTATTTTTATTTCGTTAAATGGTTCGTGTGTACCAATAAATGTTTTCATTTCATTTTCATTTATAACTATAGTATTACTAAATAAATATCTAACTGATCACTAATTTATAACCACTCAATTTTGTTCTACATAATGCCGTGGTCCTGTCTTGTGAATTATCTTTTATAACTGAATGGACTATGTCGGATTGTGAAAGTCATGTATGCCCTTTCCTTGGAATCCCACTCCAGGTCCCCTTTCCTCCAAATTAATTTCGGGCTACAGTCATTTTATAGAAATTAGTTTTTCAACACAGCCTGTATTAAATATGTATCAAAACACCTGTCTCAACCATGTCCGTTCCATGATTTTGAGAATTCAGAGAATTCTATGGGTAAGACATGGGCAAATCAGACCATGTAGACAATAAAAAATAAAATAAGATATTACCTAAGTAAAAAGTAGCACGGCTCGAACCGTCGGCTCTTGTCCGTCCGGCACATCAAGTAACCTTCGAGCGGAGGTGCGAACGCGCCGGGAGCCTCGATTAGTCTGTCTCCTGCGTCGCCGGAGCACACGCGACCGTAGAAGAGGATTTGGGGTATCTGTGGAAAATCATACTCAAGTTTTGAGTCATAGCTTTATAACGTTGGATTGGGCACACATTGAGGAGGACAATGGAAGCCTGAGAATGGCACGAGGTGGCCAGGCCACCCACGACATAGTGGGAAGCATTCTAAGTTAATGGAGGCGCAGACGTTAGGAACGACATGTGATGAACTTCGCGATCTGGCGAAAGACAGAGAAACATCTTTTACTAGCCCAAAATTCCTCGGCGGAGTAACGGGAAGAAGAGTGAGAGAGAATAGAATAATAGTGTGGAGATTGGAGAAATATAATAAACTTCTTTATCCATTTACAGTGAAATAAATTATTGTTATTATTTTTAATAGCTTTTCGGGCGTTGCACTTAGGGCGGGCCAAAACAACTGCCTGGCTAACGCAGTAAGGAGCTGCCGATAAGACAGCTGCTGCATTGGCGGCAACCGCTGTATCGACAGCGGGGTCGACCTGACGCTTATTTATCTACACTAATAATAACATTACACATACCCGTCTCTCGTGCCGCTGCCTAGCTACCGCAGAGGCGAGCTGCCGACAAGATAGCTGTAGCATGGCGGGCGGCCGCTGTATCCGAAGCGGGGACGTTCGAGCACTCCACTCCAAAGACGAAGCCAGTCGCGCGCCCAATGTTGATTCCCCCGTCACTACCGAACACGCGATATTGCCTGCTACGTCCACGATCTGAATGTACTGAGCTTCTGGACCCACCTGTGATAAAAGAACATAAAGTGAACTATTACCCATAACAAGAGACTTATCCAACACTGTGTTATGGACACAACAGCATTATACTGCATGATTATTATTCTAATAATAAGCTGTAAGGCGTAATTTGTGATATGACTATTTTAAATACAACTAAATATTAATATAGTGAAAAAGATGCAAGTTATAGTGGTTATAGTGAATGAATCAGACGTTAACCATCTTAGATCTAAGTCATAAATGGATACCATATTTAGAGAGTGTTCCATAACCAGTTGAAATAATTCACGTTGACAACTGTCAATGTTCCATTACCGCGTTATCAGCAGAAAATGACTTCTATTTGACACAAGCAATGGATCATATACAGCTGTCAACGTGATTAATATCAACTGGTTTTGGAACATAGCATTAGATTAGTGATTGTACTATGACAACTTGATAAGTTTTAACATGGTTCCATCTTCAAATATGGTTTGGTATTGTATCCACAACTGTAATAATATCACAATAAACAATAGTTTACTGAAAGTTAATTACATTGTCATATGTTGAAACTGTTTATTTTTGCTAACTTAATAAAATGCCTGGTGTGATATGATTATCATAACATTATGGCCATTTATAATACATTGCAAACAAATAAAAACAATGAGAGCAAGTTCATCAGTCATTATTTATAAATATCAGAGGGTAATTGAGTAACAATGATCATAAACAACATTATTACCCACTATTATTATGAAGTAAAGAACTTTTCTTATCAGTATTTGTAATAGGTACGACTGTTTTCTGCCCTGTTAATAAACTAGTTTAAGTAAACAAATCTATAATTGTTCCAACTTACAGCAATGGCATCCAACTCATTATGTGGTAATCGGCATAATATCTCATACTCTGTGCCTCCAACTTTCACCCCAGCGACGTACAGTGCGTAATCCGTGATGAAAACTAGTAGAGGAGTCCATGATCCATCTTCCATGTTGTATGGGGACTGCACTTTCATCATCTGTAACACATGGGGTATTCTATAAGTGATTGAAAATAAAATTTTGCAACTAATGTTTCTTTTGCAAAGTATGTTAAAGAAATTAAATATTTTGATAAGTTATGGAAAAATATCACATCTATTACCCCCAATCAATAGAGATTAATAAGGAATAAGTTTGATGCATATGTCTGGCATCATATCTCAATAATAGAATCGATTTTATGGCATTCCCACATCTGGAACCTTGAGGACCTGATTACAACCAGGAAAAGTAACGGGAACTCCATAATGACAAGTTAAGGCTTAATTTTTTTAATTTAGGGTTATTCCATCTAGACAGAAGTTTATTGTTAAACAAGCTGGTAAAGGAATATATTTACCCGATTTAGAGTTTCATTGGGGTACGAAAATATCTGGAGCCTAAGTTTCTCATTGCATTCAATAGCCACATTGTCCTCAAAACTGTCAAAGTATGACGGCTCGTCCGCTGTCAGTAACCGTACTGAAAGCCTTTTGTTCTCAATCACCTCTTTGTCTATTAGCCTTGACATTCTCTCGGCGGAAATGTTGAATGTCTCCGACACATCTTTGAATGGAAATATGATGCTAGGAAAATGCTTTTCCATATGAAGTTTGAACTGAAAAAATTTGTTGTTTTTTATTTTGAGTTCAAGATCTTTTCTCTGACATACATTTTTCAAATATCTGTTTAGTAAGGCAGATTTGTTGGACTGCAGTTTCAGGTTTGCTGGACTATCGAAAAATTCGTCATTAAAATCCTCAGCTCCTTTCAAAGTTGAATTATCGGTATTTGAACAGTTATCACTGTTAGCGTGAGTTGTTTCGTCATTTAATTTGTGAACAGTTGAGGCCGATTTTCGACTATATCTGTTCACATTCTGTTTTTTAGGTGATGACAAATGTTTTGAAACACCATTCTTCTGTTCTGTTTCATCTTGTACTGTTTTATTGAATTGCCTTTTAGGGGTTGATGTTTTGCTGGATGTGTCTATGTCAGATAATTTCGAAATCAGCTCAGTTTTACTTGCACTGGTCACTAGTTCTTGGATAGGGGTTGATTCTGGTAAAGGGACAAATGTTTCCTTCGGAGCATCAAATGCAGTTTGGAATGTATCATGTACATAGCTATAAGACACTCCTTTATGTTCATAAACTGTGCTTTCACAGTTTACAACATATTTGTTGGAAGCTGGGAATGCTTCAGTCTTAGCAGATTTTTTGTCATGTTGAGCCTTCATATTTAGAGTCAGTTTATGTCTAGGAGATCCTTCTTTGGGTGTTCTATCACCAGCTCCAGCAGTTTTTGATGTCACAGTTTCTTTAGGTTTCACTGTCTCAAGAGGTTGCCCATTGAGATTTATTTCCACAAAATCATCTTCATCATCAATCTGGAAACCTGAATCTAAACTTTTTGACAGCTTCTTATTCTGGTTAACATCACAAGGTAGTGCCTCAACAACATTGTTCAATTCCAAACTGTTTTCAGGTAAACCTTTTTCAGGAGCAAAATTAAAGTTGAAATTTTTATAGAAATTCTTCAGGGAACCTATAATGTTATTGGCATCTAACAAATTCAATACTTTGCTGTTTTGTTTTCCTTCCTCTACAATGTTAGTTGTAATGTATCTCTTCTTTTTCAAGACAGATTTGACAGTGTTAGGACTTTGGGAGACTTCAAGTGGTATTTGCATTCGGTCATGTGATTGATCAATATCAGCTTCAGAGAAATATGTTTTTCTCATGAAAGGTACATGTCCATTTTCAAAACCATCACAGGAGTAAGATTTCTGTGCCTTATCATGTTTCCTATGCACAGGTGAAGTTTCAGTTTTGTTAGAATTTGAGGATGATGAGTCACTGGAAGATGTCTCTGAATCACAGCTGAAATTAGAATCTGAACTGTTAGAGTCACATCCATACAGTTTCCTACTTGACCTGGACTCATTGTTGTTATCTTTGTCATTTTCAGTATTGTCTGGTTTGTAATTTCGACAGTATTCAAATATGCCACTTCTGTCATTTTTTGAATCACCATATGTGAGAATGTCAGACATGGTCTGCTTGGCTACATCAGCAGCATACTTCGGTTTATCACCAGAAGCACACCAGGAGAACCTGTCCGTTGTAATATTGTTCTTTTGTCTGAACCTATCACAGTATGAACTGCCAGGTTCATAGGAAATGAATCCTCTCTCTATATGGATATTGTCTGTTTTTGTGTTATTCAAAATGTCTTCATGGAATGAAACTCGTTTCTTTTGAGAGCTCGGACCACTTTGAGACTTCTTTCTACATCTTCGTCTAAAAACAATATCTTCTGATAAAGACTTCTTTGGCTCATTAGTTCTTAATGCAGGCTTCTTTACATCATCAGTACAGATTTTCTCACACTCAAGTGCTTTTAACACTACATCGGGCAAATTTTCATAAGGGGGTGTTTTTATATGTGTTTCTACTAGAAGTTCAGGAACTATGTCGTCAGGCGCTCCTATGTTCTGGTTGTCGATGTCACTACGAGTCATTAAACTGCTTGTGGTGCTCTTGATCATATCTTGAGAGCAAGACGGGGGTGCATCATATTGGCTATCACAGGTCAATTCTTCGGCCCCAATCAGACTGTGCGACATGAGAGCCTGGCTCGTCGCCTCTGAAGCTTCACTATCCAGACACAGAACACCAGAATCGCCGGGTGTATCAGCCAAACTACTCGTTGTACTAGAAATCAAATGAGAGTTACTTTGTAAACACAGTTCTGTGGGCTTCCCAACGCTTTCGTCAGCATTCTCCATCTTCGTGTATTGCAGTGGATCTTCACTACCGTTCATAACTACTGTCGCAACAATAGTGTCGTCAATTTTATGGCGACGTTTGCTTTTATCGATCTCGTAGCCTTTTACTTCAGTAGCCTTCTCGACAGACATGATGGTTTCTAACGACTTACTCACAAGGGTCAATTTTATTTTCAATAAAACCCTTCTGGACCTCGAAATTCAATTAATTATTATATCCATTTCGTGTTCCAGTAATAAAATTCACGTAAAATACGACACAAAACATGACGAACTCAAGAACGCCATCTTTAATTTTTTAATACGTTTTTTTTTCCGTATTGTTGGAAAAAGCAAAGGGATCCGAGCCCATGCCAATATTTTTTTTACAATTCTTTATTAAAATGCTGGTGTGACAAATGTCAATGCTGTCTAGGAGAATCTGCCGCGCCTTTACACTGTCTGAACCAAATAAGAAACATCCCGGACGTAGTTTGGCTATTCAAAAACAAGCCAAGTACGTTTTATTTAACTTTGTTTCACTGTTCACATCATATCTGTTTCGCGCGCTGCTGCCGCAGCAGCAGCAGCTATGTCGGCGTCCATTCTTCTCGAGCGCGCGAACTGTAGCAGCGCGAATGTAGTTCTTGATCACACCAGCATTTTAATGTAGAAGTGTAGAAAATTATTCACGAAAGACATGGCTGTATGGGCTTGGATCCCTTTGCCTTTTCCAATAATACTGAAATAACCGAACAAAAAAAAACGAACGAAAGCGATTGCAATTTTACGTTTTGAGGTTAGAGTCTATTGAAAAAGTGCGTTTATTTTAATTTTTCTTATGTAATTACACAAGTGAAAACCATGGGAGTCTTAAATAAGACAAATATTCTTCTGTTTGTTCTGTATTTACTTTCCCATTCATGTGAAAGTGCTAAAATCAACACGCCAAGGGTGCTTCTCCCCTGGTTCGAGGATATGCATGTTAGTTTTACGTTTGAAATCATCGAAGGAGGCTGTTATACTTGGTAAGTTGTTCTTAGAAGTCAATAGATCATTGTAGATTTCTGAAAAGAGGTCTAACTTGGTTATATATTGTGTTTTTTTAGGAGTTTGTCGCGCGATGACATCATAGATCTCGTGCCGATATATGAAAACACTTGGGGCCATTGTTCGCGGGCGGCTCTTGTCTTGGTTTCCAAATCATGCTCGCCACCGGGTTCCGTGATTATTCTTGCCGAAGAAGTCAACACCGGCGAGGTAAGGGACTGTTATGAATAATTGGCGGGAAAATTAATTTAAAAACATCACATGAATGCTAAACAATGATCTGTTGTTTTGTTTAGTATCTTCCTGTGATATTTTGAGAGTAGGTAATAAATGTTTCTAGGCTAAAATATTTCCATCAACATGAAGTTAAAAAAAAATAACAAATGCATATTCTACAAAAAATAAATGCTTTGGTATCAAATGCATATCTGTATGTTCGAAAGAAGGCACTATATTATTATTATTATTATTATTGGATTAGCAGGCAGGCAGCTAATACTGGTTAGCCTGTTTCTTCACATTTCGTAAGTGGCTGTCTAATCTGCAAGCTTATTTTAAACTTTTACTACTTTACCGGACATTGATAGGTTAGAAAATATCTTTTGCATTGCCTAAATAAAATGTTACAAATGTACCTAATTTACAGATATTACGTGGAGATGTGGACATCGACACAATAAAGACTCTCAAAGTGATGAGCACAACTTGGAAGCTCTATCTAGAGGAAGCTCCTGAAGCTTTTGAAGTTGTTGCATATGATGATCAAGGTAATTAAGTGTGTAATCTTGAATGAAAATAGATAATTTATGTAACTAGGAACATAATTATTTGATGTCTGGAGGTCTGGATTGTCAGATTAAAAAGGATAAGGGATACATGAGTAATCCTGGTAATTAGTAGTACAGTAGTACTTACAATATTATTTTATATTGCAGGAAATAGGTTCTCAACTTTAGAAGGGGTCATTTTCTCATGGAGCATAGAGAATCTTGGCAGTACCATTGGAGAAAACCATCTGGTTACGTATGTATTTATTGACACATCTTTATTTATACAGTGGTCATAATTTGTATATCTCGTGTCATGCTATTATAAGTAAAGTGTAGCTAGAATTTAGGGTTTTAATTAGCCATAACACAGATTAGCCATAAAGCAAATAGTGGTCTTCATATTTTATAACACATATTTCAAGTACCAGTGACACTATTCCTGTCAGGGATAGAAATCCTGACCGGCTCAGTTGTCAAGAGGGTGCCAATTCAAATATGTAGAGTTGTCAAGAGAGTGTATTTTCGAATTGCTTGCAAAGTGTTCAAAGGATTGATGTTAAGAACAGTCTATATTATTCGTGTGGCCTGTAATACATAAGTAACTATATTCTTCTAAACAATAACTGGTAGTCACAACATTCAATAAATTCTTATTTCGTGACAACTTTATACTTAATTTTTCCAACAATTCTAGCCTAGTACGGTGGCGCGATACGGACTATGAAGCTCCACATAGCATCCCTGAGATTGAAGCCCGGGGGCTGCACTCCTACTCTGCCCTCCTGTACGGGGAAGCTATGGGAGAGTGTAAAGTGACTGTGTGTCTTGGAAACATTTGTACTGACTTCACTTTGCATGTCGTGGCGAGTGTAGTGCTGACTCCAGGGACAGCTATTATAGCTCCGGGAGACTCCCTGGTTTATAGGTAAGGAGACTTTGTTAATGTTCTAAAATAGTTTGCACTAGCGTGGGTCCTACCTCAACAAATTGGGGGGGGGGTTACTATATAGGAAACTATCGAATTCTGGGGAGGTCATATTGGGAGCCCCAACAAAAAAGTTATTGTTTATGGGAGATGAAAATTTATTCGGGTTTTTATGTCATTTGCATCAGGATTTTATGTTGGGGACAATCCCAGAGGCACTTTGACTCGTGGAGATCTTTTTTCTCACCCTTTTCATTAATCTCTTCCCTGGTTTTGTCCACCATTTTCTTTAATAAGAATTTTAAACAACACTATTTTTTTTTGTTTCCAGGGTAGTTCGAGCTCGCGCCGGCCGTCTCACCATCCAAGAGTTAACCGAAACCCCATACTACTTAAAACTTCCCGACTATTCCGTAGCTCTCTTAGAAGAAACAATAGGCTTAGTTCGCGGCAGTGACTACGGCACAACAACTGTGTCTCTCAAGACTGGATCGACCGAAGTCGCCTCAGCAAGTTTAACAGTGGCTAAACCACATTCAATCCGAGTGCATTTACGTCCATCGAATTTACTTATACGTGGAGAAGTGTTTGTAGTGCATTGTATTGTGTTGGATAAGAACAGTCATGCATTTACTGCTGGTGATGAAATGTTGATAAGGTTGACAGCGGAAGGGGAAGCAAATGTGGATTTGTTACGGTCAACTGAGAATGGAACCCTGACAGATGCAGTGGCACAAAATTCTGGACCTTTGACGATTTCCGCGGTATTGTATTCGATTGCTGGGAAGGTTCTGCCATATACGGTGAGTAAACATTGCTAGTGCTAATTAATTTAGGCGATTAATGTGCAATTTTTAACCCCGACCAAAACTGGGTGTTAAAGATTTGATCCATATATCTGTCTGTTTGTCTGTCTTTCTATAAGCCTGTTTGTCTGCAATATCATAATATATCTCAACAACTGATTATCCGATTTGGATGCGGTTTTATTTAAAAAGTATTGGACCAGTGGTTTCTAAGTTATTGGATCTTTGATATCCTAGGAGATCTGTGGAACAGTAGTAGCAGGTGTTGCGAGTTTGAGCTCAAAATTTTGATAATTATGGCATTCCCACATCTGGAACCTTGAGGAACTGATAATGACCAGGAAAAAGGAGATCTTCGAAGGTTTCTTAAATTTTTAATTTAGAATTATTTTAGGTGACATTGTCTAATGACCACATTCTGTCTAGAAGTAAGCATAAAACTTTTTTTATTGTGTACAGGTGGAAGGCATGGTTTCGGCCGTAGCAGTAGATCCATTAGAAGTGGTACCTCCGGAACTCTACGTCGCATGGACTGATACTCTTATGTACGTAAAATACTGGATTTTCTTCAAATCCTTAGTATATTTTTTTCTGAGCAATTATATTGTTAATTGAAAAAAATCTCTTCTAAATTTGATGGCGCTGTTAGTCAGGTATATTAAACCCCAAAAAATGTTCTTGAATGGCTTACAAAAACACTTTTTTTAATTTCACGTAATGAAACTCGAAAACCGTGAGGACATAAAGCTATTTTGTGTTATTTTGGAAGCATTTGACCACATCTATCATTAGATGTAAAATACTGGACAATGGAGTGACATCTATAGATATTTCTAGAACAATATTTTGTATCCAGCATATTTCCACAGAGAAATACCTCTACAACACCGCGGCGGCGGTAATGAGCCGGTGATATGGTCGGAGAGAGAGACAGCGTCACGTAGCGCCCTCTCGCTCGCACCCACGGGCGTGGTAACAATACGAAGTGCGGGCGACATCAGCGTACGGGTGCAGTTGGCACAGTATCATCATGTCAAAGCTTATGGCAGGTGAGACATGTTCCTACTACACTAGTTATTACATGACTGACGTGTGGTCGGTAATCTTATCTTATGGTAGGGGGCAGGGGATAACCCAGCGAGCCAGGGGATCTTTTGTGCCTTCCCCATTTCACACACTGGTTATCTCAGCGGGAAGGTTTCCTCACGATGTTTTCCTTCGCCGTTCGAGCAGTCGATAAATGTACGTAAGTGTAATGTAATGTACATGTAATGACATATTATAGTGTTCGCAGGATACATGGCATTGCATGGCGAC
The DNA here is from genome assembly GCA_947369225.1 of Hofmannophila pseudospretella. Taxonomy (NCBI): domain Eukaryota; kingdom Metazoa; phylum Arthropoda; class Insecta; order Lepidoptera; family Oecophoridae; genus Hofmannophila; species Hofmannophila pseudospretella. The sequence continues at coordinate 4,549,226 of OX376326.1, forward strand.
CGAGCCATCATGACACAAAAAGACGCCTCATTCTTCACCTGGCATATCGAGTACGCAAATTGCACGATGTTCACGTCAGTAAAACATAAAAAAATGAAAAAAACGTTTATTTGCTTTCAACACAATGATAATATAATAATAACACAATAAAATTAAAACATGAAAGCAAAAGGGTCCATGTCTCAGCATAATGGCTGACGACAGGGTGTCAGTACAAGGGTACGTCATCAAACCGTATGATGACCAGAACATTTGCGTATGCCTTTTTTCTTGTACCATGCAAGCCACTACGCCACCGACGCTTATCGGTGTTAGGTTAGAGCGAGACAGTATCACATGGCGTCCTCTTGCTCGCACCCATCTCTAGACATATTATATCCTTATTTTTTTTACAGAGTATGGTCTGCGCCACCGGAGTTCATCCAAGTGGCAAGCTCTGGCCACGCTCGCGTCGGCAGACCGCACTATCTCCACGTGGCTCTTACAGCCACGCATTCCGACACTGGAGAATTGTACAACTTCCACTCGTAAGTAACATCATATGGAGTATGACCCGCTCTAGAATTACTCCAAGTGGCAAGCTCTGGCCTTTGCCACGCTCGTGTCGGCAGGCCACTATTTGCACGTGGTGCTTACAGCCACGCATTGGAGAACTACAAAACCACTCCGAATTCACTGGGTATGTACGTTTTCACTGAATTTTCTTAGCTACCTTTCTTACTGTTTTTTTTTTGCATTTCGATCTTACTATCTTTGCTTATTACTCAACCTATTTGTATATCTATAAGACCATTAAACATTTTTTTACAAACGTTCTTTAGGCGAAAACTTGTAAATGGTATAGTTTGTTATATTATATTTACTCAAATTTTGTACATTAGCTGTAATTTTTCCGAAAAGAATAAAATAAAATAAGTAAGTAAGATTTCACAGAGTATCGCTCGCTCTAGAGTTCATCCAAGTAACACGCTCTGGCCACAGCCATGCCACAAAAAGAAAGGCAAAACGATTACGGATTGCATGATGTTCACGTCACAAGGGTAAGTCATCAAACGTAACACATGGTTGACGACGTTTTGCCTTCTTGTGCCATAGCCACAGCCGCGGATATCGACAATGGATAACTGTACTGTCACTATTCTGAAGTGAACCTGGTTTATTTTGGGATGATCCTTTAGAAGTTTGTTTGACGTATCATATAGGGATGTCTATTCGGTGCTCAAATCATTACCAATTCTTTTAAAAATAGATTAACTATTTCGATTAATTAATTTACATTCCATAAGCGTAACTCTCACGTCCATAATCTCCGAGGGGGTAGACATAGGAACCATCTGCATCATAGTTCGGACACTGAGTTTAGCGCTGCTAGAGTTTTGGGATAATGTTTATGAATTCGGTTCGAGGTGATATTTCAGGAACCTAAATTATGAAAATAAATGTATATTTGGCACAATCAAAAGTAACATACCCTACTGGTGGGGATAAGTGGACCATCCAATTTTTTCTATAACTGTTTGTTACTTTCAGATGTAACTGTGGATCTTTCGCCGTGTCTCTACTGGAAGGACCTGAACCTCATAATGTTACTTCGGCGACGTGGGTTGAACCTGCAGGTTAGTGCATCTCTTATCTAGAAGACTTCCTGGGATTTATTTATCTGACAGTTTTCGTTTTTCTATCAGTGTCGTCTGTTTACGAATGTTTGAATGTCGATTTTTGTCGGCTCCACATGCAAAAAAATATGGTACACTCGCTGCTTTGAAGAGTCCCGAATTCAGCATTTGCATTTCAAACTGTGGATGTAGTTCTCATCTCTGACCACCTAAGACATGACTTGGATCGTATGTTCAAGGTTGATGTCTTTAGTCGATAACTAGACAGACTATTAGGCTGTAAATCACAAACTAACCGTACTGAATGCAGGCTGAATTCAGTCAAGTGTAATAAATAATGTCTTTTCTTGACGAATATTTTAGTGACTGTTTTTTTCGATAGACGGCGCATGCTGCGTGCTAGAGTGCACATGGAGCTCTCGCGGTGTGTCCACGGTGCGCGTGTCCCGCGGGCGCACGGGCGACACAGCGCGCGTGGCCGTGCGCGCTGCGCCCACGCTCGTGTGGCCGCCGCATGCCGCCGCGCTGCTCGGCGCCACGCTGCCGGTATGTTTGAAAGGAAACCTCCCCTACTCCCGCAAAATCGAAGGTGGTCATTAAAAAAATTGGATTAGTATTTAACGTTCCTTCAAAATTACCTCTTATACAATAAAAAAATATATTCACTACGCAAAATGTACTCTGGATCTTGGCTTCTACAAATGCAACTATCATCATCACATCATCTTTATAAGAGTCTTCATCCCACTAGGACACTGTTTACATTACATATTTGTCCACAGGTTCTAGCTGAGGGCGAAGCCCTAGTGGCTCAGTCGAGTGATCCGCGCGTGGCTGAGCTGACAGTCCGAGATGGGCCTCCGCCCCACCGATACCCAGACGTACAGCTATTCACCTTGAAGTGTCGCAGGGTATGTCTAAATTATCTTGTCCTCTATTACAAAATAGGACTAGATCTCACAAGATTAAGTTCCATCATATAACTACTGGGATCAGACGTTTTAGTTTTGTCCAAATAATTTGTTTTAACTATTCAGAGAACCCCTAGTTTACTGTCCCAGGAAGATCCTGGTTACAAAATCCAGTAGCTAATTTTACAATGATCTTATGTATAGAAATTGTTAAAACTTCTTGTCTGCACCAATCTGCAATTCACTGCCAGTGTACTAATAGTTTTTAGAGGGCGCAACTAAAGTAGTATTTTATGACACGGACTAAACTGACGTTTCCTGTGTTGCCAGTTTTTGATGAAATAAAAATAGTGTTGTGCCCAAAGATCAAGTTCAATCACTGACAAATAGTTCACCAATCAAAGTATATTTTATTTTCTTCTGTAATGTCGTGATTTTTTTGTTAATTAAAAAGTTAAATCGCTGAGCCTCATTTTATATGGGAGCGAAATCCATCTTCTTTCAATACTATAATTTAACGTTATCTTTTTGGCTCACTGTTTGGGTAAACTAAGGGAACTGATTCACAAGTGAACTGAACGCATCACTATTACATTAAACATGGCAACATTATTTTACAAAGTGACATTAGCACCTGTCAGTTTAGTCCGTCTAATAAAAAATCTAGTTTAGTTGGAATTCTGTGGCACTAAAGAAGTATTTCATACACAGAAAGGCGATTCGGTAGTGGAGCTGATATCGCAAAGTGAAGAGGAACGCGAGTCTGTGACGTTTGAAGCCGCGTGCGCACCGCACGTGACCAGAATACGCCTGGAGCCTTCCGAAAGCCCCGGAAACTGCTCCGGGGGACCTAAGTATGTTTTCAGCAACTTTAATACAACTGCTCTAACGGTGAAAGAAAAAATCGTGAGCAAACCTGCATACTGAGATAACCAGTGTATATAGGACTCTCCCGTAGAAATACTTTGGGGGATATAAGTATGTTTTCAGCAACTTTAATACAACTGCTCTAACGGTGAAAGAAAAAATCGTGAGCAAACCTGCATACTGTGATAACCAGTGTATATAGGACTCTCCCGTAGAAATACTTTGGGGGATATAAGTAAGTTTTCAGCAACTTTGATACAACTGCTCTAACGGTGAAAAAAAAAATCGTGAGCAAACCTGCATACTGAGATAACCAGTGTATAAAGGACTCTCCAGTAGAAAAATGTTTTGGGGGATATAAGTATGTATTCAGCAAATTTTGTACAACTACTCTAACGGTGAAAGAAAACGTCGTGAGGAAACTTGCATACTGAGATAACCGGTGTGTAAAGGACTCTCCCGCTAGTAGCGCCCGCATATACTGAATTTTAAAATCTTTGGACTCTCCGAACAGATCATGGTTTTATGACGGGCAGCAATTTCCAATCAGAGCCCCCGAATTACAGAGTCATAGAGCGAGACTTTTCTCGTCCCCTTTTCACAAACGATCTAGCTCACGCTAGAGATCAAAATCTGTCTTCATATAGGTTTGTTCTGATTCCGTTTATTTGTTTCGCCAGTAACCAAACATGGTACATTAGATAGGACCCATTTAGGAGTTAAGGCATAAATAATCTAAGTTGTGAAGATTTAGCTCCTCACATAGAGCTAAATCTTCACAACTTAGATTCTAGATCCTGCGATCTATTATATGTAATGCACTATGTTTGGTTGGTAGCGAAAACCCGAAGCTAGTAAGGGAATCCGTTCAATTTCTTTTCATAAATTGCAACTTTATTTTATTTTTTCAGGATTTGGCTCCGCCCAGGCCATGAAGTGGTAGTAAAAGTGACTCTCCTAGACGCTATCGGCAGAGAGCTGCTAGACGAGCGCGGCCCGAAGGTGACGTGGGACATTGAGCCGTATCATGCGGGAATAGAGTTCAAAGCTGTAGACAGGCTGCTCGTGTCGACGCATTCTAAATACGCGCCCGTCCCTGTGCCCGCAAAATATTATCAGGTGCGTACTTTTAACATTTTCAATTAAATATTTTATAGAAATAAAATTGTGTGAAAGACCCATTAGAAATGGAGAGCGGAAAGTTAAAACGGGGGAAATAATAAAATGACAGTTTCGTGCTCTGCAATATCTCAATGCGCTTCACGCATCTGCACCAGACTGCGATGTGTTTGCAAGTCGATGGGCGAGAGTGTCTGAGGTTCTGTGAGATTATGGATGTGCGTCCGTCTTCAGTTAGTTGTAATTAATTATATATATTTTGTATGACTTTTACAGTGCCTTAGTATTACTGTAATGCTGTGTAATTTATTGAAATAAAAATAACAGTCAAAAGCCAACGTTTAAGATATTCTATTAGAATGGCGCTAGTTGTTTCCTGTATTCGCAAACAGAGGACTGGCTAAATATCTTCGCTTCGACGGCGATGTATTCCAGGAGTGTAAATAAGTACCTATATTAGTTCAATTGTAAACATTATGTATAATGTAAGTATTGTATCTCTGTAAACCAAAATGAGATTAAATAAATTGAAATTGAAATTTTACAAGCCATTGTTTTCTAAATCCATTTGTTCCATAATTGGCCTCAATGTCATCATTACGTCATGATGTGAAAAACTCTATCCCATTTTTTAAAATTATTTGTAATTGCATTTACTGTTTTAAACGGTTCAGTCTCAGTCCGGAAAAACGAGCACAGGATCACAATTAATCAATCAATTATTTATTTGTGAACAGAGGTAACATAAAGTAAATATTTTACAGTAAAAATTACGACGTTATGCACTGGGTTTTCTGTCCTAACCTTGCTACCATTGAAGTTTTTCTTTCAACAGTTAGTGGTAGCAGATGAGCAGGCCATCGGCTGGAGCGGTGTGCTCAAAGCGAGCATACCAGAAGCAACGGCGAGCATACAAGCTAAAGTAGCGGCGCCTTTGAAAGTAGAGCCACTGAAGGTGGGTATTTTCATGTAATTTATAATATCTTGTGATTCCCATTGATGTAGGGCATTTTTCTGTTGCTGAGCTATCTTTCCAACACCCTTTCCTACATTGTGTGTTACGAGATTTAAGGACAACCCAAGTTTTGTTTGAGGATCGCCAGCGCCCTGAAAAATATATCTGGAGTGTCGTTGGTATAGTGGTTAGGACGTCGAACTCCCATGCGGGAGGTCCGGGTTCGAAACCATGTAATGCCATGAACCAAAGAAATTTTCGGATTTTTATGAAGACTTTATGTTGGAAAACGTCGTTAGGAAACCTGCACGTCTGAGGAAAAAAAGTTTTCTAAAGGCATGTGAAATCCACCAATAAGCACTGGGCCCGCACGATGGATCATGGTCCGTACCACTCTTGTACAACGGGAGACCTATGCCCTAATATTGGGGACGTTAATAGGCTGATAAAAAACTAAAAATTATGCCTAAAGTACTCATTGCTTTAATTGTTTATATAGGTCAATTTAGCATGGGAAGGCGAAACAGTATCCAACATAGCGACAATAACGGGCGGCAGTGGGCGGTACAGCGTGGAGACACCTTCGGGAGTCACCGGCAGTGCCGAGGGCGGAGCCCTAGGGGCGGCAGTCCCCGGGCCGGGCAGCTACGACGTCGCTGTCACTGACACGTGTGTGGGAGAGAGACAGGTGGTCGAGGTAAGTTTAAGTTATACAGGTGTAGCAAAAACACCCTTGTATTTGAGGGGTGTCTGTCCCAACGCAGTGGAGTGGAGCCGTAGCGACTTACCTCGATAACAATGTCTTAAAATACGGTTCAAAATGGCGACAAGCGACTTTGGCGACGGTAAGCGGCGCGAAACGCGGAATCTCAGACTAACCCGTATTTTAAAGACTTAAGGTTTAATTTAAATTATTATCGAAGAAAGTCGCTGCGCCTTCCGCTCTTCTAATGAACGCTGGGCCTATCTCATTAAAACCAAAAACTAAAATTTCCTTCTATTATTTATCTTATCGTCATTCTCCCTTGGGGGAAACATGTCTAGCAGTAGACAAATATGGTGTTTGTAAGATAGATTTCCCTTCGTTTATTACATTTCCTTTCCTTGACCATCAGCCATGACAAAACACCTTATCAATTTCATCTACAGGTCCATATCGAAGAAGTGTTGAGCGTGGAAGTGTCGACAGCTCGAGCGGTTTGCGTCGGCGGCTGTGTGTCTATAACAGCGCTTGTAAAGGGCGTGTCACATCGTTACCTAGCAACCGGGCGTGCGCCTGAGTTCCGCGTCTCTGGTGACGTCACGATCCGGGAGGGGATGCTGTGTGGACTGAAGGAGGGTACGGGAAGGGTCAAGGCTGAGCTTGGTGGTGTATGGAGCACTGAGGTTGAGGTAAATAATTCATTTATCGTATTGTTAGTGGCTAACCTATTGACATGTTAGTGGCTAACCTATTGACAGAGTTGTTCAGACCGGCCATAGGCCTCTGCCATGGCTTAACGACGGCTGTCGAACGAAAACAACCGGGACCGACCGTTATACGTGGCCTCCGAGGCCCTAATCAGAGCCCCTCTGATGAAATATGCTGCTAACGCTCACCCATCCTGGTTCGATCACTTTATGACTTAGGCTATGAGCCCCCACATATTGTTAGAGCCACATAGGTATCTGTTGAACTCGAGCCTTAATATGGAAGACTACATCCACCAAGTAATACCGAACTCATTCAAAGAGAAAGATTGGAATTGTAAAAACTAAATTCTCATGTTCCCTCAGGTCCTGGTATTCCCACGGCTTCAAATAATCCCGGAGAGGGCGCGGCTACCCCCGGGGGCGCGACTACAGCTCCGCCACCACGGCGGGCCTCCGCCCCATCTCGCTTCGTTGCAGTACAAAGCCATTACTGGAGTTAACTATGTTGAGGTATGTATGAAATTAAATACTTTATTACTTACTAAGTCCAGCAGTGGACTAAAGTGGGCTGCTGCTGATGATGATACTACTGTACCGTGTCGTTATGTATATTTGACTGATGGCTATGTTACAGGTGTCCTCGACTGGAAGTCTGCACGGTGTGTCGTTGGGAACGTCGCGTGTCAAACTCACTGCGGCAGACATCGCTAACGTTGAAATGGCTAGCGCTGAATCCGAGGTGGAGGTAAGTCGCACCGGTTTCAGTTTTGGATGACGACCAGAAGTCACTTTTATGACATAGAAATAACGACGTTGACACTCTGATTGAAATATTAGAAGATACTTGGGATCTCTGGATTCCTCTCTGCTATAAGAGCGTCGGTGGCGTCGTGGCTAGAACGTCGGACTCCCATGCGGGAGGTCAGAGTTCGAAACCAGGCAAAGCCATGTACCAATGAGTTTTTCGGTTTTTTCCAAAGACTTACGTACATTTACATTTGCCGACTGCTCTGACCACTGTAACTGAACCTGTACACTGAGATAACCAGTGTGTGAAATGGGGAAGGCAATGGCAAACCATCCCATCAAATCTGACACAAGAGTCGTTCTATGTGATTAGTTCCTTAGAATGATTACGACCCTCAGCAATGAGAAACACGACTTAGAAGAGAAGAAGATAAAAAGGAAAATGGAAGCCTAATGCAGTCATGGCTGAATATTGCTTTGTAGCAGAGGAGAGGTGAAGGAAAAAACAATCGGTACTCCGAAGGCCAAGACCAAACTTGTTTGTTTATCCTATTTGTAAGAGTTGTTTAGAATGGTCTTTTCTATACCCTGGCATCAATTCAGGGGTGACCAAAAGCAATGAACGCTAAACGAAAACGTACGCCCACTCGTACACAATCTAGTATACGAGTGAGCGTTTCATTTACCTAGATTTGACGGCCATCCCGAAATCGTAGCCACTGCCGGAACATATCAAGCGAAGGTATTTGGTTTTGTTCGGTGGTTTTGAATCTATTTAAAATGGCGACAATCTTTATAAGGGAAAGGATCTTTATCTTTATATCTTTTCTTATCTTTTTTTCTTTTTCTTTTCTTCTTTTTTCAATCTTTTTCTTTTTTTATTCTTTTTCTTTCTTTTTTTCGTACTTTGAACTTGATTTAAATTTAATTTATTTTTATTTAATACACTTAACTGAATTCAGTTTGACTGAATGAGTTAATCGACTGATTTAGTCAAGTAATATTCAGTACGGTCAGAAGCCTGTCTAAATCACCGACTAAATCGTATACTGAATTCAGCCAGGTCAGGTGTAATAAGCCCGTTACATTTTATTTCGATACAGGTGATACCAATATCCGGGCTCCGCATACGGGCCTCTACACAAACCCTGCTGGTAGGATCGCCAAGTCCCGTGTGGGTGGAGGCGGCGGGACTAGCCGCCGCGTCGCTGGCAGCTCTGTTTCCACCACCACGGGTCACATTCAGCGTTCGCGATCCCAGCGCCGCTCGTCTCTACACCACGCAAGCGGACGGTGAGACCATAGAAAATAACTCGTAAATTAAAAAATTGAAAAACCCTCTGTTTAGCCTGTGGGACGTTTGATTTCCTTAGCTGTAAAATGATGGACGGCTTTACTTTTCTAAATAATTTATTTTAACCGTGCTCTCACGTGTTGATCAAGGTGAGTAAGCTCGGAATAAATACCTCCGACTTATCGTTATTGAGACCAACTTTCTAGTCATCATCAGATCCTCAAGGTTCTAAATTTATGTTTAAGTAATTTTTAATTATAACTATATACCAAAAAAATTTTACGACTGTCAGAAAAAGCGGTCATGTTACACTACGGAACCCATTTTGATCATCTAGGGCGAGGAATACTCGACCAAATTATCCGTTATAAAACCATCCAAGTGCGAGTTAGGCCTTACTCTCTATCTATAGGAATCCGTACTATAAATAAGAAGGTCTATTTGTCTTCCAACCTATTAAACTATTACACATAATGTATCAAGATTTAGTCAATTTTTTAGTTTCTAGATAATACCTTCCGTTCATGAGATAGACCTGGTAACAAAAGGGGTCTAAAATTGACTACTTTGTTGAACTTTGACGGCCGCTTACGTTTATCTCGACAAGCGAAATTGTAAATGTGGGAGTTGCTTCATACCAACTGAGACAAGTCGCATAAAAGTTCATAATGTTTACAGACATGCTTGAGAGATCGGTGGCAGAAGGGCTGTCTGTGAGAGTGGTGCCGTTGAAGCCTGGTGTTGTCACCATCGACGTCAGAGTACGGAATATGGGACAGGTAATGAACAAATTATCTAATTTTGATGATTATCTAATTATATCGTGGTTCTCTGCAGTCTAAAATAAAACACATCTTCTGTATATTCACGAACAGTAGGAATTGTACCAGTATTTTTTCTGTATGGAATTAAAAACGGAATCGAGTTACTGGAAAGAGGCGTGTTCGTCCAAACCTCGGATATATTTTTTACTGACGTTTGTCAAAAGTTCTTGGACGCCTATCACGAGGAAAAATATCTGACCCGTTCGTGGATGTCTCAGTATAAATTTTCGTCTGACAGGTATAAAATGCCCGTTCGTGGGAGCACTAGTATAAAATTCTGTCGAAGAAAAATTCCGAAGGGTTTCACGAACAGGGCTCTCGTGACAGGGTTTTATTTCTTTGATTAAAGTATATGCAAATAAGACAAACATGTGTTTCAAAAGGTATTTTTAAATATCCACTTCCCCACTATGAGGAATAGAATAGAAAAGAAAAACCTTTATTAATAGACCATATATAAAAATATCTGTAAAAAATATGTACAAAATATCACAAAATGAGTCGGATTATAAATTGGCCATATTTTACATTCTGACAAGTGATAACATATGATATGATCTATTAAAAGGGCCAAGTTCAGCTGAGTGTCGCCAGATGTATGCCTATACATCTGGCGACACTCAGCTGAACTTGAACCTATACATCTAGCGACGCTGGTACGGAAATATCAATAGTCCAAAATATCGTTCACAGGTAGCAGAAACCCGGTCCTGGGACAGCACGATCGAGATCCTCGCGATATCCGACATTCGTACATCCGTGGAGGGCCTTCCAAATGAGTTAACATCAGGCGATCGCTTGGCCATCGCCGCTGGCTCCATGATACGACTGAAGTCTTTGCCGAGAAGTGATTGGAAGGCGTATTCTGATGGGTCGTTCGACGTGACGCCCAGTGGGGAAGTGAAGGCAGTGAAACCAGGGCATGGTGTGCTAATTGGACACCATAGGGATGAGAGGAATAATGTTTATAGGGAAACGGTGAGATTATTTTTTTTGTATAAGGGGAGCAGACCAGCAAGCGATGATAAGTGGTCACCGTCGCCCATAAACATTGAAACTTACTATAATAAGAAAGGCAGAAATAGGTAAAGGGGTGTTTGTGCCGTATCGTGCCATCCATATAGAATAGCACCACCCCAACTCTTTCCGCGGGTGTCGTACGAGGCGACTAAGGGATTTTGTGGATACTATTCTATACCTAGTAGACGGCGATAGGCTCATCACGTTTGTCCACCAAATCTTACGGCGAAAAGAACTATGATGCTCTAACTGTGAAATCTGAGGAAATTAAAAGTTTCCGGAGGTGCGTGAAATCCACCAATCAGTATTGGGCCCGCTCGGTGGGTCATGGCCCGTACCCTCTTGTGCAAGGGGAGGCCTGTGCCCCAACAGTGAGGACTTAATAGGCTAATGATGATGATGATTTCCAGGCTATCCACGTAGAAGTATCAACACCACACTACTGCACGGCTGAACCTTCAGGGGATGAAGACGAGACTGCCATATATCTGGTTTTGAGGAACTATGTCGGCAGAAGGCTGGTTGCTCCCGAGGCGAACGTTTCAGTCGTGTCGCCGTTCGCAGTGCAGATTAGGAGAGCTGCTAACAGGTTAGAAAAATATGCCTTTGTGTTAAAAATAAATATCCATGTAGGTAAGATTGAAAGACATTACCAGATGTGATACTTGTTTTATCGTAACATACCACACTTTATATTGTAAACCACCAAGTGTAATAAATAATGAAGCTGGGGACAGAGAAAAGTGGAAAAAAGGCCTTTGCCCAGCAGTGGGAAAGCTTATAGGCTAAAAAAAGAAGATAAAATCGCGATTAATAAAATTCCCTTTATTTTTGGCATAAGACATGAATAAAACAAAAATGAAAAAAATATTCTGTAGAAACCAAGATCTATCAGAGCGACAACTCTTAACTTTATTTTTCGGACATACGATTATATTTCCTACTATTTCGCACTGGCATGGAAACTTCTGGTAAATTATGAAACTACTAAACTATGAAATTGAATCCTAGATTAAAAATAATAATATAATATAAGCCTTTATTGCTGTTTTTACATACTTTCTTATATCTATACATTTTTTTTCTTTTTTAATAATTATTTAGGTATCTGGTATCTTCCGTCCCCCTAAACAAACAAATGTCATTATCCAAGTGACATTTCAGGAGTACAAAGCATTTTCTTATACAGTCTGGCAATTTATTCGATATAATTATTAGCGAAATTGATCTCTGATTTCATAGTTTATAAAGCGTGTTCTTTCTGTTTCAGCGCACTTGGAAACGAGCTCGTGATCGCTGGTCTGGACTCGACGGGAGCATTCATGACGTTCCAAGCGACTGCAAGCGGTGTCGCGGTCACAGACGAGGTGTGGCTGACGGGCACTGATGCCCGCTCCGATAGAGTCCTCGGTTAGTATCAGAAAAAACCGGCCATATCTATATTACGAAAACAGGCAGTGTCATGTAACAATGAGTTTTTAGAAGACCTAAGTATATTTACCGACTGCTCTAAAGGTGAAGAATTAAATGTATTACAGCGACTGGCGGCTGGGCGGTATGTCTCGAAGGCGTGGGGTGGCGCGCACCCCCCGGGGTCACCGTGTACCCCGGCAGTGGGGTCTCTCTAGCGGTGCTGACGCGTGACGTGTCGGCTAAACATGTGCTGCGATTGGACCGTGCGGTCAACACTTATACTATCCATCAGCTGCCCATACAAAAGGTGAGAATCATTGATATAACCCGTAAATAACACCGCAAATAACTCGTAAAATAATTGTAAAATATTTTCATGAGAAACTTGAAGCACGAATATTTTATTCAGACAAGGCGGTAAATATATATATCTCTCTCCAATTGTCAATCTCAATTGATCGTCTCCGGTATAGTTTAGAACTCCACAAATGTAGTTTATTTAAAAAATATCACGTCAACAGATGGAATTCCTCCAAGGGGAATGGCCGGCGGCAATGGTCCCTCTGTCCATCGAAGCGGCAGGCCTGACTGCCGGGCCGCTGCTCTGTGTGGAGGACCAGAAATACGCGCTGGAAGGCATGGAGGTCGAGCTGCCGTTCACTTGTAGAACCAAGGCGCCACATACTGCCGAGCCCGTGTTGGATATTGTTAATGGTAAGACTCCCTTAGTAGCACGAAACGTCCTTAAAGTTATAGTCATCATTAAAATACATACTATCCCAATCTACGTCATAATTCTAGGCAGAGATGACACGAGAGTATAAATTAAGGACATTTCTTGTTTGTAAATTAAAAGGTTTGAAAAAAGAAAGAGCAAAATAAATATAATAAAATAAACTGATATTATGGATAAATATCTGGGAGAAATGAAACTAAGTATTTAATTAGTGGACGGCGTATATTGAGCGTAGCGAACGAAGATCGGTGGATGGAAGGACGGCAGCAGACGTTAAGTAAGAAATTAAAAAAAACAATCAGTGTTGCTAGTAGTTATTTACAATAAAATATAAACCTGTTATAACTTGGGTTTAACAATGGCCGCGTACTCATAATCCACGAGTACACGACCAATAATGTTTGCTGTTGTTTGCCCGTGCAACTATTATATTAGCCAAGTGCAATTTTTAGCTGATTTATTATTTTACCGAAAGGTATATAACTGCGGTCGGTGGCTTTGCTCGTTACGCGTTATATAATGTAACTAAACCTATTTAACGAGTTTCTTTTATCATTCGATCGATGAAGTATTCATGATCATATTGATCAGTGAAGCGACATACTTCGGCAAAAAGTGTTCCGTGGTTTCATCAAAATTTACATATACTCGTGTAATGAAGAGTGAACAAAAACTTGCATGCATACAACTGCTATTAATTTTTTTTGTTTAAATCAAAGGAAGTATAACAAAAACAACCGAATTTTTCAGACGCTTTATGAGTTTTACTGTAAACTTTTCTCTAAGCTTATGCAAATAGTGAAATTGGTAATTTCTACATAAATAGCGCATTTTTGTTTCACAGGTCAAATCGGATGCTCAATAATCCCAGCCTCTCCAGTCGTAGAGGCTTCCGAAGTGGAACTATGCGCCGAATGGGATGTCTACCGGACTTGCACTCGCGTCTTACTCCTTCCCCTCATCCGAGTTTCACAAACATTAGTATCTCTACTGGATCCACCAGCGATATTCACTATCACCGGTCACCCACAAGCTTTGAAAGCACTCAGGATGACTACGTCCCCTGGACTGAAGATCGAATCGGCAACAAGGGATAGTGATATCAGTGTGGTGGTCAAAGGGGAGGCAGCGACATGCGGTGTGGGATGGATTACGATAAAGTCGAAGCTTACTGCTCAGGAGTTTCGAGTGGAAGTGGAGAGGGATTGTGATGTAGCTTGCGGAACCCTGCTCGGAGCTTTATTCTCGATTGTAAAGCCGTATATTTCGACGCTGATGACTATTCTACTGGTGGGCGGTGGAATTTTGTTCTGTAAGTTACCAGCTTTAATAAGTTCACAGATATGTATTATCTCCATGAGGGCCAATTCAGCTACCAGAACTGTTAAATCTACAAATCTATATGAAAATGCCCTTATGGAACCTTCCTTTTCAACTGCATTGATAGATATTGTACAGTCACCAAGATAACTACTAATTTACATTTTTCTTTCTTTCATGCCATTCCATTCCATTTTCTATTAAGGACTATATCCCACCAACTGAGGTAAGAGGAGTGCTAGAAATGACAAGAAATGACATTGATTGGCATACGAAAATTGAAACTAAATGTTTTCATGCAATATATATGAAAAAGTGTTTTTGTCATTTCTAATACTCTTACCTCTAGCTATTTATTGTTGTGTTGATAAAGTCAATTCAAGAAACACTAATTATCTGTTAAATATTAAGTCCTAAAGGTTTTGATAATAACTTCTAAAGACCAATCTTTCTAGTAATTTTCTAATGTTTCATCGACGTATTCACTTTTTACTAATATACGCGTTAAGTCAGTGTTCGCACTCTCTGATTGGAGCAGAGTTCTGCGGTTGTGCTAACGTTTCGCATTCGCTGCATTGTTGCAGCGAATGCGAAACGGAAGCGGATCGAAGACATAGAAAAGAAAACAAAAAAATATTTCTATGGTTTTGGTCCGCTTTATTTTTACGTCTTACAACACCTACAATTCCCTTCTTCAAAGACAATCGTAACAATCACAGATCGCTATTTCTCCACAGTACAAAAGCGAAAACCGAATTCACAGCCCATACAACACCTACAATTCCTTTTTTCAAACCTACCAAAGCCTTCACAGATCGCTGTTTCTCCACAGTACAAACGCGAATGCAACAGAGAAGCCGCATGGGGCTTCGAAAGGACCCTAACCAGACGGTCCTGCCCCCAGACTCCCCACCAGCGAACCTCAATCGAACCAGGACCTGGTCTCGGAGTCCATACGCGTCCAACGGTCCGTCGTCGCCCGTGTACGGGGACGCCAGCGTGCTGCCTGATAGCAGCTTCTCGCCGAATACTACGCGGATGCACTCAAGGTTTCTATAGTTATTGTCAGATTTATCTGTGGACAGACTGTGAAAGACTGAGGTTTATAATGTGTGGGTTTGAACTGACAAAGACTGGAGTATGTCCACAACATACTGTGAATATGTGTTTGGTTTATGACTCGTGACGACTCGTATAGCTTCTCGCCTAATACTACGCAAATGCACTCCAGGTTTCTATAGTTATTGGCTGCTTTTATAATATTGAACAGTAACGGCACGTTTTACCTACACGATTTAACAGGGAAGCAAAATGTATGGAACTGTATGAAGACGCTTTTAAATTTCCGTCGGCGGTAACGTTTTAACGTTACCGCGGCACACCTAGACTCCATGTCAAATCGTCACGGCAAATTTAAGGGTGTAGTGGTAGTGTGTACCTACAGGTATATTAAAGATGTGTGATAATTATCGCCTCGCCCCTCGCGGTCGCACCTCCCGCCTCCTTCCACCTACGAATTGTGTACGTCCACGGTAATAACATGGACGGTAACTGCACGGTAATTTTAAAAGCAGCCATTTTCAGATTTCTCGGTGGACAGACTGTGCATGACTTTGAGGGTACTAAACTGACAGACTGTGGACATAATGTGAAGGTCTGGATTCGTTTATGACCCATGACGATTGTCAATATTCGTCGTCTAAAAAGACATACTTTCGCGGTAATACATATTCTTTAATGGAAGTTGCATTTTGTTACTAGTAAATCGTAAAGCGACTTACTTATGCGATATTTCAATCCTTGGACTGAAGTAGCTAGTTTTATGTCTAGTAAATCGTAAAGAAACCAATTTTTGCGATATTTAAATTCCTGGCCTGAAGTAGTCTTTTGTGACTAGTAAATCGTAAAGCGACTTACTTTTACGATATTTATATTTTCGGACTGAAGTAGCCTTTTGTGTCTAATAAATTGTAAAGGAAACAGTTTTTGAGATATTTTAACTCCTGAACTGAAGTAGCCTTTTGTGACTAGGAAATTGTGAAGCGACCAAATTTTGCCATAATGAAATTCCTGGAAAACAATATTATTTATGTATATTGCTGTCGATTCTGGCTTGGTAGCTAAATCTACAGTTAAAATGAAATGGAACCGTCACGCTCACTCATACGTCCATTCGCTCAAATCGTCTCGCTCTTTGATGAATTGATGACTATGGTTGATCATCTAATGCTGATAAATAAAAGATAGGTTTGTTTAAAAGTCAATTTGCTAAAATAGTCTCGTTCTTTGAATAGCGAGCGCGGGCGGCATTTTAGCGACACTATATAAGCGAATGGACTATACTAAATTGTGTAAGAGTGAGGGTAACATTTTGTTTAGCGATGTTTAAAACTCTGTCTGCTTAAATCTAACTAAACACTGATTAAATCACTGTTTAGTTTGCTTTGTGCCAAGTTGGTTTTAATTTTTCAGGTCTGGAAACGTAGTGTTGTGAACACTAAGGTTGAATGCCGTACAGAACTGTATCCATTATTTATTCCGCAACTTGACATTTATACAGATACGAAGCATCTGTGTTATTTTTTGTAAGATAATCGGACGAATTCCTATAGATAAGCCTGGTGGACTGTATGTAAAAAGCTAAATAGGTAGCTGAAAAAGAATCTACGGTAATTCAAAGTGACCATTTTACATGCATTCATAATTTAACCGGATTTTAGTTAGGTGTCATTTACTAGAGATGACGCGGTAAAAGAAGAGGTTATTTGTTACTTCTCTCATTCTTCTATAGTACCATCTCTCAGTTGGCCCTAACAGCATGAGGTCGTTAGATCTATCACCTAGTTATAAGACTTTCAAGTGATCATTACGGAGAGATGTTCCATTTTTTAAAATGTATGTATGTGGTAGGGTTTGGTAAGGGTCGAATTTCAACTTCTCTTTATCGATAAAGTTGTAATTTCATTGTGATATAGTTTTAATTAAACAAGACTTGGAGATTTGCGAATTCGATCCTTCGAAGTAAAAATTAAGTATTAAAACTCGACATGAATCAACCAAAAAATTTGTGTGCGGCAAAAACATGTTTTAGTAATTTAGGGTAAATTAAAAGCCATATCGTTAATCGTAAGTAATTGAATGTTACTGAGAAAGTATTTATGTTATGTAAAACTTTCTAAAAATAAAAATATGTGACATGTTAGTGACGCACATTGGAACTAAAATATTATTCATGAGTAATATAATAAAAACCCGAGCATCGTCCATAGACGTCTTTGTTTTAAAATAAGTTTTTTGTAACATAGTTACATAGTTTTTTGCTGTAACATAGTTTTTTTGCTGTAACATAGTTTTTTTGCTGTAACATAGCTACAGCAATCGTTGCTCTAGTCGTTGCACCATGCTCGATGGTTATTGCTCGTGAATTATAGTATAAGATATTGTAAGTAGGATAAGTTGTACAGTAATCTTTGACCACATTTTAACGCTATATAGTGGTTGTGCAAAACCCTGTCTTCCTTTCACCATCATCCTAATAAATTGTCTTTTAGAAAAAGGTTGTGGTTTCCTCCGAACCTGGAGTTGACAAACGTGACCGACTCTTATCTGGAGTATTTAGGACTCGAGCCTTGAATTTAAAGACTTAGGCCCGCTTGCGCGAAAATTTAACCCTGGGTTAACAGCGCGAATTGTCTATGGTTTTCATGGTTGCTAATCGAGAGTTGACGGTTCGTACAAGACGACGATCCACTCCCTATCCTTATCCAATCCACGAAATGACCAACAACCTATCCTGCTCACACCAATAGATGCTATTAAAATACACCAAGATAATGCTTAATTACAATACACCTGTTCTAAGAATATTAATTGTTGCCTTTTTTCCGCATCAGTCGCTACTTCTCATCTTATTTATTTCTCGTCCTTTCTTGAAATCAATAATGTAATCAGTGTACTAGAAATAATGTTAGCTCTGCTATGCTTAGTATTAAAAGTTCTTTATCCATCTTGTCTTCTCATCTTATGATAGGGGGCCGGGAATAACCCCAGCGGCACTTGGCACTTCGACCCTTGAGGATCTTTTGTGCCTACCCCATTCTACACACTTGTCATCTCAGTGTACAGGTTTCCTCACGATGTTTTCCTTCACCGTCAGAGCAGTTGGTAAGTCTTCGCACAATACGAAAAAATCATTGGTACATGGCCTGCACTGTTTCGAACCTGGACCACCCGCAGACACTAGGCCACCGACGCTCTTTAAGACTCCATACTCCAAATAACTTTTTATACTAAGCAGAGCTAACATGGTTTCACGTACACTGATTGATTCTATATAAATATAACCATTACACTCACACTCATATATGCAATTGATATACTTTCCCCCCGACTTACTTACACTTTACTAATACACTGACTGATATCGAAGCGTGTCAAAAATTCTGACAGTCTGCAACACAAATACGAAACTCTTGTACAGTCGGCCTCTCTAGCTAAAGTATACCATCTGTCAAATTTCTACAATTCAAATTTGAAGCCTATTGCGAATGCATTACGGTTCATTGCAGCTAGAGGCCGACTGTATTATTTCCTCCGTGCTAATTTTCTCACCTATATGTGCGTTTTTGCCACGCATTATTTATCCTAATGTTAGGTCTGCTCCTGTAGATAATATTAAAAGGTCTTAGGTAGACTCCAAAAAGTGTGGGAATTCTCAAAATTCCCATTCCCCACTCAGGCAATAAGTAAACCTGAATTCTACTCGACACCTGTTCTCCTATCTCCAATTTACTCCTCATCTTACCCTCTCCCTATCCTTCCTTCCAGATTGCAAAGAGAGTTTCCCTCCACCTCCATAATAGATACGGACCGGCTCGCAATGCTACGCAAGACCGGTGTTGCCATCAGTGGCCCATCGCGGAGCCCCACCGCGCGCGTTAGCGAAGATAACTTGGTGATGGCCCATGACTATACTAAACGATTCTTATAATATCCCCCAGAGCTTGTTCAGTTTAGAGTAACCACTGTTAATAGAGTGAATCCTACTAATGCGAAGTCTTCAGCTGCTAAATGGACATAACGCAAAAAAAGAGTATTCGCGCGGCGAGTTTAGTAGATACTTCGCCGTCAATGTGAACACGTCATATTATCTGATTGAAAACAGCAATAATATATTAGAAAACTAACAAACCAGGGCTAAAAAATGGAAATGGTTGTTACCTCATTGGTATCTACCACGGAAGAAAGATAATTCTCTTTTTTCCGTGGTATGTACTGTATCTACTATGAGCTTCAGTCTAAATACAAAAAATCAACCAATTCATTAAAATTAATATTTGTCCTACTTGTTGTTTTTGGGTCTTAATGGATTGGTGCTGCAGGTAGATTCCTAGGCATCACGAGGGTACCATCATCATTATCAGAACATTAATAGACAGGTTCCCTCTGTTGGGACACACGCCTTGAGTACTCCCCTTGCACAAGGGTATAGTAGATGTTAAATGTTGCGTGTTGATAGTTTGTTTTAGTATTTCAGTAGGGGATTTTCAGATGGTAGGAGGGCGTTATGAGGTTTCAGGATAGTGGGTAAATGGAGGCCGAGTCCAAATTGAGCATTACGTTCGAAAATTCCCATTCTCCATTTGTTGATTGATATTTTGTTAACATAATGTCGTGTCTTCAGCACATGTTTTGGTCTATCTATACAATACATTGTTGCTTCGACAAATGAGAGTGAGAAACAAATATATGTAGATGTCTTTGTGTATAATGTAGACCAACATGCGATGAAGACACGGCTTCAGTTTTGTAAGCATAAAAATGGTAAATGTTGCCAGTTGTAATCTGTAAATTATTGATGAATATAAAAAATGACATTCATTCATTGTATGTACTGTACTAGAGGATTCATGCGAATGACTAGCTATGAATGAGTTTACGGTTGTGTACTTTCTGGAAAATGATTTATTTTTTCTTGGATGTGTGAAACAGAGAGAAAGTAATCACTACGTTTTAGTGTGAAAGAAACTATGTTATGAAATAAGACACCCACCCTACTTTGTATTCATGTTGGCTACGATTCCAGGGTAGCCGCCATATCTAAAGCTAAATCTAAATTACACTGTCACGCTCACTTATATACCACATCGTGTACGAGTGAGCGGGGCGTTTGGTTAGCGATCATCGCTTTTGGCGGCCATCCCGGAATCGATGCCTATACATATACCTACCTCATACGTTTTGTATTTGTAGACTACTTTTTCATTTAATTGCTGTTTGTTTTATTTTTAACCTTTTTGTACCTAATAAAAATATAGGTAAGTTATTTTGTGAAGTCCTTTTGTATAATCGTAATTAGGGATCTCGCATAAATGTATTTTTTACATATGGTGGTACTGTAATTGAAACATTTTGTACATAATGGACGTACTGCCGTATGAGGTAGTTTACATATAGTTTGACGCAATTCGATTACCATCTTTAAAATAGGGCGGAAAATACCATTATAGCTATATGTAAATACCACACCAATTTCCTTTGGTTATCAAATAACGTCCGCAATTCTTTGTAGGTTATTTATTATAATGCGCGTATTTCTGTGAATCTGTATTTAAAATAAATATTAATTAAAATAATTAATATTGTAACTTTTAATGGCAAGGAATTTTAAGCGTGGTAAATGTTCTTTATACTTTTGTATATATTTTTGTATGTGTACAATTTAATGTGTGAAATAAATTGTTTTATAAAGCATGATTTTAATTTTTATTGAAAAAAATATAGAGGCTATATCTATATCCTATACCAATGAACGGAGAAACTATATCTTCTTTTGCTCGCCGGCAGTTCTTTCCTCCATGCTGTCTTTCATGCATTTTAGCAGAGTTAAATTAAGTTCTTTATCTTTAAGTTTCTCTGCAATTTGTAACCATTAGGTGGTATTGCATGAAGAGGGTGGAGATGTCAGATCTAAGGGAGATCAAAGATATCTGACAGATGTCAGATATCTTAAATGTGTGTCGTGGGCGAAATGTCATTTCTGACGTATCTTCCGGCCCCTGTTATTGAGAGATGTTCTGCTAGGCCTCGGCCTTAGCGGGAAATATAGAGGGAAAACCCTCCTCAGGAGAACCCAGCGGGGGCTGAACCATTCTTCATTTACTCTGTGATTGAAGATTCTCAAACCAAACATACGCTTTATGAGCCCTCTTTACTGCAAAAATGGTACTCATAAATCCGCTTTATGAGAAAATGTACAATTACGTTGCGAGCTTCATTCCATTCCGCGGCAATGTAAATTGAGCCTAAAAAAGTATTTTTAGTAAATTTTACAAAGCATAATGAACTTTATGGTCAATAGTGTAACATACTAACTAAATACCTACGAGCCAAAAAAGAAAAGTAGCTAGGGAAATTCTCGAGAATGCGCGAGGATTCCCCGGAAGACGCGCGACCTCTTTTTTGGCTCGTATTTAGTTTGTATGCCTTATGATGAGCCTTAAAGTGCAAATTAGAGTTAAATCTGAAAATGATACCATACTAAAAAATAGATGAGTGTTTAGAAGGTTTTATTTAAATTATTGTACCTACATACAAAAAATCAATTTTAATTACCTACGAAATAAATATCTTTAAATATTTTCTAACATATCCAAAAGGTCTTCTTGAGGAGATTTCGGAATGTCCGGAATGAAAGTTAAGTCATGATGACTTTTATTTTTAATACTCGTGTTGATGGCTTCAAAGTGTGTATCCCTTGGTATTTCAAGGGTTTTCTTTTTCGACTCTTGATTGCCAAATTCAATTGGCAATTGCAACTCTACCATAGTCTGTTTTTGAGAAACCTTCTCAATTGTTGATAAAAGGCAGCTGATTTCATTAGTATCAGCACAACGACTTTCGTAGTATTGTTCCACTGCGTTTTTCTTATTGTCGTATTTGTAAATATTCTCACCTAAATTCAGTAAAATCTTTGTATCTATAGTTGCAGGCAAACTAAAGGTTCCGTCCTTTTTTTGGAGGCCTAGCCTAAGGAGAATAGAGATTTTTGTGTGGTATTCCGAAAACCATAGGATCAATGTATTACTGAGACATTTATAATCATCATCGGTAAATCGTTGCGCCAACGATTCATATCTCCTCATGGCATGTTCAATGATGGATTTAGGAAAATTTTGTGGCATAACTGTGGCAACATTTTTTAAATGTCGGCGACTAATGTCAAAAATATTTTGGTTTGTAGCTACGGAAAGTTGCCATTTGAAGATCATGGTCATGAGATCCCATAGTTTTCCCATGGAGTAGTCGTCCAGCTTCATGATAGACGTGGCGGAAATATCCTGAAGAAGTTGTCTGATGACGACGTGTGTGGCCACCGGCTGAGGTATAAACAGTTCGTCGAGGAGTTTCGGATGTAGTAGCACTGTAACTATGTCCGTGAGTACTGAAATAGATGGAATACCAGATCTATTTTTAGTATCGGTTATGAATTTTAAGTTAAAATTACAACGCCGTGCTCATTTTCAGGTGAACGTGAACTAACCTCTCTCAGACTTATCCTGTCCAATGTTCTGGGCTTTCAGCCTCTGTTGGACAACGTAGACCATCTCACATCCCAAGTTTACTACTATAAAAGGCGTCGCAAAGTGAGACATCACGACGACTGTTAGAATAAACAGCAACAAACCACCGCTAAATAATCAATACTTTTCCAGCACAATGTCTATTGACTCTTGCTATCAAGATGTAATCGCAAAATTAACAATTAAACGCGAAATACACTCTGTTTCTGCGAAGCTGTTAACTCTAAAAACTAATGAAGAAAGGGTATTATATGTCTATGATATACTTCAGGGTCTGAATGATTTTCCACCTGCACTGGAAGTAAGCAAAACTGAAAATGTGTCTACATATTACCGTAACCTAGGCAACCAGTGTTTCCAGAAAAAAGATGATTATAAGGCATGGCAATATTACAATTTGTCCTTACTGCATGCTCAATTGGACTCCAATAATTATTGTTTAGCAATAGCTAACAGATCAGCTGTGTTTTACTCGTTAAATAAATATAAAGAGTGTTTAAATGATATCAGTGAGGTATTCTTGATGAAATATCCTGATAAGTTGAAGCAGAAGCTCTTGAAAAGGCAGAATTCATGTGAGGAATATCTGTCCAAAGAAAATAATTCCAAAGATGGTGGTGAAAAACCTGACATTATGAGAATACTTACATTAGAAGGCCCCAGAGATGCTAGATATCCTTGTGCTAGTACAAAATTGCAGGTGGTTTTTAACGAAGAGATGGGTCGTCATGTGATTGCTAAAGAGGATATCAAAGTTGGCGACCTATTAGTTCAGGAAGAACCTTATTTTGCTTTACTTCTAAAATCTCAATATTTGTTTAGTTGCAGCTACTGTTTATCAAGAGATATGAATCTAATGCCATGTCACAATTGCTGCTTTGCTTTGTATTGTAGTGTGAACTGCAGAGAAAAGGCCTGGAAGGATTACCACTCAGTGGAATGTGATATAATGCCAATTTTAGTGGAATGGAAATTCACAAAACTGGAATTACTTGGTCTGAGAACCACTATAAAAGCTCGCAAAGATCATTCTGATTGGGATAGTCTATTCATCACTATAAAAGAAGCAGAGTGCAACTTGAACAATGAGTTTAGAGGACATGTCAAAGTAGATGGTAAATGGGTGTATGACTCCAAGTACTACACTTCAATACACACACTAGCTTCTAATATAGAGAAGCGGGGCGTTTCTGATATATTTCAAAAATCTGTAACTGCAGCAGTGTTTCTACATCTGCTAACTTATAAAACATACTTCTTAAAGACTGAAAGGAAAGATCAGGTTCAAGAAATTAGAAATTGTGTTGCACATATGTTGCTCCTTCATATAATGACTAGTCCAACAAATATGCATGGACTGAGTACTAATATAGAAAGAGCAGATGGTAATTTTGTGAACGAAATCAATTTAGGGAGTGCCCCATTCGCTTTCCATAGTCTGTTGAACCATTCTTGCTCTCCAAATGTGGTGAGGTGCAGTAGATTGGGCTCAGGGCAGATGACTCTGTATGCTTTGAGGCCTATTAAAAAAGGGATGCAACTATTTGATAACTATGGGTAAGTTCCTTGTGAAACTAAAATCCTACATGTCAGAATTTATTCTCTATTTATATTTGTTTATACAATATTTGAGTTGTTGTGTCACACTAATGTGAATTAAGAACCACATTAAGAAACTTGAGTCGAAGTTGGAATTGAACCAGTGACCTTTGCACTATAGTCTCAACTACAAGAAAATATAAACCTCTGTACTCTAGTATTTACTCCATCTATGCAGTTTTCATCTGAAACTAGATTTGTTAATGAAAAAAATATATTTGCAGATCACATCATGCTCTGCAAGATTGTAAAAGTCGCCAAGAATCTCTGAAGTTCCAGTACAAGTTCACTTGTCTCTGCGAAGCTTGTGTTAACGACTGGCCTATGTACATGTTCCTGCAACCGGCCAAAAATATACCCTCACATCTATTGAGACGCAAAGAGAAGCTTCTAGACTCCGATGCATTGGAATTTCTGCAGAGAGGGCATAAAGGTACTGCTTTAAAATTATTTAAGCCATTGTGTGAAATAGCCGAGGTTTTGGAACCTTATGCTCCTTGTCTTGAACTGGCTGACTGCCAGGAGGCCTTGAAGCAATGTCTGATAATAATTAAAGGGATGTTGGTTTATGGGTTCAGTAATTTAGTAGAGTGGGATGCTGTGCCACCACTAAAATCGTAGTTGAAAGTCAGTCATAAAATAAATAATGTTTATTTATGTAAAAAAATATGTATTACAATCTTTGTCGTGAAACTATTCACTGACTGATTTATTCTATTTAATATTTATCTAACACAGCTCAGCATCATTAGGGTTATACTTATTATTCTATGACTCAATTGGGTTATTCCTAAAAGACTACCAATGAGGCAGTCTTGTCAGACTTGTCTACTTTTCTATCTTATTAATCTATCTTCTAGTGCTAGTTTTAAGAATAACTTTATAAAACTATTCACATATTGTTTTGCTATGCATTTACATATAAGAGAATGCCATGTATGTTATATTAATAATATCTAAAAGTGTTATGCCAAATACAAAGTAAGTAATAAAGTAATTACACTGATATATTTCCTACTTTTCTTTTCTAACTTATGTGTTGTAGACAATGGCTGTCATGGGTATGTGGAGGATTTTGTTCGGGGTGGGATTTTCCTTCACAAACAGATTGTATGTTTTAATTTCGAAGTGTAGGTTTCTGTCCCACCCTTGCGCACGGCCATACAGCTTGTCCTGTCCACTGTATGAGAGGTAGGTAAATTGGTGTGATTACACCTTTACTAATTAGTGTATATCCTCTATCCGCGTAGGCAAATCAAATTGATATAAAATTTGTAATAAAAGTACAATAAAACAAATGTTATAACTAGTATGGTACCCCTTCGCACTCGAGGGCAAAGTTCTGCCTTCTCTTGTATTTATTTTGGCACTAATCAATTCAGAGTTCTGTGTAACTTTATCTTCATTCAGTAACGTAATTCTACCGGATATTCTGGGCTTTATAGGACTGTAGTCTTTTAGATAGGCGAGCACAGATGTCACTTCATTGTATGGTACTGTTTCCTTAGGCAGATCTTCGAACATCTTGTAGCCATCACCTGTGTCTGCTAAGAAAGTAGACATTATTAATCTGTATTCGTATTTATCTTGTATATCACTTAGTTCAGGTTCGTAACAATTTGAACAAACAGCTTTAGCATCTATAACACGCGAGCCAGGAGATTTGGCCAAATCGTAAATTACTTTCATTCCTGAGAACTGTAGGAACTGTCCTGAAGTATCGATAGTGCGCCAGGCGTCCACCGAATGCTCAAGGGTTTGCTTCAGTATTGTGCCGTTCATGGTCAAAATAGTTAGAGTATCCGAGAAAGGCAATACAGTTATCCAGTCACCTCTAGTTACATTAAATGGCAGCTCTTCTCGCTGTTGTATGGACGCTCTTATTCTTCCTCCCTGAGTCAAGGCAATGTTCACATTCGGATAATCTTCGTAGTGATATTGTTCAGTGTAATATAGAAGTGAATCAGTGATTACGTTTCCTATATTGCACTCTCGTAAACGACAATCTTCTCCGTTCAGAAACACCATCGAACTGCCAACAACTTCATTACTTATTTTGTCAATGTTTTTGCGATATTTATTTACAAGTTCTAAAATTTCGGGGTCTTTTGGTATTTCATTATTTAATAATATAGGTGTTCCATCATATTGTATTATTTCGCCATCGAGATCAAAAATAACGTGCAACTTTCCCATGTATTTCGTGTATGCGTATGCTTGTACAACTGGTACCATCCTGCCTGATTTCTGTTTAACTATTGTGGGGTAGGGTCCTTGCGGAAATTCTGGTTTTTCTGCTGTACTGTTGCCATTCCAGAGAAAAGTGTTAGAATGTCCTCCAATAACTAAATCGATATCTTTTACTCGTCTTGCTATTTCTAAATCTTTTATGAAACCGGAATGTCCCAGGGCTATTAGAATGTTAACGCCTTGTTCCTTTAGTTTACAAACTTCTCTTCTTAAAGCTATAACTTCATCTTCATATTCGACTTTATTTTTTGGAGCTAAATTTTTTGTTTCTGGCGTCAAATATCCAATTATGCCAATTTTGACGAATTTTTTTACCAATACTATGGATTTGTAGAGATTGGGTTCCATTTCCAATTCCGGCACGTTGTCCATGATGAGGTTGGCTGCTAGCACGGGTGATGACAGATTTCGGATGAACGGTACGACTCCTTCCACTGCTTCGTCGAATTCGTGATTTCCAAGGGACTGAAAGGAAAGTTAAATTTTTCATTGCTTAGTGTGCCGTTGACTATTATTTAGGTGAACTGATACAATAAGATTTGGGTATTTTGGTACAAAAAAGAACAGTCATTAGGTAAATGTGAAATCATGTATTTATTTTAAACACATTATCATCAAGGTGAAGTGAGATGAACTAAAAGTTATATTACTTTTTAAAATAATTATGACAGCATCCTCGTACTTCCGATCAAAACCATTATAATACAACTAAATGGATTTCAATACGTCGTTGCTTGAACTTGGCTTGAGGTACTGCTGTACGCCTTGATCTTCTCTTCGTATATTTTAGTAGCGTGGCGACCTATTGGCATTTAATACTTCACCTTTATTTAGTGCTGTAAATACGTACGGCTATAGTTAAACTAGATTATTGAGAGCTCTGTCGTGTAGTCAATGATATCTGTATAGTTTAACACAAATAAGTTATTAAGGTTTTTCTGATATTGTAATTCTGCCTTCCTTTGCTGGGAATACTGGGCTGTGTTTTAGAAGATAATCTTTAGTGCACAATAGTTCGTTAAAAGGTAAAGTTTCTGATGGCAGGTTCTTTAACATGGAATAGTTGTCTCCGCCCTTGAATAGGTATCTGGCCATTATAACTTTATAAACTTGAGTTTCTTCCACTTTGGAATATTTAGTTTCATTACAATTCCAACATCTTGCTATTAATTTAATTACCCTTGAACCAACTGGTTTCGAAGGATTATACACAACTTTTAAGCCAGAAACCTGAAGAAATCGTTTACTCTTCTGTTCTTCATAACTAGCAACCGAATGCTCAAGCATTTTTAAAAGAACACTACCAGTCATTTTCACCTTTATCAGAATATCTGCGTAAGGCATGGTGTCTATCAAATGCCCTTTGGTTATGGGTGTGGGATGTTCTGTTGATATTTTTACAGATGACCTAATATCACCTGCCCGGATTATTGCAACTGGAGCATCAGTCCAGTGTTTTCTCTTGTGAAAATTTGCGTAGTAGTAAACTACAGAGTCTGTAATTAGATTTCCTAGATTGCATTCCATTTTCTCACAATTTTCACCGTCAAGATCAACTAATGTACTTCCGACTAATTCGTTCGCGATATTTCTTAAATCTCTTCGATAGCGTTTCAAGATAGCCAAAGTATATGAGTCCTGAGGTATCGTTCTATCGAGAAGGATTGGCGCTCCGTGTAAGCTAATGTTTCCTTTAGAATCAAGTACTAGGTGCAGCTTGCCGATGTATTTTGTGAAAGCATAAGCTTGGACAACTGCCACTCGTCTCCCAGAACGTTGGTTCACGTATGTTGGATAAGGTCCTTGAGGAACTTCTATGTTAAGTTTTGTTCCGTTATTCGACAAGAGAGTGTGACTAAAGCCACCAATCACTAAATGTAAACCTTCTACTTCTTGTGCTATTTGTTGGTCTCTTATGTAACCTGATTGACCAAGTGCAATAACTATATCGGCTCTTTCATTTTGTAGTTTGAAAACTTCGTTTTGTATCGCAACAATTTCATCTATGTATTCAACATCGTTTTGAATTGTCAATAACTTCGTTCTTGGTGTTACATACCCTATTATGCCTATTACAATACCAGATATATCGAATACAACAGATTTCAGAAGGTTTGTTTCACTTGATAATTCGGGAACTTTACTTAGATTGAGATTGGCACTTAAGACCGGACACACCAGTTTGTTTATGAAGGGAATGAGTCCACTGATGCCTTCGTCGAACTCGTGTGTTCCGAGAGACTGAAACAAAGAATTTGGTAAACATTTCCTATCTGTAGCCCTATACATGTTGTTTTATTATGAATATAGGGTAATTAAGAAATGCATTGGTTATACCTATAACAAGTCAATACCATGTCCTAATTGTTTAGGAGAAAATACGGTCGTAACGAAATTATTGATGTTAAAATCAATACCTTAACTGAATTCCAAAAAGGGGTTTACTATTTAACATCTTATTATTCAGATTGTCGAGGGTTCATGTGGTCTTGACGATCGCCAACCTTAATTGAAGCTGGTACCCCGAGAATAATATGCAGAGTTGGTAGCTCTTTAAAAATACATTGAGCCACCGAAAAATAAACAATTCATCGAAACTAATAAAATCTTAATCGTATTTTAGAGAAATATGTTTTTATGAATTATAGGTAAATCTATAAAATGTAAGTAGGTGGGTATACGTAGATCATGACAAATAAAAAATATATTGATGTATGATTATATTTGAAGATTATTATTGTAAATCTTGAAGTATTGTAATTCTCCCGTCAATTTCTGGAAAAACAGGACTGTGTTGTTGAATATAATTGGTCAAACATAATTGTCCATTAAACGGTAAAGTTTGCGAAGACAGGTTTCTGAACATGGTATATCCATTCTCGCCACTGAATAAAAATAGTGTCATTATGACGCCATAAGTTTCGCTATCATGTACTTTATAGTACTGGGGTATATTGCAGAGTCCACATTTTGCTATTACCTCAACAACTCTCAACCCTATTGGTTTTTTGGGATCATATACAACTTTTAAACCAGTAAATTGTAGGAATTCAGTTGCTAGTGGTATACCGTATCTTGCAACGGAATGTTCGAGCATTTGGTAAATGACTCTACCAGTCATTTCAACTCTTACTAGACTGTTCGGATAAGGCATAATCGTTAACAGATCTCCTTTGGTTATTGGTGCAGGCATTTCTTGGGATTTACCTACTGATGACCCAATAGCACCTGCTTGTATAATAGCTATTGGAGCGTCCGTCCAATATTGTCCTTTATAAAGCTTTGCGTAGTGGTAAACTATAGAGTCTGTGATTAAATTGCCTAGGTTACATTCCTCTTTCCCGCAATGTTCACCATCAATTATAAAGAATGTTTCACCTACTGCTTCATTCAAGTTCCTTTGAATTTTATGGCGGTAATTCTCTACGATAGATAATACACTAGGATCTTCAGCTATAGTTCTATCGAGGAGGACAGGACTTCCGATTGCATCGATAATATCTCCATTAGCACTAAATACCATGTGTAATATTCCTAGATATTTCGTAAATCCGTAAGCTTGAACCACTGGAATTTTCCTCCCAGAAGATTGGGTTACATAAGTTGGATAAGGTCCTTCAGGGACTTCTACATCAGGGCTTCTACCGGTAAACAGGAAACTGTGACTTTCGCTTCCAATTACTAAATGTAAACCTTCAACGTCTCTTGCTATTTGTTGATCTTTAATAAAACCAGAGTGTCCTAGGGCTATGATTATACGAGCTCCTTTGTTTTTTAATTTAGTGACTTCTATTCGTATTGCAGCAATTTCATCTTGGTATCCAACACCATTTGCGATTGGTAATTCTTTAGTTGTCGGTGTTATATATCCTATTACCCCTATTTGAATACCCGATATGTTAATTTCAGTAGATTTCATAAAGTTGGTGTGATTAGTTAATTCGGGAACGTTAGTTAAGTCGAGATTCGCGGCTAGAACTGGACATGCCAAGTTTTCTATGAAGGGAATTAGCCCAATGATGCCGTCGTCGAACTCGTGTTTTCCGAGAGACTGAAACAAAAAATTCGTAAACATTTCCTATTGTGTATTGAGTGATTGATACCTATTATTTTTGCTTTTTCTGTACATTATAGAGATTTAAAAGTAGTAAAACGAATTACAAGTGAACAGGTTTATTTCTTAGATATATTTTTCACGTCGCATCTAGCAATTTGTCATTCTAGTTATTATTTAACAATTACAAATTTGGTAGTTCACGGAGTTTGCTTTTAGGCAGGAGCACCATTCTAAAATACTCCTACCGGTTTACGGGTAAATAATATATCCTTGCATGTATACGTTCTTCAATCAAATAGTTAATCGAATTATGATAAAAATAGGGAAATAAATTAATAAAATGACAAATTCGTATCTGGTCTTATAAATATATTCATGGATCACTAAGGAACTTCTACGCTTCGTACTTCTTTTGTCTTCTTACTTATATTTAAAAGTATAAATAAGTAATCTGTATAAGTAGGCATGTACCTAGTGCAGAATTGTAATTCTCCCTTCAATTTCTGGTAATATTAATCTATGATCTCTGATATAATGTTGAGTACATACAAAATCATTATAGGGCAACACTTTGAAGGACTGGTTTTTTAACATAGAAAATCCATCTCCACCTTTCTGCAAGAAGTCTGACATGAGCACGTTATATACTTGCCTTATTTCTATTGTAGAGTATTTTGGTATATCACAAAACCAACATCTTGCTTCTGCACTGATGACCCTTGAGCCTACAGGCCTCTTTAGATCATATACAACTCTTAAACCAGAAACGTGTAAAAATGCTCTACCTCTAGGTTCATCATACTTAGAAATGGAGTGCTCTAGCATTTGTAAAATGACATCACCTTTAATTGCTACATTTTCTAAAGTATTCATAAAAGGCATCACAGTCAATAATTCTTCAATAGTTATGGGAGCAGGCATTTCTTCGTGAGCAATTGATGCTCTGATACCACCTGCTTGGATTATAGCAATCGGAGCATCCGTCCAATGTTCTCCTTTATGAAGTTTCGCGTGGTAGTAAACTACGGAGTCTGTGATTAAATTTCCTAGATTACATTCTTCTTTTCCGCAACTTCGATCGTCAAGCATAACAGCAGTCTTTCCTATTACTTCACTAAGGTAGTTCTGTATCTTACCTTGATTTTGTTTCACTAGTACCGAAACGTCAGTATCTTCAGGTACCGATTTATCGAGAACCATAGGTTGTCCATTTAAGCTAATAATTTCTCCGTTAAAATCAAACACCAGTTTTAATATGCCCATATATTTTGTGAACGCATAAGCTTGAACTACTGGCACTATTTTGCCAGAAACTTGGGTAACATAAGTTGGATAAGGTCCTTCAGCCTCTTCTACATCAGGGCGTGTACCAGTCCACAGTAAAGAGTGACTATGACCCCCAATAACCAAATCTAAACCTTCTACATCCCGTGCTATCTGTTGCTCTTTCATATAACCCGAGTGACCTAATGCTATGATGATCTTAACACCATTGTTTTGTAGATTATTAACTTCTTTTTGTATTGCCTCAATCTCTTCTGTGTATTCGACATCATTTTCGGTTGCTAATATTTTTGTTTCTGGTGTTAAGTAACCTATTATCCCTATTTCATTGCCTGTTATATTGAATACGACAGAATTCATAAGGTTGCGTAGTTTAGTTAATTCAGGAACTTTGGTTAGGTTGAGATTGGCGGCTAAGACTGGACACTCCACGTTTTCTATGAA
The DNA here is from genome assembly GCA_947369225.1 of Hofmannophila pseudospretella. Classification (NCBI taxonomy): domain Eukaryota; kingdom Metazoa; phylum Arthropoda; class Insecta; order Lepidoptera; family Oecophoridae; genus Hofmannophila; species Hofmannophila pseudospretella. Next base: position 4,581,677 of record OX376326.1, read on the forward strand.
GGGAATGAGTCCACTGACGCCGTCGTCGAACTCGTGATTTCCAAGAGACTGAAACAAATAATTGGGCAATAAACATTTCCTTTCGCCTGCCCTATTTTTACACTACACAACACACTGTTACGTACACTTTTTTTCTGATTAAAGAACCTAATAATAATAGGAAATAAATTTACTATTTCTATACAGTACAGAAAGCCGAAAGTTCACTGTTGGTTAGGTACACGGTCGTGTGATTTTATTTTCATACGAGTACATGGCGTCGTAAATAAAAGTCAAAATAAGTATGGAATAAATATCACAGTAACAAATAGGGATGAAAATTAACAGCCGGGAAAAAATTGTATAAACATTTATTTCTCACAATGTTCAGCAGGAAGCTTACTTAGGTTTCAAATAAATTAGTGTAAATAGGACGCATTCAATAATACTGTAAATCTGGTCCCAGACAATGGTCCCATAATTAATACTATAACTATGTCTTTATTTTCGCAACCTTATTTTTGATTTGTACTTCTCATGCATTTCAAGTTTTTAAAATTTAAACTATAATTAAACTGAATAACGAAAATACTATAACTATTGATGTTGATGATATTGTGTGAGAGGAATCTTTTTGTAAATCCTTTATTTCTTCCTTAAATACTGTAATTCTTCCTTCAACTTCCGGAAATATGGGACTGCGTTGACGGATGTAATACTGAGTAGACAATAATTCACTATAAGATAGGGTTTCTGACGAGAGATTTTTTAGCATATTAAATCCATCTCCGCCGTTGAAAACGAAGTCAGGCATTAAAACCTTGTAGATCTGTTTTTCTTCTATTTGTGAATACTTGGGTATATCGCAGGCCCAACATCTTGCCACTGCCTGGACTACCATTGAACCTACGGGCTTTCTAACATCGAATACAACTTTCAAACCGGAAACCTGTAGAAACTCTCCCACTCTAGGTTCTCGATATCTAGCCACAGAGTGCTCAAGCATCTGTAAAAGAACACTTCCGTTCATTGCCACGGTTACGAGACTTCCCTTAAAAGGCATTACTGTTAGCAAGTCTCCTTTAGTTATAAGTGCAGGCATTTCCGAATGAGCCACGGATGATCTAATGCCACCTGCTTGTATTACAGCAATTGGAGCATCTGTCCAGTGTTCTCCTTTATATAGCGTTGCATAATGATAAATCATCGAGTCTGTGATTAAGTTGCCTAGATTACATTCCTTTTTTTCGCAACTTCGACCATCGAGTTTAACGGAGGTGGTCCCGATTACTTCATTAGAAACATTTTGAAGTTCTTTTCGGTAACGCTCCAAAATGTTCAAAATAGAGGCATCTTGAGATATAGTATTATCAAGTAGCAAAGGCTTCCCATCGCAACTGATAATTTCTCCATTAGAATCGAATACCATGTGTATTCTTCCGAGATATTTAGTGAAAGCATATGCCTGTACTACTGGTACCTGCTTTCCAGATGCTTGAGTTATGTAAGTGGGATAAGGACCTTCAATGTCTTCTGAACTTGGACTTGTACTGTTCCATAAAAATGTGTGACTGTGACCTCCGATAACTAAATGTATGCCCTCTACTTCTCGCGCTATTTGTTGGTCTTTAATGTAACCCGAGTGACCTAGAGCTATAATAATTTTAACTCCTTGTTTTTGTAGATTTGTCACTTCGCTTTGCAGTGCTGCGATCTCGTCAACGTATTCGACATCATTATTTACTGCTAAAAATTTAGTTTCTGGTGTTAGATATCCTATTACTCCTACTTCCGTGCCCGATATATTAAACACAATTGATTTCTTTAAGTTAGTTAGATTAGCTAATTCAGGAACTTTGGTTAGGTTGAGATTGGCGGCTAAGACTGGACACGACAGGTTGTCTATGAAGGGAATGGCTCCACTGACGCCGTTGTCGAACTCGTGATTCCCGAGGGACTGAAACAAAGAATTTCCTATACTTGCCGTGCCACGAAGAATTGATAGACACGACTTGGTAGATGGAGTAGGTATTTAATTTAGGTTGCAATATGTATGTCAAATAGTTTATTTATACAACTGAAATAAACTATATAGAACAAGTGTATTTTTCGAATTTCGCTATAAAATTACAACACCATAATGAATAAGAAATAAATAAATATATAAGATTATTTTAAACCTTGTTGCGGTTTTAGTAATTCTATTAGAAAAGGGAAATGAATAAATAATATAAACATAAAAATTCTTTATTTAGAAATAACAATTTCTGTAAGAAACAGAGATAACAATTTTGAGATTATGTTTCAGATAAAGGCTAAAATAATTATAAACTATATATAGGTGCTTATTTAATTATCGTACCGGTATTATTACTTATATAATGTGGGAGGTGAATATCACTTATATAACATTATCAGAGAACTGTAATATTCAATATGTCTACTTTTATAAAATATTAATTAGTTTTTGATCGACTATTACCTATAGTACCTACCTATAATTATTGTACTTTAATGTAAATTGTACTATTGTAATGTACTTTGTAATACTGTTGTTTACTACAGACTAGTAAATGTTACTATTTCTACGCATGTGTTAATCAGTGCAGTGTGTATAGTGCGATGTAAGTTATAAGTCCCATAACCACTGAGCGTGATAACATTGCTGCTGCATTGTTTAGTAATTTATCTATGTTATGGATGACGATACGCTGTTCAACTGCAGGGTATACTGGACTGTGACTTGTGATATATTCAGCTGTACAATTTAACTCGTCGTAATCTAGAGCAGCTGATGGTAAACCTACGAACATGGAGAAACCATCACCTCCCATAGACAAAAACGATGGCATCAATATATTATAGATTTGAGTTTTATTTAAAGGAGAGTATACAGGAACCTCGCACATTCCACAACGAACGTAAGCGGTCACCACCCTCATTCCAGGACTTCTCATAAAATCATACTCTACACGTAAACCGGAAAATTGTAAAAATTGACCAACCGCTCGAATTCTATTATATTTTTTAACAGCGTGTTCCAACATGTATAACATATTAGTTCCGTTTATAGTTACTTTCACCAAGTTTCCGTCGAAAGGCATGACAGTTAAAAGTTCGCCTACTGTTACCGTAGATGGCAAATTTATGTGAGCAATCGAAGTTCTAATACCACCTCCTTGAATGATAGCTATAGGAGCATCAGTCCAACCTTCACCTTTATATTCAGTTGCATATTTATAAACCATGGCGTCTGCTATCAAATTACCCATATTGCATTCTGTAAGCCGACAAGTATGTCCATCTAACATTACAGAAGTATTACCGACGACCACTTCAGATATTTTCATTACGTCATCACGGTAATAGTTCACGATTTCTAATACATTCACATCTTGAGGTATGGACTTATCTAAAAGGATAGGATTTCCATCGACACTTATGATTTCCCCTTGCGAATTAAATACAAGATGCAACTTTCCCAAGTACTTTGTGTAAGCATAAGCTTGTACCGCAGGTACTATTCTACCAGAAGCTTGTTTAACCAATTTTGGATAAGGACCTTCAGGATTCTCTATGTCGGGAGCTGTGCCATTCCATAAAAATGTATTCGTGTGGCCTCCTATGACTAGATCAATGTCTGCTACTTCTTTAGCTATTGCTAAATCTTTTGTGAAACCGGAATGTCCAAGTGCTATAAAAATTTTAATCCCAACTTTTTTAAGCTTTGCCACTTCTTCTTTAATAGCATGTACTTCTTCAATATATTCTACGTTATTACTTATAGCTAAATCTTTAGTATCAGGTGTTAAATAACCAATTACGCCTATTTGAATGCCACTTATATTGAAAACGACGGAATTCATTAAGTTTTGTTCTGCCTGCAAGACGGGCTCTTTAGTGAGAATGAGATTCGCTGCAAGCACAGGACATGTTAAATTCTCGACGAACGGAGTCAGTCCAGAAACACCGTTATCAAATTCATGGTTTCCCAGTGACTGAAACAAATAATTTTAGAAATAAAACATCATGCAGCATGCAATAATTAGAAATAAAATAATATACAAATCAGTCACATAAAATACAACATAATATTAGTGCGATAAATGCGTACCTTTATTAATGTCATGTGTGATAATGATGATAAGCAAAGTAAAGTTAAGCATTCGAAATGTCATTTCATTACAAACTCTCTCATCTCATTTGGTTTGGTTTCAATCAATATACGGGTTAATTCCATGTATGTGTTATTATTTTAGAGAGCTATTTGTTTAAGCCAATGATTTTAGAGAGCTATTTGTTTAAACCAAGGATTTTAGAGAGCTATTTGTTTAAACCAAGGATTTTAGAGAGCTATTTGTTTAAACCAAGGATTTTAGAGAGCTATTTGTTTAAACCAATGATTTTGAAATAGAGAGGGCAATAGTAGTTCGATTTATGTGGTTTAAACTTTTACCTATAGGTGGTTAAATTCGGTTATGTAAGAATTTTAAAAGAATAGGAATATATAATTGTTAAATGTTTTCATTTATTTTGTTTTTCACTTTTAGAAAACAATGCTCGTATTTTGCGGAGTAACAATATTGGTGACAAGTTTTTGAGATCACGGTAACCAAAAAACATGTAAAAGAAAGTAAAATACACAACAAATAGTTTTGAAACTTCTAAACTGTGGTTCTACACTTTTTTATGTATAACTTTGTACATAAAGAAACAATGTACTTAAATTATAAGAAACTCGATTGACATAAGGTAAAAAAAGACAATTTATAAATCCGTACAAAATTTTATTTATAAAGAACAATAACAAAACTTATGAAGTAAAGAATGGTATCATTGCAACAAATAGTACCAACATCGTTGAACTTAGAGCAATGGCAGAATCCGGTCCATTATCGTCTTCATCGGAGTCTTCCACCGTGTCTTCCACCGTGTCTTCCACCGTGTCTTCCACCGTGTCTTCCACCGTGTCTTCCACCGTGTCTTCCACCGTGTCTTCCACCGTGTCTTCCACCGTATCTTCCACCGTGTCTTCCACCGTGTCTTCCACCGTGTCTTCCACCGTGTCTTCTTCGCTATTTATATCCGGTTCTCCATCTCCTAAGTTGAGTAAATCGATTCGTCCTGCTACTTCTGGGTAAACAGGACTTCTTTGTCCAATATACTCTGATGTTACAGTCACCTCATCATAAATAAGTTCTTCTCTAGGCTGTCCTATGAGCATGTCGTAACCGTATTCACCATCCGCCAAGGACGCTGGCATTAGCAGCTTATAAGTCCTCCAGTCGTCTATAACGAAGAATTCTGGCACGGTACAAGCCCAACAGCGAACCAATGCATCTACTACTCTCTCACCAGGTGATTTATCGAAATCATAAACCACGCGGACACCAGAGTACTGCAAAAATTGCCCATTTGGATTAGATACACTGTAAAATCCTGCAGAATGCTCAAGTATTTCAAGTAGAACGTTTCCGCCTACAGTGACTACTACTATGTGACTCTCAGCAGGCAGAGCTGTTAGTAGATCTTGTCTAGTTACAGGTGCTGGACGATCTGATGGTGAAATTGAAGCCGCTATATGGCCTGAAGGAATAACGGCTATAGGCGCATCAGTCCAACGCTCTCCTTCGAATCTTATAGCATAATGGTACATCATGGCATCTGTGATCAGATTTCCAAGATTACATTCCACTACCGTACAAGAATCTCCATCAAGTACAACAGCGGTTTCTCCAACAACTTCCTCAGATCTTACTGCCAATTCGTCACTGTGTTCTAAGACAGCCCTCACAATATCGGAGTCTTGTGGAATTGATATATCAAGGACTATTGGTTGCACTTCGTACGTAGTTATTTCACCATCTGCATCAAATTTAGCTTGAATCTGTCCCAGGTATTTGTTATAGGCGTAGGATTGTACGACGAGGACTTTTCTTCCAGAGCGCTGTGTTACGATTGTAGGTTGGTCGATGTTTGCTACTTGCTCATCAGTTTTACCATTCCAGTAGAAGATATTTTTATGACCTCCGATAACTATATCAATTCCTTCGACCTCTTTTGCTATTTCATTATTTTTGACGATGTTAGCGTGACCTAAAGCTATAATAATTTTGATATTTTGTTCCTGAAGCTTGGCTACTTCTTCTTTGAGAGCTATAATCTCGTCGATATACTCTATGTTACCAGTACTATCCAAAACATTAGCTTCTAGTGTGAGATAGCCTACTAAGCCAACTTTTACTCCTTCTACATCGAAGACAACAGATTTCTGTAGTTTTTGATTTTCTTCAGCTGGTCTAAGAATGATGTTGCTGGCTAATATTGGAGTGTTAAGTTCGTGTAGAAAAGATGATAGCTTGCTGGATCCGACTTCTATTTCGTTGTTGCCGAGCGACTGAAACAGATTGTTCGAAGTTTTATAATAATGTCAGTTAATGAATTAAAATTATTTCGAAAAGGGTTTTAATAATTTGATAATGATTTTGTTAGTGGAATTTTTTTAAAGGGTGTGATATGTTAAGGTTTTAATATTATTGGTATTAATAATGGTATATTTGTCAAAGTGAAATATAGTTACAAGGAAAGAAAAAAAAATTATTGTAAGTACCTTAAAGTACATTTTTACAACGTCATTTTTTATTCTACCACCGCTTCGTAAGGTGCTGTAGCTGAAAGGAAAGAAGCGGCGCAAGAAACTTTCAGCAGCACATCTTTTGAAATAAATATATATCTTACAATAATTAGATGGGCCACAAACCCTTTTTCTTTGATTAAAAGAATAATTTAAATGATTGTTAACCAATGCCATCCCTCACCACCACCCAAAGCATACCATGTTAAATATAATTATATATATGTCTACAAATAAAGTCGTTGTAAATACTACCTCTAATAGTTAGTTTATATTTGTTAGTTGTTGCAACTTGTTAGTAGTAGTCAATCTAAAAGCAAAGAAAGTTAACTCACTTGTTTGTTCCGCTGCTGTTCGTTCGTAGATAATATAATAATACGTCTTTCATCTCACCAACGTTGGAAAATACATTTCCTGAGATAACAATTTCCGTTTTCGATTAAAACCTCTGTTTTTCATTTATATTTTTAGTATCTGCAAATAGGTGCCTAGTTTGAGATGTTTCGATGTAAGTACACTATTTGTATTATACAAGTAATTTACTAAATTGATAAGATCCAGGGAATTATAGGTACGAATGTCAAGCTAGTGTTCTTCGAATTTCATGATGTAAGTGCTCAAAGCAACGTATATTTAAACAATACATAAGCAACACATACGCCGTACCAACCGAGCCATGTATAATAAAACACAGGCAGGACACATAAAAATGACGAAACGTCGATCGCTGCCATTTCGCTGCCATCTTTGATGACGAGGTATTGTCTTGAAAAAGTAGCAGTAATGTAAACCACTCTGACAAATAAAGTGTGGAAAATATACGGTTTAGTATGTAAGGATTGTACATAATCTACATATCGCCAGCTGAATAATTTTTTCTACAATCATTTTGTTAAGAATGTAGGTAATTTTTTACATTTCTGATAAGCGTAGAACACATCGAGATAGATGCAATAATTAATTTTCGATACCGATCATTTATACAGATTAATGCTTAAAAATATATGTCACAGGATAATAAGTTATAAGCTTCATTTTGAAGTCTCAGAAATAATTTCAGATTTAGGTACATACCTTTACATAGCATATTAATGACGATTAATATTACATTTTTTGTCTGACAGAAGGCTAAAATAGCATTGAATATAACTAAGTGATGGTTTTTTTTACTGTTGGCAACAAAAAGCTAGACTAGACGACTAGCTAGAATAGCCTGATGCGGCATATAAAGCATTGGATCATTTAAAGTCGAGAAATTACGCCACGTACAAGGCGACGGCACAAAAAATCTCAAAGACGTACAAAAAAGTACAAATACAAAGCATGGGAAGGTACTCACAACAGCGTCCGGTTGTAGAGCGTTGATGAACTCTGCGGCAATCTTCCACTTGTATATCGTGAACCAGGCCGTGCCGGTATAGGTGTCACCGGCGTTGAGGTACAGGACCGGGGGTCCTTCGCCGTTGGCAGCCGCTTTTCTCGCCTCTTTTACTCTGAAATTAGAGGGAATTTTGATTGCAGACTTTTCTTCTTCAGTATAGTATGAACACGTAGGTACGTTGTGGAGATATTCCATAACTTCTGTAACTTTACAAAAAAATATCAGTGGCGAAGTCTTATTATAGATCTTTGTTAATGCCACTATTTGCTCTGCTACCTACATCATATCGTTATTCACCATATATTTTTTTCGACTATTAACCGACCCTGTTCATAATTATCGCTTTATTTTCAATGTTTGCTTTACAATGCCGTCAGTCTTTATTTTACTTATTAATTAAAATTCACGAAATATTGTGCTAAGTATAGGAATTGCACGCCAAGGTCTCCCTGTGTCGTTGCCTAGACCTAGACTACTATATAAGTATGGAATGGCAGTGTGATGTGGTACAGGTTTATGTTATCGAAGCACATCGAGACTGATCTAGTCACACGGCAGGTCTTGTGTGAAAACTTGCCAAGTTAGGGATATAGTTTTACTTATGTAAGCAATAGTTTTTCTTTTTAAACTATTTAAACCATGTCATATATTTCTGTAGGTACCTAAGTTTGAGGGTTAAATTGAACTTGGCACAGACAGAATTGTTCTTTTTACCGTACTTTGCATGTCGTTGTTGTGTAAGTTCAACAATTCGATGTTGTCACTACTGCTGCCCTAGAACCCTAGTAAGGACGAAAGTCTGCAAGCAGTCAGGAGTCCAATACTCACACATGAGCAACTCTAGCGAATCCGCCGTAGCACTTCCCCGCGTCCCTATCAGCTGGCGTGCAAGTGCCGCTCAGTTGTGAAGTCTGCTCGAATCGCGCGTGCATGTCGTTGTTGTGTAAGATCAACAGCTCGAAGTTGTCGTTGGGTCTGTCGACCACATTAGTGGAGGAAAATGTGACTGTTGCCAGGACGGCCGCGAGTTGCAGTAGGGTATTCTGGAATTTGAAAAACAAAAATACTTTAAATAATGGTTGGGGAGGTGTTTGTGCTTGATACAAATAAGGTCTGAAATACCCTTATTTTAGACTGTATTGCCACGAAATTCTGTAGTAATGCCAGATTGGTAGCTCTAGTGGTAACTAGAGCTACTAGAGCTCTCGTTAGACAGATGCCAGCCAAGTGAATGTTATTCAATCAGTGACATACTATGTTTGCAGTATTCAACCGATTTTGTGCTTCTGACATCCTGTTCAATATTGTCCGTGTTAGGTTTCTAAGATTAATATTTTTTTAAAGAAATTGCAGGTTAGTTTCGAGTAAATATTTTGAGGGGGAGGGGTAGTTATGTTACACGTTACATGTGTACCACTTTACACCAAAAAATAACCGTCTAACTCGTAGAACCATATAAAAAATCGACATCGCTTTACATTTGGTAAGGACACGCGTTTTGATAAGGAAAATTATTTTATGAAACGTAGAAAACTGTTAATGTACAGCGAAGTGAATAAACAATTTTGTTGTTTTACTCGAAAGTCTAATGAAAAAAAAGGTTATTAGGTCATCTTTGTTCTTGTAACCTGTAGATGCTCTCATCATAACGTAATTTTGTAAATGGAGAGAACTTTAAATTTGTTTTGAAGTAGGTATGGGTGTAAATGGAAATTAAAACAATATTTTAACATAGACGTGGAACACAATAAAGATTGACTTTGTTATCTTTGAAAGATAAAATCTAAGACTTAGTTACGGAAAGTCGCAAAATATCGTAGATATGAGAACATAGTAACTCAAGAATATTAATCGCGATATTACCTTACCTTTGTAATTATATTTACCTACTTTACTTGGAACTTGACTACTTGACTACTTGATCACCCTATAACACCAAATAAGAACTATACAACTTTATATAGGTATAACTTAGATCGTAAGTAATAATGATAAAATTAACTTGTATAGGTATAAGTTTGTTTTATTACTTACGATCTAATTTAACTTTAGAGATTATACAGGCTGGCCAAATAATAACGATACAACTTTAATATTTTTTTTCCTATTTTAGTATCTATACTGTGTTTTATTAGAGGTTCAAACAAAGAACCTTTTTTTAAAACTGTTTCCAAGGACTGTAAACAGGTACTTAGGTACTTTTAATTCCGAGTTTCTGAGCAACGTTTGACCTCTAGTGTTAGCTAATTCCAAGTGGTTTAGTAGATAAATCTAGTCCTTAGAGCTTCAATCAATTGTCCCATGGTCAACCCATCTCAGTATCAATTAACAGTTAACTGAGAAGTTTACTGCAGCGGAGACAGAAATAAATGGAGGACGATCATACGCCAGAAGGTGATACCTAAAGGTGGTCACGACCCTCAGCATTGAGGATTACTACGCGAGGAAGAGGAAGTGGCAGTGGGAGTAACAAAATATCCGACAATATTGATTTTTGAGTTATTGAACTTTTGTTGGCTCTGTGCAGAGTCAGACTGGTGTGCCTTTTACCAATGCTTGCATTGCTGTTTCAGTTTGAAGGGTAAGACAGTCGGCGTAATTACAAGCACTGCATCTAAGTTCTCATGGTTAGCAACGCATCGAAAACCCTTAGTGAAATGAAATGTCTATGGGCTGCAGTGGCCCGTTTGCTTGTCTGCTCTCCTTGTACAATAAAAAACACGCGAAATATGAATAGAAAATGATAAAAAAATGAAAATATAAATATATAAATGTTCCTTGGGATCTTCAAGGCCAGAGTGAATAGGCATTTATTGGACCGGCATGCTCCATCGTCGACCTCATCGTCGTTTACCATCAGGCGAGATCGAGGTCAAAAGTGAGTACTACAGTAATAAAATAAAATAAAAAATAAACATTTGCAGTTCCAATTACATTCCTGAATGCGTGATAAACTATCAGGAAAGTAGTACAAAAGGTACAAAAATTGTTTCAAGACTTCCTAACACTTTCGTAAAATTGGAATCCATTTAAATTCCAGACTTAAAACGTTACGCAACGTGCACACATCTCCCGCCAAAACCTGCGTTCGATGAACTCCCGAATTTCAATGACGGCCAATTGTAAGGGATGCCTTCACACCAGCCTACCTGCCTTTCTCGGAACTTATTAACTCGGGAACTCGATAAAAAGTGCCTTTGAGACATCTCGTCTCAACTCTACCAATTACCAGACATGAATTGGAGCGGTCGCGTGGAGTTACTTGGAAGCTCGGACTATTATAACCATCTCTGCTTGGAAGAGATTATAAAACGAATTGTTAAAAACACGGGACACAGAAGCCGAGTTACTTCGAATTTGACATTATTTTACATCGAGTCCATAATATTCAGACATGAAAACTGAAAAAAGAAACCAATACATTTGAGCTCTAATTTGTCTACATCGCCAGCGTGCGATATTTTATTGTAAAATATGATTGTCATTTTATAATTACCAGACGGCAATTTTTATGTTAGATAAAACTCTTACGTAATGGAAAACTTGTATGCAGTTATTGCATGTCAAGGTAAATTTAAACAGGTTCACCCTTTTCACTAAATAATAGTAATAATAAAATAATAGTAATAATAATTCGCTCTCAATTTACCCCAGAAATGGGAGAAAACTTAACAATTTGAATAATAATTCTAGAGGTAGAAACCGCTACATAAAGTACCTAGTTATTTACGCCTAGTGTAGAGGTTATAGTTTAATGTGAAATGTTAATTAATATGTGGTAAAGGAATATTTTTTTTCAATTTTAAATTTTTGTAGCCTTAAATTGATCACAGATTAGTGCCAAAAACAAACCAGGCATTGTCCGTTGTCCACCCGGTCAGTCCACTTAGGTGAGCTATGTGCATTTTTGCTCGATTACTGTGTGAAATAGCCTTTTTAAAAGGACAACAATTTGCATAAGTCTAAAAAAGAATAAATAGGTAAAGAGTTTTTGCTGAATTCAATTTTCTTCACATAGCCTTTCTGCACAAACTTTAGTTGAGAACCTTCTATTCAGTCTATTTTGCAGATGAAAACGTTAAGTGTTTCGTAAAACTTGCAGATTGGTTTATCCAACCAAGACCCAACTTATACTGTTTTAACGTGAAGTAGTAAGTAACCTGAACTCGTTTCGATATCAAACGGAGTTAACCTGGAGGGTTCAATATTGTAGAACTTAATAATTAAGTAACTTTGCACTATGGGATAACTTTTATCGTCTGCTAGTGTATGTACAATTTTCAAGATGATCCCTAATACATTATCAGGGAATCTTATCTTATCTTATGACAGGGGCCAGGGATAACCCCAGCGGCACTTCGACCCTCAGGGATCTTTTGTGCTCACCCCTAACCTTAGTCTCCTTCCTGTTCCTTAAAGATGCTTTGTATCAAGGGCGCTATACAGCTTACAGGAAGGAGCCTATAGTCCTCTTGTTTCTGGTAGGCTACCCCCAGAAGTCTCGCTGACGCTTTCCAGCCAACGAGTTACATTCGCACAGCAAGTGTTCCATTGACTCAACGGTGTCACCACAGGCTCTACAGGTAGGATTGTCTGCCAGTCTCATCTTGTGTAGGAGGCTCTTAGTGCCAAAATAGCCTGTGAATGCCCGTCCGCCTCATTGCCCCTACAATGACACGGATGAGACTCCTGTTATAGTTGTAAATTTTCTAGCACCCGCAGCCGTGCCACCCTTGAGCCCTTTTTAGCCAGCTCATCAGCACTCTCATTTCCCTGCACCCCTACATGGTACCCAGACTAACCGCACCTTGTTGTGTCGACACAATTATCAGGGAAGATTTTGAACTATATCTTGTACAACTTTCCTCAGGATATACATATTCCTTCACTGTAGAATCTGTTCTTGCGCCACTTCTATGATTTCAGAAATATAATAAATATAACCTTTTGAAGCGGTGCGGTGGTAGCTTATGATTATGGCGTTTTTATAATGTGTTTAATGTATACGCGTACAATTATTATTTATTTAGAGTTTGAATTCTATTTCGCACCGCAAAAGTCAATCAGCCTACCGCATCTTATATTCTTATCACAGGTATTTGATAACAATTATTAGGAACGTGTTAATTTATCCTTATATCTTCAATTGATACAATTTAATGCTTTAAAACCGATAAACAGTAATAGATACGGATATTGTCCGAAACGCTTAATATTAATAGCGTTTAAATAATTTAATCTTGTAATATTTGCTACTGGATGTATCCTACCTAATTAGAAGTACATATTCTATTACTGGACTGAAAACATTTTGGTTTTGGTACCCTTGTAACGATGTTTACTTCATCGTCCATATCAACCTCATTGCCATCAATTTCAACCTCATCGTTAGCGTTTATCTCACCTCATTTCGTGTTGGCATCTTCATTTCTTCATCTATATTTTCAAAATTCAAATCATATCGCTATCGATGAGGTTGAAATTGATGGCAAGGAGGTTGATATGGACGATGAAGTCGACATCGTTACACCCTAAACCTAACCAAATAATCGCCGATCTATTTTTTTTCCCGAAATCTTATCATTATACGTAACTAGGTAGGTACTAGTACTAGCAGCTTGCGACGTGAATTGGCAAAATATGGCACTTTATGATACAAGGCAGGCAGGCAGTTTGCACAGATGTTGTCTAGACCAAAATAATCGATATGACCCGAAGCAGTGAAATTTCATCCCTTATGATTCAAGATGGCGTTCATTGTTTAAAGTTAGGGTTAGTTATTTATAAACTTTTGCGTTTTGTCCAATTTTATCGCGGAATCTCACTTTTCGGGGTATTTATCGACATTTAAAAGTAAAGCGACGGCAAAAATCTCCATCAACCCCAGTTTAGGGGGGTAAAATAGCCCAATTTTGAGATTTTTCAACCCCTGGAAGTCTTAGTATGCAATATGCGTTTAAACCATCGAAAAGTGCTTAAATCCCACTAGAGCTTTTTACTTTTCTCGAACAAGGATCGGTAATGAAACGGACTGGAACATGTGTTGCAACAAATTTCGATTCAAGTTTCGGTTCCGAAACCGAATCTTTTACTCATTTTACCAATTTTACTAATTATACATTTTTTTAAATCGTTGCAAAGTCATGTTGGCCACATGTTGCGCATTTAGGAGGATTTTTGTTGTGAACAAATTTTGTTGTGAAAAAATGTTGTGTGACATACGCGCGGAAAGACAATTGTAAATTCGGGCCCTACAGAATCCCTCTCCTGAAGAGTCGAGATTCAAAAACGTCACCTCGTTTACAAAATGTTCTAGTTATCTTATATTATCTTATGATAGCCGGGACTAATCCCAGCGGCACTTCGACCCTTGAGGATCTTTTGTGCCTAACCCATTTAACACGCTGGTCATCTCAGTGTGCAGGTTTCCTCACAATGTTTTCCTTCACAGTTAGAGCTGTCGGTAAATGTACGTAAGTCTTCGAAAAATACGAAAAACTCATTGGTACATGGCACTGCACGGTTTCGTACCTGGACTTGCCGCATGGGAGTCAGATGTCCTAGCCACTGTGCCACCGACGCTCCAAATGTTCTAGTTACTAATGTACGACGGAGTCCCGACTTCCAAGATACAGGTTTCGACCTAGTTTGTAAGTCGGAAGGGAGGTCCTATTATTGTGCCTTGTAATAAGTAAATAAAATTTTCAAACCTTTCATTTTCAAAATTCTTTCACAAATATAGTGTTCAGCAAAAATTGTTGCTTTGTCATACAAATTGTACCAAAGACGCTCGCAAATGCTAGCAAATGATATTCCAAAGACGGGAGACAACCGGAATATCAATCAGTTATTTTATAGACGGTTCCATCAAACAGTTTGACAGATGGTAGATAGCTCTATTTGGAGAGGAAGGATCTTGGTGTATTGCACAATTTTTATTGCAATACCCTTGTAGTGTGCTATGAATTTAAAGTTATAACATCATCAACTTGGCATGACGTAGTACCCATAGTCATTTTCATTCAGTGTTGAGATTTACAGGAAGTAAAATACATTTATTGTTTTATTCAGTAGGTACCCATACCTGAATAATTTATGTGGAGTTCAGTATGGTTCAGTACCTATCTAAAAAAATCACTCTGTTAACGCCATATATCGTTATTTTTAAATTACATTATACACATTTGTACTTATCTAATATTAATATAATTATACCTGTTCCTTTCCTACCTGTCACCTAAGAGACAAGACCGAAAGAATACGCGCATCGTGATGACGTCACAATGTCATCTGCCAATCAAACGTACTCGTGAAATGACTTCTGTCGCAACGGTCACGAAAAACAAACGCTCATCGGAATTAATTAATTTCCACGCTAATTATTCTAATATTGTTACTGAACTATCACCGCGAGTGCTCCAGAAAGAAACCAGCCGCCGGAGATCAGATTCAGGAGCTTCTCAAGTAAGTCTTGTCTCAGCTCCTTCTAGCACTCTGCCGCAAATTTTTCCACCACACACTAAAACTAATTTCGTAAATGTCATTATTTTTACCTACATTTAGTATTATACAAATAGCATAGATAATAAGAACAAAATAATTAGATAAGGTTTCTCTCTATATAAGGGTTAATCCAATGACTATAGAACCACTTGACTGCCGATGCGGGCGACCCGCGCACGCCGAACATTAGCAGTATATTTCTTATAATTTAGGCGGCATCAGCGAGCTCGTTAATGTCTTTGTCGCCGCCTTTTTCTTTCATTTGCTTAATTGTATAGCATTGTCTCGTTTTTTCATTGCCATAACCGCGCTCTTCCCTCCGCTACCCTCCACATTTTTCACGTTTGTAGGAAGAAATGTAGCTATCGGTACTCCATTGGTTACATGCTTCATGGGTTCATTAGATCAGGAAAATGTGCCGTTTTTCTAAGGTAGACTGGAATAGGTATATGTTGCATGCTTGCGGCTTATTCAGCTATCCAATGACTTTCGTAAATCGTGACTATTCCACATTGGTGTTTTTAAATAAAAAATGATATGTTTATCAACTTTTGCTGCTACTCGTACATGCTTTTTGACTTTTATGGCGACTGTATATAACGGCTTAAAAAACCTACTTACTTGAAAAATTTTAAAAAAAAAGTAATTACTTTCGCTATACTGTGGATAACCACACGCATTTAAAAAGTATGGCTTCGTATTATTGTATCTGTTTATGATTTTGTATTGGAAAAATATTTTTTTAAAATCCATGTTTGTCTCTTAACTAATAATAATCATGAGACGAATTGATTAAATAAATAGGTCAATATTAATGAGATAAACGTCGCGTAACAGAGTTAATTGATGAAATATATAAATAATAATGAGATAAATATCGCGTAATAGAGATAACTGATGATATTAACTTTATGAGAAAATCTAATATTTTCTCTTAAAGTTTACATCATCAATTCGTCTCATGATTATTATTAGTTAAGAGACACACATTCAATTTCTAAAAAAAAATGGATGCCGATGTAGGTAGTTAGGCATTGACAGACACGGCACGTCGTCGATATGAATTTTTTCACTGGATATATTATGAATTATGAGTAATGTTCAATCAACCAGCTTGGTTGTAATTTATTACAGTTAATGATTGCTTCCAATCTATAGCGGTACTATTATACGGTAATTAATTTATAATAAGCTCCGATAC
Organism: Hofmannophila pseudospretella; assembly: GCA_947369225.1. Taxonomy (NCBI): domain Eukaryota; kingdom Metazoa; phylum Arthropoda; class Insecta; order Lepidoptera; family Oecophoridae; genus Hofmannophila; species Hofmannophila pseudospretella. The sequence goes on from OX376326.1 coordinate 4,598,375, forward strand.
TGTGACAATAAATGATTAGATATCTATATCATACCTATATCGTGATGGGAAATAAACTGTGCTTAGCATCTGATCACAGACAATGTATATAAGAACTTCCCTTACTTGCGTCTAATGAAATAAATGTTAAAGGAGGTCAAAATGTAACTGATGCTTGTCCCAAAGTAACAAACACCACTTTTAATTTTTTTATTTACAAAGAAGTCAACTTTGTAGTATGTAAAGTTTTATTTTTTATTTATTCTTTTACAATTTTGTGTACAGGTGAGCTTAATGCCTTGCGGTATTCTCCGCTAGCTGACCTTTGGGCATGCATATATGTTATGGCGGTGCAGTGGCAATAAAAATGACAAAGAAACTTACTTAATAATATGTCAAATTTATATAATAAAATAACACAATATTAAAATAACAATATTCTTACATGGTATACTAATATACATAAATACATACGAAAAATAATAAAATATTATGCACAAATATATTGATATGTAAAATATAAAGTTTTAAAGTTACGGGCGCTCCAAATGTTAGTACATTTTATAACTATTTTTGAAAATAAATGTATTTTTAAGTTTTTAGGAAGTAAGTAAGTAAGTAAGCGTATACTAGCCAATCGCCGATGCGATGAATGAAAGGTGAAAGGTGTCAAAAGAGTTCCCGAACCCCCCGGGGGTAACGGCTCTCAGTTCGCGCGCACGAAATTCTCGAACCCCGGGGGTAACGGCTCACATTTGACGGGATAATAATGTTATTATTATTATTTTTATTAATGTTATTGTTGCTATGATACTATTATTCTATAGAAATAGAAAATCCTTTATTAATAGACCATTTTTGGCTTAAAATACTACAACCATGCGAATGCATTTTTAAAATGGTATGGCTTAATGTAGTAAAAATATGATCTATTAAAAGGGCCAAGTTCAGCTGAGTGTCGCTAGATGTTTAGATACCTACCTCTAGCGACGCTGGTTTTCAACTTGACCCTTACCAACTTATAGCTATAGAGAGCAACAACGTTGTTCTGTCTGTTTGTCTGTCGTATTGTCTATCACCATCATCGATCTGAAATTAGGCTCCCCTGAACACCAAGGAAATTAAACAGCATTTAATTTAACCACTATTATAACATCGCACAATCGCCACATAAATGGCGCCATGACTACCTACGAACCTACCTACCAACATTACTTACATAGTCATTATAGTAAATTATGCTTTCGCATTATGATGTATGAAATTGGTCCAACTACCTTGCTTTACCATTATGATGACGTATGTCATACTTATAAAGATGAGTATACTACGTCATTATAAAATTGAATAGTTTTTTTATGTTATTGTGTTTTTTCTTCTAGATCTTATCTTACGACTAGCTGTTGCCTGCAACGTCGTTCTCGTTCCATACTAACTTGACCAATATTTATGTAATTTTTTTCAAAACATCTATAGTCTAGATCAGCCTTTCCCAAAGTGGGCGATAACGCCCCCTTGTGGGCGTTGCAGGCCTAAAGGGGGGCGGTAAGAGACCCAGAAAAAAATGGGGGCGTTGTGTAGAGGCTTGGGGGGTATACCAGACTGGGTGTTGGATCCGTTTTCAAATGTCAACACAGCAATGTTACCTCAGCTGAAAGAAGAACTTATAGAATTGACAACAAACGAGGAAATAAAAATCAAGTTCAAAAATGGTTACCAAGAATTTTGGCTACAAAAACCGATACCGCAATTGTACCCTGGATTGTGGTTAATCGTTCAACGATTCTTGATAGCATTCCCATCGTCATATTTGTGTGAACGTGGATTTAGTGCTGTGGCAACACTGCTTACTAATAAGAGAAATCGTTTGCATGTTACCGAACGTGGCGACTTGCGACTGTTCTTGAGTAAATTGGAACCTGATATCAACAAACTTATTAAACAGCATCAGATTCATCCTTCACATTAGTTTTTATATAAGAATCGATTATGTTTGTTTTATTTTGAATAAAAGATACTCTGAATACTATAAAGTTGCGTTTCAATAATCATTCTCATTGGCAGGTGTAGCCCGTAAGAGTTAACTTGAGACCTGAGCGCCGTTGTGTATTACCGACTGCGCTCAGGTTTCAAGTTAACTGTTGCGAATTATAGTAAAAGTCTCGTTTAGAATTAATGTTTAATCTCCGCTAATATAGCTCGCAATAATTAATTAATTTAATTTGAAGTTATAGTCGTTTTTAAGTAGGGGAAAAAATTGGGGCGCTAAAAATATTTTTTTCTCAAAGTGGGCGGTAGACAAAATAAGTTTGGGAACCCCTGGTCTAGATCGTAATACAAATACACATACACATATTTTACTATACTCTATTTTATACAATTATTTTTTGACATGTAATGTAATATTTCTCAATTTGTTTTGTACATACTATTACGGACACTAATGTATGTATGCAAGCGAATAAATGAAATGAAATGGAAATGAAATATATCCCTGGAAACTCTGCCCAAATTCGTTCAAATTTTTAGTTACTTTAGTTAGATACAACACAACTAAAAAAACCTTAGGTATTGCTACTTGGTAGTAAGAAAAAGGTAACAACGGTCAACGGTACGCAATAGAATCGAGTCGCATGAGTTGCATAGGCAAGTAATTTTCTAGGTATCTACTGACAAGTAAGGGGGAACTATGTAGGACACTGCACGGCTGCACTCGAATACATTCATCTGAGCAATACGACAAATACTTATAGCTAGTACCTAGAGCGTCGGTGGCACAGTGGCTAGGGCACCGGACTCCCATGCGTGAGGTCCGGGTTCGAAACCGTGCAGTGCCATGTACCAATGAGTTTTTTTCGTATTTTTCGAAGACTTACGTACATTTACCGACTGCTCTAATGGTAAAGGAAAACATCGTGAGGAAAACTGCACACTGAGATGACCAGTGTGTAAAATGGGGTAGGCACAAAAGATCCTCAAGGGTCGAAGTGCCGCTGGGTTATTCCCGGACTCCTATCATAAGATGAGATAAGATATAACTAGTACCTATATTAAGTCCTATAGATCTTATCTTATGACTAGCTATTGCCCGCAACTTGATTCGCGTTCCATACTAACTTTACCTCCACATTTTACCCATTTTTAAGTAGAATTTACAAAACGTCTATAGCCTAGATCTTAATCTGGACTTATTTAAATATATCCCTGGAAACTCTACCAAAATTCGTTCAGTATTTTTTACGTGATGTGAGTTTAAACAAACAAGTCAACAAAAATTTTGCATCACGATTTTATTATATGTAGGTAGGTATATAGATAGGGGATAACCCCAACGGCACTTCGGCCCTTGGGGTTCTTTTGTGCTCACCCCTTAGTTTCTTCCCTGTTCCTAAAAAAATATTCATTGCATCAAGGACGCTGTGTAGCTTACATGATTTAGTCTTATAGGATATAACCTAAGATTTCTGGTTTTAAGTAGGCCACCCACAGAAGCCTTGATACAAATTATTATTACGTCGTTATACAATACAAATTGAGAAGGACCTGCGCGAACTTCAAGTTATCAATAGGTCATAAAACGCAAAGCGTTGCGTGGTTGGAGCCACTAGCACACTCCGTAAACAGAAAAGCAAAACGAAACGAAACGAAAATAATTTAATTTAATTTCTCAAAGCTATAGTAAAATTGTCATGATATCATGGCGTCATATGACCATTTCAAAATAGCAGACCTAAAAAAAATCTGTTAAGACAGCGCGAGCCTGAAGTGTAAAAAAAGTTTGGTGGAAAGGAACGTATCTACATGTTGATTGGCTACATGCCATTGTGCTAGTGGCGCCTCTAGTGGTAAAACATTGCAGGATTATCTTCTATTGGCAGGACCCAGGACAGGGACAAATTTTTAGGCCTTTTTAGGTTGCGGAGGCCTCCATCCACTTGAGTCGCTGAACCATCGCAGAGTAGGTAAGTAAGTTGGTACGATAAAGAATAAAAATTACAAGTAGAAAAACGATTACCTATTCACTAATAAAGGAAAATTTTACACTCGCCATCGAAAAGTTGCTAATGGGAACCTGAAAATCGGGTCTTCTGTGGAATTGCTTACATTAGAATTTGTTATTTATTTACGTCCAAACCCGCGTTTGTTCTCAATCTCACCTGACGGTAAGTGACGATGAGGCCGAAGGGAGCGCACGAGCTTAGAAATTACTAAGTCGTCTATAAACACTGATTAAGAAAAATGCTCTTCTGATAATAATCAAAAGATCCTTAATGAAGACGATGGAATAAAAAACATGTTCTAGATGTTATGTAAGAAAGTCATAAGACGAAAACCAACACTGTGTTACAGACTTAAAAGATTGGATGGTCGACCATGAAACTGATCAGTCAATGACCAATAAAAACCAAGGTATCGGTCACGGTGGTCACGTCACGTGTATGCAACTATGCAAAACGAGGTTTTACTCTGTTTTTAACAAATGACCGAATTAACAATACCTACTGTTGTATTACCATTAGAAAACAAAGTAACTATTTATAATGGAACACCTGTAATAATATTATTCGAAAATTAGATCGACGACATTTTTGTGGAAAATGTGTGGAATTTTCTTTTTTGTAAAGTTTTAGTTTAAGTACTATCCTAGCAAGATCACGAGTATGTTCCAAACGGTAGGTAGATATATAAAAAAATATATCTGAAATTGTAAGCCTCGAGTTGTACAAAAATGCGACCCAAATTTAAATATAAACTATTAACTTTACAGCTTGTCCAATGTTGTACCCCGATCGCCACTAGATGGCGCCACCGTTAAAGTAAAACGCGGTTTAGTGTAGTGTTCGTGGATTAATGGAGTTAAAAAATATGATTCAAATAAAGAGAGAAATTCGACCTACTACGCTGTTTTATTGACAAGCCCTGGGTTTGGGACCCCTTTTTTCACAGCTTACTTTAAGCGGAGTTCACAGTAAGTCGTAATTAAACAGGAGATCGATTCCACTAAATACAACGTAACTAAATAGAATCTAGACTGCATCGTTATGACGTGTTTCGTATGCTGCTTTCCACTAACGATCCAATTTCAGTTAAGTTCCGATCGACTCAACGATCGATCGAACAATAACGAATTTGTGCATTCTAATAAAACGTTTAGTTTATACCGAATCGCAGTTGAACGGTAACAAAACGCTGCAACTGTCAAATATAACGATCGACCATAAGTTCCTCCCAAGGTACTTTTGCCCGATCGATAGTAAATCGAAAGGTGGCAGTGGTAGAGTTGTGTCAGCAGAATGCGATTTAGTGTTCAAATAGAATTGGAACGAAAACTAAATTGAAATTGGATAGAAATATAACTACTAAAGTTATAATTTAGGCGAATTTGGCTCTGCACAATGTGACACTTTTCGAGTTTTCGAAAACACAGCTTAAATATGAAACTAAAAGCCATTAATGGTTTTCGCCTATAGATACAAAAATCAGCTTACAAGGGATTTGGAATTTGGAGAGTTGAATGAAGTACCCACTGAGGGTTTTAGTGGGGCCGGGGATCAAAGTAGCAGTTAGTCATATGTTGCCTGATCGCTGCTGGACTAGAGTTGGAAATATACATATCACGGTTGTTGAATACTAGATCATTAAACTGTGCACTGGCTCTGCAAAAGAAGGAGTTCCTTCTGTAATTTCTATTTGCAGGTGAGTTTTGCATTTGAAGGTTGCCTGGAAGATATCGCTTAAAGCGATAAGGCCGCCTTCTGCACATTGTATTGTACTACTCTTTATGTTGTATGTTTTGTTTATGTCCCGGGTGTGCAATAAAGTATATTTGTTTGTATTTGTATTTGTATGTAACGGCAGAGGATTTCTTAGTTGCTTCATGCTTCAAGAAAACCAATAAATAATTGTGTTGTATTTAAAAAAAACGAGACGCATATTATTAACTTCTTTTAAAATAGATCTTCGAACGTCACGGTTCCTAAATATTTGATTATACTTTTATCAACGAATGTTATCACAATAATGTTGATAAGGGGTTTTGTCATAAAATACATTTGTTTTATCAGCAACGTCTTATAAGAGAAGTCGTGTATGTGTGTTTGTATGCATATTCCTGTACCTCAGAAGCATAACAGTGTAAATGCTTTTCGACCATTTTCTGTTTCTTAGGTATCGTGGTAAATTATAATCTAGAATAGTTTCTTTAATAAATTAAAAAAAAAACTTTGAGAATTTGTTCACCAATTTTATACTTATGACTAATTTTTACATAAAAATGTCTCATTTGTAAAATTGGTTATGGCACTTACAGTTTAATGCTAGTGGTAGATCCTAATGTGAAGGATCGCCTGGGGTGGTACCACCCTCTTATCTATTTCTGCCGTGAAGCAGAGATGCTTGCATTTCTGTGTTTCGGTTTGAAGGGTAAGAGAGCCAGCGTAATTTCCGGCACATGAGGCACTCCATCTTAGTCCTCAAGGTTAGCAGCGCATCAAAAACCCTCTAATATTAATACAGTGAGGTGAGATGTCTATGGGCGACGGTGACCACTTACCATCAGGTGGCCCGTTGGCTCGTCTGCTCTCCTTATTTAATAAAAAAAAAAAATGCTTCTGAGGTACAGTTTTGGTAAAAGTAACACTAATGTAGATTACAATGTTAGTCAGTTTTAAAGTGTGTTTCGTTTATGGTGTTATGATTATGATGTAATAATGTCGCTTAATCTCTGCTTTTATGATTTTGTCTAACCTTCATCTCTACGAGGGACCGAATTACCGAAAAATTACGGTACTTTTACATTCCGGTATGATATCATATTGATATGTTTCGATTCCAACAAAATCTGAGAACATATTTATATGAAAGACTGTTATTACCGTCACTTGCACGACGCGTCCTTAAAGTTATAAGCTATCTCTTTCTACGCCATAGCTTCAGCTAGATAGAGATGACACGAGACTTAAGGAAGTTTTAACATTAAGGACGTTTCTTGCGATTCAACGTTAGCCTTCACAATAGTGCAATTGTATTTGTATTTGTATTGTAATTAATTAAGTTCCTAAGGTTCCAGATGTGGGAGTGACGTCGTGGTCCTGAACATTTGCTCAAACTCGATCCTCCTAACTATTACCGTTCCAGAGATCCCATCAAAATTCTCCAAGGTCTTGGAAACCCGTAGTCCAATTTTTATCAGACGTGGCTATGAATACGACAATCCATTTGTGCAAATCGGATCATTGGTTATTGAGATGTTATGATGCCACAGACATATAAACAATAAATGAAAGTAAAAATCTAAAACCCGACTACGTTTAAAAAGGTCAAAACATAAGTATTAAGCCCTTTATTTAGGTATTTACACTTTATTGTACAACTAAAATGAAACATTGTACAAAGAGTGAAAGAGAGTGAGTGAGTGAATCTCTAAAAGAGATTTCTGAGATGCCCTTCTGTGAGTTCTACCTTACATTACTACAAAATATGACTGTCAATCAATTCTGAAATACGATTCGGAGTCGGCGCCCCCGAATTTTTTACATACCTTGCACCTACCTTATTATTCACTTTATACAGGTGACAGGGAAAACAGGTACAATTCCTTTAAATCGGAGTTCTAACATATAGAGGGGCCTCAACTCCGACTCCTATCTCAGAATTTATTGACAGTCATATTTTGTAGTAATTTAAGGCAGAACTCACAGAAGGGCTATATATAACATGACTGAGCGTGACAGTTTTATTTAGGTTTTAGCTTTAGATTTGGCGGCCACCCCGGAATTGATGCCAACGGTAATTTAAAAACGTTCAAGATTCAAAGAGGAATATCATGGAAAAGTGTTTAATGTATTTCCCTTCATTAGTAGATGCCATTAGGTACAAAAAAAGAAAAGTTTTCAAACGTCAAAATTGTCGCGGCATCTTAAGCCGGCTCTACATTCACGCCGCGAACTGGTGAGGACGCCCTCTTATAAGAAAATGGACTTCATTGCTGCGTATAGATGGCGGTATTTTGTCCCCGCGACAAAGAAACCGCGAAGGCGCTTCACGGTTACGCAGGACAGTGGTATGTCGCGATTGTGTGTGGTTCACTTGAGTAGCGAAAATGGGTACCTAGAGTAACGCATTAAACTCCAATTCTTGGAAAAGTACCAAGGGGATAGACAGATAGAAACACTGGGAGCCTAACAGTTGGAAGCAAATATATATTTTTAACTTTTTAGTTAATAATTTAATAAGAAATTAAAAGTTTATGGAGTAACGCATTAAACTCGCAACTCTTGGAAAAATACCAAGGGGAGCCATTACAGTTGGAAGCAAATATATATATTTTTTGCTTTTTAGGTTATAATTTGATAAGAAATTAAAAGATTTTTTAATGAAATACTAAAGTCTGCGACCAACAAAATAACACGGAAGAGCCGATTTCAGTAGAAAAAATGTTTTTGCTGCTACGTGGAACACTTTCATGACTTAAACTTATTTTAATTTTATATGTATTAGGTTTCTGCTAAGAATTATAATCATTTATTTCATTCTACAGAATTAGAAATATAGGTACTTAGTGTTACATTATAAGTCGCCTTTGTAGAATGATCGTCACAAAATAATTTCAACGTAAATTAGATATAAATATAACAAGTCAAATATAACATAAAACAATAGGTAGTATCTACTAATTAGATACAAAATGTCAATAATAGAATAAAATAAATTGATTAATTGAATAATAATGATAAAATGAGCATGCCAACAATAAAAATTCACAATTTCCTGTCCATAAATTCCTTGACTGAATAGAATTCGTTATCCAATAAAAGGTGTTTCAGTCGGAGAGTAAACGTTTCGTCATTTGTTTCATTCCTTAGGTAATTTTGGCGTCTAGAAAATGTAAAAGAAATGGTAAAACAAACACACGACATGTTTACATCCCTCATGTGTTATATATTTTTGAAATGGTCTTTTCAAGCTCTTTAATATGATACAATAATGAAGGGTTCCGATGATTTTTAATTTTCAGGCGCTAATATTATGTCGTCTCACGATCGCTATTTAGCAAAATTTAAAAAGTAAAGTATCCTATGACACGCGGATGATCAAGACGAATCCAACGGTACCCATTTTGTTAATATCCGTCCAGTGGTTTAGGCGCTGTGAGGAAACAGACGAATAATACATACATACATAGACTGCTAAAATCTTAACCCTCCTTTTTGCTTTGCGTATAGAGTCGTGTAAAAAGGCATACGCGTCAAACTTATAATAACACCTTCCTTTTGGACAAGTCAAAGTCAAGAAGTCCTAATAATAAAGATAAAGTATTAACGTCTTTTTTATATAAATAAAAGACGTTACTTGTAGAGGAAATACCTACGGGTAAGTAAAAATTGTTTTACGTGTCACTGTGCCTCAATGGCTATCATTTCCAAGTCAAGATAAAAAAAATAACAGACCAACGTGCTCCGGAAAATTCATATTGACTTCACGTGACTGGTTACAGACGCATTTGTACAATACTTACATTTTTATGTATTTTCTTTATTTATATTAGTAATAAAATAAATAACGTAGAGATGTATCTAAAAATAATAGAGATTACTAACTGTATATATAGTACTCTGTGCTAGAACATACATTAAGTATAATAAAACTGTATTTTAAAATTAATCATATCTTTACATGCATATCTACAACCATGTTCCTTGCGTTGCGGTACTACTAAAGTACCTACTACCTATTATTTATTTATTCTGTGGTTGCGGGATAATAATTTAATAATCAATCTAGGTAATCTAGGTATAGGTATAAAACAGTGAGTGATTTGAAGTTGCTCTGTAGGCGTAATTAATTATACGAGTATCAAGAATCAGTTCACTTGTCGAAGGCTTTGCAAAGTTCGAATTTATTTTTACATGTTTAAAAAAAATATTTTTTTTAACATTTGCTCACGGTTTTCAATTTCTTGGATTTTATGTTCTTCAACTAAAATATAGCTTATTTTTATTGTTTTCAATCACTGTGATTTTTTACAAGGGCATTTGTTCTGATGTTATGATTGTGATATTTTCATAATTAAGATAATAATGTTTTTCACAGTTCCTAATGTTCATATCGATTGGTGCCTATAATAGCTAAAAGTTTATTAGTCGTAGGTACCTACTAGGAGTGATTATGATTAATATAAAGTTTATCATTAGGTAGGTAAGTTGATTACTGATCATGATCAGTCACTTTGATATTATTATACTTATGAGTGTATTAGATTATTTTTAATTTGAAACCAATTCTTGCCTTAAACATCTTAATTACTTAGTTTTTTTTTGCTGATATTTTCTAATCTAGTGCTATGCTGCCTTGTTATGATGTTCACTGAATGATCTAAGAATAAATTAGGTTTTTTGTGTTATTTCGTGTCGGTTCTGTTTAGTTTTTACTCGTGTTTTCAATTGGTATGTTTCTTGCGTGAGATAGGAATCATTATGCTTTTAATTGATTAACTTCGTAAAAAAAGATCTTTTCCATTTGTAGTTGGTAGAGTAGGTATGTACTTGTATGTGGGATATTTTCAGTTTTAACAGATGGTCATGTAACTGACTGTAGGTTGGTATCTACAGTACATAAATTAAATTAAACGTACCTACTATACCTACATATAGGATATTTATAAAAATAATGAAAATGCATACCTATTCTAAAAATCCAGCGGTTTCAATAAAAATTGCTTCGTTCAAAAACTCAAGTGTGAATGCAAAACAATGAATTGAATCTGGCTTCGAATTTGTGTCGAACCAATAAATCACAAATTTAGAGAGATTAAATAAATGTTAAACAGTTTTAATCCAGTATTCTCTATGCATTTAGACAATTGATTCAGCATGGATAATTAAAATTAGCAGCATAAATACCAAGGTTTAATAGCTTGCCATTGATAAGTCACAATGCAAAACAAGGATTATACGTAATATTAAGCACAATGCACTCACCATTTCTATGGTGTAACACGCGATACCACGAGGATTTATTTTACATCTGAAGAGTAGCAGACGTCCGCCTGGCAAGGCGGTTGAAGCGCGACTGACGGAAAAAAATCGGTTTCAATGGTTGATGATGCGCCAGCGCAGACGGCATCTTCATTGATAATGATAAGGATTTTCGCGCAATTTATTTGCTATACATATAGAGAACGATCGACATTCTATCACGCCATTGCATAGTCGCGTTTCTTATTAATATTAATGAGGTTAAAGCATAGAATAAATATTAAGTAAGGCAAATATGAAATTCGCTTTCCGTCGTTTCCGTTCTGGTTATTTTAGAATGAGAGAGTCAGCGTAATTACCGGCACATGAAGGACTCCATCCAAGTCCTTAACCTACTATCTAGTAGCGTAGGTGAGAGGTCTAGAGGTCTAGAGAGCAACGTTGTCCACTTACCGTCAGGTGGTCCGTTTGCTCTCCTTACAAAAAAAGAGATATCTATTCAATGAAAATGCCATCGATAAAATGATAATGCCGCTAATAATTAGCTGTGATAAACATTGTGTTACTTCCCGAAGTCCTACTCCTGTAGGACAATAATGTCCTCATTAAAGGACTGCTGGACTTTTTGGCGAGGGTGGGGTGACTTGTTTTTCCATCACACGCAAAATAGGCGCTAGACGTCGAGTTGCGGAAACCAGTCCGTTACTACAATACAATAAAAAGATTGTGTTAAAGATTAAAGTTTATATAATATAAAATCGGAGAAAAAAAAAACAGTGATTTGATTAATCAAAGGTCAGTTTTAAGTTGTGACTGATAAAAAACAACGTAACGTAATTATTTTATTTTTATCATTGTACGTAATGATGTCAGTGTCATCTCATCTTCGACAGGAATAGGATCGTGCTACTATCATAAGTACTATTTTTTTAAGCTGTGGACTGTAAATACTTATGTCATGTAAAAACTTATGTCAGCCGGTACCACTGAAGTATTTATCTAAGCTATTAAAGTTTGCGGTATGTACTTTGACTCTATGTTGGTATATGCGCATGCACAAAAAACCTCAAGCAGCTTCCTTACATTTCTGCAATTTTTTTGTCATTTTTTTGGCATTTCTTTCTAGATCAATGATTTTTCGTTAGTTGCACGCGCAGAGAACCCCCACGTAATGTCCTTACAGTTAAATTTTAATTAAAATACATGCTATCACATTCTACGCCATAGCTCTAGATAGAGATGATGCTCTTGATAGCGACTTAAGGAAGCCTTTAGTATTAAGGACGTTTCTTGCATCTCACAGGTCTAAGGATCCAGAGTATTTTAATATTGGAAGTTGAAATCTCTGGACGCTTCTAGTATCTAAGGTTATATCGAATACCGATTCCGTAAGAGTAGGTATTGCGGGTATTTCATTTTATACAATTTACTTATAAATAAGGATAATGATGCATCTTCTTCTCTTTGGTTTATATTTGGAAAACATGTAACTATGTATACTTACTTGGATCTAATATATACTTAAATATAATAAAATCGTAAAGGAACATTTTTGTTTGTCTGTTTGAACGCACATCACGTAAAACTACTGAACGGATTTGGATGGAGATTTCACGGATATATTATATTTAATGATATATTTAAATAAGTTTAGATTGCCATAGACGTTTTGAAAATACTGCTTAAAATTGGGTCAAATGTAGGGGTAAAGTAATTATGGAACATGAACGAAGTTGCGGGCAACAACTTGTTATAAAATAATATACCTATTTGTACAGTTGACCACAGGTCAACCTACTCAAAATGTCAAAATTTGAGAATCTGAAATGTATCACATTGCGCAGGCATAAGGTCGATATTTAATCGAAGGTTTCTGACAGATGGTATACTGTAGGTACTTTGCTTGTACTGTACTTACTTGGCTTTTGGTCGACTGTACTTAGGGCCAACACTGTGCGATTGCGAGCGAGTCGATAACGAAGTACGTTGCTGGTGTCGGGTTCCTTCGCTGACGTTTTAAAATAAAAACCAGCAATGAATATTCACTAGGTACAGTCGGGGTCAGTAAATATTTATCACTTTTGGACTCTATTCAACGGTAATAGAGTTCAAAACTGATTTAAAAAAATCTGGCACTGTACATAAACGTACCTACAGCTATACAATTGTAATCATTTCTTTTTGTAAACCTGCAGAATCATATTTCGCGGTAACGTGTACCTAATAATAACAAGTTGACATTAATTAATTATAAATATAAGTCTAAGTAACTTTAACAGGCACTGGACCGCCCTTTTAGAATTAGAGACTTGAGATATAGATCATCAGCAGCCTACCCTAGTCCACTGCTGGACATAGGCCTCTCCCACGGCGCGCTATTGAGCCCGATCTTCGGCTTTTCTCTTCCAGTCGCTGCCAGCCACCTTGCGCAGATAGTGGGGCGGCCGGGAACTGGGGGCCGTTTTCTTTGTGCGCTATCCATGGGAGGTAATGCCATAATCGCCACGCTAGGCCTGCGGGTTGGCGATCGCAGTAGCCGGGTCGCTTGCCCCGATGACGCTGCTGCCCGTCATCGTGCTTCTGGTATTTTGACCCAGATATAGATATTCGCACTAATTTTGAGCAAATCAAATCAAATCAAATAATTTATTTGTAAAGATAGGTTATAAAGATTTTAGGTTATGTCGTGATGTTCGCTACCTTTTGCCTTGACAAGACGTACAAATATTCCTTATAAATTTATATAATAATTATGTTACACAAATAACAAGTTATTAATTCACAGATGGGCCGGCCTTTAGTATGGGACGCTACCTGCGTCGATACGAGTACTCTCGCGCCGTCCCAGGCTGCGTTAGCCGAAAACCTCAAGCGGCGCAAATATGCAGGCCTCAGTGGGGACTGCATGTTTTTGCCGTTTGGGGTGGAAACGCTGGGGCCTTGGTGCCCTGCGGCGCACCAACTGCAACAGGATATTCGGAGACGGCTGGTGGAGGCGTCCCATGACCGGAGGGCTGGCGGCTACTTTGCCCAACGCCTAAGCCTCGCTATTCAGCGGGGCAACGCCGCCACCCTTCTGGGCACTCTGCCTGTTGGTAGGAGCCTGGGAGAAATCTTTTATTTGTAAATATTAGTCAGATTAGGTTAGATTAATTATATTTTTACTACATTAAACCATCTTAGCACGTTTCCAATAAAAAAATAAAAATTCACAGTAGAATCTAAACATTCAATTCAAGCTTACTACATTATTATTATAAATTAAATTATTATACTAGTTTATCTGAAAAATAGTCCGATAATTCGTAGTAAAATTTTAAATCAGCATTTTTGTCAAAGCATTCTTAAATGCATTACCTTTAAAAAAATTATACTGTCAGGAAGATGGTTACATTTTTTTGGTGCCATGCAGATCACACTTTTGTGCATAAGAGCAGTTCTGGATTCGTGAATACATAATCTATTACTGTGACGTGCAATAAAGTGCAATAAAGTGTGCAATAGTGTGTGTGTGTGTGTATTCATTCATTCATTCATATAGTTAAGTAAAGACCTTGTAAATTACAGGGTGGACCAAAAGTCCGTTAACATTTAAAATGGTTATAAAAAATACAAATGCTACTTTAGTGAAAAACTGTTTATTTAATAATAAAGTAGACAAATTAGGATTTCACTTTTTAAAAATAACATCATTCAAATGTGACCCTTGTTCATCCTGGCACACCTGTAACCGGGAACGGAAATTTTGCATGACCGCCCGACAAGTGGTTGGTGAAATGTTCTGCATTTCCTCGCGTATATTTTCTTTTAATTCCTCAATAGACACTGGGTTGCTGATGTAAACTTTACTTTTGAGATATCCCCAAAGGTAAAAGTCCATTGGAGTTAAATCCGGGCTGCGGGGTGGCCAGTGAATGTCACCTCTTTTGGATATGACTTTTTGGCCAAAAATTTCACGAAGTGCTGCTATAGAGTCATTGGAGGTGTGACATGTTGCCCCATCTTGTTGGAACCAAGAGCTTCGATTAAAGCCTGAGAAGTCCTGTAATGCTGGAGCAAAAAAATTCTGTAGCATCACAATGTATCGCTCTGTATTAACGGTGACGGCGCGGTTTCTCTGATCTTCATAAAAATATGGACCAATGATTCCGCTGGCTGACAATGCGGCCCATACAGTAACCTTGGGCGAGTGTAAAGGTTTTTGGTGCTTCAAGTCCGGGTTAGTGTCACTCCAGTATCTGCAATTTTGTCAATTGACATGTCCATTTAGGTGGAAGTGTGCCTCGTCTGAGAAAAAGATGTTATTGAAGCTCGTAAACCTCTCAAGCACTTCGTTAGCAAACTGCAGTCTCTGAGCAGGGTCATTTGGCTTTAAAGCCTGTACAATTTGAATTTTGTAAGGATGTAAATGTAAATCTTTGTGTAGAATGCGATTTAGAGATGTTCTGGGCACATCTAAAGCACTAGACCGCTTTCGAGTAGAGAGACCAGGTTGTTCTCGAACAGACGCTCGTACACGCTCTATGTTTACTGGATCGCGCGATGTCCTAGGTCGGCCGGATCGTGGTTGACTTAAAGTTGAACCTGTTGTTTCGAACTTCTGTACCCATTTTTTAATCGTTTGAATTGATGGTGCTTGATTTCTGTTCCGTATATTGTAATGATTACAAAATTTCCGTTTAGCTTCGGTCGTAGAATCGTTGTTTCGATAGTACTCGCGTACGCAAAATGCGCGTTGCGCTCCGCTGAATGACGCCATGGTACTAAATCCCTATTAGTAGCTCTCGCTTGTAGTAACACCCCCCGCGCCAATACCCCGCCCGCAGACGCAGCGACCTATTCAAATGTTAACGGACTTTTGGTCCACCCTGTATAAACTTTAGGGAAAAAAAACAACTTTAGGTCCACTTACAGGAAAAAAATGTAATACCATGTCATTTATCAAAATATGTACTTAATTGTGATAAAGAGCTACAAAAAGAGACGTAGAGTATTAACTTGCCGCGTAATTACGTGTTTAAACTTTATAAAAAAACTAATTTCTGTTTAGTTCCTTTTTGCTACGTTCAACGGTTGGATGCTTATTTGCCTACATACCTACCTATTTCGTTTATTTCATACAATATTATGTTAGCTACCTGAGTACAAGGTACAAGGTACCTATTATACATGATGTACCTATTAAAATACCCAGCAACCGAATCATCATCATCATCAGTATGATTAGAGTAGGCTCTAATCCACTGCTGGATATAGGCCTCTCCCAGGGCGCGCCATTGAGCCCGATCTTCGGCTCTTCTCACCTAGTCGCTGCCAGCCACCTTGCGCAGATCGTCGCTCCATCTAGCAGGAGGGCGTCCCACACTACGTTTGCCCAAACGCGGTCTCCACCGAATAAGACATATAAATACGAACAAGTATTTACCTACAACTTTTTTTATAGGATAGGTTTATGGGAACATGCGTCCAACCAACACACAGAGGCCCTTTATTATTATATTTTTTGACATACTTATTCATTTTGGTTGCGTGCCATTAATTATGAACGAGTTGTTCCAAGTCGTAAGAGCGGGTTCAAATACCCCCTAACCTAATGCTCATGGTTGGCGACAATGGCGTCGATTCCAGGGTGGCCGCCAAAGCTGCAGGTAAACCTACATGAAATTCACGCTTACTCGTATACTAGATTGTATACAAGCCAGCGGGACGTTTCGTTTAACGATTATCGCTAATTTTGACGGCCGCTCCAGAATCGATGCCAGTGTCAACCCCGTTTAATGTATAAACTCATAAAACTGAACAAGTTTTGATTTACAGTTTATTAAACTTTGGTGTAACAATGAGCTGCATTACTTTGCAGGGGAGTCCCCCTGCAAAGTATCAAGTATTGATAACTTAAATCAGTTTTAGAACATGCGTCCAACCAACACACAGAGGCCCTTTATTATTATATTTTTTGACATACTTATTCATTTCCTGCGAATTTTATACAGAATAAAATTAAAAATATTGCTATTGCATAAAAAAAAGCAAAATTAATTGTTTGTTTTTATTTATTATTGAAATGTCATGATTTTCGGAGCCTTACAAGTACGCTGCAGCTATTTAGAATCGGAAGCGGATCGAAACCATAGAAATTTGGAAAACTGAAATAGCCACTTAGATTTCTATGGGTTCGGTCCGCTAAATCGCCGCAATTGGATTACCAATGTGCAATCTAGGTTAAGCTTAAAGCTGTCCCTAGCAAATACATTGCTGCAAATCTTCCTAGCTAGGTTTATAGTTTACTTGAATAGGAACGAGTATCAACTCCTATATCGTCATAGACAAAATATTCCTAGACGTATAGAAAGGTCAACAACCTTTTTATACAGGATGTATTGAATAAGAGCAAACCATCAGTTAAATTCTAGTAATTTTACGAGCTTTCCCTTTTTATTTCAGGAATCCAATCTAGAGTAGGTACTTTTTTTTGTAATGGGCGGGAAATCTTCCAAAGATACCCAGCCTCCTGGAGGAGAGACCGGGTTATGTCAGATTTTTACTCACTAAAACCCCCTCGATGGCCGACCTCGTGCATATCGGAGGGCTCCGGGATCTCCAGAGGAACGCACCGGTGCCCTCCCAGTATTTAACACACTCCCAACACTAGGTACCTAGGTAAACCTCGACTGGGGATTACATTAGAGTTGTCAAGAGGGTGTCAATGGTACTTTTATATGGGGGGCAAGTCGCTTATTCAAGGGAAGCCATGCTGGTCTGAGTTGGTGAGTCATTCAGATGCTCATGCATCGGCTCAATGCGCATGCCGTCAGGAGTTAATTCTCACCGAACAATGTCAAGTCACCGAACAATATCACATAATCTACGTTATTATTAAAGAGATCACTATGAAAAAAATGGTTCACATAAAAAAAAACTATCTCAATCATAATAAATAGGTAGTCCTGGAATAAATTAGGTATTTCCTTTTTTTAAACAATGTTTCATTTTATACACAACCTATACAGCGTAGATATCTTATTACAAGACACCTGCAAATTATATGGTATGCAATAATTTGGTCTACATATGCATCACTTGATATTATTAAGTGTGTAGTGCTAATTACACCATTTTAGTACGGGTCTATGACACCATGTCTTCATCGATCAATGTAGTACCGTTGCTATCTAAAAACTGGATCTGAAAAAATATATGCGTAGGTAGGTTACATTAGGCGCAAATCACACACAAGACGTGGTGCAGACGGGGCACGGACGCGACGTTCATAGGACATTGAGCGGCCTTCATACAGTTATAAAGTTCTATTCGATAAACATTTAGAGCGACGGGGAAGGACGCTGTCATGCTTTTCGCTGATACTGAAAAGTGAACTTTAAAAATAATAGTTATCTAAGGTTTATTTCAGGCAAAAAGCCCATAATTGTTCAAAATTCAATAAAAATACAAAATACATACCTACAGTTGAAATAGGTCTAAGTACAATATCATTTCTAACACGCAGCCTATACCTGTAGAAAGTATTTTCACAGTCCTCAAGCTTAACCTATGTACATTTACCGACTGCTCTACCGGTGAAGGAAAACATCGTGAGAAAACCTGCATATTGAGATAACCAGTGTGTGAAATGAGGAAGGCACCAAACCAAAACTAGCCTAATAAAATCTGCTAAGAAACTAGTTCTATTTGGTTAATTACATATAATTATCACGACCCTCAGCAACTTCCTATGTTTCTGAGCACCGCGAACATGCAGTAACGCGACGGCTTGAATAGTATATCAAATCAAATCGAAATGTTTTTATTGTAAGTAAGTACCTTATAGTACATTTTTGCAACGTCATTTTTTTTACTCTACCACCGCTTCGTAAGGCGCTATAGCTGAAAGAAAAGAAGCGGCGCAAGAAACTTTGTTAAAGAATAGAAACTTATGCGGACTTTATCGGCGGTTCCGATAAAGTCCGCATATTATTATATCAGAGATGGACTTTGGAGGTCACTAAGTGGCAAGGTTCTCAGGGTAAGCGAAAAGAAAGAGATGGACAGATGACATCGTAGAAATAGCAGAACATGACTGTATAAAAACAGCACAAAACAGAGACGATTATATACTGTTATATACGATTATAAAACTGGAGGAGGCTTTCACCCAGACGGGGGTCCTTATCTACTCAAATTTAAATGTTTATAATTGTATTTATATATGGGAGAGGGCTATATCCAGCAGTGGATGAATAAAGCCTGAAGAATAAGAAGAATTGTATTTATAGATATTTATTATGATTGAATGTTTGAAAATTTTACAAATTATAACTTTATTTTGATTCTAATTTCGATAAGGACAATAAAAGGTTCTTTTATTATTTATTTATTTATCATCGGCGTTTCCGTACAGTTAAAAATACGACAGTCGCATGGCCCGCCCGCGCCACGTCTGCGCCCGACAACGCGTGGTGTGGCCTGCGGCTTACATGCGCTGAATATAGGTAACATTAACACCTGTTAGAATACAGGTGTACCCTATATGATACAAAGTCGATAACAAGTAAAACAGAATGTGATTGTCAAGAAAATGATAAAAACGCGTCAAATTGGTTATCTAGTGTTTTCTGGAATTCTTCTTTTTTCTGGAGTCTTCTGGAATACTATTCCAGAAACATTAGAAAACCAATACGATGAGTTTTTACGCTATTTTCTCGAAAATCACGAGCAGCTTATTTCCGTATCAGCATAGGTTATTTTATTCTATGTCAGGGCAGCATTTTTATATACAACCCTGCGAAAATCGGGTCTGGTCTCCAATATTTGTCATAGGTATTTAAACTAAACACCTGCCAAGACGAATACGTGCTATTAATATACTATTGTCAACTTATTATAGGTAGAGTCGTTACTAAAATACTATTGTCTGTTACCAGGTATATTTTTAGATACCAATCCTATTTTCTCGAGACAAATGGACACAACTTAAGACGTTTTTAGCCCAGGAATCTAGGTTGTGTAGTAGGTATTTTATTTTATTTCCTTTGTCAGGTTGAAATCTTCTTGTCCATTAATCTTTAGCGTCAGTGGCGTAATGGTTTAGGACGCCGTCGGACTCCCATGCGCGATTTCATGAACCATGGGTTTTTCTGTTTTTACGAAGGCTGACCTACGTACAATTTCCTACTGCGCTAACGGTGAAGGAAAATATCGTGAGGAAACCTACAAGCTGAGATACCAATGTATGAAATGGGGAAGGTAATGGCAAATGACCTCATTAAATCTGCCAAGAGAGTCGTTCTATTTGATTAAATGCATATAATTATCACGAACCTCATCAATGAGGATCTTGAGTCTTGTAAACCATTAGGTAGTACTTACGGTACTTCTTGTTATAGATACATTCTCACCGATGAGGGTCGCTGGCCATTCTATGGAATTAAGACCTACATAGAACGGCTTCCTGGACTTTAATGGCGTGGTTTGTTATTGCCTTCCCCATTTTATCTCGGTACACATATTTCCTCACGGTTTTTTCCTTCACCGTTACTTACTTACTGATTTATTGTACTCCATACCTTTACCCACCATAAAAGTAGTCTAAACTCTCCTAAATCAAAGGTTGGCTGGAAGAGATCGCTATGAAATAAGCCCGCCTTTGTACATATTTTAATGTTTTTTATTTTATTTTCTGTGTTTTTTATATTAGTATAATAAATAGACTACAAACAAAACAAATATAATTAGTAAGTTTACCGAGCTTACCGTTATTGTAACCTATATTAGGGTATGAATATAACGGAAGACTACGCTGTATTTTTGGCTTGTCAATCTTCGAAATGTCCGGGTGAACGATCGGGCAATTCGCAAAAAAACTAAAAGTTTTGGTTGCGTGCCATTAATTATGGACGAGTTGTTCCAAGTCGTAAGAGCGGGTTCAAATACCCCCTAACCTAATGCTCATGGTTGGCGACAATGGCGTCGATTCCAGGGTGGCCGCCAAAGCTGCAGGTAAACCTAAATGAAATTCACGCTTACTCGTATACTAGATTGTATACAAGCCAGCGGGACGTTTCGTTTATTCTGACGGCTATCTTGATTTATCGCTAATTTTGACGGCCGCTTCAGAATCGATGCCAGTGTCAACCCCGTTTAATGTATAAACTCATAAAACTCAACAAGTTTTAATTTACAGTTTATTAAACTTTGGTGTAACAATGAGCTGCATTACTTTGCATGGGAGTCCCCCTGCAAAGTATCAAGTATTGATAACTTAAATCAGATTTAGAAATTCGGTAAAAAATTGTTTTGGGCATCAAAGCCAATTGATATCAGGAAACAATCGTTAAGTAACGCCTAACTTTTACAAACGAGCAGTGATTCTCGTATGTTATTTTACTATCATTATCACAAACGGAGTTATTGACTATGAAGTAAGTAATAGGTAACTGAGTTAGGTTATACCTATCATACCTACCTACATTTTCACTAGGTACCTATCTGCTTTGTTGTCTACCTATCAACCACACACACAGCAGGTACGGGGTGGCTGTTGAAAAAAAGAAAACTTTTACTTTTTTGAAGTACCTACTTTATCGGATGGATAGCTTTATTGGAAAGGGAATGTTGGGATCTGGAAAGGTTATTCGTAGGTTTGAGTCCTGTACATGTACATGTTTCATATCTAGGGATCAAGTGGTACAACCAAGTATGTAAGTAATTTGTGTAGGTATCTATTTGCCTGCTTTTAATAGTCACTCAGTTTACCTAATTTACGAGACAGTGACGTTATCTCGGTAGATTTATTTCATAGATTAAGTGCCTACCTAATGGCTTCCAAACTTTGTTTTTGTAAAAACATTGTTTTTGAAACTTCAAACTGGATCGAAGGGATTATAGAATGTAGGACGCCTGGTTGTACAGTTCGTGCAAATGCTAAAATGTACAATTTTCTTGATTGTCCCATTGCCAAAATGTACTTACAACTTGATATGTAACACACGTGTGGAAATAGTTGTTAGTGTTGTTATGAAATATGTAAATAAACAATAGTTTCGCTACAGACTTCTATAACAGAAAAAATACTGTGTTTTCAATGTTCGCTTTTCTGTCGCTATCTCTATCATCTGATTTAATGAGTAAAATAAATAAAAGACATCAGACAGACAGACAACAGCAGATCATCAGACATGATTTCAATATGTTTACCTTTGACTACATAATTATTTTATCATAATTATAACTGTTTCGGTCACTTACGTACATTTCGAAGTGTGCTTTTATATATTTCACCCATAGCTTAGGTAAACTGGTGTCACTGTTTCAATATATTTTGGATTTGTCCGATTTGTCATTGGAAACATGTTCTCAATATTTTTGTTTCGATACCCACTGCTTGAGAGTTTAAAAGTGAACTTTACAGGAGCGTCGCAATATTTTCTAAGGGAGTTTCATGAAAACAAATGTTACGGAACCATGAGATCGTCTGCTTCGCTATTGTCTTATTTAGATTCAGGCTACTCGTACAAGTCATCATTATTCACAGACACATATGGTTTTTACGTCACTCTTTAGACACCTGAATACTTACATATCGACACAAAAGGTGTAAGGCCAATTTAACATTTAAAAAAAATTAAAAACGGTTCATCTGATGGTAAGAGGTCACCGTAGCCCATAGACATCTCAGCTCACTGTATTATTATTAGAGAGTTTTTGATGCGCTCTAACCTTGCCGACTGGATTGTCTCATGTGTCGGAAATTAGGCACAATTACTTACTTACATCCACTTTTTTGATAAATGCCTTAATTCTACCAAAATGGTAAAAAAGGAATTCTTAGACTTCGGTGTCCGTCTGTTTGTCTATCTGTCCGTTTGTATGTCAAAGCTGTTTTTCTCAGGAACTACTAATGCTATAGACTTGAAATTTGGCACACTCGTGGAACTTGCTTGCCCGCAATTTGGTAATAATTTTATTTTTATTGTAAATATGGTCCGAATTTTTTAATTTTATTTTATGTTTTATAGGTTTTGACTTATGGCCAAAAATTTGCAAAAAATAAAAGATATGAGTAAGTAGTTTAAGTTTCAAAAAAAAATATTATTTTAAATTTTGACTTTATTTGAATACATACTCGTAAAATAAATACCTTCTTAAAGTACTAATTATTTCAGGGGTTTTGTCGATAAAATATATATATATATATATATATATATATATATATATATATATATATATATATATATATATATATATATATATATATATATATATATATATATATATATATATTTTTATCGACAAAACCCCTGAAATAATTAGTACTTTAAGAAGGTATTTATTTTACGAGTATGTATTCAAATAAAGTCAAAATTTAAAATAATATTTTTTTTGAAACTTAAACTACTTACTCATATCTTTTATTTTTTGCAAATTTTTGGCCATAAGTCAAAACCTATAATATATATATATATATATATATATATATATATATATATATATATATATATATATATATATATATATATATATATATATATATATATATATATATATTTATCGACAAAACCCCTGAAATAATTAGTACTTTAAGAAGGTATTTATTTTACGAGTATGTATTCAAATAAAGTCAAAATTTAAAATAATATTTTTTTTTGAAACTTAAACTACTTACTCATATCTTTTATTTTTTGCAAATTTTTGGCCATAAGTCAAAACCTATAAAACATAAAATAAAATTAAAAAATTCGGACCATATTTACAATAAAAATAAAATTATTACCAAATTGCGGGCAAGCAAGTTCCACGAGTGTGCCAAATTTCAAGTCTATAGCATTAGTAGTTCCTGAGAAAAACAGCTTTGACATACAAACGGACAGATAGACAAACAGACGGACACCGAAGTCTAAGAATTCCTTTTTTACCATTTTGGTAGAATTAAGGCATTTATCAAAAAAGTGGATGTAAGTAAGTAATTGTGCCTAATTTCCGACACATGAGACAATCCAGTCGGCAAGGTTAGAGCGCATCAAAAACTCTCTAATAATAATACAGTGAGCTGAGATGTCTATGGGCTACGGTGACCTCTTACCATCAGATGAACCGTTTTTAATTTTTTTTAAATGTTAAATTGGCCTTACACCTTTTGTGTCGATATGTAAGTATTCAGGTGTCTAAAGAGTGACGTAAAAACCATATGTGTCTGTGAATAATGATGACTTGTACGAGTAGCCTGAATCTAAATAAGACAATAGCGAAGCAGACGATCTCATGGTTCCGTAACATTTGTTTTCATGAAACTCCCTTAGAAAATATTGCGACGCTCCTGTAAAGTTCACTTTTAAACTCTCAAGCAGTGGGTATCGAAACAAAAATATTGAGAACATGTTTCCAATGACAAATCGGACAAATCCAAAATATATTGAAACAGTGACACCAGTTTACCTAAGCTATGGGTGAAATATATAAAAGCACACTTCGAAATGTACGTAAGTGACCGAAACAGTTATAATTATGATAAAATAATTATGTAGTCAAAGGTAAACATATTGAAATCATGTCTGATGATCTGCTGTTGTCTGTCTGTCTGATGTCTTTTATTTATTTTACTCATTAAATCAGATGATAGAGATAGCGACAGAAAAGCGAACATTGAAAACACAGTATTTTTTCTGTTATAGAAGTCTGTAGCGAAACTATTGTTTATTTACATATTTCATAACAACACTAACAACTATTTCCACACGTGTGGTATAATAATTTTATTTTTATTGTAAATATGGTCCGAATTTTTTAATTTTATTTTATGTTTTATAGGTTTTGACTTATGGCCAAAAATTTGCAAAAAATAAAAGATATGAGTAAGTAGTTTAAGTTTCAAAAAAAATATTATTTTAAATTTTGACTTTATTTGAATACATACTCGTAAAATAAATACCTTCTTAAAGTACTAATTATTTCAGGGGTTTTGTCGATAAAAATATATATATATATATATATATATATATATATATATATATATATATATATATATATATATATATATATATATATATATATATATATATATATATATATATATATATATATATATATATATATATATATATATATATATATATATATATATATATATATATATATATAAAAATGTTTATTTTTTATCGACAAAACGCCTGAAATAATTAGTACTGTAAGAAGTTATTATACTCGTATGTATTCAAATAAAGTCTAAGTATTTGTAAATTATATTATTTTTTCGAAACTAAAACTACTTATCCTATGTCTTTTGAGAACCCTCCGCGGTGCGCGGGTCCGACTCGCACTTGGCCGGTTTTTTCGGGAGTGGTGCTTGTTTCGCTAGTTTTTCCTCCTAAGTCTATGTTGTTTGACTAGGACTACGTGCTAGATAAGTGACTATAGGATTATAGTGTATTTGAGTTAAGAAAATAGTGAGTCATCGCTGTCGTCGTCCGGCCTAGCCACGCCAATCACGGAGCAGCAAATTAGAAAGCCAAGTTCACATTGACCAGTTCAAGGCAGACCCTCGTACGAAACGGCCGTGTGCTTTGTGCATTACAGTAAATTAAAAAATGAACACCTCACCTATTCGTAAAAATAAAAGTGGATCGATAATTCATAGCGGAGAAAGACGAGTAATTTACAATGTTTTTAAATACTTTTAAATTGTTTGAATTTTTATTCGACTAGACCTTTACCCTGCAGTTGCACTGATGACTCACTATTTTCTTAACCCGAATGGACTATAGTTGAGATTCTAGGGATAGGTATGTGTGGTCAGTGTCAAGTTGTTTTATCGCCTATGGACACAAACTGCGGCGGCTCTGAAATTGGCAGTTTACAGGAAAACAGAAACGCATTAATTTCAATTTTCCATGAAACTTCATTACCTCCCTATACGAGTATAGTCGAGTATAAAACTGCATCACATTCGCATAATGCTTGTTTCGCCCCGGCAAATAGTATTGATCAGCGTGTTGTAGGTAGCTGTAATATCCTTTTTCATACAATGTACCTGCATTTACCGAGAGGATTAACAGGGTTCGTAAATGAACCATGCAGTTCGTGCAAAGAATGTGAAGAGTTGCACACGTATTTAGGACACTCAAAGAGTCGTTTCAAAGATTAGAGCTCACACCGATCACCGCTCCTCTCCTACGAGGAGGAGGGGTCAAAGTGTCCCACATGAAGTCATCCTTTATTTATACGACAACGACCTAAAACACCCTATATATGTGCCAAAGGGATCAAACAATAATAAAATATCATTTTTAAATAAACTTAATAAGTAGTATCACATTATAACACATTTTATATTATTCGTCAAAAGAAATCAATTTATTTCTCTGCTCTGTTAGATTACTCAACATCGCAAAACACTCGTTCAAAATCAAATAACAACCTATTCAATATGTTTTCATTATAGCTACTCGTATCATAAATACAGACTGCAATAAAACACTTGTATGGCGACTCTAAATCGATAACTGAACAACTTTTGCCATACACTTTTCGTCGGTAAATAACCACTTTTGAAAATGACCACTTCTGGAAACGTCCACGTCTGCATCGACTGCTTATAAACATGCAAGTAATTTGCACTGATCAGCTGAACAATTTCCTATATAAATGGAAATCAAAAGTTGTTCTGTTACTTATTTTATCAATTATCATACCTACTATATGTTTCCCTGAAAGAGGCTAAAGGCTGATTCGGAATTCGACTGCAAACCACAGACAGCAAATTCAAATTTCAGGGTGTCTGCCGCTGACTGCAAGCGGCACTACTGGTTTCTGTGGCAGCAATGCCACCGAGGACGTTACTCAGGATGGATCCAGAAAAGAAAGTTGATGGGCGGGTTGAATGCCCCCCATCGCCGCTGGATGCGCCACGTTACTTAATATGAAGCCAACTTCATAGTGTTAATAGAAATCTTAGTGCCGCTTGCAGTCGGCTGCGGATGCTTGTCGCATGTGGCTTGCTGGTCACACTTGTTTAACAACACAATAAGACATCTCTAAATTCATCACGATGAATGAATTTAAAAAACAAATTAGAGTACCTACCTAAATATTTTAAAATATAAACAATAATTTAAATAGAAATAACAAATATCGAATAACAAACTTGTCCTCTTTCAAAATAAAAACACCTTATCAAACTATCATTGAAATCGCTAACTTTCCGCGATTGTTCCCGCCAGTTTTCCCGCCGTGGTCACAGTGCTGTACAGATGGAAGAACAAGTACAACAGTAAGCCAACACACACTATGAAGAACACTATGCAGAAACACACGACGCACTCAGACAGGTAGATCTTGATCCGATCAGCTCGGCTCACTTGGCTCCCTGGGATCTCCACGCTGGAATATGTCCACATTTGTAACGCCTTTTGATTCTGGAAATGAGAAACGAAAATGTAGTAGCTACACTACATAAATATTAATGTACTTATGATATTCTTACAAAATAATTAACCTTTTATAGCGTCATCATCAGGGTAAAGAGACTCGAGTATGAAAAATAACAGGAAATACAGCGATAAAGTACCGCAAGTATCGATAAAATACTGTAAATGCAATGGTATAAATTGATAAACCACAAACGTTGAGACGAGAATTTACAACGCATTATGTAGATAGGTATTTTACCATGATCACGATAAAAAGTAAGTAAGTTTACTTACCTACTTCTATAATATAGGTAGGTGTACCTACTTAGGTATTGGAAAACATTTTACTTTTCTGTAGAAATAGGTACTTGTCATGTTTTTCTCGATGATATTTACTTGAATGGAACAAAGTAGTGGCTGATAGAGAAAAACGTGTCCACCGGCGAGTAAATGTACCTAATTACTTAGTTACGCCTTACTTAGATGTTGGCTGACATTCTAACGCGTGGGTTAGGATATCCTTGTAATAAAACCTACTTCCGTAGAAAAAGAGTGTCGGTTGTGTCCATTTAGAGAGCGTTCCTTAACCAGTTGAAATAATTCACGTCGACAACTGTCCATATTCCATTACCGCGTTAACAGCTGAAAATTTATCAAACTTTTATTTGAAACAAGCGATGGAAGGTGTACAGCTGCCAACGTGAATTATTTCAACTGGTTTTGAAACGCACTCCTAGTAAAGAGTTTATACAGAGGAAATAGTAGTATATTGTGATAATAGTGTAAGCAATTGTAAACAAGATGACGAATTTGAAAAATAAATATAACACAGTTCAGACACTAACTTCAAACATTTCAGAATAAGTATATATTATCACATCGTATAAAATAAATGAGAAACAATTACTTACAAATAATATATTTCCACGGTTTTCTCACATCTCGACAAAACTCCAACCAGCTGTTGTAAGATTCCACACAACCATAATTGTAACACAAACTCCTCTCAATTCTTATCACGTTACAATATTTGCTTACGTCATAACAGTGCTAATAGGTAGGTAGTTTCAGTTTTTCGCTAGTCACTAGCCACCAATTTTCCGGAAGGTAAACTTGTTTTTCAATTACGAACGTTTACGTGCGTATGCGACGCGGCCATCCTCTAGCGGAGTTTATAAACGTATGTCGTTTGTCTTGAAGCAAAATAAACTATCGTACAATGCAAAATGTGTGCAGTACACGGTCAGTGATAAGCATATTGTTTTATGTTTTAATGCCCTATTTTATGGTATAAATTACGGTTTAGGTATTTGTTTTACATTTTGTAAGATTAGATTTGCTAAATTAATATCATATCTACCTGTCTACCGAATATTTTGTATTATGTAGACGTTGACGATCTGTCTTAGAAAAATAAAGTTTTTAGTCTATGTGTTGGGTACCGTACCCTAAAAAAAATGATTTCTGCCATTGTCGTAACCATATTGGCGCTGATGTCTTTGACGTTTTTATTAAAGAACTAATGGACCTAACTGAATTCAGTATATAATTTATTCGACGATTTAGACAGTTTGTTTCTATGGTGAAAATGGCAGACTGACCATACTGAATGCTACCTATTACACGTCTTGACCGAATCAGTCGACTGAGTCATTCAGTCTGACTGAATTCAGTCAAGTGTAAAAAGCCCATAACTCAGGACTTATATCTACTCAGACACAAAAAAAATTGAACTGTCAGAATCAAGTGGCTTTATTAGCGTGCTGTTATTTCTTGCATGATTCATTTATATCTAGATTAAATATCATTGTAAGCATGCCAATTTTCTCATATTATGCAGATCTGTTGACTGGGGGGTCAAAGTACGGAAAACCTTTAATAATCTGACAAATATGTCTACGTAATAAGCATGGCGGTTATAATACCTAGAATACCTACCTACTTTGAACATAATTAGTGCCCAGATCAGGGCAATGAATAGAATGGAGCTCTCCATATTATTTAGACAGAAATTTTTAATCCCCGTAAGAAGAGAAGAAAGCTTTTCACTTTATTTTTGTTACACCATTTTAAGTAAGTAAGTCATCATCATCATCATCCCATGTCGTCCCACTGCGGGTATAAGCCACCTCTCTTTTGTGCCACCCTATACGATCCTGTGCTAGTTGCATCCAGGTCTTCGATGCGACTTTGGTGATGTCATCCGCCCATCTAGCTCCTGGACGACCTACTCCTCTTTTTCTCGACCTTGGCCACCACTCAGTGAGGGCTCTGGTCCACCGGCTGTCACCACGTCTAACCAAGTGTCCCGCCCATCGCCACTTTAGCGTCGCAACCCGCTTTCCCACGTCTAGGACTTCAGTTCGTTGTCTGATCGCTGTGCTGCGGATCTTGTCCATTATGGTGATGCCTAACATGGCACGCTCCATGGCCCTTTGTGCGACCCTTATTTTGTGCACAGCTTCTTTTGTGAGCGTCCATGTTTCGGCACCGTAAGTCATGGTGGGCAGAACACATTGGTTGTTAGGTAAGTAAGTAGGTATACCTATATCTTGTAGATAAATAAAATACCTAGGTACTCAGTTTCTAGTTTTTGCTTGGACATTACGTAAGTAACGATTGCAAAAGTTATTCATCGGTGTGAAAATAGGTAAATAGGTATCCGTTTCTAAACAAAACA
Organism: Hofmannophila pseudospretella; assembly: GCA_947369225.1. Classification (NCBI taxonomy): domain Eukaryota; kingdom Metazoa; phylum Arthropoda; class Insecta; order Lepidoptera; family Oecophoridae; genus Hofmannophila; species Hofmannophila pseudospretella. Next base: position 4,628,410 of record OX376326.1, read on the forward strand.
TCCAATTTAATGTATATTTTACATTTAAATATAGAAAGAAAAGCCTTTTAAATTATCTACTTGAAGAAAAAACGTACGAACAGCTGAGTACGTACTTACAATCCATCGGTCATAGTCAACTCATGGCTATAAAAAGAAAATTCTTATTACACGATTGAAAGAACATTGTTGCTATATTACTTGATTTGAGTGGTTTCCATTTGGTTTTCATAATATTATAATACTTACAGAAATTGTAACGTGAATACAAAAACTATTCTGTAATAGAAAACATTAACAATGAAATTATAAAAATTAGTAACATACCTAACGTAAAAAAGGGTTAAAATAGTTATTTCGTTTCTAAAATGAATAGAACCATGGGGGGTTGTGCTAATGAACTCTGTACATACTCTATGGGTGTACAGTACAATTGTACAGTCGACCACAAATAACCTACTTCAAACTTCAAAATTCTTGAATCTAAAATAAATCGTACAACGCGAACCTAAGGCTGAGATTTGTCTGACAATTTTAGCTACGACTGTATCATCTGTTTATATGCTCTACTATATGGGTTCGATTCTATAGATCGATAACGTTCCCTGCGCGTGCGCTTGTGATGGTACCGCGCACGTGATGTTCCACTTTGCACCACAATATGGACTGTACCATAAACAAACCGGGTATTATTAAGTTGTAATGCGTGATGCGAATCGCGATTGATGTCATAATTGTCACGCAAATATTAGCCCTAAGCCATTGTACTAATTGTTGGCACGTGATAAACTAGTAACAAGGCAAATTCTAGACTAAAAGTATAATTAGGTATGTCTGTCATGTAACTACTTAGAAAACCATTGCATTGGACATATTGTAATTTAAAAGTTTTCTATCCGTTTCAGACGGCTTTTTTACTTATGATAAAAGGAAAGCAATTGATAAATGAATCGAGTTGAAGAAAACTAACTGAAAAATAATGCAGTTAGTTAGTCTCGGGAAAAGCTCTTGAAAAGATAATATAATAGTCATACTCGTAAAATAGTAAATAATAACAGTAATAAAATCATAAAACGATACGATTGTTAATGTATTATCTATTATTTTAAGGATTAGCTATCGTCTATCAGTTAAGTCAAATAGAGGAGATAACTTATTATAATATAGGTAAGTAATTTATAAATAACAAGTCAAGTCGTTACTTCGGGGAATCACTGATGTTATTTTTACGAGCACATTTCATTCATCAAAATTATGTCAAATTCATTAGGATACTGTGAAATACTCGTGACATAAATCACGTGTGCAATTTATTTATTTAATAATTACAACGGCAAATGCATTCTTATTACAGTAATTAATTACAAATTTACATTATGTATGAAGTTATAATACATTTTGATAATATAGTAGTACATTCATACCTCTCAATACCTCTCTATACTTAGTTCAACAATTTACACGTCATGGTAAAATATAATTCAACTTACAATGTGAAATTTCAATAGCGCGTTTTATTTTTTTGTGGTGCCATCTTGCAAAATAATTGTGATGTTGAGTTTTTAAGTAGTTACATGTGGTTACTATCTACTATGTATTGTTTATATTTTATTATACTTAGCCAGTTAGATTAATGATCAACCTACTTACACCTTATCGGATGTGAAACAGACTAAAAATATCAGTACCTAAGTATATTTGTTTGAATAAAATATCAACACGTTTTTATTTAAAACCATTGTAATCTACCTACATAATCTCTGGTGCAATAAATACTGTATTTAGTTATCATAGGGTTATCGTAACGATAACTTACTTCCTGAAGTAATAAGAGCAAAGAACGATTGTCGGTCAGTGTCCCTGATACAAAGACAATTTAGATTATTTTTAAGGTACTCGTAGATGTTAATTTATTACGACATGTAGAGTTTATAAAAAGTAAACTTTCTTATTCGTCAGTACGTATTTTACTTAATTCCAAGATTCGAAAGTCGACATTTGTTCTGAAGCTTGAAGCATAGGAACGTTTCGACAGAGCCCAAAGTGGAAAGGCCCGCCGCCACATGTTGGGGTGTTCACAAAAATAGGGCCAGACGGCTCACGCATGCACCCCTAGCTAACTAACACCAATGAATATGAAACCCTAACGCTGTTTTCTAAAGTTTATTTCGGCATGTTAGTGAGAAATACAGAAAAAAACCGTGAATGACTGTCGTTCGGTATTTCTCGGGCATTTTGTCGACAGTTCCCGTACGATTGAAAGCTCTGGAGTGTTTTGGTGTTTTTTTTGTGATACAAGGTGTTGTAAGGTTTGCACAAGACATCGTGGAGGGGTGCCTCGCGTGTCGCAAGGTGGGTCTCTTACCCTAATTTTTTCTTCCCTTTTGTTAGTTCCTAGTATTAACAAGTGAGTCATTCATTCATTGTGATCAGAATTTGGTAGATATGTGTTTACATGTTATTTACTTACTTGTAACATGTAACTTTGTAAATAATAGGAAACTAGAAAACATAAACTGTTGAGTTGATTGCAGAGTGAGATACAAGTTACAGGTACAATAGATTTGTAATTTGTCGAAATTTTACCAAATGTAAATCATAGTGGGCAAAAATGTATAAATAAGTAGAGTTTAGAAGAAAAAAAAATGAGTGTTTAGAAAAAAATAGCGGTCGTTTCAAGAAATAGTGCCAATTAGAATGGCTCCATACTATAAGTAAGGGTGTTACTATACCAATCGATCGATCGTCGATCGACGGCATCGATCGATGGTAGAAAGGATTGGTCGACGTCGATCGATAGTTTCTACCAGACCAATCGATCGATCATCGATCGACGGCATCGATCGATGGTAGAATAGATTATTCGACGCCGCGGCGTCGACTGGCGACTCATTCGAAAAGCGTCCAAAAAACCGCTATTTAAAATTTCAATTGGATAAGATAAGCGATCGTTGGCTTTAAAAAACGGTTGCATCCAGATTCTCCTGCGTTTGCGTTTTCGTAATAATAGAACTAGCAACATCGTACTGGCCAACAACAACACGTCCTCTTGTGAATCCATTCTAAAGAAACTGATGAAATATCGACGGGGTAAATCGATCAACGTCGACCGATGCCATCGACCGGCAATCGATCGATTGGTTAGTCGAATGGTATTCGTCGATCGATAATCTCTACCAAACCAGTCGATCAACTTCGATCGACGTTGATCGATGCCGTCGATCGACTATCGATCGATTGGTGTAGTAACACAAGGCATATTCGGGGCATACCAATCAGGATTTGAAGTTTTTCAGAGCTTTCGTATAAGTAACTATTTTTTTCATATTTTTGACACTGATTCATTGTGTAAGTTTCCTTCTGGACGATAAATTATCTAACTACTTATTTCTCAAAATGAATTTCGCTCATTTCAGGATGATACCAGAATTATCTATCGCAATCTCTGCCGAAGAGCTACCTAAGCCAAAGACAGCTCATGACTTGTATAAAACCTGGCTGGCCATCCTGAAGAAGGATCTTCGGATGTGTGACGTCATCACAGCAGAGCAAATCAACAAGTTGTTAATGGAATACGCATACAGAGGGAGCAATATTAGATATAATTCGCATAACTCGGATTAGATACATTTTGTTAATAGATGTATGTTTGCATTATTGGTTTAGCGACGTTATTAAGTTATTATTTGATTGGTATACATACAATTCTATCAAATATGCATTTCTTAAAAATTAATAAATTGATGGTCAAATGTGAAAACAGAATTAAAATTCGTTGAAAAATAAAATAGTTACAGGCAATCAAAAATCAGAACGGTAAAAAGAAACGGCAATAAGTTTTATGACGTAACTGTTCTCTAACGCCATACAAGCAGGCATAAAAAGACTGTTTCGCTAGAAAGAGACAGAGCCTCTGTCCAATACTAACTTTAACCATTAATATCTCTGATGTTGGTTGAGATATCGAAAAACTAATGTTAGATCCTTCTTTAGTATGTCCATGTAAGTTAATAAAAAAATTAGGTTAATAACGTATTAACAAGCAAGATTCTAGACATAGATCTAAGTACGTTTCATACTACAGCACGCTCCGTTCCAGATAGGATAGGATGTTAGAACGTAAAATATTCCAAGTACCTATTTATATACATTTTTTACTGAAAATGGTTCTGCTGTTTGCTCTATTCGTAGAACAAGAAGGAAAAAAATACCATTAGTTCTATAAATGGAACAAGAAAGAAAAAAATCCCTTTGTTCTACCAATAAGTTCTCATCTAGACACAAAGTTCTCAGCGAAAGTATATGTGTGGTCGACTCTACCTATGTCAATTGTACAGTCGTACTGAAGATTATGTTTACATACAATTTCAAGCCTTTCCGGAAACACGAGTGGTAAATATAGCTAGGGCCCAACTTCTTTGTAAGTAAAATCGGTTCTTGCAAAACGGCTCAGAAGTTTTCAATAGAGGTTTTCCAGGACGAAAGATCGATGTAGCTAAGTTTCATTACGGGGAAAATTCAATTTTCAGGGCGAATCTCGGTCATTCTGCTATTTATGTGATTGTGATGTAAATGTAAAACTGTGAATAGAAATGTAGAAGAGGGTTACCTTACTATAATGCTATATTTTTTATATTTTAATTACTATTTGTCACATTGTCGTGTATGTACCAAACCTAAAATTCAACACAAACTTTAAACTTCGCAATCCTAGAACATTTGTATTAAATGTTTTTAAGGACAACACATCATTCTATAACCCTATTGTGCGAATGTGTAGATTGTTTAATGAAATCTCTTCGAACAGCAACAATAAGCCATCGTTGGACTTATTCGATCCTAGGCCATTAGTTTTTAAAAGACGTTTTGAGGATGTCCTCAAGTGAGCTACCCACGCACCTACTTTATAGTCTTTACTTTATTATTTTTATTTTTCAAATAGGTATAGGTTTTTTAGTTATTACATTCAATAGTATTTTTTCCCAACTCAATTTTGTACAACAATCAATTTTCTACTTCCTAACCATGCTGTGTTTACAAGTTAAGGGTTACGACCTATCTCATAACTTTATATTGGTTTTTCTGTAATATCTATGGTTGTAATCTGTTGTGTTTACCTAATAAATAAATAAAAATTAAAACCAAAACCTCTAAAAGTCTGATAAAAAAGGCTAAGGTATCGATACCGGGGTGTTACTGCTATATGAAAACATAATTATTTTTTTTAAATTATAGTTGCAGATACTTTGAGATATCACTCTCTCACTCATACACACAATCTAGCACATGTGAGCTTGACAGTTTCATTTAGTATTAATTTTTAATTAATTTATTAGGTAAACACAACAGATTACAACCAGAGAAATTACAGAAAAATCAATATAAAGTCATGAGCTAGGTCGTAACCCTTAACGTGTAAACACAGCATGATTAGGAAGTAGAAAATTGATTGTTGTACAAAATTGAGTTGGCAAAGCAAAAATTAGCTTTAGATTTAGCGGTTACAGCAAAAAAGAAGCCAACGATTTACTTAGTAATTGAATCATAAACTTGTGAATTAACAAAGAATTTGTCCACTGAAATTAATACCTTAGTTACTATTAATTCTATTATGGGTGAGCTCATTGCTGTTGTCTTCATATAAGTAAACCTATATAATATTATTTCTTTAACTTGTCTAATTGTTTGTAAGTTTCAAATATTACGAATTTTCACTACCTACCTAATAAAATGTAATAGTTAGGTATTGATTGTTCAATCAAATCGATTTATATTGCCAAAGTGTCTAGTCTAGATATGTTTATTTATAGAGAGATTTAGGTATTTTCAATAAACGAGTACAATCGTTGTATCGTTGTTAGCTTTAAGTAACACGTATTTATTCCTACACAGATACTAGTGCAGATAAATAATTATGTACGCAGGTATAAAATGCTTCTAGAAACTAAACTATGAATTCTATGCAACTTGAAAGTAACAAGGGCCAGCCAGTTGCAAGGTAGGCGGGACTTTTTTCCTTCATGCGGTGAATCTTACAAAATATTATGGAGTCTTAATAATGCTTTGTTCTGATTTTTTTAAACGTTTAAACCTAATACGAGTAGGTGAGTTCCTAAGTGTGAGTTCATAGTTTCTTCTTCTTGTAAGTAGATAGTACTGGAAAATTTATTTAGGTATTTCTTTATAGCATAGCATAACTCTCACGTCTATAATCCCCGAGGGGGTGACAGAGAAACCAACTTCATAATTATTTCTTCATAATACTCATTAACTTAAGTAGGCACCTAAGTATGTACTTATATTATTTAAATGATTTGATTAAACTTTAAATATTACGAATAAAAATAGAGAAATACTTTTACATTCATTCATTTATTTATCTGATTCTGCCTTTGATCAAATGAGGCTCTTGGAATGCAAAAATTAATTGGTTTCGGATTTCTATTAATTAAATTTTAATTAATTTGTATCCTTAGAATATTAATTAAGACCGTGGCGTAAAGCTAAAATAAATTATGATGAAATGCATAATAATAAATATTTAATTAGATTATGTACTATATAACCCTTTCTTATTTAAAAAATATCTCAGTTTAGAGGTGACCATGTCCTTTCTTACTTTATTTTCAGAAATTGGGGAAAATTATTGAGAATAGAAAATATATTTTAGAAATATTGATCTAGTGCACTACTGATACGAGGCATGTACAGTAAATAAAAGTAGCAAAATTGAGATTGGACGTTTTTATTAATTCCATACATCAATATAGATTTTGCTTAACAAATATAATTCGTAAACTTGACTAGATAAGTGACTAGATTACCCTGAGGGGTCGCTTGACGCTTGTTGCTTCGATACACAAATATCAACATACAGTCCTTAACATCTATAACCAGAGCCCTTTTATTAGATTTTAAGAGTTTTCTGAGGAAAGACAACATTGAAAAGTTTGAAAACTACACTGTTTAACACTTGGAAAGGAAAGAGTCCATGACAGGTTCAGGTACGAAGAAAGGTTTGCGTGGGCTCTGGCCCGAGCATCGCTCAGGCTACCGCCATCTCGTCGATCCCCCGGAGCAGGCGCGTGCGCAGCCGTGCAAACATCGGGTGGTGCGAAGGGAACCCGCGTCCGTGCAGGAACCGCAGCGTCTCCTGAGCACACACCAGAAACCCCAGCTGCTCCGGGTCCATGTCCACGGGCACAGAATCCAGCAGCGGGTCCTCGTTTTCATCTTGATTGGCGAACTCCTCGACAGGGTCGTTGCTCGCCTGCTGGTTGTCTAAGTCGACGGAGCAGATGCGACCGAAAAGACGCTTCAGCGCTTGGCGTTTTTCAGCGCTCTCCGTATCGTGCAGCAGAGGTTCGCTGCGCGACCGCTTGCGGCGCCGCTGCCGCTTGTCGCTGTCGACTTCACCGCGCTTTCGCTTGTTCGTCATTGCGTGCCCACCGGCGTCGGGATGCAAACTACGAATGGGCTGTGCAGGGAATTGAAGGGCCTCGGTGCGATTACAGTGAACACAGTGGGCGAACGGCGTCCCGCTCGCGGATAAGAGGGGCGCACGCGTCCGAAAGAGACAGCGAAGCCGGCTGCGGCGAACAGCTGGGTGAGCAGATGCAGGGCGCGGGACTCGGGACACGCTTTGTTTGATAAAGTTTATTCGGGGAAATAAAACTGTTAGCCGCGATTGCGCGGGACGGCGGGGAGGGCGCGCGGGCCGCGGGGGAGACAGGACTGGCCCGGGCGGCAGCTGCGGCGCATCTGCCGGTCTCTTACTCAGGTGGATTCCCGTCTGCCGTCTCAAGGTGCCGACGCCGAGCAATTATCTGCATATAACCAAGCTGGCCCGTTATACTATCGGCCATGTAAACAAAGCCTCTATCTAACGTACGTTACCTACGTGCCTAATAGAGATATAATATGTAGATACCCGTCTATACTATCAATGCTTACGATACAGGACGTAGCAGAATCTATTTTGAATTCGAAATAGGTTGTTAGAGTTAAATAAATTCATTTTATTTTATTTTATTCCTAAGAAAGTACAAACTTTTTCAGTCATCATTACAACCAATGGTGAGCGAGTTTTATAATCTTTGTGTATTTCAGTTTCAGCAGTCGAGTTATTGAGCTGTAAACTAGCACCACCAACCTTTCCGGGCCTGCCTCCACTAGACAGCTATGTAACAAATAGTAAAAAAATCAATACCCGGGTTATGTCCGGGAAACGAGCTGACGGTTTACCTGAAAATCCTACATACTCGTTATGTACAGGACCTAGTACACGGTTATGTACGGCTAGCGCCGTAGTTAGGTGCATATGGGGCCCAGGGCTAAACTCCGATATGCGCCCTCAAAAAATCAAAAGAATGCTGGTGGCGCTACTCTATGGAAAACTGCTGATGCGTTCGTACTGTCACCATGAAGAGCGCTATAACGTACGTACTTTGAGATTTTCTCAAAAAAAGACACAAACAATTTAAAAAATTCTTGCACGGTAGTAAGTACATAAATGATTTTTTAGAATTGGTCTAATATTTGAAAAAATATCAATCATAATACTGCCCCTGTACTTATTTTATTATTAGGTATTATCTTTGTTTACTCAACAGTGGTTTTATTATATGTTTCTTGTGTGACAAGATACATTGAACCACATGTGACCGTATACATAGAAAGGCACTTGGTTTAAATAACTCGCTTTCTAGGGAGTGCGTAAGAGAAACTATTTGTTTCAGTACGTAAATTCTAAAAAACAAAAGAAAAGAGTAAAAGTCGCTTCGCTGATTGCGCCCCCAAGGCTTGGCGCCACTCAAGCGCCACTGCATAGTCAGACCCTATAGCGACGGTACTGTGTACGGTCGAGTTCATAAGTGTATTATCACTCCAGAAACGACCGCAAAATATATAAATCTACTACATTGAAATAAATATGTTTTTAATATAATTTGTCGGAATGTGCAGTGTCGAAGCCAGAAGATGCAGAAGGGTGGCTAATTCAGTGGGGGCAGGGAGCATGTCCCCGGGCGACAGATTTCAAGGGGCAAGGGGGAAACTTAACAACGTTACACAACTGAGCTTTTCGGGAGGACATACACCGGCTCTGAAACTGAGTAGATAAGTAGGTATGTACAATTACACGCCAGTACATTACTACAGAGGTCACGAAATTAGCCATTACTGGCCGCGGATCATATTGAAAGGCCAAGGCGATGTCTTTTAACGATTTAAGGCCAAAAATGGCTATTTCGGCCGATTATTGTATAGTCCTTTTCTCAAATAATGCGAGGAAATAAAAAAATATTACATTCCAAATACTAATTCCAAATCGAAAGTACTAGGCGTCCATAAAAGGAAAAAAGTGGCGTTGTCAGTAGCTCACGCTGGTGGTGACGCGCGACCGGTGCACGTAATCGAATGAAATCTCTTTAGTCCGCACCGCACTGCGTTTTGATGTTACAATTCGAATTTTAAATAGTAAAAAACAAGACGAGATTCGAGACAGGATTCGACTCAATACATTCGAATTTTGAGCCAGGGAAGGACATACTTCCCTGGCTCAAAATTCGAATGTATTGAGCACATTTCCGAGCATCTTTGTGAAAAACACATTTAAATCAATCTTAGTACTTAGTTATTAGAGATTTTTTGACATGGAATCTATTTCATGTCTCACACACTCGCTTTGTATGTGAGTGAACTTGTGTCGAGTCACCGTGATGAAAATGTGTACATTCAGCATACCTCTAACTTCCATTTTGATAGGTTAAACAGTTCAAGAGAACTGTTTAACCTATCAAAATGGAAGTTGTACCATTGGATAGAGTCATTCGGCGCCGTTCTGTCGATACCTAACAATAACTGAAACATTGCTTCCCCGCTTCGCTACAGCTTCCAAAATGGGTCCCTTTTTATTGCCAAAAAAATTTACCATCTTATATTAAATTCTCTATAACTGGAACTATTATAGATATCGAAACACTTGAAACTGCGTTGTGATGAGTCTGAACTACGCTACTTAAAACCAGGTCTCACTTCGCATCTGGTTTCAACAGTTGAAAATAATTGACAAGTTTCATCAGTTGTGACCTCATGCCTCGCATAACATGCCGTAATATAAAAAGGAAGCGCAGCCGAATTCGACAAACACTCATGTCTAACGCAGAGCGACAGAGCATCTATCGTTTGCGATAAAAATCGCAACAATCGGACAACTACGAGCAAACTGGCGGATCTTCGCGTGTTGGTACAATGTTGGAGTTGCAGAATAAATTCCATTTTCGGCAGATCCCTTCTGCCTGGCAGGTTTTTTTTATTTACACCTAAACCCGCTTTTGAACTCTATTGCGAACATAAAAGTCTGGAGTGACGTATACCTACCTACTTATGGACTCGACAATACAAGTACCTATGTACGTTTGTACATATTGGAATATTGAACTGATGTAGGTAGGTACCCGTTACCTATGCGTTAGTATCATAACCAGCCTAACCAAATGGCTTGAAATTCTATGGAAATTTCGAATTTCGGGCTCGCCACTCTGAAATCCTAGGCCGTCCGCTGCGCCCGGACGAATCGATGTCGATGTAAATAGCTGGTTATCGAGTTCTTTCGCTGACGTTTTAATTTCATAACGAGCAATGGATATTCATCCGCCACAGTCGTCCGCATCTGCAGCGAACGACCTAAAAGTTCATTATAGAGACAGGTCTAGGGTAGGACTTTTAATTAACTTATAGAGCTGACTTCTTAAAAAAAGACTCACTGGTTCATTCAGTAATTCCTGATAAAAAGTTTTCTCCAGACTTTTCCGTCCTTCGCCTTCCTTTAGCGATCCGTTTTGTGACAAATGAAAACTCTACGTGCAGAATGAAAAGATACTTATGATCAATGGCGACTTTTTGAAAGAAATCGGAGAAAACTGCCAGCTTTCGTGTTCGTTTTGTATATGTAGGTACATTTTAAAAGATTCTCAGCGATTCCTGGAACCACTTTAAACATTGTAAATTGATATAGTCGCCTGCAAAGAAAATGATGCAAGGATAACATTGTATGTGGAAGACATATCAAGCTGCAGGTACTTTGTAGAACCCTGTCGCAATAACTTATGTTATGATTTCTTAAGATTCGTATGATTGTGTCAAATACAAGGTGGTCCCAATTAAAATTAAGTCAAGATCTGATGATGGACTTCAGAGATGGACAGCGGAAGTCCTCAAAGGATAACAGCAAGCAACCTAAGCAATTGAGATATTTTTTCCACAAGAATTACACTTTTTCCAGAGACAACAAAATTCAGAGTTGAAGCCTAGATTTAATTATTATTCCTATCTAGCGGGAATAAATTCCATTTGTTATTTTAACAGATCTTTTTTTTAGGGGGAAACGCTCATGCTTACCTCTTGGCCGCATGGGGGAAAGCGCATCTTCCTGCGCACCGCCTGACGGCGAAGCCACGGGAACGCTTGCGCATAACTTCCGCGACTTCGCCAGCGGGTGTCCGCATTACGGACCCAACTCTGGGCGTCCCCATTCGGCTTATGGTGGCGTGCCGGAACACGGGCACGCCAGACCAACTCGAGGACCTGTTATCAGGCAATGGGCTCCCCGTGTCCATTGCCCGGAGGTCCTCTTTAAGGGGGAAGGTGGCGAGCGTGAGCCAGCCGCCTTCGCCCGGTTCTCCTACGGCGGATCGGGTCGGACGAAGGGTCGTCCTCCCTGATCCGCTTCTTTAACCAGATCTAGCACAACGAAAGTAATGAGAATAAAGCTAAAATCCGCGTGACAAGATAAAGTACTAAACCTATGTTAGTATTGAGGATAAAATCTGAACTTTACTGGAAGATCACGTAAAACGCGAGAGGGCAGAAGTGCCGTTTTCATAATTTATTAGTCTACGGAATTTTCTTACACAAACGTTGTTCTCAAATTGAAGCAGTGAAGCACCTTTGAACTTAAACAAAGTTATGCTGAAGTTTTTATGAAATGTTTTCGTATGAGATTATTTTTAAACCCTCACAATTCTACATGGTGTTCCAGAAAGTATGGATTAAACGAAACAGGATGATGCCTGAGGTACTTATCTATATAGGTAATACGAACAAAAAGTTATTTCATTTTTTGGAACTTTATCAAAAACGTGAACCCACATAAATTTAAAAAAAAAACCGCTACCAGATAATTTGCATATTTATATCCCAACACTTGATAATATTTATGCGAATCGATTTGTCTCTGAAAATGGTACTAGTTGTCATAAACTATTATATTAATTTTAAAAAACTATTCACAACAATTTAATGTGTCATATATTTTTTCGAAATCAGGATAAAATTCAGTATGTTTTCCGACAGTTGATCAACTTTCTATAGTACACTTTTTTCGGTGACAGTCATTTAAATATAGTGTTCATTTTTTGTTATTTTAATAAAAAATTACAAAAGCAGTAAATTTAGTACATGCTGTACATGATTTTTTTTATGATCATCCAATGCTTACTGAGCAATGGATGATCACTGAGGAGCATAATACAAAAAGAAAATCTGCCAAGTATCGGCTAGTTTTTTTAAATAAATTTTTATGTTGGTTCACTAAGCCATTTTTGATAAAGTTTCAAAAATTAAAAAAAAAATTTTTTTTCGTAAACAATCGTATTACCATATATGGTGTTATATAGTTATCGTTAGCAAATACCAATAGATTTATTTATTAATGTCTATCTAATTTTTTTTATCAAAATGATATTAAATTGTTAAGTTGTAAAGTAAAGCAAGTGTTTATACTTGCACTCAGCAAAAGATAAACCTCTTCAAAATTACCGTTGTTTATTGATTGGAATCTCATAAAACTGGACGCTGGCAGTAATGATCACCAATTGCCATTAAAAAAAAAGATAGGTAAGGTAATGACATCAGGCATCACCCTGTTTCTTTTGATCCATACTTTCTGGGACACGCTGATATAATTCATTTATTCCCTACTCGGAAACTACATATAAGGAACAAATACATACATACACAATATGTGTATGTATGTATATAAGCAAAGTGAATAGGCCAAAGACATTTCAATGTAATCTCTTTACGATTCTTAAAACAACAGAGCCGACTGTTTTATAAAATCCTAAAATCATTTTTTCTCACGTTACAATAATAAAGCCTGGACTTTTATTTAATTCCTTGGAAAAAGGTTTTGCCAATATTTTCTTTGAATATGTAGCATTTTGTTTTTGTTTTTCATCCTCTGCTTTGCGGTTTGGATTTCCCCGGTGACTGGCTTCTTCATTTGTTATGCTTATTATGGACTGGATCATTCGGATGGAAACTACAAAACAACTAAGTATAGAAATATTCACTTTAGTCCACTTGCGCCAAAGTGCAGGTCCTTAATCCGTGTAAGAGATAATCCAAGGTTAAACTATAAATTGACAACCCTAGTTTTAACCCGGTTTTTTAAATTTCAATTAAAGTGCATGCCACTCTTGCTTGCTTATCGTATGGTTAGTGGCCAACCTATTTGTCTAATCCGTAGGTCTCTGACATGGCTAAACGACTGCTGTCGAACGACAACAACCGGGACCGACTGCTTAACTTGCTTTCCGAGGCACGGAGGAGCTCAGATGAAATATGCCACTAGCGGTCACCCAACCAGGTACCGACCGCGCCAACGTCGCTTAACCTGCACGATCACTTTCGGACCGTGCTCGCAACTAGGCTACGAGCTCCTTGAGGTCAAGCTCAAAATGGTATTTTAATGTAACCTACAATCTAGCCTATAATGAAATGAAATATTTATTTTCCGGAAACATTATAGATACAATAAATTATCAGTAATGTCTTCTAATACAATACAAATTACAAATTAAATACATTAAATTAAAATTATTAAGTCAAATTAAATTAAATGAGAATTAAAATAATGACGGTAAATTACAACAAAAGAACCTATAGTAAAACAACAACACAAACATGAATATTTATCCATATTATAATCACAGGGTGACCACTCGTGTCGTTTTATATGAAAATTCTGAGTTCGGTGTGCACTAGTGTGCGTATGTGCATGCACGTCTACTTTTGTAATTTAGCATAGGGCTGCTTGGAGTCAAGCAAGTCTGCGGCTGACTTGTACTAGGGACGCCAAATGGTCTACCTACCGATGTATAGTCGACAAATTAAGAACTATAGATACATTTTTAAATATCGGTTATATTTTTAAATCCAAACGCATACTTTCATTATTAAAATGTTTTGAAATAGTTAATAAAGACAGTAGTTAGTTATAGACTTTATGTATAATTTTGCAATTTTATTTTTGGATTTTATGCATAGGATTATGTAGTTTCTATTATAGTAAAAACCGTATAATTCGACCAATATGCAATCAAAATATGGTTGATATCACTTAAGGGGAGGCACTAAGCCAATCCCTGGAAACGAGGTTCGGGGTTTTAACGATTTCGTCAATTGTGACAAGTTTACCAATAACAAAAAAATATATTTAGCTTCTACACAGTTATGACTACAACACTATGAACGTATTTTTTTATAAAACAGTGCCAAATGGCGGTAAAAAAATTGTCAACTTCATCAAAAACTTAAAAAAGGCATGTTTCTGTTTTAAATCTTGATGATAAACCAAAGAAAATATCAAAAATATATTACATTGAGCCTAGACACAAAAGTATGAAGAATTTAACAAAGGCATAACATAATTTTAATATACATCTACAAAATAAATATAAACCTTCAAACTTTCTCCATTTTTACCGTGCCGATCTTCATACAGTTTTCTATGGGGCGGACACGGTTTGAAATAGAGTATTTGTTGAACAAATTAAATCAGTCGGCCCGCAGCGTTCAAGGAGAGAGCACGCCGGTTTGAGCTTTCCAAACAAAATACGAAAAATAGTGTCTGTACACGTCGTACAGTTGTTGAGTAAAAGGTTGCAAGTGAGTTTTATTCAAAATATTGTTTCAATTCAACAGCTGATGATTTAATTTTTCTCATTGTATTTCTAATAATTTCTGTCTGTTTTTAGAAATGGGAAAGAGAAAAGAAAAATATAGATCCAAAAAAAGAACTGCATTAAAAATCTCTTTTTTTGTTACTGGACCGATCGACTTCAAAATCGATATCTGAGGGTCCGGGTGGACTCCGAACACGAATCTTTAAGAAAAAGTGGTCGCCATTTTGAACTTTTTTGTTACTGGACCGATCGACTTCAAAATCGATATCTGAGGATCCGGGTGGACTCCGAACATGAATCTTTAAGAAAAAGTTGGAAAAAGTGGCCGCCATTTTGAACTTTTTTGTTACTGGACCGATCGACTTCAAAATCGACATCTGAGGGTCCGGGTGGACTCCGAACACGAATCTTTAAGAAAAAGTGGCCGCCATTTTGAACTTTTTTGTTACTGGACCGATCGACTTCAAAATCGATATCTGAGGGTCCGGGTGGACTCCGAACACGAATCTTTAAAAAAAGTGGGGAAAAGTGGGCGCCATTTTGAACTTTTTTGTTACTGGACCGATCGACTTCAAAATCGATATCTGAGGGTCCGGGTGGACTCCGAACACGAATCTGTAAAAAAAATGGTCGCCATTTTGAACTTTTTTGTTACTAGACCAATCGACTTCAAATCGGACCGGACCAATCGACGAAAATTTCATCTTTTTGTTAAAAAATATTCAAACTTTTAACGCTATTATTATTACAAGTTAAGTACATCAAACATCAATCAGTTATCAGTTGTGATTTTAAAAATAAAATCCGTTTACAGTGTTAATTGCCTTTTTATTCTATTTTATTCGTATTGACATCAAACTATTATAAATTTTATTTTTATTTATTTATTAAGAAAATTACAAAAGACCTTAAGATAATCGGTTCACAACACGTAAGTAATAACACACAAAACAAGTTTACATCTTTGTACGGGTACGAATTCTCAAAGATGTAGGTGCAAGTTTCGTGTAATGCGATTGCGGTTCGTGTCTGTGTGAGTGGCTCAGTATTCGCTAATATAATATAAAATAAATATAATACATTTTATACCTGACTTCCACTTTATCCACTTTTTTACAGACTCTTGTTCGGAGTTCACCCTGACCCTCAGATATCGATTTTGAAGGCGATCGGTCCAGTAACAAAAAAGTTCAACATGGCGGCCACTTTTTTTTACATATTCGTGTTCGGAGTCCACCCGGACCCTTAGATATCGATTTTGAAGTCGATCGGTCCAGTAACAAAAAAGTTCAAAATGGCGGCCACTTTCCCCCCCTTTTTTCACAGATTCGTGTTCGGAGTCCACCCGGATCCTCAGATATCGATTATGAAGTCGATCGGTCCAGTAACAAAAAAGTTCAAAATGGCGGCCACTTTTTCCCACTTTTTTTTCAGATTCGTGTTCGGAGTCCACCCGGACCCTCAGATATCGATTTTGAAGTCGATCGGTCCAGTCACAAAAAAGTTCAAAATGGCGGCCACTTTTTCCCACTTTTTTTTCAGATTCGTGTTCGGAGTCCACCCGGACCCTCAGATATCGATTTTGAAGTCGATCGAACCAGTAACAAAAAAGTTCAAAATGGCTTTGAACTTTTTTCAGACCAATATCTTGTAATATATAGATAGATATTATGTAGATTAGTTTAATACAGCGAACTACGCCTACATAAGAATTACTTACTTGTGGAAATATTTCATTTTTGTAAAACTATAAAAATAGTATGTATAATAATGAATGTTATTGTATAATCTATTTATATTATAACGTAAATTTTATGTTTTTGTAAAAAAAATATTTAAGGATTTAACGCTATTATTATAACGAGTAAAGTACATCAAACATCAATTAGTTATCAGTTGTACTTTTAAAAATAAAATTCTGTTTACAGTGTTAATTATTGTTTTATCCTATTTTATTCGTATTGACATCAAACTATTATGAATATAATACATCTTATACCTACATCACGCTGACTTCTGAAAATATTCACATACGACATGTCATTCTGGTGCGCGCGCGACCGGCTCCGCAAGTGTGCGGCGGCACGCACACATTTGTCAAAAACGCAATTTCGCTCGATTGCCTGGCCTGTTACCGGCCCTTAAATAACATATTTATCCACTATATTACATCGAGATACAAAAGAAATATTTCAAGATCATGCATATTTAATTGGATTTAAACCGCCATTGATCAAAACTATGATGCAATAACAGCCACAAACATAATATTTTAAAAGAATTTTATTTCAAAAAACCAACATTGACAATGTCTGACGGCACTCCTAAACGATGTGGCACCAGGGTAGTTACTAGACGTATGGGGCGTTGGGATCGGTGGGGGGCAGAGAGTGGTCATTCTATATGAAGTAGTATTATTTATTCTATGCTATAATACAGACTAATAAGAAATTTAATTCTAATTTAAATTACTTAATACGAGAACATTTTTTCTAAGAAAATGTCCACTGACTCGATTCTTAGGTAAGTATTGTTTGTTAAGGCGAAGCACTTTGTTCTTGCGTCTTTGTCTTTTGCAGCGCTAGCACTACACTTATCACTAACTTTGTCACTGCACTGACTCAAAAGGTTTAGTCCTTTTCAGTCTTCATAATAGGTTCCTCGGTATTGACATGATGATGAAGTCTATTCGTGAGCTTCGGCACATTTTTTAATCACTATAGATAGGTATCTACACTGTCCAGTAACCCAGGTAAGACGTTTTTCTGCTTTAATTTGGGGTTAAAATTTGATTTGATTTGATGTGACTTATTACACCTATTCTTAAAATGCGGCAAATGTGAGCTAGACAAAGTTAACGTAGGCACTTTTTTTATTTAGACCTGCGTTTGACCTCAATCTCACCTGGTGTTAAGTGAAGATGAGATCCAAGATGGAACACACGGACTTAGTAAGTACTGGCTCTTCTATAAACATTTCCGAAACACATCAATGCCAAATAGGGAGATGTTTTAGCCTAAAACAGCTTTGAAAAAATGTTATTTTCACTTAGGCGACTTTCACGAACATTTTGTTCGTCTGTAGTGTCTGTATTGTTTAAACAACAAATAAACATTTTTTAAAACAAAATTACACTAAAATAGAAATTCTAATTGAGTAAGTATCTAAGACGATCAGAGAATTTGCTGTCAGTAAATTCGATAATCGAGACTGTTGGATATCTATAAAATGTTAGAAAACATTACCTCCTCCTTCGGCAGTCGGGTAAAAACGAGCAATAATGACACAAATCCAGTGAAATATTATTAGATTCGTCCTCCACGTCACAAACCTCAAGGGTCATTCCATTCATGAATATTCGTTCATCAAATTATGTCGCTAAATCAATTTATTTACCTTACCCCTAGTGTCGATTTCTTTGCGGGGCTAAGCTCCTAACTTCTGCGTATTTATTTCTCTACCTTCATCTGGTAATGTCGATTTTTGACCATAGCCTGTAAAAACCGGATCTAATAAATAAATAAAATAAAAATAATAGAGTATTTATTCATTTACACATTAAAGTAATAAGGTACAACATTGTTATTTTATTCTAATTCTTAACCTATAAACAAAATAATCTATATAAAATAAATAATCTAAAGTTTCTAACAGTTCTTCTCTCTCTTTCTTATTATTTTCTAGTGATTCAGATTTGGCTAAGTCTAATAGGTATACAATGATTTAACTTTGAATTTCTGTAATACGGCAAGTCGACATTTTGAAAGTAAGTGAGTTTGGTTGATTAATATAAAGCAAATATAAAGGTACCTAATCTACAGCGAAAACGGCTCACATAGCACTTCAGGTACAAGAATTTAGTAGCTTAGTTAGAACAGAGTTAGTAGCTTAGTTAGAAGATGTGTCAGGTCTATGTGCGGCTTGAAAGTGACTGATAGTTGTAGACCGTATTTTATATACTTGAAAATTTTAACTTTACCATTCCTCAACATATAATATATGAAGTTGCTGTCTTCGTCATCTCTGTTACTTGAAAAGCACTACTGTAAAACAATTTGCAAGACAACGAAAGAAAGCTGGTGTGGACGCGACAAAAGCGCGGGAGAAACTCTTTTTGACATAGAATTATTTTAAAATATTATGTTTATGGCTGTTATTGCATCATAGTTTTGATCAATGGCGTTTTAAATCCAATTAAATATGCATGATCTTGAAATATTTCTATTGTATCTCGATGTAATATAGTGGATAAATATTTTATTTAGTGATTTTGATTGCATATTGGTCGAATTATACGGTTTTTACTATAATAGAAACTACATAATATATATAGCTCAAGTTCATGATAGAAATCTGCGTAACAGAGACAAACTATGCATAGTAGCATCAGGGACTGCTCTATTACACAAAAGTCTGGTATCCCTAGCACCTAAAATATACAACAAGTTACCTGAAAATCTCAAAATGCTTGACTTGAACAGGTTCAGGAATGAGTTGTTCACATTTTTGGTGAATTAAACTTACTATACTTTAAATGAATTTTTGACAGTAAAATTGTAATGACATACTTAGAATTAACAATATCTCCTGACACTATTATATATTTTTATGATTGCATTAAATACTTGTGTTGACATTAATTTTACTATAAATAGGTACTTATTATACCTTTGCTTCTGTATAATAATTTGCACGCCTAATACAAGGCAAAATGTATTGTAAGTAAGTAAGTAATATGTTTATTTCACACACAGCAATGACCGAAACAGTTATAATTATGATAAAACAATTATGTAGTCAAAGGTAAACATATTGAAATCATGTCTGATGGTCTGCTGTTGTTGTGAAAAGGACCTCAACTCAGTTTATTGCTGCAGACAAAAATGCCTACAGCGCTGGTATTCTGTTGGACCATGACCGTTGGTACTTCACTAACATCAACACCTGTAAATACACCTACGTTTTTGCATATAAAGCTATTCTGTAAAACAAAAATAAAATTAAAAAAATCCTAAATGATGATGCCCATCACAATATGATCCAATACTTGTTGGATTTATTTATAAAATGCCTGGTTAAATATTTTTCTTCGAAAAATAACATTATCTTGGGTTGGACCCCGCTAAAGTCCCAGCTCTAGTCAGATTGAAGACCATAACCTTTAATATTGTATTGCTACCGACCCCAGGTTGGGGTCTTGACAGTAATTTAACTCAATTTGCCAAGGATTACACTTTGGTTTGCAAATGGATCCCGAATATATTACGATAGCGTTCAGTTTGAAAGCTAAGTGCTTGGTCTGAGTTATTCCACTGTACATTTGACAGCCGTCAATCTCGACCCCACAAATACTTATAAATTAATATTTCTCAACAGACAGTTCAATAAACGTAACAGCGTGGAGTTCGTTATGAAATTGAAATTGAAAACGTTTATTTAGCACTGTAAACATCAGAATATAGCAAACACACAATAGAGAAGTATACAAAGATTAATACATGCAGCACCAAACATCTGGTGTGGTACAGTGCCAAAAACCTGCGAACCCAGGTTGGCTGTTGCGGAGATAATCTTCACAATTGGGGGTTTTCCAGCGATCAATCAAGTAAAGTGTGAGTGTGGTATCTCCCCTCAAACTATGGAGCACTTGCTCTGCTGTCCCGCGTGTCCGACCACCTGCACGAGGGAGGACCTTCTCGAGGCCAACCAGAGGGCTATCGATGTGGCTGCCTTCTGGTCGGGAAAAATTTAATTCGGATCATCAACACGAAAGAAGAAGTGCCAAAAAGGGTACATCAAGGAAACTACATAATCCTATGCATAAAATCCAAAAATAAAATTGCAAAATTATACATAAAGTCTATATCTACAATAACAAACTGCTATCTTTATTAACTATTGAAATTGAAAATTATGAAAAAAATAGTACGTATATACCATTTAATTCCGCAATATGACGAGGGTTTTTTAGTAGGCACCTGGTCAGGGTATAAATGACATGATTCCTCGTGCTCCACCCAGGTGGAAAACCCAAGTGGAGCACGAGGAATGACCCCATGTGAATTAGTGACATAGAAAATACGCAGAAGTAGGTAATAATACAACTGGCTATGCTCTTGAGTGTACAGTCGATCACAAGCTATAGTATACCATCTGTCAAAAACCTTCGACTAAATCTCAACCTTATGCCTGCTCTTTAAGATACATTTCAGATACTCAAATTTTGACGTTTTGGGTAGGTTGACCTGTGGTCGACTGTACAAGAAAAATGTACTATAATAAAGCCTTTGAGTATTTTTATCCAAAAATAGCTGAAAAGATTGTTACGTTAGATTAGACCAAAGAAATTTTTTCTACTCTCATTTCGTAATTTGTTCATTAAGACTAGTAACATTAAGCTGTCATGGCGTCTGTTGAGGTCTCCGTAATGGTTTGTATTTTCTGTTTATATGTTTCATGGTCGTAGAAAAAGTATTGTATACAACGCACGTAATGGCGATTTTAACACTCGAACGATATATTATGAAACTCAGCTTCTCTCAGTTCTCATGTTAAAATCACTATCATTACGTGGCTGTTGCAATAAACTACTATTATATACTTACCTATTTTGACGTATTGCGTTAGAGTTAGACAATCATCCATCACCGCCTCCATACTTATTCAACTGTATAATTTCTAGATTTCCACAAAATCCTATTCGTCTCACATTTTTCTATAAATCCCAAATATTGACTTGGATGAGGCTTTGTCGCTTTGTGAACGATTCCAATATCGAAAATATGTGGAGAACTATTCTAATATTTGAAATGGATTATTTTTGTATATTGTGACAACGCCTGTTGCCTTACGTATTGCCTACTCATACATACAATTGCTAATGATTAATACTTGCGGTTGTTGGTACTTGGTGAAACTTGTAGTACATGATTAGACTTAAATAATATACTGTTTCACAGGTTTTACCTGAAGATGTGTAAACGAAACCGGTCGTAATTAATAAAATACAGCAAAAACCTGTGAAACAGTATATTGTTTAAGTCTTTTCATGTAATTGCTAATGAGTTTCTACAGGCACTTACATAGTAATAACTTTTTTATGGATTGCATAGACCTGAATTATTACAAGTGGAAGGTAATAGTTAAGATCAGTGATTGCACCCGATATAAATGCAAGGTACCTACATATTTGCTACGGAAAACAGTGCTGTAAGTTGAAGCGGAAAAACGGTTCTGTGCTGGTCGCGTTTTGTCTGCTCTTACAAATACTTACATACATGAAAGGAACAATTTGGTATACCCCGCCCATCCCGGCACTGAGTACGCTTTATTTGGAAAACTAAGGTGGTTATAATTGTATCAATGTGAAAACAGCTTCTTAGGCGTATTCCCCATTGATGAGAGTCGTGTTCATTCTAACGACTTTCTTGGGGTGGTGTACCATTGCGTTCCCCATATCACACACGGTTATCGCTCTGTACAGGTTTCCTCACGATGTTTTCCTTCATTCCTTCACCTTCAGGTTTTATGTAGGACTATAAAAAAAAAAACAATAAAAAACTCATGGCTTTGGTCTGGTTTCGATCACGCCTCGCTTGATGGGAGACCGATGTCCTAGCCACTATGGCACCGATGCTCTCCAGAAACAGCTATGGTGGTGATAATAATGTATTTTTTTTAGAGCCCACTATTGCTTGTTCCTATATGTCTGTTTTCTTATCATTTTTTTTAATTTTTAATTTTTTAGCACCTAGTTTTCATTATCTTGTCTACTCGCCTTTAGTAACTACGAGGCAGTCTGTTATTTGCCTTATTATCATTAATTTACTCTGTTTTAAATCTATATTGTACGCTGTTAATTGCCCAAAATAACAGTAGCTCAATCGATCAACATTACTACAATATCTATTCCGATCACTGCATTACCCTCATGTCGAGGAACGTTCTAAATGACTATTTACAAGATTCAAGTTATTCTCATTCACACAATTCCAGTTCCAATAGTTCTGTAAGAGAACTGTCTTCAGCTTCTCTTCACCGAACTATTTACCTAGTGTAACGACGTGTCATTTATCTTCCCTACCCGAAACTCTAGGTATTCCTGACACATTTCGCAATATTTGCTCAGTCGGAAGGACTAGAGCTCGATCAAGGATCTCGTGACCGAATCCGATGTTGAAATTTATTCTGTACAAAATACTTAGTTTTTATGGGAATAAAACTTTGGTAAGAGATTAATGAAAGTGGAAATGTTATAAATGAAAGTTTTGATAAATGAGAACGTATAGAACACATCTTGCGAGGGTAAACGTGTTTTGTAAATCTTTTTGCTCTGAGGTTGATAAAGTATTGATTTTCCGTAACTCTATTAGAACCCAATAAGCAAGAACTCTAGTTTAAATACTTACATACTTGAAACAACTCTAAATTAAAAAATAAGAAACTTGTATACCTACTTACCATTGTTGAGATTACCTTACTTTAAAAAAAATATAGCCCATAGACTGTCCCTCTGCTGGCCAAAGGTCTCCCCTCCTCCTTTTCATTTTTCTCTATCCTCGGCGTCCTTATACCATCCTTTTTGGAAGTGGTCGATATCGTCCTTCCACCTACGTTATCATCAATTAAGTCCATAAGGTTCTAGGTGTGGAAAAGTGGTACCATGGTCCAACTCGAACTAGCTAACTGATACCGTTCCAGAGAGCCCATCTTATATCAAAGATGAGTATCTTGAAAACCTCTGTACCAATTTTATCAGACATGGTTAAGAACACTTTAGACAAAATTCTATGTTAGGTAAATAAAAGTATCCGCGTCAAAATCGGATGTTGAGTTATGATGCCACAGACAAACAGACATACGAGCCGAACTCGAGACCGAATATTCATATCCTATTGAAGCAAAAAGAACTAGTAAAACATAAAATGGGAAATAGAGACGTGAAATAGGGAAACCGAAATTACCGGAAGAAACCAGGCCCGTAGCCAGGATCAGCGGTAGGGGAGGGTTCAAGGGAGTTGATGAGTTTCAGATTGTAAATAGTCGATGCGCTCACACATCGCAGCCCAAAACTGGCTGTGGAAGGTTGGCGCTGGATCCTGTTTAAGCAATCAGCAAACCCCCCAAGACTACCCCCCTGCCTACGAGCCTGAAAGAAACCGATTATCACAGCAGGATGAGCTTCCAATCGAAGATGCGTCAGGGTCCGCCGAACTGTAAACGAGAGTTTGACTGACGCCAAATTGCGGTATACATTACCTACTATTGGATCTGAACTACTGGGAAGCAGAAATGTATAGTACCTAGGCGAAACACGGCTATGATAGCTCGCCGACAGCTTTAAGTTACAAAACCGGTCAAGTGTAAGTCAGGCTTTGCCATAATCTATGTATAGGGATAGTAGGAACCCGTACTATCTATAAAGACTATTTGTTATTTTTTACTTACAACGTACAAACTATTATGGATGTAGTAAGTATCAAGTTTTAGTCCTTGTTGTTCAAATATAGTAAGTATATCTAAGTCTAACTTATTTTTGATACAGTCGTTCGTACGAATGTCAAGGATTTATAACAAAAACTACAACTTGATGTACGTAAAAAAGTGTAATAAGGTGTATTTTATTTTTACTTTACGTATCTAGATCTATTTTGTCTGTGGTTTGAACCATAAAGACCAACTTACGAAAACTTTTCCATAATTAATGACATTCACTTCCACCCACTCTCCCTTACTGCAAGTAAATACTTAGAAGTCAAAGCAAAGTTACTAATTGCCATTTCATGTTATTTACGTAACTTTAAACGATTTCGGCCAAACTTTCCACATAAAGTTTGCGATCAATTGACGTCAAAATTACTTGCCATTGGCGTCAACAACACTTATGTTATAGGTATACGTTTAATTAGGGTACGTTCCAAAAGCAATTTCGCGTTGTCGGGTAATAATTGCCGGTAAAAAGTTTTGGAACCGGTAATATTATCACCTGTTCGGGCATTATTTTACCTATAAGTGGGTATACTACAATATCCGCGACATGCGGGCGTGCGAGTGGTGGGAGACTCTCGGTCTGCCATCTTGCCTCGACCACACGAAATCTACGGCGGACAATTAAAAATTCGGTTTAAGTGGTTTTTCTCAATATTTCTGGACAATTTCCATCGATTTGTGTGCTATTATATGTGAATTATGTTTGTGTAATAAATTGGCTAGTCAAAACTTTGTGATTAGTGAGATAACTGATGTGCACTGTTGGTCACCACGTGGCCTAGCTCCATTGCATGAGACGCAGCTCAAATCCAGTCAAGGTGAGTGGTATACTCCATGTGGGTCCATTGTATTGCCTGGAAACTGTTAATGTGTGAGTAGGTTGCTATGAAACAGTGCTCTAGTAAAAACTTCTGTGTCAGTCTATAATAAATTAATATTTTCTCGGATCCTAGTTAACTACAGTTGGCAGGCATGATGACAAAGCCACTCTACAGGCCAAGATTGGTAATGATCTGCAAGAGGATTGGCATGAGCAGCAACCAGCAGCACTGAAGATATAGAGAGAGGATGTTAATGTGTGAACTTCTGTGTCAGTCTATAATAAATTAATATTCTCTCGGATCCTAGTTTATTCTCTTTAATAGAAACGTCTAACAGAAGAACCAGACCAGCTCCATCCGCTGTCTATCGAAGTCTATAAAACATCACCCGAGAAACACTCATTGTCCGAAACCGGCACTATTTCAACTGTCAGGCAATGAGAATCCTTTGTCGGGTAATTAATATTCCCGCTTTTGGAACGCTTCCTTAATTATTAACTGTTCTCCTGGGTGACGTTGTAATCTAAATTATAGAAATATCATGTCTCATCAGTTCTATTAGTTTTAGGCAATCAATGGAAACTAAGTAATTAGTTCTCGCTTGCTCACTCATGAAAACAAGTCTGTACTCGTACCACAGAGTAGGCATTTACTATAGGTAAGTATATACTGACGTAATTAAATAGGTACCTAAGTACAATATTATTATTATAATAAATAATAAAATAAAATAAATAAATCATTTATTTACAGTTTTGTTCTAATATGAGTACATACAATGTTTTGTAACATGGCAGGCAATATCGCAAAAAATGTTTCGTCAAGTTAGGTCACCATATAGGTCATATCATTGTTGTCTTAATATTAATATGTAGGTACTTAGTTGACACTAAGTTTGTCTTTTTAAATTATAAAAATAAATTATCTCTTCTAAAGTAGAGTTAAACCGGAAATCCAAAATTATCATTCAATATCGAATTATATTATTAAATTAGAGATTGACAGTGTAAGGACTTATAAAATTTGATTACAAAATTATTAAGTTATGGACATTAAATGCACAGCTGGCCAGAAACAAATGAAATTGAAAAATTGAAATTGTAAACTTTAATTTAGCGCTGTAAACACCAGAATATAGAACACAATACAGTAGTATACAAAGTGCACACCCAGATGTACTAGACACTATGGTTTCCCTTTGTTGTTGTATGTGTATTTTGTAAAGTCATGCTCCATATACTCCTTCACACTGTACAGTGTACTTTCTATCAGTAGTTTTTTAACTTGTGAACAGAAAATATTATGGTTACTTGCTTGTCTTAGGGCTACAGGCAGCTTATTAAATAATTTAGGCCCATTACATCAGGTAGTTTTTTTTTGACATAGATATCCTGTGCCTAGGGATCTGTATAACAAAAGGGTTTCTTCTACTTAACTATTATTAAAAATTTAATATATAATAATTTGTATATTATAATATCTATACATTCTGTTTTAAAAAATATGGTAATTACTATAAATATTATACTAAATAGTGGTAACGTTCCTACACCAATGTCAAGTCGCAGGTAAAATATTTCATATTAAAACAGTAAAGGTTACTATTAATTTTTTGGATTCTTTTAAGACATAGTGTACCTGTTACACAATTATTATATTGTTAACGAATAAAAATTAAAAAAAATTGAAATTGAATTGTTTTTTATTTCAAAATCCTTGGAAGAAAGAACTGCCGGTTAAGGTTATATAATGTCATTATCAATCGAGTTTTCTATGCTAATCTCGACGAGGAAAGTTTTCGAGGGTGGACTTTTACGATAAATATATCCTCGGGAAGTGGACATTCTTCTGCGTTATTACGTTTATCCCCTTTGTTATAGTATCTACCCGACCGTTCTGTTTAGAGGTCGTAAAATATTGTACGTATTCTCTTTTTCTCTCATTTTGGACATCGAGTGGCCCATAATTTGACAGAATATGGTCTTCTTAAAATTCCAATCGCTAAAAAATATGCAATGGAAATGAAATCCTACATAAATTTTATTTTATTAAAGTTTCAAATTATCATAGCAGATCATAGCTACAGTCGGATTCAATGGAACTTGTTCCTAATGTAAACAAACCTTCCTTGATTTATCACATTATTATTAGTTCAATTCAAGTGGAATTCATTTTTTTCGTATCCTAAACTACATTATATGATAGAATAGTTCATGGATAATTCATCAAACAATCGAAATCGCTAACATGGTGGTATGTTTACATTAAGGAACGTACTCACCGGGAGCATTCATTTCGCGAATGAGCGTTTGTTGCGCAAGCGTTTGCTCGCGTGGCAAACTTCAGCACATTCTTTCGCGAACTAAACATTTGGTGAGTACGTTGAAACTAATTTCGGGCGTTTGCTTTGCAACTATATGTTTGTTTTCCGAATATGCGTTGCAGTATTGGGACCGGGACCGGGATCGGTAAGAGGATCGGGACTGGTCGAAGTAAGTCGAAGTAGTAAGACGAAATGCGTTGGAACATGGAAAAGTTCGCAACTGGAACGAATGCTAGAAGTTTTGCTCGGGAAAGAAACTTTGGTTCGCGAAAGAATTTGCTCGCGTAGTGAACGCTCGCTCACACACCAAATGCTCGCTAACGAAACTTCGCGTAACGAATGCTCCCGGTGACTACCGTCCTTTAGGAGCAAGTTTAATAGACTTTGACTATAACAACAGAAACGGACGTTTCGAATCACAATTAACTTAATAATTGCCTACCTATTTTCTTAAACGACTTCAAAAAAGGAGGAAATACTCATACATAATAGGTTCTTATAGTAGGATGATAGTAGGTATCTATAAGTAAGTACCTACATAGCGAAACACGAAGGGTATGGAATGCATGATTCTATAAATTCTGGATCCATTATCCTGTATCCAATATTAAGAAATTCCATTGTTTCAGAAGATTCCATTCTTTCCCAGCAGCTTTGTTAAAAAATATTACCAATAGAAGAAATATTAAAATACATTTCTCTTAAATATTTAGAAAATATCGCGTGCTCCATGTTATATTTTAGCTGAAATATATAATCAAATATATAGTAAGTATATAATCAAATATATAATCAAATGTATAGCTAAGTACCTAATAAGTGTATTCAAAACTGTGAAACTTATTAGGTATGTATTAACCCTTAACTAACTTGTTTAGATCGCTACCCCAAATTATTTTTTTAGTTAAAATTCTTCTTAACACATTTGAAGACCAACCATCTTTCTTTAAATATGTTTTAATTTAAGAAAAAAGTCTTTTAAAGCTACTAAATTCACGATCATTCTGTACAAAGAAACGACATTCTCGTGTAATAAAATACCCTTTTTTATCGAAACAAAGGACTTCCGTATCTATATAAGGGTATTTTATTGGTTCGTCATATTAGAAGATATAACGTAAAGTTTTTTTATGGTAAGGAAAGTAGACGTGCAAACTAGTCACCTTATAAAGGTGTAAAAAAACCTATAGAGTCGAGGGGGGGGGGGGGGGTTTCAGTATCCATAACTGAACAACTTTCACTATGAGGCCACTATCGCTAAAAATTCAGCGATGTATGAACATTTCGGTCGTGTAAGTATGTGTTGAATTGAGCTTTTGTATGGAACAGCTGATAACTTCGTTGGAGTATCATTCTATGTAATTAACCACATGGAACGAATTCTTGGGCAAATTTAATGTGGTGGTTTTCCATTACCTTCTCCATTTCACACACTGGTTCTACTACTTTCACTCTATGAAACATTTTTCACGATGTTTTCCTTCACATACATCCTGCTCATATTTAAATTTAAAGTCCTTTTCAACTTTTGAACGAGTTCCAACGCTAATGAGGTAGTCGAATAATGAAGTACTTAGTAAAACTGAGAGACGCTTTTAATGCCTTGCCCAAGCACTTTGGGATTGTCAACTGCTTTAAGAATTTTGTATAAAACTCCACTATGCTGAGGAATTTTATGAAGTTTTCAGCTTTAAACGGTCGTTTGATGTTCCAGTTTGTCATGGATTATTTTTGTTTGATAGCGTGTTAAGATTTTTTTCATATTTAAACGTGTTTTTATTACACTGCATGCATTTCTTTACAAGATATACACACCTGTAAATATAAAGGTGTGCACTTGATAAGATATATTCCGTAGCCGTTCTATCACACAAATATTTTACCGTTATTTCATACAATTTCTTTCAAATTAAATATACTAAAACTTTGAGTTATTTAACAACGTAATTGTTATAATTTTCTTTATTACTATTATTTATTGTACTGTAATATGTCACAGACAGAGAGATAGACAGATAAAAAGGAAAAAATCTTTAAGTAACAATAAAATAAAAACGAGAGTACAAAATAAACGAGGACCTCATTTTTTTTGAGATTCAAAATATAAAAAAGTTAAAAATAATTAATAATAAATAAATTTATTTCACGACAACACTGTATGCAAATATACAGTGGAAGGTACAGTAAAATGAATACTACAAAAATAAAAAACATACATATTTTCTAATAACGAAGCTACGGTTAGCGTAATCCTGTGTCGTGGGCGCTGTGGTGGGGAGTATGTATTCTGATAGTTAATAGAGTACACTAGCATTGTTAACGATGGCGACCCTAAAATAAGTTGGCATAAGATTGTGTACATAATAGATTAAGTTCAGAATAAAACATTGTGAAACTGTGTTCTCGCGGTATAGTATCTCCGTGTAGTACTAGTTGCGACACCTCTACCGGGGATATAAGAAGGGCATTTTTACCGTGAGAACACAGTTGAAGTATATTTGTATTGTATTGTATTGTATTGATGCAGACAGTATCTTTTACATTTTGTCAGATTTTCCTGGCTCCCACTCTAGGATACCCTGTGTTGTGGGGGCCAGCCTCTTCAGAAGGAATAATAAAACAGAATAAAATAGATAGCGACGACTTGACGAGACTCTTAATACACACAAATACACAGACCTCTTAATAAGACAGCCCCACTGCCTGGTATACGAGTAAGTTGGATTTGGCCACTTCATGTCACGAACAATTAGCAGTTATTTGTTTGCTCGACGTTCCGAGAAAATTGTTGCGGCGTATAAAAGTCGCTCACAATAAGCGAAGCCTAAATAATGTACCTAAGCCTAGAAAATTATATTTGCCTCTTTTAAACGGTAAAAGATTTAAGAGCGTCGGAAATATATCTAAAAGCTTTTGACTCTTAAATTAGATTGTAACAGAAGGAAGGTAGTATGACTTTGTGCGGAGTCAGCCTGGGGTGGTGCCACCCTTTTCTGTCGAAAAGCAGCAATGCAAGCATTGCTATATTTCGGTAAAACTGCAATAACATTAAGTATAGTGAGTTGAGATGTCTATGGGTGACGGTCACGATTACCATTTACCGTTTCTTCACATATAGGTACACGCAGAATTCAGCACTCGTAATATGACACCTAAAAGTTTCGGGTCAGAGCCTGCCCTTCAGTTAATAAAATTGTGAACTTAATTCTGAACTGAGTCTTAATTATTAGCTCTTCTTTAAACACCACAGCTGAGATGCTTACAGCATTTTTGTGTTTTCCATTTTCGCGTAAGCAAAAAAACTCAAGACTCCCACTAGAGTGGCGTACTTATATTGAAATGCTTCCTTCCTTTCCACTTACAATTATCATACGTAGGCGTCAGTATCTCACGTAATAAGCCCTTTTCTAGAGCCTTTTTGAAAACGTTCAGACATTCATAAAGAGACTTTTTACGCTCGAAATAGGAAATTTTGCTCTATTTTGGAGGAGAAGAAAGTTTCATTAGAAAATATAAAGCGTTCTGCACACCGCAGCGATTTTGAAATGACATCTGATCGAACACATAGAAATCTATTTTTCTAGATTCCTAAGTATTCGGTAGATTCTGTACGAAAATTACTTACTCTCTGTGCGGAAATTATACTCAGTATTCAAATAATTATGAATTAAAATAGGTATATCTTGAATTGCATTCTAATGCTAATGTTTGAAACTCAACAACGACTAAAACAAGCAGTGAAGCTTAATTTTAATAATGTACTTTTGCAGCTTAAAATCAGCTGCTGATTGTAAGTACCTACTAATCGATCTTTGAAGGCGTTTACATTTATTCTAAAGGTTCCTAAATTGCAATCTGATGATTTTGACAAATTGCAAACATTCTGATATCGACATATCTTGGATGGCCTATTTGGTAATTTTAACAGAACAAAGCCTTTCTTTGAGAGAGTTTTCGAAGTGACGTTCCCGGAATGCGTATTTATTTGTAATTCAAATTGTTGTAATATGACATTGTTTACAATAAGAGACATGAAATTCGATGGAAATTCACTGAAGATGTTTTCAATTGACATCGGTGAAAACAATCTTCTCAGTTATCTGTTCTATTCCGAGTCATCTTCAGATGATTAAGATACAGGATTTTGTATTCCATTCGTTATAATTGTTATCACTTTATAAAACAGAAACTGTTTTGGGTGATGTGATGTGCTTTTTTCTTCCCCAATATGGCACTTTCATACCTATGTTCGTGACGATATGTTCTTTCAATTTTAGCTGATGCGGTCGTCATAATTTCAGCTACAGGTTCGACTTTATACCTTCATCGTGTGAAAAGCGACATGTGGGTATTTTTTCTAAAAGCAAGCCCGGGTAATCCTGACCGTTCCGAAATAAACCTTTATCGCAGGGCTTCCCTTGATTTGGGAATGGAAATTTAGGGTTGCTATGGGCTGCTTATATTGGTTTTGGTTATATCTGGACAAAGTTTGTTTCAAGAGTGGTTCAAGACTAGATGATATAGATGCAGTTTATATATTATATATACCATTTCGCATCTTGACTCGTCGGGTCTCGTCTGGTCACGTGTCTAAAGAAGCGAAGGGTTCTAGATTGTACTGTATGTACCTATAGCTATTAAATAGTTGTTATTAAATGACGATGGTAACTTAAAATCGGATGGTCAGCAGTTCAGATTCAGGCTGAACTGCAAAGCATGTCACATCTACAAATTAATTCATTTTCTGAACATTCTTATTTTCTTCTTCTGTAGTGGCAGTGGTTAGAGGAATTTCAGGTCAAACGCGGTTTAGTCGTAAATTTTTTTTTTTGTCATAGTTGTTCAGGCCGCCGATGAAAATTGCCACTAGCAGCCCCCTATCTTGGTTCTGACCGCGGACAACGATGCTTAACTTGTGTATATGATCACTAGTGATCGGATAATTGGTTGAATTTGTACCTAAACTTGACTTTTTCGCCCGAAAATGTATAGTCGACATGCCTTGTTGAATAAGTTTAAATATTTTCATACAAAAAATCCCGGGATTGCACTTTTAATCACGGGATCGCAAAAAAGCGTTCCATATCGGTTGTCTTACATTACATTATACATTTCAGGGGAGGAGTGATCCCCTAATCATGAGGGTCTGATGCCCAGGAACAGTTACTGGATCTCAGGAACGAAAACAGCTAGGAATATCGTGTTTTACATCAAATGACTTCATGGAGCAGCTTCCATACACATTATTTATTTATTATGTCCACATTATGCTAGCAGAGCAACTTTAGGTACAAATTCAACCGATTATCCGATCACTAATGATCACTTACGGACAATGCTCGCAACAGTCGCAACTAAGAGCCCCTTTTCCTGAACATTAAAAAAAGTTTTAAAAGTTAGTTAGTTTTTTTTCTTTTAGTTTTTAGTTTTTTTTTATTTCATTTTCATTTCATTTTTTTTTCATTTCATTTTCATTTAAAACTTGTGACGCAATGACGTTTAGCAACCCTAGCGGCCACAGACAGGCGAAAAGATTAGACCTCCACACAAAGTCGCGACAGCGATGAAACGTATCGCGAAACGATCGTCTTCCTCTCGTTCCACGTCGCTGGGTGCTCTACAATGGGGAATGAGGGAATTGTTGATCAAAAATGGGCTCAAATATAATATTCGGGGAGAATGGCGACTTAGGAGATTTTTTGTCCTTTTTCGTTGGACCTTTTTGGCGTCAAGTAAGTAGTTCTTGCTATGCTTAAGAGGTCAAGACTTGTTTCTGAAATTGAGTTATGGTTGGAAAGCAATACTGGATATTAGATTTTGGAATTTCATATTATCTACCAGGAGGTCAACGTATAGGTAGATAGACGAAAAATGGCATTTTAGACTTAGGAATTTTATATTTATAGACGATCGTGGAGTGCCAAACGAAAAGGGTGAATAGATTAGGCCATTTAGAATATACTCCGTCTTCGTCACTTACCACCAAGAAGCCACCGAGTGAGATTGATATAAATATTAACAATTATCAATTATTTATTAAATATTATTGTCTTATTAAATATTGATAATTTGCAAAGGGCAAGCGGGCCGGCGGATCGGCGAGCTTTTTTTCCCCATTTTTAACGGTGGCTGTGGATTGGAGTTAAAATTACCTCGCCGCTGTAGTTTGCTATGGCTTTCCTTTTAAAGGCTCTAATGGTCTGCCTTCTAATTTTCACAAGGAAAATGTGTTTTGTTCGTGTAATTGTATAATATTTCTTTCACTAACTAGTTTACAGTAACTAGTTTACTAGAGGTCAAAAGTCGCAAGGTACTTATGTCCTTCTTCATCAGATAAAACATTGCAAGACTTTCCAGTGTGGCCACTTTACTGGGTATTCATTGACCGCTGAACGGAAAAGTTATGTATTGCCATATTTCCTGGTGTTTATATGCAAGACTGTGTTACGTACTTATACCTAACTTTGCCATAGCAATGGTAGTGAGACCGCGAGGAATGATTCAAATAATTTTATTCTTCCATCAATATTACCGATTTAACAAACTGTCAGTGACAAGTGGTATTTGTCAATCAAGATAATATACGTCAACAAGTGATAAGTAACAAGTGATAAGACACAGTGATAGATAAGTCACAAGTGACAATGTGACAAGTGATAAGCGATAAATGACAATGTGCCAGGTGTGACAAGTGACGTGACATTGTGACAATGAAACAGGACAAGTGATAATTATGTGACAACTGACAAGTGATAAACAGCTGGGCACTTTCATTCTCACAAATTACTCATCAGTTGTCACGTAAGTGCTTATAATAATTATTATAACAATGTTGATCAAGGCCCATGTCACTTCGTTTTGTCACATTATAACATGAGTTTATATCAACAGTATCAGTTGATTATAGGTATAGTCTTTGTTGTCTGGTAGAGGATCGCTTGCCGGTTTGTCGTAATATATTGATGGCCCACAGATATAATTATTAAAGATGGGGGCTCGCCCCAAGAAGGAAATGACTAGTTACGACCCTGGTACTAAGCTATCATCTCATCATCATCAAGTAATTCGGCTATTGACTTCAAACTGAAGTTGAATGAATGAAGTTGCCATTGCTATTAGCATATGTAATGCCCGCAGCTCGCTCCTTAGGTACTTAGGTATAAAGATCGTGGAAAGTATTCGAGAAAAGTTGTCTCCTGTACGAAGTGAAAGGCTGAAGTGGTTCCGTGGTAATCATTTAGAGATAAAAACCAAATGCATCCGTATTTATTGACAATTTGCCTGTTAAGTTTGTGTTTAGCGCTGGGAGAAGCGTTTTTTATTTTCAAAGGTAAATACTTTTTTATTAGTCTTAAGAAGGTTTTAGGCAAGTTATAATATAAATCACTCAATTATTTCTCCACCAAGTTTATTTAATATTCGAATATTTTTTCAGAGAATACCTACATTTTACAAATCGTTATATAATAATAAAAAATTTAAAAGATGCCAATTTTCAAACATTGAATCATAATAATAATATCTATAAATACAATAATATACATTTAAATTTGAGTAGATAAGGACCACGTCTGGGTGAAGGCCTCCTCCAGTTTTCGCCAATCGTCTGTTTTTTACATAATATAATGTCATATATAATTGAATATAACATAATATCATGTCATAAGCTATGATCGGAGTAGGTAGGGCTGTTTTTGGTACTTGCCACATACGGTCATGATATGGATAAGTATGCCCAATAATCCCGGGATTTCCGGGATTGAATAAATATATTATTTAGATTTTTAACGTTATATTTGTTTTGATACACATTTAAGATTGGTGGCGAAATATTTTTTTTTAAGATTCATGGCGCTAGTGTACCTATGGTAGTGTTTTAACTTCTTCGTAAGTTCACAAGTTTTAAAAAATCGTAATCCGCCGAGTAAAGGCGTGGTTTATAAAAGTAATTTACAACATTTGCTCGATAACTTAAAACGGGATCCCGAAATTATATCCATATTAATACCTTTGAGGACATTGACCCGAAAGAGCTCTACCTACTCCGATCACTGGTCATAATCAATTTTCATAATTATAACTATTATAAGTTACTTAGGTAAGTACCTCTATATTTTTGTTTATAAGATAAGAAATTGTTTATTGTTTGTAAGTAACTGTAAGTATGTGCATAGGTGTTTTAACATATACTTAAAGTTAGATACTATACAATTTTTAATGAAATTTGCTTTTTGATTTCAATTTTACGACAGAATTTTTTTCTGTACTTATCAACATTATCTAAATTAACGTTTTCGCATCGAAATGTACAAAAATTATGCAAATGACCCATATAGGTAGGTAGGTTTAGGGACTGTTTTATTTGCTAGACTGCAAATGTAATGAATAACTAAATAATTCCTACTAATTAATTTAATTCCAGAAAAGAGCGACCCCATACTGTTCTGCATTAAGATCTGCCCCTTGTACTGTTCTCGGAGGAGCAAACGTGACGTGGGTAAGTGTTACTTCCTACATTGTTACGAGTACATCTTACATTTACAATGTTTTCTGTAATTAATACATTAACGCCTTATACATTAATGTTCTAAACATTGCAGTGATTTTGAACTGTATGCTTTAGGTTTTTTAGGTTCGCTTCTACTTCAAAATCGCTGCAGTGTGCTCGTTGAAACGAATTTAGAACCATTCTTAGGATTTGTTCACATAAAATTTTGCAACCTGGCGCCAACACACTCACAATAGGACATCCTAGCACACTCACGCTCATCGTCGTACAACACTCCTTAATTAATTACTTATTCAATCAAAACATTTTATTTCTGTTTATTTTAATAAATATAAATATAAATAAATAATAATAATTAAATATCTCATAAATACCTTTTATAAATTGATGTAAATTATTGGCTAAGAAAA
Organism: Hofmannophila pseudospretella; assembly: GCA_947369225.1. Lineage (NCBI taxonomy): Eukaryota > Metazoa > Arthropoda > Insecta > Lepidoptera > Oecophoridae > Hofmannophila > Hofmannophila pseudospretella. Next base: position 4,664,910 of record OX376326.1, read on the forward strand.
TTGAACCGACCTCCGCGATTCAGGCTGTTGCCTAGTGCGGAGTCCAACATTTAGCATTGTAATGTGATCATGAAAATAAAGAGATTTATATTTATATTCTGATCTGACTTTGCTTATGGTTCGGTGGCTCCTTTCATATTCATTCGTACTGAATATCTTTCTATTGCTTTCCAGGTCCTCCTTACATAGACGACGACGGCTCTCCAGCCTGGAAGGATTGGCCTGACGAGGACGCTGTTCCTTACCACTTCAGCCCTTACTACTTCTGTAAACCGCACCCCACTTCTTCAACAACAACTACTATGGCTCCAACGACTACTGAAGAGCCCTCCTATATTTGTATGCTTTGTAAAGAGAAGTGCAAATATCCGATAATCTAGATTGCATTGGGATTTGAGAGATGTATTTTACAGTGAAATGATTACAAAATTCCACGGAAATCGGACTGGTAGCGCCTTCTTCTCTAGAATGATTATGTGAGCATTGACAGCGAGCCAAAGGGATTGCGCAAAGACACTAGTTTTTATGACATTTTAGTGCCTGACTAATGTATAGAAAAATGCTCACATCGCACGCGGTTGTCATATAAAACTTCTCCAGCGAACAAACTACATAGGGTGCATCTGAAAATCTTTGCTAAATTCTAACCTATGTTATACAGGATGTAACAAAACCGAAAGGGGTGTTCAGTATCGATAACTGACCAACTTTTGTTCTACGATTTTTAATTTACGCAAAAAAAATCGACTCCCCATACAAATAGATCAGCTGATCGGTACAAAATGTGTTACAAGGAGAGTTTTGTTACGCCGGCGCCGTGTCACAGAGTACCTACTTATACTGACTTGAACCTTGTATAATGAAAGACATACTTGATTAAAAAGACGAAAACTGAAACAAAAATATAAGAGTTGAGTCACTAGTTTCAAATTATAATACCTTGTTACTACTATACCTACATTATTGTTTAATTGAATTAAAGAAATACTAGTATACTGTATCTACCAGACACTAACATGAATTTCAATTACAGTGTTTAATTTATCGTAGCCTAAAACAATTCGAGATTGTGTACCTGGGTACACTAAAACATTTCTAGAATGCCTTAGGATAATCAATGGGTATTGAAGTGTATTCAGATGACTCTCAATTCTTTTAAGGACTTCTGACAAGTTAGGCCTCCCGCCTCCTCCATAATTCCCGCTCCCTGGATACGATCCTGTCATATACCTTATTCCATTTATCTTAATTAATTTGGCAGATAGGTATTCCAGCAAAGACAACAAATCGTCGGCACGTAGCTCGGGGAATTGTTTCTTGTTTGGGTTCTGTCTCAAGTGCGAATTGTTTGTCGTGTGTTTAATATCTAGGTATTTATTTATTTAAGTCGTTGTTAGGTGATCTTGAATAGTAGTTTATGCAACGGCCACGTAATGATAGCGATTTTAACATGAGATCTGTTTATCAAACGAAGCGAAGCAGAGTTTCATAATAGATCGTTCGAGTTTTAAAATCGCCATTAAGTGCGTTGCATACAATACTTTTTCTACGACCATCATATAAACAGAAAATTAGAACCATTATGGAGACTTCAACAGACGCCATGACAGATTGACATGTTATTGGTAACTATGTAAACCGTAGACATGTTTGACGTATTGTCGACATTCCGCAGGCGCGGCCGGGTGACGAGTTTTTTTTAATGGCTAAAGTACATAGTAGTACATTTAATACAAAAGAGTTCTTGTATGCAGTGCCATACAACAAAGAAAAAAATACATAATACAATCGAAAACCCATGACAAATGGACCTCTTTATGTTATTGATTGTGAGTTCTTATGGAATAAATTACTAAATGGGAGTAGAAAAAATATTTTACTTACGATTAAGGATTAATTCACGACATATGGTGAATTTTTTTCTTCAATGAATTTACTGTAGTAATACCAGTCTAAATTGTCTACAGGTACGTTCTTTAGTAAGTTATTTCACTGTATATTTTAATTTTGCCATTCAAGTTTGCCTCCTGACATATTCAAACGAAATGTTACCCACTTTTTGTTTTACGTCGCCGTTTTTCAAAGGTCACAAGAATGTTAATGGCTTATGACGACAAATGCTACATAAATACCCACTAACAGACTTATTGGCTTTCCAGGAGTAAATCACAGCATAAATACCCACTAACAGACTTATTGGCTTTCCAGGAGTAAATCATAGCATAACTCAAGTTCATAATCCCCGAGTAGGTAGACAGAAGAACCACCTTCATCATAGGTAGTTCCCACTTTTCGCCGTAAGATTTGGTGTACAAACGTTATAAGTGGCGAGCCTATCGCCGTCTTCTTCTTCTTCTTCAGGTCCTAGAACACCTAGTGGTGCATAGGGCCGAGACAATATTCTTCCACCGCGCTCTGTCCGATGCCGCAGACTCTATAGTTTCCCAGGATATTTTAGCCGCATCCAGGTCTTTTTAAAGACTACGTTTCCATGTAGCCCTGGGTCTTCCCCGTTTGCGAGATCCTTCTCTTGGTTGCCAGTTCAAGGAGGCGTAGGCGATGCTTTTTGGGCGACGTAAGGTGTGCTCTATCCACAACCATTTCTGCCATCAACCAACCATCAACCATCGCCGTCTACTAGGTGTAAAATAGGATCCACTAAGATTCTTAGTCGCCTCGTACATACGACACCCATGGGAAGAGTTGAGGTGGTGCTATTTTTCATGGCCGGCACGACACGGCACAAAGGTGTAAATCAAAAAGACAATAAAGCCTATGGAAAACTTCTAGCAGCTTTATCTAACTTGAATTGTTGGTAACCCAAGATTTGTGGCCTATTGTTCTTGTTACTTGACTATTGTTGCGTCAGCCAGTTTCTCTTTCTTGCATAGGCCTAGGAGTCTAGGTATAGGCATAAATTAAATGGTTTATATTCATAGTGTAGATACCACAAGAGTTATGAATAGTTATGGTAATAATAATATAGTCTAACATAACAGGATGATGTTTACAAAAACATTACCTAGTCAAAATTTTAACAGCAATTTTAATTTAATTATAATTTATGAATATAGACAACTATCAATAAAAAACGTATCAACTTATTTAGGTAAGGTACGGACGTAATAAATAAATGTATCTTTTAAAGAAATTTATTAGTTAAATATAGGTATTTTGAACATTGAGTCGAATGATTCGCAATAGCGTTCCGCGTTTTACATACACGAATGCAGATTCAGCTTGTCCAGTTTCTTATACTAAGTATCTACCAGTAGTACTCGTAGGTAAGTAATACTTAGTTTATAAATGCAAATTAAGGCCTTCTTGTAACTCTCACTTTTCGTAACTAGTGGGTAATAAACCTGTGACACTAGTTGTAAACATGATTGGGTTTAGATTATCTTTATGTCCACATTTAACTTGGCATTATAAAAATATAATTAATTTAACCTAATCTGACTAATATTTACAAATAAAAGATTTCTCCCAGGCTCCTACCAACAGGCAGAGTGCCCAGAAGGCTGGCGGCGTTGCCCCGCTGAATAGCGAGGCTTAGGCGTTGGGCAAAGTAGCCGCCAGCCCTCCGGTCATGGGACGCCTCCACCAGTCGTCTCCCAATGTCCTGTTGCAGTTGGTGCGCCGCAGGACCCCAAGGCCCCAGCGTTTCCACCCCAAACGGCAAAAATATGCAGTCCCCACTGAGGCCTGCATATTTGCGCCGCTTGAGGTTTTCGGCTAACGCAGCCGCTGAGCCAGCCCTCGACACGGTCGTTGGAAGATGGGACGGCGCGAGAGTATCGACGCAGGTAGCGTCCGTCCCATACTAAAGGCCGGCCCATCTTCCAGGGCACTAGAGTCATGCCGTCGGGTCTCTCATTCAACTATATTCAAATGAATGAAAAAATTGAGTTTCCGTGGAAGCGCCGTAAACTAGTGTTTATGTAAGTTTAAGTATAACCTAGTGGTACATAAGTCATATTGTTACAAAGACAATCGTTTTAATTATTATTATTGTAAATTATATAATCTTCTCTTGTAAGTCGTTTTCCTCATTGCTGAGGGTCGTGATTATTCTAAGGAATTAATCACATAGAACGACTCTCGTGGCAGATTTAATGGGGTGGTTTGCCACTGCCTTCCCCATTTCACACACTGGTTATCTCCGTGTGCAGATTTCCTCACGATGTTTTCCTTCACCGTCAGAGCAGTCGGTAAATGTACGTAAGTTTTTCGAAGAAACCGAAAAACTCATTGGTACATGGGATTGCCTGGTTTCGAACTTTGACCTCCTAGCCGGTCCGACGTCCTAACCACGACGCCACCGACGCTCTTAAATTATATAATAAAATTTAGTAAATATCATGCTAAACTGAATACAATTATGCATTACCTACAACAATAATTATTTTGTTTGTATTCAGTTATGAAGAAAGAATTTAATATTTTAATATTAAACAAATATATTAAGAAGAAGAATAAATGAAGTTCAGTCATTCTGTTTGCATAATAACAATGCAAGCATTGCAGCTTTGTGGCAGAAGTAGGTAAGAGGGAGGTACCACAGTACCACTCCAGGCGATCCTGCTCATCAAGATCTACCACCTTATCATCACCATCATATATCACCTTATTTCAAGTTTACCAAACATAAAAACATTAACGATTATAAATTTACAATTACTCCTATTGCTTTGACTTTCAGATGCCTAAAATTATGGGGCCTTACATCCATAATAATCTCCATTTATTATCTATACCAATATTATAAAGAGGAAAGGTTTGATTTTTTGTTTGTTTGTTTGAATTGAATAGGCTCCGAAACTACTGAACAGATTTGAATAATTCTTTCACTGTTGGAAAGCTACATTTTTCCTGAGTGACATAGGCTATATTTCATTTTCAAAAAAAATGTGGATCCTTACTTAAATTACGATAAAGTGTAAAAAAAATATCAAAAAAATTCCTTACATCGCGTAAGCTGCGAAAACTATTGATGATAGAACAAAATGATATATAACATTTTTTTAGAACACACCATTATCAACAAAAAATCAGCGGCAGCGTGTCTCTAACTATTATAGTCATGTCACAATAAGCGTTTTTTTTATAAAAAAAAAAAAAATTAAAATACCAGCGCTACAAAAAGCTCTTTATTTGTACCTTATCAAAATAAATGATTTATTATTTAAGACTGCTTCAATACCTTTATATTACTTTTTGAATTATTCGATTCTGACATTCCATTCAAAAGATATCACGAGTTTAAAACTTTGAAAAAATAAACTCCATTCGGCTACTTATGCGTTGTAGGGCGTCACTCGGGCAGGGGTACGGGAGGGGAGGCTCACTCGCGCGGTCGGCTCCCTACGTGATGGATGTGCGCGGAATTCATTAAAAATACGCTTGATAATAATTCGTTTAGTAACTAAACCCATTTAAAAAGTTCTTTTCAGAACTAGACCCATTTATTTTTTTTAGAATTAGACCCATTTATATAAAAAAAAAATATATAAAATATAATAAATAAATTACTTGAATGTTTTTCATGATATTCAATTTTTTTCATGATATTCAATTTAATTTTAATAAATAGTAAGTAGTTGTTTACGTTGTAATAGTAGGTAGCTTACAGTTATGCTAATTTAGTTCAAAGGCATTTTTTCTTTGTCATTTTGAAATGCCTAAAAGATCAAGATCTCAACTTTCCAGAAATAGTTCCCAGGCCAGGGCATCAAAAATACGTCGAAATGCGGAATCGTCATCTGAAACTGAAAATCGTCTTTCAAGTCAGAATGAATGTGTTAAAATTAACAAATCTAAATGTAATGTTTAATGCCCGTGCGAAGCCGGGACGGGCCGCTAGTAATGTTATAAAGACCGTCTGTGGCACAGTGGCTAGGACACCGGACTCCCATGCGGAGGTCCGGGTTCGAAACCGTGTAGTGCCATGTACCAAAGAGTGTTTCATATTTTTCGAAGACTTACGTACGTTTACCGACTGCTCTAACGGTGAAGGAAAACATCGTGAGCAAACCTGAGGTGACCAGTGTGTAAAATGAGATAGGCACAAAAGATCCTTAAGTGTCAAAGTGCCGCTGGGATTATTCCCGGCCCCCTACCATAAGATAAGATAAGATTATAATGTTATAGATAGGTCAAATATGTTTCATTTCTCTGTATTCATGTACCATTGTGGATATAAACAAACTACTTATATGAAACACTAGCGGCCCGTCCCGGCTTCGCACGGGCATTAAACATTACATTTAGATTTGTTAATTTTAACACATTCATTCTGACTTGAAAGACGATTTTCAGTTTCAGATGACGATTCCGCATTTCGACGTATTTTTGATGCCCTGGCCTGGGAACTATTTCTGGAAAGTTGAGATCTTGATCTTTTAGGCATTTAAAAATGACAAAGAAAAAATGCCTTTGAACTAAATTAGCATAACTGTAAGCTACCTACTATTACAACGTAAACAACTACTTACTATTTATTAAAATTAAATTGAATATCATGAAAAAAATTTAATATCATGAAAAACATTCAAGTAATTTATTTATTATATTTTATATATTTTTTTTTATATAAATGGGTCTAATTCTAAAAAAAATAAATGGGTCTAGTTCTGAAAAGAACTTTTTAAATGGGTTTAGTTACTAAACGAATTATTATCAAGCGTATTTTTAATGAATTCCGCGCACATCCATCACGTAGGGAGCCGACCGCGCGAGTGAGCCTCCCCTCCCGTACCCCTGCCCGAGTGACGCCCTACAACGCATAAGTAGCCGAATGGAGTTTATTTTTTCAAAGTTTTAAACTCGTGATATCTTTTGAATGGAATGTCAGAATCGAATAATTCAAAAAGTAATATAAAGGTATTGAAGCAGTCTTAAATAATAAATCATTTATTTTGATAAGGTACAAATAAAGAGCTTTTTGTAGCGCTGGTATTTTAATTTTTTTTTTTTTTATAAAAAAAACGCTTATTGTGACATGACTATAATAGTTAGAGACACGCTGCCGCTGATTTTTTGTTGATAATGGTGTGTTCTAAAAAAATGTTATATATCATTTTGTTCTATCATCAATAGTTTTCGCAGCTTACGCGATGTAAGGAATTTTTTTGATATTTTTTTTACACTTTATCGTAATTTAAGTAAGGATCCACATTTTTTTTGAAAATGAAATATAGCCTATGTCACTCAGGAAAAATGTAGCTTTCCAACAGTGAAAGAATTATTCAAATCTGTTCAGTAGTTTCGGAGCCTATTCAATTCAAACAAACAAACAAAAAATCAAACCTTTCCTCTTTATAATATTGGTATAGATAAAAGCGGTAAAGTTTGACAAGTAAAATTGTTAAAAATGTTATTGGAATGATCTAGAAATCTATTGTTGTATTTACTTAGAAGGTATTACAGAAAGACAAAAGATCATAAGTAATACGCAAATTAAAAGTTATTGAAGTTGATTTGTCATAATTAAGGACTGCGTGATTGCAGCAATTTTGACTGCGTGATTTCTGTAATTTGAAATTTGCATAGTTGAATTTGTGGACGCGGTGTTCTGTCGTAACATGTTAATCCTCAAAATTGTCATTTTTGAGACATGAATATAGTTCGGTTTAAGAATGTTTAAAAATATGTATTTAAAAAAAATAATCAAATACTTTTTTTTAAAGTATTCAATAAAATCTGTTATTGCGAAAGAGTGAATCGAACAGTTCATATTTAGATGAGATGGAATGTGTCAACCCACACTTTATTCAATTTGTTGGGCGTTACTACAATAATCAACTTATTAATAGATTAAAAATAATATTATATTTCACACGTCTTGGTCTATTTTCTATCATCATCAGCAGCCTACTCTAGTCCACTGCTGGACATAGGCCTCTCCCAGGGCGCGCCATTGAGCCCGATCTTCGGCTCTTCTCATCCAGTCGCTGCCAGCCACTATACTTTTCTATAATTATACTAATTACCTTCAAGATGCTTGTTTGGTTGTCTTTTAATTTTATGTCTCTTTTGGATGGATAAGTCTAATGAATAACAAATTATTGTAGCAAAAAATTTGAGATTTATTTATTTTTTCATTGGTTTTTACTTGAGCTACCCTCGAGTTTTAGCGGTTAGGTAAATTGTAAGTTAAATAATTGTCCAAAAACTTGCAGAACGATTTTTTAAAACCAAATAAGTACTATTTTAAGTTAAACTATTTTATTAAATAATATTAGTCAAATTTATTTCAGAAAAATTAAAAGTATTTAAACATTTATACATGTGTTGTTTTACAACTTCAATTTTAAAAATGTACATTTTTTTAATTTTAAATTATTTGCGCACGCAAATTTTCAAACGCTTATCGGCGTTTGAAAATTTGCGTAAAACAAAGAAAATAAAAAAAAGAAAGAACGAGAAAATAAGATATAGAAAGCGCTCCGATGTGGGTTAACACGTTATTGAAAAACACCGTCCAGTTATATAATTATCGTGGTGGGTATTTCTTTTACAAAAAATCTTCAATAGAACAAAGTTGTAGTATGAATAAATACACACTTATACAATCGCATAAAAGGACAGGTTGGTTTACAAAATCCCTCAGTTATGTTAAATTGCAATTATCGGTTGGGTTTTAATAATCAAGAAACAGAGAAAAGTAAGTTTTCTTTTATGATATTGCTAAAGGTCCAATAATATTTTTCTTCATGTCTGATTCAATCAAATAAATATCGGTAAAGATAAAATGCGAAACCCTGATTTTGAAAAAATAAAAGATACAGCATTCATTGTACCACTTCTGGTCCATAATGACTTACTTTGATATGTATAATGTGGGTATAATAATGTCAAATTGACCAGTGTGTCAATCAATTCATTTTGCATTAATTTATTTATTGGGCCATAAATTGAATGTTATGAACAATTCCACAGGTTTTGGCGGGAAAGTCGCTGGAGAGGTTCTACGGTGTTTATTTTATTGCTCAAAAATTGTTTTCTGGTGATTTTAATACATAAAATCGGTGTTGTTTTGTCTAGCAAATTTCAGTAACAGTGACAATGTGATGAACTCTTAAAATAAACTTCTCGTTAGTGGTTTGTTGTGTAGTTTCGTTTAGTGATTCTGCGGCGGGCCATGATCATTCGCCAGAGACTAGACCGGTTGAAATTTTCGTCATAACTCCTAGGAGTGTTAAAATGTATCTACACCACAACATTTTGATGCTGAAAAACTAAAAATTGCTTCATGTTTAGGCTGATGGCCTGTGTTGCCAATGCCTTGTAAAATAAAATAATAATAATTGTTATAGTATTTCATGATTAAGTAAGTGCCTATCAATACAATTGAAACCGAAAGTATTCTATGCCGAGAGGGTGTAGCCAGTAACATAATATATTAAATTTTAAAATTCCCGAAATATTTGATCCACAAGTCTAAATTCAGCATTTATTAACTTATTCTTATTCTTCTTATTAGTTTTATAGCCAGTACCCGTCAAGATGAAGTACATGACGATATTCTTCACCAGTATACTGGTAGTTGTAACTTCTGAAGAGTACTACGACAAAATATTGGATACAGTAGATCCTGATGCAGTACTTGACGACAAATTCCTTCGGGATAATATTGAGTGCTTCTTGGATGAGGCCCAATGTAGCTGCATCAACACCATAATTAAAAGTGAGTACCTCAAATGGGTGATAAATAGGTCATAACATAAGTGAATTATTTTAAACTTAAACTCTCTTCAAATGTTAGATACGAGGATCATAGGAACAATGTTAAGTGGTTCATTTGTAATGTACAATATTTAGGATCATGGTATCATTCCCAGTTTACCGCATCTGGAACCTTAGACCTGATGATGACCAGGGAAAAGTAAGTTGATCTTATAATAACTACAACGGGAGTTTCTTAGTAGAGTTATTTTAATTAGGTAGTATTTTAGAGAATATTTCTTTGTTTAACTTTTAATTAGGGACAACGGCTCAAAGGCACGAACTTTTCGTTGGGAAATGAACATGACCTTTAAAAATAACCACTTCTGGACATCGAATCCACCTAGGGGTATTGTGGTGGATCACCTCTAATATAGTCATTTTTGCGTTTTTAGCACAGTTGGAGTGGTTATTTAATTTTACCATGCTGTGTTTACACGTTAAGGGTTACGACCTAGCTCATAACTGTATATTGATTTTTCTGTAATTTCTATGGTTGTAATCTGTTGTGTATACCTAATAAATAAATTAAAATTAAATTAAATTATTGTTAAAGTGTAAAACACTACCAATGTTTTTTATCCAATAAAACTTTCTCACAGTGGTAATACCCGAAACCATAGAGCAGGCGTGTGCGAAATGCACTCCGCGACAGAGCCGCAGCGTCAGAAGGCTCTACGAAGAGTTGGAAACCAGGTACCCTGACGACTACCAGAGATTTAAACAGAAGTACGACCCTACGGGGATAAAACTTTATGCGTTGAGGTTAGCTGTCGTCAACGCATAAAACAAGATGGAGACTTTACGGAAAAGATGCTATATGAGAACATAGGTTTACTCTAATTGAAAGTATAAAAAAAGAAACGTACATAAAGAAGAGTACTGACTGTGGGCATTCGCGTGTAATGTCACAGCTCGGAATCGAGCATTACATCAGTGAATACGTCGCGTGTAATGTAATGCTCCTCCGGTCAGTACAGCGCCATGCTCGCCATCGAGCGCCTATTTGTTACATTACACGAACATGCTCCCGGTCAGTACCCTCCTTAATTATTATTTTCACTTAATATAAAACTGACTAAATATTGAAGAAAGTTAGTTACTACACCGGTTGCCTTATGATACGAGTATCTAATTTCATAGTTGCTAAATTCAATATGTCGAAACACGAAATTGTATAAGTATAAATTTATCAGTTTTTGAATTTAACTGTTATAAGTCTGTACGTAGTCAATAGCCATTTGGAAATTAGATAAGATACGTAACCACCAGTTGATAATATTTTCTATTGCGCTCAATATTTATGTTGTTTTAAACATAAGTTAGTATTCGTACCTAATATATTTTTTGATCTTATTGTTTAATGTTTACACTAAAAATAAATACGATATAAAAGCACATTGTTTGTTTAATAGGAGATAATCCTGCAATGTTTTACCACTAGAGGCGCCACTAGCACAGTTTAAAATAACATTCAAAAATACGACGTGTGCGACTTAAAGATGATTTTGTTCTAAACATAAGATAACCTAAATTTATTGCTTTCATTGACAATAATTTGATAAATAAATAATGATTATTTTAATTAATGTTGGATGATTTTGTAAATGTTACAAGATAAACTTTAAATAAGCACATAAGTCAAATATCATCACAGAAATCGAAGGTCGTGAGCACTGACAGCGAGCCATTGAGGGGGTCATATATTTTATTACTAATTAATATACAATATTAATTAGTGATGTTACGGAGGTAGTTTTACCGGAACCGGAGTCGGAACCGAAGGTTTTAAATTTGATTTATCGGAGTCGGAACCGGAGTCGGAGGCGGAGGAGTTGTTCAGAAGAAGTTCAAATTTTAAACCGTTTTTTAATTTTTATAGTTGAACTACTATATTGGCCAATATTTTTTATGATTACGTTTGCGGCAATAAAACATATGCCTAGTAGTCCTACACGATTTATTTAAATATTGATATTTGAATATGTTTGCTCACAAATCTTCGGTATAACCTCCGATTCAAAATTGTCGGAGCCGAAGTCGTAGTCGGAGGTGTTGTTTTTCACATCCGACTCCGACTTCGGCTCGGAAGTAAAGTAAAAAGTTTTTTGATGATAAAACCAATACTTAACTATAAAATCAATTATGTATAACTTATAATGACATTTAATTTAATTTATCCCGTTAGCATTTATTACTATTATAATTTATTATAATCTCTTATTTTATATTGCGGTGCCCTACTCAGGGTTTTATGTATGATCACTATTCAATATATTTTTAAGACCAATTATTGTAACACATGAAAAGCAATAAATGGTATGAGTATGAAGTCCGGGATCGGAAGTTCCGACCTTTCGGAGTCGGAGTCGAAGCTCCGTAACATCCCTGATATTAATTGTTGAAAATTCTGTTAAAATTTTCGCCAATGGTTTCATTATCACCTTGTACGTATTTTCGGCTTTCCTTTACTCTGCCCTAAAGTTTATTGGCCATATACAATACAGGCTGTGCTATTAGGCAATGGCATTTAGCTTTATGTGAATGTAATCCCCGACGCGTACGCTTAATTTACGCAGGATCGAGGTTTACTGCTCGTTGCCATAGTTACGGCGTCGTTTCACTTTCATTATTAAATTCGTTTACTTTGTCCTTTGAGAGAATAAGGTTGTTTATCGGGTCCTGTTTCTTATTAATCCCATAAATAATATCCATGGGAATATGTTTTTAACCGACGACAAAAAAGAAGACGTTCTCAATTCGACGCGTATTATTTCGAATATTATAAAAAATAATATCATTTTTTTTTTCATAAAATGGCTACGACAACTCCTGATGGTAAGTAGTCACTGTCGCTTAGAGACACGTGCAATATCAGGGGTATTGCTTGTGTGTTGCCGGCCGTGGAGGGAGAGGACTTATTTAACGTTCTTTTTGAAGCATGCCATGTCGTAGCGCTGCGGGAAAACGTCGAGTTCAACATTTTACAGATGCGTGGCAGAAACGCTCGTGTAAAACGGGTCGTGGTAGACACCCAAGCCTTTAAAAAGTGAGGGAGAAATTTGAGCCGCTGACGAGAATGGGGAATATATTTAATATTCGAAATAAGATCTCACAAAAATAAAATAAAAATAGCCGTAAGTTGCAAGAAACGCCCTTAATGTTTAGGCTCTTTAAGGCTCGTGTCATCTACCGTGGCGAAGAATACATGTATTTTAATGAAGACTTAACTTTTAGGACGTTTCGTGCAAGTAACGGTAAGGAACAGATGTTTCGGGTGGGACTTGAACCCACAACTCTCAGTTTCCACCACTAAACAATTAGCTCTTTGATATGGCTTGGAAACAGCTCTATTTTTGATTTGTAAGTATAGAAATACATTTCCACCCACACTTACCCATTTTTTTGTAGTCAACCGACTACACAAAATTGGGTAAGTTCTATGACTGACACCATTGCACTTGAGATGCCAAAATAAGGTTTACACAAGGTGTTTGTTCTACGAAATTCGAGTAGATAAACTTATACATGGTGTCGTTATTTGTCGAGGGTCACAATGTAGACACATCGTTAGTTGGGCCTGACATCAATCAGGCTCTGAGGAGATGGTAAATACCCAAAAGCAAAACTTTGAGAAGTAGTCTTTGCTGTTGCTATTTGTATAAAGCTGTAATAGTTTAGGATAGAATCATAGTTTGGAGTTAGCTCGTGTGGAGATTAGTAAAACAATGCTACCTAGACTTTTTTTTTCTAATTTGGTATAATGTACTGTACCCACTATAATGTATGTATGTTATAAGTAAAGGACTCCGATACAATTGTTTTTAATGATATCAAAGCATCATCATCCCCTATTGCAGCCTACTGCAATGACATCTTTTAAATTATAAATCTAAAATTAAAATAAAAATACCGGCGAAACGGGGGTCTATTATACATACATACCTTCACGCTATGTCTCTTGCGGGGTAGGCAGAGAGTACGGAGCGCCACGAATTATAAACACCGCAAAAAACTTAGATGTTAAAATGCCGGTGAAACGGGGGTCTATTATAAATCCTGCAAAAAAATTTAGATGTTTAAAATTCCAGCGAAGTTTGGGTACTGAAGGCTGTACATGACAGCTGTAAAGTTGCCATATTCAGTCTTTAGTACACCTACTAAATTAAAATGATAATTAACATAACATATTTTTAAAATAAATTATATATTTTGTAAATTTAATTTAAACTAATAATTAAAAATTGAAAAATTGAAAAAAATAATTGAAAATGGAAAAAAAATATTCCTTTACCACATATTAATTAACATTTCACATTAAACTATAACCTCCGGCGTTGCCTGTGTCGTGAAGATTACATAGGTACACGCATTGACCACTTTACAAGCTATGTGTCAATCGAATATTCAGATTCCAGAATTACAATTTAAAATTGCATGCAACATTAAAGTAAGGACGTATGGGATTATATTATGACTATTAAAAATTTATAAAATATATTAATATATAGATTTAGGTATATTTATTTAATATATATTTATAATATAATAAAAATAATAATAATTATGTTTTTGGAATATGCCTGAAATAAATGTTATTTGTTAATTTATTTATTTAAATGCACTTTTACGGTAGAACAATCTTAAAACCAAATATTTTGAAATTAAGAAGCCGGCTACTAGTCCGATGTCTGTGATTACAACTACATTATTCGTTATATCTATAATGGCCAAAAAATGCTGTGGTTATTATTTGTTATTACAACCGGTTAACTATCAATAATTACTGATAACTAGGTCCTTATGGCTACTTTAAACAGTCCATAATAATTATTACAAAGTTTTTATCTCTCCAATTTTCGTTTCACGTCCGGTTGAGAAAAATATAAAAACATTGTTCGGAACAAACTACGTGTTGTAAGCAAGAATCTCGAAAACATGAAGACTGTCTTTGTTATTTTGTTCGTGGTGTTCCTGGCTATCTCTGATGGTATGTACCTATGTTTTCAGTAACATATTTTTTAGTTCAGTGGTGAGTAATGTAAGTGCTTACTTACTTACTTACTCCGCTGGCGCAGCGACCCGAAGTGGATCTTGGCCTCCGATACCAAAGAGCGCCATCGCTCTCTCTCCTGCGCAGTCTCGAGCCAGTCAGGCGCCCGGAGCTCCCGCAGATCCTTCTCCACTCCATCGCGCCAGCGGTATCTGGGACGTCCCACATACGCTCGTTTAACTGCCCGATCCTCCCCCATCCTAGTGATGTGTCCGAGCCATCGGAGTCGAGCCGCTTTCGTCTCTCCTATAATGTTCGGCTCGTTCACCATCTCTTCTATCTCCCTATTCTTTCTCATCCTCCACCCTCCATTTTCCTTCTTGGCTGGTCCCAGAATGTAAGTGCTAAGTGGTGTTAACAAAAATATCAGAAGGGGCTTGATTATTACAGAATAGATGTTTTTAGAAATTAAGAATTATTAAAATTATTAATTTATGAATTGTTAAATAGAAAAGAGTTTTTTATATTTATTTAAAAATAATAATTACGATGTATAAATGTGATCTTCTCAATGTGCAGGAACATAAAACGAAGTTTTAAAACTTTACAGTTTTTCAGAAATAAAAAAGTAATAAAGTATTATTATTTTTTAATGACGAAAAATCTGAAATAATTAATACTGAACTGATAGAGGTTTGAAGTTTATTTTTAATTGATTCCTAGGAATAACTCAGTTTTCCACCTTATGCCCTGAAATAATTATTTCATGATTTTCAGTCTAAGAGACAAAGATAGATTACTTGATATGTCTTTCGTCAAAATAAGTTCAGCCATTTGGGCTTGAAGGAACGAACGCCCGCCTTTGGGAGACTACTATTCCTTTCATCCATGGTTTATGTACACTTAGATTATATTATTATAAGAACCTACTTACTTCTTTTTTGTAGTCAGGGAAAAATAGGTAAGTCTTATCTACCCAGAATACGTGTATAAATAACTTAATTACGTAGATAAAGCAAGTTCTCTTGTAGTTTCAGACAATTCGTGAGCTTTATTATAACGTGAAAGAAAAGTTTGTATTGTCTTAGCAGCAAATTAACACGGGCTTAAACAGATTTATTTATACAAAAGCTTCTATTCAATTCCAATGCTAATTAGTACGATGTTCATGAAATGTAATACCAAATTACCAATATGCCAGATCGGAAGTAATCCTGTAATCCCATATTTGGTTTAAGTTACGTATCTATAGGTTAGCGTTATCGACTTCCATTAATTAGGTCGATTAATATCAAAATAATGACATTGGGGTATTGTATGTGACTAAACCTTTGAAGCCGATGTCTGTCATGCCGCCATGTCATCCCATTTGGTAATTTGTTCAATGTGAAATCACAAACAGCAACACAAATTACTTCATTCCGTAGTTACGTAATGAAGGTCGCGGTGCTGTAATGAATATTAAGACACCGCATAACGAACATACGAACAATTACCATATACGAACCTTCATTGCGATACCGTAAACTCAACCGTACAAAGTATATTTATTAATCGTATCAGGAAATTTGATACAAAATTAGTAGTTTAGGAAAAAAAAAAAATATCACGGAAAAAAATAATTGTCGCGTAAGAAATAATCGAAAACGCCATCGATGAAAAAACCTGTAAGATCCCTATAGGGCGCGAGGTTCGAATCGCCTTTGACCATTTTTCGCGGTTATTAAGTCGAACTTCGCGCCCTATATGGATCTTACAAGTGGGGGGGGGGGGGGGTGTCTCTGGTCCCCTCCTGAAACCCCACTATCAAGGTAGAAAACAATCACGTCTCTTGGTGGCATAGGTAAGATAGTAATACCTAAAGATGACAAGATTTATTCCGTAATTATGACTGTAATTGGAAATATAAATAAACACATACAGTCAGCGAAGTAGTATGATAAGTAATTATGTAGACACGTCGGAAAATTTTCATCGGCTTTTGGCTTTCGAGGGTGAACAGATTAGAGTGAAAACAATGGAATTCGGTGTCAAGTGAAATATCGTGTAGCATCCGCTTTACAACAAAGACGAAGACACCTCAGCTGAAAGTTCCTGAATATTCAAAGCCGTGAAGAGGTTTTGACGTTCACTGTTTTAGGCGTATGTTATATGCAGGCACGTAATGAGGGCAGGCTTCCGGGGGTATGGACCTCCTATCACGGAAACTGCCCTAGGGCATTATTATCATGTTTTCACTAAGCACACGACAAGAAAAAGAGAAAGAAAGATCATATTATGTAAGTATCATATATTAGATCAACATTTTATTCCTACTTTGTCTTTGATCATATTTAGATCTTCTTTAGATCAAGCTGTCGTTTATAACTTGACAAGCCCACAGGCAGGTAATAGCATGAATATTGTAAAACAAGACAAAATGCCTTTTGAATGAATGAATACTCTCTCTCCTTTTGATGTCAATAAATTTTATGTATTTACCTATATGTATAAAGTTCTTCTTCTTCTTCAATTTAAGAGCTATGCTCTTGTCGGTGTAGTAAACGCCACTGTGTCCTGTCTAGGGCCCTTTCCTTGACCTCCTTATACGACGCAACGCCAGCCTTCTCTTTGATTTGATCGAAGTAGCTTATCCTCGGTCTTCCTCTTCCTTGCTTGCCTTCAACTTTTCCTTCTATAAGGTTTCTTATGTATTCGTCGTGTCGTATAAGGTGGCCCACCATATTTCCCCTTCTATTTTCAATAGCCTTTAAGATGTTTCTCTTTTCTTTTACTTTCGTCAGTACCTCTTCATTTGTCACTCTCTCTGTCCAGCTTATCCTTTCCATCCTCCTCCAACACCACATCTCAAACGCCTCTAAATATTGTCTATCTCTCTGAGTCATGGTCCAAGTTTCGCATCCGTAAAGGGCTATGCTCCACACAAAAGATTTGACAAATTTCTTTTTCACAGATTTGGATATTTTAGATCGGAATATGTGTTTTTTGTTGTTAAATGCTTGTTTGGCTATTGAAATTCTGGTTCTAATATCGGGCGTGCATCGCGAATCCGTTGTGATAATACTTCCTAAATATTTAAAACTTTTCACCTCTTCGACTATTTTATTATCCAGTTTAATAGGTCTATTTTTGGAGTCTATTGTTTTTGTCGTTGTGAGGGTCTTGGTTTTCTTAACGTTGATATTTAGTTGAAATTCTTTAAATACGGTGTCCATACTATTTAGTAGTTTTTCTAGGTCCTTACTATTTTCGGCAATTGCGGCAATGTCGTCAGCAAATCGTACAAATTTTATTTTCTTTCCATTTACTTTAACTCCTTCTTGTGTTGTTTCATAAATTTTCTTTATAGCGGATTCGATGAAAATATTAAAAATTAAGGGAGAAAGTGAGCAACCTTGTCTAACACCCTGTCTGATTTTAGCATTTCTTCTCTCATCTCCTATCTCAACTATTGTTTCTTGATCTTTGTATAATTCGTATATTATTCTCCTATCCCTAAAATCTAGCCTATCATCTAAAATCTAGCTAAATGTATAAAGTTAGAAAATACAAAACAATTTCTGAACAAACCAACGATTTCTACATACCTACTCGTACAACGTTCTTCATTGTAGATTTTGCAACAGGGACATAAAACCGAGGGGGTTCCGAAATATTACTGAGTACGTACCTGGATAAATAGATATGAGAAATATGCAGTGTAGTGTGAAAATGATTCTCGACGGCTCCTCGTGGTGTGATTTGTGAAACTGGGTATCTCGTTTTAAAGGGCACGTGTTTGCTTAAACTTTGAATGGCTGAGTAGCATAGTATTGCGAGCATGGTCCCATGAAGACGATGGTTTTTTCCATGTAATTTTTTTTTATTTCCCTGGCTCTCACACTAGGATATCGTGTGTTGTGGGGGCCCATCTCTTCCGATAAATTATGAAAACATAAGGTAATGCAATAAATTAAATAGTTAAGTATGCGTGTATGGGACTAATACTTCGACCAGTAAACAGATAACTCTAATTTCTAATTAATATTTTTTTTAAAAGTTAATGATTTGCTGGGTTGAGTCGGCTCGCAAACAATCAGTACTGTAGATAGATACTTACTATTTTCATAGAATAGGTAACTGTGTTTTGCTTTTCTCATTACTGGACCATAAAATATGGACATAAAATTATGTTAGGAATAAGGTCATTTTTTATTAACCGCGTATTACTTTTCGTGGCCCATGTATAAAATATCAAAGGTAAAATATTTTTTCATATCTTAAATGTAATTAGCTATGTTTTCTGGCATGATATAAGAACACGACCTTTGATATCCCCACCTTATCCTTGATCATCTGAACATTTTCACCAAATTGTAAATCTAATTAGGTATTATCTTTATTATTTTTTAATTTAATAAGTCGCATCTCTCATAATATAATAATTCCAGCATCTCCATTCCGCCTTCGGACTACCAGGCGCGGGGAGGGGTTCCATCCTTATGTTGTTGGTATCCCATCTACTCGTACGAAGCGATTTGCTTCTTCGTTCATTATGCGAACGGCTAAGGAATGAAACAGCCTGCCGGCGTCTGTATTTCCCGAAACCTACAACCTTGGGATCTTCAAGGCTAGAGTGATTTACTGGACCCGCATGCTCCATCGTCGACCTCATCGTCGCTTACCATCAGGCGAGATCGAGGTCAAATGCGGGTTTAGTAATAAATAAAAAATATATCAACTTGTGACGCCTTTCAAGTACGTGAGCTACGCTTTTCTTCTGCTTTTTTTTTAAATGAAAGGTGGTTGAAATGTTTACATTGTATATTTTAATTTAATACAATAACTGGGTTATTTTTCTAAAATTACAGTCTCAATTCAATTGTATATGTAAAGATGAAGGCGGCACAAATAAAATTTGTTTGAATGCCGTCATATTTAAATTTTAAATCACATCGAGGAGGCTCGGGTGAATTGACTATAACGAAAATTATCTTCACGTTTGAACGTCAAGAGTCGCAACTAAATGCTCGTTGAACGTTTGAACGTCAAGAGTCGCAACTAAATGCTCGTTGAACGTTTGAACGTCAAGAGTCGCAACTAAATGCTCGTTGAACGTTTGAACGTCAAGAGTCGCAACTAAACGCTCGTGGAACGTTTGAATGTCAAGAGTCGCAACTAAATGCTCGTTGAACGTTTGAACGTCAAGAGTCGCAACTAAATGCTCGTTGAACGTTTGAACGTCAAGAGTCGCAACTAAATGCTCGTTGAACGTTTGAATGTCAAGAGTCGCAACTAAATGCTCGTTGAACGTTTGAACGTCAAGAGTCGCAACTAAATGCTCGTTGAACGTTTGAACGTCAAGAGTCGCAACTAAATGCTCGTTGAACGTTTGAATGTCAAGAGTCGCAACTAAACGCTCGTTGAACGTTTGAACGTCAAGAGTCGCAACTAAACGCTCGTTGAACGTTTGAACGTCAAGAGTCGCAACTAAATGCTCGTTGAACGTTTGAACGTCAAGAGTCGCAACTAAACGCTCGTTGAACGTTTGAATGTCAAGAGTCGCAACTAAACGCTCGTTGAACGTTTGAACGTCAAGAGTCGCAACTAAACGCTCGTTGAACGTTTGAACGTCAAGAGTCGCAACTAAACGCTCGTTGAACGTTTGAACGTCAAGAGTCGCAACTAAATGCTCGTTGCCGTGGTATCTTCGCTCCTTCGAAGAAAATGAAAAAATATGTATACGAATAAGTTAAAATATTCTTGATATGAATATCTGAGTTAACATTTGTGACCACTGGAGATAGATTAAAATGCTTTCTTTTTATATCTACTAATTTATATAAGTATTGAATATATTAAGTAGGTAAGTAACAAAATTAAATCCAAGTATGTACAGTGGCCAACGCGTCAGGTTTATATTTTACTACTTTGGTAGTGGTAGATCCTAAAGTGAAGGATCGCCTGGGGTGGTACCACCCTCTTATCTATTTCTGCCGTGAAGCAGAAATGCTTGCATTTCTGTGTTTCGGTTTGAAGGGTAAGAGAGCCAGCGTAATTTCCGGCACATGAGGCAATCCATCTTCGTCCTCAAGGTTAGCAGCGCATCAAAAACCCTCTAATATTAATAAAGTGAGGTGAGATGTCTATGGGCGACGGTGACCACTTACCATCAGGTGGCCCGTTTGCTCGTCTGCTCTCCTTATTTAATAAAAAAATAAAAATAAAAAAAACTTTATCGTTTTAACTTATTTGATACATTATTCATATGTCATCTTAAGAAATCATAACAAAAACTTATTGCCACAGAGTATAGATTGATGTGTCCTGCGCTCTATATTATAACAATATACTTTACCTGGTTTCTACAGATTATTGCCACAGAGTATAGATTGATGTGTCCTGCGCTCTATATTATGACAATATAGTTTACCTGGTTTCTACAGATTATTGCCACAGAGTATAGATTGATGTGTCCTGCGCTCTATATTATGACAATATAGTTTACCTGGTTTCTCGTAGTCTTGTCTCCCCCTAACCGAAGAGTAAGCGCATGCAGCTATGTATTATTAACTGACGAACCATTTTACAGCAAGTCATACCAGAAAACATAAGTCAAAAGGCACCAAGATAGAAGATGGTTCAGACGGCGGTGCAGGATCAGGATCGCTGCAGCCTGGCGACTGGCCCAATCCAGGGTCGGTGAGCGACATCGATGTTCCTTCCGTATTCACGCAAAATACTGGATCTGATGATGGAGAGCCACCACTAGTGCAAGAACAGGTAAATGTTACACACTGCTATATATTTACTATAGCTACTTAATTAGCTTCAAGTAGTTAATCGATTCATTCTAAAAATCTGAAGAAAAATTAAATATTATTTACATTTTATCGTTTTGTTTTTAAATTTTCATTTTAGGGTACCGTAGCTAACTAGAAAAATACCCTACCATATATTAGTTACGTTGTGTGATCTTATCTTATCTTATGACAGGGGGCCGGGAATAACCCCAGCGGCACTTCGACCCTTGAGGATCTTTTGTGCCTACCCCATTATACAAACTGGTCATCTCAGTGTGCAGGTTTCCTCACGATGTTTTCCTTCACCGTTAGACCAGTCGGTAAATGTACGTAAGGCTTCGAAAAATACGAAAAACTCATTGGAACATGGCACCGCACGGTTTCGAACCCGGATCTCCCGCATGGGAGTCCGGTGTTCTAGCCACTGTGCCACCGACGCTCAATTTTACGTTGTGTGATAGAACTCAACAAAGATATTGTGTAGTTAATTTAGAACATATTGTATGAAACCGATCGCAAACCATTTTTTGTCATAGAACGGCTACGGAACCTTAGCATGTTCATGAACGACACGCACATGGCCGTTTTTTCTTTTTTTTAAATTAGGGATATTCAGAAGTCTGTTACACACCATGTCCATTTACAAACCTGCCGAACTTTAAAAAAATTTACTTAATATAACTTACATGGACTAGTAATACGAGTATATAAGGTCATTTTTTATTAGTAGCAAATATTTGGAGAGGGGTATGTGCTGGTCATTTGTACCCCTTTACACGCAAAAATAATCCAGTTACGGATATGAAAATTTTCCATACCTACTTAAGAAAAATAAACCCCATTATTTTTGCGCCTTGGTGGCATAAACTCATCCATGTCGTTATGAATGAAACGAGTTTCATTCATACTTCATATTTCAGTATTAGAACAGCAATAATTCATTCATTTGTAGAATTTTCAAACAAACAATTTTGGCGTTTTTCTTGAAAAATTAATTAGCAAAAGAATTTTTTTTTGCCCCTACCTTTATTGTTATGACACCCTAAAATATTTGCCGCTAATAAAATAGGACCCTTTATAAGTCTATGCATGGATGTTTATTTTCAGCCGCAATCGGGAAAACACCACGGAAAGTTTTCGCATCAGGGCCACCGAAATTAGAAGGCCGTGCTGTTGGCAGTGACGGAAGGAAACATCTTGCTCTAAGCTAATAATCCGATTTGTCCAATTAATATATATCATTAGAGTAAACAGTGTCTTATATAAAAATAGCCAGTTTTATTCTCCCTCGAGAAGTAATAACATTACAATTAAATATTACCCACGCACCAAATAATACCTCTTGGAATAGTAATAATACCTAATTTGGTTGATTCACAATTACCTAATAACGGTGACGTGCGACTTTAGCTGTCCATCTCTGAAGTGCATCATCAGAACTTAACCATTTTTTTGGGACCACTCTGGAGGTATACTGTCCTAATTAAAATAAGAATCACCAAAATTGGTATTTGTGAACCGACACAATTATGTAACAAATATTAGTTTTTTTTAATAACCTATAAACTGTCCCACTGCTGGGCAAAGGCCTCCCCTCCTCCATTTCATTTTTCCTTATCCTCGGCGTCCTTATACCATCCTTTTTGGAAGTGGTCGATATCGTATATATATAAGAAAAAAGCCACAGTTATATTTTTGTGAAAAATGTAATCGAATTAAAACCCGCCTCCTTTTGACATGGAATCTATTTCATGTGTTACACACTCGCTTTGTATGTATGTATGAAAGTACTAGGCGCCCATAAAAGGAAAGAAGTGGCGTTGTCAGTAGCTCACGCTGGTGGTGACGCGCGACCGGTGCACGTAATCGAATGCAATCTCTTTAGTCCGTACCGCACTGCGTTTTGATGTTACAATTCGAATTTTAAATAGTAAAAAACAAGACGAGAGGGTTCTTGACCTTAGCCCGGTAAGGATGTATGAAAATCCATTACTGTCGTTAATTTAAAATAAATAAATTAGTATTTGGCTTCGAGACAGGATTCGACTCAATACATTCGAATTTTGAGCTAGGGAAGGACCTACTTCCCTGGCTCAAAATTCGAATGTATTGAGCACATTTCCGAGCATCTTTGTGAAAAACACATTTAAATCAATCTTAGTACTTACTTATTAGAGATTTTTTGACATGGAATCTATTTCATGTCTTACACACTCGCTTTGTATGTGAGTGAACTTGTGTCGAGTCGCCGTGATGAAAATTTGTACTTTCAGCTACCACTAGCTCTTGATCTATTTAACCTATCAAAATGGAAGTTGTACCATTGGATAGAGTCATTCGGCGCCGTTGTGACGATACATAACTGAAACATTATTTCCCCGCTTCGCTACAGCTTTCCGAATTGGCTCCCTTTTATGACCAAAAAAATTTACCGACTTATATTAAATTCTCTATAACTTTGGAACTATTATAGGTATCGAAACACTTAAACTGTTGAAAAATTGTGATGCTAAAACTTGTGATGTGCTTTAACTACACTACTTAAAACGAGGTCTCATTTTGTATCTGGTTTCAAAAGTTGAACATAATTGATAAATTTCATCAGTTGTTACGTTATGGCTCGAAGCAAATTTCGTAACCTGAAAAGAAACCGCAAACGAATTGAAAAACCGGCAATATCTCATACAAAGCGGCAACGCATCTACCATTTCGGACCTCTACAACTACGACCCTCTCAATCTGACAATTACGAGCAAAGTAACGGATCATCATGTCACAGTGAACGGAGTGAAAATGCAAAGCGTCCATCTTCGTCAGTCGCTGAGCCGTCTGGAATGCCACGTAAGCTTCGAACGATGAGTGTTGAGGCCGGACAAGTGGATACTTCATATCATAATTCTAACAATAGACCTTCAGCGCTAAATAAACGATTTCAATTTATCAATATATTTTTTTCAATGTTGATCAATCAGCCTCAAGGGCCAAGTGTCCCTATTGTGGTGCAGATAGAGAGATTTCATGTTTCGGCAGAATAAAAAAAATGGCAATTTGTATTCAGAGCTACAACTTAAAGGTTTGAAGTGAAATCACCAGACCAGGTTTTTTCCACTAACGGACACTTGCTCTATCCTTTGATATGCCACTCGTTGAGCTCAGTCACTTCGTCGTCGAGCTATAGCTGCTAATAGCGGATTAAATTTCTATATTTTAGTTATATCCTAAAACCATCTCTCATAGAGAGGGGGAGGGGACCAAATTATTTTGTCAGTACCAGACAACCTTACGATACGATACGACACCTCACTCGTTGACCTCACTCACTTGGTCTCCGAGCTATTGTTATTTAAAGTTGTGTCACCGAGTGACACGAACCAGTGCACAGCGTGACGGGCACTGCATGATGTCAGCGTCAACTTGGTACCCGGTTACCGATTTTAAAGAAGTTTTCACATCAAAACGCTATATCAGTAATGCATTTGACAGCTAAAACGTGCCGAGCCGAACGTGCCGATCCGAATGTGTGTGTAATAATAGCACGCTATTTGCAACATCGTGCACTTAACTTTATATTACCGAGGGAAAAGTAAAAGCATTAAAATAAATGGTCGTCGTGCACATAGTCTACTGCGTAGCGCTGGGGTTGTAAATCCGGTGACATTTTTAGTCCGTGGCTGGCGACCAATTCTGTGTCCCGAACAACTGTCTCAAAATCGGACCAGTAGCGCCCTCTCCTCTAGAATGATGATGTGTGAATGAGAATGATGTGACTGACAACGAGCCAAAGTGTATTGGCAAATGCACGTATAGTTCCACACATTTGACATTTCAATGCCCGACTATGGGAAAATGCTCACACCTTACGCCAATTGGCAGACGCGGTTTCCCTATAAAACGTCTCAAGCGAGCAATCTCTCGTACATAGGGAGAATTTCAAAATCTGATGTATGAAGACTAAAGGATGAGAAACTTATGGAAAAGGAGACCTTCACTTCCTCAGGAGATCAGACGATCATCCATAAAACCCTGGTCCTGAAATTAACCCACCAGGTAAAGCAAGCCTGATCGTCCAAAATCCAGGTCAATTGAGAGTGAGGCAGTAACAATTGGAATCGATACTTATTATAATTCGCCTTTTTAAAAATCTCTCTTATAGGCTTTGGTACACGACAAGGTGACCATGTCAGCCTCGTTAGGGTCACTAAGAAAAGGGAAAGGAAAGTCAAGTATTATTAGAGTCAGTCCTCACTTTGAGAGCCAACTTAGCAAATAACAGTAATTGTTACATATTATCAGATAAGGGCTGACTCAAAATATTATTGCGCATCCCATTTTGGAGCCTATTGAGGCCAAATTTCTTCCTCTCAATTTTCACCAGGTCACACTCCATTAATTTGACTTTAAAATCACTATTACTGCTAACCAGTGAAAAGGAATCCTGTATCAATGGGTACCTACAACACAAATTGTTTAAATTTTCACCCTAATTTACCTTGGTGTTTAGCAGAATATGACTGAAGCCGTGCGGCTGGTCTCTAGGCTGGCCCAATAAAAGAGGGGCGTAACGTAAAACACTTTTACAACTCGCCTTTACATCTCGCATGAGTCGCTACGTGGCGTAAACAAACAGGGCACAATACTATGTACTGTCAACCACGAATGAACTTACATTGTTATGTACTCGTATGTAGATTTAGAATGTACAAGATGAACAGCCAGTTACTGATAGCGAGACTAAAAATGACCTTCAAATCATTAACTATTCTTCTAATTATAACTTCAAATTATTAAGTATTTTTTTAACTAGTTTGATAATAATTAAAGCTCACAAGTGAAACTTTACACACCTATAATTGCAGTCGCCAAAGTCTATAGCGGAACTTGAATTAAACAAACTTTTTTCAGTTTTACTCGATACAATACAAATATTTTTATGGCACCCAGGACAAAAATACAGGACAGAAGAAATGTTGGATTCTAAAAAATAAATGCCTACCATAATTTATGTGTAAATTGAGATATCCCCCGTATCAGTTCCAAAGCAAACATAATTGTAGTCTGTCTGGTACTCTGTAGCTGGATCAGATCAAAGAACGAACTTAATAAACAAACAAATACAAATAATATTATATTTACGTTTTGATTCACCAGTGGTTTTATTCTCCATTTTTTTTTAAATATTAAAATGATGTTTATTTGAATACATCACATACATATTAGGTACAGTTGACCACAGGTCAACCTACCCAAAACGACAAAAATTGAGAAGTTGAAATGTATCATATTGCGCAGGCATAAGGTAGAGATTTAATCGAAGGTTTTTGACAGACGGTATACTTATAGTATGCTTGTGGTCGCCTGTACTTTGTACTTTGTAATTACTAAGGTAAGTACGGTAAGTAAGTAAGGTGAGTACTAGTACCTTAGTACAAGATACAGTTAACCGAGTAATTATACAATCTGTATAGGTATACTGACTAATTAGGACTGTTTCTGGAAATATAAATACGAGAACATTTCTACATAAGTAAATCTCCTTTCCAATCCTCTTTCAGTTTTGGTTTCTAAAGGCTTTTGCAGACTTCGTTTATTAATTTTAATTGAGAAAATAAAGCTTTCAGGCCCATTATATTAACAAACGAAAGTCCTTCTAAAATACGAAATTAAATTAGTTCCAAACTTTGCTGAAATAGAAATTTCAAAAAGGGTACAATTTCAAACTTTGTGCAAGTCGTTTTAATTCTGTCATTTCTGTAAACAGATTTTTTTTAGAGTAAAAGTAAAATACACTTTATTGCACAAATAGAAAACAACAAAACAAAAGATAGGGCTGTCAGTATCCACAAAAAGATGACAATAAATCTTTTACTTATAAGTATTTCTTTATTTTATTTATTAAATTTGGAAAGAAAATCGTTCTATTTGGTTATTCCCATAGAATGATCACGACCCTCATCAATGAGGAATACGATTAAGAAGGAATTCTTTACTTTGAAGACATCACTAAATAAAAAAATAGTCCTGCAGTTTTAGAGTTATGAGGGAACATAAAAAGTTCACAACAAACAACCTCTTACCCTAAACGCAGAGTTCTTCTGCGTTCCCTCGTGAGTAAATATATAGGGATCTTCGGTGACCTATGATGATATTGATGATTGATGAGAAAATGCCACTATCAGGACGGTGATTCTCGTAGTGGAATATCGAATTCGACCTTAGTCCTATCCCATTGCCTACAGACACGACCATGAATTACTATGCCAAATGCTCAAAATTGAGCCATACAATTTAAAAGAGTTAATAACAAAGAAGTCGACCATGTCCTACTACATTGCGCTCATTGAGGGGATCGTAAAGCAGCTGAAGGGCTTTAATGACAACCCCCCCCCCCCCCCCCCCCCCCCCCCCCTTCCACACACTATCCCCCATCTTTCCAAATAAATTTTGAAAACCCCTAAAGTACTTACACTTACATAACACATATCTACATTTCTTTTTGCTTATATTATTCTTATATATTATATTTATATATAATAACTATACTTGCGCCCTAACTATATTTTTATATTCATGCGTGAGTAGTAGGAACATACGCGGAGGCATGACGCTAAGTATCAACTAGCTGCCGTCATGCCAAAGTATATGTTTCCGGGAACATCGTTCTACAACATAACCCACTTGCATCATAAAACTATGGAAAAAAAAGTCCTATCTCATTCCCTCACATTACATGTGTGAGCGTGACAAGACGTTCGTAGGGCTCGATTTTTGTATGTCGAACGCTGCGAGAATCGCCTTCCTGGATTGGAATTACGAGAATCGTCGTCCAGGAAGGCGTTTCTCGCAGCGTTCGACATATAAAAGTCGAGCGCTACGAACGCCTTGTCCCGCTCACACATGTAATGTGAGCGAATGAGATAGGACTAATGTCGAATTTGAGATTCCACTACGAGAATCGCCGTCCTGGCCGCCTACTACGCCGCGAATGAGTCGATGTCGATGTACATTGCTAATTATCATGTACTTTCGCTGACGTTTTAACGTCATAACGAGCAATGGATACTCATCCGCTAAATTTAAGAGCCCCGTACATTTGACTCTGGAATCCGAGGACACTATAAACACTCACTAAAACTAAAACGCACTCAGGTGTAGCAAGGTAAGTGCTCATTTCTATTCTAGTGTTGATTTAGTGCTCATTGTAAAACCTAAGTACTAAGCCTAAGTACCCTAACTAAACTGTGTTTATATGGTCACAACGTTTTGAGTGGACTTGTCTTTTGTGGCAAAAAACGTGTCTCTATAGTGACCGCTAGGTATTGGCACACGATGCTACTTTTGTGGGTATAGTTAAATTACCTATCGCTTCATTTGAGTTACATATAATTTTTAGAAAATTCTTCGGAGAACACTAAGTACAGTTATCTATTAAAATGCTGTTTTTAACCCCTGACCGATCGAGGCAAGGCGTGTTATAAGTTTGACACGTTTGTCTGTTTGTGTGTTTGTCTGTGGTATCATAACTTGAGAACGGATGGTCCCATTTGAACCCGGTTTTAAAAAAAAGAGAATTCCGACAAAAATTGGATCAGTGGTTTCTGAGATCTAGGAGTATCTTTGATGTCAAATGGGATCTCTGGAACGGTAATAGCTAGATGGTTCGAATTTGAGCACAAATATTCAGCTTCATGGTGCGTTTCCGACATCTGAAACCTTGAGGATCTGATGATGACCAAGAAAAAGTGAGTGGACTTCAATTTTGAAATATGAAAGTTGAATAATTAGAAGATTATCAGCCCGCCGAAACAATAATAGTTAGATGGGGTCTTCTCGAACTAAAGTCGTAGGGAATCCTGAGTAAATTCAAGATAAAAAAAATTAAAGATAGGCGGCCAAAAAATGAATAGTTAAAATTAAAATTCCTAGCATCATCAAATGATAGCGAGGCCGAAGACTGAGCTCCGCATAGGGCGAAGCCCAGAGCGTCACCTCGCCTTCAGGCGCCGCAGGTCTAACCTGCTGAATGTTCTTAGCCATGTCAGATGCAAATTGGATTAGTGGTTCTAAGATCTTGAGTATCTTGTTGGAGTATGATAGAAACTCTGGAACGGTAACAGTTAGGTGGTTCGAGTTTGCAAATGTTTATGACAATGGTGACCTTTCCACATCTGGAACCTTGATGACCTGATTCCTCGGCCCGGGAGTTTCTTAAATTTTTAATTTAGAGTTATTGTGAAGTTGACATATTTGCAACTTTGCCGTGGTTGTGATGACGTCTCTTGGTAGAAACTAGTGGAATAGCCTTCCATTTCGACGTCGAAAGGCCAATCCATACCCTATGGGTAACATGTTTCTGCTTATTACGAGCTCCTTTATGATTTATGATGGTCATCTCACCTAAATTTACAACAGGCCGTGATGGAACTATGCTTGCTCAGATTTATGAGTAAGTATCAGGTTAGGCTGTTCGTTCTACGATGTTACGCCTGGCAGCTGTCAAAATTAAATAGTCGGTCCCATCACTAACAGACGTAACTCCGTTTTTGCAACTTTTCAGGAGAGCGTTTTTAAAAAGTGAGTAAGGGTTGTATCAAAGAAAGTTGCATACTTACTAAAGTAAGTAACTGGAATTGGATCTCCATAGAAACAAAGTGGCCCCGATCGAAACCCTGTTTAAAAAAAAGAGTGTAAGCGAGACATACTGGAGTACCCTGGCACCCCGTTTCTTTTCATCGTAACCTGTGTTACCAGCATTAATAGTTCTGCAATTGAATCTTAGGAAATTATAACTAGTACATACATACATACACACATACGCACACACCCTACACACATACATATGATATTAACTATGGCAACTGTACTAAAAAGATATAGGATGCCCTACTCCGTATGTCTCGCTTACTCTTCTTTTTTTTAAATAGCGTTTCGATGGGGATCACTTTCCTTCCATGAAGATAATTTTCCAGCTTACTACATAGTAGTATTCCAACTTCCTTGGTTCCCAGCCCATCGAAAACCCTCTTGCAATATTTAATATTTGAGATGTAATGTCTATAGACGATGGTGACCACTTATCATCAAGGGAAAGAAAGAAAGAAAGAAAGATTATTTATTTGCGACACACATACAAACAACTAGGTACAGAAGACAAAAATAATATTAAACAAATATATTACAAAAACAAATAAATAAGCAAAAGTAACCAAGTTTGATGAAGGTAGCGTGCAGTACCGGAATAAGGGGACTGCCTCACCTGTTGCCGCAGCACTTTTAGCACTGCGGCGCTGATTTTCAGGCATCCCCTGAGTGCCAGGGATCACTCCCTAATAATACACTACCGGAACATATAAATAAATAACGGAAATATTAATAAACAGAAGTAAAATATTAGGAAACGAAGAAAGACACTTAATTTTTAAATTATACATTAGAATACAGGAAGGTATGTGGGTATTATTGTATAAAATAGAGAAAAAATAAATAAAAGTAAAGCAAGCAATGAAGATGAAACTGAAGGAAGGATAGGTACTACTGTTCGATGCAGCGAAACTTGTATTTGCTTTGTCTATGGCAACGACTTTTGTATTTCAAGCAGATACAGTTTAAGTTTTAGTTTCTCGTTTACTTTTCTTTAAGATAAAAATAGCTAGGGTCATTTTTTGATCCATATTCTATTTTTTTTACATGATCTATTATGAATTGATCTATTAGGTTCTAACTATTATACATTAACTGAACGTTTGTTTCTAGCTGTCATAGCTACCTTCTCGATTAGGTAGAAATTGTTACAAACGAGTTCAGACCCTAACCAATTAACCTAATCGGGTGCTTTTCCACAGATTCAGATATGTTAAATACCAAATTAACACATTTCGTAAATGTTAGATGGATTAGACAATCGGAAAAGTCATTAGGTATGAAGCAAAATCGGAAAGTCATTAGGTATGAAGCAATGTGGACGTTTTGCTACAAAAACTTTTTACAACGAGATCGCCAGTTTACAAATAGTAATCATAATAATTATTAATAAGACATAACTAAGACATAAAGGTGTTTTGGTGATTTGGACTTCATGCGTATTGTATGTTTGTCGCTAACACAATTATTCACGATTGATTTAAAAAAAACCTAATTCTGTGGGTAAAAAGTCATACTGTAAGAGTTACTAACTACATACATTCGGGTCAGCACATTCGGGCTGTGATAACTGTCAATCGACATACTTCTTCTTGACATGTATTAGTGGCTAAAGTGTCGAAATTGTCCCAGGCGCGGGGAGGGGTTCCATACTTATATTGTTGATATCCCATCTGTTCGTACGAAGCGATTTGCTTCTTCGTTCATTATGCGAACGGCTAAGGAATGGAACAGTTTGCCGGAGTCTGTATTTCCCGAAACCTACAACCTTGGAATTTTCAAGGCCAGAGTGAATATTCATTTACTGGACTCGCATGCTCCATCGTCGACCTCATCGTCGCTTACCATGAGACGAGATCGAGGTCAAATGCGGGTTTAGTATTCAATAAAAATAAAAAAATTCTGACCAACCACCGAAATTGAAATAGAAAACGATTTTTTTGGTTTTTTACGTTTTTCGACATATTGAATTAACAATTAATGACAGCCTGAACGTGCCGACCCGAATGTATCTAGTAGTACTCCCTATGTTGAATAAATTGTGATGAATTTTTGTGTAAGCGATCAACAATCAATATGTTGACGACAAATATTTTGAAATTCACCCCACCACTCCGATTTATGGAGGTTGTATGGAGAATGTATGAAGATTTATGAATTGTATGGAAGTTGTATACAACTCCATTCAACTCATACAACCTTCATACAACTCATAAAACCTCAAACAATTTGTCATTTTGACATTTATCACTTTGCCACTTCCGTTCGGGGAAATGGACATTGGGGGAAATATACCTAACAGACCGACTTTACGTTCCGGTAATAGGACCTAACGCCCGTGAGGGTAATTAGCTTATCAATATTAATGATAACCTTCCATCGCTTGTTTAATTTGGTCCACGAGGAACGAATATTAATATTTTTTTAGTACAATTGGTCCACTGGGAACAGTTGGTCCACTGGGAAAAAAAACCCCTTGGTACAAGCAGTTGGACATTGCAGTTGGACCATGGGTAATACCCCCCATTTTTGTGCTTGACGACGAAATCCCCAAACGGCATAACGGACACCACCAGTGTTATTCATGCATATGTATTAATGCAATGCACCTGACCGGTTTCTATTTTTATGCAGAAGTCGGTGCGTGTTAGTTAATAGTAGGTAGGGAATTATATATTAGGTTAGTTAATATTAGGGATCTATAATGTGTTAATGTGTGTGTGTGACGCTGTCGCGTACTCACTACGCGTACTAATTATTATTTATAAAAAAAAGTAAGTAAGTAAGTAATACGTTTATTTCACACACAGCAATGACCGAAACAGTTATAATTATAATAAAATAATTATGTAGTCAAAGGTAAACATATCTAAATCATGTATGATGGTCTGCAAAAAGGGAACAATAAGTCCGCCGATAAACTGCTAAGCAGTTTGGCGGTATACACTTAAGATATTACTGTATTTTATATTGTATAAAAGATAAAAAAAACACCTTTATGTCTCAGTTAAGCCTTTATAATGTCTTAATAATATATTTATTACTATTATTTGTAAATTGGATTTCGTAGCTATTGTAGCAACCCTAGTTGTTAGAAATCCAAGGTTAGAAAATCAAGTCAAGCTAAACGAGTGTACTAGGCGATCCATGGCGAGCATATTCCGCCTGGAGTGAAATTCGATGCATCACCGATCAACCACAATGGGTGCCATCCATCCAATCAAGGGGCGAAATTGGGACGAGAATGGCATACCGTTTAATTAATCCCAATACCTCGCTCGCACCACTTTACGTCCCTGCAGAATACTAATAAGAGTTACTTATAGAAAATGTTAGGTTAGGTTATATAAATGGACTTGGTTTTTGTTACGACATAGCTCCGGTAAAGTTACGCTGGAAGAAAAATAAAATTGTCGATTCGAATTTACATAGTTAGCAGTTACTTCACTTCTACTTGCATTGTACTGGACAGGACTGTTACACAATACTTGCTTGCTTATCGTATGGTTAGTGACCAACCTATTCGTCAAAGTTATTCAGGCCACCCGTAGGGCCTTTGACATGGCTTAACGACTGCTGTCGAACGACAACAGCCGGGACCCACTGCTTAACGTGCTTTCCGAGGCACGGAGGAGCTCACGTGAAATATGCCACTAGCGGTCACCCATCCAGGTACCGATCGCGCCAACGTCGCTTAACTTGCACAATCACTTTCGGATCGTGCTCGCAACTAGGCTACGAGCTCCTCACACACACAATGATTAGGTATAAGAGAGCTCGAATTATAGATTATTTATTACTATGTTTCTCTTCTCTGTTCATCAGTTAGTCTGTGTCAAATCTTGTAATTTCATTTTTCACCCACTTCCAGAAGTTCGATTGACTTCAAATTTTGAATACTTACGTACTTAGTCCCGGTGACAATACAACATTATCACCTGATCATGAATCCAGGAACCAGGAATATGAGTACCCATAGGAACTCTCTGACCGCAAACTGCAGTATACTATTGTGTCGTATTTATAAGTATTTTGGTAGTAGCCGTA
Source organism: Hofmannophila pseudospretella (assembly GCA_947369225.1). Taxonomy (NCBI): domain Eukaryota; kingdom Metazoa; phylum Arthropoda; class Insecta; order Lepidoptera; family Oecophoridae; genus Hofmannophila; species Hofmannophila pseudospretella. The sequence continues at coordinate 4,699,095 of OX376326.1, forward strand.
ATTTTAGATCTACTTACAGTGAAACTAAATGCATAAATCTTTATGACAGGTATTTTCAAGCCTAATTTGAAAGGCAATTAAAATGCCAGTCATCATTCTTCAATCTGCCTATCAATTTTAGATCTAATCAGTGAACAAAATAAATGATATAAAAGATGAAGTTTTAGCCAAAATAAGAACACAAATAAGTCAATTTAACTTTTTTTATTCGACTTAATTTTAAAAAGTCATAAAGATAGAAAAAAATATTACAAGATGTTTCCGTAACCGTGAAAAAATTATGTTCACGTAGCACCTTAATTATAAGCCAACTTAAAGGATAAATTATATAACTGACAAAATACTCTTTTCTTTACAGTAGTAGTACTAGAGTAATGGTAGGTGCAGTAGGTGTAATATCTAGACTGGTAGACGTACCTAGTGTAGACCTCGGCACGATGGGATCATTATAGAACGTAGTTCTTAGACTACTAACTATTGGGTTTCCATATTCTATCTGAAGCTTCAGACGCTGTAGTCGTAGGAGTAGTAGTAGTATTAGCACTAATGGTGGACGTAGTAAAGCCTTAGTAGTTGTAGTAGACATAATAAAGTCCATGAGCATAATGGGATCATGTGACGTAGGTCTTTTCGTACTACAAACTATCAGGTTCTCTTAATCTATTTTTCAGCTGCTGAAGTCATTGGAGTAGTACTAGTGGTAGACGTGGTAAACTTAGCCTAAGTTGTAGTAGTTCTACCAGTATCTATACGTAGTATAGACCGCGTGCATAATGGGATCATGTTCTTGGTTTACTAAACTATTAGGGTATTTTATATTTAAGTACTATTAATAGGTTATTTTTCTTCTACTGTAGTTGTTTTAGTAGTAGTACCAGTAGTGGAAGAAGAGGTAGTAGTCGTAGGCGTAGGCGTAGTAGTTGTAGGCGGCTGTGTAGGGGTCGACGTCCAGCACGACACGTCGTAATTATTGCAGAGTAAGCAGATAAACTGTAATAAAAGGTAGTTACTGTTTTATTCGACTGGAAACTTGTAGCGATTGAATGCGGAGAGCCAAAGATCATGTCCAATGGGAAAGCAATGGATTAATATGGGCTGATGATGATGATGAATTGTTGAGATAAATACCTACATATACCTGTGCATGTATTCCCTTGTGGAAGGGGGAGGTTTGGGGGAGTGAGAACGTTAATGAACTGTTGATAATGAAATCATCTCTTTAAAAATTGTCGGATGGAATCCTGCTGGTGGTGACGATTATCAAATATCCTTAATCAGTACTAATTTCCAATACTATATACTGATACGTAGTACTATTATTTATCATGTTCTGCAGATCTGTACTATTTTTATATTCCATTATACATGTATTTCAAAAAAATCACCCATTCTATGAGGGTTGTATTATTATAATCTCCCCTCATAATTGAATTAATAAAAAGTATGTTTACCCTTGTATTGACGACTTTAAAAGAGCACAGATATACGAACAATTGTTCCGTAATTCTGATGCTACGTCCATCTGAAATGAAAATGAACATTCAATCTTTTTTATCCTGAAATAGTAATTTCTGACTAATGGATATGGCCTGACTTAAGCACATGTCTTTTAGACCTAGTGCGCCTACCAATCTTCAGTGCAAGAGATTCTAGTTCGATTTTTTTCTCTTATGTTGGTAGTTTTTTTTTATAAATAGGCTAAGAAAGGCAAACGACCCACCTAATGGTGAGTGGTCACGTAAGAAGAATAACGTAATTATGCAATTTTTCAGAGTCTGAAGACTGTGTGTTACCTATTTTTTGTTGTACTTTTTGGGTTGTCTTTGGACTCATGGTGGACTAAAACAGGTACTAGATAAAAGGGTTTTGCATTTTTTGGAGTTTCATAATTTAGAAACTATAGACATTGCCATTTTAGTTTCTATGGAGATAGTTTATAGTTTTGGTTTCAAAGCATATTTCTTTTTCGTTTGAAACAGGACACTTTTATTTTTTTCTCCATACAATTTTGTATGAAAACTGATTTCAAGTGAATTTATACTTATCATTTTTTTCTCGAAAACTAAACAGAAAGTTTTTACTTTTGTAGTATTTTGTTATATGCATCAATACACGTAACATATATATATATATATATATATATATATATATATATATATATATATATATATATATATATAAAAAAATTTTCCATACTTGCTCTGCGGTGTACTTTTTTGACTGCTCGACTGTTAACTTTTCGATTTCGTTACGATTTTCTTTGTACCGTATCATATTTATATGTTATTATCTGAAAAAAGTACATATACCTACCAACGCAAAGAGACTTTAACTTTATAGAGAAGTAACTATAATTATTATGTTTGTACACTGCGTGAGTTTTTAGACAGGGCTTCGGGGTCTTGGACTTCGGTTATTGACAGCGATTCCTTTTTTCTCTCTTTTTTAAATTAAAAACGTGAATGTACAGTCGTCCTCTATCTGTCAAAATTCTACAATATTTGACAAATTGTGTACATTATAGCTAGGGCCGACTGTACTAAGACTGTAAGTAAGTTTTTAAATATGATTATTAATTCAAATGTTTTTTGTGTGTAATAAATTTTAATGAAATGTAATCATTTTTATTTTTATTTTTTCTTGACGTGTAATTCATATTATGAATAAAAAATTTGAATTTGAATCTAAGACAGAGATAGAACCGTTTTTACGGATTTTAGTTAGGGCTGCTTAGTTATTCACACAATTACACCATTCAAACTTCCTAAACTACCAAACTTAAAAAAACAAAACGAATTACGAATTATTTTATTACGAATTTTACAGGACGACTTTTTCAGGACGAATTTAACAGGAGATTTTAATAACTAACTATACCGAATTGAATATTATTATACATTTATACTTATAATTTAATAAATCCATTGCAAAATGTCGTCAATTAATCGAGCATTTAATTAAGAATCCTTTATAATTAGAGACTTTTAATTAGAATCCCAATTAGGATCCTAAATATCATAAAGTGTAATATATAAGCACTTATGTTCCTACTCATACTCGTATCTGCTAATTTCGTTGTAAGGCTTACATCGAAATTAATGAGGTCTATAACGGAATACATATATGTTTCCAGTTTCGTGTTCTGAACAGAATAATTATTTCAAAACTAGAGTTAAATAAACCAACCTTCATTATCCTCATTGAAGATACAGTGCGAATGCGTGTAGAGCAGGGCAAAGCAGAAAAATACGGAAATTTTGAACTGCGACATGACGATGCCAACACACTGGTTCCAAGCAATGCGAAAAAATGTGACCAACTCCGTAAAACACTCTGCGAAATATAACACGCGGACAAGAAAACTATGGACATGTCTTTAGTAAAACCGTCCAAATTCTATTGGCTTTTATGAGCTAATCATAAATTCAGTTCCCAAATTGAAGTTTTTTTCGCTAGCGATAACGACGACGCGTATTGATCCTTAAAAATATTTTACACATACGTACTGCAACCTTCTATCGAGGTCTATGTTTGAACAACTTATGTTAAAATATTGTTGTTTAGCTAACAAGAACGTTAAAAAAGTCCTCTCGCTCCACAGCCGGCAACACACAAGCAATACCCCTGGTACTGCACGTGTCTCTAGGCGACGGTGACTACTTACCATCAGGTGGCCCGTCTGCCTGTTTGTCGTAGCTAATTTATATAAAAAAAAAAAAAAAACTCCTCACAGCAAATGATACCCATAATTTTAAAGAACAAGTGTATACAGAATTTTGCGATTGCCTTAAATGCTATTAGCGATAGTATAAGTCTTAAATATAACCGTCATCATCATCATCAGCAGCCTACTCTAGTCCACTGCTGGACATAGGCCTCTCCCAGGGCGCGCCATTGAGCCCGATCTTCGGCTCTTCTCATCCAGTCGCTGCCAGCCACCTTGCGCAGATCGTCGCTACATCTAGCAGGGGGCGTCCCACACTACGTTTGCCCAAACGCGATCTCCACTCCAGAACTCGTCTACCCCAACAGTTGTCGGTTCTGCGACAGAACAGATAAACAGATGTGACCGGCCCACTGCCACTTCAGCTTGCTAATCTTATGAACTATGTCGATGACTTTTGTTCTATGCCGGATCTCCTCATTTCGGATTCGATCCAGCAGAGATACTCCGAGCATAGCTCTTTCCATAGCACGCTGAGCGACTTTCAATTTGTGAACCAGTCGCACCGTCAGTGTCCACGTTTCGGCTCCGTAGGTCATTACTGATAGGACGCACTAGTTAAAGACTCTTGTCTTTAGACATTGAGGTATGGGCGAAGAGAAGATGTGACCTAACTTCCGAAATGCTGCCCAACCCAGCTGAATTCTTCTGTCGGCTTCTTAAATATAACCCTATAAATCTATAACCGTGACTAAGTGTGGGTAGAAACTTTTCAAAGGAACTGAGATATAGCTCTAAATAGAAATCCTTTTAGCAAATAGTTTATTTTGAAGTTTCTTGGATCTACGGATTTTGATTGGAAAGCTATGCTTTGTTTAACAATTAAATATATACTCTTTAAGGCGCTGAAATAATCATAAAATGCGTAGGTATTGGACCTATGGCTTTCACTGACATAGGATTTCACCACAGAGTTATAAACTAAAGAGAGATGTGACAAGGAGACGTGCTCATGAATACTCGTGTGTGTCATTACAAAACACGTATTTTTGGTAATAACCGGCTTATTAGAATGGAGTTCAAACGATTGAAATGGGGTTTTCTACTCCCATTTCGTAATTTATTCAATAAGAAACCAAGAAATCAATCAATCAAGAGGTTCATTCATCATGATCGTGTGAAAATAGTGTTTAATGAAATATTAAATAACTGTTTTCGATTGTAATATGTATTTTTTTCTTTGTTGTATGACTTGTATGGCACTGCATAGAAGAACTCTTTCGTATTAAATGCACTATATTTCACTGGCCAATTGCATGGTACTATAGCAATAAAAAAACACAACACCCGCGCCTGCGCGATGTCGACAATACTTCAAACATGTCTACGGTTTCCATAGTTACCAATAACATGTCAAGCTGTCATGGCTTCGTAATGTCTCCGTAATGGTTTGTATTTTGTTTATATATTTCATGGTCGTAGAATAAGTATTGTATGTATCGCTCGCTTCGCTTCTTTCCATAAACAGTTCTCATGTTAAAATCGCTATCGTTACGTGGCCGTTGCATAAACTACTGTTGTACTTATAATACGAGTATGTATTACCATGTTATTATAAAACTGACAGCTGTCGACTTGAACTAGCTCACTAACTAACTCGTAACGACTATTTACGGTACGGCTGCTGTTCGCGCGCGATTATGGCACATCTCCCTTTAGATAGTTTATAAATCTGTGGATTTCACTGACTGCTACTAAATCTTCTATTTGTCGAGTCTTAGATCCTACAGGGAATTTATAGCATCGACAGTTGAAGTGTCTTATTTCAACAACTATAGGTAAGTTATTGCGTGTCTATTGGGATTTGTATCCTTTTCACAGAGGGTTGAGTCTCAGAGAAAACTGTAATTCTAAGAGAATTCTTGTTTGACCTGGGTGGTCGAACTTCGAATATCTCAAAAGTTTCTAATCTTCTTATAAAGTTTATAACAAAGAAGTTATCTGTTTGATGAAGGCTCAAGTATTTTATCGATGGATAATATTAGGCAAATATTTTACAAACAAGTTTAAAGATATTATAGCAAGCAATGGAGAGGCCATTTCAACTACTATCCATGGCAGTTAAAAATTAAAAAATACTCGCCCACCTGCCCGTCCGCCTCCGCCTCCCCTGCGGCACATTGCGCTAATTTGTTTTAGTCAGTCTCTAGGATAGGTTTGTTTGTTTGTTTATACTAAGTACCATCTGTAAATCATTAGTCCAAAAGCTAGAAAATTAATTTAAATAATTCATGTCCATGCTATTTCAAATAGGTACTAAAACGAGTGTAAAATGTCTTTCCTGCACAGAGTTTTTCCTTTAAACTCTCGTTATCTGTTCAGAGCTTCATTTTAACAGCGGGCGGACTGTAAATCTGATAGCTGGATATCCAGTCAACGACGACCTCTGACTTCTCCCTCATTTCCCTTGTAGTCATAGACCATGTAATTATGTTTAAGGGGCGTGGTAGGTCTTTTTAAGTTGGTGATGAAGTAAAGGGCTAATAGCTATTGCGCGACAGTTGTCACGCACTTCGGCGATTATCAGTAATTTTGTTATTTTATTTTACGAGGCGAAATTCCTTTTTTTAGGTTAATTTTTCTCAGTGTAATGCGGTTTTTATAACGTGGTGTCCTTAAAAAACGAGATATTAATTATTGAGACATAATTCAAATAAGTAAAGATGAAAACTGACGCTTCAAAGGTTTATCTTACATTAATGGGTTCCGTAATTGAAAAAAATATGGGTTTATAAAAATATCTAGATTTTAGTTTATTTGAAGTACGATAGAAAACACAAATTGGATAAAAAATCCAACTACTACTTCTGTACTTGCTTTTTAGAATAAAGTTACTGTTTCTGTCAAAACATGTAATATATTTTGTCAATGTGAAATACTTAACTCTTAATTTAAAGAAAGAAAGAAAGAGTTTATTTCCAATACACACACTCACACTCAAACACCCTCTCATAACATTTTTTTTTTTTAAATAATAATATTTTTTATCTAATTTTTATATAAGTGTATCCCCCAGGCCATTAATTAGACTTGCTATCTACTACGCTGCAAGACGGCCGATGAGGCCAGTGCAGGTAGTAGAGACCGATATTTACTTATACATTGTAACTACACTATTGTTAAGTGATTATAATTTGAATATTTTTGGGTTAATAAATATTTTAGTATTTGTATTTGTAATAGCGCACACATACAAACAATTAGGCACTGAATTTAAAAATAATATCAAACAAATATATTATAAAAATAAATAAACAAAAGTAATTAAGTTTTGTTTAGTTTAGTAAGTAGTTTAGTTTAGTGTATTTACTTATATAAGTAAGCAAGCTGTGAAAAATATGCTTATTTCTACAACAAACTTTGAAGATATAAAAGTTTAAACATTACGTCTACTTTCCAGACTGGAACTTAGCTTTATGCAGTTACCGGGACGATAGTTTCTACTGCCAGTCTAGTCCTCTTTTTAACACAATAAACTGTAGCAAGTTTCCCATGGGAAATCTTGAAGTAGGTACTGTCCAAACCTGAGCAGTGGTTGTCCGCAATATCTATGTCATGACAATGTACTACAGGGGTTTGAGTGAAAAGTTATGGTTGGTTCTGTCTATAAGTATTGGGATTTTATGGTGTATGTAAGTATATTGGTACGACAAGATATTGTACCGGAAAAAAATTATATAACAATTTTTGGTGTCTAGCTCCTGTCCCATACGACTTAGAATGTTTCTTCCTTGATGAAAGATATATACACTGAAAAAAAATTTGAACTATAGTGGTATATAGTGCATTCGATCGATTTAGAACCAACACTATAATTAATCTAATTCGATCGATTTAGATCTATAGTTCTAAATCGATCGAATGCACTATATAACACTATAGTTCGAAGTTTTTTTTTCAGTGTATATATATTTCATTAGAGAAGAAACATTCTAAGTCGTGTGGGACAGGAGCTATAGACCAAAAAATTTTTTTAGAACTATAGTTCTGCCCCAATCCACATTACATCCTCATTTAATTCGGTGGTTTACCATTGCCTTCCCCATTTTAATGCTATACGGATTTTGGAAAATGGACATTGCTTGTGCCATCGTCTCAACTTTTAAAGATGAAGGGTCCACTAGAAAACCTATCTGAGTCGTTAAAAAAAAGTGGAGACACTTACACACATATGAATTCTGAAATGACTTTGATCGATGTTCCGGTGGACTCTTCATATATTTAAAGTGGTTTTACGACAAAGTGGACCATATCATATATCATTCTTATCTCTAGCGACACCATGAAAGTTGTAGATATCCACTCATTACCCTCAAGTTCCTCAATCAAATTCTCCCCGATAGGTATTGAAAGTTCACAATAATCTGAATTGTAGATCAAGATTTAGCGGTTCTGTTTGTTTAGTAGTCAAAGTCATCAAAGTACCCCAGATCGGAGTCTCACAGACTATTTTCACCGAGGCACAGAAAATCTAGACAGAAGTTTAAGAGTTTGACGCGTACCTAAAGTATTTGCAATATTGAACAATACAGATTGAAACGGACGTATCTGGAGGCACGGTAGTACCCCCGCCAAGCAGCGTTCGAGCAGAAAACAAGGGGCACTACCACCCTTTTCTGGAAGCATTTCGGCCTGTTTTAATCTGCCTATAATTTTGTATCAGAGATTTCTAGAATGCTGAAACTTTCGACGTGAGGAGAGGTTACCAAGCTAAATTAAACCCCCTAAGTTTCATGTTCCTATCTCTTCTAGTTTCTTAGTAAATCAAATATTTAAGTAGAACCTATTAAAGAATCCGCTAAACTGAGACCTGAACGTAGAACTGTTTACGCCCTGATTGCTGCACATGGTTTTTGCACTCCTGTGTAACGTTCAAGTCACATAGTATTTTAATTGTGACATGAATACTTAATGAAATTGATACATCAATGGTATTTCGTTTTCATAATACGAACGAATACCGTAGACTTGGCTATGCCTCCATGAGATCTCACTACTTTTATGGCCAAACGGCGAACACGAGACTTGTCCTCTTTTTACAGAAATGTTTTTGATAGGATTGATTTATTATCTTATTTATATTTAGCTGATGCCGCGGCCTCCCTCGTGGATTTTTTTTCCTTATTCGGTGCGTGATGTAAAAGTAGCCTATAACCTTCACAGTAATCTACTATACAAAAATAACAGAAAATCCCATTCAATTAGGTTCAGCGGTACTCTAGTTCACAACCCGTTATAGCGAACATACATTGAGTTTTATTATAAAAGAAGACACAAAAAAATATACAAAAATATTTATTGATCCAGGAACGGCGATTCTCGCAGCGTTTGACATACAAAAGTCGAGCGCTACGAACGTTTTGTCACGCTCACACATGTAATATGAGCGAATGAGATAGGACTAATGTCGAATTCGACATTCCACTACGAGAATCGCCGTCCAGAACATTCAAATTACAATCAAGTAATAATGTAGTTAGAATGTATCGATAAGATAGATAGTTATCAAAAGGTTAGGTTAGGCTCAAGGCCCACCGGAGATGTTTTCTTTGTATCACTTATTTCTGATATTTGTGACATATTTCGAAATTGAAGTAAATTCTGAGTATAAAAATTAAATTATATTATCTTGGTTAAACTTTTATTACACCATCAGTCTGATGTCGTTCACTGTACAATGGTATCAAAAGGAGCTACTTCCAAGTTCTCAGTCCATCCGCCGCCGGTTTCGATAAATGGAGTTTAGAACTTTTTCGATTGGCCTTTTAAAAGCTAAGGATAACATATTCTCTAACTTTTGTTATGAAGAAATGTGGAAGATTTTTCTAAGGATTTACTACAATCTGTTAGTATTTTCTTTGTTTGTATCTTCTATCGTGAAATAAATATAGGTTCATGAAATATTCAGACAAATAACCTCATTTATATGATTCCATCTGACATTGAAGATTATTTCTTTGGAAACCACTGACTACCCCAATTTTGATCAGACATGGCTAACAATCTCGACAAAAATATCTTTTGGATACAAAAACCTCATTTAAATCGAATCATCGGTTGTTGAGATCTACGTGTCAAACTTGTAATAACACCATACTTTTCGATCAGGGCTTAAAAAAACTAGACCGTGACCATGACTTTATTTGACCGCTTTAATATAAAAAAACCCGCACAGAAATATATCTATAAGTTTATAATATACTCTCTTTATTTTGTACATACAAACAAACAAAGTAACAACGTATGTACACGTGAAAAGCATAATCCTCCTCTCTTTGGTCAAGGGTTAAAAATATAGAAACATACGTACTTATAGTTAAAAGGTGCTTCTGGGACATAAGTGCGGGTGTACTTTATTTATAAGTACTTTACAAAACCTGTAAATCCAAGAGTTTATTTATCTTTCCGATGAGCTCGTGGTTGAAGCAAATGTATACAGAGTACCTATGAACATCGTCTTGTACGATGCAAGCAAACAACTTGGTATAATCCCGGGTTCTAAATCCCGTAAGTGCAAAGTGCAACGTGGTATTTACTTCAAATGTTTAAATCCACATCTAGTCCTTTGAGCCGGATCTAACTCTTGCTTTGCATCTTATTTATGAGAGATCATGTATGTTAGTTACTTACTAAAGCTAGGTAGGTATATCATATGAGGTAGTCGTCGGCATGTGTGTGGATGTGGATGGACCTCAGAAATGATCTATTTGTATATAGTAAAAGAGCGCGACAACCCCGGAATGCCGGTTTGTAGTACTGGAGCCGGTACTTAGCGGCGGCATTCCAGGGTTGTCGCCTATTATACTTATTCGTACCCACATTTTTTTTATTTTTTTTTTATTAAGTTAGGTGAGCAATCTCACTCACTGTATTAATATTAAAGGGTTTTTGATGCGTTGCTAACCTTGAGGACTAAAATGGGTTGCCTCATGTGCCGGAAATGACGCTACATATGTCGACAATTCCCTTATAGGCTCTAAAGAGTTTAGTTTACCTGTTCTTTTCAGTTAAATGCGGTTAAATATGATCGGTTAATGATATATAAAAAACTCAGGGTCCGAAAGCTGAATCTATTTTATAGCTCATGCAAAATATATAAAGAAAACGCATACTTTTGGTCAAATAACGGGAATTGATACCGATATTTTATTGTATAAAAATATTTATTGTAGATTCTACCTTAACAGCATGCATTTTGTGTTCAATTTTACATGTGCTGGTAAACTATAGATCCAGGAAACCGCTTTCGGGCTCTGAAAAATAAATGGATGGACTTTTATTTATGAAGAGACTAGATTCCTGCATGGGCGGTGAAGGAAAACGTCATAAGGAAACCTGCAGATTGATAATAACCAGCGTGTGAAATGGTAATACCATTTTAAATCTTGCACGAAACTATCGTATTTTCTCCTCATTAATGAGGAATACGACTACGAATAAAAATCCGTTTGGTCACCAATTATAGAAGGTTTTGGCGACAAGGATGGTGGTCCACTAATGGATGAACTCGTATATAGGTAGATGAAGTCAATTGAAAATATCGATAGCGCGTTCTATGTTTGTGTAGAAATAAGGACTCGTTGTATGCAGAGAATGCTCCGGCTGAACAGCGACCTCTGTCGGCGAGTTGAGTAAGTAATAGTTATGGTGCGTCATGAGTCGGCACATGACATGATGAACAATGGTCAACTATCATACATACATACATCAGTAGCCTACTCTAGTCCACTGCTGGACATAGGCCTCTCCCAATCGCTGCCAGCCACCTTGCGCGATCTCGTCGCTCCATCTAGCGGGGGGGGGGGGGGGGGGGGGGGGGGTCCCCCTACGTCCTGCACTCCAAAACTCGTCTACCCCAGCGGTTGTCCGTTCTGCGACAGATGTGACCGGCCCACTGCCACTTCATCTTGCTAATCTTATGAGCTATGTCGATAACTTTTCTTCTATGCCGGATCTCCTCATTTCGGATTCGATCCAGCTGAGATACTCCAAACATAGCTCTTTCATAGCATAGCAGTCGCACCGTCAGTGTCCACGTTTCGGCTCCGTAGGTCATGGTCAACTATATTTATCAAATATTAAAAAGACGTAGGTAAGTATTAAAGCATGACCATAACCACAATTTAAATTGATGTATTATCAAAAATGTTCATTGAAGAGCTTCATGTTGTTTGAAGAGCTCTAAAAAATGCAGAACCCTTAGATAACTTTAATAACAAGGGATAATGAGGGCAGTTTCATTATGACGAACCCTGAGGGAAATTAGTTGTGACAAGATTATAGGAAAAACAACCTCCGAAGCGCAAAACACTGTATCAGCGGCAGCCTTTTCTATAGGCGTTCTTACTTGAGACCAGTTATTATGGTTAATACTTCTGGTACTGTTTTTACTTTTGTATTAATACTCTGGGTACTTGGTGAAACTAGTAGTGTTTAGACTTAAATAATATACTGTTTCACGGGTTTTTATTGTATTTTATTAATAACGACCGGTTTCGTTTACACATCTTCAGGTATTTGTTTATAATTATTAATAATTCCCAAATAAGGAAAATGTGCTGAATGATCAGTTACAGTTAGCCTCATCTCCTCTTTTGAATTATTTTATATTATAATACCATAAGGTATGACACATTTTATTAACATTGACAATATTTTATTAGTTTATTAAGTTTCATCGTTTTAAATTCATCCGGAAGCTTATTATAAATTTTGACGCTCATTATGAACGAATTTTTGGATATTAATGTTAAGTTACATGGAGGTATATATAATTTTTGACGATATTGAGAGCGTAGGTTTTTTAAAGAAGGTCCTACATGAGTCCATTTGATCCAGTCGGAAAATAGCACGGATGCACTTTTTTTGCAACAGGAACGCTTTAATATTGTCACTTGAACTACCCCATATAATAACTCCATATCGTAATGCAGATTAATAATAATAATAAATAATTCATGTCTCCAATTATCTCCCTTAATAGACCCTATTACCCAGTCCAACTTACCTTACAACCCAATATCCCAAATAAAATAACTTATCCCTTAGTTCACCAAAAGTTCATACAACTAGCGGGGACTGTCTTTGAATGCATTCTTATGGACGTGTTCAGAGTCAGGCCTCGGCAGGTCCATCCCAGAGTATTATAGTAAATACTCTAACAAGGCCTCTACGTGTTGGACCCATGACCCAAGCAAGCCTTTCAAAGTACCGGGCCCCAAAAGAGTAACAACATAATAATTCATGTTAAAGTAGTTATTTCAATAAATAAATAGGTAAGTCGGGAGGTTTAATCCATTAGGTTAGTACTGGAAATGTTATTTTTGGTGAGGTCAATTTACGGAACAAAAGCATAGGATGAATTGAAGGATAGTCCTCTCAAAACATTGTGGTAAGTTGACTTGCCTACATACAATAATAATACTATTTCTGAATTGGCTAGGCTTGGACATCAACTTTACCCAATATTATCTGACCACATAAGGGCCACACCTGTCCTGAAATAAGAAAATCATATCTCCTGACCCTGAATTATTAAAAAAGTGGACAGTAGAATTGTGCCACAGATTAAGAATATTTTTATAATAATGTTTTACTACCTACATTTTACGATAGCCTACCTATAAGAAATAGAAAGCAAAAGTGCCAAAAGACCACTCTTATTGTTTCACTACGAAGATATTGTCATATTATTAAAAAATCTATTCTACATATAAGCAAATGTACCCATGAGACGTCAGGATACTTACGTAACTAACCTATCATTATCATCATCAGCCTATTAATGTCGCCACTGTTGGGGTACAGGCCTCCCCTTGTAGGCCCGTACCCCCTGTACGGGCCATGATCCATCGAGCGGGCCCAGTGCTGATTGGTGGATTTCACACGCCTTCGGAAACTTTTAATTTCCTCAGAACAGGTTGTACACACATGCAGTTTTCCTTACGATATTTTCCTTCACCGTTAGAGCAGTCGGTAAAAATACGTAAGTCTTCGAAAAAAAACCGAAATCTCATTGGTACATGGCATTGCACGGTTTCGAACTTGGACCTCCTGCATGGGAGTCCGACGTCCTAGCCGATGTCCACAGACGAACTAACCTATGGAAATAATCAATACCTAATAAAAAAATATATTCAGAATGTAATTACCCTCTATGGAACAATTCAAATGCCGATTTTTTCGGGAGTGCCGCTATAGTATCACTCGGGTATCCAGATACGGGGAGCAATTACCTTAATCCTAACATAATATTACTATGTATTTCAAGACTACCTTTGAAATTAAATTATTCTGAGGTCGTGCTTTGTTTTAGATTACTGGCTATCAAATTCGACATTTGAAATTAGTATAAAGTTATCTTCATATTTTTCTGGAATGACGGCTGCAAATCTCATTTTATCCAACCGCGAAAACACTTACATCAGCTGAGATCGGGGTTTAAAGTTCAATAAAAAAATATAAATAAAAAAGGTGTGTGCTTATGACCACACGATAGAAGTGAAAACTTACAAAAAAAAACACGTGTCATCGACCCGAGCGCGCTTGATGTCGAATGGAGCCGAGTATACCCGATTCACCGTCACCGATTTGAGGGTGACGGTTCAGTTTGGTTCACTGTTCCGAAAACGTTCAAAAACGTTAGATCGCACTTCGTCTCATTTCATCCAAGTCGCACTAGTCCAAGTTTCATTATGTACAGGTCGCACTTTGTCCAAGTTATGGTTCTATGTAAAATATATACCTTTTGCTAATTTAGTCCTACTAAAAAAAAACATGTATTAATATTGCACTGTGTCCGAGTCTCATGTCATGGTCGCAGGTTCTAAGTTAAAGTTCTATTTTGAACATCTTATGTAGATGTAAAGGCGTATGAGGTCCAATTTACCAATTCATCGAAATCTCATTTTCAACAGAGAAAAAAAAAGGTCTAAAATTGAATCTGAATCGAGAATTAATATTCATATTCAGTTTCACGCCTGATCGAGTCTCAGTGAGTCTCTGCAAAGTAGGAATCATTATCCAATATTTTGTGGTTTGACTCACTGTTGCACTCGATTTGCGGTTTTAATTGCAAATTAAAAACGGGTTTCGACAATATCGCAATTTTCACAAATAGAGCAGTTTAAAATTATCCGAGAGCTTTGGATACATTTTCAGAATAGGGATATGTGGCATCTCGGTGAAAGGGGAAATGGGGCAAAGGGGAAGGAAAAGGGGGGGGGGGGGGTTGAGACAGTCGAGTTGCCCATAGAAAAATCTCGTCCGGAGAAAAAAATGTCATCTGATTAGGTGACATTTAATAAACATACAAATATAGTCAATATAATATAAACATATTACATTTGTCAAAAGCCTTAATCTAATAAACCGCCCCGAGTCGCACCCGGCGGGAAGGTGCCCATCACGCTGGCAGCGTCTCCACGCTGAATAGCCAGCGAGATGCGCTGCACCAGGTACGACTCGGCGCGGTGTCACCTGACCGCTCTCTCAGTCGTCGGCCCAAACCTCGGACAAAAATCTCGGCCTCCGTGCACCATACGCCCGTGGTCTCCACAGCGAGTGGAACGAAAATATAGGCCGTTTCGAGCCCCGCGTACTTGACATTTAGATGTTATCTCCACATTTTTAGAAATCCAAAATATTTTATTGGAAGTAAAAATTCTATCACCGCCTCGTACGGTGGTATATACAGTTGAAATCCAAGAAGAACATTGTGGTGTTTGTAACCAGTGCAATAAAAATTTGAGCGACCAAATATGAAGTTTTCAAGGAACACTCCTTGAAATTCCAGGAAAATTTCATATTTGGTCGCTCAAAATTGTATACCAACACGGGTATCCGCGAGAGGGCCTAAGTTCACGGCATGTTGTCGATAAGTTTGAGTTCGAAATACTTAATTATGTATGGCTATTAGGTTCCTACTCAGGGTTCGGCCTCGCCTCTCCAACCCATTTCTCTTACAAGGGTAAACCTCTTTACCGCGGTACTTACGGTCAGTATTACAGAAGCCCAATTCTACTGTTTTACAAAGATTGTCGTTCGTTTCCAATTAAGTAGCGATTACGTTTTCGTATCGATCCAACTTTAACAATTGTATTCTGCTTACACCCGCTAGCACATAATATGAGTGAACCGAAAGATCGTTGGCTTGACCGAAACGTGACGTTAATCGACCTGTTTGTGACTAGTGGTAAAAGCTGCAAGTCGCTGTAATTTAGTTCCTATTGAGATTACGTTGTATTAGTATAAAATATAACTATTTCCTTTTCACAGTTTATCTATACCAATATTATAAAGAGGAAAGGTTTGATTTTTTGTTTGTTTGTTTGAATTGAATAGGCTCCGAAACTACTGAACAGATTTGAATAATTCTTTCACTGTTGGAAAGCTACATTTTTCCTGAGTGACATAGGCTATATTTCATTTTCAAAAAAAATGGGGATCCTTACTTAAATTACGATAAAGTGTAAAAAAATATCAAAAAACTTCCTTATATCGCGTACGCTGCGAAAACTATTGATGATAGAACAAAATGATATATAACATTTTTTTAGAACACACCATTATCAACAAAAAAATCAGCGGCAGCGTGTCTCTAACTATTATAGTCATGTCACAATAAGCTTTTTTTTATAAAAAAAAAAAGAAATTAAAATACCACCGCTACAAAAAGCTCTTTATTTGTACCTTATCAAAATAAATGATTTATTATTTAAGACTGCTTCAATACCTTTATATTACTTTTTGAATTATTCGATTCTGACATTCCATTCAAAAGATATCACGAGTTTAAAACTTTGAAAAAATAAACTCCATTCGGCTACTTATGCGTTGTAGGGCGTCACTCGGGCAGGGGTACGGGAGGGGAGTTAAGATCACGAAATAAATGTTTAATGCCCGTGCGAAGCCGGGACGGGCCGCTAGTTCAAAATAAAGTAATACTAAAATAACACTAAAATACATACTTAAGCTAAAATTACAAAATACCTAACTGTTTTACAAGTAAAAGCCCTGGCCCAGGTCGCTCCCTGCAGGGCGTGTCCCGAGGAGGCTGGCGGCGTTGCCCCGCTGTATAGCGAGGCTTATACGCTGGGCAAAGTAGAGGCCAGGCTTCTGGCCCGGGATGTCTCTACGAGGCGCTTGGCTATTTCCCCGTAGAGGCAGTGGGCTCCAGGCCCCCACGGCCCCAAGGTCTCCACCCCGAACGGCGCAAATATGCAATCACCACCCAGGTCCGCATGTTTGCGCCGCTTGAGGTTCTTGTTGTAAAGTGTATTTTACTTTTACTTTACTTTATAATCGGACCTCGAGGTGATTTATTACGAGTGTAACTGACCCGTGAGGGTGGGTGTACAGAACCCGGTGGTCATCCTAATTATTAAGATGTACATTTTACTATATGTTACAAGTAATAAAATGAACTTTGGCTATTGTGTCACGAAAAAAATAGACAAAAGTGCCTTTTAGAGACTGACGCGTATTTTTAACCCCCGACCGATCGAGGAAGGGCGTGAGTAGGAACGCGCTGTATCACGTCGGGGTCACCAATTGTAGGAACGCGCTGTATCACGTCGGGGGTCACCAATTGTAGGAACGCGCTGTATCACGTCGGGGTCACCAATGTGGGACTGAACGCGCCCACGAAATAAAAGGCAGGTCTTGGAGATGGAGAGCAAGATGTATTTGTCTGGACATCACACACGAGCTTGACATCGCGAGTATATGAAAAGCGATTGTTTTCTGCAATTGGCAGGCGCGCGGCACGCATTCGCCGACGTTGTGGCGGGAAGTCTCCATACGTGTATAAGTTTGACGCGTTTATATGTTTGTGTGTTTATTTGTCTGTGGCATTATATCTTAACAACCGATGATCCGATTTGGATGCGGTTTTTTAAATTACCAGACAATTTTATCGAGTGTTCTTTGCCATAAAAATAAAAAAACTGGACAAGTGCGAGTAGACTCGCGCCCTGAGGGTTTCGTACAAACTTAATTAGCTTCTGTTACTACTGTTCTGGTCATCAGCAGACCTGAGGGTCTGTTAAAGATTCAATGTGATAAAGCGGCACTTTGAGACTGCTCAATGAATCAAATCTAGAGGTTCCCAAAATTACCTACCGTTATTAAGATTCACTTACCTCCTACCTTCAGAATCAGATTTTTTTTATTGTAAGTACTTTGAAATACATTTTTACGTCACTTTTTACTCTACCACTGCTTAGGAAGGTGTATACCTGAAAGAATAGAAGCAGCGCAAGAAACAATCAGCAGCATATACCTACCTTTTTCCACCAAAATTACTCCACCAGAAGGTTGTCTGGAAGAGATCGCTTTTAGCGATAAGACCGCCTAGATTGTATTAATCGTTTTGTACGCATTGTATCACACTAATTTTGTGCAATAAAGAGTATTCATTCATTCATTCATTCATTCATTCATTCATATCTGTTGAAATAAATATAACTTAACTTACGATAATTATGAATACAAGCATTATGTATACACGATGTGCAGAGCTGGAGCTGAGTTTAGGACCAAGCCCCTTTGTCATTTAAATAGTCATGTATTTTATAATAACCCTTTTTACATAAGATCTGTCTTATATGGGTTTTAAAATATGACAGAAAAAAATGGCACTGTAATAGTGCCAGGTATCTTATTATAAAAACGTACACAGTGACCCATAAATGATGTATTTACTTTACTAAGTCTAAAGCGTGGGACTGCAAGTTTTTTTTCTGGTATTAAAATCATGTTTATCACAATTTTTCGGAAACATTTGTAAGTTTTTACGTACATACATGATATTTTCATTGATATATTTACCCGCGACAGTCAGTAGGTATATTTGTTTCTTTGAACAGTTCCCTTAGAGAGTCCCTGCAGCGTAGATTATATATTGCACGAATTGACCTCTTCTGTAGAAAGAAGATGGTTTCAATATCAGCCGCTCGACCCCATAAAATAATGCAATAAGACATTATGCTGTGAAAATAATTGAAATATACTAGCCGTGCGGTTGCTATGTCAGTTAGTTGTCTTATCTTTCTACGACACAAGCGGCGAAACTTAATCTTCCGGCCAATTAATTTATATGAGGTGAAGTGTTGAGCCTTCGTCATTAAAATTAACTTACTTTTCCTTCCTCAAGGTTAGATGTCAAAAACGCACCATGAACCTAAGTATTTGAGCTCATTTTCGATCAATCAAGTATTTTAAAAAAATGAATGAATTAATTAAAATTTATTTGCACACATATACATAACACGTTAATTACATTTTACTACTTAAAAGAGTTACTTTTTGACTTAGAGTAAGTTCACAATTTTACATGCATATGTGGCAAAAGAGTCACCCTGACTCAGCATTATGCTGTGACGATATGGCTAGACGCTAGCCACCGCCGCAGCGCTAATGTTCAGTCAGTGCCCGGTGACACGACGCCACGGTACGTAACGGTGAGACAGCTGTCAGCATTGCACAACTATATAACAACTACTTCCATTCTAATATTAGGTTCATTTCGCTTCTATAGAAACAACACAGGTTACTACCGTTCCAAAGATCTCACCTGGCATCAAAGATACTCCAAGATCTTTGAAACCACTGATCTAATTTTTATCAGACATGGCTAAGAACATTTTCAACAAAATTCTCAATAAAAACGGAATCCAAATCGGATCATCCGTTGTTAAGTAGGATTGAATGACAATCTTAGCTTTGTAATAATACCTAACTGTATTATTATTAGAGGGGTTTCGAAGCGCTGCTAATCTTAAGGATAGATGGCATGGAAGCATTTCTACCTTGCGGTAGAAATAGAGAAGAGGGTGGATCCTGCACATCAGGATCTACCACCGTTCATACTCGTACATTCGGTTATATACGAGTATGAACGTTATGTCTAAAACGGAAATTGTCTTTTTTTTCTTTTTCTTAATTTAATAAGGAGAGCAGACGAGCAAACGGGCCACCTGATGGTAAGTGGTCACCGTCGCCCATAGACATCTCACCTCACTGTATTAGAGGGTTTTTGATACGCTGCTAACCTTGAGGACTAAGATGGATTGCCTCATGTGCCGAAAATTACGCTGGCTCTCTTACCCTTCAAACCGAAACACAGAAAAACACTGTAGCAAAACGCCTAAATTGCATAATTTCTAATACGCAAAATGCCTATGTAGCAAACTACTACTTCTACTATTTATATCAGAATGTAGACATTTGACAATCGCAGTGTCCTATCCGATCCGGCTGTATTGAAATCAAAGCGGCCGTGGCCGGCCTCGTGTTCGCCCAGTCAGTGCTGGCCACTAATCCGTACATATTGCCTCGATATCGATATATCGTCATAATAACACTCGCATGTCTCTAATCTGTGCATGGTTTAAGTGTCACATTGTATAATTCGTTTACCTATGGCTGGAATGAAGAAATAGTCTCCCTCTTCTAGGGGCGGGCGTTCAATCCTTCATGTACTTATGGTAATAGTTATTGATTATAAATATTAGTCACTATTGTATTTCAATGTACTTTCTTAGTCGGACTGTTAACTCAGCTGAAACCGGAAACTTTGGCTACATGCTGTAACGGTACGCTTTCGGCAGGTTCCCGAAAGCTGTCGTTACATACAAATACCACATAATTGCACTGTTTTACATAGTTTCCATCTTAAAGTTGAGAATGTCTAGGTTATCTGTCGGTTTGTTTACGTTCTCGTTGACATTTAGGTTTTTAATTATTTTCATGGCACAAGCCACAAGCTGCGGCCAAATATAAACATTTTCATCCGAAAAAGTTTTACGTGGAACGGAGAAAGCACGAGAATGATTTTGGCAAGTGACATAGGGTCATTATTTGATAATACTTACACGATTGATTGAGAAAACGTTGGTAGCTCATTATGAATGGTAAAATACACAACTGCCATCGAAAAAAAAATCGATATTATCTATAGTTCTTTTTATTCGAATCTTCGGACGGAGAGCATAGCCTTTTCCAAAATGTGAAGGAATTTGTCTCCAAAATGAAGAACAGCACTCTTAGAAGGCTAGCCCTTCGTTTTCTGTAACTTACATCCATTAAGTTTTCCCCAAGTTTAGCCAATTTTTCTTTGTTAGGAAACATGGTCATCGAAGGTCATGGCTCAAGGACATGCACCATGTGTCTCTAAGTAGAGAGGGTAGAGCAGTGCAATTAATTTGTTTCAGACGGGACATATGATTGGGGGGTTTTTGGGATTTCATTGTTTTTCAATGTGATGGACTGAAGCTTTAAGGCTGACGAAAAGATGTCCCTGGCCAACCAGGAAGGATGTTATGTTCCTGTGGTGTTTCCCGCCAACATAATATGATGGACCTTGTCGTTCTGTTTATCTCGTGTAAATCATATTTTCGTACAACTGTAAGTAGTCAATCGTAAAGTCGTAAATTAAAGCAAATTTAATAGAAGTCAAACCATACTTTTTATTTAATTTAGTGAGGACCATGAGAGCGGTGATTTCATAATTGTATTATACCTTTCACAGTTAGTATAAACTGTGTGGCGCTCGACTCCTTGTTTAAACCAATTCCATTGGTTGATTTTCTAAAAACGTAATAGGAGATCATCGTGCCTACTCGAAACCATATATGTAATCAACGAGCTCACCCACCTGACACTTCTTTTACTCTAAAAACCAGGCTATAATGCAGCAGAGCAGACGAGCAAACGGGCCACCTGATGTTAAATGGTCACCGTCGCCCATAAACATCTCACCTCACTGTATTAATATTAAAGGGTTTTTGACGCGGAGGACTAAGATGGATGTGCTGGATATTACGCTGGCTCTCTTACCCTTCAAACCGAGATAGTAAACGAGATTGTAATAGCACAGAAAAACCGGCCAAGTACGAGTCGGGACTCGATGGATCTACAGGGATCTAGGGATATAGGTACTAAATGTAAGTATCTAATAAGCGAAACCATTTTTTTTTATCATCGAATCCGTTTTGCTAATTAATAATTACATTTCGTGATCCACTGATCCACTGTGATACCGGTGTTATGTATGCCAGTAATCCATACATTTACCATATCTTGGTAAGCACTCGTATACGTTCGTTATATGGATAAATGATAAGCGCATCAAATAGTACGAGAGCCTAGCAAGTAATTTATACTTTAAAAAGTGAAAGGCGAGCATTTATTTCTAAGTCTTTTGAATTGAGAGACAGACCCACACTAAAAACTATTTTTCGTAAAGTAAGTATACAATTGTTTTCAATATAAGTAATTCATTTTAACACAAATATTCAACACTTAACTTACTTTAGAAGTATTAGTAAACCAACTAAGAGTTATTTTGAGTCCATGTTTGTACAAAGTACTAAGTTAAGGTGTTACTTATGTTGATACAATAGGAATTGCGATTTGAAATAGAAATAACAAATAACTTTCTTCACACCAATTTATATTACTTTCTGGCTACAGGCGTGTGTCAAATTCATATCCAATGCGCATATGAACCGGGGCAATTTTTTTCTTTAATGTTTCTCTGTGTTTAATGGCGTCTTTTGGGTATCGGAGGCTATGAATCAACAGTAGTAACTAGGGATGTTACGGAGCTTCTACTCCGATTCCGAAAGGTCGGAACTTCCGAATAATTTTACACCTCCGACTCCGACTCCGATAATTTTGAATCGGAGGTTATACCGAAGATTTGTGCAAACATATTCAAATATCAATATTTATTTAATGTATTAATTTAGTGTAGGAATACATAAAATAACATGTATTATTGCCGCAAACGTCATCATAAAAATATTGGCCAGTTCAGCTATAAAAACTAAAAAACGGTTTAAAACATCTCTCTTCTACCTCCGTAGAAGAGAGATGTTTTAAAGAGAGGTTCCGACTCCGATAAATCAAATTTAAAACCTTCAGTTTCGACTCCGGTTCCGGTAAAACCACCATAACATCCCCTGTAGTAAATACTTACACTTATCTCTATTTTTATGTAGAAAATTCAATCACAGTGTTTCTATGATAGAATATCTGTCAAGCTCCCGTTCCGTACAGTTTCAACACAGCCATATTCATTAGTAGGGTTAGAATCTAGATTACGTTTTCAGATATCGATATCAATAAATACGAGGGGAATGTCGTCGGTGTTGGGAATTGGGAACATATGTTCCACATTCCGCCGCAAGAGGGAAATACGTTTGCGTTCATGCCTTTCCGCCCAGTAAGAATGCTAACCACATTCAATTATTTTTCACTGATTTCGACGCCCAGAATGTGTAACAAAGTGAAATGTGGTATGTAGACTAATGGGCTTATTACACTTGACTGAATTCAGTTTACGATTTAGTCGACTACTATTAGACAGGCTTCTATTTATAAATGTTGTTTCTGTTAAAAATGCTGTAAATCGCAGAGTAACCGTGAATGCTTGACGCCACTGGTAGTTACTTTTATAATGTGTTCACTATGAAAAATTAATGTTTCATTTAATTTCGCAATGGTAAGGGTTTTCATATTTTTGGTCAAGCTTTAAAATACAGGGTCTAACAAAAACCGCCTTGTATGCCGAAAGGGGAATGTTTATAATCGTTTAGTATCGGCACGACAATGTTAATTTTGTAATGGATTTTGAAATAATTGGCGACGCAATAGAGCGGGTTATTATATATTTTCAATTTATATATATAAATTTATAAAATTTTTATATTTTTATAGTATTTATTTATTGTATAAATAATTTATTATGCGCAAATAGAAAATATAATATAATATAACACTAAAATAATACTAAAGTTAAAACTAACCTAAGGCTAAGAAAGCTAAAGATAAAAAAAATGGGTTAAGTCCCCCATATCCGGCAGTGTACCCAAGAGACTGGCTGCGTTGCCCCGTTGGATAGCTAAGCTTAATTTATATATTTCAATTTATATATATAAATTGAAAGATTTATTATTCATCCCACATAAAAACATCTCATTGATAGAGACACTCAAATCACAGAACTAATCGGTTTTTGACCGATTTTATAGACGTCATAATCGTAATAAACTATTAATATAATTGTTATTGACCGCCACCGTGGTTTTGATGACGTCGATGTTAAAGTACCTACTAAAGAACCAATTATTTTCTCCAGATTGATCTGATAACAGAAACGCTTTTCTCTACAGGCTGTCAGAAAAAAACCTAACCTCAGCTGGAACAATAATTAAAAAAACCGTATTAATATTGTAAAAATAATTAAAATTCGGATAAAAAATTCGACTTTCCATACAAAACAGTAAACTAAAAGTGTGTCATTTGTATGTTAAATCTGTTTTTGCGAAATACAATTATTTTTCCAGATACCTATCTAATGTTCAAATAGTAGTAGGTAAAACCTAGGTGCTTTTATACCTAAATTTATTTTTATAAGGTAAATAAAACGTAGAAAACACTCAAAAAATTATTTAGAAAGATCTCTCTTAGAGATAAGTCACGCCCTTTGTGCTTCACATAGTTTTGTCTAAGTTTGTAATATATTATGTGTGTGTACAATAAAGAGTTAATAAGAAAAATAATTTGGTCTTTACTCGTATTTATTACTCTTTAGGTTCTTCTTTCCTTTTATTTAAATAAAACTAATTAAATGTCTTAAAACATAATACTGACATAAGCCTCAGGGCTTGTGCGCCAGTAAAGAATCGGTCGTACGTACCTATTTACTATTACCAAAATTAGA
Source organism: Hofmannophila pseudospretella (assembly GCA_947369225.1). NCBI lineage: Eukaryota > Metazoa > Arthropoda > Insecta > Lepidoptera > Oecophoridae > Hofmannophila > Hofmannophila pseudospretella. The sequence goes on from OX376326.1 coordinate 4,723,547, forward strand.
CAATAAAATATAAATACTTAAATTCATTATGGTATGTAGTCGTTGTTGTTACGTATAACATGTAGATATATCTTGAAACATTTGCATATAACTAAAAATCACCTTATAGTAAGTATGTTACACTTTCCCTTACACCCTATAAAAACTACCCCTTGTTGTGTCAACTCACAAAACAGTAATAAAGCCTTCATTCGCACGCAATTGTTCAAATACTAGCGTAGATGGCGTGTCAGTCAATGCTTCCCGGCTAATAAAAGTTGTGAATGCCAGGCAATGCCAGCCTCCAATGGCTGGCAGGCTACGCCAAGCACGTTAATCAGGCACGGCTCACGTTACTCGCGTATTGGCACAATAGAAAAGATGCATTCACACTGAAAGGCTTTCTTCGCTTCGGATTATACCTATCCCATGCGCAGACTACTCCCGTTTCGTTCCGAGGATGAACCCAGTCTATTTTGTGAGACTCGCCCGCGCGGCCGCCTCAACACTACGGGAACGCGCCAGTTTGCTCGCAACTTTACGACTTCCGAACGCAGTTTTTCGAATTTGAATTTAGAATGTTTTTGAATACGATTCCATTTATGCATTCCATTCGAATCCGAGACGTTCCAAAGTTTTTAAACGACTTTTAAAAATAAAGTTTTGAAAGTTTCAAAGTATTTTTGTGTTTTGTGTGTCGATGTGTTTTTTTTGTGATTGACTAACAATAAGTTTAGGAACTTTGATCTCTGTAATTTTATCTGAGTTATGTAAATAAGCAGGATGTGCGTAGAGTTTGTGAACTCTTGATGATTTATGATGTGGACACAGGTGTGTGGGTAATTCTAATAATACCATCATCTGATTGATGCAGACTGCGGTAAGTTCTTCATAAAAAACCTTAGATTATTGCACAAAAAATGGTATTAGTACTCTACGAGTCGCCTATCATGTTAAATTGGCGACCGATTTAATTGGGAATACGACATTCGAAATTATTTTTAGAATTAAAATAAAGTAAAGAACTATTATAGTAAATAAAACAGGAATGCATAGCACACAGTCGCAAACCTGTGTGCTATTATGCATTCCTGTTTTCTTTACTTTATTTTAATTCTAAAAATAATTTCGAATGTCGTATAAAACTTCCCAATAAAATCGGTCGCGAATTTCACGATATTTTAAGGAGAGGTGGAATTTTTTTTTGGTAACCTCGAATTTTATACCTCAATTTTTTTCAGATTCTAGGTACTACACAGTTTTAGTTTAATAACTTTGAATTTACTATCTACATTAAACCTACTTTACGTACGAGTAACGTTTTTGACAACTAGGTAAGTAAATATAAAATGCTACTTTATTTAAAAAGTCTTTATTTTGACGAAATCCTCGGATATAGTTTCAACTGCACTTACCTGGTATGCTAAATAATTTTCCCAGACGGACTGAATATCCTACTGGATTTTTGGTGCCTCTGAAACTGGTGTAGTGTAGACGATAAACGACCGACTCTGACTGTTGCAATATATTCTTCAATTACACTTGAGAGAGTTTGTTCTCTTGTTGAATTAAATAAATTAACCGAGTGTGAGCGCAAGATTTAAATTAATTTCAAGCGCTTTCCTTAGTAATCTTGTAATGGAAGTAAGAATATTGTTACGGGTTATAATTGTTAGTTTTTTTGTAGGATTTTTGTTATTCATTAGTCTGTGAAGTTACTTTAGAAGTTGCCGCTGAATTAAAAACAAAAGTTTTACATAATTTTTTGTTTAAGAAATGTTAAGTTCCTAGAACCAGTAAAAGGACTTCATTGATTTCCCGCTGATTTTAAAGGTAGAGACATAAATGAACTCCTATTAAAAAGACAACAGTGTATTGAACTTAAAGACTAATGTTTTATTGATAAAAACATTAGTTTAATTTTTTATTATTATTATTAACACTTTATTGTACACACAAATAATATATAACAAACTCAGGCAAAAGTATGTGAAGCACAAAGGTCGTGACTTATCTCTACGAGAGATCTCTTCCAGCAAACCCCATTAAGTATTTTTTTTTGCTTTGAATTCTTAGTTTGAATTCCTAAAAGGCCAATTTCATGGGTAGAGACTAATTATGAGTTTTGGTGAATACTATTCTCCACCTAGTAGACGGCGATAGGCTCGCCACTTATCACGTTTGTCCACCAAATCTTACGGCGAAAAGTGGGTAATATCTATAATGAAGGTGGTTCCTCTGTCTACCCTCTCGGGGATTATGGGAGTGAGAGTTATGCTATTATTATTAAACCCAGACCAAGAATATAAAACCCTCGTCATATTGCGGAATTAAATAGTACCACCTATTTATGTTCATAGTGAACTCCATAATACAGATTATAAAACTACCAATGACGCCTTCTTAACAGGATGTTTATATTCCTACATTTCCTAGTCAGGATATAAACTACCTACTCTTTAAGTTAACTAAGAAATAGGATCAACCTTATCAAAATTAAATAACTATTTGGAAAACAAACCTACTTGCCCTTTTATTGGTTTTTCCTTCAATTAAACAAATAACAAACTTTAACACTTCTTAAATCTACCCGTACTTACAAACTTAATTAAAACTAATTCAAAGCACTTACTTACGTAGAAGCATACGAGTATATTGTGTGTACTTATAGTTTAATTTAACAACTGATTGAACAGCGTTTTAACTTACCGAGTTTCTTTTTTTTAAATGGATCCTAATTCTTGGGATTAACCCTTGATTTAGGTACTAGTCAAGGACTAGACCCAGATTCTTTCTATTAGTCGTTTCCACATTCGTCGTGATTATTCTAAGGAAATAACCATATAGAACGATTCTTGGCAGATTTAATGGGGTGTTTCCATTGCCTTTCCTATTTCTCACACTTGTTACTCAGTGCGCAGGTTTTCTCACGATATTTTTCTTCAACGTTAGAGCAGTCGGTAAATGGACGTGTCTTTCGAAAAAAAAACAGGAATACTCTTTGGTACATGACATTACATGGTTTCGAACCCGGACTTCCTGCATGGGAGTCCTGTGTCCTGGGCACATACGTCACCAAATCTCGAATATATAATAGTACATTATGATACAAGTGACCAATGCTCAAGCGTTTTATACGTTTTTAAATACACTTGCGGGGAAAAAATCATCTTTTTAGACATAAAAACTCTTTGCTGAGAATTTAAAAAAATAAAGTAAAAATCACTAGTGCAGTAATGTAAAGTAAAAAGCACGCTCTTTGCTGAGATTTAAAAAAATGTAAAGTAAAAAGCACGCGTATTTTACAAGCTGTATTTTTAACCTAAAAGCGGTGCAGTAAGAGCCAGCAAGTGGGTTGAAAATGATACTTATTTTATTTAACTTCTGTCTTTTGGTACAAAAGATCTATTAATTTTCTAGCTCCAACTTTATCTATCTTTTCATAATAAAGTATTCAGCCCATTCGAACTTTTCAGATGACTTTTTCCACACTAGCAGTCTTTGACGACGCGACGTCTGCAAGATTTAATATGAAAGAAAATTCGATTTTAATAAAAAGAAGGGTAACTGCAATCGTACTCTGGTCATGGAAGGCTGCAAGTAAAGTTAATTGAAATAGGAATAAAATGTCTGACTTTACTTATGTGTCACTTCACTACTAACATCTGTAACACGAAATAACTTCCAAGTTTATTTCTCCTTAAAGTTAAGAAGGGAAATGTTTCATTCTGAACAAAAGCTTCAGTTTAACATGCCTGAAACTTGGATCTTGATTGTTCCCGAAATGGGATAGAACAAGAAATTATGAATACTTATTGTGAAAATGTGTTTTCTCTGGAAAGTAAAATTACAAAATTACGTGCAGTCAAGCTTCGTTTTATTCATAAAAAATATGAATTAAGTACTTATTATGTACTTATATAAAACAAAAATGTATTTCTTTTTAATTTCAGAAAAAATATAAAATTTTGAAACTTAATTTTATTTTCCCTGTAATGGGTATTTTAATTGGAATATAAGAAGCATAATCTCTTTACTATAGGTACGTATTTTAATTATAAATTAAACAGAAAATATAATATAATATAATACTAAAATAATATTAAAGCTAAAACTAAACTAAGGCTAAGAAAACTAAAGATAAAAAATTTGGGTTAAGTCCCCCACATCCGGTAGTGTACCCAAGAGACTGGCTGCGTTTTTTATCTTTAGTTTTCTTAGCCTTAGTTTAGTTTTAGCTTTAGTATTATTTTAGTATTATATTATATTATATTTTCTGTTTAATTTATAATTAAAATACGTACCTATAGTAAAGAGATTGTACTTATATTGTTAACTAAGTTAAGTAGCATGTAAGTAATAATTTAAATGTTGTAATATAACGGATAATAATTGTTCCATGACGTATCTAAGCGTAACTTTGTTACCAAAAGATAAATAAAAAATAATAACTATAATGTTACACGTAGGTAGGTAAAATAAATAAGTATGAATCTTAATTCCAATTATGTAATTAATTTAAATACACTTACTTAATTGTATAATTATCGATTAAGAAATCGATTTAAGAATATGTTCTTAACTTTTTTTAAGAAGATCTATTATTTAAACTTTGAAAGCTTAAAGTTGTATTGTAAATTCCGCTATTTTATCTTTCTAGTCGTTACTTTATTTGTGGCGTCTAAGATAAAGAGACCAATTCGTCTTTCCTTGCACTTCCAACGACGGTCTGCTTGCAATTAATATACTTCCTAACTTTATACTGGGTATTTAATTTATTAGTTGAAAAGAGTCACAAAGAGAAATAGGTATCCTTTTTTCATAAAGGGATTCCCCGCCAGTTAGATCAATGGGTTATCCAACACATAAACTAACAACTATCATATCACATTATAATCCAGTCGTATTTTTCTGTTAATCTCTCCCATTAACTCTAAATTAATGATTTAAGAAACCTCCAACGCACCTTTGTGGAGACGTCGTTAGTTTTTCCTGGTCTTCAAGGTTTCAGATGTAGGAATGGCATCATGATCCTAAACATTGAAGCTTAATCTCTAAACCTTACTAAGATACTCCAAGAACTTGGAAACCACAAATCCAATTCGACAAAATTGTCTGATACTTAAATAAAAAAATCGGAGCCCGATTGTTGAGTTATGACGCCACAGACATGTTTGTAAAACACATTGTTTGTTTAACATACACCTCAAACTTATAACTCATAACAAGAATACCCTCCTCCGAAAAGATTGTAATAAAATAAATAGTAGGTGAGTAAGTATTTCCGTTCCCAGTTTTCCATTCATACTCGTAGTGATCTTTGCCGTATAGAGATTTAGTAAAATTGTAAAGTCAGTAAAATAGTAAATCCTACAGTCCTTTGTAATTAGGATTGAAAGACCAGCAAAGCAGCCATAGGCTCACTAATCAATGCGACTAATTGACTTTAATGAGCTCCAAACCTCGATTTGATTAAAGCTTTATATAAGGACAAGGGGGTGGGTTGCGGTTTGAGTAATAGGATGTAATTATTATAAATTACTGGTTACAAACGTGGTTAGAGGTGTAGCGTGAGGGGACAGCCCCGGGCGGCAGATTTTAAGGGCGGCTTTGGGACAGGTGGGCGGGCGGCTGATTACGGATGGTGGAACGTTGCGCAGCTTATCGGAACGTGAGACTATGCTAATTGTAGATGGTGAAAAAAACACGCTACACGGAGTATCACATGGTGGAATTATTTAATTATTTTATTTTTCCTTTTAATTTTGGGGGGAGGTGTCAGAAATACCTTCCGGTTCGAAAAGGATCGATAACTAAAGACTATTCGCTAGAGTCGTTCGCTTCATCGTCTAATCGAATCGTTCAGTCGTCGCAGCGATAAATGGGTTATTCCACTAGTCCCTATCAGCTATTATGGAATCGATACATTTTCTAACATTCGTACATTTCTTTGTGAATTTCCTGTTAAAAAATTCTTAGAAATAACAGATGTTCAGTTTTCAACGTAGAGCTTAGATAATTCATAATTGACACACGCAAATGCGTGGATGAAATTACCAGAATTTGAAACTAGTTTCCATAAATTTTAATATTTGCCAAGTAATATGCCAAGTAAAATGCCAAGTAATAATATTTTCCCCTTGAGTAATAAATAAGTAGATATTTAACAGAAGCATTAAGCTCGTAAATATTTTACGATTATAAAATAAAAAAATGCTTTCCTACAGCAAAATAAATAACGGTACGAAGATGAAACAGTAAGTAATCACAAAATGTTATGATTCACTGCTGATTATTATGACAGAAACTATTTTATTTTTGTAAAACCTGTTCCCGCTACTATTTTCACAATTCTTCAGGGAAATTAACTTTTCCGTTTGATTACTTTTGGTTATGATTGCAGTCATTTTAATGGCTTAAAAGTGTGGGTGAGAATATTATTTCTGGCTACACATCTTATGGTTTCACTAATTTATAAATTGAGTAGTTATCAGTTTGTAGAAAAGAGTATGTTGATATTTGATACTCACTGATTTTTATAACACCTTTAATGAGTTAAGCTAATCATAACGTATGTATATAGTTCTTCGGTACAATACTTCGAATAGAATAGAATTCATAGTGTGAGTATAAAGTTTTAATGTTGATGGGAATAAATATGTAATATTATTAACTACAAACATTTAAATTTTTAGATTGTTTGCAATTTTATTTTGTTCGAAACATTTGCATGCCATAATGTGGCTGAATACTACTATATATAAAATTATAAGATCTTTTATTATATTATATAACATAGTATTCTAAGCAAATAAACAATTTCAATTCTATTTCTATTACCGATTAATTAGAATAATAGTTTTTAGGCTAGATACGAACTTATTATTTTAATTGTATGAAATTTTAGCGGATAAGGCGCTAATTATAATAAAACTCCTGTTGAGTGTAGAGAAGTAGAAGGAATGATTTATTTACAGAACTGCTCACATATATGATACAAGAAAGGCTGTCAACTAGTGACTATATACAGAAGAAAATTAAATGGAAAACATTGAATAAGTATTTACAAAAGAAAAACTTTGCGCATGCGCGAGTCGGCAAATCGCTGTTTAGTTTTCACCGGCGGCGCTCGGAGCACAATTCCGCCCTTGGACAGTTACTATGTGCGATACCATTCTGTAGGTAGGCAGCTACAAAATAATTTGCAAATGAAAATGTCATTGCCATGGTATAATAAAATATTTTATAATAATAGGTCTATAAAATGTTGAAAATATAATTAAGTATAGATACATTTTTCAGTCTATCCAGTTAGGATGATTATTAAACAGAATATAAGACTGAAATCACAGACCAAAGATATAATGTTTCTACGAAAGTACCTATCAGTATTTTTTGCAATTATAATAGCATTTTTATCGTCAGTAGGTAGTATGGCGCCGGTCACGACATATTATGTCACGTTATGGACATGACATCAATTGCACAGGCTGCCACGTGCAACGCCTACGTATCACCCATCACAGACACTTTAATTCGAATGATAATAGTTCAATAAATATGTCGTATAAATCGCAAACCGGGAAAATGTTCACTGATCGTTTTAGAGTGGGCGTTGCGTCGTTCTGAAATGTAGTAGAGAATAGATGTAGGCAAGAGGTGTTAGAAAGTATTTTTCCTAGTTTGACGCATATCATGATGCATGATGACATCACGGAAATGGGAAGATCTTCCTCCAGGCTAGGTAGTATAAGCCTGGTATCGGTATGTGGGTGGAATTTGTATACAGCGAAGTCTAGAGAAAATGTAGTCAGATTTTTCTAGTTGTGTATGGCGATATCGAATTTGTATGTATGCAGAGGCGTATCGCTGACTAATTAATATTAAACCTTAGAAATTCTGTTTCACTGCTTTTATATATCATAATAATATTCATTCATAAGAATAAAAATTAAAATTGTTTATTGTCTATCTTTTGTTTATTGTTTTCTATTTGTGCATAAAGTGTATTTTACTTTTACTTTACTTCATCTTCTTTTTGTTTACCAAAATATGGTAAAATACAGTAAAATTACCGTACGTTACGGGTTACGTGGTAAAATAGGTACTTACGTAATTTTACATTATAGCACTATACATCGAAGTACATTTAGCTGTCAAGACGTTGCCGTTATTAATTCTGTTATAGCTCAGTAGCATATTTTAAAAAAATCTCTACATTTGTCAGAATTCTAAGTCTAGTCGCATTTAAATGATAAAATAAAAGTTTTATATCGTATTAACCCGATAACCTAAGAAAAAATACCAATATTTATTTTACGCCAATTAATATGTTTCCTGTAACGAAAATACATAGCTTGTATTCGTAGCTTTTATGTATTTTCTTTTGGGTATTCAACTGAATTTTGCTTCGTAAACTTTAGCACCTACAAAATATTGATAAACTTCGACCCTTGAGGATCTTTTCTGGTCATCTGACCAGTGTGTAAAATGGGGTAGGCACAAAAGAAAAACGGTGAAGGAAACCTGCACACTGAGATCAGTGTGCAGGTTTCCTTACGATTTTTCCTTCACCGTTAGAGCAGTCGGTAAATGTACGTAAGTCTTCGAAAGATACGAAAAACTCATTGGTACATGGCACTGCGTGGTTTCTAACCCGGACCTCCCGCATGGGAGTCCGGTGCCCTAGCCACTGTGCCACAGACGCTCTAAGTAGGTATAGTTAAATACCTACCTGTTGTCAATATAAGTCTATCCAGATCATAAATCATCCGTAAGTGCGATCGCCCGATGGGTTATTTACGTTATACGGCTAAGTTAAATATAGATTTGTTATTCCCATAGAATATTTCAATATTTAGGTTGCAAAAATACGGGATCTTCCTTCGGTGAATGAATGAAATGGAACGTAAGAAATATACCGTGAACTAAGGAGGACAGGACTGCGCAATGAGGCGAATAAAGTTATTAGGTATTAGGTACTAAAATAGAATAGTATATTGTGACATTAGTGCGTAAAGTGAGCCATTGCAATTGTTTGATTCTGCAGCCCAAGTTTACAATTGATTTTACAGGTACTTAACTTAGATCCTAATGTGCGTCTGGGTTGGTATCTAATTCTGCCGTAAAGCAGGAATGCTTGCATATATCTGTGTTTCGGTTTGAAGGGTAAGATAGCCAGCTTAATTACCGGCACATGAGGCAATCCATTCTCAAGGTTACCAACGCATCAAAAACCATCGAATAATAATAGATGTCTATGGACCACAGTTACCACTTACCATCAGGTGGCCAGTGGCCTTCCTTATTTGATAAAAAAAACGTAAATAAGTACTTATATCACAGTGTTTTTCTTCACAGGTGTTAAGATGGCGAGTTAAAATTTACACTTCCATTTACATTACTTACTGAAAACTAATTAAGAGACTTACAAATTTATGGGAAAGAATTTGATTGACATAACAAATTAAAATCACCTATATAATATACTTTTATTCCTGTCACAGGTAGCTGCGACAATTTCATAGGTAAGATCTATTGAGTCGAGAGTCATCCGACTAGGTAGGTCATCTCTTTGTTTAGGACACTGAGAGACATTTTTCTTTTTGTTTCCTGCACGTGTGTGCATATTGCCCCTGGCTACGACACTGCTACGAATCTACGACACATTGGTTACGGTTGGTCTAAGTCAGGGTTTCTCAAACTTACAGCTCCACGTAACCGTATAAAATTTCTCAAACAATAGCGAAACGCCTTAAAAAACTGGCTATTTTTAAAAAAAAAATAAGTATTTTTATTTAAGAAAAGTAATACAGTCACAAAGAGCAATATTTTATTAATTAATTTGATGGATAGGCTTGTTTTTTTTAAAAAAATCTATCTTATTTCAGATTCAGCATTCAGTCGAGTCCTTTATTTCGTTTTTTATCATGACCAGGTGTGAAATCACAAATCTTGTTGCGAACTCCCTACGATCAACTTGGGAACCCCTAGGGGTTCGTGTACCCCACTTTGAGAAACCCTGGTCCAAGTAACCAACCGTTAAACCGATGGTAAAATTGAGATTCTCTATAAAAAATAGGGTCCCTTAGGGAGGTTTGTTATAACACTTATAACTCATAATCATAACATAAATCAATATATTAGTGATGGGAAATTTTCCATTAGTAGGTAGAATTTTTTTTCTATTTTAAGTGAATATATTGTATAGTATATATGTATATGTTTACACTTATATATTATACAATAATAAAATTGAATTGCGTAAAATTGAAATGGAATTGCGTGTGTGCTGCAGGCAGCAAATAAACGTTTTTCTATTCTATTCTATTCTATTCTAAACATACAAAATATATTTTAAAATATAATATAATGTATAACAATAAGATTGGACATATTAAAATAGAAGATTTTTAGTAATGTATTTTTGTAATTACATGGTTTTAATTCAAATATTTAAGTAAGTCTGCTTCTATGCAACATTCAATATTTTTATATACGTTACCTACCAAGCTTTTCAAGTGTCCTACGTTGACGTAAGCCTGCCAATTCGGGATTTATTGGCGATAATAAAAAAAATGTTTGGCGTTTTATATCAACGTGCGAATACTATGATCGACTATACGTGACAGCCAACGTTGATCGCCATTACTTTTTTACTGTTTTTCGTGAAAATCAAAATGTTCCTAACCTAAATATAAAATTGTACTATATGAGAATATTTTTAAGGGATTTTGGGCGTTACGTCCAAATCCGTGATCTCTTTTTTTACTAAACCGCACATACTCGTATTTTTTCCCATGCACCATCCATTATACGATAGTGGTTTTATATAAGTCTTTTATGCCTAAGAACTTAGACTGCATTTTTTTATCCACATTTTGTTTCCTTTCCATTATCCTAGAGTTGCAGGCTTATCGTATGATTAGTGGCCAACCTATTTGTCAGAGTTTTTCAGAACGCCTGTAGGCCTCTGACATGGTTTAACGACTGCTGTCGAACGACAACAACAGGGACCGACTGCTTAACGTGCTTTCTGAGGCACGGAGGAGCTCAGATTAAATATGTCACTAGCGGTCACCCATCCAGAAACCGACCGCGCCAACGTCGCTTAATCTGTACGATCACTTTCGGACCGTGCTCGCAAGTAGGCTACGAGCTCCTCAATTCTAGAGTGTCAGTGACATTCCACGTGCATGTAACTGAAACTCATACGACTAGCCTTCGTAAAGTAAACTAAAAAGAAAACTGTGTTTGTGATAAAAGGTAAAATTGTTTTTACGTCAAAAGTTTCACGTTAATCTTCAGCATGTTATCAACGACACCGACATTCACCAACCCTTTTTAGGGTCTTCATAAACTTTGATCCCTACTTTGTGTCTTGGAAAGGATTCTTGAAAGTCGACCCGATCACGATTACGGGTACACTGAAAAAATAAACTTGTTTCATTTAGAGCATATAAAGTAACTTTATTCAGTTGAACACATTATGTTACTTGATAGACACGACTAAGGTTTTGGTTGAAGTGAATAAGAATAAGAATAGTTTATTTGTGCGATAAGATTACAATGGAGTTAATAATTTCTTAGTTCATTTTAGACTTAAATAATGTACTGTTTCACAGGTTTTTACTGTATTTTATTAATTACGACCGGTTTATTATGTACTACAAGTTTCACCAAGTACCAACAACCGCAAGTATTAACCAATTTCTTGGTTGAATTTAACAAACCGACTTTATATGCTCATATGGAAACAAGTACTGTTTGAAGTAAACAATATTTAAATCCGTTGTTAATATTTTTAACTGCGTTATCCGACAATGCAATATCAATATCAATTTTCCTTGATTATTTACTGTGGGAAACCGAGGTATTCCCGGTTATTAATTCCCGATGGTCAGATCGGCCAATCCGACAAGTTGGACAATTGGGAATTTTATCATTACCATACAATGTTATCATACCAGTCGAATGATAGGGATTTCATATCCCATTCGTCCAATCAATCGCAAATACTGCTTCCAGCATTATGAGACTCCTACCTCGGAGCGACTCTTTAATATTTTCCATTGATTTACACATTTTATTTTAATATACTAAATCGGAAATATAGTACAATCTGAATCTCAAGTCAGTATATAGGACCAGTAGGAGTAAGTCAGACGACCAATATGTGTTACAGCACATACCATAACCGCTTCCCATCGGAATGACGAGCCGCATAATGGGCAGACACTCACTCTATATTCCTATCCCTTTTCTCTCCAGTTTTAATTGTTATCAATTTCATCTTTAGTTATTTATTTATTTATTTGTACTTTTAATATATTTTTGTTTTCGTCCCTGACCTGCTGTTTCGCCCGCAATGTTTTCGCCCTGGCACAGCTGAAAACCAGCGCTGTGGTTCTGCCGTACCGGTCGGACCGCAGCACTTGCTGAGCATGTGTCCTTTTAATGTTGTATTGTTTTTTTTTAATTTTAAATATTTTTAAGTTTAATTATGTATGCATAATGCAATGTTAATAAATGTTTTTTCTTTCTTTCTTTCAATAACCTATCGGCGATAGGAACAATGGAAATAACCATTTTCCAAACTAAAAAATAAGTAGGTAGCTGCCCTTAGGTAGGTACCCTTATTCAGTTCATAGACCCTACATACACAAATCGGTTGAACCATTCGGGCGTTATTTCGAGGAATATTAAACCAATCAAAACAAATACAGTTTAGGTAAGTCAATCAATTGAAGAAAGTTTTAATACAACTAAAAGTTATGCGCTATCAATTTTCAACACAACCGTCAAAGTTTAACTCCTGATTAAAGTGAAGCCTCAGGCGTTGTATAAAATAACTCGTCAGTGGAAAGTTTGAACATCTTCGGACAAAATATCTATAACAAAATCTAGGTAAGTATATTTAGATAGCTATAAAAGGGATAAAGGTGCGTCCAGAGCAAAGATTTCGAAATTCAACGTGAATTTCAAAATAAAAAACGATACGTACTCTTAGATTGCTCGCTAGAGAAGTTTTATATGGAAACCGCGTCTACCAGTTGGCGCATGCGTGGCGTTGAAATGTCAAACTAACGGAACTATATTACGTAGTAGGTATTATTATTTATTCTGTGACTATAATTTGCATAAATCATTTCGCTCGCTGTCAGTGCTTACATCATAATTCTAGAGGAGGGTGCTACTCCGATTTCTGTGGTTCAGAGGGCTTAGAGCTTAGGTATTATAATTACGTACAATGTAACTCAATCTCGATAACCAAAACGGAAAAGCGAAGGCCATAGTCAGGATAACTTTCCGGTCGCTGTCTGTCATCTGAAACGTGAGTAAGTAAAGGAACGACATACCTACGAGTACTTATCTTTTTCGATGGCAATCTCGTACGAAGGATATCACTGAGAAAAATGTTTCATTTTTACAGTTGTTGTTGGTACAGAATTACAGACGCTCTACAATAACCTCTGAAGCTCAAATGGCAATGGGCAGGATACATCGCGCGACTCGAAGATCAGAGATGGACTTTGGAGGTCACTAAGTGGTAAGGTTCTCAGGGTAAACGAAAAGTAGGCAGACCAAGAAAGAGATGGACAGATGACATCGTAGAAATAGCAGGACATGACTGTATAAAAACAGCACAAAACAGAGACGATTGGCGAAAAATGGAGGAGGCCTTCACCCAGACGGGGTCCTTATCTACTTAAATGTATATAATTGTATTTATAGATATTATTATGACTGAATGTTTTAAAAATGTGACATACTATAACAATAAAAGGCTTTTTATTTATATTTATATATATTTATCTAAGTTTTGTCTACCTGTAATGTGAAACGAAGCTATTAGTAAGTTGTTAAAACCAAAGCTCATTTACATATTATTTATATTGTAGTAAACAACTCGTACATTTGCAAATTTCAAATGAACTTAGGTAATGACATAACCGATGTAGTTCTGTTATCCCTTTTTCTCAGTGTATTATGCTCGCGGTCACTCCCAGCCGATATGTGTTTACTAGTGTCTTAAAATATGATTTGCTAGACAAAGAACATTGTAAAAAAAAAGAAATTGGTTATTAACCGACTACAAAAATGGAGGAGGTTCTCAGGCTGTATGTTTTTTGAGACCGTCCTAGACTCAAAGTCGGTTCCTTCATAAATGCCAGAGATGTCTTGTGATATACTTGAGAAACTCCTTTTTAATTCGATTATAAACACACCGTGATAGATCCGTTACGAAACCGGCCGATTTATATTTAGCTGAAAATAATGCGATATATAGTGACCTAAACAATAGGGGCGATTAATATGTTGTAAGTAAACAATCATGTTCTAACGGTCGACAATACGGTAAGATGGTAGAAGGATGATAGATACACGAATGGGGAAGGATCGACTCAAAATAACAACTGTAGTTTATCTGTACACAGCCTTACGAGCATAGGATAGGATCGACTCAAAATAACAATTGTAGTTTATCTGTACACAGTATTAGTATATTGTTTCCTGTAATTTCAACCACAATGGAATTCGTGACAAACTTTGTTACTCTCATTCAGTGATGAGTTTGAACAATAGACCCTGAGATATTTGCATTTGACGTAAATACAATATTTCGGTTGTTGTATCTCTTGGAGGGAAATATAAATTCTTCTGATAATATAAGTACTCATTTATCAACCTTCCAAACGTATTTTAAATACGTACCTACCAAGTTACAATTAATTAATTAGAAGACATAATGTAGCACTTAACAGCAGAACAATCACAATCTCCAAGAGCCTTAATATCCATTTAAATTCTAACCGTTAGTTGGACGAAACGTACTTAACGTTAAGTCTTCATTAAAATACTTTTCTACGCGTTATACTACATAGAGATGACACGAGACTTAAGAAAGTCTAAACGTTAAGCACGTTACTTGCAATTGACATTAAATGTATTTATAATGTAAGTAGGTTAACTTATTGTTAGTTATTATTATTTGTTCGGTCAAGTCTTTTATTAAGGGTCTGTAATCCGCAAGAAATAAAATGAAAATATTTCTGATTGAAACATTTGCATAGAGTTAAATAGTCTATTATTGTCAAATCACTATGATTGTGAAACCTTTCATCTGTGGACCTTGCATTCTTCAGAAAGTATAAATATTTCAATAATACTTTTCGGTATTAATCAATGTGCTTGTCGTGGATCGAAGAAACGTGTGTTATAGTTCACTCTACAGCTGAGATTAGTTGGGATTCTTGTGATTGTTCAAATTCCGATATATCACGGCTGTATACCACAAAGTGGAAGTGCGAATTACATAAATATATATAGCTATTTTGGATAAAGTTCAAAAAATGTAACTTTTTTATCATAAAGAATCGTAATGACCTCAGGCATCACCCTGTTTCGTTTGATCCATACTTTCTGGGTCACCCTGTATCCAAAAATAACTCGAGTAATTGCACTTCTTATATGATCATGGAAAGCAGACGAGCAGACGTGCCACCCTGCGGGTTACCTACCGATACTATGCTCCTGACATCTCTCACATTTAAACCGGAACACAGCAATTCAAGCAATGCTTCTTTGTGACAGAATCAGGCAAATTGATACCCTAGGCGACGGTGACTACTTACCATCAGGTGGCCCGTCTGCCTGTTTGTCGTAGCCAATTTATATTAAAAAAACAACAACAAACAAACATAATAAATAGGGTAGAATAGTAGGGTATCAAAGCTTACAGTGCTCGATATTGTAAAACGATTGTATGTAGATGTGCTGTCTGGCTAAATTCTGTCAATATTTATCTTTCATCAGCCATTGTTACCCATTGTTGGACATACACTGGTCTTTAGCTATCTTGTCTACTATTCACAGTGATAGTTACAATTATAAAATAGAACTAACAAAAGTAAGTAAGAATTTTGATCTAAAAGATCCAGATAGCACAGACAAATAGAAAACTATTTCGCAAATCACTTTAGGAACTGAATGTTAAATTGATGTCAAATTTGTCCCTTATTTCTCTCCATCAACCACATTAGTAACAAATGCTTAACAAGGGTCAAACCTTCAGACCCCGTTTTATTATTATTCATCCTTTGTTTCAATTTAATTACGTCTATGGATGTTTTAGTATTGTTGCCTTCCATTATTATGCTAAGGATATTAATTGTTGTACTCGTACTTACACAAAACCGTGAATAGATTTTCCAATATTCCTTCATAATTTTGTGTTTGCTGTTTTGGGCTACTATATTATATGCATACCTACAGCATTACAGCAGCATGAAAATGAGCAGATTAAATAAAACTGCAGACAAGTCTGAAACAAAAATAGCTGTATGTTTGTTGATGTACGTCATAATGACCAATGTACCGCATACATGCCGGAGTGGAGCAATAAAAATAGCCTACGTACGATGTTTATTTACTTGTGGTTTGCATCTAACTTTTGCGCGACTTACCCGTGTACTACTGGTAACTTTTGCGCGACTTTCCCGTGTACTACTGGTAACTTTTGCGCGACTTACCCGTGTACTACTGGTAACTTTTGCGCGACTTACCCGTGTACTACTGGTAACTATTGCACGACTTTCCCGTGTACTACTGGTAACTTTTGCGCGACTTACCCGTGTACTACTGGTAACTTTTGCAGACTGTTCAAATAATATTATAAGTATGTAAGTAGGAGGAGCTCGTAGCCTAGTTGCGAGCACGATCTGAAAGTAATGGTGCAGGTTAAGCGACGTTGGCGCGGTCGGTACCTGGATAGGTGACCGCTAGTGGCATATTATCTGAGCTCCTCCGTGCCTCGGAGAACACGTTAAGCAATCAGTCAAGGTTGTTGTCGGAGAGTTCGGAGAGTTCGGAGAGTGCGCATCGGAATTGCACTACCTAATTCCAGCATCTCCATTCCGCCTTCGGACTACCAGGCGCGGGGAGGGGTTCCATCCTTATGTTGTTGCTATCCCATTTGCTCGTACGAAGCGATTTGCTTCTTCTTTCATTATGCGAACGGCTAAGGAATGGAACAGCCTGCCGGCGTCTGTATTTCCCGAAACCTACAACCTTGGGGCCTTCAAGGCCAGTGTGAATAGGCATTTACTGGACCCGCATGCTCCATCGTCGACCTCATCGTCGCTTACCAACAGGCGAGATCGAGGTCAAATGCGGGTTTAGAAGTAAATAAAAAATAATAAAATAATAAAATGAACAGCTCTGACAAATAGGTTGGCCACTAACCATACGAAAAGCAAGTAAGCAAGTATGTAAGTTCTTAGAATTTAGGTACACACTTGGATAAAGGGTTGAAATTCGATTGTTGGCTTTCAAAACCTAGAGTAAACTCTAATTTAGCTCTTAAAACAGCAATTGGTAAGTATTAGAAATATCAGCAGTGTTTTAATTTAATAACATTTTAAAAATATGGTTTGGTTACTTTTTATTGAAAGTTGAAGGTGATAACGTGATAACTCACCTTACCTTACTTTACTCCTACTTACGTAGGATGAATCTTCGATGGTATTTTGATAGATCTTTAAAAAAAAAAGTAAAGTAAAATACACTTTATTGCACAAATAGAAAACAACAAACATAAGATAGAAAAGGAAATAGTGAAGTACAATTTAAGCGGCCTTATCACTAAGAGCCGGGTGATGGTGTGGTTACGTTATGGGTCTGAGAACAAATGTCCAACAGTAAAAACTTGTTTTGTGAAGTCTAATGAAGAAAATATCGTTAGCGCGTTCTATAGCTTTGTATGGAAGTTAGGCGTCCTACATGCAGAATCTGCATTCGGGACGAGCAGCGACATCTGTCAGCGAGTCGAGTGAAGCAATTGCATCGTTTGTTGTTTTTGCTTTGCTTATCAACCGTTGTGCGCGAATGCTAAGCTCCAATACAGTATTACATCGTCGGCCGACGATGTAAAAGTGGAAATGGATATACACTTCGCCTTAAATACAATGGTGCGTTAACCCCTACATCCTGTATGACAAACCGTAGGACAAACAAGCTCTGTATTTTCAGTCCCCAGAACCGCTGGGTACTTACAAAGGGCTGTTTATCTTTAACAGCTGCAATTATGAGATGAACCCGCTTTTAAAAGCAATTTGATGTAAATTAACTCTTTAAACGGGGGTTAAATGAGATAAGGCTGTCGTTTGACGCGTCTGTTTTTTAGTTATATGGGTGATTTCCCCTTTCCCGAGGCCGCTGTTAATGATAATTAATCTTTAAGCATATTTGACATGTTTATGTGTAAGTAGGGGTTAATAAAAAGAAATGTTTATTTGTTGTATATGATTAGAGGCAAACATATTGGTTAGAGTCGTTCAGGCCGCCCGTAGGCCTCGGATAATTACAACAACCGGGACAGACTGTTCGTGTAACCCACCGATGCACGGAATGGCTCAGATGAAATATACCACTATCGGTCACCAATTCTGGTTCTGAACTTGCCCAACATGACTTAACTTGCACGATCACTTTTATAACTAGGCTATGAGCTCCTTTACAAGGAACACCTGGTGAAGTTAATACTTCACTAAACACTTCTGTAGCATTTACATAATTTATTTGACAATGGTAGTGATCCTCATAAACGCTTCGTTTTCGAGATACTTTCTATTTTTGAGTTTTACAATGAGTAAGGGTCTTTTTTATGCCCGTAAAAAACCTGAAACAAAACAATAACAAACTATTTGCCTTTCGTTTACACATGTCATTAATAACCTATGTCATGATTGTCAAGTTCAAATTAATCAAAATGCGACGTTGCCAGCTCGGATAAAGAGTATGGCATACTAGGTAATTTAAGGCAAAGCATTTAGTTTGTATGAAAATAAATGTTATTTTAATAAAATTAAAAAATTTGACAATATGGAAAATAACTACTTCAATGTTCTGAGTACAGTGTCGAAGTAAAGGCATAACCAAAGGAACACCTTGTATTGGGGATATAGGCTACGGTTTCAGCTTTCGGAATAGAGTTTTTACGCCGTCACGACACTCATGAGACGTATTCTATTATTATTTTATTTTATTCGTATTTTATTCTTATCGGTCACTCTTGACAGAGTTGTCAGAGTGATCGTGACATCGACGTAAAGGTTGTAAAACAATTAGTTCTTGGAAACACTAGCAAGCTAGTTATTCTGGCTTCGTGTACTCAAAACTAGCTTCAACTAGCTTCATTTCTTATTTGTACTAAGTAGGACAGTAAAGCCAGGCTAAAAGGCACCTCTTCCTGGGAAGCACGTTGAGGAAGGCAGCAACGTGCTATGGGCGCACGCTGCTGTGACGGGAGGAACCGGGTGGTGGAAAATACACCTCCATTTGCCTTGGGATCTTCCGAGCCCAAGGCACCGGTGCGTTCCTCTGGAGATCCCGGAGCCCTCCGAAATGCACGAGGCCGGCCATCTAGGGGGTTTTAGTAAGTAAAAATCTTACATGACCTCTCTCCCCCAGGAGGCTGGGTATCTTTCGAAGATTTCCCCCCCATAAACAAAAAAAAGGCTAGAAGGCAAGCTACTACCTTGCTATCCTGGCTTCGTAAAACTAGCCTCATGTATCCCGGGCATAACAGTGGAAAACGAATATTCAATATCAAAAATCAGGTACAAAAACAGAAAAAAATACGTTCTTACATCCGTACGCATAAATGTGAGGTATACCATGATCATTGCGATACTGATACAGTCATATTCATTGTCAAGCACTATATACGCCACAAACGGAAAGGAAATGTAATTTAAATATAGGCTGTAATGATCTACTCTATGTAAATATTTGTATACCCAACTTAGATGTTATTGTTTATTCGGGTGATACGTAATTAAGTCTGAGACCCGAGGCGCCTGTGTCGACAACATACAAATTGCTTACACTTGATTTGGCAGGATACTCTGCACCCTCTCACTATGGTAACTTATTGTCGGTATATGTATGAGTTCTATTAGAAGATGGTGATGAGACTATTTATATCTAACCTACGTTTGATTCTGTAAATATAGGTAAGAATTCATACAAAGACATCTTTTTTACGATGTCATAAACACTTATACAACCGGTAAACAATAGTCTATCAATCGTTTTTATCTGCATAGTTCATCAATCGCCATCAATCATACATATTTGGCACATGTTTGGCACCTTTATTACCACTATAAAAAATAAACGCAACACCATGATATTATAACAGGATTTGACTATCACTATCAAGATTTATTTGCTCTGGTTTCGACATCTTGTAGGTACTATTAAACCTGCCCATCTTAGTAATGGATAATTGGATCTCAGCAACAACTTAACATTAAATTAAATCTAAACTGATATCATGATTACTAGAATCATAACCTTGAATCATACCATCACTATTAATAATTCGGTTGAAAATATCGCTAATGTTTGCAGCTATTTTTTTTCCATTTCGTACCTTACGAAATGGAAAAAAAATAGCTGCACAAGATAAAATAGGTACGGTTCAAATTTCAATACACTGTATAAATGTTGATATTGTCGGTGGGGTTGTTTGGGAAGACTATCGACCATAATGTTTTCAAAATACGTTACAGTTTTGTTACATTTTTATAAACCATATAACCGCGTGTAAATTTTCACTATGAGACCAAATCTGAAATGGCAAAAAAATAATCAGCTGTTCCATACAAAAGCTACACGATCGAAATGTATGAAACAGCTGATTTTTTTAGCGAAGTCGGAGTTGGCCCCATTGTGAAAGTTGTTCAGTTATGGATACATACTGTATATAGAGTGCAGACACTTCCCAGTTTTCTGTCTCAAGTAGGGATTGGTAGAGATCCTTGCCGATAGAGCTCTCATTATTCTATTGAATGCTGTCGTTGTGACCCAGACCGATACTATTTGTTACCGGAGGTCACGGTTGGGAGTATTATGACTACCTCCTTCGATTATTTTTCATGTAAGGAGTTCCAGGTTCTATATCCTTGTGTTGCCTGCGGTTTTTATGTTCGTCATTCATTAGTGATTAGTTCATTCATTGTTTGTGGAGGATAATGAAATAAAGAAAGTAATATTTAGTCAACCGTTGACACCTATCCTATGACTCATGGAATATCGTGAGTTGTGTAGTTATTATGGAAGTTTACGTAGTTAGATGTGAGTTTTATAATGTTTAATATTATTGACTTGTTAATAAGTATTGTCCTAAATCGATTACACCGATCTAAGATGCAAAAGATGCATTTGGTAAACAAGATAAGATGCTTTATAAAAACAATGTCTAAGCTCTGGCTGGACCATCCCTGATATGTTTTCAATGAGATCACAGAGTTGTTACAGAAGTTAGTTTCCAAGTAACAAATATTAAATGCATTTCTTAAAAATTAATAAATAGTCATAAATTGATGGTCAAATGTGGAAACAGAATTAAAATTCGTTGAAAAATAAAAAACGTCACATCTTCTCGTCGCCCATACCTCAATGTCTAAAGACAAGAGTCTTTAACCAGTGCGTCCTACCAGTAATGACCTACGGAGCCGAAACGTGGACACTGACGGTGCGACTGGTTCACAAATTGAAAGTCGCTCAGCGTGCTATGGAAAGAGCTATGCTCGGAGTATCTCTGCTGGATCGAATCCGAATTGAGGAGATCCGGCATAGAACAAAAGTTATCGACATAGCTCATAAGATTAGCAAGCTGAAGTGGCAGTGGGCCGGTCACATCTGTCGCAGAACCGACAACCGCTGGGGTAGACGAGTTCTGGAGTGGAGACCGCGTTTGGGCAAACGTAGTGTGGGACGCCCCCCTGCTAGATGGAGCGACGATCTGCGTAAGGTGGCTGGCAGCGACTGGATGAGAAGAGCCAAAGATCGGGCTCAATGGCGCGCCCTGGGAGAGGCCTATGTCCAGCAGTGGACTAGAATAGGCTGCTGATGATGATGATGAAAAATAAAATAGCTACATGCAATAAAAAAATCAGACGATAGAAAGAAACGGCAATATTACACCTTGACGTCACTGTGTAATAGCATCATACAAGCAGATCCTGGCTACATATAAAGAACTGGTATGCTAAAAAGGGACGGAGCATCTTTCCAGTACTAACTTAAACCATTAATATCTCTGATGTTAGTTGAGATATCGAAAAATGAATTTTAGATCCTTCTTCAAGATGTCTATGTAAGTTTATTGATGGAATAATTTTTTTTAGTCAAATACAGAATTGTCACCAAACTTCGCTTCAGCCTTGATGTATTTCGGCAATGTTTTGAAGAGCCAGTGCGTTCTAAATTCATATGCTTTATATCTGTATCTCTGTAACTTCTTCGTCACTTATGCCATCAGGTGATTGACGTCAATCACGGGCTTATAAATAATACGAAGTCAAAATATATCAGTGTCACAAAAAAAGATTATTCCATTCCTTGTGTACGTACAGTGGACAACATCCTATAAGCAGCAGCATTTTGAAAGGAATCGGACCGAACCTATAGAAATCTATTTTTGTTTTCTAGATTTCTATGGGTTTAGTCAGACTTCGTTTCAAAATCGCTACAGTCGTCGATTTGACTAATTCATACGAAAGTCAATAAATCATAACAAAAACTTATTGAGACACAGCTCATAGAGCCATTACTGACCTACAGATCAACTCATGGAACAACTATAAATTGGTCCGTGGGAAAAATGGTATAATTATTTTTTAAATGTATCTACTACTAAACCCGCATTTGACCTCGATCTCGCCTGATGGTAAGCGACGATGAGGTCGATGATGGAGCATGCGGGTCCAGTAAAAGCCTATTCACTCTGGCCTTGAAGATCCCAAGGTTGTAGGTTTCGGGAAATACAGACGCCGGCAGGCTGTTCCATTCCTTAGCCGTTCGCATAATGAACGAAGAAGCAAATCGCTTCGTACGAGCAGATGGGATATCAACAACATAAGGATGGAACCCCTCCCCGCGCCTGGTAGTCCGAAGGCGGAATGGAGATGCTGGAATTAGGTCGTGCAATTCCGATGCGCACTCTCCGAAATGTATCCTATAAAATACCGATAGACAGGTAACCTTGCGCCGATGTTCCAGACTTTGCAGTCTAGCTTCCACCAGCGATTCGTCACCTATAAGGCGCTTAGCGCGTTTCTCCACTGAGTCAAGGGCAGCCAGTTTATGCCTTCGGACAAAGCATAGCTAGATGTGTTTCCACTTTTCAATAGGTCATTCTGCGAAAAGGACATTTTGCGAATAGGACACTCTGCGAAAATAACATATTATATATATATATATATATATATATATATATATATATATATATATATATATATATATATATATATATATATATATATATATATATATATATATATATATATATATATATATATATATATATATATATATATATATATATATATATATATATATATATATATATATATATATATATATATATATATATATATAATATTGAATATATTCAAGCATCTGGTAGGGCCAACATTACTATTTCTCGGTGCTGTAATACTTGAGTTACTTGACCCTTGGTCCATTTATGCCGCTGAGTATGCCAAATGAGGCCATTTGCGGGAAAATCCGCCAAGTGAGCTAAGTGAAAGGCCTTTCTTCGCGTGTATTTTCATTCACAGATTTTATATCGCAATGTGATATTAGTGCTCGAACAAAAGATAAGATCATAATTATATATTGTACTTTAATTACTTTTTATTATTTATTATATTCTTTACTTAGACGAGTTATGTGAAGGAAGACGTACTAAATAGAATTAAGTCAAAGTTGGTTAAAACAAAGGATGGATGGGAAGGTCTTTGATGGTTAAAACTAGACAGTCAAAAAATCTACAGGTAGAATCTAAAAATCTACTGTACCGAGAGCTGCATCCTTGATACCCTACCACACGGGCCTAATTTAAGATATTTTATTTTTGTACATTTCATTTTTATTTGTGTATATTCTCTTTCTTTCTGTAATTATAATATAAATAATTTTAAGTTGTAAATATATAGAAGTAAATTGTAAAAAGCAAATTCCGCCTGAAAACAGGTAGAATTTAATGACAACCTTTCCAGGAATCATATTGAATTGTCATCAATGCATCATCGATGTATGGAAAGTTGCCATTAAGTATTAAATTAAATTAAATAAAATAATGTTTATTGAAAACATCACAAATTAGTAAATCGAACAATACCCTGACTCCCAAACTAGGCGAACCTGTATCTTGGGAGCCAGTGCTTTCCCAAAAAGAAGGTATTCAATAACGGTCAGCATTCATCCCATAGACAACTTGGTAGCTATCCATGGGACAAATACCGCCCCCTACTGAATACCAAGCTATAAAAGTCACAAATTACAATTTATTTTAATATATACATATATTTATTTCATTATTATTTTATACCCGAAGACGTGTGAATGTATGTAAGGGGAAATGAAAGGGTGTGTGTGAGGGTGTTTGGGGGTGGGAGTGTATGTAAGGGTGAGTGTGAAAGTATGTATGTGTGCATGCTGTAGACGTAATAGTTTCTCGGTTTGATCGTAGCTACATTCATTCAGGTGGATTTTAAGAATTCGTTTTAAAGAGTGCCTACTAAATTTAGTAATATCATGGACATCGTTGAAGTATCTATAAAGAAATGGGCCTAAGAAACCTCTATGTATCTATTATTAAAATTCTACTCTTTAAAAAAGTAATTGTTTATTTGAAATGTGCTTATAATAAACTATAAGCTATAATAAAAAATATCAAGGAACCGAGAAAACCTACCATCCCCGATAAGCAAATTCAAATGCATAAAAATACTTCGTTGTTTCAAGTCTGCTTTCTGTGGAATATTTTATGAGACTTCTTTTGAATTCCATTGCAATGCGCATTTCTCGTTACATTGCCATTTTTTAATTAAAAGTTAAAATCTGAGTTATGCACAGTATGCATCTTTAAATTAGAAAGTAAGTAAGAACTTTCACTAAAAGTTGTACTAGTTTTTAAGCATCTCGGTTTTGTTAAAGCAACTTGCTTTTTAGTTTTTTTTTAAAGCTTCCGTTCGTTTCTTTTAATATTTATCGAATTACTGAAACATGTAAGTTCAACTGATCAATGGACTAAGGTGGACAAAAATGACAACTTGAATCCTTGATCCAACCATGGGATTCCATTTGGACTTACGAGTATATAGCGCGTAAGTTGATAGATAGGATTAAAAACAATTAAAATAAAATATTACCAAGAACATGGACTGCAATCTTTGACTTAAAATTCGGAACTGTTCATTTCATTGAATTGTATTTCAATTGAAATTGGCACAGATATTATGCAACCGTTAATCGTTTAATACATTTTTGAACGGCTTTCAAAAAAGCAGACGTCCTGGATTCATAATTCAATAGAGAATTTGTCAGTAACCACAAAAACTAAGAACACTAACATGGGAAAAACTTGGATTATACCCATTATGAGCCCAGGAAATGCCGGGTGATATTGTAATACCTAGAAATCAATAATAAAAATATAAATTTTACAGGATAAGTACTTACTTGTAAAAAAATTAAATACTTATAGTGACCTCTAGCAAGCTCCCCATACAAACTGAATGCCTATAGGCATACCTAAGCGTTACTAGATAACACTATAAACGATTACATAGGTATTTTAGCCATCCTATTTATTATATTACCTATTTTCGGGGATAGTTACTTAATCTTATTATTTTTAGAATAATACAGGAGTATAACTCTCAAGGTTTCTTTAGGTAGGAACCTAAACAATAATTTACTGGCAATAAATAACGTGCTAAGCTAAAACTAATAAAACAATTCGGTTGTAGCAGTTTACTTTGGCTTCGAAATTCAGATAGCTTCTGCCAAGCTCGTAGCTAATTTTGGAAACTGGGACATATAGCCCTTTAACGAACTTGCAATGAACTTTGAAAATAGAGTCGTGAGAAGGGATAACTCATATTTTGCTTATTAAAAAATAATGATGGTGTAGGACTAACTTGTTACATACGGCGTAGAGAAGATTTCGAGGAGAGACTGAAGATGTAAAATATTTTGCGAATTGGACATTTTGCGTATTGAACAATTTGCGTTTTGATATTCTGCATATTGAACATTTTGCGTTTCGAACATTTTGACATTTGTACATTCCGCTTATTTGACTATCTGCTTTATGTACATTCTGCTTAGACATTGGACATTATGCGTTGGATATTTTTCATATAGGATATTGTGCGTATAATTGGAAAAGTGATGAACAGTTTTAAACTGATGCCAGCGAAGGAGCCTGATACTATGAGATAAGATAATGTTTATTTTAAGGCTGATTAAAAGAAACTGTAGACAGTGAACCAACACTACAGTCGTATTATTTATTAGCTGGAATAAATAAATAAATAATAAATAAATAAAATAAATTTATTTAACGACAACACTACAACGGAAAGGTACAATGAATACTACAAAAACTTAAATTAAAAAATAACATACATATTTCCTAATACCGAGCCTACGATTATCACCCACACTAGGTAATCCTGTGTCGTGGGCGCTGTGGTGGGGAGTGTGTGTTGTGTTGTACCTAAATGTACTGTAAGTAATGTGATTTGGCGAAGTAGAATTGTGTGAATAAATTGATGTTTCACTATATTACGCCGAAACATACAATTAAAACGTCACTTACTGCAGCTAAAGCGACTTTTGTCGTGTTTGTCCGTTGTTCGAAGTTAGAAACTTCAAAAAGCAACCAATGATACACAAAATACCGATACTACTAAATATAGCTACACAAACCATCATAAGGAAAAATAATGATAGTTACAGGCACGTTTAATTTTCCTGGTTATTGTATCATTTACATTCGATGAAAGACACATAACAGTCTTATTTTATTAAAAAAATACATATTTATATATTGGATTTAAATAATTTAATGAACAAGTTAAGTGAAAATGAAGCTATGGATATCGGTTTTAGCATTAGTGATTATAATTTTGATTGCTGGCAATGAAAGCAAAAACTCACATAAGCATAATATAACAAGTGATGACAAAGGAAATTACGGTAAGAATAATAAAATCAGACAATTATAAATATAATAATATTAATAATACCACGACCCGATCACCCAATCCACTTACCTTTCAACCCAATATCCCAGTTAAAATAAATGACCCCTTAGTTTACCAATAGTTTATGCAACTAATGGAGAGTGTCTTTCAATGCATTCTTATGGATGTGTTCAGGACAGGCCCCAATAGCTGCACTCCATCCCACAATTGTATAGTAAATACAAGGCCTCTACGTGTTGGACCGATGTCCCCACGCAAGCCTTTCAAACGACCGAGAACCCTGAACAGAGTAACTTAATAATACATACCTACATTAACTCCCACGTCCATAATCCCCGAGGGGGTAGACAGAGGAACCACCTTCCCCCTCGGAGATTATGGACGTGAGAGTTTATGTACCTCCTTATGTATAATATATAATTATAAATATCGTAACACATTACGTGACACTATGCTGTGTACCTTCACTAAAATATATTGCTTTTCTATACTTTATTATATTTATGATCATGTTCTTTTTATCAGAGTGGACCAACAATAGCAACAGCAATTTATCAAACTTGGACACAAACGCAGAAAAATCTACATCTCCGCCTGTAACTACGCTTCCGTCTGTATCTACGCCTCCTACGCCTTCTATGCCTAAACCTACGCCTTCTATGACTATACCTACACCTTCTACGCCTGTATCTACGCCACCTATACCGCCTTCTATGACTATACCTACACCTTCTACGCCTGTATCTACGCCACCTATACCTGTATCTACATCCTCTACGTCTGTATCTACGTCTCCCACGTTCGTATCAACTACTCCTCCGCCTGTATCTACATCAACATTATTAATGCATGAAACTTCAAAAATACCAACTACGTCAGGTAATTTTGTTACTTAGTCAAATAGCGCGGAAATCGAAATTTAATGTTAAAGAGAATGTAATGTTTTTATTTGTTACAGAAACACATCCAAGTTCCGAATATGACAAATTAACAATAAAAGTCGAAGGTGTAATTTTACCTACGTACGCACTGTATCTGATTGGATTTGTGATGTTTTTGATGATATTAATCATAGTCACTTTAACATTATTGAAGAAAAAAAATAACGAATATAAAGTTGTCTCCAGTGATCACACTTCAACTTCTATAATATTTGAAAAAGGCGATTATAATAGGCAAGTGTCAAAAGAATCGGTTCCTGTAAACTCCATTCACGTAAATGAAGACGACAGTAAAGTTCTGATTATGAAACCGAGTACGAGAATTCGTGAAAAATATATGAAAGAAGCATCTACATCGACTGACGCTGCTGACGAATCACTAAGTCCAGTAATCACAAAATGTATACCCACAAACATTATTCAACGTGAGCAGATGAAACAAATATGTAGAGATGTATTGAACAAAAGACAGATTAATTGCACAACGAGTACAAAAGACTTGACCGAATTTCTTAATGAAATTCATAGCCATGAGCAAACATCGGAAACTAATGAAGAATTTAAAGATAAATCAGCTTCAACCCCCGATTTAGATTTTGAAACATACGATTGTATCCCGTTAGGATCACCAATTTCTCTATACGATTCTCCTCCCACGCGTAATAGGGCATTGGTAACAAAAGAATTACAGTCTGCGAATGAATCAAAGGGACAAAGTGATGTGACTGATCTATCGATATACGATTGTCCGCCGATATCCAACAACCAACTGAATATGACATACAACGATACTCACTGTCTATTGCCTTTAGATATTACAGAACCACGATATATTAATGCAAATAAAAATAATTACTTAATTTAGGTTTTATCAAGAATAAAAATCACGTAACCTCTTTTAACTTAGTTTTATTATTTTCACATTTGAAATACGTTTACATGTGTATAGATACCTGGATATGGGCCATCAGGCACTTCTAAAACGGAAGATGCTGACTTTCAATTTTCTCTAGTAACATTACGAGACTGGACGATACGATTTTATAGCTTTTCCGAAGTGTTGTTACAGTAGTAGTTCCAACGAAACTACATTACGCCCTTATCTACTATGGACGTCAATAGCGTCTCTAAAATTTTACAATCAACCGGGGCATTTCGATCCTCGATGCTCTACTTGAAAATATAAGCAAATGTTTCTTCTAAAAAATACAGTTCCAGGATGAATATGAACGAACTGAGAACTTTACCAAGTGAGAAATTGTACTCGTAATGTTACGAGTACAATTTCTCACAATAGCTCACAATTTCTCAAAAAGTATTCCTCATAATCAATACATTTTCTGCCGTAGATGGTTTGTAGACTGACAATGTTTGTCTTATCAAAATTAAATATGAAAACATTTATATAGGTACATACTACATGTATAGGAGTATGTTCAGTTGTGTAGGCATTTTAAAACTATCTCAATAAAGGTACCAAAATATATAGAATATCAATTTGAAATAGAAATTATTCCAGTTGTATCGTTCTTTAAATATTTTGGAATTCGGCAATTTCTATTCCGATTTTTGTGATTTCATTCATTCGAATAATACGTAGCTTAGCTATCAAGTCGTTGAAGGGTAATTAACAGTTCTGGATCCAATTTTTTCCGTCAATCTATCACTCAGATCGACCGAAAGGAAATTGAATGTTGATTGAAAAAGGTATTGTTAGATCGTAGTAGAGTATATTTTTAGCTGGATATACGAGTATATATAACTTTTTATGAGTTTTTGTAACATTCTTGGTCAAATCTGTCCTACCTTATGCAGTTATCGGGGTAGCGAAAGTGGATCGCAATTGCCAAGTATTGGCGTACCAATATTACCGTATGTCTTGATTTCTTATACTTGTAATTTTGACCGCCTCATGTGCCGATTATAATTACGCTGGTTCAAATCGAAACACAGCTATGCAAAGCATTGCTGCTTTGCGGCAGAAATAGGTAAAAGGGCGTGGTACCTACCGATGGTGACTTTGCACCAGTCTTTTTCTTTTGCATGACTCAAATTAACTCAATTTTATTGTACGATTCACAACATGAATCATCCATCCGTATGACATTTATACCAAAAACGCTGCATTCTCTGTTTATTCACACCGTCACAGCAAATCCATTGTAGTCAAGACTTTTGTTTTACTGTCATGCATGTTGCATGAGACCCACCACTCATCCGAGCCCGGTTGTATAGAATTCATTAAGTTGCAGCTTAGTTATTTTAGTTTTATGCCATAGTAAAATAGGGTTAGTAAAGCTTTTATATCTTCTCTTGAAACTTATAATACGAGTACATGATTAGACTTAAATGATATAATGTTTCGCGGGTTTTTATTGTATTTTATTAATTACGACCGGTTGCGTTTAATACCTAAAGATGTGTAAACGAAACCGGTAATAATTAATAAAATACAATAAAAACCCGTGAAACAGATAGATAGATAGATAGAAACACTTAATTGTACACAAAATCAGGAAAAGTAAAAACTACAGGAATAATAACACGATATGTACAAAGGCGGCCTTATCGCTTAAAGTGATCTCTTCCTGGCAACCTCTGAAGTTAATTGGACATTAAAGAGACAGTATACTATACTATTTAAGTCTAATTATATCACGTTATGCTTGCGTGTGTGAGTAATGTGAGTATGCTCGTATTTTATTGCTTTAGAATAAGACGTCACTAGACATACTAAGGTATCCAAAATTTTAAGGACAATTGATCCAACACGAGGATTTCAGGGAAGAGTTGAACACTCTAACTCTCGCTCATTGCATACGGCTCTGGTGCATATCACAGCGAAACAACTACCCTTAAAACCGAGAAAGTGCGAGTTGTCACCAGTAAAATGAAATCCTTTCCACAAATTGCCTCTACATGTTCCGTCACCCATGAATAAAGTGTATGAGAGTTAGTCTTCATAAGCCGGGTATCTGTCGCCGCCAGATGTGATGTTTTTGACATGTCCATTGGACTGTAATGTAATGATGCGCATTATCTACGTGCAACCGAGAGCTCTCACTCGGTTCGTTATTTTAACGGTCATTATGATATTTTTTTAAAGGATACTGGTCATAAAAGGGTACGGTGTGGACGGGAAAGTATTAGAAGAACTAAAAAGCATGGATTTTTTAAAATCTTCGTATGAATTAAATTTAGTATACCGCTCATAACAATTAACTTTTTATAGGAGTTGAAACAGTCGTCAGCTTACGTAGTGTTACTCTGAGTTTTACTTAGCTTGATTTTATTTCAGAAGATGCTGATAGGTGTTAACTGTTGAAATCCCTCACATTGCAAAACACAAAATTATAGATTTCCCTTCAGGGAAACCAAATACCATTCTGGTGCTTACAATGTTTAGAGCGGCTGGTAATTTCGCTTGTAACGAAACAGAAAGTTTTGATTTCTAGCACTTTATAGAAGCACAAGATGCTGAACACCACCCACGTTTAAATAACCTTATAGAGGCGATAAAAGTAATTAAGATTATATTCATTGTAATGATAATATGCAATGTAAAAAACCTGTAAATGATTTACCTGAGTTAAAGTTATCACATGTGGTTACAGTGAATACTTGCATAAATGCGCATGAATTTTCTAAAATTTTAGATAATGTTTCCATTTTTGACGTTCATGTCATCGTGACAGATTGACGACTTTCGAGGGTGGAATGACTCTGCACAGTCAGCCTGGGGTGCCCGTAGTGCACCATTGACCAGTCATCTGCACCATTGACCATTGACCAGTCATCTGCACCATTGACCAGCACCATTGATGGTGCAAATGGTACTACTATGTACCGTTAGCACCACTGCGGCATCATTAATGGTGCATATCGCACTACTATGTGTCGTTTGCACCACTGCGGTACCATTAATGGTGCATATCGCACTACTATGTGTCGTTTGCACCACTGAGGTACCATTAACAGTAACCATTACCAGTAACCACTCCTTTAATTAAAAAAATCAGTGGCAGCCCTTATACTCTTTGCCACCATTTTGTAATACTGATAACGGGGTCTAGTTAGAAAACGTTCAGCAACTTTTTAACTAAATGTCTTTGGCGATGGTGCCCACTTACCATGAGGTAGCTCATTTGCATGACTATTCTCCTTAAGCAAAGATTTTTTTCTAAAATGTCTAGGGTTTAACGAAATCCCGAAAGTAAGCCAAAAAGAAAAAAAAACGTAAAACGTTTCTGTGTATTTTTTTTTTTTTTTTCTGTGCAATAAAGAGACTACAAACAAACAAACGTAAAAACGTAAACGTACGTACGTACGTTTAAGAAAAAACTTAAGAACTACGTTCTCGCTGCCCAGAAATCAGACACAGTACACTTTTTATATTAGGTTATTTTATTTTTATTTTATTTAAAAAAATTTAAGTATATATTTTTATATTATTTTCTACAACACATACCATATCCGCTTCCCATTGGAATGACGAGCCGCACAATGTACAGACACTCACTATGTATTTCTATCCCTTTTCTTTCCAGTTTTAATTGTTATCTTTTTCATCTTTAGGTATTTATTTAATTGTAGTTTTATTATTTATACTTTTAATATATTTTTGTTTTAGTCCCTGACTGCCGTTTCGCCCGCGATGCCTTCGTCCGGGCACAGCTGAAAACCAGCGCTGCGGTTCTGCCATACCGGTCGGACCGCAGCACATGCTGAGCATGTGCCCTTTTAATATTGCATTGTTTTTATTTTATTTTTACCAATATTGTTTTAAGTTTAATAATGTGTGCAATGTTAACTAAATGTTTTTTTCTTTTTTTTTTCTTTCTTTAAAAGGGGTTTTCAGAATCGATAACTGAATAGCTTATGTTCTTGTTTACGAAATTTAAAAAAAATACTTTCCGTATAATAATAAGTTAGCTGATCGTAGGTCGTAGGTAAAGTCGTAGAACAGAAGATTTTCAATCGATACTGGAATACACTTTTGGCTTGAACCATTGTAAGATATTTTTTTCCATTATTTAAATATATTTTTTAAATAAATTACATATCTTAAAACATAATACTGGCATAAGCCTCAGGGCTTGTGCGGCAGTAAAGAATCGGTCGTACGTACCTATTTACTATTTCCAAAAGTAGACAATAAAATACAAATACTTAAATTAATTAAGGAATTAACGGAGTTATTCGATAGTCGTAATTCCGACGCTAAAATGGCGATGGGCGGGACACTTGGTTAGACGTGGTGATGGTCGGTGGACCAGAGCCCTCACTGAGTGGTGGCCAAGGTTGGGGAAAAGAGGAGTAGGTCGTCCAGCAGCCAGATGGGCGGATGACATCACCAAAGTCGCATCGAAGACCTGGATGCGACTAGCACAGGATCGTATAGGGTGGCACAAAAGAGAGGAGGCTTATACCCTGCAGTGGGACGACATGGGCTGATGATGATGATGATGAAATGCGAGGCGCAGTAGGCATAGTAATGCGTCGATTTGAACCCTGTAGATATTATTTAGTACTTAGATACATTTCGAAAAGGTAGGCATGAACTAGTACGATAAAAAGCGAAATGTGTTTCCCATGTCCAGGCAATCACATAACGATGAAGATTGATTACTGACAGTAACAGGAATGATATCATAACCGATATTTTTATAATAACGTAACATAATATGTAGGCATCTGCTATACGAGTGTATTAAACAATAATTGCATGTGTAAAGTTATCACTTCCTAGTTGATTTTATGTACCTATAGTGGGTACATAAAATCAGACTAAAACCTATAGCTTGATGTATCTTCCACTGTACCTACAAAGGAATTTCAGTGGAAAATCAATAGTAAACTAATGTCTTTAAAATTAATAGCAAACAAGTGGTTTGCAGTCTGACGTTTGGGATCACAATTTCCGTTTACTACACTCCAGTAAGTACTACATTTGAAATTCCACAATTTCTAGTTTAGGATCCGGCCAGACCGTATAGCTTAACTACCTACCACCGAAATGGAGTTGAGACTTCATTACACGCCTAGATTATTGCGCATGTCTCATTTGTAGGTATAGATATGCGAGGGAAGTGCTTATATCACATGGATTTACCAATTATGCACATGAACTGTGTGATGATGCATATTCGTCAAAATACTAAAAAAATACTTACCATCTTAAATAAAAAATATCACTGATATTGGCGAACTAGGCCCATTTTTAACCCCCGACCGATTGAGGGAGGGCGTGTTATAAGTTTGACACGTTTGTCTGTTTGTCTCTCTGTTAATCTGTGGCATCATAACTTGACAAGGGCTGATCAGATTTTGCCGAGAATGTTCTTAGAGTTCTGATAATCTGGATCAGTGGTTTCCAAGATCTCGGAGAATCTTTGATGTCAGATGGGATCTTTGAAATGGTAATAGCTAGATGGTTCGAATTTGAGCTCAAATAATCAGGTTCATGGTGCGTTTCCGACATCTGGAAATTTGAGGATCTGGTGATGACCAGGAAAAAGTAGGTAGACTTCAGTTTCGTAATATGAAACTTGAAGAATTGGAAGATTATCAGCCCGTCGAAACAATAATAGTTAGATGGGGTCTTCTTGAACTAAAGTCGATGGGAACCCTGAAAAATATCAAGAGAAAAAATATATTTAAAGATGGCGGCCAAAAAATAAATTGAACTGATGTGGAGCTAGGAATTTTATGTTAGCCACGGCGAAGCCGAAGGCCGAGTTCCGTGTAGGGCAAATCCCGGAGCGCACCCCCGCCTTCAGGCGCCGCCTGGTCTAATATGTTGAATGTTGATAGCCATGTCAGATGAAAATTGGATCAGTGGTTCTAAGATCTTGGAGTTTGATGGGATCTCTGGAACAGTAACAGTTAGGTGGTTCGAGTTCGAGCTTAAATGTTTATGACTCTGGTGACCTTCCCACATCTGAAACCTTGAGGATCCAATGAAGGCTAGGTAAAAGTAAGGGGATCTCCACAATGGTACGTCGGGGGTTTTTTAAATTTTTAATTTAGAGTTATTGAGCAAGTGTAACTATATGTTTTTTCTACTCTCATTTGGTAATATGTTCAATATGATACCACAATCAGCAACACAAACTACTTCATTCCTAAGGGTCGTTACGTAATGAACGTCGCTGTGTTGTAATATTGATTACGACACCGCGAACCTACATTAAGATACCGTGAACTCAACTAAGTACCAAGTAAATTTATTAATAGTTTAGTGAAAATTGCTACAAAATTAGTATTTTAAGGAAAAAAAATTGTCACGTTAATAAAACAAAATATTTTAATGCCGACAACACGATACGACAACTTGAACCACGCACTGTTGTCGACGGAGTTTTGACGAGCTGTCATGGCGTGATGGGCGCTTCACAATAGTTTGTATTTTCAATTATTTAGGTATTTCATGCTCGTAGAAAAAGTATTGTATGCAACTGCACTTAATTAGCTATTGTAAAATTCGTTTTTTTCTATTTTGATACCGCTACGCTCGTATCAAAACCTATTAACTCATTTTTCAATGGCTGTAATTACGTGTTTATTGAATGAACTTTTATTTTATAATCTTGTCTCTTTATTTACAGCTCGAGACCATGATGTCGGAAACTAACAACTCAATTTACGATGACAACTTCACGGACAGCGACTACACTCCTTACGAGGACCGATTGGAGACCTACCTGGTCCCAGTGCTGTTTGCCATCATCTTCATCGTCGGCGTGTTGGGCAACGGGACTCTGGTCATTGTCTACATCAGGCATCGGGGCATGAGGAATGCTCCTAACACGTAAGTCATTTCATTATGAAGAATCAATACTTAGGTTTCCCAAGGCGCCCCAGATAGCGCTGGCGCGATGAAGTGGAGAAGGACCTGTGATGGCTTCAACCTAAAAAGCATAGTGAGCGTAACCGAGCTTCCGTCGCGTAATTTCGGTATAGTGTGTTGCCATGCTAAAGCGTTTGAAGCTCTCACAGGTTTCCCCACTTCATCGCGTCAGCGGTATCTGCATGGGGCGTCCGACCAGAGTAAGGAGTTACTGCATTATCCTCTTCCATCCTAGCGATAATATGATGCAGTCATTGGAGATGGGCTGCTTCTCCAATAGGGTATTTCACTAATTTTTTTTATTGCATCAATGAACTTACATGGACATCCTGAAGATGGATCTGAAATCCGTTTATCGATATCTCAACTAACACCAGCTAAAGTTAGTAGTGGGGGGATGCTCGGTCCCTTTCTAGCGAAACAGTCCTTATTATGTGGCCAAGGACCTGCTTGTATGGCGCTACAAAACAGTGACGTCACAATTATCTATTGCCGTCTCTTTCTACCATTTGATTTTTGATTGCCTGTAGCTATTTTATTTTTCAACGGATTTTAATTCTGTTTTCACATTTGACCATCAATTTATGTCTTTAATATTTGATACTTGTCAAATAGCCTATTATATACAATACTTACAATAAAATAATATTACTTACACTAACTGTAAACACAGAAAGAATTATTTGCTTCGCTTATTTTCTTTCCATAAAATTGATCGGATATCTAAGGCCAATCAAACACGGGCGACGCATGTCGGAGCGACGCTTTGTTATTGAGATCTTAGCGTCGTTAGTGATTTTTTTTGTACCACAGGCAAATTAGGCAAAGTCCCACACCCCCAAACGTGACACACAAATCTGTCAATCTGACAATCAGACTTCAAATAAATCAAAATTTATTTGAAGTCATTTGATTTATTTCGAATCTTGGTGCAATGAGTTTTTGTTGTAATTTCTAGACATTCGACATATAGGAATGTGTCAAACAAGCTAACAAAGGTTTGTTTACCAAATATTGTGTTTTCAATCTCGAGCAAGGATTATATTATAATTAAATTATTTGTAAAAAGTTTGTTGTGAAAGTACACTTCATAATGAATTAACTAGGTATTAACCTATATCTGATGCAAAATTTAGTAGGTATCCAAATAGTCCTAGAAATTATGCAGCACCAGCGCCCTTCGTCATTAGGGAAATCTAGTTTTAATCCGGTTTTGGTGAGTTTGTTAGCACTTCTAATGGCCGCCACCCCAATTCAAGCTTTCTCTGTGGAGATAGAGTCACGTTTTGATCGGCAAATACCCTATCTACTCTAAAGGTATAAAAGGACACGCCATGCTATAGGTCGATTATCTAAAGCTGGAATGTTCACAGTACTCACACCAATGCAATTTCATTATACAGTATGTAGCAATTAGTTCGGTGGGCTATGTATAAAACATTATACACAATTTCACGTGATTGTCCTCTTAAAGTTTTGCATGATCCAATTGTTTCAGAAGACATTGTATTCTAACCTCAAAATAAACAATATTTACAATAATGCGCGTCGGTCGGATGACTGAGCGCTAACCGGTTTAAACTTGTAAACATCAGACTGTATTTCTTAAAAGTAGTAAGAACAAAACAATAACAATCTCAGTCACGCTCATAAGTTTGCTACGCGACGAGTGAGACAGTGAGACTTTTCATGTTGCGTATGCAGTGTGACGTCATGCGGCGTGCTTATTCACAGACACTACACAAACGCAATGTGGGAATGTGTTGTACGTGCCAGCTTTAGATAATCGACCTGTGTACTTTGTGGAAGCCTGTCGTAATAAGTTACAGCTACTAAGCACCTAATGAAGCTACCTTGTACGAGTACATGCTTGTCTTATTTTACTTTTGGTGTTGAGTGATACACTCTGCTTTTCTTTCCACCTATGAGGAAATCAAAAAAATCTAAATATTTTTATTGTAAGTAACCTTAAAGTAAATTTTTACAACGTCATTTTTTCAACCCTTCCACCGCTTCGTAAGGTGCTATAGCTGAAAGGAAAGCAGCGGCGCAAGAAACTTTCAACAATAACAACAAATATGAGGTGGTTTTAAATATCAGCTCATGAATATATTTATATATACAATGGTATTATATTGTAATTAATTATTGGACAAAGCAAAATTAACATAACGATGAAATACAATGAAATTATCATAGGTTTTCAATTATTTTTCTCGCGATTTCATGGGTAACAGATTATGTACGAGTATTACATTGTTTGCATCAGTTTTAATAGATTCCGGAGTTAATATTTCGTTTTCACTACTTGAAGAACACATAATTTCGAAATAATATATTAATAATAAAACCACCTTGAACAGATTAAGATGTAGTTCGCGCGCGTTTCTCATTTGTTTTATAAATACCGCGCCAGCCAGCCAGTTTCATTTTCCATACAATATTTTCCTTCTATCTCTTTGGTCGCGGTGTACAAACTCATGTTCCAAATTCAGACCACCTTTCTTCCCTGTTTGAAAGTCTCTTACAGAAATTACCTATTTTGATTCCCCTTTTTGAAGAGCCAATAAGCGCTTTTCGAATAGGTGGAATGAAAAAGTATTTATTGGCGGAAAAATATGGACTGGAAAATACAAGTAAAGCGCATCCTGTGGCCAAGATATCGCTAGGTAGAAGATTCTTCTTCTACCTAGAAGAAGAAGAAGATAAGTATGAACTGTCACAATTTGTTTAAATCGATAGTTTGAGTCCTCAAATTAATATATGCTGAATTTGTATACAAAGCCATTCGTCATTGTCTCTCATATAGGATGCAATCAAAGGTAGATAGATACTGCGATAGAGCATGAAACCGCAGAACCAGAACCGCAAAGCCGTTGGAATGGAACATGCTAATTCTAAAGTCCTCTATTCCCTTAACTAGTTTAAAGTGCTTTTTGCTTGTAATTAATTAATTACAAGCAAAAAGCACTTTAAACTAGTTAAGGGATTAAAAACAGTCAAAGAGTTACAAGACAGCAATGAAAAACTGTGATAATCATAATTTCAATACCAGAAACAAAAACAAACTTGCAGTCCCACGTTTTAGACTTAGTAAAGTAAACACATCATTATGGGTCACTGTGTACGATTATAATAAGATACCTGATACTGTAATAAATATGACAGAGAAAAAAAATTAAGACCCACATAAAACAGACCTTATGTAAAAAGGGTTATTATAAAATAAATAACTAGTTACGTAAATGATAAAGAGGCTTGATCCTAATTTCAGCTCCAGCTCTGCACATTGTGTATATGATTGTATTCATAATTATTGTAAGATATATTTATTTCAAAAGATGTTCTGCTGAAAGTTTCTCGCGCCGCTTCTTTCCTTTCAGTTACAGCACCTTACGAAGCGGTGGTAGAGAAAAAAAAATGACGTTGTAAAAATAAGGAATTTACAATAAAAACATTTTGATTTGATTTGACAATTGAATAAATCAGAGCGTAGAAAGCTAGAGGTACGTAAGTAGATAGTTTCAGATAGCATCTGACTGATAGTACAGTATGTATTTATAAACTGAAGTATGCATTAAACACATTTTTAACCTATTTTATATTACCTTTAGGTACTCATATAAAATGATAAATCCTGACTATCATTTTTATTTAAATGAATAGGTGATTATAAAAATAGATCAATCTAACAAACAGGATTCCTTGTCTTGGTCAAAGTAAAAAGAAACTTAATTAATCTTATTTTGTTACCGTAACGTCACATCTTCTCGTCACATCTTCTCTTCGCCCATACCTCAATGTCTAAAGACAAAAGACTTTAACCAGTGCGTCCTACCAGTAATGACCTACGGCGTCGAAACGTGGACACTGACGATGCGACTGGTTCACAAATTGAAAGTCGCTCAGCGTGCTATGGAAAGAGCTATGCTCGGAGTATCTGCTGGATCGAATCCGAAATGAGGAGATCCGGCATAGAACAAAAGTTATCGACATAGCTTATAAGATTAGCAAGTTGAAGTGGCAGTGGGCCGGTCACATCTGTCGCAGAACCGACAACCGCGTAGACGAGTTCTGGAGTGGAGACCGCGTTTGGCCAAACGTACTGTGGGACGCCCCCCTGCTAGATGGTGCGACGATCTGCGCAAGGTGGCAGACAGCGACTGGATGAGAAGAGCCGAAAATCGGGCTCAATGGCGCGCCCTGGGAGAGGCCTATGTCCAGCAGTGAACTAGAGTAGGCTGCTGATGACTCGTAGCTTCCGGGATTTGTAACTGTGTAGATACCGATTCGCCAATCCTTATGTCAATCTCAATCGAATACTAATACGAAACAAACAAGATCGTAAAACAGATCGATAGACAATGGGGACGTTGAAGATGTAAAACGGGATCAAATTTAACCTCGGTGAAATGTTATTGGAGTTTTCTTTATAAACAGTTTAGTTTGAACAGCGTTCGCCTTTTAGTTGTCGATATTAGGTATGTCAAGAAGAATGATCAAATCAAATGAGCTGAAACAGCGAGTGTAATTCAATTTGAGGAAATCGTAAAACGAGGAATTTCTTTAGCCCTCGTTTCGGTTTATAAACTTTGTAAAATAATCTTAATCTGAAATTGGAACACTGTCTCCAGTTTCTAGCGGTACTTGTACAGAAGGGCGTTACGCTAGTAAAGTACGGCTTGTTTTACCTACTGAGTAACTTCATATTTTACCTAACATAAGTACTTACATTATGTTTGAATTCTAAATTTGTTATCTTGGAGGCAACAATTGTTTGAATAACATTAGAACCGCTATCTAATGTGGCAATAACTAAACTTAAATTATAATTTTAGTACACGTTTAATGCTTTAAAACATTTAGAAACAACATTTTCACCGCACTGAGTGACAACATAAGACGAGTTATTATTAAATCTTATGGTAATACCGTGTCTCTTTGAACGTTATGAAAGGGAAATTCTGTATAACCTGAAAACCGCAGACCTCACCGTTTACTTGTAAACGGTTCACGCTCAGGGCTCGAGGCGGTGCCGGTGATGACGTAGCAAGGGACACTGGCGCCCCAGGGCGACATTCCGATTTTGCACCCTAAAAGTTTGAGACAGCGCCACGCTGGTGACATCAAAGTAATCATTTGGTCGTAGCTAACTTAGAGTCTGAATAAATTATGACTCTTTACGTATCTTTAACAGAATCCCTAACTTAAATACAGAAATAAACATTGGACGTACAGCAAGGAAATTACACTCTTGTATCCCCATACAATATGTTTATTTCTGTATTAAAGTTATATTTCAATTTCCTCACGTATGATTCATGGACGTATCAGACTAGGGAAAACTGCAAATGAATCACATTATGATTCATGTAACAAAGTCTTTAGGCAATTTATAAATACGCATTCTTATCATTTACAGCCTATTTCTAGTCGTTTGCTGAATATTCTCAGACTTCAGCTCTTCGCAAGAAGTCACACTGACATAAAGAA
This sequence comes from Hofmannophila pseudospretella, assembly GCA_947369225.1. Classification (NCBI taxonomy): domain Eukaryota; kingdom Metazoa; phylum Arthropoda; class Insecta; order Lepidoptera; family Oecophoridae; genus Hofmannophila; species Hofmannophila pseudospretella. Next base: position 4,764,877 of record OX376326.1, read on the forward strand.
CTAGGTACTTCGGTTACAAGTATTTCAGAAATAACAATTTTTTTTCGTGTCATTTTATTTGTACGAGTAATTATAGAAAGTGGTTTACTTCGTATACTGTAAATGTGGCTTTAGTTACATGTTAACATAGTTTTGAAGTCCCATTTTTCACGTTACAAGTAGACAAAGATCTAGTTTTTTTATTTACGACTAACGCGTTTCACCTCAATCTTACCTGGTGCAAGTAAGTGACGATGACGCCGTAGATTGAGCACACGGACTTAGTGCGAATAGTTACTGGCTGTTCTGTAATTGTAAATTTTATTTGCCTAATCACGGCCTCCACTAAGAGACTAAGAACTCCTTTGTCCCAATGGTTGTCGGTTCTTCTTGGTTACAAATAATATTAAATGATAAAAATCTCTTCGCTGATTGCGCCCCCTGATGCGTGCCCCTGATACCGGTGCTCGGCAGTTTCAGCCGGTTTTTGTGTGAAGTACAAAGGAACGCCATTAGTACATTGCAGTCTGCACGTACAGTGAGCACCCATCATAACTCGTGGCTCCGTCAGGTGCTAGATTTTTTTTTGCATACCTTTACGTTTTGCAAGCAAGTCGAGCAACTACAGTCTGTGAACGTTTTCAAATGAAAAAACAACTTAAATCGTTCTAATCTCAAACAGATAAATAATGTGTAAATTGATTGGTATGAGCAATGCGCATATAGAGTTATGCGCAACTGAACCTATAATTACTAATGTTTCTATCTAGGTAAAAGATTGTCTTTATTTAGTCTTTTTAGGTCGATCTCCTATTTAATATAGGAGATTACGACAGGAGGAAAGTGACATTTATTACTAAACTATAATATGAATATTCATAATTCATAGCAGAAAAGGACTAATTATTACTTACCTTACCTAAACGGTCTCTAATAATTTTATTTTAGGTAATTCATCAACAAGGTCTGTGAATAACATTACACAGATAATAAATTAATCACCACAATTTAAAAGATAGTTTATGAAGTTAGAATGTTTACTTAATTTCTTATTATTTAAAAGAAATAAATTGACTGATTAAATGTTTCTTCACACATCTGAAATAATTTTAATCAATCGTTGATCATATTAAATAGTTAGATTATATCAGCCGACAGATGGAGCTGTACGTTTCAACTTTCCGACTAACTTACATTTGCAGTTGAACTGGGCACTTTAGTATGGAAATATCACTTTCACAACTGCAAAATAAACTTGGTAATTTTGCAACGCGGTTTTAAGTTCTTCCATGGTTTAGTGACTTCACCAGGCACCTGCTTGTCGGTTATCGCTTCTCGGCCTTTTGGCTAAGATCAAAGTGTAGTATCTGTTCTTTTCAGCTTAATATCTGAAAGTTCCCTCACTGAGGGACCAGTATATTAAACTGATTTTTGTATCCAGACGGGATGTTCGGGGCTCGCTCCACTCCCGTCGCGGGTCGGCCCGGCATTGCAGTGCCGCTGGGATCGGCCCACATAAAATATTTGAAACTATTGAAGAAAAGAAACGGATACTCGTATATATCCGTATTTTCTCAATATCTCATAATCATAAATAAATCTGAATAACTGTTATTTTAAAGACGAAAAATGTTAATATTATTTCTCAGAACCCTCCTCGGTGCGCGAGCACGCCTTGCACTTGGCCGGTTTTTTAAAATAAGGCAACTACTGATAATTTTTTTATTCTTATAGTTCAATCAATCTGTTCGATTGAACTGTTGGGACAAAAACTTCAAACTAGTTCAATTGAACTACTGGGAACAGACGAAAACAATGCTTTGCTTGCCTTACATGTTGTTTTGGTGTTTAACTGTAAACCAATGTAAAGTAAAGACTGAATAAATGAATTGAATTAAATTGCCTTGTCTGACAAACGACAAATCAGGTAGTCTTTACTTTATCAATTTCTCTAATTTTCAATTTAACTTTGGTCATTTTATCAAAAAAGTCCAATACGACGCAAAATGTCCAGCTAAGTACTAATATCAGTAATTTTGTGTGTGGGGAAGGGTGGGGCACTACCATAATGTGAACACAATGCAACCTCATACAAATTCCATACAATAACGTCAACAGGTTTATTATTTTATGTACCAAAATAGTTTGTTGTTTAAACAGTTGTTTTGTCGGTCAATTAATTGATCACTAAACGTTGTTCCCCAGGTACATATTCTCTTTAGCGCTGGCAGATCTGCTGGTGATCCTCATCTGCGTACCCTTCGTCTCCATCATCTACACCCTGGAGTCGTGGCCGTGGGGAGAGCTCATCTGCAGGATCTCCGAGGCTGCGAAGGATGTCAGCATTGGAGTATCAGTTTTTACCCTGACAGCATTATCAGCTGAACGCTACTGCGCTATTGTGAATCCTTTCAGGAAACTTCAGGTGGGTACTTAAGTATATATGTACTTTGGTTCTTAAAGCAAAGGTATTTAAGTCAAATCATCTTAGGTGGAGTCAGGATAGGTTAAAACAGGGGTTCCCAAAGTGTGCGCGGCGGCGCCCCGGGGACCCGTCGTGGAGAGTAAAAAGGGGCGCCGCGAGGCACATCTGTTTTCTCTTATCCGGAAACTAAAATTTAAAGATATTTGTTAAATAAACAAGTCGACATTTCAAGTGAGAGTAAGTACCAATCATCTTTTTCTGTTACTGTATTTCATATTTTTCTCTGAATTTTAACATATTCTTGTGTTCGTGAAACGAACGTCTCGCGAGGGGCCTGAGGCGGTGGCAGGGGACGGGATGTCAGAAATTTAAATAGGACGACGAAGTGTCACCTCTGAACCGACACGGGAAGAGTGTGCAACGTTTTCTCTATAACCGAGTTGCTAATTATACGTTTTTTGTACTAGGTTTAAGACCTCAAGAATTTCATCTTAATTAAATAAGTATTTACCAGCATACAGTCATATTCATTCAACCAACGGATCCCATGGTCGACATCTATGAGGACGTTGGCTACACTTGTGTTGACACACAATAAAAGAAAATCAGTTCGCGGCGCACTTACAGATTTAGTATTTTGTCCTGTAAACCTGTAAGTGCGTCGCGAACTGAAAAGTTCGGGAACCCCTGGGTTAAGATGTAATTTTTATTGTATAGGTATGGCGATAGGCTCGCCACCTATCACGTTTATCCACCAAATCTTACGACGAAAAGTGGGAACTACTATGACGAAGGTGGTTTCCCTGTCTACCCCCTCGGGGATTATGGACGTGAGAGTTATGCTATGCTATTATTGTATAAGGAGAGCAGACGAGCAATCGGGTCACTTCATGGTAAGTGGTCTGGTCACAGTCGCCTATCTCTAATAGCATTATAATAAGGTGGTAATTAGTACCTCATTTTTGTTGGTCTGCTAACTTTAAGGGTCTTAGATGGAGTCCTCATGTGCCGGTAATTACGCTGGCTATTTTACCCTCCAAACCGTAAAGCCAGCATCATTGGCTTCACCGCAGAAATAGCTCCTCTCCAGGCTGACTCTGCACAGACAGTCTTACATAACTGTAACTGTTAGTTGTTGTTTTTTTTTTTATTAAATATGGAGAGCAGACGAGCAAACGGGCCACCAGATGGTAAGTGGTCACCGTCACCCATAGACATATCACCTCTCTGTATTAATGTTGGAGGGTTTTTGATGCGCTACAAACCTTGAGGACTAAGATGGATTGCCTCATGTGGCGGAAATTACGCTGGCTCTCTTACCCTTCAAACCGAAACACAGAAATGCAAGCATTTCTGCTTCACGGCAGAAATAGATAAGAGGGTGGTACCACCCCAGGCGATCCTTCACTTTAGGATCTACCACTACTCCTTCACTTTAGGATCTACCACTACTTTTATTCGTACCTACTGCTATTAATTAAGATTCCAAAGTCATCAAGTTTTATATATTATATTTGTGCAATATTTTACTGATAATAATATACTGTCAATCATGATACTTTTCAAGTTCTACAAAAATCCGTGCACAATTTTAATAACATCACTAAATGTAACTAAACTTTGGCCGAATATATTTTCTCCTGTATTTTTTTATTGCTACAAAGAAAATTCGTTATTCATTATCATTGTAATAAACTGCCAGAGCTCAGGCAAAGCCTTTTTCTCAGTATTTCATATTCATCCCCACAATAAAACACTTCGTTTTTTCCAAGGACAATGAAACTTGTATTATTAGTACCTACACTACATATACCTTCATTTACTAAACTTGTATACTTACTTACTTATTTCTTGTGTACCTTTTAAGATAAAAAGGTCTTCAATTCAAATATTTATGTTTTAGGATTGTATTATAATAATGAAGTTGCGAGGGCAATATAAAAGTTCTTTAGGCAACAAAAGGTAGCTAAATTAGTATATATTATTGGAATTGGGTTGTTTGTTTTTGTGTTGGGTTAACTATTGGTTTTCTAATGAAAAAGTAAATAAATTCGACATTTCTCTTAGCTTTTCTTTTTCCTCTCTATCGTCACGCTTATCTTCTTCATTCGTTCTGATATTATGCTATCATCAATATTTTTAGGTCACTATCAATCACTTACTTTTTACCTTACTTCTTCACTATTGGTTACTTTATGGTACCAGTTTTTGAAATGATATTGTCTCACCCGATGGTTACAATGACGAGTGTGTAAAGAAAAGATAATGCTTCAAAGAGAGTATAAGTTAAGTTCTACAAACGTGTAACAACTAACTAATATATATAATTTAACTTGTGGCTAACTGTTGCCGTTCCAGAGATTCTATCTGATATCAAACATACTTGAAGATCTTGGAAACCCCTGCCTGATACAATTAATAATAGGGCTAAGAACACTGTCGTCAAAATTCTCTGTTTAATAAAAATCCACGTTCAAATCGGATCATCAGTTGTTGAGTTATGATACATGTTACACGTTATGATACATGTTACACGTTATGATACATGTTACACGTTATGATACATGTTACACGTTTAGGTTCCTACCTATGCACATCATTTTTATAATTAATCAATAGATTAAGTTAGATAATATAACTAAGCATAAGAAATTTTTGTCAAACGTGACGGTCTAAATGTAACGTATTTGTTACTTGGAATAAACTATTTTGAACTTTGATAATGACACAGACAAATAGACATAAAGACAAACATACTTTCGTGTCAAACTTACCCCTTCCGTTTGGTCGGGAGTTAAAAAGTAAGTATGTACTTATAGATAAGTAGCAGTCTCACTTACGGAGGTCCATGAGGGAAAAACGACTCTCTCTTACAGAGGTTTCTGTTTCTCGCTAATAGAGGATTTGGGAGCTTAAAATGACGGGTCCTGGCTATTACTCTCACTTATAGAGTTTTCTCACTTATCCAGTTCTCACTTACCCAGGTTTGACTGTACTTATCTTGTTATTTTATTGCTTTTTTTTTTCAATACTTTTATTGTGACGTATTTATTCCCTGTCAAATTACTTTAGATCTCTTGGTTCAGTGACATTTTCAACATCTTGTTAAAGTTCTTTTATCGTTAATGAATTCCATTGAGCTCGAACGAAAAAAGGAAGTGTTTGCGTTGAGAGGCTAAGAAAGAAACGTTTTTATTTTATGTTATTTAATAAGAAGGACGGTGAGTAATGGAAATTTACGTTTACAGACAGAATAATTATTTCTCCTTTCCTTTTGATAATTGATTTGTACAATGTACTCTAGAAATAAACGTCTAATTCTGATTTAATCACCTGAAAAATTCGAGAGGCGTAGACAGACACCTTTTATAATGTAATCATTCTGAACCCCGGGTTTGGTAAACTCGATTTTTAACTCGATGTTAAGTACAATCAATTTTCCTTTTAGAAAAGTGCGTAATCCAAATGGTGACAAATGGTGAGCTATTACTTATTTGTATGGAAATATCGAGCTTATTATGTCGGCTTGTGTTTGGGTTTTTCATAGTCGCTTTTGTAATATATTTTTTATAAGCTTCGCGTCAGTCGGGAACTTATATGACCGGATATTCTGGATAAAAACTTTGATACCTAATTTCATATAATTCTATAGACCTCCCAGTTACCTACTTTCTTCAAACAGTAACACAGCAATGCCCCAACTTTCCCCGACTTCCAAGATACAGGTTTCGACCTAGTTTGTAAGTCGGAGGTCCTATTATTATGCCTTGTAATAAGTGAATAAACTTTTCATTTTAATGCCAGCATTGCTTCGTTACGGGAGAAATACGTAAAAGAGTTGGTACCACTCCAGCCTGACTCTGAAAAGAGTCATGCCACCTTCTATGCACAGCGTCATACCTTATTGTAAGTAATATGTATTTTGTCAATGCTCATCAAATACAGTGAGAAATCTGAACTTAATTGGAGAGCAAAGTGAAGAAAAGCAAATGAAATTATTCCGTTGCCTGATCGAGTGATCACTTCGTTTACTAAACGAAACAGAACGTTTTTCACTAATTGATTCAGTTGAACAGCTGTGGGAGCTCGTTAGTAGTTCTATCGGACGGAGTCTTTTCACCAAAAGTAGCGAATGAATTTACATTGTACTTTTATTGCTGGAAAAGAATCAGTTCACCTCATAAGCGCTTTTTACACTAACTATTAAGTCATTCAGAAACACTATATTAAATTCAGTCTCTCTGAATGAGTTACTGTCAGTTTTACGAGACATCTGTAAAGTTAAGTCTTCACTCAAATACATGCTATAATCTGTCTATGCTCACACTTAGTCTGTGAATTTCCTAAATTGCAGCAGGATTAATTTTACAAGGTGTAAAAGCATACATAACGAATTTTATTAATAAAATCGATCTTAACCCGAGATACGAGTATATTATTATAAATTATTATAATAAACCTATCGGTTTCGGATTTTCGGCGCTCTTTGGTGTCGGAGGCCAAGATCCACTTCGGGTCGCTGCGCCAGCGGAGTAAGTAAGTATAACAAAACTATTATAGTAGGTGTCATCAGAAAGATATAAGTATGAAAAGATGTGTCGTATTTTTTTCTATTTCTTTCTACAATGATAACATTTCCATATTTTATGATTTACCAATTTTGATATAGGTGAGTGTTTTTCGTAGGTAGGTATATACCTACTCCTGCAGTATAGCACTGCAGGAGTAGGTATATACCTACCTAACACTAATCTTTATTGTAAATACCACCCCACGGAGAGCCTTAAATGTGTGTCAAAGTCCAACCGAATAAAAGGACCTCAGACAGTTTAACAACTACAAAGGTTCACTATTTTATAGCCAAAAGACACAACATTACGAACCAAAACACAGCATGGTTTTGCGTAGGAGTTTTAAGACGTTATAGTCCAGAAGTCGACTGTTGGAAAGCTCGCGTAAATGGAATAGAATAGAAAATCCTTTATTAATAGACCATATAGGTACATATAGGTACAAAACATATGTATGAAATATCACAAGATGAGTAAGATTCTAACTTGACCAAATTTTCCATTCTAGCAAGTTATAAGAGTAGTAAACATATGATATTATCATATGATAAAAGGGCCAAGTTCATCTGAGTGTCGCTAGATGTATAGATACCTATACCTCTACCGACGCTGGTTTTTAACTTGACCCAACTATAAATATTGAAATATTATTGCAGAATGAAACACGAGTAGTGACTGTAATCTAAAATCTCTGTTTAATGAAACAGGAATTTTTTAATTAAACTCGAGCCAACGAGACGTGATAAAAATCGTAAACACTCCGATCTTTATCGTTACGATTGTGAGCGATTAGAATCTCTGTCCTTTTCGGTCGGGTCGCTTGCGTCTAATTTCCAGAATATCTAGTCTGTCTGATAGGTCTAATTCCCCCAATGTCAAATTCCTCCAGTGTCTAATTCCTCCAATGTCTAATTCCTCCAATGTCAAATTCCCCCAATGTCTAATTCCCCCAGTGTCTAATTCTCTCAATGTCAACTTATTTCGACTACTTGAATTTACTTTGACTTACTTACTTCTACTGACTTACTTCGACTGACTTATTTCGATTAACTTGGTCTGACTGTTGTTGTAAGTCGAAGTAAGTCTAACCAGATACTACGACAGTAAGTCGAAGTATGTCGAAGTAAGTCAAAGTAAGTAGAAATAAGTCCAAGTAAAAAGAAGAAAGTCCACGTAATAAATAAATTTTATTCTTCAATTTTGTAACTTATTTAACTACTCAGACATAAACATAGTTGACAGTTTAGTCTTTGTTTTCCTTTTTTTACAGTTTGTAAATACCATAGATAGTTTTGTGATAAATGTTACCGATTCATCAGGACCTAAGGCAAAACGTGGTTGTACTTCTCCAGAGCTTTCAATCAGCTGCCTTGCCGCATTCAACTGCAGTCTAGTACTGCCCTTGACGTGTACCTATGTATGCTTGTCGTAACACATTACGAGAATATCATAGATTAAAAATGAAAAACCTCAGACCCCTGATGGACATGAACTCGCACGCGAAAGTAGGTATGCATAATATTACAAGTATTAATGCAAGGCATCATGGGATCTGATGAAGATTTTTACAGTCGCCTCCCGGTGTTACGGGCGGATCACCCTTGCCCCTTATAGGAAATGTCAACTATTTCTCACTTGTACAAGATATATGGGGCCATCAATAGGCGGTGTTAGAGGTGTTTTCGTATCGGTCTGTAACTATATTGATCGATGATGGCGATTTCATTCAGTACGTATATTGTAAGAAATGCTTTTTACGAGGTATCGGTAGATCGATTTATTATAGGATACAAATAGATTCATGTAAAAGCTTTTGGTGAAATGTAACTTATTTTTATTGTATAAGGAGAGCAGAGCAAACCGTAATGGTCACCGTCGCCCTTAGGCTCAATTTACATTGCCACGGAATTGAATGGAAACGAATTTTCGCAACGTAATTGTACATAGCATAATGAATTTTTATGTCAATTGTGTAACATACGTCGCGTTCGTCGTCACGAAAAAAGAGGTTGCGCGTCTTCCTGGGAATCCTTGCGCATTCTCGAGAATTCCCCTAGCTACTTTTCTTTTTTGGCTCGTATTTAGTTTGTATGTTACACAATTGACATAAAGTTCATTGTGCTATGTACAATTACGTTGCGAAAATTCGCTTCCATTCCATTCCGCGGCAATGTAAATTGAGCCTTAGACATCTCACCTCACTATAATGTTATTAGAGGGTTATCGATTTGCTGCTAATCTTCTGGAGTTAAGTGGAGTGCCTCATGTGCCAGTTTTATTACGCTGGCTCTCTTACCCTTCAAACCAAAACGCAGCAATGCAAGAATTGCTGCTATGCGGCAGAAATAAGTAAACTATCTATAATAGAATAACTCTTGCCTAGTAACGTCTCGAAATTCGGTAGAAAAAAAAATAGACGATCATTTGACGAAGAGTAGATTTTTTTGCTGTTGCCGCGAATTTATAGCGCCTCGGGCATGTTTGCTGACGCACGGGTGCCCGACTTTTATGCTGTTGTCAGAGCCAGCGTGGCCTCCTGCTGGGACAGGTTACGTGCCCCTGACAACAGCATACTCCAAGCAGTAAGTGACGACTGAGACAGTCAGATTTTTAAGCATTGGCTTGTACAGAGAAGCGCCAACCGTTGGCTACCTTAGTTTTTGTAGCACAGAACCTATAATAATTTTTTTATTTTTATTTGTATTGCCTTTTTTATCTTGTAATGTTTTATATTGGGTTTTTATGCCTTTTAATAAATAATAATTATTATTATGTTACTCTGTTCAGGGTTCTCGGGCCCTTAGGGGCCCGGTCCTTTGAAAGGCTTGCATGGGGACATGAGTCGCAACACGTAGAGGCCTTTTTTAGAGTATTTACTATAAAATTGTGGGATGGAGTACAGCTATTGGGGTCTGTCTCTGAACATATCCATAAGTATGCATTCAAAGATAGTCCCCATTAGTTGCATAAACTATTGGTAAACTAAGGGGTCATTTATTTTAACTGGAATATTGGGTTGAAAGGTAAGTGGATTGGGTGATCGGGTCTATGTAGGGAGACAACGAACACCTGCCACTATCATATCACTGTCTCTCAAGGTGATGAAAAAATTGACAGGTGGTGACTTTCCGCTTACTGAATAGATGGGCCTCCAAAATAGTCGTCATATGACAACAGGGGAGCAACACCAGTGTAAGCAGCTGAGGGGGTGTAGAGAGGTGTGCTGCAGTTTCACTAAGCGCTCCTCCCGGCTTTATGCCTTTAACACTTCCACCCCCGAGCATATAGCTCTAGCGACTCCACTCTGGACGGCCAATTAAGGTAAGCCAGAGGTGAGAGTCCTGCGTTTTTCCTAACTCTTCTTGATGAACATACAAAGGAGGAACATTTGTCCTAAATCTAACATTACCTATTCAATGAAATCACAACAACCAACAAATGTAATGCTTAATTATAAAGTCAAAGTCATTTAGAGTCGGCTCACGTAGTGGGACTCATTATACGGGCGGCAAACTAGTAAATTCATTGTGGATTTGGACGGAAAACAAACAACAGTACTTGCTCAGAACTGTAACAAATATCTGCATTTCAAAGTGACTTTTGCTTAATAGGAGATACCTCCGGCATTTTCAAAGCAGGTTAAGTTTCCTAGAATCCCTTCCTTTTAAGTATCTGTGATGTGAATGACAAATTTACCTCAAGTTGAATACATACATTTGACATATCAAATTTGTCTAAAATAATATGAATAGGCAGCTGTTGATCCATTATTGAGCAACTGATATGGGTATAAGGGTTTCTCATTGGCTTTATCGTAATTATTACTTTTTGGTGATGGTACAACATGGGTAGCTACCACATTTACCTAGTTCTATCGTAAATCATCAATGCTTCCATTCCTGCGTTCCGGTTTGAAGGTTATTGCACACGTATCACTTCGGCACCTGATCAGCGTCGCCTCAACTCTAGCCGTTCAGTATTCTTTGTAAGATATGAGAGCAAGTATAATTACCGGCACATGAAAAATAAGTGTATACCGATCACTGGTAATCATTCATTAAATCAGAACAGCACTATGGATATTGGTTTATTTCCTAAACCTAAGGTTGCCCAATAAATAGACTAGATAATGGGGATCATGGGTACCATCTTCTGCCTCATCGACACATACCTTCAGTCTTGAATCTAGACCTAATAATCTAGACTCTAGCTAAATTATTAGGTCTTACACCGGCGGTTTTTAATAAAAACAATTCCTTTCAGCTTCGCAAACTGCCTGTGGTCTGCGCCACCTTCATCTGGGCAGCGGCGCTTATCTTCGCGACTCCAGCTGCCGTATTCTCTAACACGGAGACCTACAAACTGAAGAATAACATCACCATAGTCTACTGTACACCATATCCACGAGGATGGCAGCATTACCCCAAGTAAGTTGTCTTGATATTACACATTAAGAGTTATGTGTGCTCAAATACTAGGACAGAGATAGGAGACGGCGGCGCAAGCGCAGGATCGATCTACTTATCTACCTTTGGGTCTGAGATACATGTAGGGTAGATATAAGTTCCATTCATTCGCAATAGACGTTGGCAAGATACACCGTAGGAGTCCTGTGGGATATAAGCCTATACTACCACCCTAAGCACTCACATTATAGCTTAGTTGGAGTGGTTAACAAATAATATTAGTAATGGTTAACATTAATATTGTATGTTTGTTTATGTAACTACCTAGGTACCTAAAACATTATTACCAAATTCGAAATCAGAAGCTATGAAATGTCAATTTTCAGACCGATAGGAACAAATATTAAGTATTGCCATTTTTACAGGGTGGATTAACACAATAAAATCCAGCTAAGAACCTGCTCTGTTAAATTCCAAAGCTATAGCAAAAAACTGCATCGAAATTGGTGCAGCCGTTTCGAAGCTATATGGAAACAGACACATGCACACACAAACAAACAAACAAACAAACGTCCTCTTAGGTCAAACGCATATACCTTCTCAGTTCCGTCGTGGGTAAAATAAAAATAATCGAAAGAGAACTTAGTGCCTGATTGAACAATAAACGCAATTTTATGATTGTGTGAGCGTTATTATTAAAGTTTTATGTTTAGAAGGCATTCGTTGTGTTAATCTAAGATTATTTGGATAATAGCTTTTTATAATCATTATTATTAGGTATTATAGATGTAGTTGTATACTAATAAACCAGACAAAGCCACACTGTTTGAATGAATGAATGAATGAATACTCTTTATTGAATGAATGAATGAATGAATACTCTTTATTTCTGTTTGTAATCAGCTGTAAGTGTTAGTATAAACTAAAATGTACTAGTTCATAATATCTAATATCAAACTATCAAAGCAAGGATCATTTTGTTCGTACTTGGTTTAATTAACTACAACCACACTCTTAAGTTTGAACATAGTACGTGATGTGAAATTCCAGAGTTGGTAGGTATTAAATAAGTACCTACTTACTTACTTACCTACTTATTTAGTATTCAAAGTTCCGTGACATTTTCAAAGTACCTCAAGTGGAAAAACCACTTGTAATTAACAACTGAAATCAAGTGTTTACCTACATAAGTTTAATCTTTTAATTTCTGGTGTCCATCTTAACGTTTTCCATAATTACTGTGCCACCATGGAATTAGAAAGTACCAATCATGTACCAACACATATAATTAGTACCTAAGTACCTACTTTGTGCGTATTAGGTACTAACTAATTCCATGGGACTGATTAAATTGGTGTGGTGTTAAAGTCAAAGAGATAAAAAGTTCTTTGCCCATTTATCCTTTACGTTTACGAAGATACAATTCTTGGTAACGTATCTCTAATTAATTACATATCTTGCTCTTCGGTTAGTGGTTGACCCCACCTGACCTTTCTGTAGGATACGGTTTTAACTTTGCTTATTTCTGATGACAACGGGGGCGTGGGGGTTTGAATGGTGAATACCTCAGCACAAAAGGCGATCAGCAGTTAATAACAATGATTCTTGTTTATAAATTACTTTCGCTGACCAGGGAACGCTGAAAGTTGCGCTGAAAAGTCTGAACAGCCCCTTACTGAGAATGTGGGCTATACTTCAACTATGCATTAATAATAAAATGAATACGTATTTTAATCCCTTATCAATTAAGCATGTTTCCGGACACCCACATTGGCTTGAGTCGCAAGAAAAGCTAGTCGTTTAACGAAATCCTTTGCACACAGGTGGATGGCGCTCGCTAAAGCGGTGATATACTACGGGTTGCCACTGCTGGTGATTGCGTTCTTCTACTCGCTGATGGCCCAGAGACTGCTGGCCAGTACCAGGGAAATGCCGGGGGCACTGCATGGCGGGCAAGGGGAGGCTCAAGCTAAAGCCAGGAAGTCTGTCGCTTGTATGGTCCTTATTTTTGTTATTGGTAAGTTCTAACAGCCTATTCACTGCTAGTCATGCTTCTTTTATAATATATATGACTATTATATACTTTATATTAATTATCTATGATATATTAATTATAATATTAAATATCTATGACTATTAGATTTTAAACTTTTTGACATTATACTTACTTTAAGTAAGAAATGTTATTATTATTGATCATGACATGCTAACATTTTATTATTTATTATTTGACAATGTATGATCATTACTGAAATTTATGAATATGAATATAGAACTACTGCATGTATATGTAAAAAGTAAAAATTGATGACTAAAAACAAAGTAAAATAGTGTTCCATATTGTGTTGGCCACGTACAGTTTTAAATCCTCACTTTAAAATGGTTTTTGAAAGCTTTGTGCATGATTTCTCATGCAGAAACGTGAACGTGGTACACAATACAATTTTTGTTAGGTGCCATTTTATTTAGTTCAGCTTAAGGAGGATGGTTCAAACAAATTATTCGAATCCACACTCAGATTATAGGAACAAGACGATGCTACGGTTCACTGGTAATTTTAGATAGCATGAAAGAGCGCACAATTTATCCCACCAACGAAGATAAAATACTCTAATTACTAGTCTATGATCCCACATACAAATGAAGTACCATTTCGTGGACTGTTTATTCGTGTACAGTATATGTAAATTAATTGTACATACATTATAACCCTGTAACGATGTCGACTTCATCGTCCATATCAACCTCCTTGCCATCAATTTCAACCTTATCGTTCGCGTTTATCTCACTTCATTTCATGTTGGCATCTTCATTTCTTCATCAATGTTTTCAAAATTCAAATCATAGTCCCATTCCATTTCTAAATTCCATTAATTTCATTGTTTTCTTTGTATTTTGTACTTTCTCTCTGTATTTTATCATGAACGGACGTTTCTCCGTTTTATTTTTGTCTCCTACTACTACCTATTTTCTACATTTACTATTTTCTGTGTTCTTCTGTTCCTTAAAAATATAGTATCTATTACTAAGTTCTTCTATTACTTCATCTGCACACTGTCCTAGAACCTTGCTAGCCGGCACCTAGAGGGCAGATTGTAGCAACCCTGACCAGATATATAAAAACTATATATATGTATTATTTTTGTCATAGCGAACTCCTTAACAGAACCAGCAACAATTGTAATACCACCAATGGCGCTATTGAAAGGGTTTTTATATTCCTGATAGGGTATAAAAAGAGAGTAGTTATATATCATTCATCATCATCTTTAGCCTATATCATCCGATATAAACTGCTGTGTATAAGCCTCCTCTTTTTTGTGTGCTTTTGTGCAACCTTTCCAGTCTTCAATCTTTCTTCTTCTTCTTCTGTCTTCATTGCCACCTTGGTAATAGTCCATAGAATGATCACGAATAAAAGTCAGAATGCATATTGCAGGAAGGATAACCGTTGTTGAAGCCAAAAGCATTATAGAGACCAGGGTCGAGGATCTAAGCATACTATGTATTTAGGAACGAAATTATTAATCCTTTTAAGTATGAATGAGTTGACACTAAATAGAACAGTGTGCCATATCTTGACACATAGAACCTCTAAGCATATTTCTATATCCATTTCACTTTACCTATTCATGTAGATTTTTCTCCGGAAAAATGTAGAGCGCCTTTCACTCAACACTTTACTAAAAATCTCGCAAGCGGATGTATTTTGATTGTGAACATATTTTAAGGTTACCCTTGTTCGTAAATGAAGAGCGTGTATGAAGCGATTGATTAGTGTGGAAGAAGTGAGAACGATTTGTCAGGATCGTTGCTGGTGGAAATCTTTAGTCTCTGGCTATTTCTTACCCCTGCGGGAAACAGGCGTCAGGTTATTGTACGTTGCCCGTAAATGAAAATGTTTTAGACTCTTATTGTATAGTTACGAATTACCTTTTGCCTGTGATTTTACCAGCTATATGGTCACATTAGATGATTAGTAGAGTATCTACTAATCATCTAATGTGACCATATTAGGTATTCCTGGAATGTTTTTGATTCAATCCTTTGTAAATTAAAGTTTGTGTGTTTTTGATGTCAAAGTAAATAACATTAAATTCAGAACCGTTGACCTGGAAGCGGCGTTTTATTTAGTAGGCTCGATGTCGAATTTACGTTAATTTATACATAAAGTTTTATTTACTGTTTCGGTAACTTTTATAGCTTGCAATTTTATCTGTCGATCCGTCGACTGGCAATCTATTAGGTTGCTATCCTTGTTTCTAACCGCTGTTGGTAGATATAAGTTTAATATTCTTAATATCCTTTTTAGGAATACTCCTAATGGATTCTCCTGTTGCTTTTTCAATATTTGTCGTAGCCTCAACGCCATCATGTATGTACTGATATTATAATGTTTGTGTTGATAAAATAGGTTAAAATTAAACCATTTTAACATATTTAGGAAGGAAATATACACAGCATTGAATAGAAATCGACTGAAAAATCAATTACTATAATTTTTATACGTAATACAATCGATGTATGTACTTGCAGGTATCCTTATAGAGATACTAATACCCGACTACATCGAAACCAAATGGAGGGTAATGCTTTTTGCTATAGGTACTGGTAGGTTCCGTACTGGAAGGCTTCGGGACCAGAGAAGGGTACCCACAAATTATTCGTATTTTCATGCAGTACTTTGTTCTTGCCTCGATAAGAAATGGAAATAGTTTTTTTTCGTAAGTGCAGTGGCTTCAGGGGCCAAGTTAATTCACACGTTTGTAAAACTAAAGTGCCTATACAAAATTTAGACACGCACACCCATGGATAACCCAACACTTTTGTACTCCATAAATCAGTTGAGAGGATCAACCAGTAATCCAGGGTTCCCACACGTTGTCCCAAAATGACAAATTGCTTTAGGGTTGGCTGAGAAATCTTCTAGTTTTCCTTATTTTACGAGGCATAGTAAAATTGTAACAGACGTGGAAAATTTCGCCTGAAATATGGACGTGGGGTTTCGCTTCGTTCAGTGTCAAATTGAGTCATCTTACGAACGCCTTGAGTCTTGGGAACGAGTGCTTTGCATGTCAAAATGTAAGAGCAGAGAGCACTCTTTTTCGAGCTTAATGATATTGAGAAAATTATATTGTCGGTTCTTCAGCGTTAAATTATATTACTTACCAATATATCACAAAACTCCATTACATAATTCTTTTTCAAGTACCTCGTGGGGGGCGACGGGCGACTGAGTTTTTATTTTATTTTTAACGGTCGTGGATAGGAGTTGAAATAGCCCCGCTCAAGCTCTAGCTTGCTGTGGCTTTCAACTCGTGAGTTCAATATAATAGATTCAGATTTTTTTATTGTAAGTACGAGTAAGTACCTTAAAGTACATTTTTACAACGTCACTTTTTTACTCTACCACCTCTAAGGCCTTTCATATCGTGTAGTTATCTTGTAGTTGCGCGTCGGTGGCACAGTGGCTAGAACACCTGACTCCCATGCGGGAGCTCCGGGTTCGAAGCGTGCAGCGCCATGTACCAATGAGTTTTTCGTATTTTTCGAAGACTTACGTACATTTACCGGTTGCTCTAACGGTGAAGGAAAACATCGTGAGGAAACCTACACACTGAGAGAACCAGTGTGGGAAATGGGGAAGGCAAACCACCTCATTAAATCTGCCACGAGAGTCGTACTGTGTGATTAATTCCTTATAATGATCACGACCCTCAGCAATGAGGATTACGACTTAGAAGAAGAAAGTGTATTTTTACGATAAATCTTGCGTTTGATCTCAATCTCATCTGATGGTAAGTGATAGGGTTTTGTTATTCCCGGCCTCCAATCATAAGATAAGTTATCTTGTAGTTACTTACTTTCATTTTCGAAAAGGTGGCATTCTGGAAATAAAGTACTTGGGTATCTAAATAATACCATTTGTTTCAGTGTTCTTCATTTGTTTCCTGCCTTACCACGCATTAGAAATGTGGTTTCACCTGTCACCGACCGCTCAAAGCGACTACAACGATTGGACCCACGCTCTGAGAATAATGGGTTTCTGTCTCAGGTAAGACGTTACTCTACTGTACCTTATTCATTTTCGGATGATCCTTTAGAAGTTTGTTTGACGTATCATATAGGGATGTCTATTTGGTGCTCGAATCATTACCGATCCGATTCTTTAAAAGATCGATTAAAATTTCCATTCCATTTTGTAAAAAAAACCGGTCAAGTGCGTGTCGGACTCGCGCACCGAGTGTTCCATTCTCAACAGAATTATTTTTCGTTTTGAAAAAATACCTTTTTTTCTCAAAAATCATACATGTTTAGACTTTATTTTTCCCGGAATACACCTTCTATTAATTACTTCAGATTTTTTTGCCGTGAAATTCTTGAGTTTTACTTTTCTTCATCACAATTTCAAGGAAAATAATCGATTTGAGATTTTATTACAATAAATGTCGATTTCATTGTTTTAATCTCTAGACTAGTCTAGACTATTCGACGGTAGTGTGTAACTGCGCAGTGACTGAAAAAAACATAGTAACAATTTTATTTCAAACGATATAAATGAAATAATCTATAAATAAATAATAATTTGAATTTTAAAAAAGCATTTTTATGAATAAAAAATATTTATAGCCGTTTTTGGTAGCAACATTTAAGTTTTTATTTTGACATCATTTGCAAAACGCAACACGTTTACGCTGTATGGCATCTATCTAAAGGATCATCGCAAAGTGTATAAAGTATAGTAAATTTTCGAACTATTTCTTATTCTCCTTCTTGTAGTGTTTAGTGGTCAATATTGTCAGTGTTATTCAGACCGCCCGGCACGACAGCAGCCGGGACTGACAGTGATGCTCTCCAAGCATAAATGCTCTCATCTGAACCCCTCCGTGCTAAGATCACGTTGAACTGATCCTGGTTGCTGTTGCTGTTCTGTTGTTCGAAAGAAGTCGTTAGCCACGTCATAGGCCTACGGGCGGCTTGAACAACTCTGCCATACGTTAAACAAACCAAAAATTATTAGTATACCTATCGACCAAAGTTAGTTCTACACACACTTCGAAACCTATTTTTTTGCAATCGGTTATTTTTCCCAAATGTCTCTTCGCGGAATAAACGACACCCATCTCTCAAGACACTATAACGTTTTTTATCTGAACTCAGCTTGATAAATATAATGGTTTTTATCCGAACTCAGCTTGATAAATGTATTAGTCCATTGTGCGTCACTTTGCAACTACGGAGCTATTAATCTGCCAAGCTGGTGTAGCGCAGGACTGCACGACTAATTCATCCGGATTCCAGCACAGCAGAGCCATAAGAGAGGACGAGTGGGGAATTTCCAAAGACATTAAATTATTATTAGCGTTAGGATATGAGGTGTAAGAAAATAGTACGTCGATCGTTATACTTTTTACTCATCACAACCAGAGAGACGAAAATCACTACGTTTCAGGCACAACTGTCATTCACGCATTGGCGCATTGGACTTCAGTTGCGATTCAAATTATTCGATTCAATTCGGTTCGTTTCGAATGAATTTTGTTTATGGGAAATTCAGTAATAACAGTCCACACGCCGCACATTCTCATAGTGATTGAAAAATACCCGTAGCACTATTTGTTGTGTCACTGGGTGTGGTGTTTGGGTCCGGAATTTCAAATTCTTACACTAATACGCTACGTTTAGTTGCTCACTGCTGGATACTCTTATCTCCTATATAAAATACATCTCTTTCTACTTACCCCGATTTGTATTGTAACTACATACTTGTATTGTAACGTACTGAGCTAACTTGTTCCAACTTAGGTCATAGATGTCGTCTGACCATGTTTGCTGAATGTTCCACACTTTTGAAACTTGTGAGTTGTCTTCATGCAAGTCTGTTACGTTTTGTGGGTCCAGCTGTTGTTGTTTCGCCTTGCCACATGTCCTGCTTATTGCCACTTTAGAGAGAGATATATATATTTATATATATCTAAATACGTAGAAGGAGGTCCTCGTTTCGTATCTTAGGGAGACTGGAATGTTTCACGATTGTGTAGTAAAGATTCAAAATAGGTAGTATGAAGTTGCTCTACTTTTTCTCCCCTTCTGGACTTCTGGTACGTATTAGTTTGCCTATAAATATTTCCATGCACTGCCGTGCGGAATGTAATCCGAAAGTGCAACAAAGGCATTCTCTCTCCTCATGCGTTAGATTGCAAATTATCCGTACACCACTTCATGTGTGTACATGAATTAGGGGGTAACCGCTCTAGGTATGTCCTACGTGAGTAAGCAATATCACTTGCAGTTGTGTACACATTGTATAAAGGGTAAGGCTCAATTTACATTTACGCGGAATGGAATGGAAACGAATTTTCGAAACGTAATTGTACATAGCATAATGAACTTTATGTCTATTGTGTAACATACAAACTCAATACGCTTTACCGCTGGCGGAATTCTCGAGAATGCGCGAGGATTCCCCGGAAGACGCGCGACCTCTTTTTTGGCTTGTATTTAGTTTGTATGTTACACAATTGACATAAAGTTCAATATGCTATGTACAAAATTACGTTGCGAAAATTCGCTTCCATTCTATTCCGCGGCAATGTAAATTGAGCCTAAGAGAGCCAGCGTAATTACCGCCACTTGAAGTACTCCATCTAAGTTCTCAATGTAAGCAGCGTGCAGTGCATAAAATCCCTCTAAGAACTTCATAGTGAGGCGAGTTGATTTTGGGCGACTGTGACCACTATAAAAAATCGGCTACCAGGGGCGAATTAAGTAGACTTGGCCGCCCAATTAGACGATAAAACATTTGCGACACCAGCTACATAATCCAACCAAGAACACCATCAGACATCCCAATCAAGCGACACTCCACGACTAAGTACTTCGCTCTACTTATCAACAGATAGTAAGCAAGACCAGCAAGATTAATGAAGTTACTGACCGTCGTCCAGGGTGCACCATAAGGGCGCGTTTAATTGAAGTTCGTCGTACGGTCGCCGCGCAGTGCACATGTATATGGACCGCGCTGTTATAGTAAAATAAGGTCTATTTATCCAGCAACAACGTTTTTAATTAAACGCGATACACGTCCGCAAGCGCAAGCGACTTTGTACTAACTGGCAGGGTTATTTCAGTATGAAACGTATGACTCCTGTGACTCATGTGCCTCATGTGACGCAAGTGCCGCGTGTGCCTCATGTGCAGCCTTACGATCTACTGCCCTTCCCAGCGGACATATCCACTGGGAACTGCAGTAGATCCCTAGCCTTGAGAAAGATCTTCCCTTTTCAACTGAGATGTTATCTTGCATCATCCTACCGCCTATCTATCCGCCCCTCAAACAGCGAAATATTCAACGTTGAAAAAATATTGTAATCTAAACAGATTGTAGGGACTTAACCTAAAATTAAATCCTCGTTTTGTGATTACGAGGGTTCCGGTTTGATCACATGGATTATGTTTGCCCAAATAACCTTATATTGAATGAATCGTTTTACGTGTTCTGTGAACACTGTGTCGATACATACGGTTGATCGAGGTTCGTGTTCAAAAATGCGTACATACACGCCATAATATTAATTAGACCTCCTAATAAATATTTAGATGTCTAATACCCTATGTGTCATTTAGGCTAGGATTTCCAAGGTCCGGTTCCAGCTACGGTTTGATTCGCTGCATCCAATCACAAAACACTGATTTCCACTGAGGGAGAGGGCACGTGATTGGTTGCAGAAAACCGAACCGTGGCTGGAACCGGACCCGAAAAATAAAGATACCATAGTTGCATCCAGTTATAACTCCAACAGTTTCCTGAACTCGTGCGTGAACCCTGTTGCCCTGTATTGCGTGAGCGGCGTGTTCCGTCAGCACTTCAACCGGTACCTGTGTTGCCGCCGAGGAACCCTTCATCCGACCTGCAGCTCCAGGCTTTCCAGGAGCGCCATCTGCGAAACCTCCTTCAGAAGTACCCACCGGCATCGGTGTAACAGGTGAGGTGACTAGTGGCTGTGATTTGGTTGTATGTTGAGGAAAGTGGTGACAGAATGAAAAAATGGTCTCAAGTGAATGCATTTAATTTTCAATTTTTACAATTTTTTCTTGTTGATTTTTTGATATCTTGACCTTAGTGGATTTGACACCAATTGCTGCACAATCCAATCATTTGGATTGTACATAGGATGCCACAAAAAGTCACCGATGTGGCACCACATTTTTGTAAATGTCACATTTGTCGAGTGGTGGATCGATAAAGATTGCTCAACTGAGGTTTATCTGTTCCCTGATGGATAAAGCTATTGATATTAGGTTTCATGGCCCACGCGCCATTTATATTCGTATTTACGAAAATATCGCGTGGTAACTATGTTGTCTACCTATACTAAATGAAAGATGGCAGTAGGCACCGAGGCTTCACCTCAAACCAAAGGGTTCTGGAAATAGCCAAACGCGACCGTGAATTGATGTCAACCGTCATGCGAAGAAAAACCTACTTTTTCGGCCACCTGTAAAGAGGATCTATATGAGTTTCCAAGGTTGATCCTTGAGGGCAAGATCGCGGGAAAGAGAGGTCCAAGACGCCCTCGCCGCAAGTGGCTGGATGATATCAAAGAGTGGACCGGACTGAGCTACCGTGATCTGAAAGACGCAGCATAGGATCGCAAGCGATTTTGCCTACTGATCTCCAAACTTCAATTTGAAGATGGCACCCGATGATGATGTGTGGGCACCAAGTAGCTTAAGTACTTGTACACTTACTTAAAACTATACGGTGCTCTTCGGGGAACTATTTTTAATCGATATTTAGATCTTTACGAGAAATCTGCCCATGAGATTGCATTGCCTTGGCATAAGCCACAAGATGGTATCTATATTTTTATGAGTTCTGTTAAAATATGACTGAGTAGGTGGTGTATTTCTGGGATTAGACGATAAATCTTGTACCTATACAGGCAATGGATTAATTGCAACACTGTAGCAATCGTGATTTCGTGATTGGAAACCAGCAGTATCGTAACCGTAACCGCAAGCTGTGGTTTAATATCTTTACAAATTAATCAAACATTTTATCTTCTACCTACCAGTCGTAAGAAACTACTCGATTTGTTTTTTATTTGAAAATGGCAACGCACTGTAAAGTTGTAAACTTTTTATTTTATTTTTACTAGTTTGACTGATGGTTCTTTTTTTTACCTATTCAAATGTGTTTGATCGTAATACCTCGAACGCCTTTTATAACCGTTCGACTGCGTCATAGTCTTCTGTGGATGCTTAAGGTATGCTTAGGGATGTATAAGGTATGGTCATTGCTCCATTCCAATAAGTAATTGATCAATTTCAACAGAGCTATCGCGGTCTGATGATTCACGATGATTTTTTTTAAGGGACGAGTAATGTTACTCGTCAACAATGTTACTGCAATGTTGCAGTTAGAAATCATGTTTTTATAAAAAAATCACACAGAATTTCCGCTTCGTGTGATATAAATTCGTCTACGAAATAGCACTCGTAGCGACAATTTGACCCTTTCCGCACTAGTTATACATGTGCTACTCTTAATTAAAATTGGCCTCTAACCTAAACATGATGACAACATTTCATGCAAATAATTAGAAAACTAATCTGGTTAGGTATATTGGAACATTTCTGAGTCTCTCTAGAGGGTTACATGTGACAAGTTTTAATTAGGACGCTCTTTTGAGGCCTTTTAGTAAATTTTAGTACATAGTTGGTAATTTTTGCTGAATCACGAAATTATTCAAACTAACTTTATCTTCATCTATGCCGGTTTGTGTCGAGGACGTAAGTCCACCATAACCTTATGTGAATCATCCCAAAACCTTTTGTTAGAGTAATAACCTATTGTACTTTTATTAATACATTCTTTGGGACAAAGCAATAGCATTATCAAACCGACATCTTCGACCATACTTTACATATCATCCTGGTGGTTTATTTTATGTTTATGTATTATTTGATTTCATCTGATAATCTTTTGATTTTCCACTTTCAACGTCAATTTATTTTCGATATTTTAATTTCAAATCAAACATTTCACCAGTAATTTTCTCAACTCTTGCAGGAACCCCACAGAGAGCGTCGTGATATCAAACTACGACTACGGAAGCACCAAGAAGAAGAGTAATATCATTTCGAGAAACAGCACCGACGGTGTTACCATCATGACCATCAGAGACACCAATGATTATCTAACCGGGGACAGTGAAGATAAGTGTATCAACAGATAGGTCACCATCTCTGAAGAAAATGCAGGAGAAATTGAATCTTGCAAAGAATCGAATTTTTAAAAGACATTTTATATGCGAATACGAAAGATGCAATTTTATATACAATACCTATATAAATTTGCTTTGATGGACCAAATTCACTGGACGCTATCTAATGGGCTTATTGAATTCAGTCTACGATTTAGTTGACGATTTAGACAGGCTTCTGTTAAAGGTGTAAATCGCAAACTGACCGTACTGAATGCTTTTACACTTGACTGAATTAGTAGACTGACTCTGAATGAGACAGTCTGAATTCAGTCAACGGTAATAAGCCCTTAAATTTTTGCAGTATATATTATACAAGTACATGGTGATTGAATAATCGATAAACCGAGTTTAAACATTACCCCCGTAACCATAACGCATTCAACTGAGTTAGACATAAATTTGGAATTCAAACAAATATGTAATTTAGTAAGGTTTTTGTTTTGATTACTAGACTTATTTAATTACAATAATCACGATTCACGAATGTTTATTTACCTTGTCGATTTGTAAGGCATTAGTGTTACGGAATTAGAAGAAATAAACAATGTTGATGTCAATGATATTGTATACTAAATATTAACTTGGTACATAAAATTGTACGGAGCTATCGTTCAATGAATGAATGTCAACGAATGTTGTAAACATATAAGAGTATGTAATAGATTTTATCATCTTGCAAGACCAAAGAACAAAGATGTTAGACATGTAAGAAAGATATTATGTGTATATTTGTTATTATTAATGTACAATATTGCTAGAAGTGTAAAAATAGAAATAAGAAACTATCTATTTATAAGTGATGGACAAGCTATTGTAAATAAAAAGCTTTTGCAGTAGGAAGCCTTCTATGTTTAACTTAGATTTGTACCCATTTTTCCTGTAAATAATGGAATTTATTACATCTTATTGAGAAGAGTAGATACCTCTACTTATTTTAAATCTACATTAATAATTTCATTAAAGTATGCAATTCTTTGTTTAATCTATAGGAAGGATTCTTGATGTTTAATTACATGTTCTTAATATCAATAAAAACCAATTAGTTTATACAGAAACCTACAACTTTAGGCCAGAAAATACCCAGAAATTAGAATCTTGTTTGGAACGCCTATATGTGGATTAGAAAAATAGGTGTTGTCTCATTTTCACATACAACAAAAGATAACCATTGTTTTTCAAATAAAAAGCGAAACCATTTTCTTAAACTATCCCTTTGGGCCTAGTTAGCATCGTTCTATTGTTATCGCTGAAGATTTCCGCACATGCCACTATCTATATTTACCTATACGTAACACATTTAGTAAAGATCAAATTTTGTGTCTGTGTCTTTTTTATATGCGGTGCTTATGAATTTAGTTATGTTTTCGTTACAGTGATGCCTTTTAAAATACCAAGGAAACCCACTTCAACTAAAATTAAATGTTTAAATCCTGAACTGCCTCTGTGAAAAACCTATTCGGAATAAAATAGTTGTCGCCAAACTTTGTTTTATTTCTTAGAACATTTCTATTACATAAATAGTATATAAGTGTTACCATGTTACCATTATTATAATTAAATAAATGTCATGTTTAGTATTTTATTTGAAGGGGAAAGTTTAATATTCTTGTGAGTGAAACATTAGCAACAATATATACCCTCGTATTTCACATCGGTTTTGAGAGAACTTTATTAGTCTTTGTTGAAAGTACGTGAAAGTTGGTCATTCTTGCAAAACTCTGAAATAAACTTGTAAAATACAAATTTTCAAGGAAACGACAAGTTCCGAGTACAAGTTCGTTAAAGCCTTACAAAACTTTGAACCCTGTAAAATATTTTACAAATAAAGGTTTTCGTTGGTTTCATAGCAAAAAGTACTTTTTAATTTTTAATTTGGGTTTCACAAGTGTTTGTTTGAACTTGTGTTTCCCCATGAGGCTGACGTGGTCCTATAACGGGCCGAAGCCTCAAAAAATAAATAGATAAAAAAAGGTTAATAATACCAATAATAGGTACCTAAAGATTACTTCCAATCTCAGTAGGTTCGGAAGACGAATTTATCTCTTTAGGCAGAAAATCGAGTCCAGAAACTCGTTAAAACATTCGTTACAAAAATGCTAACGGTTAAATTAATATGTAATAAGACCCTAAAAAGACGACATACGTTTAATATGGAGTCTTTTACATAATTCCACAAAGCTTTTTGAGAGACCCTTCGTCAGCTCTTTAAATTATTCGTAGGTACCCGTACCTATGTACTGAAAAAGGGAGATTATATAGCTGGTGTGTATTTTTTTGAGAGCGTCGGTCGCGTCGTTTCTAGGACATCGGATTCCCATGCGGAAGGTCCCAAGTTCGAAACCAGGCAATGCCATGTACCAATGAGTTTTTCGGTTTTTTCGAAAGACTTACGTCTTAGACTTACGACAGACTGCTCTGACGGTGAAGAAAAACATTGTGAGGAAACCTGCACACTGAGATAACCAGTGTGTAAAATGGGGAAGGCAATGGCAAACCACCCCATTAAATCTGCCACGAGAGTTGTTTTGTGTGATTAATTCCTTACAATGATCACGGCCCTCAGCGATTTAGAAGAAGAAAGTGTATTTTTACGATAAATCTTGCGTTTGATCTCAATCTCATCTGATGGTAAGTGTAGGGTTTTTTGCCACCTTCCCGGGTACGGAATTCCCAGGCCCAGGAAAAACTAGTTTCCTCTACCCGGGTAATTTGGTTCCGGAATCCCGGGTAGTCGGGAATGGAGTATTAATATAATACTCATATATAGGTAAATCTCCATAGTTTTACCACGAAACCAGTGTGTCAGAGACTGAAAGTTCTTAGTATCCAGGCCAGTAAGAAAAAACGCCCAAGTGCGAGTCGGACTCGCTCACCGAGGGTTCCGTTCTCAGAAGAAAAATGTAACGACTTTTTTTTTTTCTCAAAAACTATAGATGCGGATAAGCAAGTCCCACAACTGTCGCATATTTCAAGTCGATAGCATTAGTAAATTTGTTCCTGAGAAAAACTGCTGTGACATACAAACGGACGGACGGAGGGACACTGAAGTCTCACCATAGTTGCCATTATTAACATAATTAAAATTTTGCAACCTTAATTTTGTAATTTCCTGGTTTTCAAAACTCTGTTTTGATAAGAAGTACAGGTTTACATTTTTGAGCAGTTGTTATAAAAAAACACTGAAAATCCAGGAGCTCGTAGCCTAGTTGCGAGCACGGTCCGAAAGTGATCATGCAGGTTAAGCGACGTTGGCGCGGTCGGTACCTGGATTGGTGACCGCTAGTGGCATATTTCATTTGAGCTCCTCCGTGCCTCGGAAAGCACGTTAAGCAGTTGGTCCCGGTTGTGAGAGGCCAGAGGCCAGAGGCCTACGGGCGGCCTGAACAACTCTGACAAATAGGTTGGCCACTAACCATACGATAAGCAAGCAACTGAAATTCCCGGGAATCGGGAAATCCCGGGAACGGAAAAATAACCATTCTCGTTACCCGGGAATGAAAAAAGTCCGGGAAGAAGAAGTTTATGATAGCTTGGAAAGTACTTTAAGTACTGCTCTTCTAAACACGGCCAGACACATCAACGCTGTTTGAAGCTAAGATATTTGGCGACATTCTTTATAAGAAGAGTGATCACTAGTCAAGCTGTTCCACCATTGACGGTTTTTCGAGCAACTCTGATGGGACCCCTCTCTATACATAAATAACTGTAGCACCGACTGTATAAAAGCAAAAAGAAAATTCGTGGAAAGGTAGGTCTGTACTAGGGATGTTACGGAGGTGGTTTTACCGGAACCGGAGTCGAAACAGAAAAATTTAAATTTGATTAATCGGAGTCGGAACTGGATTCGGAACCGGAGTCGGAGGCGGAGGTAGAAGAGAGATGTTCAGAAGAGAGGTTTTAAACCGTTTTAAATTTTTTATAGCTGAACTGACCAATATTTATTATAATGACGTTTGCGGAATTAAAACATATTCCTTTATATAGTCCTACACTGTAAAGAAATGCTTTAATAAAATAAAATAAAACTAAAATAACAATAAAATAAATGCTTAAGCTAAAATTACAAAATACCTAACTATTTTACAAATAAAATACCTGACCTAGGTCGCTCCCTGCAGGGAGTGTCCCGAGGAGGCTGGCGGCGTTGCCCCGCTGTATAGCGAGGCTTATACGCTGAGCGAAGTAGAGGCCAGCCTTCTGGTCCCGGGATGTCTCTACGAGGCGCTTGGCTATTTCCCCGTAGAGGCAGTGGGCTCCAGGCCCCCACGGCCCTAAGGTCTCCACCCCGAACGGCGCAAATATGCAATCATCACCCAGGCCCGCATTTTTACGCCGCTTGAGGTTCTCCGCAGATCCTGCTGCTGACCCGGCCTTCGCCGCCGTGGCTGGAAGGTGGGACGGGGCAAGGGTGGCGACGCAGGTAGCGTCCCACACCAGAGACCGTCCCAGCTTCCAGGGCACGAGTGTCATACCGTCGGGCCTTTTACCGTCATCGCGAGCCAGACCATTGGGCCCAACACTGCTGGCGCATCCGCGGTGGCAAAGGCCCGGCGGATGATGTCGTTCAGGTCGGCGTGCCTCGGAATGCGCCCGGCACTTCGGGCGCACGATAAGCCATGGTGGCCATGCTGGTCAACAGGGCACCCGCACCGGCAGCCTACACTATTTAATAAAATATTGATATTTGAATATGTTTACTCACAAATCTTCGGTATAACTTCCGATTCAAAATTATCGGAGCCGAAGTCGGAGTCGGAGGTGTAAAATCATTCGGAAGTTCCGACCTTTCGGAGTCGGAGTCGAAGCTCTGTAACATCCCTAGTCTGTACCTATAGATGTCTGTGGTATTATAAACATTCTATTAGACGTACAGCTAAATACTTCGCTACATACGAATACTTTATGGTAGAGGTAACTTTGGTATCTGAACTATACTAATAAACACGATTTTCAGGGAACACGTGCCGGTGAAATAACAAACATAATTTTACTATCGCCTGAGGCCAGAAAGTGATTATAGGTATATTACTACTTACCTACTACGTGTAAATGTATCTTTTACGAGTCTTCGTAAAATCTGTATAAATATGATAGGAGCAATCTAAATATAATAAATAATAATATAAACGATCCCCGATTCTCTATTCTGTATTCTGTATTCTAAAGGAAAGCACTATACAGGAACCAAGAGTTATATTTAAACAGAAAATAGGATACACCTGATGGTAAGTCGCCGGAATTTACGATATAACTATTTCTCTGTAAGTATACAATTTCTATTTTTTAGAACTATATGAATAAGCTAAAAAATACCACGCTTTTGTTGGGTAAACTGTAAAAAGGTCTCACCAAGAGAAATCAAACGAGCCCAAATACGATGGGTTTGCTCTTAATTCGCCCTTAAGGACTTTCGTTGAACACCTTCCGATTCCATCTTCAAATCCTGGCCACCATCTCTCACCAAAAACTCCCATATTATAGACCAGTCAAACGAGCCCAAACACGATCGTCTTGCACTATACAGTCGAGGAGTTCCTATGGGTACTGCCACTCTTGTTTCCATCATCAGGTAATGGACACTTAAATATTGTATTGCTACTATCTGCGTGCATAAACAAAATTTAAAACAATAAAACTTCTGAAACTGGTGAAAAAGATTAAATCCAGAGAAACTCACAAGCAAATAGAGAAATGAAGGGGGGTAAAATCAAGGTGGAAATAAAAGTCATCCACAGCCAAAGCTTAGGTATTTGTGGTTACCAAGGATACGTTTGCTGAAACCGCATGTAATATCCGTTTAATATTGCGGCCTGCACCGGCAGGGACACTAACAATGAAACAACAGAAACACATTAAGATACAGAACATGTTTGTTTGTGGACACTTGTTTTTTGAACCGCCTGACTAATTGTATTATATTATACTCAGTTATTCTGTGCCCTGACCGCAACGTCTAATAAAGTTTTTTGTGCTGTCTCAGAAACTTAACTTTGTTGTTCATCTTTTTTTCCTCCTTAAATTACCACATGATACTTCGTTATTTATAAGATTGCGTCTAATTTTTGGGAGTGGCATTTAGGGAGGAATCGTAAGTTTATTCTAAGTAAGATATTTTATATTTAGGCAAGAAGTGCGGGGGCACTGTGGCCCCCCTTCTATCCTGAAATACGAATGTTTGCAGAAAAACTGGGAGGATCTAATTTGGTCATATAACTTAATTCAACTTTACTTTGGACTCCCAAAATATTTCACGATTTAGAAGCCAATTTGATTACCCCTTAGAAAGAAAACCTACCCCTTTTTCATAGTCGTATTGAATAGTCTTTTATAACCTTGCACAAAATATTACAAAAGATCAAAAATATCTATTTAGGAAATGACTCGCGGAACTTAGGCTAATTTTGGTGGAACACCCGAATGAAAATCAGGCGAAAACATTATGTAAAATATTCAGAAGGTAATTTTATTTGTTATGTAGCCTTAAGTATCTATAATGAAAGGAGATTTAAAAAATCCTTTAGAGGAAAATTCAACTATTCTTGAACCAGATGAATGAAAGTATCCAATGAACAGAACTTAAAATAACTTTACTATCGAAGAAATTCGATGTTTGAAAATAAGTATTTTTCTTTAAGAGGCAAGAAAACTGTAGTGGAAAATAATTTGGAGATAAGTAAAAAAAGTAAGGCGAGAATTTTATCACGGTTAGAAGGAGAGAAATTATTACTCGTTATACTTCGTTTACTTTCTATTAAGCCGAATTTCAGCTTGATGAAAGTTTATAAAATATTTTAAGTCCATTCTGCTGTCTAATTTTGCCGGCCTGGGCAATCTCGTCCTTATGGGCCTGGAGTCTGCTCTCACAATAATAATTCTCGTCAATTCAATGTGCGAGTGCTACTCGAATCTTTTGATGTCTTGCCTAAGTAGGTATCCTATACGATACGAAATACTCCACTTACACGTAAATTCTTTTTTGCGCAAATTTAAATTA
Source organism: Hofmannophila pseudospretella (assembly GCA_947369225.1). Lineage (NCBI taxonomy): Eukaryota > Metazoa > Arthropoda > Insecta > Lepidoptera > Oecophoridae > Hofmannophila > Hofmannophila pseudospretella. The sequence continues at coordinate 4,795,524 of OX376326.1, forward strand.
GTAAAAAAATAATACCTACAAATAATAGTATAATAAGTATAGTATAATAGTATATTATAATATTTAGTATTTACGTAATATAATTACTACTGCATTGCAGCTTGCAAGAGTTTGCATTCTTTATTATTGTTATTGATTTATTTGAGGGTAGTATCTATTTCATACGACTTTTGCACTCGTAAATTATGTATCATATGATTTTTCCATCACCTGAAGGTTGCCTGGAAGGCCACGGATAAGGCCGTCTTCTGCACATTGTATTGTACCTCTCTTTATGTTGTATGTTTTGTTTTTGTCCCGGGTGTGCAGTATATTTGTATTTGTACAAATATAATAAATAGGCACATACCCATTTGAAAGGGTTACAAGTTGTATTATGCGAATGTTATTTGAATGTTACCGAATGTTATATACTCACCATTTTGGGAATTAACAATTAGACAAAGAGGACATTCTAATCAAAGGGATGGGTAAGGTATATAGTGAGGCTCAGATAATTACATATCCTACAAGAGGAAAGATCTTTATTTTATTTCTATCCTGAAATCTGATTTATGCTCTTAATGTTCCCTAAAGTTTGAAGGATAGATGTACATTAGTTCAATAAGGCATCCAGGGTCTAATTTTTGGAGCAAATAAGTAAAATGTGACATCAGTACTAGCAAATTGTGAACGAGGTACCGAAAATCGTATATGGGTATTTCTTTACTTAATTACGATAATAATTACATAGTTACGACAGCTTTAAGTACGAAGCTTTTAAAATAAATACTCGTAAATAAACATAAATAAAAATATTTTAAGGTTCTATAAAAAGATTATAGACTTGTTTATATGATACAACTTGCTCTAAGCTCATCTGCTGTATTGAGAACAAGTTGTGGGTGGAAATACCCAGTGCACTCTGCTGTATCATGCTGCGATGTTTGTTTACATGGGTGACGTAATTCTAAAGAATTAAAGTCAGACTAAAGTCATTGAGAACTGAGATTCAAAGAAGGGAAAGTGGTGTTACGTCATGCACATAAGTGGATAAGTCAACGATTCCTTTATCTTTATATATAATATTTTAAACTGTGTTATTATGAGTGGGATTTTATGACTTTCAACCATGTATAGATACAGTATTTTTAATATGGTCAAAATAAGCTGTTACGAGTGTCGGTGGCCTAGTGGTTAGGACACCGGACTCCAGAGCAGGAGGTCCGGGTTAGAAACCATGCAATGCCATGCATGAGTTTTCCGATTTTTTCGAAGACTTACGTACATTTACCGATTGATCTAACGGTGAAGGAAAACATCGTGAGGAAACCTGCATGTCTGAGTAAATTAAAAGTTTCCGAAGGCGTGTGAATTCCACCAATCAGGACTGGGCCTCGGTGGATCATGGCCCTTTCCCTCTTGTACAAGGGGAGGCCTGTGCACCAACAGTGGGGACATTAATAGGCTGATGCTGATGAAGCTGTTACTTTCCAAGAAGATTAGGAGTAGGAGGTGTCTATTTGAAATATAGATTCCTTCATTATATGCAAGATACTCGTGTGATCATATCTATGACTACAGACTACGCACCTGCTATATGTATATTTCGACGACTCTAATAGAATAACTAAACCACAGGGAAAAAAAAAGTACCACGGATTATCTCTTGACCTTTATTTGCACCTACCTACATAAACAGATGTTTATGTATTATGGTTACGTCATCAAAATTGTGAGGAACCTATGGACACCATTTACCTTAATGTATAAAGAACACACAATAACGATGACTTGAAAAAACCAACACACCCACCAAGCGTCATTAATGACTCAAACACGACTCAGCACTGATTTCAACAAATCTTGTATCTAAAACCAGTTTTAATGATCTCCCCTGCCTCTCGCTATATCTCGAAACTAATAGCATACAGAGGTAATTGGTGGCTATAACGAAGGTCGGTTTAGGTGGTAAGTTGTATATTTCGATGTATTGTGACGTCACTAGACAGATAAGCGAGGATTCCCACGACGTCGTGACGTAACAACTATAGCGGGGTTTTATATAGTGTTTGGAATCTGATAGAGATTTATGATAGATATCTTTTTTAACCCCCGACCGATTGAGGGTGTTATAAGTTGGACACGTTTTTCTGTTTGTCTGTCTGTTTGTGTGTTTGTCTGTGGCATCATAACTTGACAACGGATGATCCGATTCGGACCCGGTTTAAAAAAAAAAAGAATTTTGTCGACAGTGTTCTTAGCTAGGTCTGATAAAAATTGGACCAGTGGTTTCTAAGATTTTGGAGTATCATGATGACAGATGGGATCTCTGGAACGGTATTAGCTAGATGGTTCGAATTTGAGCTAAAATGTTCAGGTTCATATGCGTTTCCGATATATGAAAGCTTGAGGATCTGATGATGACCAGGAAAAAGGTAGTGAACTACAATATCACAATATGAAAGAAGTGGAAGATTATCAGCCCGCCGAAACGATAATAGTTAGATGGGGACTTCTTGAATTAAAGTTGTAGGGAATCCTGAGACATTACAAGAGAAAAAATAATTAAAGATGACGGCAAGAAAATAAATAAAATGATGATTTGATAGTCTTCCTTAAAAAGTTGCAATGTTTATTAGATTTGATCCATATGACCCTATCCATTAGCGCTATAAAGGTACAGGTGATATTTTTTCGGATTTTAGTCAGTTCGATTACCGGCTGAGGCAAGCAATTTTTCAAAAATCAGTGAGGCAGAATTACTAATTTAAAAAAATAAAGGTATGTTTCCCTTGAGTAAAATTTGCTATTTTCAATATTTAGGGTCCCTCCAGGTACGGTTCATTTATTCCACCCTTTATAGCTCGCGTAGAAATTAAACTGCTAAAATATAATCTAAGGCTAAAAGGAAAGCCTTAAGAAACCTGAAAAAAATAATTGAATAAGGAACTTATTAGGTACATAATTACTTAATTAAAATATTAATTTTGTAATCTTATTAAGTATAATTGAAGTCGCAAAAAACAGGCAGTAGTAATTACAGTCAAGTAATAGGTACTATATTTTTAAAGTAGGTAGTTTAATATATCTTTCGTCGATTAAATCTCAAACTTATACCCGTGTATTATTGCTTATTTCAAATTTACTTTTGAGGTTGACATGTGGTAGACACTACTGCTCTATTTAAAAATAAGTTTCGCCACAAACGGCTTTTTTATTGTCATAGTGGAGCATAAAAAACGGAATTAATTTAAATTTCCCGTCTAAATAGTCTATAGGTCTATGTACTGATCGAGCGAACGATGTGCTTACTTGATAAGTGTGGAGGTCATTCGTATTTATACCGGCGTCTCAAACGCATTTACATCATACGCTTCAACGCTTTGCAACAGACGTGTTGGGAATAGACCTATTGCTGTCTGATTTTTATTCGAAGAATATTTATATTTGCGTTTCACTCTCACAGCAGTTTAATTGAAAAGGTAAATATATTAATGCAATTGAGGCCAGGCACTCTCTCTCTGAACTAGTGATTTATGTGTGTCGTCGTTCATTTGTTTGTGTTAAAATAATTTACCGAGGTCGTAATTCAGTGGATGTTAATTATGTAGCTTTGCCTACGTTTCTAATTTTAATTTAATAAACAAATTTGCGAATAACAAAACAATACATCTTGTGGGTTTGGATTATAAATTTTAATTTGTAGTGTTTCGTAAAGCGTTACTTATTAATTAAATATTAATTCAATTTAAACAGCTTTCAGTGAAGTTCAGAGGAAGTTTTATTTAAGTTACTTTTCTTTTGTTACAGAAATAATGGCAGCGATCAAGATAATTCTTACTCTCACTGTATTCTGTGCCTTGGCAAGCGCTCAGAGGCCATTTTACGCAGGACTTAGTCCAATTGGATACCCAGACGTCCAAGTACAACTGTCAAACAGATTTGGAGATGACAGGAATGAACCAATACCTTTAGAAGCAAGAGGTGATAGGAATCTAGTCAACAGATTACAAAACCTACCAGTAGACAACAGACCTTTTTGGTATCTAAACTCAAAACAATACGACGTTTTAAGAAAAAATCCTCAGAACTGGCCGCAAAAGCAAAACTCTTTCATTGACAAATAAAGGAAGAAAAGAGAAAGTTCGAATATCAAAAAGTTTGGAATAATCGGAAGGCGGGAAAAAATTATAGCAATTTTTGGTGAAATTCCTTTGCAAATTGAGATGATTTCTAGGAAAGAAGTATTATTATTGTCAGCCAAAGACTTTTTAAATATTGTCAGCCTTCTAAAAATGACTGTAATAGGGATGGATCCCTACCTGGAGGTATAGAGAACGTAATAACTTTGTATAAGATAAAAACATAGTTTATTTATTAAAGTTTTGTAATATTTGCTAAAAAACTTCGTAAAGTGAGATTGTTATCTAAGTATTTCAAAGTTCGCAGAAATTAAACTGTTATCTAGTATTAAATTGAATTTATGAAATAATATTTGTTCAATTCAATTATCTACCTATCATTTGTTATAGCACTTACCTAAAAAAATTTACAAAATCATTTGGAGGAACGAAATATTGCTTAGCGGTCCAAATCGCTTCAGTACAATATTATCATGATAAAGCTCTAAGGAATGTAAATATATAAATCATTCAAAAAAAAACATTGACATCATGTTTAAAAAAAAAACTCAGTTTAGAGGCTTTGGTAGATGACAAGGTGACCATGTCAGCCTCGTTAGTGTCACTAAGAAAAGGGAAGGGTAGCTCAAGTATTATTAGTCAGCCCTCACTTTGAGAGCCAACTTAGCAAACAACAGTGTTTCATATTATCAGATAAGGACTGACTCAAAATAATATTGAGCCTCCCATTTTGGAGCCTATTGAGGCCAAATTTCTTCCTCTAAATTTTCACCAGGTCACACTCCATTAGGAGGTGAGTGAGGTCTTCTATTTTGTTGCAGTTAGTACAAAACGGTGATGCAACTCTTCCCACCAAATGTAAAAACTTATTTAACGGAATGTGACCCGAGCGTAATCTAAAAACCATGACAAGTAGCTCCCTACCGAGGCTGACACAGTCAAACCACGGAGACCAGGATGGCATGTAATTAAGTGTATTGTACCAAAGCCCCTAAAGCCCCTTCACTATAGCCAATTCCTCATATTGGTCTCTCCAGCGAGACATACAGGCAGCCCTCGCTTTCGGAATGTACTCAGGCCCAAACGAAAACATCCAGTTACCAACCGATTTATGAAAATGGTTAAAATACTAAATTGATGTTCATCGTCAATTTCACGCTATAACAATAGACGGTTGCCAAGGTCGGTTATAAATAGCAAAAAAAAATAACGACATAATTCTATCTTCCTGTTGTAGCAAAGACGGAGGAAAATTTGATATAAAAATGTCTGGTAAACAATGGTTAACAAAGTGCAAAACATAACTTAGTACTTATATATTATTATATGAAGTAGGTACACTTAAAATACAAATAGTGTCAGCTTAACTAATAAATGATTATGAAAGGCTCAAGTGACACAAAGAGCGATGGAGCGTGCCATGATAGGCATTTCCTTCGTGGACAGAGTGCCGAATATCGGGATCCGGAAAAAGATGAGAGTGCCGGATATAGCCAGTATAGTGTCCAGGTCTAAGTGGAGATGGGCAGGGCACGTGTGTAGAATGCAGGACGATAGGTGGCCCCGAAGACTGCTCGAGTGGCGACCCCGAGTGGGGCACCGGTAGGCAGCCCGCGAGGTGGACCGACGACATTGTGATGACGGCGGGGAGGATGTGGATGCGAACGGCTAGAGACCGAGGAGAATGGCGTGCACATGAAGAGGCCTATACCCAACGATGGGTTACGTTAGGCTGAAAAGAAGAAAAAGAAGAAATAAACCTCCCCCTTGCCGCTCCCGATGCAAAGGTGCCCATAACGCTTGCGGCGTTACCGCGCTGGAACGCTATGGCTAGCTAACCTTTGCCCCAGGAACGACCCGGAGCGAGGGTCACAACCCCTCTCCCTAACACGACGGCCAATCTCATCCACAAACGTTTTTCATTCCGCACCCCAGCAGCCTGTAGTCTCCACAGCACACTTTAAAATTTACATAATTATTGGGCAAGGCAAGTATGACGAAGACAGCACCTAACAGCAGAAAATCTTAAGTCCAGTACTTAATTGGCACAAAAATTATTGCCAAATTCGAAATCAGAAGCTTTGAAAACCCCCGAATGCCAATTTTCAGCCCGATAGGAACAAATATTAATTTATTTTATTATATTGCCATATCTACAGCGGCGCCCCCTGGTAGATTAGCACAATAAAATCCAGCTAAGAACCTGCTCTGATAAATTCCAAAGCTACAGCAAAAAACCGCATCGAAATTGGTTCAGCCGTTTCGGAGCTAGATGGGAACAGACACATGCACACACAAACAAACAAACATCCTCTTAAGTCAAACGCATATACCTTCTCCGTTCCATCGTGGGTAAAACGTGGGTGACGTTACGACGGTGGTTTTAAACCGAAGGTTTTAAATTTGATTCATCGGAGTCGGAACCGGAGTGGGAACCGGATTCGGAACCGGAGTCACAGACGGAGGTAGAAGAGAGATGTTTTAAACCGTTTTTTAATTTTTATAGCTGAAATGGCCAATATTTTTTATGATGACGTTTGCGGCAATAATACATGTTCCTTTATGTAGTCCTACACTATTTAAATGAATATTGATATTTGAATATGTTTGCTCACAAATCTTCAGTATAACCTCCGATTCAAAATTATCGGAGCCGAAGTCGGAGTCGGAGGTGTAAAATCAATCGGAAGTTCCGACCTTCCGAAATCAAAGTCGAAGCTCCGTAACATCCCTAGTCTAGATCTACGTAGCAGCCTAAAAAAGTTGATAAGAAACTTTTTTTTTAAATATTTATTTATTTCAGTTATTTTACACATTTACATAAAATATACAGTCCACAGAAATGGTACCCCATTTGTATTGAGGGCCGATCGACGTTTTTACACTTATCTTAATTACAATATCATCATAGGCCTGATACGTCTATTGCAGACGATTTAAGCAGCGTCGCGAAGGCATCGCTTTTCGTGGCTAAATAACCCTATTCGGGAGCGGCACGCGCGGCAAGCGCGCCGACAAGTGGTGCGCCGGGTAGACGAGTGATCTCTCGATCTTTGTTTGCTCTCCTGGCCGCCAGTGTGTTACAATATATAAGGTAACTAATCCACTATTCACCCAAACTATCCACCTATCATGCCAGATCAATAAAGACCCGAATTTCTAGGTGCAACTTCTAAACCCTGGTGCTTGCTAGCACACTTGCGACCATGAAATCAACGGAACCAGTTTAAAACTGGTTTTCCTCCGGCTGTTTCCGGATGGAACTGCACGAAAGGATACTGAACGACGTAAAGATAGCGACAGGTTTTATTTTTAGTACCCATAGCTAAGTAAAGTGTAGAAAGTTGATAAGCAGGTACCTAAGTGCTGAAACTGCTCTATTAGAAAATATTCGATAAAATATCACCAGTCACGAAATTTTTGATTTAACAACATCCTACAATACAGAATAGCGTAAAAATTAAATTCGACTTCCAATTTGCACAATTATTTGCACTAAGAAATTTCTCCGATAAATATCTTCTATAAATATCTTCCCGGAAGATCGACTACAATAACGGTTCCGTTTGCCCTTCTGGGTGCGGATCCCTAAAAGAAAAATAAGATTTAAATCAGTACAACCTGTATTTCGGCTTGCATACGCGGCTCAGTTCAGTGTGCCGTAATATCAAAAGTTTTCTACTAAAATCTTGCACAAAGCTAAAGCACATTTCTCTTTATTGCTAAACTTAATTTCAACGTACAGAACTTGTACTTCAACTTCGGCCAGGAAAAATTAAAATGTAGGTTACATAAAAAAAAATCAATTTAAAATTTTACTAATTGTAACTACGAGGGTTATTTCGTAGCACGAGCCGTAGGCGAGTGTTATGGATATTCAATTCAATTCCTATTCACTCTTTTTCATAAATAACATAATCTGATACTTAGTTATCAATTTTAATTTTTTTAGGTCGTTCCTGTTTTAGTTAAGTACGAGGGACGGTCTATTATTTTTTAGTCAAATAGACAATAAAAGTAAAACAATGAGGTTGATAACAAGGCGTTGACTGTCAATCTTTGGACCGCCCCTCGTATCTACTAGTAATGTTTTATCAAATTGTGTTTTCAAATAATTCTTTGCTGATATTTTGTTTGTTTATCTAGACCAGTGAGCAATGACCGAATCGTGACCGTTATCGTGAATATTGAAGTGTGACGAGGAAATAAAATACGTACAAACTAGGGATAAGGGGTCTTTTAGTTACGATTTCCTTTAAACACAATGGCCTTGTACACTTACGAGTACACATATTTTTTTTTGTATTTATTTGACTCGACTCGTTACCTATGTTTACATGCTTACTATACAGGGTGTAACATTAAGAACGGTCAGTATGGGAAAGTCTGAAACTATAAGACTTACGAAGATCTGTTCTTAGGAACCATGTCATCAATTTTAGTAACAAGAAACACTGTATTCATACATTTTTTTTAAAAACTGTACTCAGCCTGGGAATCGAACCCGGTTGTTTTGAAAAAAAATTCAACACTATTTCTATTTAGATATCGATTGTGTAGGTCTTAAGGAATAAATGTTAGTATGAAACGTGATGTTTAAAATTAATAAAACGCATTGTTTCCATATCTTTTAATTTATTTTAGTAGGTGTTCGAAATGACTACCATTTTGTAAAATACAACATTCAACTCGTTTAGGTAACGATCTTACTATTGAATGTTGTATCTTCAGGTGGTGAATTTGCGTTAAAATTGTCTCTATGGCTGCTGGTCTCTAGGTCTTCAATTGTGTCGTAGCTTGTTTTGTACACTTCATCCTTAACGTAATCGATATCTAAATAGAAATAGTGTTGGATTTTTTTTCAAAACAACCGGGTTCGATTCCCAGGTTGAGTACAGTTTTTAAAAAAAATGTATGAATACAGTTTTTCTTGTTACTAAAATTGATGACATGGTTCCTAAGAACAGATCTTCGTATGTCTTATAGTTTCAGACTTTCCCATACTGACCGTTCTTAATGTTACAGCCTGTATAGTAGTTATACTTATACTTAGTTTTAAATACTTACTTTGATTTCTTTAATTAAATCTGGGGCCACGGTAGTGTAAACCGGACCATAAATGAACTGCTCGTTAATAAATGAATAATTTTAAGTAAATTGACTGAAGACTATTTTTTAGAAAGTCTACTTAACTGATCTTTTATTTACTAAGAGTATATAATTTTCTCAGTTCACTAAGTTTTCAATTCCTAGCTCATTGATTTCTAGCTTTGGTCGTTTGGTGCAGAAACAACGCGAATAACGAAAGTATTGAAATATTCGAAATTGATTTACATATGAAGTCTCGGATGCGATACCTGAACTTATCGAAGAATTCGACTAACGAATCGTATGTATTCGGAATATTTCTGCCACTCTATTTACTCAATAGGACGGTAAAGGACACATAAGTACATTTATTATTTTATTTAATTACAATAGAAAGACTATCGACTAAACAAATTTATAGTAGTGTTAGAATATGCAACAAAAAGTCATTAAGAAGTCTCCACAAATAGAAACAAGTTAGAAAAAGCGAAACAGTAACGTAAGTTTTTCTGTGCCACCGTAGAACTATATATACTAGTACCTAGTGTGCAAACCATGTAATGTCATGTACCAATGAGTTTTTCGGATTTTTCGAAGGACTTACGTACATTTACTGACTGCTCTGACGCTGAAGGAAAACATCGAAACCAGCACACTGAGATAACCAGTGTGTGAAATGGGGAAGGTAATGGCAAACCACCCCATTAAATCTGCCACGAAAGTCGTTCTATGTGATTAATTCCTTAGAATGATCACGACCCTCAGCAATGAGGAATACGACTTAGAAGAAGAACCTAGTGTGCAATAATATTCTCCTCGTTAGCCAACAGGGTGTTCCCGTAACTGAACAATTATTGTTCTACGACATTATTATTTATCATTATCACCCAATAGTAGGTAATAAACTTACATCCAGCAGTGGGTGGACACCGGTTGAAGAGAGAGTAGGTAATAAACATTTCGGTAAAATATTGCGTAAATGTGTAAACTTATAAAATAGGTATTTGTATGAAAAAACCGCTTGGTGATGTTTCAACATAATAGGAAACAGTGATTGAATACCTCATCTGCCGTAGGGTTTTGCCCATTTTATCTGAATGATTCGTTTATGCTTTCACACGATGACTGGTAAATCCGAAACGCTTCCTAATGTTTTGTAGTACACACAGCTCATATTGAGGATAAAGGTAAGCATTGTATTGAATAGTGATTCACTATACTTCATAGTAGATACGAGTACAGTCATCTATTGTTCTGAAGATTTACAAAATTACTGTCTTGTTATTGTATTCATGAATTACATCTGCCTATGGTATGTCCCAGGAAGTAAGGATCATATGAAACAGGGAGATGGCTTAGGTCATTATCAGTCAATATAAATCCACATATGGTTATCCGATTCTTCATGATGAAAAGTTATTTAATTTTAGGACATTTATCTAAATTGGCCCAGTATTATTAAAATTTATTTTAATAAAACTGGCAGAGGTTCGGCAGATTTTCTTTTTGTATTATGTTCCTCGGGGATCAGCCTTTCCTCTGTAAGCATTAAAAAACTCTCCTAGCTTTTATTTTGTAAATCTGTTCTAAACAACAAAAAAAACCATTTTTAAATGACAGCCAACGAAAAAAAAAGTATTAGGTACAGAAAGTTGACCAACTATTGGAAAATATTCTGAATTTTATCCAGATTTTGAAAAGGTATGACACATGACATTATTGTGAATAGTTTTTTTTAATTAATTTTTTACGACAACTAGTACCAATTTTGGGGACAGGATACTTGGTTAACATTTTTAGGTTTAAAACATTTTTTTTACTTATTAAATTTTCTAGGAAAAACAACAAAATTGTTTTTAACCAACCAACAAACTGAGCTATCGCGGCTAACATTTTTCACCCGTTTCCTTATCCCTGTCATCATTTTGCGAAATAGAACAAACGCGATTTTTGTCCTCCTTGTTCCATTGGGCTTAAACACATAATAATTATGTAAGTGAGTACTTACCTAAGTATTTGATAATTCTAAACAACCCGTTAGCGGCTCATAATTAGGAAATACGTCCCATACCGCTTCGAGCCGTGGGTCACCGCGGAATTTACTGCGAGCAATTAAAATTCTATCTCAATTACATCTAGGTGGGTCGTTAGCGAGGGTGCGATTACGCAGCGACACGCACGCGGCACGTGCATATTAATCAGAAATGAGTTAAACAAGGTGGCTGGCAGCGACTGGATGAGAAGAGCCGAAGATCGGGCTCAATGGCGCGCCCTGGGAGAGGCCGCTGGTGATGATGAGTTAAAATATGGGTTAGTTTAATACTTTCGTACGCACTTTGTCCAGATTTAAAAGTAACATCTTCTAAGTCAATAAGTATAGATCATTGTATGGAAATACAGCGCGTGAGATTTTAGAAGTGCGAAGTGCGTTTTCTTGAAACTAAACAAATGAGATTGGTTGTGGTTCGATGAAACAGAGCGTTTGAAAACGGTTTGAAAACGTTGTTTTATAATTATTACAAAAGCTCCCAGTCTAGGATCTGAATCGTGGACTATATTACCCGACCTTACCCCATAAAAATATGCTCAGGCCCTGATCGTTCCATGAGCATACGTCATGAAGATATCTGCATCTTTTTCTTTTTTTAAGGTTTCAGAAATACTCGTAATGAAGGGCTTTTCTTTTTATTTCTGTTTACTTCCGAACGTGTTTGTGCACATGTTTGACCTAAACTTATGTTTAATGATGGTTTCTCCTCAAAGTTCTGTCTGGTTCGTGAACCCAATTAAGCATTTGGGTCCACGCCAGCGCTACAAATGGCACACTGGGCAAAAACGCACTGAGAAGATCGCATGCCAAGGAAGAAGAGGCGAAAATTGGGTGAATGGAACTTTTCTAAGAGGGCTGTTAGGTAATTGTACACGTAACTCGTTTTTGAACTGTTCAGGCAAAGTTTTGTTGTTTTCTTTCTTGTGGCGTTCGTACTTTGCACTACATACATATTGTCGTACTGTACATCGTACTTTTTCGTACGAGTTGTACCTAGTTTTCGTACCATTTTTATGTAAAATGGTTTACTTCAGGGAATTTGACAATTCTTTTATAAGAATGATCGCTTCGCTTACCGAAAGAATAATAAAATCACTATTATCAATTAAAGTACTTTTATCTATTTATTGTAATTGTGTAGTATAATATTATTTATCTGTGTAGAAAGATTAATGTCCCTATAGAGTTATAAATAAAGATTCAATTATATTATTCTTTCCGCATAACGAAGCAGACACTTACAAAGAAGGAATAATTACTTACCTAACTTGATACTCTACTTATTACGTACTATAACACGAGAAACATTAATTATATTACGTAGATCAGAATATATATAGAAGTTGTTGTTCTAAGGACCAAATTACCTTATGGATATATCTACTATTTGCGCCACTATAAGTATTTGAAATGCTATCAAGACTCAAGAGGCATTCAAAGTGCATAAAGAATTGCAACACGATCCGAAAGTAAATATTTGAACGCTAGATTGTCGGTCTCTTGAGTATAAATAAACCGTCTCTTGGTTGACTATGACGTTTCAAGTCATGACGTCATTAAGATATGCGTTAAGGCGCAGTTACATATGGTCGTAAGAGCGTCGGTGGCCTAGTGGCTAGAACGTCGGACTCCCATGCGGGAGGTCCGGGTTCTAAACTGCGCAGTGCCATGTACCAATGAGTTTTTCGTATTTTTTGAAGACTTACGTATATTTTCCGACTGCTTTAACGGTGAAGGAAAACATCGTGAGGAAAACACTGAGATGACCAGTGTGTAAAATGGGGTAGGCACAAAAGATCCTCGAGGGTCTAAGTAACGCTGGGATTATTCCCGGCCCCCTATCATAAGATAAGATAAGATACATATGGTCGTTGACCGCTTCGGCGATCGACCTGCGGTGGACGACCTACGTTCACCGACCTCACTTGGTCGTTGGCGGAAGTCGTCGAACGTCATTCGCTTGATGACAGCCTAGTGACACTTTCTACTCGGGCGCGGAATACACGCGTTGTAGCGCGATCGAGTGGTATAGGTATAACTTTTTATACTTTTAATAAAATTACATTGCTAGAATTTTTTTTCACATGGCTGTTTCTTTCAAACTGGAAATTATAACTGCCCTAACTATTACAACGCGAGGAGGAGGAGGATAAGTTTACGAAGCAGGAACACATTTTATAGTTCTGCCAGGATCGCATCGTATAACAGATCCGCTGCAATGTTTCCAGCAGCAACTTTGTCAATAAGATGACGTTTCATTACCCACTACTTTGTAGATTAACTACTAAAAATGACAATTACAGATTGGGTTCTACCAGTAACTTAATTAATATCAGTAATTCCTTCGTGATTTACGCACAACACATTTAGATTTTTATATTTACAAAATTGTACAATAGAAGTATAATAACAACACGAATGAATAATGGCCAAAACAATGAATGAACTTTTAACAACACCACCCTGTTTTTATTGTCCTTCTGGATAATTTTCCTAATTTAATGCTAAGGCTTTTCTTTTTATTCCAGTATAATAAACGTTAGTGCTGCACGACATTTCCGAGAATTTCATGAAGCTGGAATAAATTATGACTAAAACTTCAGGCGCATCGCAAACGTTAAATGCAGACATGGTCGACGTCAGAACGTCTGAGTTTCATGACTCCATCCTTCCTCTCAGCTCGAGGTCTAGAGAAGGTAAAAGAGACGAGCGATTTGGGCCAAATGCACAGAAGGTAGATATGATTTGCTAGCATGTCGATATCATAAAGTTACGTCGGTTATATTACGTTGAATTCCTTTTAGCTTTTGAGTTTCGAGGCTCTACGTAAATTCTTGAAGGGTTTTTTGATCTACATATAGAGTGTAGGATTGAAATCTGTATTTTGATAAACCTATTAGCCTCATATGATACGGCGTTTACGGTGTTTTGAAGGAAAAGGGACTTAAACGAAGCGAAACCGAAACTGAAACGGATTTCCCCGTATACCTCTACCATAAACCCTTCCAACGAGATTTTTACGTACTACAAACGCGACAAGGCTATTCAAGCCGACAATATTCGCCACGTTTTTCTGAATTAAGGCTTGTACCTTCAGGTTAAAAGTTTGGCGTCCGTGGTCGGAATTTAAATGAGCCTCTCTTCTTGTTTTAATGAAATTCTTGGTATGAGAGATTATTTATGTTTATGAGGTCGTCCAGACTGCGTTGGAATACATTAGACAAAAGTAATAATTGTACTCACCTACGAACTTTATGATGCAAAAATAGAGAAAATGTGTTTTTTGTGTCTGGCTTTCTTTAACTTTCGACCTCAGTAGAAAATGTCTGCAAATCTAATTAAAAACAAAAATGAAATGCAAAATGAAAAAAAAAACTTCACGTTTTCTTAAATAAAGTGGTATTTCCTTTGAAATACAAGCGTGCTGTGTCGATAGACCTAGGTTTTCAGCAGTTATTATTTACCATGAATTGCTAGAGGCATATAGGTGTTCATAGGGTGAAGAAACCCCTTCTGCCAGCATTAAATTGTGGCCCAGATTAGGGGAAAGAAGTTTATCGTCTAGAAGTATATTGGATCGACGATATCATAAAAGTAATTGGCACAGACGGAGTGGCATATACCATGCAGTGGTATGATATTAGCTAATGATTATGCTTTGCCGGAAACAAACTGCACTGTAGATTAGAAAAAGTGGTTGAATTATAAAAAATAAAAAAAATTAAAAAGGCTAAATGCATAATAAATAAAAACTGCACTTTACTAAAAAACGTCCCTACTTATCTAAAATGTGTACTCTGTGCTTATACTTACTTACTTACTTCACTTTAAGCACTTTTTTTGCTGCCTTTCTACGGCAAAGCAAAACTTATTATGTTTATAAGGGTTATGAATTTGGCTGTCAATTAAGCTTTACCTTTTAATTGAAACTATATCTGGACATAATATTATTTTACTGGCAACCCAATGCGCTTGCGACCCGACTTAACTGTCAAATTGTATGAATATTGTATGAGAGTAACAACACAGGTGCTAGGAAACGCCATTTTATTTCCCAACTGATCCATGGGGATGGAATAAATCAATGCTAATGAGCACCTTATTTGACTTCGAAGTACCTTTCCCTTTGTTTCTCTACCTGGGCGTTGGTCCTATGGGGAAATGTTATAATTTCCTCATAGACTCTTACAAAGCATCCTTAAAGTTTTGCACCCTGTCACGAAACATCTGTTTAAAGGGTTGTGTTTATGAAGTTATGCAGAAATGGATGTATTTTTTGTTACATCTGCTCAAATATTGGCCCATCTATCTCCATTGACATAATTATTACAAAGACTGTTTTTTCTCGCAGGTGTAACAAAAAATATCATATCTATCATGTGCGGGAAGACCACGTATTTCACTCGTGTATCCACAAAGCCTGTCTTTGGCTCGTATTGCGAAATACGCTCATAGCGACAATTTAGTCCTTCCCACAGTAATTAGATACTCTATTATTACAGAAGGCTAACCGCTTTGTACAAAAAAGTGTGGTAAGATTATGTCAAGTATTTTTATACGATGGCTTTGAGATCTGTACTTAGTAAATGTTCCGAAGGCTGAACAGCCTTAAGAATAGCTACTTTCGTCTTTTTTAAGTATACTTCGTATCAAATTACAGGCTAATGACTATACGACTTAGTGTTACTAAAAACTAACTTTCAGAGGTAATCAACAGAATGTTTCTTATACGGCGGTTTCTTATAAATTAGAGGGTATAATACAGCTACAATATTGAGTTGTTACTCAGTAGAAAGTTGTTTTTGCTGAATTACTGTTTTTATTTTATTCATGACGGCTAGCCACGTTTGCACGTAGTCTTACCTGATGGTAAGAAAATTTAAGGCTGAAGAAAAAAGTGGCTTATAAAAAAATCCTATTTTAAACACTGCCGGAACATATCAACAAGCTATGTTTTGACGACTGATTTTAAATCGAAATCCAACTACCAAGTAAAGGTTCTCTGGTTAAGTGTTTTGATTTATTCTAGTCTTGTTCCCAAAATCAAGTACAGACAAAGACACCTTCACCCAGTGACGGTAGAGAAATCTCGGTGCTCGAAAAAGCTCGGTGTGCTGAATAAAGCAAAGCGGTACTTCACGCCTGGCCAGAGGCTAACGCTTTATAAAGCGCAAGTAAGGCCGCACATGGAGTACTGCTCCCATCTCTGGGCCGGTGCAGCCGAATACCAGCTTCATCCACTTGACTCCGCGCTACTCGAATTGTCGACGATTCTGTGCTCACGAGCGATTTAGAGCCTCTCAGTTTAAGGAGAGACATTGGCTCTCTCTGCGTCATCTATCGCGTATATAATGGAGAGTGCTCTTCAGAACTATTTGACTTGGTGCCGTCCTCTACTTTCTTGAATCGCGAAAAAGTCCTCTCCCTCCACGGCCGGCAACACACAAGCAATGGTATTGCACGTGTCTCTAAGCGACGGTGACTACTTACCATCAGGTGGCCCCTCTGCCTGTTTGTCGTAGCTAACTAATAAAAAATAAAAAAAACACACAAAAACACCTTTACTCAGTGACGGTAGAGAAATAATAATCCGTACCCAATAAAGGTTAAATAAACTGAGGATACAATTACGTAGTATAATATGTAGTTTTATAATGGCCTTGGAGGAATTCATTTATCGGCTGCCGCCGTTCGTCATCGCGAGCGCAAACTTCTGTGCTGTATGACAATCGGAATAGGTAGTATCAAAGAATATATAATTTACTACGTATTCAAGTGAAATGAAATTTAAAAAATACTTATAAGAAGTCACCCCATGATATAAAACAAACTGAATTCTGAAGATAGGATCTGTAAGTCTGTACTTGAAAAAGAATACATTTGATTCTTTTTGATTCACACGATATGGTGTTACGGAAATTGGATTATAAGAGAAAGGGAGTCTTCCTAAAATGCTATAAATACAATACGAGTTTGTAAATAAATACAAATGTCGCTGTCTAAAAGCCAATTTGAACAAGATACTAAACGTTACGTGGTTAACGTGTGGGTTATCTTATTAGGTTAACTTTGTCATTGAAATACTTATATACGCTTTCTATTACAAGACGAAATATGTCGAATTCTAAATAAAGACTCTAAGGTAATTATTTAGATAACAAGTCTACAGAAAATAAGATATGTACTTAAGTAAATGAAGATACTTTATATTATAGGGTGGAGCAATCAGTAAAATAAAACCTACCTATTAAGTTTCTCAGTACTGTTGGGTCGATATGGGGCGTCAGGCCGATATTATAAAGGAAAATACATATTTTCAGTATTCGGCGCGATTTGACTTTACAAGCTTATGTCAAACTCTAATAATAGTGATGGGCAAATTCGATCGCCCGCTAGTGTGTGTCGCGCTGTATCGATTTCGCTCATTAGTACCTATTATGGAAGGAGACCAAAGGACAGATTTGTGCTCGGCTGAACATTTACCTATATAATCATCTTAGAATCTGACCAACTCATAAACTGACAAAGTTAGAATCTAATATTGACGAATCTTCTGCCTGTTATTGAATGTTTACCGAATTTCATGAAGTCCTAAAAGTAAAGCTGAAGAAGCGTCGAAAATTATAATAATTATATTACACCCTAAACCTGCGTTTCCATTATCTATGTGAAGGTTAAGCTTCTACCTGCAACCTTCCTTAAGTCACCTGACAAACCTTCACCCTTTTGGAAACCCAATTCCAATCTTAGGCGGTAACGCAAACAAACTTTGTTTTCAGTAGCAAACCGTCCAATTCCCTGCTCGCGGAAAGAATACTAATTCGGCTCGTATCGTATCCGTATCGAACAAACGCACAAAGTGACAGAAGATAAACGAAACTGTCTGCTGAAGTGACTTTTCAAAGTAAACAGATTGTCGTGGCGCGATGTTTGGTTTACGATCGAGAGTGCAATTTTGTATTGGATTGTCTATTTGCCCCATGAAAGCAATAAGTACTACGTACGAGTATAACGTGATATTGTTTCTATGATTTTCCCTAGTTCGAGACCGTTTGTGTTCAAAAGGTCCATTTCCCAAAACGTAGTTTGAGACATAAAAGATATTAGACATTCTGCGTGACCAGATGTAACACCGTTTTACTCGACTATAAAAATGCATGTTGGTCATTGACTTTATAGTGTGTGCTTAGTGTTAGTGTAAATTTTAAAACGAAAATTTGAGCTTCATCTTTTAAATCTCACTAAGGTCGGCTTGCGCGAAAATTTTACCCCGGATTAACTTGCCTTAAGCCGTCTTGCCTGATCCGCTAACTCTCTGGTTAACTAACTATAACCCATATCAATTTCATATGAAAAACATAGACAATTCGTGTTTAACCCGGGGTTACATTTTCACTCAAGCGGCCTTACAGTGACAATCTAATGTATAATGCTACTAAATCGACTATTTTTACTAAATCTTTACATAGAGGGAGAATCAAATAAAGACGTCTGTCCGCGACGTTTTTACGCACGATTTATCAACAATGGATATTTTGGCTTAAAAAGAAACGATTCGTTTTCCCTCCTCTTTTTTAAGGAAAGGAAACTCGCAACCTACGGGTTGGGCTAGCAATGCACGGCGTAACAAAAAAATATTTAGTGATCTTACAGAGGGCGTCTCAGTATCGATAATAATGATGCTTATCAACTGGAATCAGTTAAATGTAATTAAGTTTTATGTTATGAAAATACAGTTAACTTTTTATGATCGAACGACCCAAAATAAGTAAACATGTAGTGATAGTATTCAACTACGTATATAGTACTTAGTAATTCCATTCCATGATAGTTGCTTGCTTGCTTATTGTATGGTTAGTGGCCAACCTAGTAAATGACCAACCAACCATCCATGATAGTAAATACCTTAAAAAAACTGCGTCACGCGGTCTTTCCCGTAATATGCCCCTTGTAATATGCTCGAATATTGACCATTACTTGAATTTTCCGTGAGAAAAAGGAAAATGGATAAGATTGTCCGATCGTGATATTTTAGAGAGTGATTAGATAATGTTTTTAATTTATTCTAACAAACAGAAATAAACAAACCAATACACTTGTTTAAGTGTTATCTAAAGGTTTATTTATATAAATTTGTTAGAATAAATAAAATATCACGATATCTCATACTCATAGTATAGTCGATCACACGTACGCAACTTCTACACCTTTACGTACAATTATACTTAAAAACGTTTGTAAGTACTTTTTTTAAACATTGGTAATGTTTTCTTCATTAACCACTCCAACTCGGTTAAAATACATGTGTAAGTGGTCCACCACAATGGTACAAATATGTAGATTTGCACCACGATCTCGTGTCTTATAGCCTTTGAGACATTGTCGCTTCAACTGTACATCCAAGGTGTAATTATTCGAACGTAGGCTGGTAAATAACTTTACCTACACCATAAACTCATAACGCACAAGAGCAGGTAATGAAATCACAAAGGCTTTTACGAGGTGTGCTCGACACCATTCCCTACTTCCAGTGTGCATTAGCGTCTGCCGTGGGCTGGGTATCAATATAACGTGTATGACTTCACCCTGAACAGATATCGTATCAGTAGAGGGGGCCAAAATGTAGATGTAATGTGCAAGGAGAAATCAGGTATATATTTTCGATTACTCTTGGTGCTTTCAGACGTTTTTTTATGTAGGTTTTTATTTTTGTTACACCTGCCCAAAATTGGGTCTATATAACGACAGAAAACTGTGCGAGAAGTACCATATTATAATATTATAATAATCACTCATGATCAACAATTAAGTCGACTTATTAATTATTATACCAAATACAAATAAACTGTACCTTCTAATCAAAATACATATTTATAATAGTACTTACGTGATGATATTATACCAACCTTAAAAAACCCAATAAATACTAACCTACATGACATGCGTCGGTAAAACAGATCATTCATTTGAACCCATTAAGGACGTATGAATATTAATATGGACCGTTCACTCTCCACGAGCATAATATAATATAATATAACACACGGACAGCTAACTGCTTTATTTTATTCAAGAAAATTATCATGTCTATCACGTGCGAGAAAACCGCGTGTTCGCACTCGTGTATCCACAATACTCGCTTTGGCTTGTGTTAATTTAGTTCTGCCCGCACTAGTTGGCCAATCTACTACATTATTGGCAGTATTAAATTTGGTATAAATTATGGTTTTCGAGACCCGTTGTCAAAATTTTCGTTTTGTGACTGTCAAACTGAATTCTACGGGATAAGCCCTCAGATAACATGCACTGAAAACCGCAGTGCGAGGAACAATCCGGCAGTAAACATGTCCTCGCAAATTGATGGCTCTGAGAATGTTCCTAGCGCATTCTACATAATACCCAAGTAACCCAGACTCCTAACCGAAGAACATTGCACTGTAGCTATCAAATGGAGTAGAGTAAACCATACTACGAATACAAAATTATAGACAGGTTTAGTACGGAGTCAGTATAGGACTTCAATTCTTTAGAAAACGCTAACAAGTCAGTGAAGACCCAAATCAGAGCGGTACTAAGCGAAGCTTAGTTAACTTTTCAATTATAATTATTACTGGAAGTTTATATTATAATTGGAAATGAAATTTATAATTTGTAAAATTTATATACTATAATACTAAATTTGAATAATTTTAATTTATAATGTTTTATTATAATTAATTGTTAATTGATAATTTATTTTTTATTCTATGGGACTAGTTCCTGCAAATAAAGATTATTAATTTTAAAATTTAAAATCTCTATTAATCTAACTACTAACTAATTTTTTTAGCTGAACAGGTCAAGTTTGCTATAGAGTAGTTGCTTGCTTAGCGTATGGTTAGTGGCCAACCTATTTGTCAGAGTTGTTCAGGCCGCCTCTGATATGGCTTAACGACTGCTGTCTAACGACAACAACCGGGACGGTGATTGTTGATGTGTGATTCACATATACTATAGAGTAGTGATTCACCAAGTAAAGAGTTGGTAGTTGATAGTCAGTCCACCATTTTTGTTTACAGAATTTACAGCCAAAAGAACAAAATTAGGAGTTCAGTATCATGATTTGAACACAATAATATAACTAAACTACGTCGGTAACTTACTCAAGTACTTCTAGCTTAGGTTATGTATAGATAAATTACATCAAATCGAACGTTCTTACAATTCAGCGGAAAGAACAAAGGAAAATCTAAGCTTAAATTAGAAGAAGTGCAACGGCTGGCTCTTCAATTTGTCAACGTCTTCAATCTTCCGCTCCATTAAAACTTTCACAGATAGTGCTTTGGATGAGACGCAAGTTGCTGAATGCAATGTATGCAGGAAAGGAACACTTGGTTTTTAAAAGTTTAGTCTTGATTAAAAAGAGCTTTATAGAATATACAGTGCACGGTAAGCTTCATTATTGAATTAGTATTTTTAACGATTCTAGGGTAAGCATCATTTCGGAATAATTTTTTTTCGTTTATTACGGTTTAGATAGATAGATAGAAACACTTTATTGTAAACAAACACAGGAAAAGTAAAAACTATAGGAATAGTAGCACGATATGTTTATGTGTATATATAATTATATATTTATTATATATTATGTACAATATACTTAATATTAGTATGCATTTTTATAACATTTATGTATATGTATTTTTAATATGTATTATGTATAGCTATTTATATATAATATAATAACAACTTCTATTTTATATGCGCCTACCTAAACATTTCTGCATAACCCCATGGTTAGCTGGTAGAAAATGCCGCAAGGCATTAAGCTCGCCTCATGTACACCTTTTTTGTGCATTAAAGTGTAAATAAAAATAAATATGTACAAAGGCGGCCTTATCGCTTAAAGCTATCTCTTCCAGGCAACCTCGGTTAGTACCCGGGTCGATAAACTCACTCACCTGGCGGTAACTGACGATGAGGTCGAAGATGGAGCACACGGGCTTAGTAAGTACGAGTATACTGACTCTTCTACTCAGAATGATTTTATATGTTGTTTTGCCTGCCTTTAGTCACATTACATATTTACATTCTTGACCGATTGGATAATAAAGTTTCACACACTCCATGTATTTATGTCTGGCGTCTAGCCTATCTCTGTTATACATCTTTGGTACCTACGCCTAGCAATGGTACAGGCCTGGCTGAAAAGCCAAGTCTGTATATCAGATACTAATGAAAACAGGGGCGCTATAATATTATATATTATATTAAAGGTGGAAGATTCTGTTGTGCTGGATCGAACTTTTAGCTATTTCTGCCGGAAAGCAGTAGTGCTTATATTACAGTGTTTTTGTTCAGCGTATCAAAAATCCTCTAATAATATTATGGTGAAGTGAAATGCCTATGGGCGATGGTGACCACTTTGCATCCTAACAATCAACTATTAACTGAAACTAAACGAAATCATTAAGTATTTATAAATCGTTTCCCGAACGAGTAGGTAGAGTATTAGTCAGAGATTTCGGGGGAGGTTTTGGGTTTCTGGGGGAAGGTTGGGTTTCGTATTGTATTGTATTGTATTTTATTTATCTTATAGTAACTGAAACCGTTACAAGATACGTCATTAACAACAGTATTAAATATAATCTAACAATAATATAAATTCAAACTATATAAAATCAAAAATTTTAGTTATAAATGTCTGTCAAATATTTAAAATAAAACATAATAGTAAGGTACAGTCTTGTACACCGTCAGAGAATAGAAATAAAAATATATATAATAATAATCAATTACAATAGGTATAAGTATAGAATTTCTATGGTTAGTAACGAATATGTGTCAAAGAAAATGAGTGTGCCTTAATTTTGTGGACATGAATTCGTTCAAGCTATAATGTGCGTTTCCCTGAAAGTACTTTTTTAAAACAACCTTAAATTCTTTAGTGGAGTGTTCAGTGATCTCTATTGGAAGTTTATTATACATTTTCATTTTTATTTGCAAACCTTGCTTTAGGGTTTTGGTTAGACGCACTTTAGGAATTTTCAGTCTTTCTCTATTTCGTGTGTAATACGCATGACTATCTTGATATTTAGCTAGATGAGCAGCTTTCCCGTGAATTTCTAATAAATATTTATAAATATATAGCGATATAACAGTCATTATATTATTTTCAGTAAAGTAATTGCGAGCTGAGGTTCTTTTATGTATTCCGCAAATTATTCGGATTGCTCGTTTTTGCAATATTAAGACTCTCCCAATCTTTGAAGCATTACCCCATACTGTGATTGCATAGCTAATAACAGACTGAACATACGCGTAATAAACTGATATTAGGTTATTTTTGCTAATCAACGGTTTTAGTTTAAATAACGCGTAGTTTGCAGATGAAATTTTCTTGCAGACTTTTTCGATGTGTCCTTCATGACTAAGGGTTTCATCAATTACATAGCCCAAGAAAGTAGTTTCCGAGCTACATATTTCTTTTTTGTTGTCGGCATTTGTTTTCTTAGTTTTGTATTTAATGTGCACAGTTTTGTCTTTATTTAATAAGATGCCGTTATAATTGAACCATTCTTGTAATTTTCTTTCTACTGTATTTGTATTATCATTCAGTTCCGCCTCTGTTTTATTTTTGATACCAACATGAGTATCATCTGCAAATAAATTAATCGATGCACATTGAGGAAGACTACTAGGCAGATCATTTATAAATATAAGGAATAGAATCGGTCCCAGTATTGATCCCTGAGGTACTCCGATGTTAATATTTTTCGTTGACGAAGACGTACTGTTTACTGTTACCAGCTGTTGTCTGTCTTCAAGATAGCTTTGCATAAGTTGCAATTCACAATCTCTAAAACCGTAATAATGCAGTTTCTCAAGTAGTAAATCGTGTCTAATACAGTCAAACGCCTTAGAAAGGTCGCAATAGATGCTAGAACATTTATAGGAATTGTCCAAAGCGTCTAATATGAAATTAACTGTCTTGCTTATCGCCATGTTAGTATTTCTATCGGTTCTAAATCCATATTGACAGTCAGAAAAAAGATTTTCTCCCTCAAAAAAAATCACGATTCTATTTTTTATTGCGGTCTCAAAAACTTTTGACATTATAGGGAGAATACAGATCGGCCTATAGTTATTAAGTTCATCCAAATTCCCTTTTTCGTTGAATAAAATGGTGGTTTTGAGGTCCTGTCAGATACGCAGTACTCTGGATTGGACATCAACGTCAGGAACGACATCGGAAGATAGAGAGCTCTCACTGGAACATAATTAGAGTAATGTTTGTGACCATAATGAGTTATGGCACCCCAATTTTGTAAAGAAAATACTACTAATACAACACTAAAGTCATACTTTAGTAGACATTGACAGATAACATTTCTTTTGTTGTTGTTGATATATGTAGATTGTTCCACACATAGGCGGCGAGATCGATTTGGTAGACCCTAGTATTCTTGAAAGCACGTTTTTCCTTGCATTAATGCCTGCATTGGGGCGCTATGTGCTCAATACAGTCCTGATTACAGCACTGTTTACAGTCCTGTTTACAGCCCTGTTTACAGCCCAGCCTAGACAATGGATAGGCCCTATCAGTCCACAGCACGCATTGTTCAATCAGAGAGTCCATGTTGTGTAAATCTGAAATCATGACTATGAATAGTGTTAAATCAATAGCGCAGCATAGGAAACTGATGAATGGACCCATTTATCATCGAAATATTACTAGTCTGTTGCTCTCGGGTGTAATAATGGTAAAACAGTTAGAGTTTACGATTTGACATTTCAAGCACAAGCACAACTGTTTTGCCTGGTAAAGAATGAACACATCTTCTTGTGCCACAAAAAAATCAAAACAAATTACATACTTTTAATGTTCGTGTCGTGCCGGCCAAAAATAATAGCACTACCCCAACTCTTCCCGTTGGTGTCGATGTAATTATAATGTTTTTACTGGAGCGCGGAGGAGGGACACTTTGATCCACTCCCCCTCGCAGAGGAGCGGTGATCTGCATGGGCTCTAATCTTCATAATGATCCTTTGTGTGTCCTAAATACGTGTACTAATTTTCAACAATCTGTCCAGCTATTTGGACAGTAATACGTTTTGTAACTCGTTTATTTTGACAATCCTACATTTTGAGAATTGTACATTTTGACATTCGTTAATTTTAACAATAGTACGCTATTGCAATCGTATGTTTTGACATTCGTATGTTTCGTCCAATTGTAGATTTTGGCATGGTTCCTCTGTCTACCGCCTCTGGGTTTATGGACACAAAATATCTATATATAATATTTTGTATTGTAGACGTGTATGTACCCATATTAACAATCAAGCTGGTGTCTACGTAAAATACATTTAGTATTCTCTTCTTTTAGTCTGAAAAAAAAACACATACCAATATGTTTCATATAGCTTATTATTATGCGGCCGAGATAAGGTTTCCTTTGTGCTCTTTTTCGTTACAAATGTTTTCCATAAAAGTAAACTAATTTTCTAGTGTACATACTTCTAATTTCACCAAGTTATCTACGTACCTACCGTATTAATTTCATAATTTATGAGATATTGTGCTAAGAAAATTGGTACTTATTCGAAGAAAAAATATTCCTCCGGCCTGTTTATTATTGAATTCGGATTCAAAAGGAACTCCATTTACGCCCAAATTTTCAAAGGCTATTTCCTCCAAAGAATAAAAGATTGCAATACAATGCCTATCGCCTTTTGTTAAATTAATGGTCTATTCAAACATTCCAGAATTACAATGAAGGGAATTCTGCTATCAATCAAAGTTTTAGTGTCTCTGTAACTGATATTTTTAAGAAATTTACGGTGTGAAAATTTCCTAATTACCTCTTATTTTCTGTAAAGTATTTTTTTCGTAATATGATGTAAGGATGTAAGGGGGGTCACCAACATCTAGACCTCCAAATGTCAAACTCACCTGCACGTGGTGCATCCTGCCGATTAACGAACGAGTCCCTGGCGACCGACTAGTGGCGGTATAACCACTCAAATTCTGGCTGGGTCAAAATACCAGAAGCACGATGACGGGCAGCAGCGTCATCGGGGCAAGCGACCCGGCTACTGCGATCGCCAACCCGCAGGCCTAGCGTGGCGATTATGGCATTACCTCCCATGGATAGCGCACAAAGAAAACGGCCCCCAGTTCCCGGCCGCCCCACTATCTGCGCAAGGTGGCTGGCAGCGACTGGATGAGAAGAGCCGAAGATCGCGCTCAATAGCGCGCCGTGGGAGAGGCCTATGTCCAGCAGTGGACTAGAGTAGACTAGGGTAGGCTGCTGCTGATGATGATTTTTTTCGTATTTGCGCTTGCAGAAACTTTCACTAAAACTCCTATTTCCACTAGAAAGGGATATCATGATCATGAAATATACGAGTATAAGCCTTTTCTATTTGGATATTTGAACATTTCATGCAATTATTTGGCAGTGGTGTATTTATTTATACAAACTATTTATTTAGACCATAATTTGAGTGGTATATAAGTATATATACTTATCATAATATTAATATCATGTTTTTATAACAATCCAGAAAAAACTTTTACTACCAACCAACCCAGAAAAAACGTTTAGACAAGGCCATACCAGTTCATCCTTGTGAGTTTCTATTATTAGGATTAACTAATTTGGCCTAGGATAAACTAGTTCGTTCTGAAATCGGGTTTGGCCGGTAACATAAATAAATAAAGTTAATTAGCAGATCAAAATCATCTGGTCTTAAAAAAATGAACAAAAAATAATTATTTTTGTAAGATTATAATAAAATATTAAAAATAAAATAGAATAAAATAAATCATCAGATCCTCAAGGTGCCATATAAATGATTATTGGGTAATTTTAATGTGAGGTAAGTACCTACCAAAATTTCGTTATGACTGTCAGGAAACCGTGTTATTATTAGTTTAGTTTTGTTACAGTGTTATTATTAGTTTTCCTAAACTTTTAGGCTGCGGAAAACTCAACAAATTCCTTTATTTTATGAAACCCCACATCAACTGATAACAAATTAATTACACAGCAATTTAAAAAAAGAGTAAAAACCTTTATTAGTAATATTTCAAACAAAGTTAAAGTGAAAAATGAATTTCAGTGTTTTATTAATAATTGTTTTAAAGTTTGGTTTTATGTTTTATTTCAGGGGCAGCATCCAATCTCGACTAAAATTTGTTTTTTGTATAGGTATAAACTGAAAATACTGTTTCACAACGATACGTTATGACCAAAGGGAGCAATGTAATATGTATGTGTATGTAATTGTATTATTATTGGATTGAAGGCTTTTTTCATATTCATTTTTTTTTCAATGTTAGGATAGTTTTTTTGGCGACTTCAGCGTATCCTAACACCAACCCAAAACTCGTTCAGTGATACAGACTCAAATGTGTTTTAACTCTGAAGATCTATGATTGATTCGTATTCCAGGACGGTTAGCATTGAAAGTTGACTTCTAATGATAAATAGATTTTGTACCCACTCGAAGCTGCCAAAACACCCATGGATGATAAACTAAGTCTCCCCCTATGGGGCGGGCGTTCCTACCTTCATGCATACACCCTTCTTTCGGTGGGAGGTTAATAAATTGGCATGGAGACACAGAGAATAATAACATAAATGATGAGAAACAATGCTTTTAACTAAGCGAGACCGTAGCTTATCCATTTACGTTGTACGTGTTCGTAATAGGATATTTTTGTTACATCTGCTCAAATATTATGGAAAACTGTGCGGGAATTGCCACATTCCCGCACTGAGTGAGGAAATTATTACCCATGATCGGAAGTACTCAACAATTAAGTCGCTTTATACAGAATACATACAAAACGTCCCTTCTAAACGAACCTTTACCTAAGTTCGTGATGATATTTCATGATTAATATTTGAATAAAAGATAAGTACAATTTAATAAAAAAAATACAGATTCAATACATATTTAAAAAAAATACAGTTTCATATAATAAAAGACGTTGCAATTACTTTTAATTAAGAGTACCTAGGTAATAAATGACACGCGTCGATATAATAGTTCATTCATTTGAGGTTATGGACCTAAGAATATTATGGACTGCTTACTTGCCATTGACATGTAATGACATGGACTGTAAACTGCTTTAATTACTTACTTATTATTTTCTCGCTGATGTAACAAAAAATATCATGTAAAACACGTGCGGGAAGACCAACGTATCGCACTCCTGTATATACAACAGTCACCTTCGGCTCGTCTTACCAAATACAACTCGTTGCGACAATTTGGTCGTTCCCGCACTAGTACTATTATTGACTGTCTTAATGACTTTCCAGAAAATAAATTTGGTAAGTAGTAATGATGATACTTAAATACCTGCATACTGACGAAAAAGGTGATTAGCGAATCTACCCATAAAGCTGGTTGATACCTAGTTTAAAACATGAAATATTTTGAATATTTATAAATAGGGCAACGAAGGACTTACTGAGGGAAACTCACCACTGGTGATCACTTTTCCTTTTTGTTTAGTTATTTTCGCAATTTTCACACGCTTTTTGTGTCGGCACAGCGAAGAATAGTGGCGACATCTTGCGGTGGAAATTGGCAATATGGCGGGCGCGCGCCGTTGATGCGCGCTAAGTTTAAATTCAGTTTGATGGTGGTGGACGGGATTTTGGAAAGGATTTGCCCAAAAAACCCTACAATACCTGTTCTAAAAAATTTAAAATATTTTCGTTCATGGCCATCCATTTTATACATAAGTACTTCTTTTTGTACTTAGGTATTCAATTGAAAAAGTCCTAACTAGGTAATAAATCGTAATAATAAGGAAGATAATAACTTTCCCTTTGTAGTTCCGTCACATCGCAGAAGGTTTTATTTGTCACCGTCTCCGGGAAAATTACAAGGTGAGATAAAATTATCCTTACCTTTGTTTGAATTCCATTTTATCTTTTATCAATTTGACTCTAAAACACTGCAACTTGCGACTTTTGTTTATAATTTCCTTATAGACTGCCTATTTGCTTTTCTGAAGGTATTATCTCCTTTTCTACTGGTATAATCTAAAGGGAAATAAACCCTGCCACGAAGGTGCCACTGATATATTTTTTAAATCTCAGTTTAGAGGCTTTGGTATACGACAAGGTGACCATATCAGCCTCGTTAGGGTCACTAAGGGAAGGAAAGCTCAAGTATTATTAGAGTCAACCCTCACTTTGAGAGCTAACTTAGCAAACAATAGTAAGTGTTTCATATTATCAGATAAGGGCTGACTCAAAATAATATTGAGCCTCCCATTTTGGAGCCCATTGAGGCCAAATTTCTTCCTCTCAATTTTCACCAGGTCACACTCTATTAGGAGATGAGTGAGGTCTTCTATTTTGTTGCAGTTACAAAACGGTGATGCAG
The DNA here is from genome assembly GCA_947369225.1 of Hofmannophila pseudospretella. Classification (NCBI taxonomy): domain Eukaryota; kingdom Metazoa; phylum Arthropoda; class Insecta; order Lepidoptera; family Oecophoridae; genus Hofmannophila; species Hofmannophila pseudospretella. The sequence goes on from OX376326.1 coordinate 4,825,182, forward strand.
CTCTTCCAACCAAACGCAAAAACTTACAAAAGAAGTAGCTCCCTACCGATATATTTATAATCTGTGTTATGGAGATCGCAATAAAAAAATTGTTTCATTTAATTCCATAAAATGGCGAGGGGTTTTTCTGGCCAAGCTTTATATAGATTAAGCTTTATTTACAAATAAGCCTCTAATAGTATTTACCTCTGCCTCTAGCGCTATAGATTTTTTCTTAAATTCTTTTGAAAAATTTCGGTCATTTTTAATTTACGATATTTTATTTACTTAAGCTATTGGTTCAGTCTCAGTTATTAAAAACGGAGGTTTTATCGTAATCTTAATTGAAATTCAGTAATAAACTCTCCAAGCAATATTACAAAAGTCGCTTAAAGGGATTTGCTTCTAGGAAAATGAATTTACTAGCTACCTTTGTATTGATGACTACTGGTACGTATATAGTAAGTAATAAGTCTTTTTCCATTTTTGCTCCTTTATAATTAACATATAATTTTTTTTCCAGCGCTATGTTCCGCGAATGGTAAAAAATGTGAGGTAAAATGTGCAACAGACGGCACCCAAGTTGTTTGTGGTTTTGAGCCCAAAGAGGTGAAATACAAAATGTTTCCTAGCAAGTGCGCTTTATCTGCCTTTGTCGAGTGTTATAAAGTTGGTATGTACTTAGGTACTAATATATCAGTTTCCGTGTTAACAAAATCATTCGTTGGACTTTAGCTAACGTTCTATTTTGACATGGAATCTATTTCACGTCTTACAAACTCGCTTTGTATGTGAGTCAACTTGTGTCGAGTCACCGTGAGGAAAATGTGTACTTTCAGCATACCACTAGCTCTTGAACTATTTAACCTATCAAAATGGAAGTTGTACCATTGGATAGAGTCATTCGGCGTCGTTCTAACGATGTCCAACAATAACTGAAACATTGTTTCCCCGCTTCGCTACAGCTTTCCGAAATCCCCTTTTTTGGTCAAAAAATTTACCGACTTATATTAAATTCTCTATAACTTTGGAACTATTATAGATATTGAAACACTTGAAACTGCGTTGTGATGTGCTTGAACTACGCTAGTTAAAACGATCATTCTCATTTAGCATCTGGTTTCACCAGTTGAAAATAAATGAGAGTTACATCAGTTACGTTATGGCTCGCAGCACATGTCGTAACCTGAAAATAATCCGCAACCGAATTCGAAAAACGGAGAATTCGAATTCGTCTCATACAGAGCGGTAATGCATCTACCGTTTAAGATAAAAAGCACAACAATCGGACAACTTAGAGCAAAGTAACGGATCATCATGTCACAGTGAGCGCAGTGAAAATGCAAAGCGTCCATCTTCGCCAGTCGCTGGGCCGTCTGGAATGCCTCGAAAGCGTCTAGCGATGAGTGTTGAGGCCGGACAAGTGGATACTTCATATCAAAATTCTAACAATGGTCGTTCAATATTGAACAATCAGCCTCAAGGGCAAAGTGTTCGCTGTCGTGGTGCAGATCGATAGATTCCGTGTTTCGGCAGATCCCTTCTGTCTGGCAGGTTTTTTTAATGTGAACTTTACCTATTTAAAAAGATTTTTTAAATTACGAATATGTTTTTTCTGACTCTCCGTACCAAATAGGAAACCTTGAGCGATCGATTTGTATAAAAAGTCGAAATAATTATTGCACAAATAGAAAACAACAAACAAAAGATAGAAAAGGAAACTACACTTGTACTCTATTTTCAAAATATTTTGGAATTCATGTGTCGAAAACCCTGAGAGAAAACCTTATAAAAGTCCAATGAATGTTTTTGTTAACACCCTATAATAGCTGTATGTGTCATCTTATCTACTCACATCAGATTGCATCAAATCCATACAATTAAATAATCGCTTTCTAATCAAGCTTAATCTTTACAAGGAGCAAAGGATGTTTGGGGTGAAGGAACAACGTTTAACAATCTGAGAGAGAATAAAACAATTATTTGATCGAGTGTCAAAATTCAATTTAGATTAAGATTTGAAGCTACTTTCAGACTCATAAAACTTTTAAAATGCTCTTAAGTTTTCTCGATCCAATTTCTTTAAGGATTCCTTCTTTTATTTTTTCTCAATCCAACTTTTTAATTCTTCTTTATTAGGGATCCCTATTTCATTTATACTGGTTGTATTTATTTCTGCCTCAAAGCAGCAAAGTTTATATCGCTGTGTTCTGGTTGTATTTATAGTCCACCTAAGTGTTCCAGGGTATCGCGCATCGAAAAACACTATAGTGTGGAAAGGTGACTAGGCGACGGTGATCACTTACCATCAGATGGTCCGTTTTCCTGCCTGCTTTCCAGATAAAATATAAGTTCTAGCTTCTTCGTTCCTCGGTCGATCGTTCGTACACAAACAATCATGATTAGATTAGGCTTCTGAAGGCAACATCTGGCGTGAAACCGATGTTTACCTACCTTGATATAGTTTGAATACAAAATTATTATATTTATCTTTCTAATTCTCGTATAGATCCTGGTGGTTAGACAGCCATTAATGTTTTGTGTACTGTACATGAACTAATTTAACTTAGTAATTTACGATGAGGGTAGGTTAGTACATACTTATTTTAGCGGCGGAACATTTTGAAATATTTCAGTTTTTCGTTCTGTAAATGGAAGGATAGTAAAGCACGTTACTTAAGGATTTTGCAGGTAGGAATCAATGTTTATCTGACAATTAAAACATGTGTTCAAAATATAGGTACCTAAATAATAAATAATAACAGCATTTTTGTATGCAAAGCATTACAGTAGTCTACCTATAATTATGATTTTATAAGTGTGAATATCGCGTTAAAAAAGATTCAACGAGTCTTTGCGATTGTATCCTGTGCACTAGCTAGAGCTTAGTGTTACAACTAGAAGGTAGAAATATAATGAAAAAATCCAGACCGATTCCAAAAAGTGGATTGAAATGTACTTAATTAATAAATATATTAATATACATACAGCGTCGGTGGCCTAGTGGCTCCCATGCCTCCCGCATGGGAGCCACTAGGCCACTCCAGGTTCCAAACCATGGAATGCTGAATGCCATGTACCAATGAGTTTTTCGGATTTTTTCTGAGACTTACGTACATTTACCGTCTGATTTAACAGTAAAGGAAAACATCGTAAGGAAACCTGCATGTCTGAGGAAATGAAAAGTTTCCGAAGGTATGTGAAATCCACCAATCTGCATTGGGCCCGCTCGGTGGATCATGGTCCGTACCACCTTGGTCAAGGGGAGGCCTGTGCTGTGCTCCAACAGTGGGGACATTAATAGGCTGCTGATGATGTTGTTACATACATCAAAGATCTTGTACTACTACTACTACTAGCATAATTAAATCAGTGACATTCATTATAATATAATCCTTCCTATAATGTCGTTTTGAATGGTAATAGGGAAGGCATAATTCTTATTTATTAACTCTTGTGTATAAACCTTGTATATCATTTAGAACCTCGCTTTCAAAGTTTATCTCATACGGTCTAAATAAACATGAAAAAGAGGATGGAGGATGTTTATAAAGATGAGTGTTTGTTGGGATAATGTATGTTAAATCACGAACGTTTTTTGACAAAAAATCTTGTTTCTATTATTTATTAGCAGATATCTTTTCTAGAAAGACTTGTTGTGTGTGAATCACAGTGTGAAGTTATTTATTTTTACTATAGTCCGCCGTCGGACGTTTATATACTGCTTGTAAAACTGTCTCATCTGATCTTTGACCATGGAAACCATGCCTCTACTATTAGAAAAAGTCAGCAATATAACTTTCAAAGCAACTATGTAAAATGATGTCGATTTTTTGTATCAGTAGTGTCTGTTGGAATTGAAAAGGTAGCATGAAATATTCAACTAATTATCGTAATGTCTGTTGAATCATAGGCTAAAAAAATTATTATCCTTCGTTAAAAGATTTTTTCTGGTGTTTAGTGGTACTTATAACAAGCACATATCTCCCTCTAAATATTGCATTAAATAAAACAGCACCATATATATTTGTTCAATTAAGACGTGTGATCTGATTTACGTCACGTTATACAGGCTGTACCATTGAGATGGGTCAGTATGGGGAACTCTGAAACTATAAGAGATATAAAACTATGTTCTAAGGAACCACGTCGTCGATTTTAGAGTTAAGAAAAACTACATTCATAGATTTACAAAAAAACTCATACACGACTCGGGAATCGAACCCGGTCATTTTCAGAAAAAAATGTATCTATGTATATAGCGTAGATGATAAGGAATAAATGTTGCTATGGAACCTTATGTCTACAACTAAAAAAATTTTAAATTTAATTATTTTATGTTATTCCGGAAGTTTTGTTATCTATCATATCAGTTCATATTATTAATCATGCCAACGTAAACAATTGATTGAAGAGTCCACTTAACTTACCTTACTTACTCATTTACATGATTTGAAAAAGGAATAGCGATTGTCGTGACTGCGTACCAGTAAAAATTTAACGATTTAAAAATGGAATGTGAACTCTTTGGTTTACCAGGCCGAATTACTTAACATTAAACATTTACTTAAATAAATAAATAAATTAAATACAGCACTTTCTTTTAATTGAAGACACAAGGTTTCATAGCAACATTTATTTCTTACAACCTATCAATTTTCGTAACAAAATTACATACGTATTTTTTAAATGACAGCAGTTTTGTAAATGAATGCAGTTTTTCTTAACTCTAAAATCAACATATTTCTCTATCTCTTATAGTTTTAGAGTTCCCCATACTGACCCATCTTAATGGTACAGCCTGTATACAGGAGGATGAGCGCCGCACTACTTTATACACTATAAGTTTTAGGATGCCGTTCACGTCGTCGGGACACAAGAATAGATGGCGTAACATTATTAGGGAGAAGATGGGGCAAAAGGTCATGACCTGTCTCAGGAGCACGATATAAGGAAAGAGGATTAATCGCCTTTAGGAAACTTAATTTACACCATCTAAAGTCAAATCCAATCTTGTCTGATCAACATGGTGAATGACTTAATACTTCTGGCTGTTACATTGTCTTTATTAGACCTAAATAAAGTAGGTACCTTAAATGAAACCACATCTTTGGCATACAGTGTGTTTTGACGAAAAACACCTATGACCAATCGTAACCAACCCCACTATACATCTTTATAAAACACGTCAGTACTCTGTGATAATACTGAAATCAAACATTACCCTTCAGATTACATCGAGACGCCTCTGGAATATTGCGTGAAACAGCACAATGCAGTGAAAAAAAGTCGGAAAGTCTATGGAGAATCGTGTCCGGTTTTCTGCCCAAACCACTATCGCCCAGTGTGTGGGGCCTCCAAATTCAGAGATTATGTGTACCGAGCCTTCAATAACGGTTGCTATCTGGACATGCTTAACTGTAGGGGAGATGACGAGTACTCTGGTAAGGAATCTTTTATCTTTTTTATATCTTTTATTTATTTTATTTCGGATCGGATACTGATTAATTCGGACCGGACAACCGGATGTCGGACCTGATATCGGGAAAATACCCGCTCTTACCCGCTTCCCATCTCTAGATGCGACACAGTAGTCGCAGGCAAGTCTCACAGACGTGCGTTACTGTATTAACCGCCTTAGGTTGTTGAATACAGAATATCCTACATAAATAAGTAACACAGAATCTGCAGGAAAATGCCCTGGAGTCATGTCATGCCCTGGAGAGATGAACTTTGTAAAGTCGTACAGTTGTTCAATAAATTTCTTTTCTAGGATACGTCGAAGTCCCACTGGAGTACTGCCAGAGACACCTTATGAAAAACATCTTCAAGGAACGAGTCATATATTCAGGCTTGAAAGAATACAGAGACTATTAGATACCTACATTTACATGCGTAAAAAAAAGTTTTTCATTGTAGCTTTTTCATATTCCTATTACCTATATCTGCCACAAAGCAGCAATAATGTTTGCATCAAATAATGTTTGTAAATTGTAGTCGTCATCTATTTGTACATACTTACCACACCCTTCTATAACTGATTTAGTATTATCTCTTAGAATAAACAATATTTTTCTAATAAGTAGGTACATGTTGAGGCAAAACAACGAAATTGATCCCAAAACAGAACCCGGCACTCCATACCAAGCCTTTCCGAAAGTCACGCGGAATTTTTCAATTCGATCAAATTACCTATTCACCGGGGTAGAGGTCGACCTTTACTGAAATTCCAAAAGTCGTAACCCAAAATTGTTTTGTATACTGCATCTCCCTAAGTAAATTGATCTAGTCCTCCAGAAGGGACCACAAAAGATACAATATGTTCATTGTTAAAAATAGAGAATATAATGAATACTTCAGTAAGAACTATTATGTTTATGGCTAAACTCGCTTTAGATTTCTTAAGATGAGACTGAAGATGGAGCATACGTGCTTAGAAAGTACCGATCAGAAATTGGAAAATAGACTTACTAAAAACATACTCAAGGGTGATTCCTATAGAGTCTTACGCGCTATAGAAATTATACGGCAAAAATCCCATAGATAATTAAACAAAATACAATAAATAAAATAAAAAATGCAAAATTAATTTAATGAAAAAAGTAAAACTAAAAAGTCTTTTAGTGATTTGATGGTTTTTATTTTTTATTGTTTTTTTAAACTCACAATTTTTGATGTTAATGATGAGGGCCTGGTGTTGGTGGAGGGGAAGGAGAACTTCACCCCTCGTTGGGCCTTCAGAAAGGTTCACAATTGTATAATTACAAGTGACTTGTTGTCACCCGCTGAGTACATCAGCTGTCCATCTCCGAAGTGCATCATCAGATCTTGACCAAACTTTATGGGACCAGGGTTTGAAGTGACAAGGGTCACTTAAAAAAGAAGCATCAAAATCGGTTCACAAATGCCGAAGATATGCGGTAACATACATAAAAAAACATACAGTTGGATTAATAACCTCCTCTTTTTTTTGAAGTCGTTTAAAAATAACAATAGACTTAAGGCTAAAACTAAAATATCATTTCTTATTCTGACTCAGGTGCACAAGTAACCAGGCCTTGTAGAAAGTAGGTATCTTCATACAGGTTCTCCTCAAGTAAACGCACGCACCAACACGTTTGTAGAGGCCCTAACTCTGTCCCAGAAGGACGCAACTCTGTACATTATAAGTACGTCGATTATTTTATATACAGGGTGTAACATTAAGAACGGTCAGTATGGGAAAGTCTGAAACTATAAGACATACGAAGATCTGTTCTTAGGAACCATGTCATCAATTTTAGTAACAAGAAAAACTGTATTCATACATTTTTTTAAAAACCTGTACTCAGCCTGGGAATCGAACCCGGTTGTTTTGAAAAAAAATCCAACACTATTTCTGTTTAGATATCGACTGTGTAGGTCTTAAGGAATAAATGTTAGAATGAAACGTGATGTTTAAAATTAATAAAACGCATTGTTTCCATATCTTTTAATTTATTTTAGTAGGTGTTCGAAATGACTACCATTTTGTAAAATACAACATTCAACTCGTTTAGGTAACGATCTTACTATTGAATGTTGTATCTTCAGGTGGTGAATTTGCGTTAAAATTGTCTCTATGGCTGCTGGTCTCTAGGTCTTCAATTGTGTCGTAGCTTGTTTTGTACACTTCATCCTTAACGTAACCCCACAAGAAATAGTCTAGTCTAAAATAAATTAAAATATAGTAATTAATAGTCTAGTCTAAAGTAAATTAAAAGATATGGAAACAATGCGTTTTATTAATTTTAAACATCACGTTTCATACTAACATTTATTCCTTAAGACCTACACAATCGATATCCAAATAGAAATAGTGTTGGATTTTTTTTTCAAAACAACCGGGTTCGATTCCCAGGCTGAGTACAGTTTTTTTTAAAATGTATGATTACAGTTTTTCTTGTTACTAAAATTGATGACATGGTTCCTAAGAACAGATCTTCGTATGTCTTATAGTTTCAGACTTTCCCATACTGACCGTTCTTAATGTTACACCTGTATATTCACGTATTTGCATGCATATTAGTTCTTAGTGTAAGTGTTCTATAGCATATTAATTTATAATGTAATAAAGAAACTTTAAGTCCTTTCGGTCTTATTTTTGTTGACTTGTAATAAACTTTTTCATTTTCATTCTTCAAGTAAATAAATGTGAGTTCATATTTGACGAACTCTAGTATAGAGATGGATTCACAGTTAACGTCTGACAGTCGAAATACTTTACTTTTAATTAATAGAGATTAGACGGCAGGAAAATCTAAAGGTTAACCAGACCTTCATTAATTTCAAAATTGTAATCCATTTCCATTTCTCTCTGCCTACCCCGCAAGGGACACAGCGTGAGGGTATGTAAGTATATATGTAATCCATAATGGATTTATAAAATTTCATTCCCACATAATTTTGGATTTCAATAGAAACAACCCTCATAATATCCTATTACAACAAATTCTTCATAATTCCCAGAATCATGATTAAATTTGGCTCCAATTCTTGGATCAGACCCAAGCCACAAACCAATTTCCTTTGTTTTGTTGGAGGGCTTGAAAACAAGCTAGAAATAATAAAAGCTGTAACAAACAAAACCCAAATTGCATGCAGGACTTGAAAAATTCTAAAGAGAAATACATTTCTAACAAATATATTTTGCACTTCAGTTTGCGACGCCGAAAATTGTTATAGCGAATTTTCTCAAGTTTGAGCCACGAGGAAGACGCTAAAATTATTAAATTATGCAATAAATAGTCTACATTCGACTCTCAGACTTAGTCACTTTAAGTTTAGGAAAAGTAATAAAGGAACTCTTAGATAGAGGATGAAAATTATGTCATAGAATGATAAGATGGCCTATCGGTAATACCAAATTATGTCATTGATGGAGTTATTATGTCAAAATTATACCATGTCATGATCGATGATCATGAAAGAACCGTGCCAGCCCCCACTGACTACCTCAAATATACCTTTTTTTAAATATACATTGCAATATTGTATGCGGGGCGTAAAAAGTGTACCTTTGGCATATTTGGAAAAACCTTTCCAGTAAATGGCTTACTTACCTTAGCTTAGCTACTTGATTTAAATAATATTCCTTATGAAGAGGATTTCCAAATATTTTGTGGAGAGGGGCGCTTGTTGTTCGATTTTTGTGAGTTTCCACAGAAATGAAATATTATATTGGTACCTCTGTGAGAATTTCACATAAACTGCGAATATAATTACCAACTCTACGTATGTAGAATTCTGAGAAGTTCAAAGCAGGTGGCGCTAGATGTAGTTGGATGTCTGTCAAATTATTTGAAATTATGTTTTGTGAAAATTCCCCCAAAAAATGCCCCAAAATTGTACTGATACCAGAGAGATAAAAAGCTAATGTTGCGTTGTGTAAGATGACATATCTGGTGAAAATAGAAAGGGTGCGAAAATTAGGGCCAATAGCAATCGCGGGGTTTCAATTACCGATCGCGACTTAGTAAAACTAAATTGTATTTAAACTTGTATATAAATTAAAAATTAATTAAAATTAATTTGGAATATTATTATTAGGAAATATACAGTCATGTGCGTGAATTGTTTCCTAAGTTAAACACGACAAAAAGACAATGTACTGTGTGATCGGTAAAATTAGAGAAGCAGTTGTTTAAATAATAATAATAAATAATTTATTTATTAAGGCATACATCCTATTACAAAATAATAATAGTAAAAAATTATATTTATGATTCATATTTTATGTTGTTTTTTACATTCAATTTAAATGCTAAATTTCTTACATAGTAAAAATGAACTAAAATTAATGCTAATACAAAATCTGGACTGTTAACACAATCTCACTTCCGGATCGCGTTCAAGTGGACGGACTACCAATAATTGAATATTAATTGAATATTGAACATGTCATGTCCTCACTTATGGCTCTGAGAATGCTGTGGTGATAGCTCCTCATTCTGTCCCAGAAGGATGCTATGCTAGCCCTCACTACAGCAAAGAAATCGGTCACTCGCGCCTCGGCGAACATGCCCGATGCACTGCAATAGCGCGGGTACTTCATGAATATGCGGAGCGCGTCATTGTACTGCACCCTCATGGCGCTCACGGAGGCTCTTTTGAAATTAACCCAGAGCTGGCAGGTGTAGAAACACTGGCAGTATGCCTTGAATCAAATTGTTAAAATTTTGACCGAAACAGAATCATGATCGAGGTACTGGTTTAGTTTAATATTATATTTTAAGTTTCCTTTTGTTTAAAAATCTGCTTAATTTAGGGATTGTAATCACAATTGATTATGTTAATCCCATCGTGCATATACTAAATTAATTACAATTTCGTTATTAATTACTTTTCCTAAACATATAATAGAGCATTCTAGCTGCATCAGAAATTGGATCAGCTAAAATGCTCTGAAATATACCAACATCCAATAAATGTAAATCAGCTGTTCTCTTTTTCTTGCGTAACTGACACACCCCAACAGAATATGATAAACGTCGTCTCTGACTCCACACACCTCGCAATTTGGTGAGCTAGCTTTCTGCATTAAAAAGGCAAAAGATTGTGTTGGAAAATTGTTTTCTTGAGCTTGAAAGATTCCCTAAGAGTACATAATGTGATAATCGCGTACCTAGAGACGGCAATGGCTGCAATAAATAAGGTCTGAGAAGCCCAGACTCCTGAGGATTAGCGTCTGCACTCCACCAGAGACGGAATAAATCTCTTTGCACTCTCTAAGGCGATTCTAAGATATTAAACTGTCATATCATTCATATCAGAATGAAAACGACTAAGTTGGTACGTCTGTGTGTGTTGAACCCTTTTGCACGAGCTTCAACTCGCACTTGTACGGTTTTTTGGTTGTTTAGTTTAAAAAAAAGAAAAAATACCTATTAGTAGTAGAGTCCAAGTAATTTAATGACGAAATTTTGTTTAATTTGACATTGTTTTTGATAAATCTATTTTAAAATTGTTACAAAATGAACTCTTTTCAATAGCAAAAAAAACACGAAATAATTACTCTTATCATATGAGAACGAATTTACATAAATCGAATTGCATACTGAAATCCGAATTTGAAAATATCAATGTAATAGTTACCTCATTTAAAAACAGAATTATTATATACCGTTTGAACCCTACTCTGAATGTTGAATACCAACTCTGACTGAGGCTTTTCTGAGTGATAAAAAAAACAAAAAAAAATTATTAGTAGTTCGACCAGGAATATAATATAAGAATAAGAATAGTTTATTTGTGCAGTAAGATTACAATGTAGTAGGAACTTAAGCATATGTTACATTATACTAAATAAAATTAGTGAGCAACCAGTTATCTTACAATAAGCGCTAACCTCCGAACTAGTAAGTTCCTTTATCTCAGAGGACAGATCTCTTCTTATACATAATATTGTTCCTATGAAAAGTTCTAAAGTGTATTATTTTTATATTCGGGACAGTACAATAGCAAGATTGACCTGATAATAATAATATTCTAGTAAAATATTGCACGAATACGGAATGAATTTATAAAATTACTTTTAAGGAAACACGTTGCACCTTACACTGAAATTAATAGATCACTGTTATGATTTTACGATGACGTCAGTAACGCCCGCATGCGTGACAAGTGGGCGACCGACATAAATAAATATTCATGAAGGCATAATTATTAAAATATATTCCTTTACAATATTTATTTACTACACTGGTGCAGTGACCCGAATTGGATCTTTTGTTGGTGGCCAGGTAGGGTCTACCTAGGGTTCTAACACCAGCAAGGTTACTCGGGTTAGTTAGTTGCCTTAACAGTCAGTTAAGTTCTAAAAGTTACTGCCTGGCTAGCGACCACCGTTCTATGTAAAGACTGTCGTCAAATATCTTTGCTTCAGCGTTAATGTGTTTCGGCAGTGTTTATAGAAGAAAGAGCCAGTACTTATAAAGCCGCGTAAGCCCGCGTGCTCCCTCTTCAATCTCATCGTGACTTACTACCAAGTGAGAATAAGGTCAATCGCGGGTTTAGTCGTAAATAAGATAAATAAGTTACATAATTAAAAAAGTTAAGACTTCGTGAGAATATGTATTCTCCCTTTTCGAGAATTTCAGTCAAAAAGGTAAACTATATTAGCGTTAATCCCATTGACTTCACATCTTGTCACGTGATCTTATTTTCATTTAATGTGACAAAGTTGTTCTAAAACCCAAAGCGGGTCAGAATTCAGCTTCCGCAAGTGTACCCTTTGTTCTACAGTTACAAACCGAAAAATAAGGCATGTTAGGACAGACGCTCTGATCGGTCCGCGTCGAAAACTAGGAGCCGAATGAATGAAATCTTGCAGTATATTGCAAGATTGAGACACAGGTGCCCCGCCCACTTCACCGCTCTATCTTGATTTATTTTTGTGGTTTGGATAGAGATGACTTTTGTATTTTTTTAAAGAAATTTCCTGCAATTCACGGTTAGGCAACTTAATTAGCTAACATATAGGCATTTCATTAATAAATTACAGTAGTAAGTATCTACTTTGTATCTAATCGCATCTAATATTGGAAAACCCAAATGATTCATTACAAATTTGCATTAATTGTTTTTATAAAATTGTAATAGTGCATTGTCATTATTGGTTTCATTTTGGTTTTAGTAAATTAACCTGTGGTTTCCATGACAAATTAATGTTCTTAGTAAAGTAGGCTATAATTTATACATCGTGAATGTATACATTTTCCGGTATAGGTAAGTATTATAGTTACGTTTATTCGTAGTCTTTTTAATTGGCAAGCGTAGGTATTACTAATTTAATTACTATTCCACCAACCGAACAATTTCAAAAAAGTGAAAAGTGTTTTTTGAAAAGTGGTTTTATTAAATACCTACTTACCGTTTTTTTTTGCAAATCTCACCACAAATATCTAGAACTAGATATACTGCACGCATAAAGGACCACTTACGCATCTAAATGCAGAAACAGGACCCCAATAACATAACCTAACCTTTTTGTTCGATTTGATGATGATAAGTTAGGTTATTCTAGCTACTGAAAATGTAATGCTTAATGCTTTATTTTATTTATTTTTCTTTTTTGCAGGAAATATTACAGCGATAAAAAATTACATAGTAAATATTTGTATGCCAATCCAAGATTCAACTCATTAAATTTTATTAAAATAACAGCATAACATTACGTAGGTATACCTACATAAGTGTAAAAAAAGTTTACTTTCGTCTGATTCTATCCGAAAAGAAGTAAAAGTAGGCAGTAAAGTGAGTACTTCCTATATTATTTAATTTATGTAGGTGTGGTAAAATGTAGTTTTAAACAGTGACGTCACAATTCATAAAACTCCACAAACGATGCGCGTCCTCATTCATCAACCTTTTTTTTCTTTATCAATCAGATGAATGTTATCGGTAATGCAACGATTGACAAATTGTAGTTTCCGAAATAAAACAGTTTAAATGTCTTCCTGTATATTCTCGTATCTACTTTGTTTTCCTCTTAATACATTTTCCATGGGTAGGTGTATTTGGTTTAATCTTCAAGAAATTGGGAGTGCTCTACCTGGGAATTTGATGACGTCAAACTCTGACGTCAATTTTATGCAAACATTTAAATAAAAACTTTATCGTTTCTCCAGTACTTGCAAGCATTCAAGTCTTGCAAAGATTATAATTAGCTCCTGACAGGTTTCTAGACCAGCTTTAGCAGTTTATTGCACCTTTAGTTCTAAGTTCCACAGACGACAATTCTTGTTGTACGGTTTTGTTTGAACAACCTTGTCGTATTCAATACTAGACTAACACTAGTATTACATCCCTTTTGATTGCCGTCTACACGTTTTACTGTGACAAAGTCGTTATGTGAGTGGATCCCAAATCAAGGTCCGGACTGTATTATCTTTAGGTAATTCATCAATGTAATAAATGCACATATGAATGCAAATATTGAAACATTTTCTATAACAACATATTTTTTAATTTTTTACTGTCTTCTGCTGTGTTAGATTTAAGTTAAACGGCAGTATTCTAGTTATTGCCACAAAACAACCTTAGTTCTTGTTTCTCATCTGAATAATTATCTTGCTCTAAGGTTCTGAACAGGTTTTTATCCAATGATTTCTGCATCGGTATCCACACTATTCCTCAAACAAAACCCCCCTACTTATAGGTACAGCCGAAAGGGGGGTGTTCAGTATTATGTCAATATAGTACTCTGTGCCATATAACTGAACAATTGTCACCTTAACGATGAAATCGCGAAAAAAATATCTGCTGTTTCATACATTTTGGTCGCTAAGGTATTGAGCTTATGTATGGAACAACATATTATTTTGCAATTTCAGTGTTGTCCCCGTATTGAAAGTTGTTCAGTTATGGATACTGAACATGATTACGGCTCATTAGGGAGTTTTTGTTACAACCTGTATAATAAATACCTTTGTGCCCAACCTCTCAAAATTAAACAAAAAATGGTATAGTCATAAACAAAAATAAGTCACGTGACCGAGTGTTTTCCTCAAAATTAACGTCAACTATAGGGAAATCTAACCAAAAATTTACAAGTAGGTAGGTTTAGATGAGCTCGTCGGTCATAATTATTTTTACATGATGGAACTCGTAAATTATTCCGATTATGGAAAGTGATGGATTCGTACCTGGTTGAACAATTACTTTTACAAATTGTATGTAATTCTAAAAATCTCACTTAGATACGAGCATGGTCCGAAAGATCATGCAAGTTGAGCAAAGTTGGGCGCGGTCATAACCGGGATGGGGGACTCCGTGTGAACGCTTGCGCATACCTTCCGCGACTACTCTTCCGTGCCTCGGAGAGCACGTTATACTGTCTGTCCCGGCTGTTGTCGTCCGACAATAGCCGTTAGGCCATATCTGAAGTGCCTGAATAACTTTGGCCATAAGCTGGCCACTAACCACACGAAGTCAACGATAAGAAGAAGTAGTGATAGGGTGTATAAAAATCTCTATGATATGGCGTCACCAGCAGGTCAATTCTTAAAAAAAGGGATTTATTATCGATACTCGATAAATGTCCCTCTCACAAGTCGGCTATAATATAAAATATCACGTAAAATATCGACTGCCAAGAGCTACTCGTTATAATATGTCGAATAAAATATATATCAAAGGTGATCATCATCAGTCTATTAATGTCCCCACTGTTGGAGCACAGCCCTCCCCATGCACAAGGGGGTACGGGCAATGATCCACCGAGCGGGCCCAGTGCTGTGGAAACTTTTAATTTCTACAGACATGCAGGTTTCCTCACGATGTTTTCCTTCGCCGTTAGAGCAGACGGTAAATGTACGCAAGTCTTCGATAGAATTCGAAATATCAAAGTTGAAAATAGCAAAAAGTCCCGTCTTTCGATAATTCGATATCCGTCATTTTTTTCGATATTTATAAGTAAGTATCTACTGTGATATTTATATAACTCCGTGAGATTTGGTCTCCTAGATGTCAACCTAAGACTTTTCTTGCAAAAAATCTGCGTCCAACGGTGCTAACAAACTAATATTTACTTATATTATTATGCAGAT
Source organism: Hofmannophila pseudospretella (assembly GCA_947369225.1). NCBI lineage: Eukaryota > Metazoa > Arthropoda > Insecta > Lepidoptera > Oecophoridae > Hofmannophila > Hofmannophila pseudospretella. The sequence continues at coordinate 4,840,727 of OX376326.1, forward strand.
TACCGAAATCAATAATTAAGGGGGAAAAAGCTGTGCAAGGAAAAACCCAAACAAAATTATAAGGTGTAAATAGTGACGTATGTCATACCATTATAATGTTATTGCTAGCTCTTTCTCTCTTAGGTTAATTAACTAATGTCCGTCTCATATTGTTTTTAATGCGTCAAAATGTTTAATTTATATAAATTAATGCTGTTCGACATGGTCAGTCAGTAAGATCAAGTTCTTGTCTGAGATACACGCTTGTAGACAACTAGTTTCATTACGATATAAACGGGTTTTATTTAATTACATACAAAGTTGTCATTAATAGTGTTTTGTTGATTGTGATCGTTCTGTTGGTACATTTTAATTTAATAACGAATTGCAATACCTAAAGAGGTGAGTCTTGTTTACAGTACTTATTATTAAAAATAACACAAAAGAATTGAAACTCAAAATATAGAAGAACATAAAGGTATCTAGAAAGAGCGTCAGTGGCTAGGACACTGGACTCCCATGCGGGAGGTCCAGTTTCAAAAGTATGCAGTGCCATGTACCAATGAGTTTTTTGTATTTTTCGAAGACTAATGTACATTTACCGACTGCGTTAGGAAACCTGCACACTGAGATGACCAGTGTGTAAAATGGGATAAGCACAAAAGATTCTCTAGGGTCGAAGTGCCGCTGGGATTATTCCGCTTCCCCCTCCCCCCGCCCCCGCCCCCCTATCATAAGATAAGATAAGGTATCTAGGAAAATGGGAGCCGCGCTACGTATCATAGACACGCGGAGTTGACTTAGGTACTCAAAAAAGCCTGTTTTTTTTTTTATTATTATTATTTATTTTTATTTGTTCTTAAATGTTTATAAAATTTAATTTACTTTACGTGTTCATTGTTCTAGTGTGTCATTCTTTAAATTAGTGAAAGGTAGATCTCAAAATACGAATTAAAATACGCGATGTTAAAAAGCATTTACAGGACTTCTGGTCCCCTGATTACGAAGGATAAATTGGCAACATTAATAAAAATCCCAATTTTCAACATCGTCAATGTTGCTATTTTAGGATTGTTACTTTGTGAAATAGGGCCCTGGAGATTCACTCATAAATTTGAAGAACTTGGTCCAAAGAGTTTTTAAAATTATGAATACTTTTAGACTCCCCGTTCAAAATAGGTGATCTGTCGAGTGATTTGTATGAATATCCGGAAAAAAATTGTACTCCATTTTCAAAACTTTTTGGACAAAGTTGTTTACATTCATTAATAGAATTCCTGGTAAAAATCCAGCCAATATTTCCGTTAACACTTTGTGTATAATAGTTTTACTGCGAAATAATTCTGTTTGTTCGTTTGTTTATTTTTTGCAACAAATTATACTTACTTCATTCCGTAAACATTATCTTATCTTATGACACCCCTTACCTTAGTCTCCTTCCTGTTCCTTAAAGATGCTTTGCATCAAGGACGCTGTACATCTTACAGGAAGGAGCCTATAGTCTTCTGGTTTCGGGTAGGCTACCTTCAGAAGACTCATACGGTCTCCAGCCAGCGAGTGTCATTCCGTTGACATTACTAATATTCCGATAAAACAAATAACGTACTTGTACAGTATTATTTATAATTATCTATTTTATCTCTAAAGAGATACACTTAGCATTGACCTGACATTAGCATCGAGAATCTATAGCAACCCTTCAAAGAAATATTTTTGTGTTATGTACATACTTCACTAATAAATGAACTTATATCCTTTTTACCCTTCCTTTATTAAATATTTCATGTTATTCCTATAACTGAATATCGCTAAATATATCAATATAATTAAGTTATATCGCCTATAAAGTTGGATTAGATTTGTTTTCATTTATTGTTTGATCAGTGATTGAATTCCGAGGCGATGACATCACTAAATTACTTAGAGGTGTACCTCTAAGTATATCATTTACGTTCGAATATTATATTTAAAACATTCACAGTCCTCACACAAAATTGTTTGACAACTTCACAAGTCCAACTAATTTAAATCTATTGTTATGTGACCCAACAAAGGAGACATTTGGATAGGCACTTACGCGTAGAGGCACTGGACTGTGAATGTGTTAAAAGATCATGGGTTGTTTTTACACTGGCAGTTATCGATATCCAAAGGTTTAATGACAAATACGATTGAGTGATTGATGAGAATTAATACAAACGAATAACTACGAAGCTCAAAAAGTTTTTAACGGTCTATATTTTTTATTTACCTGGCAGGTGAGTCGGTTTTTTTCCGAGCAAAACTTTCTAAGTTCTCAATGCAACTTTTATGATGGCTACGATCAAACAAAATTCACAAGAAACCCTTAATGAGGAAAAGTTTAAAGTTGTATTTTTACTTTTTAATTACCTTTTTATATGACTAAGAACGGCCAAAGGAGTCACCTGATGGTAAGTAGGTAGTCACTCGAACATAGACATCTGTTCTTACTAAGTACAACATTAAAAGTTTTCGATGCGCAGCTAATTGATCTTGACGACTTATAATGACGGTATACGCGGGCTCTTACCTTCAAGCCGGAATTTAAAGGATAAAATATATTTTCTTCGATTATTTCCTACACCGTTACAGCAGCCAGTACGTAAATAAGTCTTTCGAAAAAACCAATTAACTCATTAGTATATGACTTTGCATGGTCTTTTGCGACAGAAATGTAAATGTCACCCAGGATGACACTGCACAGTCATCCCACCAATTACTATCCTACAATAACTTTCTTCCGAAAAATACAAAGAGAAAGGCAAAAAGATATAACTACCTATAAACTAATTCATTTTCCTTGTCATTTCCAGGTCATAATGTCTGTAAAAGTGATCATCGTACTAGCCGCGCTGACCGCGAACAGTCTAGCCCAGAGGTCCCCTTATGCAGGGAGGAGGCCCATCGGCTATCCCATGATTGAAGCCCCTACAGCCGCTCCGACAGCTGCCTTAGCTGCGGGCGACAATGATTTGGGAAACAGGTAATTTGATAATTTCTTCATTATGCAGATGTCTTCCCTTTCGTGCCATTTCTCTCGGCATTTACCTATAGTACTTTTGATTGCATGAGCAGACCCACGGCTTTTCAAGAGCCTGGGCTTTAGAAACTTATGCTATCCCTTTCAATGATGTAGATAAAGAAGTGATGTCACGATACATTTGAAACCATCATACATAGGGGAGACCGGGTCAAAATCGTATAGCTAAGGACAAAGTCTTCTATCACAGTCACAAATAACGATAGAGAAATCATTCTACTACATTAATTAAAGAATATTATAAGGTACATAATTCACCAGTTACAAAACAATATAATCAAATAGGAACATAATAATCAAACAAAAACAAAACATCCATTTATTCCGGTTTTTCCCCGGGGGTGGACAAAATCGTATACCATTGTACGATTTTGTCCCATAAGTCAACGATTAGCAATGCAAGAAAAACATTCAAAAGAATCCATGTCTTCTGGATCCCAACCGGTGCAGCTTTCGTGAGCCCACCCATTGCAAGTGATACATTGAATCCAGCAATCTTCTAAACGACTTATACCATATTCTTCACTGCAATACTAACAAAAGTTTTCTTCATTCTTCTTCACTCCCGTTGCCTGCTTATTTTTCTTTGGCGGTTGCTTTTTATGCTTTGGTTGTTGGTTTAATTTGAGAGTGGGCGTTTTCTTTGACTTCTGAGAAAGGCATATCTCCCCTACATATTGAAAATATTGATTATACCAACTTCATGTAAATGTCCCTCATTGGTGAGCAAAGGCAGCCGGACATTTAAAAAATGTCCAAAAGACAATCTTTATGTAATTTCTTTTCATAAATATTATGACCACGAAGAAAAACGTCTTTGACATTCAAGGGTTACCTTGATAATCAATCAGCCATAGAGAAAGTTGCACTATAAGAGGTGAAACCCCAAGTGGCTCAAAAGTTTGTCTGTGGAAAGTTTCTCTAAATGAGACAGAGTCAAGTCAAAAGTGAGTCAATGTAAATACTATTTTCAAGGAAGACATCATCGTTTTGCATCCGTTGTCAGTTGCACGAAACGTGCTTAAAATACATGTTATTCTTTTCTACGTCATTGCTCTAGAGTTAAACATAAGCTAACATCTCTATCTAGATAGAGATGTTACTCTATCTAGATATAGACGTTAGGGATATACGCATAATGACCCATTCCAGATATTTTGGTGTCACATATGACCTATACGCACAGTACCCTACACGTATACGCAGAATGACCAAAACGCATAATTAGCATTGATAGAAAATTTGCGAATATTCCCTGGACTACACGAGTTCGGTTCGCTGCAACAAATCAAATGTATTCCGCTCTCCCCACACTTGAAGTCAGCGCTTCGTGATTGGATGAAGCGAACCGAACCGGGGCTGGAATCAGACGCGTGTAGTCCAGGCCTATTACGAGCAAAATAAGAAGTTCTTCGCGTTTATGGTTTTTGAGAAAAAAAATACATACAGTTTGCTATAGCGACGACATCTGGCTATAACGACGTAGTTGCGCCGGTCCCTTCGCCGTCGCAATTCTAATATATTTCTTTTGAGCACGGAACCCTCGGTGCGCGAGTCCGACTCGCACTTGGTCACGGTCCAACAGAATACCAGCGCTGGAGGCATTCTTGTCTGCAGCAATAAGCTGAGTTGAGGCCCTTTTCACAACAACAGCAGACCATCATACATGATTTAGATATGTTTACCTTTGACTACATAATTATTTTATTATAATTATAACTGTTTCGGTCATTGCTGTGTGTGAAATAAACGTATTACTTACTTACTTACTTGGTTTTTATTTTTTATTTTGTGTGTTATTGTCATTAGTAGCGTAGGTCATTCTGCGTATTGGTCTTTTTAAAGTGCCATTATGCGTATTGGATTTTTTTATAATGCGGGTCATTATGCGTATAGGTCAATCTGCGAGTAACCCGACACGAGACTTAAGAAAGCCCTTAACTCATGGTTAATTCCGTATCTTCAATAATGACGTTCTACTTTATTTCAAAATCCTACAGATTCAGCAACGACGAATCAACACCCAGAACCACCACACAGAGGTTACCAATCGAAGCTCTCGGAGACAGGGACCTGGTCAACCGGATCAGCAGGCTGCCTCAAGAGAATCAGCCCTTCTGGTACATCAATTGGCAAGCCCTGGAGCAGCAGAGGAGGAATCCCCAGACTTACCCCCAGAAAGTCAATAATTTCATCGGCAATAGAGGGTCTATGGAATAGTTCGAAGAAGATTCACTAGAGTCGTAGTCCGCCTTTTATACTCGCCTCATCCTATGTAATTAGGGTAACTAAGGAAAAGCAGGAACCGAAAGTGGTTACCTGAATCTATTTTGCAGCATATTTTACTCGTATGTAAAATTGAACACAAAACGCATGCGGTTAAGGTATAATCTAATTCCTGTTGGAATGAGTCAAAAAGTTTCTACAATGTAAACTAAATTACATAATAAGACTGAGGTTTAAGCAAGTTTGATTGGTTTTATTTTAATATATTGTTATAAGAAAGTAAGCACTTAAGTATTTATAATTATAATTGAGTATTATTCTCTTTGAATTTAACTTCACTTCTTTTCTTATGATTCTGAATTTGTAAGTAGGTACTAATAGTTAAGAAGATGAGAAACCCGTTGTAAAGGAGATCCTCATTCGCAAGTGACGGTGGCTAGGTCATGTGCTCAGAAGGGCAGACGATCATCCCTCAAAACTGGGCCTGAAATGGTATCCATAAGGTAAACGCAAGCCTGGTCGTCCGAAATCCACATGGCGCCGGTCAGTTGAAAACGAGGCAGCCACAATCCGAATGTCCTGGCAAGAACTTGAAGAGGCCGCACAAGATCGTAAGAAGTGGACAACAATTGTTCGAGTCCTATACCCCAGCAGGGGGTGACAGGAAGGGAAGAAGAAGAATAGTTAAGACACGGGATTCTTACTACGGTTTGGTTGTGGTGGTTTTGAGCTCTCGATAGTTCGGCGCAGTTGCATGTGTCATGGTCGCGAATAGACAACCACAAACCGTGGTTTAGGATCGCGTGTCAAACTTTAGTTTTGACAATGACCACCGAACCAGAAAAAGTTATATTCAGTTATTATTTAATTCTGAAATTATTAAAAGAAACGTAACATAAAGTTACTTACTTAAGATTTTTAATAGAAATATAGCAATAATTTCAGATGACATGATATCACAATTCTTAGAAACATTTTTATTAAAATAGCAAGAAAACTAAGTCTTGCCAACGTTTCTAAGATCACCTTATTTTACGTCTTACAAAATTGTTGTAAACTGAAGTCGTAAATAATAATATAAACAGCCATTTTATGTTTCATCTCACAATTTTATTTCCCATACAACCGTTACTCCATTACTTTACTTTCCAATAAAGAGAAATGGTCGGCCGTATTTTCTCCAATTTGACAGCATTTTTATGGATTAAAAATACCCTAGGCACAAACCGAAAGCACTTTCGGTTGACAATTTGATATCCACCAATATTCCATGGTTCCATTTAGTAAATGAACCAAGAACAAACATACATAATGAATCACATCTTTACGCAAACACTTTAGCGATAAATAAATTATTTGGTTAGGCCTCACACATAAAAAAACACTAGAAATTAATCACGGCATATGAGGTCAAATCAAGACAAGCACTAATTTTTTTAATCTCGGAAAAGAAAGAAAGAACGGGCTTGGCGGGATCAAGCGATAAAAAAACTAATGTCAGTAGGTGTGGAGGCGTGGTGGATAGAAGTTAAATAAATTAGAAATCATATGAGAAAGCTGTCTTTCATTACGTTACCATCTTTAAGGAAGAATTACAACACTGTGTATTTGTTTTTTGAGTCTTCGTTCCATTACAGGACCAGCACTCGCTCAACCTATTAAATGAATAATCACTTGCAAAGAAAATATAGGTATTCAAGGGGAATCCCATGTAATGTAATAACGGGAAACAAAATGAGTTTGTTCACTTATATCGCCGCCAAAATGTATAATCAGTTACAAAGCGCCTAGCCCCTTTACGATACAACACCGCCGTTCTGTAAAAACGCTAAGTGCCGTTCATGCGGACTGTTTAACAACAGTTAACAGAAACGTTAACAGATCGGCGTCCTACGTTTAGCCAGAGGTTATATTTTGTAATGTATGTATTATACATTTTAGCTGCGACATAATTATGGGTTCCCTACGCCATTTCGAAAAACTTTTTGTCGATTCCTGTTTAATAGACTTCGATAGACAGTGGATGGAGCTGGTCTTCTGTTAGGCGTTTCCAGGCATTACAATAGAAGTAAATAGTATACACCTTGACTGGATTTCATCTGCGTCTCATGGAAAGGAGCTAGGCCAAGTGGCATCCAACAGTGCACATCAGTTTTCTCACTAATCGCAAAGTTTTGGCTAGCCAATTTATTACACAAACATAGTTCACATAAGGAAATTGTCCAGAAATATTGAGAAAAACCACATAAACCGAATTTTTAATTGTCCGCAGTAGATTTCGTGTGGTCGAGGCAAGATGACAGCCGACCATTCGCACGCCCGCATGTCGCGGACATTGTAGTATACCCACTTATAGGTAAATTATAATGCCCGAACAATACCCATGTCATCGATGATGTTAATTCTAGTGTTTTATTTTGCGAATATTTGTTTTACCGACATTCATTATAGCAAAGGTAAGTTTTGTCGAAAAAAAAATACAGAAACATCTTTTCATTCGACATTTCAGTTCATCGGTAGAATACTTGTACAATGGAATTTTTATCGCAAATTAATACTGCGTTATACTGCGTTCGTCTCTTTCTAATCTTTTATATTGTTTATAGTTACCAGATGTATTTTTTATTCACGTTGACAGGATATACAGGGTGTAACATTAAGAACGGTCAGTATGGGAAAGTCTGAAACTATAAGACATACGAAGATCTGTTCTTAGGAACCATGTCATCAATTTTAGTAACAAGAAAAACTGTATTCATACATTTTTTTAAAAACCTGTACTCAGCCTGGGAATCGAACCCGGTTGTTTTGAAAAAAAATCCAACACTATTTCTGTTTAGATATCGACTGTGTAGGTGTTAAGGAATAAATGTTAGTATGAAACGTGATGTTTAAAATTAATAAAACGCATTGTTTCCATATCTTTTAATTTATTTTAGTAGGTGTTCGAAATGACTACCATTTTGTAAAATACAACATTCAACTCGTTTAGGTAACGATCTTACTATTGAATTTTGTATCTTCAGGTGGTGAATTTGCGTTAAAATTGTCTCTATGGCTGCTTTTAGGTCTTCAATTGTGTCGTAGCTTGTTTTGTATACTTCATCCTTAACGTAACCCCACAAGAAATAGTCTAGTCTAAAATAAATTAAAAGATAGTAATTAATAGTCTAGTCTAAAATAAATTAAAAAATATGGAAACAATGCGTTTTATTAATTTTAAACATCACGTTTCTACTAACATTTATTCCTTAACACCTACACAGTCGATATCCAAATAGAAATAGTGTTGGATTTTTTTTTTCAAAACAACCGGGTTCGATTCCCAGGCTGAGTACAGGTTTTTTTTTAAATGTATGAATACAGTTTTTCTTGTTACTAAAATTGATGACATGGTTCCTAAGAACAGATGTTCGTATGTCTTATAGTTTCAGACTTTCCCATACTGACCGTTCTTAATGTTACACCCTGTATATAATATCTACCATGTACCATATACCTTCATTTATATATCTACTTAACCCAAATTTTTTATCTTTAGTTTTTAATTTTTTCTTCTTCTTAGCCTTAGTTTAGTTTTAACTTTAGTAGTTATTATTATAGATTTATCATTGTAGAAACCTACATATATAAATGAAGTTACTAGATTTAAATATATTATCATGTTAGTATTTCATTAGCATTTCGCATTAATTTAATAGTTTAATTGTATAGAGCAATTTTATTGCAATTCATTTTGAGTTATTGTGTAATTGGCGTTATAACTTTTTAGACTAAGTATTGTTGTAATTGTTTTGCTATACAATAACCTGTAATAAAATAAAATAAATCAGTTTAGATACGACTAAAGTCTGAATTTGTGAAGGCAAGGTTTCTTTTAGAAACGTTAAAGACAGCAAATGGTAGATGTCTTTCCGAGCGATATCACCGAGGGCTCCTAGGAGGAAAGTTTTATTTTGTTTTATTTTGTCATCGCTGTATTATCTGTATTATATTATAATTATATTTTTATGTTAGTATATAGTATTTATTTATTTATTTGTATATTTATGTATTATTAAGTAGGTATATTTATTTAGCATATAGGTGTACACTTCGCCTGCCTTGATATGTATCAAATTGTTTTTTTATGGGGTTTGCTGGAAGAGATCTCTCTTAGAGATAAGTCACGCCCTTTGTGTTTCACATATATTTTTTGGTATAAGTTTGTATTATATTGTGTACAATAAAGAGTTAATAAGAAAGTATGTAGTGACTTTATCACGGCATCACTAGGAAAAACTACTAAATTGTACCTTTCAACATTACCTAACTACAAACTCATGTTCTATAATGTCTCACAATAAGAAAGATTAGCTCCTAAATTTTGTTTGTTGCAAATAATACCGACACAATTATAATTTCGAGAATTATAGTTCCTAAGGAACTATAAGCGGCCTTTTTGGAACTTAAGTAAACTTTGGACAAAATAATGTTATTGTTTACATTATTATTAAGAACGCTATAGCAAAATCCTTACTTTTCAAAACCATTGTTAGTCGTAACTAATTTGGCTATGTAAACAATGTGTTTGGAGCGTTGGTGACACAGTGGCTAGGACACCTGACTCCCATGCAGGAGGTCCGGTTTCGAAACCGTGTAAGTGCCGTGTACCAATGAGTTTTTCGTATTTTTCGAAGACTTACGTACATTTACCGACTGCTCTAACGGTGAAGGAAAACATCGTGTGGATACCTGCACACTGTGATGACCAGTGTGTAAAATGGGGTAGGCACAAAAGATCCTCAAGGGTCGAAGTGCCGCTGGGATTATTCCCGGATTATTCCCATAAGATATGATAAACAATGTGTTTAGCAAAAAACGAATTTATAAGTATAGTAACAGAATTTTCATAGCTACTAACGCCACCCCTGAAAATCGTCACAATTCTGTTCATCCGTAATTGGGAATACAGAAATGTATGTTATTGACAAGCGGCGAAACAATGGGAAACTATTACGTAAACTTCTAGAGGGGGGGAGGAAGCTGACCTGAGCTAAAATGTCTTGGACCGAATATACACCCTTAATTACGACGAAGACAAAGAAGAAATTATTAAAAGTTTCAGACCTCTTTTTATCCTTTATGCCTTACGCCCATTTTCAAAAATATACCTATCTTATATAATCAAGAAAAAAGTAACATCATAGCAAATAATCAGTATCAATGCTGGGCTCTTGGGAAATTTTGGTGCCTTAGATATTCCAAAGATATTTCGTTCTACAATATTTTCTTTACGATATCTTTATTTTCATCTATAAATTTTTCATTATTTTCTTTTTTATCTGACCACATTTCTCAAGTCCGACAAATATAAAATTGAATAATGTGTTTTCAAAGTTAGAAAATAAGCAATAGTACAAGGGTAGTCTGACTGATATTAACACGTTCGCGCTTTCTTTACATCTATCTATATTTACATCTATATATCATTTAATCTTTACACCTTTCTTAAAAGCACTACGGTTATAGGTGACGATTTTCTATGAACTTGGTACGTAGCCCCCTCCCACTGCTCTTCTGCAAAGAGTGCATTTTGTTTCTACTGGTAAAACTGCGGGATTTATAGGTGTTCCTTTTTGGACATGACTCACACATACACATTGCCAGTACGGACATGACAGCTATTCTATGTATCGTATTACGGCGACAGCAGTTAGTGATCGTATGCAGTAACTTACTTACATTAATTTTATGCAGTACGGCAGTGAAGATTGGTACTGCCAAAATGAGAAAAAGTACCGCGCGCGAACGTGTTAAGAGGAGTAATTAGTAGGAACTAAAAGAGCCACATTTCATGTGAATAATATGTACTGATTTGAAACAAAGACTTTCAAATAAATTCTGCCCTTTATCCTTTTGGTCCCATTGTTTACCAAAGCCAAAGACCCTTTTGTCATCCTCTAAGCTGGGCCCAAACTTTCGTGTATAATGGTTGCTCATATTATTGTTTGTCTACATATAAACATTAAAATATATTCATAAGTTTATGTTTTAGTGGGAAAGAAAACGCATTTTATACTTCTTACCGACAAAAGTTACATTATGTATATCTCAAGAGGCTTCATACCACTATCAAAATTCAGATAGGTAACTAGGTGATATAATAGAGAGTAACATTAGAGTGTAAATTAAAAGAAAGACATCACTAGTGTTGATACTGTCTTCTTCTACGATGATACCGTCTGAAATTGTCTTAATTTTTCACATGAATGTTTTGGTGAGCCGTGGGTCGTGCCGGCCAATAGCACCACCCCAACTCTTCCGTGGGTGTCGAGGGTAGAAGTACGAGGCGACTAAGGGATTTTGTGGATATTATTCTACACCTAGTAGACGGCGATAGGCTCGCCACCTACTCGTATCACGTTTGTCCACCAAACCTTATGGCGAAAAGTGGGAACGGTGGTACCTCTGTCTACCCCCTCTGGAATTATGGACACAAAATATCTATATATTTATATATATATGATCGTATGTAATGTTTTGGTGAGATAAGCATTACTGAAACAATTATATAACGGTTTTAGACAATCTTACGCAAAATAACTTAAACTTTTACAGAATTTATATTTTAGTAACAAATGGAATTGCCTAATTTATTTTGTTAGGAACTTATTAAAAATTAATATAGATAACTCGATCTTCTTGTAATCATTCTGAATTATTAATTAGTATTATATGGAAACTTTGGATAACTTACCTTCAAAGATTTTGACATTCACCCCTCTGTAGGTTGCTCGCTATAGAGAAGTTTTATAATGAAACCGCGTCTGCCAGTTCGCGTATGCGATTTGAGTATTTCCCCATACATTAGTCGGGCACTGAAATGTCAAATAAACAAATATGACCTATGGGTCAATTCCGTGGCTCGCTGTCACTGCTCACGTCATTGTTCTAGAGGAGAGGGCGCTAGTAGTCCGATTTCTGTGCTTACCTTAATCTATAAAATATTTAATCCTCAAAAGAACCCATTTCAAACTTTGAAGGTAATATTTGCAGAACAAAATTAATATGGTCAAAGTTTCTTCTAAAGTTAAAATATCAATTAAGTTTCAATCTAACTTTGAAAGCCGATTAAAATTAGTTTTTGTAACGCTATAAGATTTTATCTGTTGTACAAACTGTAGGAACAAAAGAAACGAATGATATTACAATTTAATTTTATGAAAGAAAGAAAGAATTTAGTTCCGACACATACAAACAATTAGGTGCAGAAGATAAAAATAATATTAAACAAATATATTATAAAAATAAATAAACAAAAGTAATTAAGTTTGATGAAGGTGGTATGCAGCACCGGAAAAAGGGGACTGCCTCAGCCTGTTGCCGTAGCGCTTTTAGCACTGCGGCGCTGATTTTCAGGCATCCCCTGTGTGCCAGGGATCACTCCCTAATGATACACTACCGGAATACATATATAAATAAATAACGGAAATATTAATTGTAAATTGTATTTATTTCATCTGAAAGCAACAAAACCCGTTGCAAGATAAGTCGTACAAAATAATTCAATAATAAATTAAATTAAATAATAAATCTAATTAATCAAAATTAAACTATTTACATTACAAAAAAATACCTATAATAGTACAATAGGGTGCAGTCAATAAAAAATGAAATAAAAAATAATAATTAATAAACGGAAGTAAAATATTAGGACACGAAGGAAGGTATTTAATTATGATGGGTAGAATTATTGATTTGGTTTTTAATAGACTACTTACAAAGATTTTCTTAAGACAAAAAGGTGATACCGTACGGTGATTACCGGTTTGAGGAACTATACCACAATAAATATTATTTATTCCGTTCAATTATTTAATTATTTCACTAATTCTATCTCTATAAATAAATTTAGAGTGCAGTATTTTTTTTTCGTATGAGTAATTCGTCCATCCGTACGTCCGTCTATTACGTGCTTTTACCCTTGATTACTGTTATTTCTAAAAAAAATCCTTCACATTTGTTTCACCAACTTATAATACTCCTAATCGCATTTATCTTCTCTTCTTGGAATCGAGCCCACACAACTAACTTTAGCAATTATGTATCCCCATCTCAAGAAACTTTACCTTGGTGAAGGAAAAACCGATTTATGTCATTAACTTGACGAATCTCCTCTTGTTTTGTTTTTCAGCTTTTACCCAGCTGCCGAAGGAGGAGGGTAAGGTTTTTCGGGTGGATGTATATCAGTCTGTTGAAGAAGTAGAAGAAAAACACTTTAATGCCACAAAAAAATAAATACATACTGTTTCTTTGTCGCCTCCTGTAGCCTAAACGGCTTGATGGATTTTGATGTATGAGGTATCGTTAGATCCGTCTTGATCACGGGAGTGTCATAGGATATCTATATTTTCATTTTGAAATATTCGTATAGCATTAGGCATAACTATTGGAATCTTTATATTTGACGAACAAGTTGTTTGTAATGTTCGCTAACAAAATTTCAGGAAATTTCCAAATTCCCACGGGATACGAGTTATAGTTTTTTTCAGGCTGACGACTCACTAATGTATCGCCGCATTCATAACCTTTGGACCAAGAAGCAGTGCCGGATTAGGCTAGTAGCAAGTGCTACCGTCCAATGGAAATACGGTGGTGTGGTGTGGCAATCTAAAGGCAGTTAAACCAGATGTAACCTAGATGTTATATCTTGAGTGGACTCTTTGTTGTGAGGTAAGGGGTGGAGGTGGAGCGGAGTCCTGACCGGGTGGCATCCGAGAATGAAAAGAAGTAGATACGGGCGTCTCCTGTAGACAGACATGGGTTGGTGTCCCAGGGAATACGTGGATGTGACTGGGGCGGTGCCGAGAGGAGTGGCGTGAAGATGAGGTGGCATGTGCAGTGGTAAGTTATTGTCAATGATGATGATGATGATGATGGGTATAATTCTCTTGGAGGTTACCTGCGATCTTATGATGTAGGTGGTGGGGAAAACAGTAGATAGGATGGAGGAATCCACTATTGTTTACGGTGACAGCGCTATGGTCAGGACTTACCTTAACCCAAAGGTGGTCTTGGGTAGTTTAATCTTAACTCCCAAGACATAGAAACACCTACCCTACACTAAAGTACTTATTCTGATGCACGGAATGTGTATTCTATTCTAATATAATGGTCGGAGAATTCCGAGGTGGTAGTCCTTACATTAAGACGCCTTCAGTTAAAAAATTCGTATCAAAGTTGCAGTGTGACCAGATTTTATTTGACGAATCTACTGCATAGAGAGGTGAAAACCTACCTTGCTTCTCCCATTCGGCACGATACCCTTGGGTATATTTACATTTCATCATAATATAATTCCCAAAAAAGAAAGGAACTCAGCGATCAACCACACGTATGCGATACGAAAGGTGAAGACAGCTGGCAATTTGTTAGTTTATAAAACAATTGAACAAACTATTGATGCACGGGGAAACCCCAAACGCTTCCCTTTTCTTTACTTTTATATGTTTTTTGAAAGAGATAGACAGAATCTGATTTGCAAATAATTTTTTTTAAATTTCCAAGGGCTAGGGATAGCGCTTAGAAGTACCGTATTAAACCAAAAAAATCGTAATAAACATGAAAAACATGATTTTGGTTTGGCTTATCGGGACCGGAACCGAGACCAGGATCGGGATCGAAACGGCGTCGCAACCAGCGTCGGGACCGGGATCGGCGTCGAAACCGGGATCGGGACCCAGGAAATAGGTACTAAATAACTAAATATAATTTAAACTTTGAAAAGTATCGCAGACGGGACTTGTTTAACAATCAACAAATTGTTTGTTTTTCCCCGCCTGCGATACTCTTCAACGTTTAAAATGTATTAAGTTTTTACCTATTTATAATTAGTTTTTATTTATTTAAGTATCGAACACGAAAACATTACATAGTGCATTTAACATTAATCTATTCAAATGTTATATTAAAATACCTTAAATTAGGATGAGAAGAGCCGAAGATCGGGCTCAATGGCGCGCCCTGGGAGAGGCCTATGTCCAGCAGTGGACTAGAATAGGCTGCTGATGATGATGAAATTAGGCCCTTGTGCAAGAATGCTGGCGACGTTTCCCCACTGGGATCGCTATGCTGATCCTTTGAGCTAGATACTCGTAGCTGCCAACTCTTAAGGCCCTCGTCACATCAAATAGGCGCTTGGACAGCTCTCGGAATAGTGACCAGATATAATATACCTATGTGTTATAATTTTAGTCCTTCTTCTAAGTCGTGTTCCTCATTGCTGAGGGTCGTGATCATTCTAAGGATTATTCACATAGAACGACTGTCTTGACAGATTTAATGGGGTGGTTTGCCATTGTCTTCCCCATTTCACACACTGGTTATCTCAGTGTGCTGGTTTCCTCACGATGTTTTCCTTTACGGTCAGAGCAGTCGGTAAATGTACTCGTACGTAAGTCCTTCGAAAAAACCAACTAACTCATTGATACCTCCCGCATGGGAGTCCGACGTCCTAGCCACGACGCCACCGACGCTCTAAGTAAGTATGTACTTACTTCCTTTATTTATTTAGCATGATACGCCACGCCTGTGAATGAGGAATTAAAATTTAGAAAAGGGTGAAATATTCATAATAACTCTAAATAAAAATTTAAGAAACCCCCGGCGTACCATTGTGGAGATTCCCTTACTTTTTCCTGGTCACCATCAGGTCCTAAGGTTCCAGATGTGGGAAGGTCACCATTAAATTTTTAATTTAGAGTTATAGTGCAGTATTAATTATTAGTGTAGCTCGTAGCCTAGTTGCGTACCTGCACGATCACTTTCGGACCGTGAAGGTTAAGCGACGACGTTGGCGCGGTCGGAACCAGGAAGGGTGACCGCTAGTGGCATATTTCATCTGAGCTCGCGCGCCTCGGAGAGCACGTAAGCAGTCGGTCCCGGTTGTTGTCGTTCGACAGCAGTCGTTAAGCCATGTCAGATGCCTACGGGCGGCTTGAACAACTCCGACAAATAGGTTGGCCACTAACCATACGATAAGCAAGCAAGTGTACAGACACATTAAAAACTTAACGACATAACTTAATGACAATATGGATAAATATTTATGTTTGTGTTGTTGTTAATTTCCTGACATTAGTTTCAATTCTCATTTTATTTAAATTTAATTTGTCTTACCTATCTATAAATTACAGTTATGTACAAATAATCATAATAAGAATAATAATAGAGCTATTCTGAAAATACTAATTATTTGTCAATTTTAATTTTATATAGCTTCTGGAAATAAAATATTTAATTAAATTTTCATTTCATTAAAATGTACGAAAGTTTTTGCAAGATTTTTTTAATTTTTTTTATTTACTTCTAAACCCGCATTTGCCCTCGATCTCGCCTGATGGTAAGCGACGATGAGGTCGACGATGGAGCATGCGGGTCCAGTAAATGCCTATTCACTCTGGCCTTGAAGATCCCAAGGTTGTAGCTTTCGGGAAATACAGACGCCGGCAGGCAGTTCCATTCCTTAGCCGTTCGCATAATGAACGAAGAAGCAAATCGCTTCGTACGAGCAGATGGGATATCAACAACATAAGGATGGAACCCCTCCCCGCGCCTGGTAGTCCGAAGGCGGAATGGAGATGCTGGAATTAGGTCGTGCAATTCCGATGCGCACTCTCCGAAATGTATCCTATATAATACCGATGGACAGGCAACCTTGCGCCCCAAGATTTAAGTATGTACGAGTATATACGTAGTTTGAACTTGCCTTACGTCTTGACGTATTATTAATAAAGCTGTAAAAACATAATGGTCTCCATCAAGCTATGTGGCGTAAAATGTGGTCCGCATAATATACGATGCAAGCCTAAAAGGGTCCTCGGGTCCGTAATAACCACGTCCCTTTCCAGTCAATGATCTTAAGACGAGTAGTCGAGTTACTTGTGCTAACTAACCGAAAGAAGCCATAGGATGTTCAGAATACCAGTTTATCACTGAATTTGACATTTGTCCTTACCAAAAATAGACCCGATTGGAACTGGAATTTTTCTTTCTAACAGTTAACTTTAGAAATCAGATAAGATAATTTTCATGCAGCTTTAGCCTTTTATTGTACTTCATCAAAACTTTCCATCCTGTATAAACCATGTATTGAGCTATAATATTATACAGTGTGTATGTAGCACTTTTGAGGGTCTGTGCATAAGTGCTACTTAGTTTCGGGATGAGGATCAAAATGTTTTAAATTATTGTAACTCCTGTTAAAAATTATGAAAAATTCCTAGAAAGATTTTCATTCATTCCAAGATTTCATTCCACTTGAAAGTGTATTTTCAAGTGGAGTTACCTAGTTCCATTATATATTCCTTGTATGTACTTATAGGCCTTCCTTTTTATGCACTTATAGTCGAGCTCAATGAAACTTGTTCCTAATGTAAACAAACCACCATATTGGCGATGTTGATGGTTTTTTTATTTTTTACTTTTTTATTTACTACTAAACCCGCATTTGACCACGATCTCGCCTGATGGTAAGCGACGATGAGGTCGACGATGGAGCATGCGGGTCCAGTAAATGCCTATTCACTCTGGCCTTGAAGATCCCAAGGTTGTAGGTTTCGGGAAATACAGACGCCGGCAGGCTGTTCCATTCCTTAGCCGTCCGCATAATGAACGAAGAAGCAAATCGCTTCGTACGAACAGATGGGATATTAACAACATAAGGATGGAATCCCACCCCGCGCCTGGTAGTCCGAAGGCGGATAGCAGATGCTGGCATTAGGTCGTGCAATTCCGAATTCCACGTAAATTAAACTGATAAATTAAAAATAGGTTTGTTTACATTATGAACAAGTTCAATTGAAGCCGGCTTTAGATATAAGTAATCCTATATAAAGTGCAAAGTCATATGGTATAAGTATGGTGTCGGCCATTTAAAAAAATAATTAGGTAATCTTTTACACATTACCAACCACTAAAAATGCATGTGCTGGAAGTGGTCCACCATAAAGACCCAAAGGTGGATTCGATTCAGCGACGTGTGCGCCGCATTCTGTGCACAGAGCAATTCACATTTGCAGTATTGATATGTTAGACTCGTAATAGGATATTCTTCATAATACTATTCTACGGGTAATGGAAACATGTTTCCCTTCATAACCATTTCTGCAGTCTAACATAATGACTTCAGCCACAGACGTATTGGATATCAGCCAAACTCCACGTTAAATTATGTGAATCCATTATTTCGCAGCATACGCTCACAATGATGGATGGCATTCATCAACAGCGAGGCATACAGCTAAACTTTCATGGATAAAAGTTATCCATCATAGTACGAGTATCAAATGAGAAAAACAGATCGAACCTCGTTATTTAAAAAAGAGGTTTGGTAATGTTTTAGACACTACCAATGTTATTTATTAACCACACCATACATAGGCTGAAATGTCTGCTATGTAGTGGTCCACCGCGAAGATCCAAAGGTGGATTCGATCCGGTGATACTGCGAATACTAATACTTGCTACTACTAATTCTTTCAGCCTTTGTCCCATAAATTTTCTGGATATATAACGTGCAGTGCATCACACATATACATGACCATCACCAGAAATCAATCTGACATAAGTTAAATCCAGAACAAAATCCGTTCAGTCGTTTTCGAGATAGACTCAACGTAGAACTACGCAGATAGACGCACCATTGGTACTGATTGCGGCACATAAGTTGAACAAAACTTTAAAAATGGCGACAAATTTCGGGTCTCAATTGAATGCGGTATGAGGTGCGACGCCCTTGCGTCGCACCGCGTCGCACCGCGCCGCGCGTAACTATAGCATTTGTACAATGTACAGTGCGTGAGCTTTTAGTTAAACATTCGGGCCTTGAAAAAGTCGGTGAACTTCAGTTATTGTTAACGATACGCAAATGTGGGTACTACGACTGTAGTAAGACAGAGACAGAGACAGAGGCCGATTTTACCCGATACCCGAATGTTTAACGGCGGCTGAACGACCGCCATTTTTGTTCAACTTATGTGCCGCGGATTGTACGATTGTAAGTAATAAGTTAGGCTGCGTTTCCATTAGGTATGCATGTGCAGGTTAGAATAGAACCTGCGCAAAGGTGTGACGTCACAACAACAACCAACCAATCGCAAGAAACGATCCAACGCATGTGAATGCAACCTGCAACCCGCAATGTTTTGCATAATAGAAAAGTACGAGGTGATGTCTAAAAGTTTCTGGCCAGATTTCTGACCCCAGAAATGGGAGAAAACCTAACAGGTTAGTATTTAAATAATAATAATAATAAAGTGGCATTTCTTGGCGCCATCATACATTAATCTTGCCGCGTTCTGAATTAACTCGAGTCGCGTTATCAAGTTAAAGGGGAGACGGTTACTAATTGTTATTCACCCTTACTACTGCCTACATTTATTCCTTTATTTGATTAAAGATTACACAGTTTGAGCTTTAAGCTTACATTGTCGAAGTTCATTTAGAAATTAATTATATACCTAATTATTGTTTATTTGCATGTAGCCATGCAAGTAATTGGAACACTTACTTTGCGAATGTGACTCGTTGGCTGGAAAGCGTATGTGTCTTCTGGGGGTCGCCTACCCGAAACCAGAGGACTATAGGCTCCTACTTGTAAGCTGTATAGCGTCCTTGATGCAAAGCATCTTTAAGGAACAGGAAGGAGACTAAGGTAAGGGGTGAGCACAAAAGATCCCTGAGGGTCGAAGTGTCGCTGGGGTTGTCCCTATGCCCCCCCCCCCCCCCCCCCCCCTCATAAGATAAGATAGCCATGCAAGGCTTACTGCATACTGTAATAAATTAGGAGAGCGTTCCATAACAAGTCGAAATAATTTACATTGACAACTGTGCATGTTCCATTACTGTATTAACAGCTGAAAATTTATCAAACTTTTATTCAAAACAGCAATGGAACCTGTACAGCTGTCAACGTGAATAATTTCAGCTAGTTTTGAAACGCATTCTAGAAAAAGGAGTGAAACCGAAGGAGGGCGGGGGCGGGAGCGGGTCCAGTAAAAAAAAACACATTGATGTTCATGATCATTTTCTTTCGTGTTGACGAAGATTACGAAAAAAGTAAAATTGTTGTGACAATTCAAATAGCCGTTTCCGTTCTCTAATGCCTAAGTATCACTGGAAAAATAACTTGTTTCATTTAGAACTGCTCTAAATCAAACAGAATCAATCAAGTTGATCTTAGCAACGGGTCGCTTTGTGAAACTATACTGTAATGAAAGCTTGATATATATTCCACTACACTACAGTACTCAACCCTGATTCCACCCTTTTCGCATCCACTTTCCTTTCTTCCAAAATGTATATTATGTAAGTACATAGATAGGAAGCATTCGTTTATTGAAATACAAGAGGTTGGAAGGACTGAATATTGATGTGTTTGGGACGTGCTCGCGATTACACTACATTGTAAAGGAAGGGTTACAGTGTCAGCGTGAAGCGAGTTACTCAACGATACTTTATACAGTTACTTTGTCAATTTAGTTAGGTATAGCAAGGGTATAGGTTGCTACAGTCTGTTCTCTAGGTGCCAGCTAGTGTGCAGATGAAGTAATAGAACAACTTGGTAATAGATGTTATATTTTTAAGGAACGGAACACAGAAAATAGTAAACGTAGAAACTAGGTAGTAAAAGACAAAAATAAACGGAGAAACGTCCGTTCAAGACAAAATACAGAGAGAAAGTACAAAATACAAAGAAAACAATGAAATTAATGGAATAATGAAATTTAGAAATGGAATGGGAATATGATTTGAATTTAAATGAAGAAATGAAGATGCCAAAACGAAATGAGGTGAGATAAACGCTAACGATGAGGTTAAAGTTGATGGCAAGGAGGTTGATATGGACGATGAAGTCGGGATCGTTACAAGGTAAGAAAGAAAGTGGGTTCTTGAATTTTATATTTATTTATTATCAAAAAGGTAAAAATATATATATTAAAAAATAGTAACCAACTTTCATAATAGTTAGTCTGTTCAATTATGTTAAATATAATCTTAATGTGTTACATAAGTAATGTAAAAAATTTAATTTCGATTTATTATTTAAAATTAATGTATTATTTAATTATTTTGTACGACTTATCTTGCAACGGGTTTTGTTGCTTTGAGATGAAATAAATACAATTAAACAATATAAAAAAAATAGTCGTATTTCATTATTTTATTTTAATAATCTCAGTATCATTCAGTCTCTGTTTGTTTATTCTTGATACTTGGCTCATTGCTGTGAAATGTGATAATAATTTTGAACTTGAGACAAATTGTCACTAACCAAGAAAATAATCCAATACAGTCACAATGACAACTACGCTACGATAAGTAGATTAGTGACGTGGGGTTGACTACATCGTAATCGCTAATCGCTCCTCACTTGCAATGTGAATAAAGCCTGAAAAGTCCTTCGTAGAACCCATACATTTCACTACTTTAAACGTCCTTCTGCGTATTCGGGTATTAAGCTGTATTTCGAATGCCGAACAATCTAAACAAACCTACTTTAGTTAAGTTACAATTACTTTTATTATATTGTCTATAAAAAAAAATGTCTCTGAATATTTTTTTATGTAAATCTGATTGTAGAGGTGATTTTCACATAACACCTTGAACAAATAAGGCGTCACTGAAAATACTTTCTGCGCCTATCAAGTAAATTTTCAGTTGCATTGTTTTGTTTGATAGATGTGCAGGAACGCGCTTTGTGAGGACATGGATGATGTAACGTCATTGTATGAAAGGTAAAAGGGAAGATCTTCCACCAGGCGGGGTGTTGTGTCTGGTAACCAGATGTCCTGGTCCAACTATGGATGTTTGGAACTCGTATTATATATACGAAGTCCTGGAAAATTTCGATAGCGCGTTCTACACCGATGTGAGTAGGTAATAAACGTAGTGGCGCGTCGTGCCATTTCGTCTGTTGATAAAGCGATACAAAATCTTGTGTTATATCACCGATCACCCGCAAATTATCTATAAAAACCGCACGAAATTGATTGATGACCGTGACTTTATTTTTACTTGTTTAGGCAACACGTAAATCTCTTTTTACGTCACTTATTTAACAACGTGACTTGGAATTAACGACGTATTTTGTTCTATTTTCCCAATTTGCATTCGGGAATCGGGTGTAATAAAATACGCACCGTCGCACAAAAATGGCAAATGCGTTTGTTTAATCGTTTTCGTCAGCATCGGTGTTGCTAGCACCGTGAATATAACACCGTGTCGTGCTGTTGATTACCCAATAAAACATTTTTTTTTTTAAAACCTTTATTTACGTACTCCATTGATCTTGACATTTTTCGATTTGGACATTCTCCGATTTGTTCTATGACATTTCCCGACGAATCAGTTAAATAACAAGATTAGTCTATAATTTTTTTACCAAATATGTCGTTCGAAACTAATCGAATTGAATCGCAAATGAAGTCCAATGCGTGAATTTTGACAGTTAAGCCGGACAAGAAGTTGAACGGATCTGAGGTAAGTACTATTGTCATGTTCATCTATAATATAGCAAAACAGGCTCTATCAAAGTAATAACAAAAGTATGAAACCCTACGACACTCTGCCCGATTCTCACTTAGCCGGTTTTTTCTCAAATTGCACGTCGAGCGAGTTTCCTTTCCTATTGTAGGTAAGTATGTGTGATTGATCAAAGAACCAGCTTCCCTGTCAAGATATTTTTGGCATGAATTCAAATGAATGCCTTACGTTAGGTTAAGGGAGGTCATCCAAGAATAGTAACGTAACGAAAAATATATACTTTCGAGAGCTTCGTGTAACGAAAGATTAAACTCTTAAGAGTTATAAAAGTAATCGTAAATAAATGCTCGTCTCCCCTTCGGCTCCCTCTGGTGGCGTCATAGGCCGCGGAAGTGAACACTGAAAATGAGGTGTAAAGCGGTTAGCGCTCAGTTTAAAGTGAGCTAGCGTCGACGGAATTGGACTAAATAAACTGTATTTTAAAGAATAGAGTATACGCTACGATTTGAAGTTAAAATACAGTTTGCGATATTAATAAAGTTCTGACTTTGAATGCAATTGAAAATGGCAAGGTCGAAATAGAAAAAGGCTAAAATTAACAAATTAAATACCGTTTGCGACCGACCGAAACCACTTTCAGGAACGACGAGGATACGTCTTCTTCGTTTAAGAAAGAAAGAAACTCATAAAATTCACACCGGCTCGAACCAGGTTGACCAAGATGGTAAGCGTCGAGGACGATTCATGAAAACCATCAGTAGTAGCCACGACTTCTACTCATTCCGATTTTTTTCCAACGATGCATGGTTTCGATCGGAAATGAAATGGGCGCAGTAGTTTCTTGTTACTCTTTCACGACGTGACGATTTGAATCTGGAATAAAACAACAATTGTATCTCTACTTTTCAACATTGAATTCAGTGTTAAAATTTCCGTTGTATAAGTATTATGAACGTATAAATAAATAGTATATATATTACGGAATTTAAAATATTATTTTAGAGTTTATTATCAATCAAGTTAGCTAAGATTTTGCCATTCGTACACAAATACGAATGTACGAATACCTCTCGTAATTGCAAACAGAGAGATTTTGTGATAAATCTTACACAGAAAAGAACAAAGCTAAAATGTAGTGTTTTGTAAAGAATTGCCCATTTGGGACGGCGGCGTTGGAATACAAATTGAGTTATAACGTGGCTAAAAAAATAACGTAATGTAAGGAAAAAATAAATGAAAACACGTTTGTAAGTGGAATAGCAACATTTCTGTTAAAAATTGTATGAAAAGTAACTTTTCTTTGAGTAATAGTATACATTACTGCAGAGGCCACGAAATTAGCCATTACTGGCCGCGGATCATATTGAACCTATTTAACGATCTAAGGCCAAAAATGACTATTTCGGCCGATGTGTGTATAGTGCTTTTCTCAAATAATGCGAGGAAATAAAAAAAAACACATTCCAAATACTAATTCCAAGTCGAAAGTACTAGGCGTCCATAAAAGGAAAGAAGTGGCGTTGTCAGTAGGAGCTGGAGTTACTTGCGTTGGTGGTGACGCGCGACCGGTGCACGTACCTAATCGAATGAAATCACTTTATTCCGCACTGCACTGCGTTTTGATGTAACAATTCGAATTTAAAAAAGTAAAAAACAAAAGGCGAGAGGATTCCTAGCCTAAGCCCGGTAAGGGTGTATGAAAATCTATTACTGTCGACAATTTAAAAAAAAAATAAGTATTTGGCTTCGGGACAGGAAGTATGTACTTTCCTGGCTCAAAATTCGAATGTATTGAGCATATTTCTGAGCATCTTTGAGAAAAGTTAATTTTTCGTCAAACCAATAACTGTTACTAGTTTCACGAAAAATCGACTTTATGTGGAACACTTCTTCTTCTTTCGTGTTGATGATCCGAATTAAATTTTTCCCGACCAGAAGGCAGCCACATCGATAGCCCTCTGGTTGGCCTCGAAAAGGTCCTCCCGCGTGCAGGTGGTCGGACACACGGGACAACAGAGCAAGTGCTCCATAGTTTGAGGGGAGACACCACACTCACACTTTACTTGATCGCTGGAAAACCCCCAGTTGTGAAGATTATCTCCGCAACAGCCAACCTGGGTTCGCAGGCGATTAAGCGTTTTCCAGGTTGGCCACGGGAGTCTGGAACACTAAAGAACTGTTTTATTAGTATATTCTTGAGAAGCTCAGGCTATGAGTGGCTCAGGCTCCGAAAGTGATGGTGAGGTTAAGCAGCGTTGGGCGCGGTCAGTACCCATCCTGTGACCGCTAGAGGCATTCTCCTCCGTGCCTCAGAGAGCACGTTAAGCAGTCGGTCCCGGTTGTTGTTGTTCGACAGCGTCGATAAACCAAAAAATAGTTGTAAACCAATCAAATCGAATCGCAAAATTGAATCGCGACTGAAGTCCAATGCATGAATTTTGACAGTTGTGCCGACAACAAATTTTAACAGATCTGAGGTACCTACGTCCTTACGTTAGTTACGTTTTCTTCCAAGGTTACACCTTATCTTTAAATGATAGTGAAGTTTGTTTTACTTTGGCTTGTAATAGGTTTAGTAAAAAGTCTGCATAATTTTTCTACACCAGCCATTTCTGAACTTCCATAATCCGGAATACTCAAGACTACGAATACGCATAACTCGCATACTCAAGATTTTCTCAACGTTTCTGTATCATTAAATTATGCATGATATTTCCGCCAGTTGTGTTAAGCTTCCTGAGAATTCTTCCTTCTTTAGAACACACTGCGTTCCTTAATTAATTAATTTAAATTTTTTTAAATAGACGCCTCATATAATATAAAATGCCATAATCATATTCATAGCAATAGAAGTTTTATTAAATCTGACATCTTTGGCGTAGAAAAGGACAAATTATGTTTATGTTCGAGGTTAGTTCTTAGTTAGACTATTTCATGCAACTGACGGTAGTCACTTAAGGAGCCATAATTTTAAGGAATCTTCATGCAATTTCGAGTACGTATATGAAAGCTCTACTAGGGCCATATTTTTTTTCTCAGAATACTTATGTATGTAAAAATTTCGAGGTTACCCATCCCCTCCCTCGAAATTTGTTTTGATTTAATAACCTCGCGCTCAAAATTAAAGATTTTGGTGTAACTTGGTGGGGCGTTTTGAAAAACGCGCCAAATATATTAAGGATTTCTGTCCTATCTTTCCCCGATTAGAACATTCTAAACTCATCCCTGAGCTCTACCATATTTAAAGAAGAAGAAAGAAGAGCCAAGTACAGAAAAGCAATAAAGAAATATTATTGCTGTGGTGTTCAGATAAATGTTATTGCGTTTAAAGCGGCCAGTCGCGGAGATCAAACCAAATTGAAAGTAATGTTTCGCCGTCAAGAAATATTATGAGCATCTTTTGATACTAATTTCTATAAATCGCTATTATTATCATTTTATATTACCAGCCTTTGCAATCTATCATAATTTTCTATATTTTAGGATGGTTGAATAAGATTAAACTACGTTACCATCACGGTGTCTTAGGTACTTAGGTAAATTTCAGTTTATTAGGAAAATTAAGTTTATTAGATCATACGAGTAGCTACAAAGAGTTAAAAAAGCTTCTCTCTCTCTCTCTTCTTTCCGTTACTCCGCCGAGGAATTTGGAGCTAGTTTTTTTTTCGTACTGATAATTGCTGTTGGTCCTAATGACCGTTTGTGACTTTACTGCTTCACCGGGGTTTTTGGTGCGAGCGCTAAGTGCGCTCCAGCCTGGAGGAGGACTTAAAAACTACTATAAGAAGCGACTGCCTAAGGGCACCCAGGTGGGTACGGACCTCGGCTTAGGACGTCGCTGGGGAGGGAGGGGTCGGGGAGAAGCGGCCTGGAATGCGCCGATAGCGCGTGTAAGCGCCAGAAGCGGGTCGCCGCCCGCGCCGGCGCGGGCGGTATGCAGGTGCTGTGTGTGAACTACTATCGGGTGGGGATTTGGGGCTAGTAAAAGATATCTCTATACTTATACAATAATGAAAGTTAAATTATTATTATAAACAACAACCAATAAATATTTTTTGTGATAGCACTGCCCCACACACTCGTGGCCCGTTTTATTTGATAGGACTACATTACGCACTAATTGTAATGCACAATAAAGTTATAATATAAACTCATTTACCTGAATACCTTATTTAATGATACCTATACTTACTTAAAGAGAAGCTTATTTATAAATATCATGGAACAAAATGACTTTTATAACAAAAAACCCAATTTTAAATGCCCGTTATTAAAACTTTGCAATGTTCATTGAAAAGTTAATAGATTGGCGTAAAAGCCCACAAAATTATTTTTTCAAATTTAAACAAACTTTTATGGCGGCTTGGCCAAGTAATTAACCTAATTACTGTCGTTGTTTGTGATTTAAAATAAGTGATTTAGTATTTTACATTATTAATTTATTACAATATAGGAAGACTGACTTTTTGTATTGTAATTGCTTGTTTGTAATAAAAAAAGAAAATAAACATCATTGCTAAAAAGTCATTGTAGGAGGGAGAGACAGATCTTACTTCTAATTTTATTTTATTTTATTATAATTTTGTAAACCAATGGGTTTTATTCCTGAATAAAGAAATTATTTATTAATATTTAATAGTTAATAATTACTTAACAAATCATTTTAAGGGTTCCGTAGCCAATTAGGGACACTTATAGAGTCATGTCTGTCTGTCTGTTTGTATCTCAATATGTTTTGAAATATAGTTACAAACAAATCTGAATGATATCTAGTAGGTATCTTGACGGCGTTTTCGCTTTGTAAATAGATAATATTGTAATAGTATATAGTTAATAATTAATTGTCTTTATAACGTATGTTTTATTTTTACATCATACTCTGTATACTTCAACATTGTAAATAAATAAATACATAGGTATTAAAAGTATACATTCATTGAAAATTATAACGGAGCCAGTTTCAAAGTGAAACAGAACTCTGAAAGTTAAAGTATTTGGTACAAATTTTATGAAATCGACTGCAAGTGTTAGTGATAATTTTATAATTCAAGTATTTTGTTATAGAACGGGTACAGAAGCCTGACATGTGCGGGACCGACACGCTCATGGCCGGATTTTAATATTATGCAATATGTTTACCCATTTTTATTCTCGCTCCAACTCAATTTTAACTTACATATATTTGAAGAAACTAAATAATTAGCGAAAGTATACTACGTACTACGTTCCGTAGTACTTACTAACTTCATGAGGAATATAGACTTTCGGGCAGAAACGATAAAATTTACTAAGAAAGCTATTAGACTTTTCTAAAACCCGCAGATTTTCCATTACTCCCGCGACTTGCAACTTTATAGGGGATTGGAGCTATAATAAGTTTCCGGGGTTTTATAATTCATCTCATTTCTCTTCGTGAAACCTTTCTACCCATTTAGCCATAAAAAGCCTCCTAAAGAAATGATGTTTAAACATGATTTAAAATGAATAAAATGGGACGTACCTGAAAAAGTCGATTAACCTTTTTAATGCTGTATTTACAGGGCCTTCACGAGGGTTGGGTCAAGTGGGGGTCAATAATGTAAGTACCTAGTTAAATAAACTAGAAAATTCTCGCAAGTGCACACGATTTCCGTTGGAGATTAAATCGCTCCGTTGTACCTTTTTCATGTAGACATACAGCAATTATATTTAGTTTTAAACAAGTAATACATAGTGAGGATTGTTATCGTTTTGGTCACAAAACAATAATAATATTATATATGTGTTTAATCCATAATGCTGCATTGGTATTTAAACAGTCGGTATTTACACACCCTTTCACACACACATACACATACTCACATACACAACACACCCTCAAACTCTCACGCCACCACATATTAATCTTTAAGTTAACCGCGTTCTGTAGGTATACAAGTCATATATAAACGAGGAAATCTGTAATTGGCCTTCTTTAAGCTTAATACATATGTAATTATATAATTGTTAATGCTGTAGATTTCCCTTATAAATAAAATAAAATAAATAAAAATATTAATAGTTTTAATCATTTCCCTTGCCTGGTTGTCTGGAAGAGATCGCACTTAGCGATAAGGCCGCCTAAATTGTACTTCACTATTTCCTTTTCTATCTTTTGTTTGTTGTTTTCTATTTGTGCAATAATGTGTATTTTAGTTTACTTACTTTACTTTACTTTAATATACTTTTATATTATATTTATAATATGTCGGTACGTTTGAAGGACTTTAATTGAACTTGGAACCCACTAAGATCTATGTTATGCTTGTTGCTTGTACCGAACTTGGATCTTTTTTCATTTATGTTTTGGGGGGTGTTTGGGGGGAAGATAAGCTATATACTATTATATTTACTATATCTTCATAGCATAATGCTGAGTCAGGGACCATTTTGCCACATATACATGTGAAATTGTGAACTTATTCTAAGTAAAACAGTAACTCTTTTAAGTAATGAAATGTAAATATCGTGTTATGTAAATGTGAGCAAATAAATTTTAATTCATTAATTTTTTTTATATTTGCCACTTGTGACTATTTTGATGCAAAATACAAGTAGCTGATTGTAAGAAGTCTTTAGTTCAATTTTCAAGTTAGTCCTATGGCATGGGATATTATTTTTAGAAAGGTTCAATAAAGTTATGTAAGTACCTATCTCATATCTAAGTTCAATAAATTCAAAGTCGCTCAACGAGCTATTGAGAGGGCTATGCTCGGTATCTCATTGATGGATAAAGTTAGAAATCAAGTCATCCGTCACAAAACGCGAGTTACCGACATAGCTCATATGATTAGCAAGTTGAAGTGGCAATGGGCTGGCCATGTCTGTCGCAGAACCGACAACCGTTGGGGTAGACGAGTTCTAGAGTGGAGACCGCGGACAAGAAAGCGCAGTATGGGACGCCCCCCTGCCCGGTGGACCGACGACCTGAAGAAGGTTGCTGGCGATGATTGGACGAGGAAGGCGGAGGACCGAGTATTGTGGCGCGCCCTGGGAGAGGCCTATGTCCAGCAGTGGACAGATACGGGCTGATAGATAGATAGATAGAAGTACCTATCTCTATTTCAATCATTAGATTTCAATTTCTTAGATTTTAAAAGCAATAATCATTTTAATTTTGAGGATTTTAAAATTAATTGATGATGTTTTCTTTCACAACTCATAAAGCGGAGAAGAAAGGGCGATTTGGTCAAGTTAGAATCTTACTCATCTTGTGATATTTCTTACATATTTTTTGTCATATAGGTCTATTAATAAAGGATTTTCTTCATTTCTTCATTTTCTTCTTTATTTCCTAATTACGACTCTGCTTTGTACCTTATATATTTCATTCTAAAAATAAGTAGACGAGAGAATGTTACCCCAAGATATAATTTGTTTAGGTAAGGTTAGACTTTAATGAATTTTTCCACTCTGTAATATTAACAAAGTTTTTTACCCTAAATATACCTACTATTATGTGCCGGAGCTTTATATGTGGTTTATTTACATATTGGTTAGTATATGTTGGTAGGTATACATATAGATTACGTCAGTATGCATTGTCTTTCATATAGCTAAGAGCTGGACCACAGATTACTACTTATATATATTTAATGAAGTAACTGGCTGGACCTAAAAGTTAATAGCTTCATGTAAATACAAGTTATTCTTACCTACGCTTGTAAGAGAGTAGACATAAAGTTAGGACACGTTTAGATGACTGATCTTTTCGGTAAAGTAGTTGAAAGGGAAAATGGTCATTTTAAGATAGTAAGGAAGGGGTAGTGAGGAGTTGATTATTCTAAAATGATTGTTCTCAAAGTCTCGTTAAGGTTTCATAAACCCCAATTAGGTAATGTTCGGTACGGTACTTCACCGAGGTCAGGTCGAATCTTCCTGTCAAAGTTTCAAAGAAGTAGAAAACTCGACATAAGTTACAAGCGATAGCGAATTTTGTAATGATTCGTCATACATGGTAATCAAAGTTTTACCTGTAACCTGAAATCGATGACTTCAAAACTATTGATAACTGTTTTACATGTAGTAAGACCACTTGTTACTTGTGTACTTAAACCACTTTTGCTAATTTCAAATGAACTTTGATAATGACTTGACAATGTTATGTTATTTCTGATATAACCGAATTAGTTTAGTTGTCCTTTTTAGTTCGTAATGTAACACTAAAAATGGATAACATTGC
Organism: Hofmannophila pseudospretella; assembly: GCA_947369225.1. NCBI lineage: Eukaryota > Metazoa > Arthropoda > Insecta > Lepidoptera > Oecophoridae > Hofmannophila > Hofmannophila pseudospretella. The sequence goes on from OX376326.1 coordinate 4,871,719, forward strand.
CAGGGGGGTGTTGGTATAATATTTTTGTATACCTTGCGAATTATCTTGAAGTGACGTTTGTACAAGAAAGGCGGCGTTAGTTCCGATTATTGCCACGCGCCGATAGATCCTTATCGAACTGTAAGTAAACGACGCTTCTATTTTCAAAACGAGCATCTTTTTTTCTACAACATTAACAGAAATTCATCTTTGTCGCTCTATGTTTAATACTTAAAGTCTATCCTTTTACTTAGTGATCGCACGCCTTTGTAATATACCGTCAGACGCGTGCCGGCGAGCGTCTTAGGCCCGGACTACACGACGACGGTTCCAGCAACGACCGCGACGCTTCGGTACCGGCCGTGTTGTCGACTGCATTCAAACTAATGCGTTGCGCTCAACGGTTCAGGAACCGCGCAGACCGGTTGTACGTGTAGTCGACAGCGCATTTTTGTTTGAATTTATATGAAGCACCGGTTCCATGGAACCGACCGATACTGGAACCGGCTTAGGAACCGTCGTCGTGTAGTCCGAGTCTTAGAGGTTCCCTTTTATTAAATTTAGTTTAGTTCCAGTTTTATTTGTTTTTCGTCAGTCCCATAAACCCTTTAAAAGTAATTAAATAGTTGCAGACTAGTTCTGATTGCTATGAGATAATTACGTTTGGTTGTAAAATTACTAAGCTAGCGGAAAGACCAGTACCTACTTCAAATTGGTTAACTTTGTTCAACAATTAACCGTCTAATAAGTACCTACATCCCCATTAAGGGTTAAACACGTTGTCTTGGTAGTGGCTAAGTACTTACAAATTATGTAGCATGGTCATTGCGTTTATAATTAATTTAATTATGAATAGTGTACTAAGATTCTAGTCGTTTCTAGCCTCAAAAGCACGCTGTTTTGCGCCAGAAATAGGTAAAGGATGGTATCTACCCTGGCTGAATCTGCAAAAAAATCACCAATTATCTACACCTTAAAATGCAGTATAATGGTAAGGCAGTTCTAATGTCCCGTTATTTCTTTTATAAAGGGGATGTAACATTTTACTATGGAGGTCCCATAAATATCAATCATCATCATGGTCTTCGCTATTTTTTCATCCCCAATATATCGGAAACGTAACACTTTAGGTTACCTAACTACATTACATTTTTAGTTTATATTACATTCCTCAATTTATCAAGGTTTGATAAAATATAGCGGTCGCCATATCAGCTTTTTTTTATATAAAAAGGGTTTTCCATTAAGTACGCTCGAACTTTGACAGTGTATATAGCGGCCATATTGGTGAAGCTACAGCTGTCAAATTTCGAGGTCAAAGTAACAAATGTTGTAAAAATTATCATGTAACTGAGTGGAGCTGAGCCGCGTGCAAATTAATAATTTATTATTAATTATGGTTGCAATAAAGAAAAATAATTAAACAAATACATAAAAATTAAATAAAGTTACACATTTTACTTAAAATTTCCTACAGAGGGCGCTACCTGTTCGATCTACATGGTACCTATTCAATATGTGTTGTTTCTGTAGAACCGAAATGTACCTAATTTTAGAATGGAAGTAGTTGTTTTACACTGATTAACCACTGATTTTGTGTTTAGATATTTTTATATAGTTGTGCAATGTTGAAAGCTGTCTCACCGTTACCGTGGCGTCGTGTCACCGGGCCCTGACTAAAAACCAGCGCTGCGGCGGTGCACGGTGGCTAGCATCTAGCCACATCGTCACAGCATAATGCTGAATCAGGGATCCTTTTGCCACATATGCATGTGAACTTATTCTAAGTCAAAAAAGTAATTATCGTGCTATGTATGTGTGTGCAAATAAATTTTAATTAATTCAATTATTAAACTTTATTTATGAAAATAAGTGCTCAGTTCGAGCTACGTCTTGTTGAGTGGGACGGAAAATCATCTTCAGTGACGAGGTCTATTCTTGGATGAATGCCTATGTCAGCATGCAAAATTGACATATTTGGAGAGAGAACAACCCACATGAGATCCATCAGTTGCAAATGCATCCAGAAAAGTCACTGTTTTGGTGTGGATTTTGCCATTGGCCCGTACTTCTTCCACAATGAAACTGGTGCCGTATCTGCCACCGGTGAGAGGTCCAGGTCGATGATAACTAATTTTTTGTTGCCTAAATTGGAAGATATGGATTTCAAGGACATGTGGTTCCAACAAGACAGCGTTACGTACCACACAGCGCATGCAACAATGAATCTTCTGCACCACAAATTCGACGTCATGGTTATTTCGCGTTTCGGCGAAGTCAAGTGGCCACCGAGATCATGTGATTTAACACCATTAGACTTTTTCTTATGGGGCTACGTTAAATCACAGGTCTATACGAATTAGCCGCAGACGATTGAGGCCTTAAAAGTCTACATAACCAATGCCATCAATAAAATAGACCCCGATGTATGCGGTCGAGTCAGAAAATTTTACCTCTCGGATACGCGTTGCCCAGCCAAGCCGCGGCGGCTATTTGAAAGATATCATATTCCATACAAAATGAAATCGAATACTCTTTCAAATAAAATTTAAAAAAAAATTATATCTCATACACAGCTTATTTTATTTAAATTTAAATTTCGAGCGTCCTTATTGGAAAACCCTTTAATAACCAGTAGGTATGTATGCCAGAAAGGTTAGATAGCATTTAAGCTTAAGTCACATTTTATAGCTCTCGGTCTAATACGGTACCTATTATTAAACTAAAAACGTTCTTTGCGAGATGAGGATATTCTCGTAAATGTTATAAAAATACGTTTTAAGACTCAATTTTCTCATCTTTGAGATTCTCATGCATACGGAAACATGGCGTGTCACATAATAGGTGGTATAAGATGCAAAAAAGATCTTAGATAATCTGATAAAGATGATGATCTCCGGACGTATCTTATGAGTTGATGGTTCCAATTTAGTTTGGCTCTTCCTAGATACACCTACACCAAGAATTTGATCTGCATGTTATTTTGTAGGTACCTACTTCAAGTTTTATAAGGGACCTTTTTACAGCCTATTTTCGGCAACAAAGGAGAAGCAATATGTCAGCTTCTTACAACGCCACTTGCTTATTCTCAAATGGGCGATAATTTGGGCCCACTTCACGGACCCGGGTCCCAAAATAGTCTTTACATTATCCTTGCGTGGAGCTTAGAATCAGAATAGCTAGAATAACCTTGAACAACATTTACATTCTACAGAAACATCTTTAAACATTTGAGAAAATGAAGCTTGTAATTCTGTATCCTGTTTCTTTTGCGTATCAGATTATTTGCCACAAAAACATGTTTGTTTTTGTATACCAATATTGTTATATTGGTCAGATTTGCCACCAAATATATACTCTTACATAGGATGTAACAGAAACCCCCTATAGAGCTGAAAGGAGGGTATTCTTAACTGAACAATTTACACTATGGGACCAACTGTGAAATCGTGAAAATCAGGTGTTCCATACAAAAGCTCAATTACCTACACTACCGATGAATGTATGAAACAATGTGGCAAATGTATGACCTAAATGTATGACCTTCGTATAGTATATTATGTATTACGAACATTGAAAATAGCAAATATTAGAGCACAATATTCTGTTATTTTCTACAAGCGATTTAATTAATTTATACAATACAATACAAATATACTTTATTGCACACCCGGGACATAAACAAAACATACAACATAAAGAGAGGTACAATACAATGTGCAGAAGGCGGCCTTATCGCTTTAAGCGATATCTTCCAGGCAACCTTCAGGTGATGGAAAAATCATAAAATATATAATATGCGGGTGCAAAAGGCGTAAGCGGAGAGACGAAAGCTGCTCGACTCCGATGGCTCGGACACATCACTAGGATGGGGGAGGATCGGGCAGTTAAACGAGCGTATGTGGGACGCCCTAACGGACGACGTCCGGTCGGACGTCCCAGATACCGCTGGCGCGATGAAGTGGAGAAGGATCTGCGGGAGCTCCGGGCGCCTGACTGGCTCGAGACTGCGCAGGAGAGAGAGCGATGGCGCTCTTTGGTATCGGAGGCCAAGATCCACTTCGGGTCGCTGCGCCAGTGGAGTAAGTAAGTAAGTAAGTAAAAGGCGTATGAAATAGATACTACCCTCAAATAAATTGAAAAAAGGGGTCCCAAACCCAGGGCTTTTCAATAATAAAGCGTAGTAGGTCGAATTTCTCATTTTATTTGAATCATAACTTTTAACTCCAATAAACCACGAACACTACACTAAACCGCGTTTTACTTTAACGGTGGCGCCATCTAGTGGCGATCGGAGTACAACATTGGACATACCGCCCACCAAGGACATGCTCAAATGTCCTTACTACAAGAACCGCCCACCATGAGGTCAAGGGGGTGTGATACAAATTATGCTACAAAAAACTACACTAACCCAAACAGAAAAACTTTAACAAATAAGAAAATATATTTTATTTAAATCTAAGTTGCAACAGGCAGAATACATAACCTTGAGGTTGGTCTTTTGATCAACGAACCATTACACTTCAGAGTCACAACTCGAGTAACCCTGTCCAAGCCTGAATGCTTCTGTATAATCTTACCTAACAACCAACGGGCTGGAGGTAAGTTGTCCTCCTTGACTAAAACCACGTCACCTATTTTAGGTTCCGGAGTTAGTTTTGCCCACTTATAACGTTGCAACAGATCTACCAAATATTCATTTGACCATCGACGCCAAAAATCCTGCATCATTCGCTGTGTCAGCTGCCATCGTCTCAAATTACCCATGTTGCTCGCTTCATAATTACGGTCAGGTACAGTCACAAGAGGCTCACCAACAAGAAAATGACCCGGTGTGAGGGGCAAGGGATCATCAGGATTATTGGACACTTGAGAGATGGGTCTAGAATTGAGACAAGCTTCAATCTGACTCAGCAAGGTAGTCATCTCTTCAAATGTGAGTGTAGAATCATTTATCACTCGTTTTAGGTGATACTTAGTGGACTTTATGCCCGCCTCCCACAGCCCGCCAAAATTCGGTGCGTGGGGTGGTATAAAGTGCCACGAGACACAATTTTTGCTTAACCAACTTTTAATCTCAGTCGCTACTGAGGATTGTTCTGCAGCTACTAACGTTTGAAGCTCCTTAGACGCTCCAACGAAGTTTTTGCCGTTGTCACTCCAGATATCACTGCAGTGACCACGTCTAGCTACAAACCGTTTAAAACCTGCTATGAAACCTTCAGAAGTTAAGTCACTTATAGCTTCGAGGTGCACTGCTCTCGTCACCATACATACATAAAGACAGATGTAGCCCTTGTAGGATCGATTGCCTCGGCCTTTGGAAACCCTTATGTTGATAGGGCCGGCAAAATCTACACCACAGTGCAGAAAGGGTCTGGATGGTCTCACTCTACATGAGGGTAATTGTCCCATGAGCTGATTTCTGGAAATAGCTGCATGACGAGTACACGGAACACATTTGCGTACATGAGACTTCGTGACAATCTTCGCCGAAATTATCCAATATTTGGAACGCAAATAGTTCAACATGAGTGATGGACCTCCATGAAGTGTCTTTCTATGAGCTTCATCTACGATCAAGTCCGTGAAGTGACCTTTCTGAGGTAGTATGATCGGATGTTTCACATCGTCATCTACATTTGCATTTTGAATCCGACCACCGACTCGCAAAATGCCCTTCTCGTCTATCATGGGGTACAAAGGCTTCAACTTGCTTTTACCTTTTACACTTCCTGTCTTCTTTATTTCATCAATCTCTTCCTCAAATTCACATCTTTGGCAATGTTTTATACAAACTTCTAGGGCTTCGTCTAATTCTTCCCTTGTTAAATAAGTTTCAAAATTCATATTTCTGTTTCTAACTTCTTTCAGTTTCAAGAATCTTTTACAATAAGCTATCACTCGAACTAATTTTCCTAATGACGAAAATTTCGTCCACACTGGATCTTCCTGAGCGTCAAAACTCGTAGCTACATGTGCCTTTATAGTTCGTTGCTCCATTTCTGTCTTGTCCATTGATTTCGGTCTTGTGTACTCAATCGTCTCATCTTGAAGCCACGATGGACCATGTGTCCACTGAGAGTTACAATCAAGATCAGATGGAGCCAGTCCTCTTGACGCCACGTCTGCTGGGTTCTGAGCTGATTTTACATGAGCCCACTGTGTGTTGTCTAGCTTTGATAAAATTTCAGAAACTCGGTTCCCAACGAACGTAGTCCAACGGCTAGGATGACTGCTCAACCAAGCAAGAACTACTGTTGAATCCGTCCATGCATGAATTTGAGACTTAGATATGTTCAACACTTCAGCTACTTCGGTTATTAACTTGGTCAGTAGAACAGCTCCCATCAGCTCAAGACGAGGTATTGAAACCTGTTTGATTGGAGCTACTTTTGTCTTAGCAGTGACCAAATTAGTCTTGACATCACCGTGTGCATCTACAACTCTTATGTAGACAGCAGCCGCGTAAGCAATGTTAGATGCATCGCAGAAGCCATGCAGCTCCACACAGGCGTCGCTGGATTTAGTGTCAACCCATCTTGGAACGCGAAACTCACTAATCTGCGTTAACTCTTCACGGTAAGTTTGCCATTCATTCAACAACTCTGGTGACAATTTCTCGTCCCAATCGATTCCAGAAAGCCAAAGCTTTTGTATAAATATTTTAGCTGTGACGACACAAGGTGCCGCCCAACCCAATGGATCGAAGAGCCGGGAAATGTCCGAAATTACTTTCCTCTTTGTGATAGGTGCTTCTTGGGGGGGAAGTTGCACTGAATATTTGAAAGTATCGGAATCACGATCCCAAGAAAGTCCTAGTATCTTTATGACATCATCCAACTTTATTTCCACTTTCCTTTCCTGATCCTTTCGTCCTTCCGATATCTTTTCAGCCAATTCCTTGTTATTAGTTACCCACTTTTGCAGCTCGAAGCCGCCTGTGGTAAGTAATTCCTGCATTTCTTTCTGTATTTTTACTCCTTCTTCTACTGTTTGACAACCTGTCATTAAGTCGTCAACGTAAAAATCATTCTTTACCTTTTCAGCTACACTTGGACAACTCTCGCCGTCATCGTGTGCCAGTTGCTGCAGTGTCTTTACCGCCAGGTAAGGAGCCGATGCCGTACCAAAGGTAACACGTAATAATCTGTAATCTTTTATTTCAGCTTCGGGATCATCACGCCATAATACTCTTTGATAGTCAACATGTTCTTCGGCAACTTTCACCTGTCTATACATTTTTACAATGTCCGCACAGAGACATATAGGATGCAGACGCCACTTCATTATTATATGGCGCAAATCTGGTTGTAGGGTGGGACCTACAAGCAGGGTATCGTTGAGAGATACACCGTTCAACCCTTTACTAGAAGCATCGAACACTAACCTGAGCTTGGATGTGGTTTTATCTTCGCGTATGACAGCGTGGTGTGGTAAATATACTGCTTCTGATCGCTTAGGATCATCACCAGCCTCTATGCGCTCCATATGACCAAGCTCCAAGTATTCTTTAAATACTTCAGAATACTTTGCCTTGATCTCAGGATTCTTCCTGAACCGATTTTCAAGAAGATGAAATCGTTTCACAGCTACGTCTCTTGAATTTCCGTATTTACACTGAGGGTCTTCGTCACGGAATGGAAGTTGAACTATGTATCGTCCGGTTGCGTCTCTCTGGGTGGTCTGACTATAAATCTCCTCGCATCGTTGTTCCTCCTGTGATAAAATCTTACTTGTGTTGCAGGAGTTCTCCGATTCGAGTTCCCAGAACATTTTCAGTACTTCATTGTCATTGAATTGAGTGTGCATGCTTACTATAGCGTTATGACAATGAGCCGAGTTGGATTGTGAATATGTTTGTCCTGACAGGATCCATCCCAAAGCAGTGTTTTGGGCAATAGGTGAACCTGGAGGACCCTGGATCAATCCGTCTCTTAAAACTTGACCATAAATATCTGCACCAAGCAAAACATCAATCTTGTTTGGTGTGTGGAACTCTGGATCTGCCAAAGTAATGTCTTGTAATATAGGCCAGTTGATTTGATTTAACTCTTCCGATGGAAGAAGTGAAGTGATTGTACCTAATACGAACGCTTGTACTTGGACTTTAAAACTGGGATCTAGACGTGATTGAATTGTCAATACAACTATGAACTTAGAGGCTAAAGCACTCTTATCTCCGCCTAGTCCTGAAATGATACTCCTTGTGGGTATTTTCTTAAGTCCGAGTAGCTGCACTGCTGATTCGGTGATGAAAGATGCTTGGGATCCTTGATCCAATAACGCTCTCAGCAGCTGTGTATGGCCGGTTCTTGTCTGTGCTTCGACAAGAGCTGTGGCCAACAAAACTTGATTAGGTTCAGGTACCTTAGAAAAATGTGTCACTACATTTGATGTTGATTCGCCTACTTGTGCCTGTACTTTAGGCACAGTCGAACTGAGTTCTACCGCTATTTTTGATTTATTGCTCGCTGCATCTGAATAAGTAGGTACAGCTGAGCCTGGTGTGGGTTTGGGGTGCAACAGCGAATGGTGTTTTCGGTTGCATATTTGGCATTTGCTATTGCAACGACAATATTTTACAGAATGATTGGAGCCTAGGCAATTAAAGCATAATCCGTTGGTTTGGACAAAGTTATAACGAGTATCACATGTCTCCTTCGCAAATTGTTTACAATTACCAAGTTTGTGATTCTCTTTACAAAATGAACATAAGACAGTTTGAACATCTTTGTTAGGAGTTATTGCATGTAGAACTTTTGGCTTGCTGTTGGACACACTGGACTTTGACTTGCTCTGTTTAACATCTAAAAACTCTAAAGCACGGAATCGAGCACTTAAAAAATCTTTGAACTCCGAAAGAGTTGGTAGTTCATCAGACCAACTGATCTTCATTTCCCATTGTTTACGGGATTCGGAATCTAATTTTGCACTGATTATGTAGATAATCAAGATATCCCATGAACTAACATCAATTTCAAGATTTTTAAGTCCATTCAAACTCTCACTCGTATTGTCCAAAAGCTCTTTGATTGCAGTTGATGACTCTGTTACAAGATATGGTTGATTCATTAATCGATTTAACAATCCATTTGTTAAGAATTTCTTGTTTTCGTATCTACGATTCAATAAATTCCAACACTCCTCGTAGTTGGCAGACGTGATAGATATGTGTCTCAATAACCTTTCAGCTTCGCCTGTCAACTGACCCTTTAAATAATGCAACTTATGAACATTATCTAATGATTTATTGTTATGGATTAATGAAACAAACAAATCCTTAAATGACTCCCACTCATCATATTTCCCAGAAAATTTAGGAATAGGAACCGTTGGTAATTTGCAACTTACACTTTCAGTTACCACGTTGGAAGTTGGTACAATACTCTCTGAATTTTTCGTGAATTGTTCCAAAGCCTCCCTTAACTCTGACTTGTGGTTGATGTACAACTCTTGCGTTTGTTCATAAAAATCTGCAGTGAAATATTCGTTAGAAAGTTCCTCATCTTTAGCACCTTTTATGATATTTTCATGCGTCTTAAAAAATAACTTCCAATTTTGTTCAAGAGTTTCCAACCGTGTTTGTATATACGACAGAGTTAAACGGGACTTTGGAGATTTCGCAAAGTTAATCTGCGCCTTTGAAATAACAGAAGTAGTGTTTGTTTGCAGTTTAAATAATCCCTCCATTTTTGAAGTCAAAAAACAATAAGTTTTACAAGTGTCGAAATCGTTAAAATTACTTTAAGTTGAAGATAGAATCTAAAAAAATTCCAAGTGTAAAAACTTGAAAAATATTCTAAGTCGATGACAAATCCAAATTTTTTTACAAGTGTTTGAGAAAATATAACTTTGATAAAATTCGGGCATAGGTTCCCCGTATGAACACTTTTCGCTTAACTATTCTAAGTCTAAACTAAACTTATAAATTATTCAAAGTTCCAATTTAAATCTTAAAATTTTACAAGTCCCAAACTGCTCACGATTTTTCTAAGTCCAAAGTTATCTTGAAATAGTCTATCTTCTTTACGACACTTTAGAAATAAACACAAATTGTACTCACGATTTCACTTCCAAACCACTATAAAGCACTCCACTGTGACGTCACTGCGTCACGCTCCTGTAGCCGCTGCAGCGCTGCTTCCAACCTCTCGTCTAGCTGCGGCACACTCGCCAGCAACTCGCCGTCGGAACCGAACTCCAACCACGGAGCCTCGGTACCGAGGTAGCACTTCAGTGGCAATCCACCACTGGTTTCTGTGCTTGATTCAAAAAGGTCGGCAGGCAGCAATTCAAAAAGTGCGCCACTATCCGGCTCGAAGGACCAATGAAAAAAGGGGTCCCAAACCCAGGGCTTTTCAATAATAAAGCGTAGTAGGTCGAATTTCTCATTTTATTTGAATCATAACTTTTAACTCCAATAAACCACGAACACTACACTAAACCGCGTTTTACTTTAACGGTGGCGCCATCTAGTGGCGATCGGAGTACAACATTGGACATAAATAAATAACAAAAATATTTAAAAAATATATATATATATGCAAACCTTTGCAAGCTGCCAAGCAGTAGTAATAATATTACATAAATGCTATAATATATACAGAAATATAATACTTAATATATAATCAAAAATATAATAAATAAATAAATAACACACATCATATGCTAAAATGAAACTGCATTAGAACAATTAGGCAGTGTATCCACACTGCAATTCGTAGTGTTGACGAAGAAGATTTTTAAATATTGACAGTGAGTTGGCCTCCTGATAGACGACGGGAGGGACTAACTGCTTGGACTGTGAAAGAGCGACAATAGAATTCGGTGGAGTGTGATGGATATTGCAGCATTAGTCGTGTGCTCGGCCGAGGATGCCGACCACTGACGGAAGCGCGCACGCTAAACCTTTCCTTCAGGTACTCTGTATTAATTTATTTATTTATGTAGTGGCATATATTTACTTTATATAAAATGTACCTACACGAATGCTACTAAATAAATAAAGTAAAAATTAAGTAGCAATTTATTTATTAGTTATTGTATAGTATAGTACAATTAAAATAATAATTAATAGTAATTCTCTTTAATTTAATTTATATGCACCTGCCTTACAATATCTGTATGACCCAATAGTTAGCTGGTAGAAAATGCTGCATGGCATTAAGCTCGCCTCATGTTCTATATTTGTGTGTTAAATAAAAAAATAAAAAAATTGACTCATCCTGCGGAGGCTGGAGGAATCCCGTAAATATCGAGTCAATTCCATTGACTACGTTTCTTATTAGAGTTCCTTATAGCACATAATACTAAATATTACTACGTCTTATAGTGAGACTTTGGTGTCCGTCCGTCTGTGCGTCTATTTCCCACCGACTCCCATATACGAGTACCTATAGTCTATAGTAGATGCCCTGTAAACTACATAGTTTATGGGGTGAACTATGGCTAGCACAATCGCAACTAGATACAGTTCGCGTGACCAATGATAATCTATTTTGAAGTATTGTTGCTTTATTTAAATCGTTGAAAGCTGGTAGATGCAGTGTTCCCGTAGGTGAATTGCCCGAAATTATTTAGGAAATTACATTTCAGTTGAACGTAAAATGTACTTAACTAGGTCGTTTATCAAAAATCTGCTATTTCATAAATTTCGGTGGGGTAGGTATTGAGCTTTTGTATGGAACAGCTGGAGCGTCGGTGGTGTCGTGGCTAGGACGTCGGACTCCCGTGCGGGAGGTCCGAGTTCGAAACCAAGCAATGTCATGTACAAATGAGTTTTTCGGTTTTTTCGAAAGACTTACGTACATTTACCGACTGCTCTAACGATGAAGAAAAAGGCCTGACGAAACCTGCATACTGAGATAACCAGTGTGTGAAATGGGGAAGGCAATGGCAAACCACCCCATTAAATCTGCCACGAGAGTCGTTATATGTGATTAATTCCTTAGAATGATCACGACACTCAGCAATGAGGGAAACGACTTAGAAGAGATGGAACTGATTTTTTCGCGATTTCAGAGTTGGTTCTTAGTGAAAGTTGTTTAGTTATGGATACTGAACTTTCAGGACTATGGGGTGTTTTTGTTACACCCTGTAGAGTGTAATGTAAAATGTAAGTGCGATTACTGTGTCTAAAACAATGACTAATAGTACAAATTACGTATAAGTTCTTACAAGTACAATAGTATAACTTCTTTTTTAACAAATTCTACGCTACCGTTCATCTGATAAGGCTCTATTGGACCTCGTGAATAACAAAATACGTTACAGCCTTGAACTGTTTATATGGTTATTTAGTCAAAGTAGGTACCTGCGCTGGCCATACCTGTTCAATTGCCTCAATTTTTTTTGCTTATTTTTTTTCATATTTTTTTTATACTGAGCAGACGACCTTGGCGCCATCATCATGGACTATAGATAGAAGCAAGAGAAGCGTGCCAAGACAGAGATTCGTGGCGCTCCGTTCTCTCAGCCTACCCAGCAAGGGACATAGCGTGAAGGTATGTATGTTTTTTTTCGTATTGGCCTTCATAACTTTCAAATTCAGAATGTTTAAGGGCAGTTTTCAATTTTTAGTCTTCTAGTCAGAGGCCGATTAAGCGGTGGGTACACTGGGCAACTGCCCAGGGCCCCTTACAGAGTGAGACTGCTCTGTGACACAAATGACATGTGACAAGTGGCAAGTTACATGTGACAAGTGACAGGTGATTATTACGCGATATTGGTCCAAGCGCACGCGGGCTCTGCGTACAGGCGATCTCAGATCGGATCAAACTAATCCAGTCGTGGGATCGATTTCATTATAGTATGATTAAAATTTAATTAATACTTAGATGTCAAATTGCAATGACTTTTCCTACTATTACTACACTATAGACAAAATACTATTTCTATATTAAAAAATCGTATTTAAATCGGATTATCGGTTAATTGAAATTTGCGCCAACAGAGAGACAGGTATTATGCATTTTTGGTAGGCGGGGGTATAAAAGGGGCCCCGCGGAACCTCTGCCCAGGGCCTCGCAAGAGCTAGGACCGCCTCTGCTTTTAGTACCTAAATTAAACACCCGCACGGCAGCTTATGGCAACTACTTAGCAAACAGCAAAGGTAATCGTAAGCAGCTTTCATCGTGTAAAATGGGCATAATGTGTAGCAGGCAGGATTTGCCAGTTTTTCCCGCTGCGGCGCTAATATATCTGGAGGTCAAGTGGTGAAAGCTAGAATTTATTTGTATGGAAATATCGAGCATGTTCTACCGGATTGTATTTGGGGTTTTCATAGCAATTTCAATGTAACATAAGCGGTTTGTCTATCGTAAACCTATGACTGTATGTTCTAGATAAATACTTTGGCACAGCACATTCTGAGTAATATTTTATTTGTCACTAATTTCAATTTGACAGACCTCCAAATATTCAAACGCCACAGGTGGTTCAAAGCAGGCTTTGAGCGTTCTTAATGTTAAGACTTCATTAGGTATCGTGTCATCTTTATCTAGAGCCATGGCGTAAAAAGGGATAGCATGTAAAGACCTAACTTAAAGGCGTTTCATGCAACTGACTGTAAGCAAGTAAGTAAGTACATACATTTTTGACGGTCCTCAGTTCAGTACCTCTGATATGGTTTATTTGTGGTAGACGGTCAAACAGCCCCTAAAACCAAGGTTAGATTGGTACTTTTGATTCGTATGTAAGAAATAGAAGGAGCGTAAGGCGTTTGGTTCTCGGCCTATATGTAATTTAATTTGACAGTTTATTTTATAGTATGATTTTTTTATTGCTGTGCGAGAAAGCGAGGCGGTGAGCGAGGAAAAAATCCGCCAATAGGATTGAAAGAGGATCCCTATATGAGTTTCCAAAGTTGTTCCTTGAAGGCAATATCGCGGGAAAGAGAGGTCCATAACGCCCTCGGCGCAAATGGCTGGATGATATCAAGGAGTGGACCGGACTGAGCTACCGTGATCTGAAAGACGCAGCATGGGATCGCAAGCGATTTTGCCTACTGACCTCCAAACTTCAATTTGAAGATGGCACCCGATGATGATGAATCTCTATTCATCGATTAAAAATCGTGAGCCGTGTTAATGAGGCGATCCATTGGTGTTTTTTTTACTTGGTAGAAAGCCACCTCCCATAATCTGAATTAACATAGTTCCGTATTACAAGAAATTAAACATCGTGAGGAAACTGCTTAATAGCCTTCGATAGACAGTGGATGGAGCTGGTCTGGTTCTTCTATTAGGCGTTTCCAGGCATTACAATAGAAGAAGTATACCGCCTTAATGGATTTGAGTTGCGTCTCATGGAAAGGAGCAGGCCACGTAGTATCTAACAGTGCATATCAGATTTCTCACTAATCACAAAGTTTTGGCTAGCCAATTTATTACACAAACTTAGTTCACAAATCGAAGGAAATTGTCCAGAAATATTGAGAAAAAACCACATAAACCGAATTTTTAATTGTCCACCGTATATTCGTGTGGTCGAGGCAAGATGGCAGCTGACCGAGAGTCTCCTCGTCGTCTCTCGCCTTCGATAAGGCCGCCTTTGTACATATCGTGCTACTATTCCTGTAGTTTTTACTTTTCCTGTATTTGTGTACAATAAAGTGTTTCTATCTATCTATCTCCCACCACTCGCATGTCACAGATATTGTAGTATACCCACTTATAGGTAAATTATAATGCCCAAACAAAAACCTGCATAACTTTAGTATTGAACCTGGTTTCAGTACTTACTATACATATATACCTCTACCAGCAGACTCAACGGCATAGCATAGGTAAGTAAATACCTATTACGTGTCGGAGCGCTGTAAAATAGAATCTATTGAATGTGCGCCCTTTCCCCATAGAATGCTTTAAGGCTCACGCGGTATAATCTATGCAAATTCGTTCCTACAAAGAAAATGAGAAACGTTATTTTACCTCGGTAAAAACTGCAGATATTTACGCTAAATTAAACAATGTTGAAAACAGCAAGCTATATTATGTAAAGAAATGAGACGTAATTCCATACAATAATCAAACCAGGGACTGAAAACTGTTACCTGAATAGGGTATTCCAATTATCCCCCACGGCAAGGCCGTAGCCAGAAAATAATAAGTTTTGGGGGTGACATGTTTTTAGGGACCCATACCCCGAAGGGGAATACGGAGCCATATTGCTCCGTCTTAGCAAGCTAAAGTGGCAGTGGGCCGGTCACATCTGTTGCAGAACCGACAACCGCTTGCGTAGACGAGTTCTGGAGTGGAGACAGCGTTTGGGCAAACGTAGTGTGGGACGCTCCCTTGTTAGATGGAGCGACGATTTGCGCAAGGTGGCTGGCAGCGACTGGATGAGAAGAGCCGAAGATCGGGCTCAATGGCGCGCCCTGGGAGAGGCTTATGTCCAGCAGTGGACCAGAGTAGGCTGCTGCTGATGATGATGATGATTGCTCCGTCGTCGTCCGTTCGTCCGTCCTTCCATCTGTCACGCGGTTCTAGCGACTAAACGAAATAAGAAATAGTCTTCCACATAATATTATATGTATTCACTTGACGTCGGTTTTTTTTGTGTATTATTTTATTAGTCGCCGACTACCGCAAAACCGGTTTCTATTCTTATTTTCAGTTTTTTACTTCACACATTCAGCTTGCTGCACGAAACTCGTTTTTATTCTGCGTATACGATCCAATAATGTTGGCATCGGCAAATAGCATCCGGCATCCTTTTGTTGGACAGTCGCCAACAGAACTGTGGATTTGTTCGTGGAAAATTGATAGGGTATGCGGTTGTGGCACCTATCGGGAAATATAACTGACATTTAAAAATATAATAAGCTAGTATTAGAGACGGAATTTATGAAATACCTATGAAGATCGAACGAAAGTTTTGTGGAAATATTGGATTTGGACAAATTCCATTTTAAAGAAAGAAAGAAAGAGTTTATTTCCAATAGCGCACACATACAAACAATTAGGTACAGAAGATAAAAATAATATTAAACAAATATATTATAAAAATAAATAAACACAAGTAATTAAGTTTGATAAAGGTGGTGTGCAGCACCGGAAAAAGGGGACTGCCTCAGCCTGTTGCCGTACCGTTTTAGCACTGCGGCGCTGATTTTCAGGCATCACCTGTGTGCCAGGATCACTCCCTAATGATACACTACCGGAACATATAAATAACGGAAATATTAATAAACAGAAGTAAAATATTAGGAAACGAAGGAAGGTACTTATTTTCCACAGATGTTTTAGTTTTAGGGTACAGTAGCCAACTAAGGAACCCTTATAGTTCCGTCATGTTCGTCCAGCTGTCCGTCTGTTTGCTTTGAAGACCAGTCGATCCGTAATCCTGTATGGTGACATACACACACCCTCGTACACCCTCTGTGAAGAGGGTGTATCCTACATAACTTATGAAATACAGTTACCTACCAAAAAACTGAAAATCTGAATGACACCTGTTACTGGCGTCTATTCTGGGATGACCGCTAAATCTAAAGTTAAATATTAATTAAACTGTCACACTCTCTCATTATGTAAGATTGTGTGAGAGTGAGGGTGACACAGTATGTACCTTCGAGTACGTCGTTATAATGCAGAAGATTTATTAAAAATTAACTTAATTCTTTTTGCCGGGTCGCTATCGTTTATCTTGCGGTTGTTGGTTCTTATTTTTTAATAAAAAATTTATTACATAATTACACAGCACTTAAATGTAAACAAACATGTCAATTAATAAAACATACTGCCAATTACAGATTTCCTATTTTAAAATAATGATTATAGGGAGAAATAAGTTTTGCTGTGTGTGTAGATATGGATGTGTGTTTATTGGAAATATGTGTGAGCGTGTTTATGTAGAAGAGAGTGAAAGGGTGTGTACATTTGTATGTGTTTTTCCGAGTCTTCACTACATGTATCCAGCTACAACGCTACTGTAGTTAAACATATACATACTGAGTATATTGAATAATGTACCAGTTAACTGTTTTATGATGTCGTAGCGAATAAAAATATTTAATAAAAGCAGTGAAAGAGTTATTAATTTGACTGAGACGAGATATGATATTCCTTCAAAAAAGTTTGTCAATCTTCTGAAAAAGTTTTTCAGTGAATAGAATTATTAAACTGAGAGGTATTCCGAAGATTTTGTGCGTTTAATCAAAAGAGCCATTCCTTTCCTGGGCATTCAAATCTCGATTGTTTTAATAAAATTAATTTGAGTTTTCCTTTGAACCGGAAATGACTTTAATTTTTTTCATAGAATTATTTACTAAGTCAGGCGAACATTTCGCACGCACGAGGATTGTGTATCCCCGGCGGTACACACACTTATGTTTAATGAAGTTCTACCAAGTAACGATACGAAGTGTCAATAATATACATATACGCATGCATAGAATTTATAATATAAAACCGGGGAAAACTAACAGATGATTAACATTAACAAGATATTCAATACCATTGCGCTATGTGCGAAGTAATGATCGCGAAGTGGCTAAAAATCTGTCATATTCATATTCATGTTTATCGGTAAATATATTACAAGTCAAAGGTTCATAATAACATTATTTACAAATAATTACGTACTACTTTAGTACTACACGTATGTCTAAGTGTAGAACTCGACCATTACAGTATCAGTCGTGTTCGTGAAATGCCTACGCACTTCGTGAAACGCGCCATTACGCTGACTACGACATATACATTTGTGAACTAATACAAGTAAGTAGATAAGTATGTTTTTTTTAATTTTAAAAATAATCATAATTTTAAACTAGGTCTATCCCCTGAAATGGTTATTACTCAGAAACTTGAAAACCCTAAAGGAAAAGTAAAACTGTTTCTGCTTTGCGGCAAAAATAGATGGGTGGTATAAATCAAGGCGACCCTGCACATCAGGATCTACCACCCTTAAAATGTACTGGTTATTTATTAATAACAACTTCACACCGAAAAACAAACCTCTTTACCCATATGTAAATTTTTCATACAAAAATATCGACATCGTTATAGTTACAATTACGTGTTGATGAGGAAGATTGATTTCTGTTGGCCAAAATAAAACGTACAAAAATTGTAAAATTGTATTTTAAAATGTTATTTTAAAAATAATAATTGGTAAATTGATAGATAAGTTGTAACGTGTATCCTTCAAATACCCTTGTCGAATCTGAATGAATCAAATCGAGCTTTACTTATGTATTAAAAGTATATAAACTAAAAAATATTTCATATTTCACTTTTTTGCACTATACTGCCGGTAACCTATTAATAATTCTTCTATCGCCTAGTTTGCCTGGAAGAGATCGCTCTGAGCGATTAGGCCTCCTTTGTACACTTATTCTATGTTTCCTTTCCTATGTAAATTTCTTGTGTGCAATAAAGTATTAATCTATCTATCAAATTCAAAAGTACCTTAGTTATACAGAGTGTAAAGAATAGAACCTAAAGAGGTTCTATTAAAAACTTCTGAGTCTCCCTGAAAGCAGGGCGACTCAGGGTGAAAAACTTTTGTCAATCGATTATTGAGAATTTGCAAAAAAAATTCGCTGCCCCATACAAAAGAGGTGTATTTTCGAATCCTTGAAAAATAAATAAGATCAATAATAGAGTCGCATTGACCCACAAAGGGGGAGATGACGCGACGTGAAAACGGGTAGAAGTCGAATGCAATGACTTCAATGCTCAAGTTTTAGTCACGCGATCCTTGGCGTCGCAAGCTCGACTGCTACTATTTTGATAAGCTTAGAAAAGCTTAGAAACGACTTACAAATGTTATAAATAAAGTCTAAATTTAATATTTAAGAAACCCCTGATTTACCATTGTCGTAAGTCATTAAGAACTTACTTCTTCCTAGTTAGGAAGTCAAACTCGAACTATATAACATCCCATAACACATCTTCCTTTTGGTAGGAGGTTAAGAAAATAATTTATTATAAGTACATCTGCAAGGTGGAAATTAAAACGCATCATTTCTATGAATGTAGGTACCCATGGTAATCCTGTATGGTGACATACACACACCCTCGTACACCCTCTGTGAAGAGGGTGTATTCTACATAACTTATGAAATACAGTTACCTACCAAAAACTGAAAATCTGAATGACACCTGTTACTGGCGTCTATTCTGGGATGACCGCTAAATCTAAAGTTAAATATTAATTAAACTGTCACACTCACTCATTATGTAAGATTGTGTGAGAGTGAGGGTGACACAGTATGTACCTTTGAGTACGTCGTTATAATGCAGAAGATTTATTAAAAATTAACTTAATTCTTTTTGCCGGGTCGCTATCGTTTATCTTGCGGTTGTTGGTTCTTATTTTTTAATAAAAATTTTATTACATAATTCCACAGCACTTAAATGTAAACAAACATGTCAATTAATAAAACATACTGCCAATTACAGATTTCCTATTTTAAAATAATGATTATAGGGAGAAATAAGATTTGCTGTGTGTGTAGATATGGATGTGTGTTTATTGGAAATATGTGTGAGCGTGTTTATGTAGAAGAGAGTGAAAGGGTGTGTACATTTGTATGTGTTTTTCCGAGTCTTCACTACATGTATCCAGCTACAACGCTACTGTAGTTAAACCTATACATAATGCTTATATTGAATAATATACCAGTTAACTGTTTTTATGATGTCGTAGCGAATAAACATATTTAATAAAAGCAGTGAAAGAGTTATTAATTTGACTGAGTCGAGATATGATATTCCTTCAAAAAAGTTTGTCAATCTTCTGAAAAAGTTTTTCAGTGAATAGAATTATTAAACTGAGAGGTATTCCGAAGATTTTGTGCGTTTAATCAAAAGAGCCATTCCTTTCCTGGGCATTCAAATCTCGATTGTTTTAATAAAATTAATTTGAGTTTTCCTTTGAACCGGAAACGACTTTAATTTTTTTCATAGTATTATTTACTAAGTCGGGGTCATACAATTAAATTGAGTTAGTAAATATATTCTGTACCCCAGCGTCTATTTTTAGTGAATATGTCGTTGGTGTACCCCCGGGGGTACCTACGGGGAACATTTCGCGCGCACGGGGATAGTGTACCCCCGGCGGTACGGAAAACACTTGACACATACTTAAGTTTAATGAAGTTCTACCAAGTAGCGACACGAAGTGTCAATAATATACATATACGTATGCATAGAATTTATAATAAAAACAGGGCAAACTAACAGATGACGCTAGTTTCGTAGAGTGATTAAGATTCACATGAAATTCAATACCATTACGCTATGTGCTAATTAATGATCACGAAGTGGCTAAAAATATTTCATATTCATGTTTATTGGTAAATATAATTACACGTCAAAGGTTCATAATAACATTATTTACAAATAATTAGGTACTACTTTAGTACTACACGTATGTAATATGTCTAAGTGTAGAACTCGACCATTACAGTATCTGTCGTGTTCGTGAAATGCCTACGCACTTCGTGAAACGCGCCATTACGCTGACTACGACATATACATTTGTGAATTAGTTCACAATGTATACTTAGATAAGTATGTTTTTTTTAAATTCCAAATTAATCATAACTTTTAACTAGGTCTATCCCCAGAAATGGTTATTACTCAGAAACTTGAAAACCCTAAAGGAAAAGTAAAACTGTTTCTGCTTTGCGGCAAAAATAGATGGGTGGTATAAATCAAGACGATCCTGCACATCAGGATCTACCACCTTTAAAATGTACTGGTTATTTATTAATAACAACTTCACACCGAAAAACAAACCTCTTTACCCATATGTAAATTTTTCATACCAAAAATCGACATCGTTATAGTTACAATTACGTGTTGATGAGGAAGATTAATTTCTGTTGGCCAAAATAAAACGTACAAAAATTGTAAATGTACAACGAATTAAAATGTTATTTTAAAAAATATATATTGGTAAATTGATAGATAAGTTGTAACGTGTATCCTTCAAATACCCTTGTCGAATCTGAATGAATCAAATCGAGCTTTACTTATGTATTAAAAGTATATAAACCAATAAATATTTCATATTTCACTCTTCTGCACTATACTGCCGGTAACCTATTTATAATTCTTCTATCGCCTAGGTTGCCTGGAAGAGATCGCTCTGAGCGATAAGGCCACTTTTGTACACTTATTCTATGTTTCCTTTCCTATGTAAATTTCTTGTGTGCAATAAAGTATTAATCTATCTATCAAATTCAAAAGTACCTTAGTTATACAGAGTGTAAAGAATAGAACCTAAAGAGGTTCTATTAAAAACTTCTGAGTCTCCCTGAAAGCAGGGCGACTCAGGGTGAAAAACTTTTGTCAATCGATTATTGAGAATTTGCAAAAAAAATTCGCTGCCCCATACAAAAGAGGTGTATTTTCGAATCCTTGAAAAATAAATAAGATCAATAATAGAGTCGCATTGACCCACAAAGGGGGAGATGACGCGACGTGAAAACGGGTAGAAGTCGAATGCAATGACTTCAATGCTCAAGTTTTAGTCACGCGATCCTTGGCGTCGCAAGCTCGACTGCTACTATTTTGATAAGCTTAGAAAAGCTTAGAAACGACTTACAAATGTTATAAATAAAGTCTAAATTTAATATTTAAGAAACCCCTGATTTACCATTGTCGTAAGTCATTAAGAACTTACTTCTTCCTAGTTAGGAAGTCAAACTCGAACTATATAACATCCCATAACACATCTTCCTTTTGGTAGGAGGTTAAGAAAATAATTTATTATAAGTACATCTGCAAGGTGGAAATTAAAACGCATCATTTCTATGAATGTAGGTACCCATGGATAGAAAAACACGACGGAATCCGCAAAAGAGTTCGCTACGTATAATACAGATAGGTCACAATTTTGCAATTTTTTCTTGTAAAGATTTTCATATTTATATGAAAATCTTTCTTTATGTCGAAATAAAGAAAGATTTTCATATAAATATGAAAATATATATAATCGAAATTCTTTAAGTGTATAAAAATGTCTTTTAATATCTACAAAGTAATAGTCATACATGCGCTTTACTAAACCACCGAATTTATTTGTTCCCGATAGTCCTTTGCCTCTTAAACAAATATCATTTTTTGCCAGTCACTTCTGAACAACTATCAATTCCACAAAGCAGTTCCTTGGTCGCTATAACGACCAACAGGGAGGGGGGGGACCAACGGTAGGGGCTACCGTTTACGATCCAAAGTCTGCACGAGAAACAGTAACACACCAACTTCGAACACGACCGCCCACCACCACGATATTGGCTGAAAATAGCCGCCACCCTAGCCGCAAATATTTAAACTAAGAAACTAAAAATTCCAATTTCGAAAATGAACACTCGATTCGAGGAAAAGCAAATAGTTAAGATTCAATTTTTAAAAGTAATAACTTCGTGATCGATTTCAAATTCAATTTTAGAACAAAGGACGGTGTAAAAATTAACTTAATAATGATTCGTGTGATAGTGTTGCTGTTTTTAACAACTTTGGCATTGTCGGCTAGAGAGCCGAAACAGATAACTTTGGCCGGTCAAGGGACAATAGCCGGAATGTACATAACGAGGTTCAGAACGAAAAGGATAGCTGCGTACGTCGGTATACCATACGCTCAGCCTCCAATAGATTTCAGAAGATTTGCTCCGCCTGTTTTCGTAGATTTGCCGAAATGGGATGGAGTGAGGAATGCGACAGAGTTCGCTCCGGATTGCATGCAGAGTGAACCCAAGCCAGACGATGTTCTTCAGAACCCTGTGAGCAAACACGATGAGCTATTCATGAAGTTGCTTGAGTCTCAAATGGAGGAACCAAAGAACAAGACATATTCGGAGGATTGCCTGTATCTCAACGTTTACGTTCCTGATGGTATGTGTTCTTATTGTTTTCTTGTGTAAAACATTCGTCGGACTTTTACCACGAATTTTGGGCGAAGTTGTTCACATTTACGAGTAATAAAAGTAGAAAAGTCCGGTAAATGTTTTTGTCAACACCATGTATGGCGTGGAATCACATTCTTTCTTCTAGGTTCTTCTAGTTTGACAGGCAGGCACTATTACCTAGATATCATCATTTAAATGGAAAATACGACTTTTGTGGCAACATTACAAAGATAATAGGTATTAGGTATGTTATATAACACGGTTTGAAAACCAAAACATAAACTTAAGACTTATGTGTTAAGTGTGTGTAATTGAGATGTGAAGTTTAGAGACGTCACAACAACGTAAACAAGTTTATATTTTGGTGTAATCTAACAATACAAATAACAATATATATAACAATATATATCTAACAATTCATATTCTACAATCCCCGAGAATTCGTAGAATTTCTTTTATATCACATTTTTTGGTTCTAAGTAGCTAACAAACAATGTTATTTAAAGATTAGTAAGCCGTGTTCTTTAGTGCTACCTATAGTCACAAAATAAAATCTTATTATACTTACGCTTAAATACTCATAATACTTACGCGCAGGCCCCGAATGCCGGATTCTAGAACCGGTGCTAGAACAGAAACCGGCTTGTTGCGTAGGTTCTATAGTTTTTTTAGGAACCTATCTATTATTATCTTCAACGTGTATAATGCGCGCCATACGAATAAATAAATAAATAATCTTCAAGACGTAAAGTACCTTATTTTGAAGGCTTCTGATGAAAATGTTCTTCAGTATAATTAATTATGGCGTTCTCAAGGAAATTAACTTGCCAATTTCGAGCATCTGTCAATCTTCACTTTTCAATTTTTTTGCAATTAATTATTCGATGAGGACAAAAACTTTGTCTTGAAACTCGGAAAACCCAAATTTTTTTAAGCGAGTAGTTTGCTTAATGGTAGATACGGTACGTTTACTTCAATTTTATACATATTTGAGAAACAACATCAAGATCTAAGATAATAAACAACCTAAAATAAGGTTTGTTTAGGTTTTCGTTTATTTTATAGCGAGTACAGTGTTGCCCACTATATAGGCCGCCGCAAAAAATGCTAAATTTTAAAAATATGCTATTACAATACCACCCGACGTTTTCCCGCAGCGCTACGACAAGGGATGCTTCAAAAAGAACGTTAAAAAAGTCCTCTCCCTCCACGGCCGGCAACACACAAGCAAAACCCCTGGTATTGCACGTGTCTCTAGGCGACGGTGACTACTTACCATCAGGTGGCCCGCCTGCCTGTTTGTCGTAGCCAATTTATTAATATAAAAAATAGCCAATTTATGAATAAAATAGAAAAATTATTCCTAATTATTTTAAAGTCTTTTAGTATACTAAAAGGTCCATTGTTAGATTTTTGATATCAAGTATCCACTTGTCCGGCCTCAACACTCATCGCTCGATGCTTACGAGCTTAGAGAAGCTAGCTCACGAGGCACTCCAGACGGCCCAGCGACTGGCGAAGATGGACGCTTTGCATTTTCACTCCGATCACTGTGACATGATGATCCGTTACTTTGCTCGTAGTTGTCCGATTGTTGTGATTTTTATCTTAAACGGTAGATGCATTGTCGCTCTGCATGGAGACATTGCCGTTTTTCGAATTCGGTTGCGGTTCCTCTTCAGGGTACGACATTTACTGCGAGCCATGACGTAACAACTGATGTACCTTGTCAATTATTTTCAACTGTTGAAACCAGATGCGAAATGAGACCTCGTTTTAAGTAGCGTAGTTCAAGCACATCATTGTAGTTTTATCTGTTTCGATATCTATAATAGTTCCAAAGTTATAGAAAAAAAAGGACCCACTTCGGCAACCTGTAGCGAAGCGGGGAAACAATGTTTCAGTTATTATCGGGTATCGTTAGAACGGTTTTTTTATACGTATACCTGATAGGTTAAATTGTTCAAGAGCTAGTGGTATGCTGAAAGTACACATTTTCATCACAGTGACTCGACACAAGTTCTCTCGTATACAAAGCGAGTGTGTAACACATGAAACAGATTCCGTGTCAAAAAGTGAATTCCACGTGAATTAAACTTTGGTTCATCGACTAATGAATCCGACTTTAACTCTACTTTGTTCCTCTATACCGAAGAACGTCGTCCAGACCACTTCAGTTCCACTGATGTAAGTACCTAAATTCAAACAGGAATTTAACTTTTTCAGCCTCAAACTATTGCAAAGTTTGATTTTCACCAAAAGCTCTAGCTGAAAACACTAATCAGTTTCTTCATTTGAATGCGGTAGTGACAGAAAAGTTTTCAATTTCTTTTCTGAAGTGTAGGTACATGAGGAATCATTAGTAATCACAAAAATATCATTAATTATTTATTTTATGATAATTGGGGCTTTTAATTATGTATATTATTCATTACCTAAGTAGGTACCTACATAAGTACCTGCATCATTTTGATTTATGAGCGGAGAAAGACTCGCACTAGGGTTTTATAACTAGTAAACAGTAAAAATAAAAATGAATATATTTCTTATCGCATAGCGTAACGAATTCATACATTATAATAAACAACATAATACTATGCTAATAAAAATAGGCATACAAGGTCCTTCATTAACCTACTTCGTCAATTTCACCAAGGCCCCTTCCATCTGATAACGAAGTCATTTTCTACCCCTATGTAGGGGAGGCTAAAGTTACCCTATGCTACTTTGCGTTTCCCTTATTATTGACCGCTACTCTCCGTCAAAGCCTTATAGTTTTACTTAGTATCACCTACTATATTTTATTCATTTAACCACGACTTTATATGTATATGACAACAGAAAGCTAGTTGACGAGCATACATAAAATTATTATCTAATTTCATTTAGGTACCTAGAATAGATTTCTTATTTCGATTTTTATTTCACAAGGTTATGTTTTCTGTTTTATATGGAAAATTGATTCTTTTTTTCAGATGACTTCCTATTTCTCTTTTGCCCACAATAAATCTAAACTCATTTTGAGGTGATCATCCGTCAAATTTCAGAATCAATATTCAGACGAATTCTAAAAAAAAGTGCACGTCTAGGCAGAGATTAAAAAAGGGTTCGCCACGTTGCGGAAATTTATATGAACTACTTATTTTATCTTTCTTTTTTCTTTCTTTTCTTTCTCTCTTTCTTGTTTTCTTTCTTTCTTTCTTTCTTTTCTTCTTCTTTCTTTCTTTCTTCTTCTTTTCGGTCTCTTTAACGCAGAATAAAAGTACGAGTGACATCCTCTTAACAACAGTCAGGGGGGGTTAAATGTCTCACTTTATAAAATGTACTTACCTATAAAGTGAGACATTTGTTTGTGGTGAGAATCTTTCGTAATCAAAACTTGAAGTTCAAGGAAAAAGAAAGAAAAAAGAACGTCTTACCCGCTTCGATTTCGTCAACAATTTATGTTCAATGAGCTTTGTTATCAACATTTCGATATCTTATTTCACGACTGATCACAGCAGCATCAACGTTAAGTAATTGCTGGTATATTGGAACAGATACGTCCCTACTTCCTTTGATCGTGTAAATAACAGAGATAGGACGTTTTCACGGATCAATTCAGAAAGGGAAAAGTCGCGAAATAATCTGCAATTTCTGAAACGTTTCATTTCTCTTTCCCCGAACCTCTTCTGGTTGCGATATTCTACCCACCATGCTTCATACAACCCATGCCACAAAATAGATACGTAATTAATAGAAAAAAATGCCCCATTAGCGTTCTGGTGCGAAGTAAATATGAGTCATTCATTCAGATTCGACTCAGAAATTCCCGTTCACAAAACGGCCCACTACTAAAAAAAATCCCAAAAGGTTTTTTGAACACACGGGATATTTCGCGAGCGGGACTTTCTAAGCCGAATCCGCAGAATGTTCCGTTCACGGAATGTCTCAGTCATTCGTGAAATATCTCGTTTGAGGTAGAACTATGCTTTGTCCACCGATGTTTTTATAATAAGCTTTTCAATTGATCATTGACGTCGTCTCTCGATCAATAATTCGAGAAAGGGATGTTTTGGGAACGAGACAAACTGAGAAAGGGACGTTTGCGAACGGGACTTTTTAACTTTAATCGCAAGCCGCGGGCGACATTGTCGGCATCGCCTCTTGCTTGGCGCAAGGCTTGTTGCAAGTTGGTGACGTTACTCAATGAAACTTCATATATACTTAAAGAATTATTAATATAAGTACTTAAAGAATTTGGGAATGACTCGGATTGCTCCGAAGTTATACAATATGCGTTTGACACGTCATCGTCGTTTGCACGAACTGAAACTTAGCACCTTAACTACCTTAGCACTTAAACAAGCGATCACAAGTACCTCGCGCCAGAGCACTAGGGAGCTTCGTTTCTGCTCCGGCATCTATTTTGTGCCAATGCCATGCCAGTCGTTGACAAATGTGCGCAATCAGCCTTCGCCGTGCACCGCCCCACTAATCCAAAGCGATAAATTGTCACACACGTTCTAATTATATACGTGTTAGGTATAAACGACAAAATAACGAAGAAATTACTTCGTCTGGAGATTGCTGGTCTTTCTCGAGGGATACCGTTATACAGGATGCAACAAACTTATGAGTAAATAATATTGGGTAGGTACGAGTACTGTAATGTGCTCCGGTAAACGTTGAAATTAAGCTATAATTCGCAAAGCAAGTCGCTTTTTTATCGCACGAGTGGCGCGACATCCCGTCACAGTTGATCGTAGTCTAGTTGCGAATACGGTCCGAAAGTGATAGGTTGGCCACTAACCATACGATAAGCAAGCAGTTGATCTTTAAAGTTCAAGAATGATAATTTTATAAAAATGACTGTTTCAGAATATAGAGTCGAAAATCAAAGTGAAAACATAGCGAAGGATCGTATTTCATTTGTTCTTAAAGAAGTCAATACTAAAATATAAATAATATCTGTTCCGAAGTTTATTTATCTGTACAGCACCACCTTGTATCGGAAACAGATTTATTTACAAAGTTTCAGAACTACGTTGTTCCGTTATCGTTATACCTATCACTGAAGATTCCTGAAAACTACACAGATATAACTTGCAGAGTGCTGGGACTAAACCATATAGGGCATAGGGCATTTCTATTTTTTTAAATTTACGACTAAACCCACGTTTGAACTCAATCTCACCTGGTGGTAAGTGACGATGAGGACGAAGATGGAGCAAACAAGCTTAATAAGTACCGATTCTTCTATAAACACATCAACGGCGAAGATAGGTTTTTTGACAACAGACTTTACAATAGAAGGGCGGTGATTGCTGGGGTTGCCGCCAGAAAATTACTCAGATAAGTCGCCTCGTACGACCTCGTACTCGTACGTTGCTCCGTGACGGTAGGAATATTCTAATCCGTCCCTTACACGGTTTTTTTTTACTATAACCTTGTTCATTTTGGGATGATCTTTAGATAGATGCCATACAATGTAAATTTATCGTATTTTGCGAATAATGTCAAAATAAGAACTTAAAGCTTTGCTACCGAAAATAAATATTTTTTATACATACAGCATAAAAATTATATTTTTGTATCCAAATTATTATCTATTTATAGATTATTTCATGTATATTGTTTGAAATAAGATTGATACTATATTTATTCATTAACTGCGCAGTTACATACTTACGTCGAATCGTCTAGAGATTGACGCATTGAAATCGATAATTATTGTACAAATCTCCAATCGATTTCTTGTAATCCTGATATTGAACAATAAAAGACCAGAAAAATGCATCAAAATAATATTATGTAGGTTTTTTTTATTTTTTTATTTACTACTAAACCCGCATTTGACCTCAATCTCGCCTGATGGTGAGCGATGATGAGGTCGACGATGGAGCATGCGGGTCCAGTAAATGCCTATTCACTCAGGCCTTGAAGATCCCAAGGTTGTAGGTTTCGGGAAATACAGACGCCGGCAGCAGGCTGGTCCATTTCTTAGCCGTTCGCATAATAAACTTAGAAGCAAAAAATTACAATGTACAATTTTTAAAAATATCGCCAATACTATTCTACCCTGTAGACGGCATTAGGCTCGCCACCTATCATGTTTGTCTACCAAATCTTACGGCGTAAAGTGGAAACTACCTATGATGAAGGTGGTTCCTCTGTCTACCCTCTCGGGGATTATATATGTGTGAGTTATGATTATGCAATGTAAATTAAATAATCCAAACAGTTAGTCTATTTTTAAAAGAATCGAATCGTTAATGTTTCGAGCACCGAATAGACATCCATATGATACGTCAAACAAACTTCTAAAGGATCATCTCAAAATGAACAAGGTATAACTTACAAATACAAATAGATATATAGATAGATAGATAGATAAAAATAGGGTACTGTAACAATAAGTAAAACTTATTCTATCGACTTTATCTTTATATATTTCTTTCTTTGGGTCCAGGTAAAAGCTTTTGAGAAAATCTAATCTTCAGTTTGCCTTTGTAATATCTCTGTCTGAAATATCTTAAATTAAAGTTGACACTAAGAATCTTTATTGTTACTTCAAATGTACTTTTTTAAATTGAGACATATCAGTAAAATTTTTGATTGTATTGTTTTGTAACTTTATTATTATTTTGCTAATTTATTATGATTGATTATTTTATTGATAATAATTTATGATTGATTGATTTATTAATTGAACAAAAATTAGTACGCTTTGGGGCAGAATATGGTGATACTGAAACACAATGTAACATCTGCATTACTCATATTTACAAATAAATGATATTTCTATTTCTTTCGCAAGAATAGTCTCTGATACACCCTGTACTTATCACATCTTATACTGACCGAATGGTATTAACTAAACAGGTAAGTAATTAGTTGTGTCCAGTGGTCAAGCAGAAATGGCCTCTAACTGAAAGCAATAGTGTATACAATGACGTTTCAGTGCGAATGGTAGTGAGCGCCAAAGGATGTTCGAGTTAATCCTGGACACTTAACCACGAGTCAACAAAACAGGTCGTGATCAATCTCGCTAATAACACTGGTCAACAAAAAACACGTTTTGTATGTAACATGATAACTAATTATGTTTAGAATAAGGATAATAGAATTGATATTAGAATATACGAATAGTTTTATGGAAATAAGTTTTTTTTTTGTTTTTACAAAAACACAGTTTTTATGAACAAATTAAAGGTATATATAGTATTATAGTATTAATATAATATAAACATTAGCGTCCGGGTTTGAAACAATGCCATGTACCAATGAGTTTTTAGGATTTTTTCGAAGATTTATGTACATTTACCGACTGCTCTAACGGTGAAGGAAAACATCGTGAGGAACCCTGCATGTCTGAGGAATTAAAAAAAATCCAAAGGCGTGTGAAATTCACCAATCAGCACAGTACCCACTCGGTGGATCATGGCCCATACCCCCTTGTGCAAGGGGAGGCCTGTGCTCCAACAGTGGGGACATTAATAGGCTGCTGATGATGATGATTAATATAAATGTCACCTTATGGTTTCTCCTGTATTTTGCTTCGGGAACGTCTCGTTGTAATGTCCAACAGTAATCTGCTAGAATGCGTGGACTCCACTTGCCCTGATATCGTTTTTCTATTCTAGAAATGTCCTGATGGAATCTTTCACAAATTTTTAGGAAAGAAGTCCAAATGTGAATGTAGGAAATGTATTTTAAGAACATTATATATTTACAATTTATATAATTATTACAGGAATTCCCAATTCAATTATGTAAAACAATACTATTCCACCTATAAATTAATTCATTTTACATAAAATAATCACATGCTTAGATAAGTCAGTGACATGTTACAACCCAAAGCCTTATAAGTAGTTAAAAGCTCCTCGACAATACTTTTATATTCCTTTGATCGGTGATTTCCCAGAAAATTTGAAGTAACTTTCATGAAAGATTCCCAAGCTGATTTTTCCAGATCACTAAGTTTTTCTTTAAATTTTTCATCTTTCATTAATTGGTTGATTTGAGTACCTACAAAAATGCACTCTTTAATTTTTGCGTCAGGATCTAACGTTGCGTTGTCTATTTCCTCTGATGCAGTAGACAGATGGGAACTTTGAAGTGGCTCTGGTACAGGTAGTTCTTCACTGTGAGGTATCGTTTTTTTGTCAGACGGCAGGTCAGGATACTTATCATGTTTTTTTTTGTTTTAATTGTATCAAAGATTATACGCAATCACATTTTTTTTAAAACCGGTTGAATTCTTTGTTATTGAAAAAAAATGCTTCTATTCGGTTGACGAGTTTCTCCAGCAGTCATAACATAATGGTTAACTAGTTATACGAGTATCGTTGTTATTACTGTTGACTCTTATTTGTTTTATGTACCTAATTATGTTCATTTTTAATTGTTTATCAGTATTTTAATTTTATCTTTGTTTATTCTATTTAAATAGTTTAGAACTTAATTTTCAATATTTGTTAATATAAGCACGTTAGTGCCAACATTTCCTATACAATGTAAATTGTTTTGGAATATATTATAATATATATAATATATTATAGGTGGAAGGACGATATAAAAAGGATGGTATAAGGACGCCGAGGATAGGGAAAAATGGAAAGGAGGAGGGGATGCCTTTGCCCAGCAGTGGGACAGCCTATAGGCCATTATATATATATATATATATATATATATATATATATATATATATATATATATATATATATATATATATATATATATATATATATATATATATATATATATATATATATATATATATATATATATATATATATATATATATATATATATATATATATATTTGAAATATGTATATCAGTAAGACAAAAATAACAATCTGATAAATGGTTCCTGGGTTCCGTCCAAATCATGGGAATTCCAAAAGACATAGATCGAGATATTTTTGCCCATCCAGTAAGACACACATGTAACACAACAGATGTGAGTAACGCACACTTTGTCATGTTGTCCGACAGCAAAGCCAAAATAATGTTCATATAACTTGGTTACTAATGGTGTCAAATTTCTCCGCTGAGTATTAAAAGTAATTGTCAGGATCATTTTCACACTTTCTTGACATTATTTGAGAATCACTTAACTCTGCAAACGTTAAACAACCATTTTACTGAAATACAAAATACCCCAAATTAAAAAAGGGTAAGCGATAAATATTCAATTTTACTGGTAGTAGCTGTATCACAAAAACTAGACCTGATCAAATCAAAATAAATATGGTCTCATAAAGGTGCTTACCAAATCCCTTGTTACACAATTTTTGTGCAGTGTAATAGATCGAGTCATCGCATAATAATTTATAAATACTTACTTACTTATTTTCTATTTTTATTATTAGAAAATTTCTTTTAATTATGTTTCTAATATTATTTGACACCAGTTATTGGCAGAATTGAACAGTGTCTGTATATAGTATACAGTCCTTGATGTGTGACTATGTGTGTATTTCCTTTCGGCCGTTACTTGCAGTGCAGATAAGAGGCCAGGAAAAAAGTAAAAGAGCATAGAGAGGAAAAAAAAATTTTAGTACTATTTAAAAAAAAGAAAACTTGAGCTCTATGTGAGCTAGGATTTTACACTTTTACAGTAAAAGAGTATAGTGTTGCTTACTGTCGATTTAATAATAATTCATTACAAAAATGAGGAATATACTTACCTACAAGTCTTACCTACGAGTCTATTAAATCAGTTAAGGTATAACTTAACTTCACTTAACTAATTTTATTGACTCTATTATACCCAACACACATCTAGAGTCTACCTATCCATAATTTTAAGTTTATGAATCTATCAAGCGCATCGAATTTCACGCACGAATGTAATATACCTATGGAACATCCTTGATCAAACGAGTAAATGGCAAAACAGGTTAATGGCACTGGTACTCCATTTTAAAGGAAAATAAAAATCGACAGCAACACTAAAGCTCGACATTTATTTAGAGTTTGACATATACGTAGATTTTAAAACACACAAGCGGCGAGAAAGACTTGTTAGACTCTAGGTACTTAGTATTTACTTCTATGAGTACAAATTTCCATCGGTAGACTTTAGACTTATTTAAATTTATATTCTAAATAGAAATAAATACAGTTCCATTTAGGTAAAGCAGCTGTAATAGGGAAAATCTGAAATAGCAGCTTCCTTTTACCCTTTTCGGATTTAGCAAGTTGTGTGATTGGTATGTCTTTGCCTGTCACGTTTCCGTAGGCAACTATTCAAATCAGAATGTGGAACCTTTTCGAAGAATGGATTTATTTGTGGGCAGCTGAAGGGATAAAATTATGAACTTTCACTCAACTTTGATCCCTTTCACAATGTTTTCACATAAATTATTTACCTTTTAAGTGCTTAGTTGTGTTGGAAGGCAACAAGTAGAGTTTTTTAGTTTCTGGTCAGGGTATACCTAGATAGATGTCCGTAGGGATATACCGGATGCTACATTCCTTACAAAAAATTGCTCAAAGTAAAATTGATTGTCCTTAACTCCTCAGCAGAATTTCATTGATGGTTCCAAATCAAAATGTACGGAGTAACAGGTTACAGCACGTCCCTAAGTGTCACACTAATTACAGAAAGAATAGCTACCTAGTAAGCATTTAATCAGATAGCAACAACCCTACTATAGATCTTTTCAATAGTAGTCCTAAATCCACAAAATCCTTACTTATTAACGATTAACGAGTTTTCATCTGCCTATTTGTAGTACTTACATTGTATCTAGATTAAGAGTTGGTTTGTTATTAATTTTACATTAACTGTGGAAGCTTTATACATGGCTTTTGATTTTATACCTATAGCTATCCAAATAAAATAAAAAATAAAAATAGACTCTATACTATATGAAAGATCGTCGCACAGTGGCTAGGACACCGGACTCCCATGCGGAGGTCCGGGTTCGATACCGTGCAGTGCCATGTACCAATGAGTTTTTCGTATTTTTCGAAGACTTACTTACATTTACCGACAGCTCTGACGGTGAAGGAAAACATCGTAAGGAAACCTGCACACTAAGATGACCAGTGTGTAAAATGGGGTAGGCACAAAAGATCCTCAAGGGTCGAAGTGCCGCTGGGGTTATTACCGGCCCCCTATCATAAGATAAGATACTGTATGAAAATCCTATTACTTCTACAATTATTGTGTAGCAGATACACTATGTAATAGTAAATAGAGCGTCTTCTTTGTTGGCAGTATCGGGATTTCGTGTAAGTTACACTTAAGTTACATTCAAGTATGTCGCAATTTCGAACTATAATGTGTTTGTCTGTACTTACTGCAGCAATTTCAATCTCTTCAAAGACAAAGCATTCCTCGCAAGAGCATTGTTTGAAGTTAATAGTTAATGGAAATTAAACAACAAACATATTATTAAGTAATATTGACTAATAACTTAACAAACTACTTACGTAATAAATTAATATAAATTAATAACGATAATGAGGACAGCTCAATTTCAGTGCAAATTATGCCAACTGGAATCCATTTTAAGATTTTGGCATGGAATACTTACAATAATGACTAATTTACTATTTACTTTTGTTTGAATAGAGGTTAATTTCAATCCGTTTGATGTCCGAATATTTCAAGTTTAGCATAAAAAGAACGAATAGCTATTATCATTACAGAAAGAATAGCTATCTAGTAAGAGCATGTGCAGCATTTAACCAGCTAAGCAATAACCCTACTATAGATCTCTTCAACAGTAGTCCTGATTCCGTAAAATCTTTTCTCATTAACAAATTTTCCTCTGCCTAACTGTAAATGTACATGGTTGCTAGATTAAGAGTTTTATTATTATCTTTTTAATAACTGTGGAAGCTTATAAATGGCTATTGTTTTATATATGTATATGTAACTTGTAAATAAGGCTGTAAGCTACCCAAATAAAATAAAATAAAAAAATAAAATAAAATAAAAATAAAAACTCTATTCAGTAAAGGGGGGTTCGAAAGAAGTTGATAAACATATCATAACCTACTTGATTGCAATGCAGCATACAAGTTGAAAAACAAGCACTTATTGCTGTCAGTTTTCTAAGACATTCTTACACTGCACAGATGATGGAGTGAATTTTATTCATGGAGGGTTGGTTATAATATTTCAATTTCAATTCATTTTATTTACACTTACTCAAGTAGGTACAGGTAAGATATAGGTATATGAAGATGTAACCTGATTCAGGGCTCAAAAGATGCGCTCACTCACCCTTATTTAATAAGTTGCGTGTCTGCCACTCAAAGTATTGGGCTAACTTTACCTATTCAATATTAACTCATATTTTATCGTATCACTGTCATATTATGCTGCCCTTTCGACCGAATGCTTACTTTTATTGTGTACACAAGCCTACATTATAGCAAGATACGTAATAACTACTTATAACGCACATAATTTATGCAGAATCCGATGATCAATAGTCTTTATACTGTGTTTTATAAAACTACTAAGCACTTATATCCTGACCAGAAAAGAAGAAACCTTCACCATATTGTGGAATCAAATGAAACTATTTTTTTCGTATAGAGTACCTACTATTATAAAAGTACCAATGGCGCCCTCTTAACAGTGTTTTCCTGGACAGGGTGTACATTTTATTTTTATTAAATAAGGAGAGCAGACGAGCAAACGGGCCACCTGATGGTAAGTGGTCACCATCGCCCATAGACATCTCACCTCACTTTATTAATATTAGAGGGTTTTTGATGCGCTGCTAACCTTGAGGACTAAGATGGAATGCCTCATGTGCCGGAAATTACGCTGGATCTCTTACCCTTAAATGAGAAAATAATTATAAAATTGTATTTATTTGGCACCTCATTAATTGTGAGCCTACCTTTAAAGTAGCTAAATTGCAAGACGTTTTTCATATTTTCTAGCCAGCCAATCTAAAGATTACAGAAATGCTAACATACCTCAGCAATTATCTGAAAACCTTTCCTGAACAATCCACCAATTCAACTTGGTACCTGTAACTGCATACATTAGCAACTATTAAACAAGGATTTCTGGTACAACAAGATGTCTTGTATAAATGGTCGTGTACTTTGCATGCAAAGGAATGTAAACAATTATTGTAGTAGGTTTTTATTGACCCAGTAATACGAGCTTTCTCTAGTTTAAGTACATAATTGGAAAATTAAGTTTCGGAATAAGTGATGTACATACTTTACACTGTTTTGAATTTAAATAAAACTGGCCAAGAGGGTGTCGGCACGCACATAATAGGATTCCGTAAAAATAAAAATTTAAAAAGTATTTATTTTTTATACATACAGGTATACTGCTGGAGTATTCCTTTTTTGTAATCTTAATACTTGTGTTACGAGATATAATTATGTAGCCTAGGTACATACCGAACACAAAAAAGTATTTTGAGGTCGATTTCATATAATTTGTTGCAAATTAACTGCACCCTAACTTCGTGGAGTTCAATTTCACGGCCTAGTCTCAGTAGTCCGATGGTTTAGTCCGACGATCGGACTGATGAGACTTTTTAGTCTCAGTAGTCCGATGATACAGATCAATACGGATTATCGGACTATTGAGTAACATTATATTATAATTTTATTGAAAATACTAACCTACTACCAGGTATAATTAAGATTTTTTTTCCGATTTATTGGGGTTAGAACGACAAAGCCCTGAAAACGATTTTGAAAGGGAATATCTTGATTCTGAAAAGTTTTACTCACATGGTTCTGAAACATCTTTGTTGCATTTTTAGATATTTTTAACGACACCCCACATAATGGAGGCGTTTGGGTGCAGAATGTATTATTTTGAGATCGTTTTTGTATTATTTTGCACTGTTCGGAATAGAGTTCGACAGTTCAGATAGCAGTGGATTTTTAAACTCACCAGCGCAGCCGCAAGAATCCTAGAGGGCCCTCTGATGGTCTTCCAATAGCTGGTTTCTTTGTGAATATTGTCTAGATCGGCGCTGAAGTGTATTTTGTTGATTTTGGAGAAGTTCATTTACGTGTGGCACGAGATTTTGGGTTTTTAAAGAATAATTTTATCGACGGCGCCATGCTCACCTCGCACTCTTTTTAGTTACGAATTTTTTCCGCTAGGTGCGCTGCTAGTTGGCGCACTGAGAAATGTCCAGAACTATGTTTTGAATCGCAAAAGTAAAATCTTGAAAAACTTTCTAAATTGGTGCAAAGACGAATATGAAACATGCACAATTTTTCATATCGCTTTTTGGGTAATCAAATTGTCAGTAAACATGTACATCCTCACACCAATTTTTTTACCATTTTATAGGTTCGTCATATCTTCGTCCATCTCCGTTCGTAGGTCTGTCTTAATGTTTGTCTGTGTTTGTATTATCACAGACCTTTTAATATCTCGTTTTTGCTCCTATTGGTAAAAAAATTGGGATGTGGACATTATAAGGCTTCCTAGTTGACTAGGGGACCTTTAAACGGACGTTTCAGTTCACATGATGAAGCATCATGGAATATTCTCCCAATGGATACTCACTTCCCACGTTATATTATAAATAACATAAAAAATCTGGAAAGTGTAACTTTATTTTAATTTTATTTTTTATACAGTATAATATACGAGTATATATATTTTTTTTATTTTTTTTTATTTTTTTTATTAAATAAGGAGAACAGACGAGCAAACGGGCCACCTGATGGTAAGTGGTCACCGTCGCCCATAGACATCTCACCTCACTGTATTAATGAGGGTTTTTGATGCGCTGCTAACCTTGAGGACTAAGATGGATTGCCTCATGTGCCGGAAATTACGCTGGCTCTCTTACCCTTCAAACCGAAACGCCAGCATTTCTGCTTCACGGCAGAAATAGATAAGAGGGTGGTACCACCCCAGGCGATCCTTCACTTTAGGATCTACCACTACTATAATATACAATAGCGTCTTAAATATATACCGCCAAACTCCTTACCAGTTTATCGGCGGACATGTTGCTCCCTTATTACAAATAATCATTATACTTTTATACTTACTTACATAATAGATGGCCACATAACCTAGATCACAAACCAAAACACCTTGTTTGTTACCTACCGTCATACTACAAACCTATATTTATATACGTGCCTCGTAAAGAAACTGCGTTTATTCTATGGCAATACGAGTAGATACCTACCACATCGATATCGTCTTCATTGATAATTTCATTCTGTAACGGAAGAATCGATAAATTCTATTTCCAACTCTTAGTGGAGGAGAATACTCCACAACCTCGCTCTACACATCCATTTAATTATTTATAGGATACTTATATTCGATTCCAGTCGTATGTACTCGTACTACACCGCCAGTTACTCACCTTTGTGAGAAATGACACCTGTTTCAATAATGTTTCTGGGTTTTTTGACTCGTGCTGGTACCTTCCTTCCTTTTGGAGACTTTCTGTATGACTTCATAACGTGTACATGTACATGTTTACGTGTACCCTTTAGTACGGGCTTAGTAACTTGTACCCTTAGTACCCTTTAGTACTTTGTCGGTTTAACTTATTTGAAACATACATAAGAATGTCAAGGAGAATCATAATAAAAACTTATTGCGACGGGGTTCCACAGAGTATTGTTTTATGTGTTTCCATTGTACGTACAGTTACCTGCATTTAAGGATATACAGGTACAAAAATATATAATATATTTCTCCAAAAACACAACTGAACCGATTCTTCGATTCAGAGATCTGTCCTCCGAGATACCAACTTCCTAGTTCGGAGGTCAGCGCTTATAGTAGGATAACTGGTTGCTCACTAATTTTATTAAGTTTAATGTAAAATATGCTTAAGTTCCTACTCCATTGTAATCTTACCGCACAAATAAACTATTCTTATTCTTAAATTCCACCACTGTTACAAAGATTAAAATTAGGTAACTAGATACATATTTTTGGAATCGGTCCAGTAGTTTTTGAAAGAATTTCAAACATACATGTTAATCTTGTATTGGTACGATTTTCTGCACTTCTTTTTATGGGTTATAGGTAGGCAAGTCACACACATGTAGGTAAAGGTTTTCCTACATGCGTGTGACTTAGCTATAATTCATAAAAAGAAGTGCAGAAAATCGTTCAAATGTGGGTAGGCTAACAAGTACATAGCTTATTTGAATTTCTAAAGATTTAAATGGTTTGACACCTAGGCAAAGAAATCCTGTATGACGTACTTTCTTAAGGCAGTACACGTAGCGAAACTTGCGCCACTCTTGAAAAAAAAAACATTTCTTTTAAATTAAGGCATTTATAAAAAAAAAGAGAACAGTATAATTGTTCCACGGAGGTACTTAATAGATTTAATAATGTTTTAGTATCCTCGGAGTTAAACATAAGAAGTAGAAATCGTTGTTACACGGTGTGTGACTCGTGGTCCATCTACATTGTCCCACCATTAGAATGTCCCACTATGAGAATACTAAAACATCATTAAAAATTCTATTACCTCCGTTGAGGAATTCTACTGTCCACATAAATGCCTTCAATGTCTTGAGAAATGATTTTTTTTCTGGAGTGGCACTAGTTCCGCACGGGTTGAGCCTTAAGTAAGTTTCGTTTTCAAAAATCGTACATTTCATTATATTAACCTAAGTTAACTAATTCAAGACACGTACTGTAGTCGATCTGTGGCACAGAATAAATAAATATGCACGATTGCACGTGCAAAGTACACAGGTAAATGTGTGACAAATAATAAGTAATGTTTTGTAGGTAGGTCATAATGAATGACGTGTTTTTCGGTTTCCCAGAGACACTGACAAAAAGACGCGGATAATGGCTTGCTTTGCAGAATGTAATTTTTCATTTGAAAATATTGTTGACGATAAGTTCC
The DNA here is from genome assembly GCA_947369225.1 of Hofmannophila pseudospretella. Taxonomy (NCBI): domain Eukaryota; kingdom Metazoa; phylum Arthropoda; class Insecta; order Lepidoptera; family Oecophoridae; genus Hofmannophila; species Hofmannophila pseudospretella. The sequence goes on from OX376326.1 coordinate 4,911,414, forward strand.
TAAGTGTTTTATGACATTTACAAGATTCAAGGTTTGTCACAGGGCGATGGAGCGCAGCATCTGGGTTTAAAATTGATAGATCGTGTTAGGACCACCACATCGCACTTCATCACGCAAATTTTATACGCTGCCAAGTTAAGTAGAAGGCGAATGTGTCAAAAGTTGTCAATTGTTGCACTTTCGCTTTCTATTTCTTATTGTTTCTCTATTAGGATACTAAGCCTGGTCGAAATCCACATGGCGCCGGTCAGTTGAAAAGAGGCAGCCACATTGTTCGAGCCCTATACCCCAGCAGGGAGTGACAGAAAGAGAAGAGAGAGACAAGGATACTAAAACAATATTAAAAAATTCTACTTCATCAGTGAAACAATTCTAATGTCCAATTTTTTAATAAACGCCTTAGATATTTATGGAGATTTTTTGCGCTGGTTTCCCACTGGTATTGTCGTGTATTGCCATAAAGTGAAACTGGGTAGGACATGTCACATGCCGAACGATCTGTGGACAAAGAGACTCAACGAAGTTCACCCAAACAACCACGATGTCACGACAGACCAAGACCCCAGATTACGAGGCAAAAAACCTTGTAATTACAAGTTTAAATGGCAACATTACTAGACATCTCCACTCAAAACAATTACAAGGATTGTTGCTTCGTGAAATAGGGCCCTGGATGGCTTTCTTGGTAACTGGCCGGAGTCAAGATAGAGATACAAGGAGAGGTTGGATGAAGCCCTTTGCCCCAGGAGTGGGATAGTACAATACTCATACCATTTATTGCGTTTCATGTGTAATAATTGGTCTTATAAATATATATTATATATTCATACATGAAACCAAGAGTAGGGCACCGCAATATAAAATAAGAAATGGTGGTGGTTTTTATAACTCGATCTATCACTTAAAATAATAATTTTATGAGAGTTGTAAAGATTCATATTAAACTAAATGAGTAGTGTCAAAAAAGAGTTCATTTTAATAAAATTAAATCTAAATCTAATCTAAAACTTTCAAATAATAAAGATGAAAACCTAGATGCACTTACTTACTTCTTCTTCAGGTCCTAGAACACCTACTGGTGCATAGGGCTGAGACAATATTCTTCCACCGCGCTCCGATGCCGCAGAATCTATGGTTTCCCAGGATACTTTAGCCGCATCCAGGTCTTTTTGAAGACTTACTTACCTACCTATAATTATTTGTAGTCGGTGCCCTTCCTACCAATTTATTTGTAAGGCGCCTTCCAATGGAAATTAATAGCTTCTTATTTTTCCAAGTCGAGTAGGCCAGGTAGCTCGCAGTCACTTTTATTGCATTTCATCCACTGAACACTACTATAACTATTTGATCATGAAATTAATATAGCTACGCGTTTAATAATTTTAATATTAATATCCATAAAAGGATTTCAATCTTCTGACCTTCACCCAGCAGTGGGACAATATACGGCCTACATAATAATAAACTATAGGTGCACGCCTAGAGTTTAATGGGTCAGTGAAAGATGTCATTTGGTTTTTATCCTATTTATTATGGACGGTTATTACAAAATAACATTTTAAACAAATATTAAAATTAAAAAGTACATATTTATTACTAAAAGAAAAAAATACTACGGGTCGAAAGCCATAACAAGCTTTAGCTCCATTTCGACTCACATCCACAGCCGTTATTAGATATAAAAACGTTCGTCCATCTGTCCATGCGTCGTCCAATTACCAGCCCACTTGTCTTTTATTAACCGATCGATCAAGGGATAACTTATAACTGTGACACACTTATCTGTCGGTCTGTTTGTTTGTCTGTCTGGGCATCATAACTTAACAACAGATGGTCATTGGAGTATCATTGATGTCAGATGGGATCTCTGAAATGGTAATAGCTGATAGTTCGAATTTGAGCTCAAATATTCAGGTTCATGGTGTGTTTCCGACATCTTAATTCTTGAGGATCTGATGATGACCCGGAAAAGTAAGCGATATAATAGTTAAAAGTAAGCGAATAAAGCGATATAAATTAAGCGACAATATGAAACTGGAAGAATTTGCAGATAAAAACTGGTTCAGTGGTTCTTGGAGTATCTTGGGATGTTGGAGTATGATGGGATCTCTGGAACGGTAACAGTTAGGTGGTTTGAGTTTGAGCTCAAATGTTTATGACCATGGTGACCTTCCCACATTTGAAACCTCGAGAACCTGATGATGTCCAGAAAAAAGTAAACGGGGCCTCCACAATGGTAACTAGACCGCGGGTTTATTAAAAAAAATATTAGGAAAAAGCGTTTAAATATTTCTTTGTACCTGGTGCAGAATAATAATTTTCCCATTTACACACCTACTTATTACTAAAAAAATATAGTTCTCAAATGCGATCGCGGTTAATACGCGAGATGCCCGAGCAGCTTCACAGCGTCGAGCGGACGATAGATAATTGATTTATTTCCTAATATCTCGAGGGAATTGCGTCATTACCTACTTGCATTAATGAGTTCACTATAAAAATGCAGATTATTGTGGAAAATTTACGATGATATCAGAGATGAACAGAAAACCTGACAACTTCTATCAATAACTGAAAATTTGGAGGAAAATTTCATATATAACGGTGAGGGATCCAAAATTTATCGAAAATTTATCGAATTTATTAAAGACACGCAGTCTCACAGATAAATTTTGGATATATTCATTTTCGTCCCACTTTTCCAACTATTTAAACCATTGTGAAGAATTCTTTCTCTCGGAATTTTCCCACTCTATTTCTTCACTTTCTTGTTAAATTGAAGAATCATATTATTCATTTATTTTTTATTACAAAAATTGCACAGCAATACAGTTAAAACTAAGACACTGTGAATTCATATGCTTGACACAATACAGTACTTAATGTATCGTATAGTATCGTACAGTAGATTAATTAATCATATCTCTATAAACATAAAACAACATACAACTCATTCATTCATCTACTCATAAAATTTTACAAAATTTACAAACTTTTAAATTGGTCAATCAAGATACGTAGGTAGGTATTATAAAACAACAACTCCAGACACATGATTACCTAATTCCAGTGTTTTATATTATACTTATTTCTAACTAAATTGGTATTAATGAAAGTATTTCGTGCCAAAAAACACAAATTACAACCCACACTGACCTAATCTTAATCTCAATCGTGACCCAAATAATAAGTTGACGTGGCGTAACTTAAGAACTACTCATTTTATACATTCGTCTAGGGCCTGGCAAGGACAGAGAGCCAGGGACGCACTCCTTGGATTGGGGCGCAATCAGCAAACCGAGTTTAATTCTGTGCAACGGCTCAGAAAAGTACCAACTGGCTGCCCTTAATTCAGTGGAGAAACGCGCTAAGCGCCTTATAGGTGACGAATCGCTGGTGGAAGCTAGACTGCAAAGTCTGGAACATCGGCGCAAGGTTACCTGTCTATCGGTATTTTATAGGATACATTTCGGAGAGTACGCATCGGAATTGCACGACCTAATTCCAGCATTTCCATTCCGCCTTCGGACTACCAGGCGCGGGGAGGGGTTCTATCCTTATGTTGTTGATATCCCATCTGTTCGTACGAAGCGATTTGCTTCTTCGTTCATTATGCGAACGGCTAAGGCATGGAACAGCCTGCCGGCGTCTGTATTTCCCGAAACCTACAACCTTGGGATCTTCAAGGCCAGAGTGAATTGGCATTTACTGGACCCGCATGCTCCATCTTCGACCTCATCGATCGACATCAGGCGAGATCGAGGTCAAATGCGGGTTTAGTAGCCAATAATAAAAAAAACAGAGTGACAAAGAGACTGGCCCCCACAACACAGGTTCTGAGAAAATGTAAAAGACACTGCTTTCATTAATATTTTTTTATATTATTATCATTTTATTTGTTTATAATTTTGGTTAGCCTATTTTCGACTAGGCGATCTCATTTGTTTCTTTTTTCCGCAGTGAAATGTGTAATTTCACTGGACATGAACATTGAACCTGGGGCGCAATCAACCAAGCGTATTTTATAGTATTTTTTTTATTATTCATTCCATCTCGTATTGGTGGAACGTATGGTTATAGATGAGATCTATTAAATGCAATATATTTGGTAGAAGGCGAAGCCATGGCTTTAAACACGTCAAATTTCCTTTTGAAATAGTGCATGTTTTAATTTATCATCAAAAATAGCCATTAGGTAGGAAATTTCCGTATCCCCCAAAATGTCCATATCCAAAGAGCGCTTAGTGTATACCACAGAATACTATGTATCGTTGGTGATACTGCAATAGGTTTATGTTAATCTAGTTAGTTTTTACGTGATGCGCGTTCAAACAAACAGACATACCTACAGACAAACAAAAAAAAACATTTTTACGATTTTATTATGTGTTTTTAGGTTCTTGTGAAGTTTGATTTTTGTTACATAGAACGTACCTCAATTCCTTTAACTGTTCGTCGTATCAGGAGTTTAAGGAGAAGGCGGGAGACAGAATCGGATGGAGACTGCTGCAGCGACAGGGGGATGACCATTAATAGAAGAAAAACGTACCTATTGCAGTATCACCGACGATATTAAGTGTCTACGAACAAGTGGATTGTGATGACTGCCATCAGAGCTCTGACGAAATTTCTCCGCCTTTATCACAGTTTTTGAAAACCGCAAAATAGATTCTATGGGTTCGGTGAAACTCCGTTGCAAAATCGCTGCAGTATGCTAAAGGCGTTAGGGCGGCGCAATATCGGAATCTTTCCCTGGGCGCCAGTGAACCTAGCTACGGCCCTGATTTATGAATCACCTATGTATTGCTTGAATTGCTTTCTTTTCCATCCAGGTAAAGGAAATTATAGTAAGTGTGGAGCAAACTTCTTTTTCCACTATTATGCTAAATCTATCATAGCGTGGCTAATGATTTTCCAGGTGGATATCTTGGTAATAATGGCAAGGGCTAAGTAAAGTATTGGGTAGAAGTTTGTAAGATTTATTTACTAAATGCCATGATGTGTAGATACTAGGTAGGATACCCGTATTTACATTGAAACCAAAGACTTAGTAGATTTTTGATTAAAATAATTTAACAGGAACACTTTGCTCTCAAAAAGAATACTAAGTTAATAACGTTCAAATACTGCGATACGTGTACATCGCGATTTCGCACGACGACACAGAGACGACACGAGGACTACACGGGAGATCCAGACATTTTCCGATCTTGACATGTTCCGATTTTGACATTTTACGACTTTGACATTTGTCAAAGTTGTAAAATGTCCAAGATGTCCAACTTAGAGAATGTCAAGATCGCAAAATGTCTAGATCGGAAAATGTCAAGATCTCCCGTGTAGTCCTCATGTCGTCTCTGTGTCGTCCCCGTGCCGTCTTGTGTCGTCCCCGTGTTTGCTCGTGACATGTATATTGCACACATTGTGACTGGACGTTTTGCGATTTTGACATTTTCCGAACTGGACATTTTGCGACTTGGTCATTTTACTGCCTGGACATTTCCCGACGTATCGAAGTACCGGAACCATGCAGAAAAGAACGCTCGCCCCTATTTACTTTCATCCAAGACCGGAACTGACTATTTTCTTACTCCTAGGACAAGAAGAAATTTTCCACGCCTACCCTACGCTTCATCAGATTCATTTCATCATTATAAAACTATATATTCTCTCTTTACAGATTTCAAAGTGGAAGGATATCCGACGATAGTTTGGTTCCATGGAGGTAACTTTATCCGAGGCAGTCCCAACAGCGTGAATCCCTTTCAACTTGTCTTGAAACAAAAGGTAAGCTTTGTATAAATAATCTACATCATTATTAATACCTACTTTCAGTGGCCTAATAAAGGAAATTCTCAAGAACACGGTGTATATCTATCTACATCATTAATTCATGCCGTCTGCCATTTTATCGGCTAAAGTTTCGCTTTCTTTACAGGTAATATTTGTCTCAGTCGCCTACCGCCTGAACATTTTTGGCTTCTTCTCAACTTTAGACAACGTGGCTCCAGGAAACAATGGGCTATTAGACCAAGTAGCTGCTATGAACTGGGTCAAAACTAACATAGAGAGCTTTGGCGGTGACCCAGACAACATTTGTATCTTTGGACATGATGCAGGCGCTGTTAGCGTTGGGCTTCATTTATTATCGCAATATTCTGCCGGGCTCTTTAACAAGGCAATTGCAATGAGTGGCAACGTGCTTTCACCAGAAACAGTCAATATAGCCAGAAAAGAAGTCATAACGGTCGATAAAATAGCTATGGCATTCTCTTGCTTCCGAAAACCAACCTTCGAATTACTAGATTGTCTTCAAAGAGTCCCCGATACAGCCCTTTTGGATATTGGAGGACCATTAGCTGAATGGAAACCCATTGTTGATACCGGTTTTAGTAATATAACCAGCCCGTTTCTACCAGACCTACCAAGCAAAATGTTCAAGGATGCAGTTTTTACTCCAGTACCTATTCTAACAGGATACACTAATATGGAAGATGCACTTCTACTCGACAAGGGCAAAGAAGACGATGGTCTTTCTCAAAGAGAATTTGATGTTATGCGGGAAGAGATAATTCTGTCTGATATAACAGTGGATAACACTTCGTGCTTCACCAACCAGCATCACATACAAGATGCTGTTTCGTTTTTCTACAAACCGATACCGCCTACAACGAACAAAACTATTTTGCGACAACTGTTTCTTGAGTTTTATACAGATAAAGTGCATGGCGCTACAACTTACCAGTTAGCGAAGCACATGAGTAAACAGGTACCGGTGTATCTGTACAGATTTGATTTGAAACCTTTTTCTGATATTGCCAATGAGGACATTCCGGACTGGGTCGGTGTACCGCACAATTTCGATTTAATTTTCGCTTTTGGGTTGCCGCATTTGGCTCAACCTTACGATTTGAGCAAATGGGACTACAGAGACAAGAGCATTTCCGACATAGTCATGAAAATGTGGAGTAATTTCGTTTGGTACTCCAATCCCACGAATTCTGGTGTAATTATAAATTGGGAGCCCTTTGAAATAGAGAAGCCGGGCTATTTTATAATAGACCGTCAAAATTTTACAATGAGTACGCCCGATAAAATAAATTATAAAGCGTTTGAATTTTGGACTGATTTCTATCCCAAAGTCGTGGAAATTGGCACGAAATGTTGCAAAGAGCCAAACGATGATTCCGGAACAGATTCAATTGTAAAAAAGAGAGTCTTGTTTAGTTTGATAGCTCTAAATTTAATTTTAATCATTATATGTTAGTGAAAGCAAAGCAGTATCTTCGGAATACTCATTGGATTAACCTGTAAATGTTATTTTTTTATAGTCTATTTAATGCTATAATGAAAGAGCCATAATTTATTTATGAGAAGTTATTATGTACTGCTGCGAAATCCAAAACAAAGAAACCCTATTTACCATTGTAAATATTATTCGTCAATAAATCTATGAAATGTAAAGCGTTGTTTTGTTTACAGTTAATTTAAGGACTGGTATAATTTAAGTACCTATCATCAAAATGAGATTGAAAATTGTTGTCCTTCGTTTTTCGATTAAAAAAGTAATATGAGTTCTATCTATATGATACCCTGTACGACTAGCGATGCAAAATTTTAAAAGTTAAAAGAAGAAGAAGAAACTGAAGTCGTCCAAATTGTTCAACTAATTGAACAAACAGTTGAAGATACTGGAATAGAGCAAAATTCGTCTTCATACTCGTCATCATACTTGCTCTGATCTAAAGATTAGACTGGAATAGACCAAAATAATCGTCATCGTAACTCGTCATCATACTTGCTCTGATCTTTATTTTGGTCTATTCCAGACTGGAATAGACCAAAATAAAGATCAGAGCAAGTATGATGACGAGTATGAAGACGAATTTTGCTCTATTCCAGTATCTTCAACTGTTTGTTCAATTAGTTGAACAATTTGGACGACTTCAGTTTCTTCTTCTACTTTTAACTTCTGTCCCTGTAACCTTCTGTCCCACACGACTTAGGATGTTACTTTCATAATGAAAAATTTAGTTTTAGGTTAGGTCTATCAAATGCTCTATGCTTGGTTGGATACGAAGTCGTGGGTCCAAAAGCACCCAATCTCCTTTACTGTAATACCTACTCGTAATGGAATCTCAAATACCAAACTAAGTAGTATTTAATGTCCAAAATTAAAATGACCTTGGAATATACTATATCGAACATGCTTAGGGTGTCAAAAGGCAAGGTCGAATTGGACTGGTCACGCAAAATTTCTCCAACCACGGTAAAACCTATAATAAGTATAGGCTTGTCGACCCTCAACTCTCTCTCTAACAATTTTCTTGGAAACATTGCGTGCTGGTAACAAATATTACTAAACTTGGAATCAGTTTCCTTGAGATAAAGTTTTTCCTTTTCAGATAAAATCACTAAAACTAATTTGATATGTCTCTACTCTCTGCTTGATAAATTACTTAAAAATATATCGATGTGTGCCAAGTTAAACATTCATCTACTAGGTAATTAATTGCGGGGTATGTATGACAAAAGGGCAAAACTGTCATTTAAAAATTATTCTCTATTTTCTTCTAACTACATAACTCTTCTTCTTCTTCTTCAGGCTTTATTTATTCACTGCTGAATATAGCCCTCTCCCATATATTTCCATGTAGCCCGATTTGCAGTGCTTCTTAGCCAAGTCACTCCAGCTCTAGCCCTGATGTCGTCTGACCACCTCGCTGCTGGAAGTCCCACACTCCTGCTGCTTGTGCGCGGTCTCCACATAAGTACTCTGTGGGTCCACCTGTTGTCGGTTTGTCTAGCCCCATGTCCTGCCCATCGCCATTTCAGAGTCGCTATGCGTTTAGCTACATCTGTGACCTTTGTGCGCAGCCGGAGGTCTTCGTTTCGTACTTTGTCTCTTCGGGAGACTCCGAGCATAGCTGGCTCCATGGTTCTTTGGGTAACTTTGACTTTATGGATGGCCTCAACTACATACTCTAATCACCTCCAACTATTAAAGTTTTCTTCTATTAGATATTACATATACATTCACTTAGAAAACAGAGTCAACTGTAAGTTTGAGATTTCTCAAAGAATACTGGACCAATTTTAAAAATTCTGTCACTAGCAGTAAACAGTGACATAATTTTAAGAATCAGTCTAGTAGTTTTTGAGAGAATCTCATAGGTCTCTCTGCTACGTCGTATTCCTCATTGCTGACAGTTGTGATCATTCTAAGGAATTAATCACATAGAACGACTTTCGTGGCAGATTTAATTGGGTGCTTTGCCATTGCGTTCCCCATTTCACACACTGGTTATCTCAGTGTGCAGGTTTCCTCACGATGTTTTCCTTCACCGTCAGCGCAGTCGGTAAATGAACATAAGTACTTCGAAAAAACCGAAAAACTCATTGTTTACATGACATTACAAGGTTTCGAAGTTTAGTAGTATTTATTGTTACGGTATACTGACATTAGGGTACTATTTCATACCATTATCAAAATTATTATCTAAAATAACTTCCAATAATTAGGTATTCCCGGGAAAATGTATGTCAATGTTAGGGTATATTCGATATTTTAGTGTTCCTATTATAATTTCATACCTATATGGTTTAGATAGGCACAGCTCTCGTGTCTGAAACCCATTATTCATGTAACTTAACTGTTCGAACGTCAACCATATAGGACGATGAATGTGGCTTTGGCAAATTATACTGCACCAGTACGGGGCAGTACTTGGAACCACTTGAAACTTTGGGACCCACGACATCAGGGCCGTAGCCAGGAATTTCTTTCGGGTGGCGTCCAAAGATTTATGAAAGGTATGATTTTGTGCAGTCTGGGGTGGAACCACTCCTTTACTTATTCCTGCCGCAAAGCAACAACGCTTGCATTGCTGTTTCAGTTTGAAAGGTAAGATAGAGACACATGCATCGAAACCTAACAACATTATAGAGGGGTGAGATGATTATGGGCGATGGTAACCACTTTACTATTAAGTGGTTCGTTTGGTACCTACCTACCTAGTTACATATATGAGTAAGTACGTAAGTCATATTAACATTATTATTTATTTGTAAATGTTAATTATTGATAGGGCCTTTAGGGCAACACACAGAAATCTGTGGCTCTTTCTGTAGGTAAGGTAGGTAAACAAATTGATATGAGCTTTGGTAGAGTTGAAGAACTTTTGTTACTGATATATTTTCATAACTTGCTGAATTGTAACTAAATATAAGTTAACTATTTTAAGACTGACTTCATAAGTCAGTCTTAAAATAGTTAACTTATAACTAGACATAATAAATCAACTTTAGGTGAGATTACAATTCGGTCAAACGCGGTTCTAGTCCGAACACAAAAATAAATTAATTTAATATTTTATTTTATTAAATTAATTATAAAATTTTATGTGCTGTCAAAAATATTGGCGTGAAGAGTGAATTTAAAAAATACAAAACTCTGTAAAGCCCAACCAGGAATATAATAGAGTGCACTATGTTGCAGAATTTTGTCTGAACAACATTTTTCATAGCGATCTCCATAACACACTATAAAAGTAGCAGTGGCACCCTTCACAACTCCATTATAAATAGCAGTAGGATTAAATAAATAATATTAATTGATCGGAATTTAATAGATAGTAGTGGATAGAGAAACATACAGTTTGTTTTAGAAGTTACTAATGGTTCACGAAAGGGAATCACTTGACTCATACGACTACGTCTAGGTAATTTAATTACCTAAGTAGGTATAGGGTTGCTACAGTCTGTCCTCTATTGCCGGCTAGCAGGGTTCTAGGACAGTGCGCAGATGAAGAAATAGAAGAATTGGTTTTTAAATAATATATTTTAAGGAAAAGAACACATAGTAGGTAACACAGAAAATAGATAGTAGGACGGGAGACGTCCGTTCGAGACGAAATACAGATAAAAAGTGAATGTACAAATAAAACAATGAAATTAATGGAATAATGAAATTTAAAAATGGAATTGGAACATGATTTTGAATTTAAATGAAGAAATGAAGATGCCAATACGAAATGAGATGAGAAAAACGCTGACGATGAGGTTGAAGTTGATGGCAAGGAGGTTGATATGGACGATGAAGTCGACATCGTTACAGGGTAAGTAATTACCTACAGTTAATCGATGTTTATTCAAATGTCGGATGAGATGAGTAATCCTTCATTAAATTCTGTCATATACGTTTACTCGTACCTTTAGTCACACACCTTCATTCATGCAGTTAGACGTGGTTAGACAAAGCTTCTTTAACCACAAACAGATATCGTTTGACAAGTTTTCCTTATACGTTTTTATTTATGTTTTTACGATATAATGGACTAACCAGTCTGGTTTGTACCGTTGGAGAAGTAAACCGTTTTCGCGAACGACTCTACTCGTACATACAAATCGTTACTGCTTATAACCGGTGAAATCTGGAATTTTATTACAGTGCTTTCTTGAAGCAAGATATACGTGAGTATTGAAATTGGAACTCATCCTTTGATTTATGTTAACATCGATAAGTTAAAGTGTTGAAAAAATCAAGTGTATATTCCCTAATATTTTCATTAAATTCTCCCGTTTACCTTAAGGTAATTTAATAGGTAACTTTACGTAGAACGTGATTAAAGTGGAAAACCTGCATTTTTCAAATTAACCTTGGATTTTATATCAGGGTTGCTGTTAATATTAGTACGTAGTCTACCTAGTGCAGAATTTTTATGAGTACATACACATTACACACGTACCTTCCACTTAATTAAAAGTAACCTAAAGCTTGACCAGAAATATAACTTTCTACATATTGCGAAACTAAATGAAACTATCTTTTTCCTGGTCAATACATAGTATTACATAGAAATAATTGTATACCTACTTATAAAGACAGGGGAAATTTATTGAAATTTTCTCGAAACAAGTTAACCGATTTTACGTGATCCTTCTATCACTGATACATTTATAAACAAAATAAAAGTGAAAAAAAATACGTTTTTGAAAAAAATCTTAAACGTTTTTACACAGGTTGGCTGAGTTATGTTTTTCTGCAAAAATTTAATAATGATTTCGTACATAGAATACGTCTTTTTATTGTGTTTACTGACCATGACTAACACCACAAGTGATGGGGTTATACCAACTCATTAATGGTACGGTCGACCTCTAGCTTTATATCACCTCTCCTATATCTAAAATAAAACATAACAATAGCAATTTTTTTTTCTTAATTGTTGAAATTAGACAGATGGTATACATTCGTCTAGTACTAAAAGTTCCTAAATACTAATCGAAATGTTCTATGTTACAGATCATGGAGTTACTACAGGTGATATTAATTGTGATGATGGCGGCTACGTTGACAGTGAGCCAACGCCCGTTCTTTGCCGGGAGCAGGCCAATAGGATACCCGGACATTATTAAGCCGACCACTATTGCTTCTGATGCTGGACTCGCAAACAAGTAAATAAACTTTAGTTTAAACAGTTTTTCGGTTCTTTTAAGTAGGTAGGTTTATTTACGGACTACTCTAACGCTACTCTTACATAGCGAGTAAACTTTCACACAGATACTTAATATAATCAGAGTGAGTGAAATGGGGAAGACAAGGGTACCTAATCCACCACATTATGTCGGTCCAACTACCAAAACCAGTATTATTATAGATTTTACTCATTGATTAAATGAATTACAACCCCATATTATAACAATTCCCCACCATTAAAAGTAGTACTCTTTACATAGGTACTACCAACTATAAGAATAAGCGGTAAGATTACAAAAGATTCATAGTCCAAAGACCAGTAGGAACTTAAGCATATGTTATATTAAACTAAATAAAATGAGTGAGCAACAAGTTAGTTTACAATAAACGCTGACCTCCGAAATAGGAAGTTCCTGTATCTCGGAGGACAGATCTCTTCTGTGACCAGTGCAAATGAACATGTAACAAAACATGCTGGGAAAATATAAAACTGACAAAATTTGATAGAAAAAAAGAACAATAATGAAGGTTAATATAAGGGGTGGGGGGAATGCATTGTGTGTGTGTATATACCTTCCATACATTACGTTCATTTGTGGAGAAAATGCATTTCAATGATCTTCTGTTCTACTGTTCTAATTTTGATTGACGAAGATAGTTCACCCGATTGTTTGCAACACTTCAATGAACACGATTTATCTTTCAGGTTCGGCGAAGGGGACAGCACGACCACAACTCAAAGGTTGCCCATTGAAGCCTTAGGCGACCGAGATTTGGTCGACCGCCTCAGTAAGCTGCCAATTGACAAACAACCATTCTGGCTTATCAACTGGCAAGCGTTGGAAGCTAACAGACAAAAACCCCAGACATACCCACAAAGACCCAGTCAATTTGCGGAAACTATATCACCTTCCAATTCTAGGAATACAAATACAAATTCTGCAACTGTAACTGGGAATTCTCCAAATACAGGTTTAAATCCTCTCAGTGTAAATTCTCCAAGTACAACCTTGGCACTAGGTAATAGAAATGGAGGTGTTTCGACAAATCGAAACAATGATTCTTCGAATATAAATTCTGCAATTGGTAATAAGAATCCAGCTGATTTTAAAAATACAGATACCGCTCTAGGTAATAGAAATGGAGATGACTCTACAAAACCGGAAAATCATAATTCTGCGAAAGAAGATTTTGCGCTTGGTAATAAATATGGAGATGATGAAAATGTAAATAGTAATAAGCGAAGTGAATCTGTAAAAGTGGAAAAGAATCCGGTTAGTATAACTTCTGCACTTAGCAATAGAAATGGAGTAGATTCTAATAAAAAATCGAACATTGTAGGTTCTAATATTCCAAACTCCTTTTCAACATCAGTAAATGGGCATTTGAACTCTGGACTTGGTACCAGAAATGAGGCTCATTCAGATCGTCCCTATCAAATACCTACACTTAATCACAAACATGGTGTTGAAAGTTCTCATACTGACAAATTAGAGGCTGCATCTGAACTTGGGAATAGATATGGACATAACAAACCTGTTTATGACGATGATGAGACTGTTTACAATGATGATTTTGATGATAATGTACACAATCACCCCATACATGTGCATCATAATGAAAATTACAGAATACATCCGACCGGACGATTTTAGAAAAAAAATTAAACTCAGTTGTTATAATAAAACACATTATATTGACTTTTTAAATAAATAAACCTTAATTTTATACTAAGCGTATCCTTACAGCTAACACCTTAGATAAAAGGTATAAATTAAAAAAAAATAGTAGTAAAATGCAATAGTTACATCTAACATTATGATTATGACTCAAAAAACACTTGTTTTTCGGGTATTTGAAATAAAAACATCTAATTCTACAACTACCTACAATGCTTACATTGTTTATTTTATGTCAGTAGTGATGTACTTTGATTAAAATATTTTTACATCCTAGCATAGAAAAGTACGCCTAGTAAATTCTACAAAAATATTGCTTATATTATTTCTACTTAGTGGGTAGTTGTAGAAAAAGATACGAATCGTAGGCCTATTAAGCACAGCCCTAGTGAATGTTTACAAGCTATAAACATTGTTCGTAGATGTCCTAATGTATAAACGTGAAAGAGAAGTAGATATTTCAGTACACGATATAGAGTTAGAATAGTAATTTAAGCAACGGCCACGTAATGATAGCTATTTTAACATGAGAACTGCTGAGTTTCATAATAGATCGTTCGAGTGTTAAAATCGCCATTACGTGGGTTGCATACAATACATTTTCTACGACCATGAAATATATAAACAGAAAATACAAACCATTACGGAGCCATGACAGCTTGACATGTTATTGGTAACTATGGAAACGGTAGACAATGTTTGACGTATTGTCGACATCGCGCAGGCGCGGGTTACCGAGTTTTTTCAAATGGCTATAGTACCAAGTAGTTAGCTAGTTAAATGTAGTGCATTTAATACGAGATTTCTTGTTGGCAGAGCCATACAACAAAGAAAAATTTACATATTACAATCGAAAACTGTTATTTAATATTTCATTAAAACACTATTATCACACGACCATGACGAATGAACCTCTTTATGTTATTGATTGTGGTTTCTTATTGAACAAATTACGAAATGGGAGTAGGAAAAAATATTGTAAAACCAATATAAAGAGATGATAACAGAATAAAATCTTTATATCGTAGAGCGTGAAGTATATACATGATATTGTCTTAGGCCTGGACTACATGGCGCCGGTTTCATTGCCGATTCGGATGCGTTCCGCGGAGTTCCATCCTCCCCCCACCTGAAGTTAGCGCCTTGTGATTGGCTGCAGCGAACCGAACCGGCGCTGGAACCGGCTCATGTAGACCCAGCCTTACAATTAGCCATTTACAAAAAATAATTCCTTCTATTATTGTGATCAGAATTAATATGGAAATAAGTAAGTAGGTAAAAATGGTTTTTAAAAATACCTTTACAATTACAATTTTGATTACATTTGACTGCGCTATAGAGACGCATTTATAATAATTATAATTATCACATTATTAAAATTAATGAAGCCTATTACTTGCATATTTATTTGCATTGAAACGTTTAAAATCTAATGATTTTAAATGAAAGACTATTATATTGTAGGACATAACATAACAGCGGACACACTTCACAAAAATTGTAAACGTGACGACATAAAACAATCTAATAGTACAACATTGCCAAACCATCTCATCTCAAAAGCCGTAACGGGTTTCTGCGAAGTGTTTCTCCCATCGACCTTGGAAAGAACCCGCCAGAAGTAAGATGCAAGCTGTGGCAGGAGAAAAACCAGCCTGAAGATTTCATACCGCCAATAGAAGTCCTACCACCGGGTTTCAAACTCCAGTAGCCAACCTGGAAAACGCTTAATCGCCTGCGAATCCAGGTTGGCTGCTGCGGAGATAATCTTAAAAATGGAGGTTTTCCAGCGATCAAGTAAAGTGTGAGTGTGGTGTCTCCCCTCAAACCATGGAGCACTTGCTCTGCTGTCCCGCGTGTCCGACCACCTGCACGCGGGAGTACCTTTTCGAGGCCAACCAGAGGGCTATCGATGTGGCTGCCATCAACATCATCAACTCGAAAGAAGAAGAAGTACAACATTTAATTCAGCTTAAATGCACAAAATGGAAATTTAAAAAAATCAGTCATTCATAAAATTCATAGTATTACAATTACAGTAGACAAAATAATTGTAACATAATACTCCCAAGAACGAGATTGAATGTAAATAATTTGTTCATGAGCAAAAACTCATAATAAGTAAGTACTAACAAAAATCACAATTAATTATTAAACTTACCTACTTCATTCATAGGAAATACATAATATAAATTAATACAGAACGTTTAGGTGAATACCGATGAATTAACAAGGCAGAATTTGTGAAACCATATGGTTTGATTCCTTTGGTTTAAAAACACTGTAAAACTATGTACATGTTCCAAAAATATTATTCGTATACCCAATTAATTACCTATAAGCTTGATCAATGAAAATTGTCAAAGAATAAAAAAGGAAATAGTAGGAATGAAATAGTAGGTAATAATCATGTTCAGATTCCATTGACCAAACTATATAATGAAATCGTGACAATAATTTTGGCAAAATAATACCTACTACCTTCATATCGAACATCAATTCCATAACTACAATCGATGTCATTCACTCTCATGCCATAAAAATCATGGAAACAAAAAAAAACAACAAACAAAACATTCAATCATTGGTGCCTGAGTTGAGTACAGTGGATCACTAGCTTATGCCTGCGCAATATTCAAATTCTTTGTGGCCCACTGTACAAAACAAGAACAGTGGAATGACCAGCACATCAGGCTATACCCTCTGAAACTTTGTCGCTGTAACTTACAGGACACCTTCATACGAATGTCAAGAAAACGAAACACTTATTGCGACAGGGTTTCACGGAGTATAGCTTGATGTTCTTCCACTGTACATTACCGAACGATCATGATCATTGTGCATACAGCCAATATGGCTGAGCTAAGGAAGGTTCTGCTTGATGATCCCGTAGCTTTCGTAACGGAAGGCAGTCTTACGCTTTTGAAGTGACAAGACTTCTCTGCTGTTTCGTTGCTCGTGAGTTCTGTGTAGTTCGGGTAGTTTTGGATTTGAATTGGCTGTAAAGGAAAAAAAACCGTTTAGCTTAGGTTAGGTTAGGTTATCAGTTACCTGTCCAATAATCTATATGTCGTAGACATATGGGGTAATGGCGCGTTTCACGAAATGCGTAGGCATTTCACGATGTGCTAAAAAAGTTAGACAGATCGTCGTCGAATTTTACACTATCTGTCTAAAATTTTAGCCACTTCGTTAAATGAAGGTCTCTAGTTAGGACATAGCGTAATTGTATTGATATGAAACGCACTTCATGAAGCCAGGTTTTAAATTTTGAATCTATACTAGCGCCATCTCATTTACTATATTCTATTCTTCTTTTATAATCAAAATAATGTTTTGGGGCACAAAACATTTTGCTTTAAGTGTCATTGTACAATTTAGAAGTTATACGTTATAGAAGAGTGATTAAGATCCACATGAGATTCAATACCATTACACTATGTGCGAATTAACGATCCGCTCTTTACGAAGTGGCTAAAAATCTGAGACAGATAGTGTAGAACTCGACCATACAGTTTCAATCTAAGATTATTAGCACTTCGTGAAATGCCTACGCACTTCGTGAAATACGCATACGCTATGCGTCTACGACAGATATACTGCAAAAACACAAAAACTCTCGAAGACTCGAGCCCAAATAATAAAATCTGATACTCAATGTAAATTTTGAGTGCTGTTATTATTTATTTAGACATAAATCAAACGAGTAGTAAATAGTAGTAGTAAAGCGGTCCCCGGTTTCCGTATAATAGGGTATTTGACAAGTATCGATATTAAAATAGATTAAGAAACATTAAAAGCACATTATATAGACAATGATACTAGCTTCATATTATAGGTTACCTTAGTTATATTGTGATATGTAATAGTTTAACTACTATAAAGGCGAACTCCCTATCGGCATACAAACCTTTCAAGGTTTTGCCTAATAGGATACAGTTTATGTACCTAGCATGTTACTTTGTATGTATTAAACAATAAATAAAAAAAATGATAGACATAATTTGATGGCGAAATGTGAAAACAGAATTGAAATTAAAATAAAAAATATAATAGCTAAATGCAATCAGAAATCATGGAAAGAAATAGCTATAGCAATTTGTGACGTCACTATTTATGATAGCGCCATACAAGCTGCATAATTAAAACTGTTTTGCTAAAAAAGGACGGAGCATCTCCTCAGTACCAATATTAATATATTAGAAAGAAATAAATAATTTCCAATACACACATACAATCAATTAGGTACAGAAGATAAAAATAATATTAAACAAATATATTATAAAAATAAATAAACAAAAGTAAAAAGTATTAAATTCGATGCCAGTACTAACTTTAACAATTTATATCTCAGGTGTTAGTTGAGACATCGAAAAACGAATTTCAGATTCATCTTCAGAATGTCTATGTAAGTTGATTGATGCATTAAAAATAATTAGTCAAATACTCTATTATCCCCGTCAGTGAGAGCGCTAAGATCTTTCCCCCAAGTGGTATAAGATAAGGCATCGCTTCTCAACCTTTTTTGTGTCGCGACCCACTAAAAAGTCAAAAAGCTAAGTAAAAAAAACCTTGCGACCCCCGCACTATAATATTTCAAAGTGATTTAACGTTTATCAAAGTTTTACAATACTAACATGACAAAGAATGTTAACACTTGCCACAAATAGCGAACTACAAGACATGTGTTTTGTGTAACCCTTTGTTCTCATACGGGTATCTTATTTTTTGGACACATTGCGATCCCCCCGTATTCCTAAACGCGACCACACTAGGGGTCGCGACCCCCAGGTTGTGAAACGATGAGATAAGGTAACTCACCGCTCCCCAAGAGTCGTCCCGTTTCTTGCAGAAGGTCATATGCATGCCTCTATAGAGGATCTTCTCAATCTGCTCCGTGAGTAAAAACTCCGACCACGGCATTTCGTTCAGGTGCATCATGAAGGTCTTGTTCCGGAACTCTGGT
This sequence comes from Hofmannophila pseudospretella, assembly GCA_947369225.1. Lineage (NCBI taxonomy): Eukaryota > Metazoa > Arthropoda > Insecta > Lepidoptera > Oecophoridae > Hofmannophila > Hofmannophila pseudospretella. The sequence goes on from OX376326.1 coordinate 4,930,537, forward strand.
GGCTCTCTGATCACTAGCTCATCTGTGGAACGTAAGAGAGAACATTAGTGCTACACTACACGCGTCCGGTTCCAGCGCCGGATCGGTGCGCTGCAACCAATTACATGCGATCCGCCCTCCCCCCACTTGAAATCAGCGCTTCGTGATTGGATGGAGCGAACCGAACCGTCGCTGGAACTGGATCATGTAGGCCTTAAAGTTAATGTGCACAAGTTTACAATTAAACTGGACTCGTAATTTTGTTTGGATTGGAACATTGGCACCGATTATGAAGTGTCACTCATTAATTATTAAAATAACCTTCAGAAGTAGGTACCACCCGTTTACCTATTTCTGCCGCAAAGCAGCAATCCTTGCATTTCTGTTTCTCGGTTTGAAGGGTGAGTCAGGGTAATAATAGGCACATTAGGTAATCCTCGAGGTCAGGAGCATTGAAAACCCTCTAGTAACATTATTGTGTGGTGAAATGTCTATAGGAGACAGTCACGACCAGTAGGTGGCCTGTTTGCACGTCTCTTTTTCTTACATAATAAAATATTAATAAAAAGCAAACCTCACCCGCACTTATAGTATGAAAACATCCTTAGCGGTCAGGCCAGAATCGACCACTTTCAATCAAATGTTTTTAGGCGTTAAAATATTAAAAGTTCTTTGAAAATATTAGACAAATATGAAGAATAAAAACTTTTGTATGAAATGTACTTGGCGCCGCCGTTTCCTTCAAGACCAAAATGTTGAATTCGCAAAATGTTGAATTCCTGAAACGTTGAATTCCCAAAATGTTGAATTTTGTGATTCAACATTTTGGTTCTGAAGGCGCCGTTTCACGTGGAGACAGTGGAAGATGAAAACGAACTTACTCATGAGGCCAACTCCTTGGTCGTCCCCTTGCATGGCAGTTTCTTCGGCGCTCCGCTGTTTAATGCCATACTCTATCTGTGGTGGCAAGTTATCTAAATTCCTGCAATAAACCGAAAAACATCAGTGCAATAATTTAACTTCATTATCCCATAAACATAAATGTGAAAAAACAGGCCAATTACGGTTGAAGGATTATTATATGGTGTTGCCGAGATCTAAGTGGGTTGTCTTCAAACTTACCTACTGAAATATAAAGGTGCCCCAAAAACCAGCATCAAGCTGGCAATACCCTAATGGGCCAGCTCATACCTAAAGTCTCGGAATTTTTCTAAATTCGGAACTGCCTCCAGTAAGTGCGGATGCTACAGCTATAAATGTAGGTATTTTGATTCTGAATTTTGAAAAATTCCATTAGCTCGAAAACCAGGAGATTACTCCTGAGGTCAAGATTAGTTATTCTGCTTGACGTTGGTTTTTGGGACACTGGTATAAATAAATAAATAACAAAATCAATATATAATATCTCACCCAGAAGACAGAAAGATTTTCTCGACTTGCATCATAGTGACGTGGTAGAACTCTCTCACGCCGAAAGCCTCAAAGAACTCCTTGACTGGAGTCATGGAGTAGCAGCCTGCCAGCTGCGTGCGAGGGTAGTACAGGATGAATGAGAGGCACATCTCCTGGAATTCAAGGAAGACAATGTACAGCGGAAGACACATCAAGCTCTGTGGAACTCTGTCGCAGTAAGTTTTTGTTATGATTCTTTGATGAATATGAATGTGTTAAAAGTGAAAGCGACAATAATTATAAATCATATTTTCAGCTGTGGAAATACGAGTGCTATTTCGCAATACGAGCCGTAAGCGAGTGCGATACGTGGTCTTCCCGCACTGATAGACATAATATTCTTGTTATAACTGCGAAAGAATAAAAATAAAATTAAAAAAAAACAGCAGTTAGCGTCCTAGTCATTATATGTTCACGGACAGTGAGCGTTCCATATTATTTAAAAGTCCATGGGCTCAAACATGATAGTGAAAATTTTAAAGAAAAATTTTCGGCGTAAGGTGGGATTTAATCTGTGTCGTCCGAGAAGGAAATAATTTTGTACTAACCTGTGAGGCAGAGTAGCCACCCAATATGGGTTTTTCTCGAGAAGTACTATCGTATGTACATTCAGTGACCAGAGTGTCGCCTTTCATGAACTTCCTTCCACCGGGGACGACTCTGGACTGCTGATATCGGGCATCGTAGGAATTCTCCTAAAAATGAAGTTTGTTTCATTGTATTGTAAAAACCTAAAGTTAAAAACATTCAATTCGTTACAGCGCCATCTAGTTAACACTGATGTAACTTTTTGAACTCTTAGCTTACGATACAAAATTCAATTTCATTTTTTGTTACAGCGCCATCTAGTTAAAAATTATACAATTATTTGGATGCTAGCTTACCATGCCACCAATAACAGTTTGAGATATTAGTGTTCAGCTCGCTTTCAATCAAAAAGTTTCTTTCTATCAATAATAGATGGCGCTTTCGAAAATTATTATACTAGAGAATAATGAAAATTTACCACAGATATTCTTGGAAGTTCTTGATTGCCCCTGATATGCTTCAGGGAAATCTTTCTGGCAGTCCCATGGGCGTGGAGCAGAACAGATACAATATTGATTCCCTCTTCCGGCATTGTCTGTAATAGGAGATAATCCTGCAATGTTTTACCACGAGAGGCACCACGAGAGGCGCCACTAGCACAAAGGCTCCGTTCAGACTCGCGCCAAGCATAAATTTTTTTAGGTCTGCTATTTTGAAATGGCCAAATGATGCCATGATATCATCACAATTTTACTAACAACTTTGAAACATTATATTAAATTAACCCAAATTAACGAGAAATTTGTGATATCTTCAAAAATAACGTTTCATTTTGCTTTTCTGTTAAAGGAGTGGCTCCATCAACGCAACGCTTTGCATTTTATGTCCTATTGGAACAAATAGGTCACATTATTTATGCAAGCAATGATGATATTAGGATTCCCTCATAATGGTGCAATAGGGTATTTGACTAATTTTTTTTATTACTTCAATCAATTTACAATGGACATCCTGAAGATAGATCTGAAATCCGTTTATCGATATCTCAACTAACATCAACTATATTAATGGTTAAAGTTAGTAGTGGGTGGATGCTCTGTCCCTTTCTAGCAAAACAGTCCTTATTATGTAGCCAAGGACCAGCTTGTATGGCGCTACATAACAGTGACGACACAATTTTCTATTGCCGTCTCTTTCTACCGTCTGATTTTGATTGCCTGTAGCTATCTTATTTTTCAACGGATTTTAATTCTGTTTTCACATTTAACCATCAATTTATGTCTATTTTCTTATTTTTATGAAATATATTTAATATTTGATATAATGTATTTAATATTTCATATGACCTATTCCCACATCTGAAACCTCGAAGATATGTTGATGACCAGGAAAAATGTGGTGTTATTGATGGATAAAATACTTACGCTATTAGTACACTCGGGGCTACAGATCCCCACGGTTCGGTATTTCTTCTGTTTTGGCGGGATGACGTGGAGCGCCGAAATGCCGACTCCTGCGCCGAACAAAGCCGCGTCGTGCGCGCGCAATGCCGGCGTGTAGTGGACGCGGATTCCCGAGCTGTCGAGCACTGAAATAGTAAAGGCGATTCTTGAAATTGTGAAAAAAATCATGGTAAGTGACGATGAGGCCGAAGATTAGGGCTTAAATTCGACACATAAGTAAAAACCTACCAGTGACGGTACGGAAATTTTACAACGCGGAAAAAAAGTTCAATACATTATTAAAGTACTTATTTGAAAGTCTTTTATTTCTTATTTCCCAAGAGCATAGAATATCTAAATTTACCGACTGCTCTAACGGTGAAGGAACACATCGCGAGGAAACCTGCATGTCTGACGAAATGAAAAAATTCCGAAGGCGTGTGAAATCCACCAATCAGCATTGGGCCCGTTCGAGGGATCTTGTTCAAGGGGAGGCCTGTGCCCCAACAGTGGGGACATTATTAGGCTGATGATGATGATGACAGAATATCTAAATACCAGTGACCAGAGTAAGACTAATGTACCTAAAGCTGACGAAAGGATAACTATAGAACTAGTAATACAGATGGTATTGCAAAATTGGTCAATCGAACTAGTTTTTTGGTACCTAAAATCTGAGATTGACAAAATTTACTGGTGATTTTAGCCTTTTTACGTAGTAATTATCAGTATCTCGTCAATTTTATGTTCTCAATATCTTTATTGCGTTCCAAAATGTATAATAGGTGGACTTATAAGATAATTTACATATCATTAAGGACTCTGCCGGGCACAGCAAAATTAGGAGAGAGGAGGATGATGTTCTATTTAAATTTTTTAATATTATATAGAGAGTTAGTTTTGTATTAATATTATATTATTATTAATAATAATAAGGCGTGTATTCTGAATACTGATAATTAATGCGCACACATACAAACAATGAGGTACAGAACATAAAAATAATATTAAACAAATATATTATAAAATATGCGCAAGGTGGCTGGCAGCGACTGGATGAGAAGAGCCGAAGATCGGGCTCAATGGCGCGCCCTGGGAGAGGCCTATGTCCAGCAGTGGACTAGAGTGGGCTGATGATGATGATGATATTATAAAAATAAATAAACAAAAGTAATTAAGTTTGATGAAGGTGGTGTGCAGCACCGGAAAAAGGGAAGAAAAGTTACTTCGCCAACCTACGCGTTTAAATGAATCAGTGGATCAAAGGAGTAAAGTAAAATACACTTTATTGCACAAATAGAAAACAACAAACAAAAGATAGAAAAGGAAATAGTGAAGTACAATTTAGGCGGATTTAATGAGTCCTGGAATGTGATATCCTCACCTTCATGCAGAGCCTGGTTGTCGTAATGAACTTCAAGCATGTAGTACGACACGCCGCTCGTCTCGCCTAAAGGGATGCCAACGTTCTCCGGCAGGAATTCGCCTGAGAATTAGCAAGAGATATTCTATTAATATACAAGACAAGCTGAAAATTAAATGACACTGTAAAAGAAAGTACCTACATCGTTAGATACCTACTCTTTATTGCATTCAAGAATCTAGACTAATACGGGAACTGTACAAAGGCGGTCTTTTGACTTCTCTTAACCTAGGTAAACGTTAAAGGAGCTATTTAAAAGAAGTATCGAAATGAGAGTAAAATTTCCCAAAACTAGTGACAGAACATTATCGATATTTCCCTAACAAAAAGTACTGCTGATGTCACCATTTTAATTACATGTCTGTAATCATTTTACTATGGCATCATATTTACATTAAAGGCTATGGAACATTTTACTATGGCATACCTACACTCCGTAACCTTGAAAAAAAAATTACGATTTCTCGGCGATCGATTCCAGCTTGATACATCTATAGAGGACATCAATAGAAACATAAAACATGTCTTGACAAAAACTCCTAATGTATCTCTGAACTCATATATTTTAGTTGAATTTTTTTAAGTTAGATTCCTGGGTCAAATATCTGGGTTCAGAGATACTTTAGGAGTATTTGTCAAGAGATGTTTTATGTTTCTATTGATGTCCTCTATCGAATTATTAAGCTAGGATCGATCGCCGAGAAATCGTCATTTTTTTCACAATGGCGAAAAGTAGGTGTGCCATAAGGTTCCATGGCATTTGCTTTCTTTTAAAAATTAACTACGTATCGATTTGAAAAAAATTTTAAGTACGATCACGCAACCAACAAGTATCTGACTACAATTAGATTTGAATATTCGAATAAGAGAGTTCAAAGGCGGAAAGATCATTTTTGGCGACTGTAAAGTAAATGATTGCTCTCCAAACGATGAAAGAAAACTTTGTGGAACGGGAAAGGGCAAACCACCCCATTAAAGTTTGCTACGGCGTAGCCGGAATTAATAAGCAAAATCAACAGAAGAATCGACTTTAAAAAGTGTCGAATAAATTGTTTATTTGAAATGAAATGGAAGCTATAAAACATTTCAGACTGTCAGCAAAAACATTTGACAGCTGAGAAAATCAAAATTGACTAAGGAAGGATTACCTATCGGTGGTTCCTCTGTCTACCCCCTCAGGGATTATGAACACAAAATATCTATATATTATGTGTTGTAGACGTGAGTTTATGTATGTAAGGATTTGCCTTTCATGGTATAATATAAACCTTCGAAAAACAAAATTTAAGAGAAAGACTGAAATAAACAAGGAGTTTACATTAAATTACTCCCCTTCTGCTGTAATGTGGTGGTTCCTCTGTCTACCCCCCGGGGATTATTGCCATGGGAGTATATGTATATATGAATGTATGCTATTGTTAGTAATCCTGGAATCTGTATGACCTTAGGAAAAGATCGCAGAGATTCGTTAACCGCAAGACGTACCTTTCGAGCCCATAGCCCAAGCAGCGATCGGCGTAACGCACGCAGCCCATTCACTGGGTTTGCTGGGCCCAAAGAACCCTTCGCCTTTAGCCCACTCATTCCACATCTGCTTATCAGGATCTTCAGCGCATTCGTATAACACCATGTGGTGGACTGGAGAAAGGCTATTCTTCTCTATTACAGGCACACCGTCTCTGATTGGTCGACTGTCGATCAGAGGTTGGTAGCCCACGATGTGATGTTTCTTTGGCAGATCGGGCGCTTTGAAGATTTTGCACCAGAAAAGTGTTGCCATATCATGCGGTATTGAAAGCTGGAAATAAAACAACAAAATTTAGGATAGGCTAGGTGCCAGCCTACATAAAGATAACCTCGAGTAGTTTTCACTTAAGGAATTCTAGGTTAAACAAACGACCGTTCGCATACAAACAATTATGTAGGAACTTTAGCGTCGGTTTCATTGCATTGCACAACCATACACGGCATCTTCTCGTCATTAATGCAGACTGTCTAATTCACAGTCAATGCCACTAATATATGGCAGGATGGTAGGCGACAGGCGTGAAGCCAAGTCCAATAAGTCATGTTATGGATCACTAAACGGACTAATAATTCGAATATTCGACTGAATATTCAGCTATGGTAGTGTTCCGTACCTATTGAATGATATTTGGTTAACAAGTTTTGGTAACTATTTAATGCCACAGCTTCTCCAGTCTATATTATGTGTTATTATTAGTTTAACAAAGTCAAAGTTCATAGAGTAGCCGTCACCCTTTAGTAATCAATATTCATATGAATCGCACGTAATCCAAAAACTTATTGCGACAGTGTTCCGCAGAGTACCTTACCAACAATTTTCGAACTCGGAATAGTGACCTAGACTGATTTATTAACACATGTGCTGCATAGTGTAGATAAAATAAAAACATTATACTTAAATTTTTAAGAACACTCTTAACGATTTACTTTTAAAGATGTTCTTTACCAGAATTGCGGTATATTGTACTCCCCCTGTATAAAAGTGAGGGTGGGTACTGACCGAGAGCATTCGCGTGTAATGAAACACCTCGGATTCGAGCATTACATCAGTGAATATGTCGCGTGTAATGTAATCCTCCTCCGGTCAGTACCGCCATGCTCTCCATCGAATTCCAATTTGTTACATTACCCGAACATGCTCCCAGTCAGTACCCAGGGTGGGTACTGACTTATATACTTACATTATTAATCCTGACGTCCCATTGCCACAGCGGTATGGTGTCAGGCTTCGACACCGGCAGAAGAAACCGCAATGGACGTGACCCGCTATGCACATGTTTCGGAAGCTCTCCATCTGAACCATTGGGTCCTAATGCCCAGAGCACCTGGGTAGTGTCTTCCTGTAAAAAAAATTGATTCTAGAGTGGACTTTGTATTTGGCGTTCTAACATTCAGATAATTTTGGAGTTTCGTAAGTGAATGGTTAAATTGGGTAGGATACACGAACAAAAGGCAGTTTCTACAATCCATACGTAATTATATGGGATCATTGCCTCCTATAGATGGCTTCTAATAGTATAATCGTAAGTCGAAACGTTCTTCATTAAAATGCATGTTATCCCTTTCTACAGCATAAGATGACACGAGACATAAGGAAGCTTTAACATTAAGGACGTTAATTGCCACTCACAGTAAGACAGACAGACGGTAGTAAAGTGGTCACCTACCGAGATAAGTACTTTAATACAATAGTCGTGAGTGAAGTGAAATAAACATATCGTAGTGACCCACAAACAGAAGAGAGTTTACCTGTCTGAGCGCAATAGAAAATTAATTTGGGATACCTACTAGTAGAAAAAGGGTGACATAATAGATAAGTCTAGGATTACAACAATGGAATGACAAAGCTGATGATAATAAAGGTAAAACTTCACGGCTCTGGCACGCACTCTGTCTTACGGGTGCTTCAAACAGGGGTGTGAAAAGAGCTCTACAAACATACTTGTAAGGTTCTGAGTGTTGCAGATGTTTACTGCATATGTTGCAGCTGAATTGTAGTTTTATGTAACTCTTCAACTTAAACTAGTCTTATTCAAAACTATAAAGTAAGTAAGTACTTTAGGGAGGACTTCGCATAGAAGGAAAGGGTGCACCAGTAGCTTTGGATGCCTAAATGCGGCAAGTTGTTCAAAATTATTGGTAGGTACAGAGATGACTGTGAGTCGTTAGGTTCTGTAGCGAAGAGGAACTGGGCGTGGGCGGGTGGCCTGGGGACCAATTCCGGTCCACCAGTTGATGTTTAGAACTTGTATATATGCGGAGTCCTAGGAACAATTCGTTAGTGCGTTGTACAGCGACATCTGTTAGCGAGTTGAGTGAACTAATCGTAGTGCGTCGCCGCAGTACAGAGAAAACAAAAAGTCGGTTCCGTAAAGATTGAAGTTGAAACAACAGTGAAAATATATCAATAAGTATAAATTTAATCAAGTACTTACTTTTAACACAGAGTATTATACAGTACTATTATTTATTCTGAGACTATACAGAGTGGAACAGCTAATTACTGCATCACTGACAATTTTAAAAAAATCGACAGATATTGCTACTAGATCACACAGTGTAAAAGGTGATATACGGTATAGGTACTAACGTAACTACTATAATAACCATAGAAAACGGACGCCCTCTCCTCTAGAACAATGACGTGAGCAATGACAGCGTGCCACAGAGTTGACCCATAGGTCACTTACTTCCATACTTTTGACATTTCTGTGCCTGACTAATGTATGGGAAAATGCTCAAATCGCATTCGCGAACTTTCAGACGGGGTTTCCTTATAAAACTTCTCTAGCGAGCAATACATCTACATAGAGGTGAATTTCAAAATCTTTGATAATAACCGAACTACTGGTGTTACTGGCTGTGTCAACTTAGTTTTATGTTCTGTTATTTATAAATTCATTGTCTATCTTCAAATTTTTGCTTTTGTCTTTTTTCTCATTCCTTTTGTCAAAAACCTCTTGTAAGCATCTACCACATCTATCATTTAAAATATCACCAATTCCACTAAGTATACCAGCCTTTTAAATAGTTCATTCTCTCCCTCGTCTATATTTGTATGTGACAATGAAACGTGGTCAAATAACGTAATGTTAAATTTAAAAAAATTAAATATAATACTTCGAATAGAAATACTTTTAAAGTACTGAGTAATGTAATATAGGTACAAATTCTAGCTGAACTAGAATTTGTACATTTGTAAATTTTACCGGGTTTCCTTTGGAAAGCTCGAATCTTCGCGAGAAAGGTAGATAATTGTTTTGAATTATGCATTACTGTACTTATATCTCGCTCTAGACTGAAACGTGAAGTGTCAACGAATTTATCAGCTTTGATGTGGCTGTGCCTCCATATATCAATATGTAAGTAGTCGCCTTCAGATGAAAGGACTGAAAGTTATCCATCATTTATCAAGTTTTGTGGTGTCGCAAGTTTTGAGAGCTCTCGGTTCAAGTTTATAAGTCAATTAACGCACGTCTTTACAAGTGAAACCGCTACGTCTGAATTTTGTTATACAACCCGAATGGGGCCGATTCTGTATGCAGAATTAGCCCCAATCGGATTGTATAAGAAAATCTGTCAGCTCATATACATATGAGTTAAAGTTGGATCTATACGACAACATAATCGCTACTTAATTGGAAAGACAATCGTTGTAAAACAGTGGAATTGGGCTCCAGCTTAATATAAACAGACATATTTATTATTCTTTTTATTTATTCTTTTACACTTTTGTGTACAGGTGAGCTTAATGCCTTGCAGCATTCTTAGCCAGCTGACCTTTGAGCATGCAGATATGTTATGGCGCACCACCATAAAAATGACAAAGAAACTTACCTAATAATATGTGAAATTTATATATTAAAATAACACTAAGTATATTAAAATAACAATATACTTACATAGTATACTAATAAACAATACTAGTACAAATATACAATATAATTTACTTATTTCCTTCCTTCCTTGGCAAAAAGGTCGCTGCCTCGCGTGGGACGCCACTTGCGTTAGCACGTATGCGGCGTCGCACTTGAGGAGCACCCAACACGCTGCTGGCTGAAGCACGCCAAATACGCTAATTTGGAGTCAGCATACGACTTTGTGCCGATCGCCGTTGAGACGGCGGGTACGTGGGGCTCCGAAGCAAGGGATTTCATCCGCGAATAGGGGAAACGACTGAGGGAGAAGAAGGGGTGCGACCCCCGGTCCGGACACTTCCTCGCCCAACAGATCTTCAACGCAATCCAGCGGGGCAATGCGGCAAGCATTCTGGGGACTTATGGGAGGGACACGGTGAGAGGGGGCTTGTTTGACTGAACTGTCGATTTAGAAAGTTATACTTATTTACTGACACTGAAAAAATCGCTAATCTCTTTAATGTCCAATTAACTTCAGAGGTTGCCTGGAAGAGATCGCTTTAAGCGATAAGGCCGCCTTACTTTTCCTGATTTTGTGTACAATAAAGTGTTTCTATCTATCTATCTATCTGAAATACTTTACTATATATATAACTAAATACATACGAAAAAATAATAAAATATTATGCAATATTGATATGTAAAATATAAAGTTTTAAGGATTATGAGGAACTCAAAAGGTCATATCATACCAATAAAATAAAAGTATACATAATATTCATTATTATTTGGGATTGGTATTTTCTCTGGTTTCACGATTTATAATATAGAATAAAATAAAATTCCAAAAGAAGCAAACTACACCACCTTAAATTCCTACGAAAATTCCAAATAAAAACGTAATAACGTCTGAAACGCGTATAATTTCGAAAACAAAATTAAAAAATACCCAAAAAAGATAAATCGACGAGCGTATCCTTCGCAAGGTCGTGATAGGAGTAGGACAACGAATGTCAAACGTCTGTCTGCGTTTGGAAAGGGTTTCACATTGTTATCTGAACGCTCATAGAATAACTTTTCTGAGGACCACTTTTCTACCTTTAATAATAACCACGTATTACGTTAATAATTAATTATGTATTTGGTTTGCGTACTTGGAAAGGACATTTGGCTCATAGTCATAAAGAAGTCAACGTTAAAAAGTCGTTTTATTAGTAAGTACATTTTTGGTGAAAGCAATGGCAAACTACCCTATTAAATCTGCCACGAGAGTCGTTCTATGTGATTAATTCCTTAGAATGATCACGACCCTCAGTCATGAGGAACACGACTTAGAAGAAGTACATTTTATGAGCGTCGGTGGTACAGTGGCTAGAACACCGGACTCCCATGCGGGAGGTTCCGGGTTCGAAACCGTGCAGTGCCATGTACCAATGACTTTTTCGTATCTTTCGAAGACTTACGTACATTTACCGACTGCTCTAACGGTGAAGGAAAACATCGTGAGGAAAACCTGCACACAAAGATCTTCAAGGTCGAAGTGCCGCTGGGGTTATTCCCGGCCCCCTATCATAAGATAAGATAAGATAAGATACTCCCGTTACAAATTATGTTTAAAATGTTTAATCGGTGTAAATTGTGTTTTTCATTTCCAAGGTGCAGAAGTAACCAGTTAGTTACGGCTGTAATACGAATACAGGATTGTACACTGAAAGAAAGCTTGTTTGATTTAGAGCATATAAAGTAATTTTAATTCATTTAAACAAATTACTTGATAGATACGACTAAGATCTTGGCTGAAGTAAACAATATCTTGGTTCAAGTTACCAAGTCGACAGTATATGCTCGTATTGAAACAAGTTCTTGTTTTAAACAAGCTTTTCTTTCAGTGTAGTTACGACGGTACGACCATATCGTCAAATAAAACAAACAAATAACTTACACCTATAACAAAGTCCTGTCCATCACAGGTGTCCAGCTGTCTTCGAAACTCCACTGTAGTGTGAGTTGCATTCTGGTAGCCGGATATGAGCTCATAGTTCTGAACCTCGTCGGCTACAGCTCGATCATCGAAGACAAGGCCGTGGCAATCCTGCAAGCAAATAGCATAATATTTAAATAACATAATAAATTATCCCCGAGGGGGTAGACAGAGAAACCACCTTCAATCACAGGTAGTTCCCACTCTTCGACAAATGTAATAAGTGGCGAGGTTAGTGGTGCTTTTCTTTAGGGCCGGCACCACACAGTACTATAATAAAATTACGAAAGTAACACACTGGGAGAAATTGTAACCAAAATTATGCTGAATTAAACAAGAATTTAAGGTTATATTTAGCGGTTACCCATCCTAAGTTCTGACCGCGGAATATGTTGTTTAACTTGTACGATCAGTTTCGGACCATACTTGCAATTAGGTAGGCTACAAGCCCCTTGTAATTAAAATCTTAATAAAAACCCTAAAGACGATAGACTAACCGTCACGTAAATTTCGATGAAAGAAAAGAAAATGAACACAAAGAGCGTACAGGATTCTAAAAAAGTAAACCTCCTATAATTTCATGAAACATCCCTAAAAACTTTTTTATCTATCATGTAATAACTGCCAAAGAAACGTAGACTTTATACCATTGGAGATTTGGACCAGACACAAAACGTGAAGACGAAGAATACTTGCATTAAAAGGAAACGGCAGATGATAGAACTCTAAAATAGATCGGCAGCTGTCTCGCAAAGAGGTGTGCAATAAAGATAAATAATAATTTTATTATTATTATCCTCCTTGTTTTTTTCGCCAGCAGATGTCCCTAGCACGTGCCGCGTGCGCCTGAGCACCTGGCTTCACCCGTAATGATAGGATCGTTTGACCAAATGTCATCTGAAGACGAATTTTATCTTTAGCTCTTTGTTGTTGACTAATAAAGGAAACATGGTCTGAAATCGAGCATCGAAGAAGTAAATACCTACCTATTGTTATGTTATGTAAGTCACGTATGGTTTAAGTCCCCAAATAACACGGTACACGCGTGTAATCGTTATTGCATATTAGTAAGTACTTTTATTAAACTTTAAGGGTAAATTGATATTAATGAATCTTTTAAATTTCGTTGTATTTTGACACGGCGATGTTGCAGAAATTAATCCGCAACATAAAATTATGCAAAGGTCTATTGAAGGCACCAAACCAAAAACTGAATTAGTATAGGTAATTGGTAACGAGGCTAAGAAAATATATTAAAAGCAGCTTAAATGTAATACAAAGAGAAAAACTATTTGTAGCTTATAGAGTCTATCAAGTCGATTTCGCCGCCTTTGTGTGGCAAAACTACGTATGGCAACAAAAAACATAGAGGGAAAAAAGAAATGTCATCCATCTCTCTCTCAATGTCTAGTTTGGTGATGCTTACTGCCGATTTTGATTTCCCTTTACAAAAATTAGGTGCCATAACCCATTTGACAGACTGTATTAACTATTTCAATCAATTTGTACCATATTATATTCTAATAATTGTTACTCAGCAAAAGGAAGTGTAGATAGAGGTAATAAATTAGCTAGGAGAGGTCATAAATATAAGACGCAAAAAAAAGTATTGAATACGGTGTCACTACTAGAATGCAAATTATCTATCTACCTATCTATCAGCCAGTGTCTGTCCACTGCTAGACACAGGCCTCTCCCAGGGCGCGCCACATTACTCCGTTCTCCGCCTTCCTCATCCAACCATCGCCAGCAACCTTCTTCAGGTCGTCGGTCCGGGCGTCCCACACTGCGCTTTCTTGTACGTGGTCTCCACTTTAAAACTGGTCTACCCCAACGGTTGTCGGTTCTGCGACATACATGGCCAGTTCATTGCCACTTCAACTTGCTAATCATAATGAGCTATGTCGGTAACTCGCGTTTTGTGACGGATGACTTAATTTCTTACTCTATCCATCAAATAGATACCGAGCATAGCCCTCTCCATAGCTCGTTGAGCGACTTTGCATTCAAATTAACCTTGATTATTTCCTAAATTCGAGCATTGGACATTCCAGTTTAAGTAGAATAGGAAACGCGTGATAATGATGCATAATCGACAATGTTATTTTAAAACTTGTAATTTTTTCAACCAAATTAAACAAGATTTAAATAGGTTATTCATCGGACCGTGGGAACTGCAAGTGCGAATCAAATCAGTGAATCAATCCACGCCAAAGCCTGTTTCTCTCCATATTCACTGTATTATACAAAGTGGATGGGTTTGTCAGTATTAGCTATCTGACTCACAACTGCGCACTTGAATATTAATGAATAGGTACGTGGCTATTATTGTATCAAGACCATTCAAGAACGCTAATTTCCATATTTCTAAAGATGATTTCGATTGACTTTCTCCTTTGCTTAACTTCTAATATTCTGAATATTTAGCAACAGCTATGATAAACTATGATATTGCTTGTTAAAATAGAATAATTCATGATCAAACTTGAATTATTCTGTTTTCACATCGCACACATTAAATCTATTCATCATATTAGTAGACACTAAACGTTTAGAGTAACATCCGACGGGTAAATGCTGTCTATCAAGTGATCCCGGCATTGCGTAAGAGTATTTCTATTGTGCAATTTTAACCAAGTTCAAGCGGAAGCATTAAAATTCTTTCTACGTTCACACAAAAGAATAAGTTTTGAGAATCAGCCTAATGGCCTGCGCATGAGAATCGAGGCACAATAGGAGTGCCAGCGTTAAAATGTCGACTTCAATTCGCGAAATACTCGTAATTTTCTTGGTTCATTGTAGATTCACCTTTCATACACAGCCGTATTTGGGTGTCTGTACATGTAATCTACCTGGGTGAAGAATGCGATATTGGGTGGCGAATTGTGTAGGGTTTCCGATCGAATTGCAATATGTGAACGATATCGATCATAATCTTTGTGGGAAGCCCGATGTTTTGTGTGTCTAATATAATATAACAAAAGCTTTGAAGTGGAGTATTACAAAACAATGGAAGAGATAGAAGTTGAGTTGAATTGTGCGAGTAGCTTCATGACAAATTCGACGCCGATTTTCCAGACCAAAAAAAGATAACCGAAAAGATAAGAATCCATTCTAACTCGACAAACGTGAACAATGCCAGTAAATTCAGTCCGACAAACAAAATTAACGATAACAATGAGGAACGACCATTACCCGAGCCACCCCGAACCCAATTCAGTGTGTCAATCGCAAGTCAATGAGGAACTCATTACGGTTAATGCATACACGTCATCAACTGTCAACAGTCACTAATGAAGCAAGGATTGGCGGAGTGTTTAATAACCTGAATTTGTGGACACAAATTGGACAGATCGGGGTTTTCTCTTCGTTAAACAAAATTGATCAAAGCTGTACAAAACTCCCTCGTGTTTGGATTGCATCAAATTTTATTTATAAATTTTTCGTTGTTAGCCCGGGCTAGTACAACAATTAGTGCAGCTTTCAGACGTAAATACTACATACAATACGTGTTTCAAATTAAAATTACTTTTAATTCCTCTCACAAGCCTCCATATCATTAAAGTGCAGGTGTCTGCCCGCATGCACCTTGCACCATGAATTACTCAACACACCTCGTGTTTTGAATGTAATGGCCTGCATTGCCTCAGTTAGCCAAAGGTGTAGGCTTATTTATCCACAAGTCTGTCTGTGTCATTGTCGGCTTCCAATTCCAAACTTCTACTTCGCAAAGACCTTTGAGCCAGGTATGTGGTTTGTGCTACTTTAGTATGTTAATTACCTAAGCCTAGCCTTAGGGAATTAACATTACATTGTTACCTATTGGACAAGGATAGAGTCCAATGTTTCATTATTTATTTATTTAAAAGATAAATACTACACTTTATTGAATACCTTCTTTTTGGACAAGCACTGGCTACCAAGATACAGGTTCACCTAGTTTAGGAGTCAGGGTATTGTTTGATTTACAAGCATTGTGATGTTTTCAATAAATATTTTTATTATATTTTTATTATAGGTCTTATAGTCTATGTTGCTTTACAATAGGAGTTTCCCTATTAATAAAAAGTATATCTTATAAGGATTACTAAACTTTAGAACTAGTTAGAAGAATGTTAAGTTTAGGGTTTCTCGTGCAAAAGATAGTTTTGTTTTCGATAATATTATCCAATACGATTTCACACTATCGCTTTTTGTTCGCGAAACGAAACATTATCATATCACGAAACATAACACGTTACTTTATGTAAAGAAGCATAACATAACATAACAACATAGTGAAACTTTAACGGGACTTTTATCTTATATCATAGTTAAAGTTATATTCCCTAGGGCTTTACTTATTTAGTAACTCCTTTGATTGAATATCATGATACGCGTTTCTGCCATCAATGTCATCTGATACCTACTAACATTTTGATCTATTGGTGATTCTATGTAATGATATACTATTACTAAATATATCATGGATAGCATCAAATCACGTCGTTCTATCCAATAAGATATACGCTGGAATGTCCAACTGATCATTGAATCGAGATTACCAAGTATCATTTTGGTATTTATGGACAATTTATTTATAGGTATATATAATAAACAGCATACCTTATAGAATACCAATTATTAATGTACAAATTTGAAATGCAGAGGCATAAAGAAGAAGTAGATGCGATGTGTCCAATAACACAAAACACTTAGAAATCCTCGTAAAACAAGTTTTAAAAGAAATTTATTAATCTACTTAACAAGGTACTTAAATCCAAGTAAGAAGTTACTTAACTAAGTACTTATAAACGACTTATTCAAAGAAAGAATGAACTCAATTAAAATAGTCGGAATCTCTATTATTCAAGAAGCGTACCCCTAATACCTATAACATGATAATTATATTCTGAATAAAAAGACTAATACCGAATTCATTTAAACTACTCGTACTACCAGCATTGGAGGAATTTTAAGTAACTTGACGAAAAGAACGTGACAGGAGACTAAATGCACGTGGCTAGTGAGTGTCGGTTCGGTTGGTGACACATGTGCTGGTAAACACAAAATAAAATACTTAACCCAAGTTAGATTCTAGAGGCAACTGCAACAAAAACCCCCATAATATTTTTCCAAGACAAATAACTTTTCTGCGACAATTCTCGTATCGGCACAACAAAAGTCACAAATATAAAAGTTTCAAATAACATTTCCTACAACACTAGGCGGATTGTACCTCGTATTCTTTTCTTCCAAACAACAAAGATGTTACAACTAGTAATTTAACAAAGCCTCCTAGTTTAAAACTTTCCAATAACCATTATACATAGGTAAGTACGTAAATAGTAGTAGTAGTACGACTTTCAAGGACAAGACAGCCATAAAAAAAACTACTCGCCTTCAAATTGAGGTTATAAAGGAAACTTGGATGACGAATGGCATAGCAGGAATCCTTGAGATCCAATTTTATGTAGCCGATGGTATGTGAGATTACGCCTTAAGGGGTATAAGGATATTAAATCGATCTAAACCCATCGATCGTCGGGTCAGAAAAAGGATAAATTATAGATTAGTTTCACTTCCTGTTTTTAATCACAGTTTGAATATTTTCGATACAGTTGATATCGCATAGCACATTGATTCATTCGAATACTGAGATGGTAACTTGAAAGAAACAGATAACCATGAATTTTAAAAGCAAGAAAGACTAGCCTTTGAAACTTTCGCCAGTGCATTTGCTGTGGATAATTTTACTACACATGGTAGAATTAATATAGTTAATTCCTTTCTCTGAAACTGGATGATATGAACTCATCTAACTAATAAGCCTATTTACAATTTTGTCGTAACTAGAACGACACACCCAAATGGCAATAATTCGTCGCCCAGTACATAGAGTCTACCCATGGACGCATTTCACATATTGAGTAGGGTGAGCTATTTGAACATGAACATACCCACGATCCAAGACGTAATTAAAAGAGTGAGGGGAATAAAATCAGTTACAACTTTTCAAGATGAGGAAAATCTGATAAAGACCATAAGATTCATGCATTAATTAGGTTACAAAACCGTACTTATATATGACAAAAAAAGGAATAGAAAAACAAAACAAAACCGTGGTTGATAATAGAAATGTCGAGAAAAATAAAGAAAACGAATAGAGAAATGTAAGCAGAGAAGTGGTACATGACGATAAAAAAGGGAATTTTCGATCGCTAAAAGGAGATACAAGCGAGAGGGTTACATTTTTATTATACTTCCTACAGATAGAAGCGAAATATGGACACAAAACAAAGTCGAAGAATAGATTATTGCCGAAGCCAAAATTACTATATACCTACTGTTTTATGGTTAACATGAGAAGAATTTATGTATTTATGTAAGTAAAACGTATCCTGTGACTCACTGTACGTGACTGTTCTTTAGGGAGCGTGTGACAGATAGAGGGTTTATATAAAGACAGTTGCGCACGAAATTGATTTCGTTCGGTATTCCCAAAACTGCGATGCTTGACGTTTTTGGTAGAATACAAATGTCGACGCAATAAGTTTGTTTCCATGACAACGCCGAGTGTTTTGTTTTCTGTTTGACTATTGTGTGTGAAATTAGAAGAAAAGTACATTTAATTACTTATATGTATCATTACCACATCGTTACTCTAAGAAAAATAACTAAGAAAACAAATTAGCACTTACAACTTCAGGGTAAGTGAATAAACGGGTTGATGGCGGTAGGACGTAGCATTACATGGGAATGTACTCGTATTCAACCCTTTATTTACATTTACATTTTAAATTCGAGTACAAATACCATAATTCAACTTCTGGTTCTAAAATTAACTTTTGAGTCTTACCTACTTTATCTTTTTGTGACTAATCTACATGAACAGTTAGGTATGTAATATAGAAATTCCATTTGTGTACGTACGTACGTAAGCTTACTTGTTTACGAGTAACTAAGTAGGTATGGGTTCGGTTCAAAAGTAGGTAGTTAACTATTTGCACAAGCCCTACTATACAAGAGTGAGGGAAATTGTTACATAGTTGTTATAATAACGAATGTACTATTTAGAACCTCCGACCGATCGAGGGAGGGCGTGTTATAAGTTTGACACGTTTGTCTGTTTGCCTGTTTGTCTGTGGTATCATAACTTTACAACGGATGGTCCGATTTGAACCCGTTTTTTTTTAATCTAATAGAGAATTTGTCGAGAGTGTTCTTAGCTAGGTCTGATTAAAATTGGACCAGCGGTTTCCAAGATCTTGGAGTATCTTTGATGTCAAATGGGATCTATGGAACGGTAATAGCTAGATGGTTCGAATTTGAGCTCAAATGTTCAGGTTCATAGTGTGTTTCCGACATCTGAAACCATCTGAATCATCATGATCTGATGATGACCAGGAAAAAGTCAGTGAACTTCAATTTCACAATTTGAAACTGGAAGAAATGTAAGATTATCAGCCCGCCGAAACTATCAGTTAGATGGGGTCTTCTCGAACTAAAGTTATAGGAAATGCTGAGACATCACAAGAAAAAAAACAGATGGTGGCCAAAAAAATAATGGAAATGATGTGGAGCTAGGAATTTTAAGATAGCCATGGCGAGGTCGAAGGCCGAGCTCCGCGTAGGACGAAGCCCGGAGCATCCCCCCGCCTTTAGGAGCCGCAGGTCTAACCTGCTGAATGTTCTTAGCCATGTCAGATGAAAAATGGATCAGTTGTTCTAAACTGTTGGAGTATAATGGGATACAGTTAGGTGGTTCGAGTTTGAGCTCAAATGTTTATGACCATGGTGATCTTCCCACATCTGGAATCTTGAGGACCTGATGATTATCAGGAAAAAGTAAGGGGATCTCCACAATGGTACGTCGAGAGATTCTTAAATTTTTAATTTAGAGTTTTTATTAAACGTAGTGACATGACATATTTGAATAAAACTTTTTACACAACTTTGTTATCTCTTGCTGTGAAGAACTCCAGCCACTTTAAGTACCTTATTATTTTATGGTTCCAGAGTTTATGTCCCTAAAATTAATACACGTTAAACCCCTCGTGTCCTCTTTTAATATCTTCTCTAGTGCTTTTATCATTCCTTTACGTTCCTTGAGAACCCTGCATTGCCCTAACACCCCAACCTCAATCCACACACTCGTATGTCTTATGGTGGTAATAAAATTGTCCTCAATTCCATACAAGTTAGCAGTGTTTATGCAAGCCACATAAAACTCTCACATCACATAAACCTTTTTCGTTTTCTAAGATAAAGTAAGTTTACGAGTACAATGGAAACCAACTGAAATAATATCATTATTGCAATATGGCATTGGTGTATGGAACGTTGCTAATATTTAATGAATACTCTTTCTAATCCAGACTGTACTAATATTACCTCATAAAAGCGTAGAATTTTTAAAAAGTAATCTAAACCAAAAGGTCACAGGTTACAGAATTTAAAGAAAGTACTTTCTGAAGCCTTGGGTGTATACCACGACCCGTTTTACACGGACGTTTCTGCCACGCACCTGTAAAATGTGGAACTCTCTTCCACCCGACGTTTTCCCGCAGCGCTACGACATGGGATGCATCAAAAAGAACTTTAAAAAAGTCCTCTCCCTCCACGGCCGGCAACACACAAGCAATACCCCTGGTATTGCACGTGTTTCTAGGCGACGGTGACAACTTACCATCAGGTGGCCCGCCTGCCTGTTTGTCAGAGCCAATTTATATTAAAAAAAAAGTAACCATAAAAAATCGCAACGACTTTCAATGGAATTTCAGTAATGGTTCCAGCATAAGACAGTATACAGGAAAGTGTAAGTACCTACTAGTTATGTATTATATGTACTTGTTTACCTAGGCAGATAAGATTCAGCTAAGTATATGAAATGGAATTTTTATTTTTCATGGATGTAGTGTCGACGTAAAATACATGACAAAGACGTGTTTTAGTGTAAGGAATATATTTCCTATGTAGTACTTATACGTGAGAATGCCACAGACAAAGTTCGTTCCACACAAAAGGCAAGAGGATAAAGCAATCTCATCTTGAATTTTAGATCAGAGGTTCAGAGGTGCATCAGTATGCAACACAACTCAACACAACTCGGTGTTCTGTCTGTGGAATGTTTTGACACGTTACCTTTACAATGTATGGAAGTCAGTCTAACGAATAAAAACAGTTAAGACATAAACGAGGAAGTGGAACTTCTGAATGATGGTGAATACGAATATGTATTGAATTGAAATTAAAGTGACACAAGATTTAGTAAAATTGAAGCAAAAAAAATTGGAAAAGATAGGTGATATTATGTAGTTTATGAAATAATTTGCATTCATGAAGTAGTATTATAGACATACATTATTCCAGGATTAATAATACATACATACGCAGTTATGATCTCTTCGCAATTATCTTTGAATGAATATATTTTGTTTGATAATATAATCATATAAATTAGAACGCAAATTAGATATAATCTGAGATGGAACAGTAATAGATAGCAGAGGCTCGTTTCTAGTAAAACAACCTAATCTCAATAAACGAAATTACAGCGACTTAACGTTTTTCCTCAGAATATACATTAATGTATTATATTTTAAAAGTTTTTCGTATACGAACGTATATGTCTCTAGCATGAATCGTTCTATTAACGCTATACGTTTCGGTTAAGCCAACGATCGATCACTCCGATAATACGTGTTAACGTGGTGTTAGCAGTAGTTTTTTTTTACTGATTGTAATTGAATAAAATACGATTTGTAATTACTGGATCGATGCATAAACTACGTACGTTTATGCGCTACTTAATTGGAAAAGAACAACAAATGTTGTAAATAAATCAGTGGAATTGGGCCTGGTATACGACAAAAACGTCTGTAATGTTACAAAACAGTTAATGACCAGCCATTATCTCGGTTTAAAACCAGAAGCACGGAGACAACGATGGTGTCCGACACGGTTCGGTGGTTAGGACGTTGACGTTACGAAAACCGCAGGCCATTGTCTTTTTAAAGCCATAGAAAAAGTTTCTAAAGAGTGCTCCAGTTGAAATTAATTTAATTTTCCAATCTTTCAAGCGCTTTCTGGCTCCAGAGCTTAAGAGCTGTCAATTAAAATTAGTAACATAACAAAAAGCAATTGCAGGGCCGGGATACCGTGCAACGCCGCGGCGCCGCGCCATGTAAACTCAGTTGTGATGTCGTGGAAACTACGACGCATCGTGAAAATTCAGCAAGCATCGAACGACGAAACGGTGGCAGCTCCAGTTTATAACCTGGTTTTTAAAGTAAGAGAAGTGTCAGGCTCAATATGCCTGCGACTGCTCGGTATGTGAGTGAGCTCGATGATTACATATATGGTTTTGAATAGGCACGATAATCTCCTATTATGTTTTTAGAAAATCAACCAATGGAATTTAAAAAGAAGTCGAGCGCCACACAGTTTATACTTACTGTGAAAGGTATAATAAAATTAAGAAATCACCGCTCCCATGGTCCTCACTTTGACTTCTATTACATTTGCTTTAATTTACGACCTTACGATTAACTACTTACAATTGTACGAAAATATATTTTACACGAGATAAACATAACGACAAAGTCCATCATATTATGTTGGCCGGAAACACTACAGTAACATAACACAGGTTTATGGTTTACATAGACAGGACTGCAGATATCCTTCCTGGTTGGCCAGGGACATCTTTGCGTCGGTCTTAAAGCTTCAGTCAACGAGAACCTAAACAAACCGACAGATAACCTAGACATTCTCAACTTTAAGATGAAAACTATGTAAAACAGTGCAATTATGTGGTATTTGTATGTAACGACAGCTTTCAGGAACCTGCCGAAAGCGTACCGTTCCAAGTTCTCTCTAAATTAGGAGCGCGAAAGACGAATTCTCCTCCTGCTATTAAGAATGAAATATCAACTAGCGGCGCACGGCAATGGAATTTTCCACGACGCAGCGCCGCGCCGCCGTCGCACGGCGCCGCGCGGTGCCACGGCGGTGATGTATCCCGGCCCTTAGGCGTGTGACATCAGAATAGCACTTATTATTCCTACATCTAGTTTTATCTTTAATCCAAATTGTTTAATACCCTAGCTAGACTAAGTTAGACCGTTACGCAATTTGTAACATCAACGGATTTAATTTAATTTATTAAAGGAGTTGAAATTCTCCAAGTTCTCAGACTTGACACGACCTTAATCTTCATACACCTAACTATTTCAAATTAGTTTGAACACGTTTGCTGATGTGTTTTCTTTGTAAGGCAAATAATTATGGAGGAGACTCAAATGGAAAATTATAGAATATCGAAATTCTAGGCATGAAAACGAAATTGGAACGAAAGACAATATTTTTTCTTCTGAAAGAAAATACAGAGTTTTATACCACTTTCCTCGTAAGCATAAGCAGATAAGTTTTATCATTCAATGTCAAAGTAAACATTTTTTAATTGACTTGTATGCATTATCATCATTAGGTGCCATCTTAAAAGTGAAGTTATTGTACGTATTTGTCTGGTAAGAAAATTATGTACCTACATGAAATTTAAAACCTAGATGTGTATATAATTCAATCGTTCCATTTATAACTTTAATATTCGTCCATAGATTAACATTAACAATGTAACTAAAGTATAAGAATTAAGTAGTCAATTTGGTACACAACACTCTTATAAGACCCAAACCGTACCATCATGAGAATAAAATTACATCTGCAACTAGAGAAAATGGTAGATACTTCATAAAACACAGGTGGTAGATTGATCTGTAGGATCGCCTGGGTTGGTACCACACCACCATCTTATCTATTTCTGCCGCAAAGCAGAAATGCTTGCCTTTCTGTGTTTCAGTTTGAAGGGTAAGAGAGTCAGCATAATTACCGGCACACGAGGCAGTCCATCTTAGTCCTCAAGGCTAGCAGCGCATCGAAAGCCCTCTAATAATAATACAGTCAGATGAGATGTCTATAGGCGACGGTGACCACTTACCATCAGGTAGCCAGTTTGCTCGTCGGCTCTCCTTATTTAATAAAAAAAAAAACTCACCAAAACCTGAGCGTTGCTATTCCTGTCGTCCACCCAAGCGACTACCAGATCAGCTCCTCTCATGTTGCTCGCCGAATTAAACCCTATGCCGACGTAACCAAGGGTTCTCGCTTCTAACCGAAACGTGATACTCGAATCCGAGTTCACCCATCGAAGAACTACATCCCCATTCTCGTCGAGCCTCTCTGTATGTGCCCACGTTAAACTCGACTCGTACGATTTCGAATCGAATACTTCTCTTCTATGTCGAGGTCGATATTGATTCACGATTCGACTAGTCTTCTCACTTTTTGATTGTATTTCTAAAAGGCGTAGAGCCTGTGAGTTCTGTGTAGGATTCGGGGGTAGCTCATTTGGCTCTACAAAATGTCTTCTAGGCAGTTTTGCATCACAGAGTAAGAACACGCTTAAAGCTAAAACCGTTTGTAGATGCATCTTGTTTTCACTGTCGTTGGCTCATTACTTTTGTAGCATCTGAAACAATTAAAAATACTTACATAAGTAAAAATGGTTTAATAATAATAAAGACCCCGACATAAAATGTAAAAGAAAAACAATAAAAACTAAAGCATAAGGATGTAGTTAAAACAGGTATCATTTCCGGTAAAATGCCGCTACCATTGTCGTACATCTCTCTTTTATATCGATTTTGCAACAAGGCGGCATAAAAGAACTTTGACAACAAATTGCGGCATTTTTTCCAATTTACACAACACACGTGATTGAATTCCATCGTTTTAGCTGATATTAGTTTGCTTTAGGTGAGGCGATTATGGTGAATGAAACACATGGTAATGGACATGATCTCATTGGCATACTAGTCACACTTTGGCGCCGTAGTTCGGACGAGTCAATGATCCCATAAAAGTGCGTTAGTTATTCATAAAATTGCCCTATTAGGTATTATTAGGAAACACGAAATTTAGACTAACAGTTCCCTAGGACTTCTAAAATTATGAGAAGCTTTTTGTAATTTGTTTTTTTTTTATTAATGTAAGGTATTAGAGAAATAGGTAGGGTGCTTCAAATACCAAATGCATCATTTTGACAGAAAAAAATAGATTATTCTATGTATAATACGAGTATATCGGCAGCAGCGAGTTGTACATATCGTGTAACGCAATTTCATAATGATACATTTTAAGTATGTAATGCAAAAATATTCCGTTCTTAAGACAATCGGAAACATTACACGGTTCTCACAGAAAGCCAAAGTTGTATTGTACAAAAAAATAAAAAATAAAGTGTGAGAAATACGTTTTGAGCAAAAAATCGGATGCGCCATCTGCGGCCCGAAGCGGCTTGAATCGCACAAAATTTACGAGAGATCCTGTGAATAAATCATACCATCCTCTACGTCGACTGTTTCTAAAATTAAAATTTAATGCCATGCTGAAGACGGTTGGTGAATCACTGTCACATAAAAAGATATGCTTTCCTTTTTCACTCGTGAAAATGAAACTAGAGCTCGTTCTACGCTCCTTTTCGTGATATCGGAGCCAGTAAATTTACCAAATGAAGTTTACTATTTTTCATGAGCTCCGTTGATTTGAAGATTCGTATTAAACACAATCAGCGTCTATGCTTTCACTCACTTTTACAGATTTTCCTACACTTCCAAGATTTTATTGCTGCCATGTGTACCTACCTAACTGTATAATATATGAAGTCGCTTGTTCCCGCTGAGTTATGCCTCCCTCACCCAAGCTTATAAAACGCTCCCTCGTTAATTGCAAACGTGACTTTCCTAAAGTTGCCCGTTGTCTCATGTCCTTTACAACCTCCGAGAGGCCCCCGTTCTTTAATTTCAAGTTTTTGCTCTCTACACGTTAAGAAATGGAACGGAAAGGCAAAAACTGGCAATTTTGGTCTACAAGTTACCCATCCAATAGATCATTATCCACTTATTGGGAGGAAGTCGGTTGAAACCGCATCGACTGTGGTTGTCATAAACAATCAGAGCATATTTTTTAAGTATATTTTTATTTGACTAAATTGTGTCGATTTTGACCGCAAGATCCACACCTTTCTTCGATTGTCATAACCAGACACTTATTGTAGATTCGCTGAATGAACGAATCCTTAACATTTCAAATCTACATCCATGTACTTTGTTTATTTCCTATCATTGGACATTCAAATGCGTGTTTCGTCAAAGCTGTTTGTTTTCACGGTTGCCTTATTTGCTCTAGTTCATTCAAAGTTCGGATCGGACGATTCGCTTGTGGTGCATCATTAATTTGATTACTTCATTAACACCCTGTTCTGTGTCTTTGCCCAATATACCGATTTAAAGAATTTCATCACATTTAGATTTATAGTCATTTGGCCAAACGGTTTAATAAAAAATGTTAACAAAAAAATAAACGTAAGCATAATAATGATATACAAAGTCGGAATGTCCAACTACAAGTTATTCAGTGGTTTAACAAGCCAAGTGGTGGACTAGAAACAAGCCACATAGTTGTTGCAGTAGAAATGTTTTGTGCAACTTTATTGTTGCATTTATTATGCCGAAACTGTTTGTTTATTTTGTAAACTAAACAGACGAATGATGAGTGCTGTTGCTAATTATAAGAATAGTTGGTGCCGTTTGTCCGGCCTTCGGATTAATGGTCTATTTACAGACATACACAGTGACAGTGGCGTAGCGTGAATTTTTGACGCGCTCGGGGCGAGGACTGAATTCACCCCCCCTCCCCTTGACCTTCCTATTTTTCAAATACTCGGTCACTATTTCAAAAGGAAATAAGTAATTTCATGATGAGATGTCACAGCCCCGCAGTGCGGTTTTTTAATTCATCACTTGCAATCGGTATAATTTCACGATATGATATGCCGAGAATTGTGATTTTTTAATTTCCACCATCTTCAATCGGTGCCGCGGGCTACTCGCCCAATTCCATCCCTTGAAATCTGCCGCCCGGGGAAATGACCACTCCCGGCTTTCCCTACCCTACGCCACTGCAAACGGACATTTCCTCCGACAAGTCGTAGTTTACTGTCTCTACTAACATTTGCGAATAAAATTCTGATGATCAGATGACTATGGTGAGTTCTTACATCTTCAAGATTAATTCTCATATCACTAACAATTGTGTGGACCTTCTTGGGAGATTATGATTTATGACTTACCCGCCAACTGTCTTATCCACATATGGCGGATACATCAAAAACCATTGGCCAGTTTTTCCAAATACGGCTTTAAACTGCACTATTTCAAGCCAATTTGCGTTAACCAAACGAATGAACACAAACCAGAATGTACAGTCAGTCAAGACTAAATAAATGGTTTGATACTAACGTTTTGTCCAAACACTCGAAAACAGATTGCTACGACAAACAAATGTATTTCCCAGTTTGCAAACATACAATAATCAACGCTCGAATGCTTAAATGCTTTCAAATCGAATGCATGTCGATTCGATATGTTGCTGTTCCCTTTGATAAAGATCTGAGAGTGCGGTTTTGATGCATATTAATTAGTACAGCTGACATTATGTGGGCTAAAGGTGGGGCTCCATCGTAGCAGATCTATATCTGATACATACGCATAGTAGTTACTTTTCTTATAGAATACAGTACCTACTATTTTGACTCAATCGAAATCGGCTTTGGAGCACCTACAGATATTTCTTTTATACCAATATACTCGTAGCGTATTCATAGTCTTTCTTTTAATATGTTCTACAAATTACTCTGTAAGCATTTAGTCGTAATTTTAATTGCATCGTAAATGTTATGTCCCATCAATCACATACGGTTTTTTTTAAGACAAGCATCCTCCACTCCACTACATGAGAAAATAGTTACTTAAAAAAATTATTATCTGCCTAACGGTCCGTAACTATTGCATCCGATTTGCAACAGTGAACGGTTCGTTCGAACAGATTATAATTGCGGAAATGTTTTTTGCAACTAGTGTGGTGTACTTGGTAGGAACATGTTCCGTGGAACATTAATGAAGATAGGTTCATAGGAGGTTTCACAGAGGTTCCATGGGAGAATATAATGTTGGCATTTTGGAATTTTCACAACGGGTTAGAATTTTTGTTATCGCATTTGATCTGTCTCACCTGGTGATAAGAGCTGACGATGGAGCACACACATGGACTTAGAAGGGAAGTATTGTTTTGAGATGAGGAGAAAAAGATAGAATTCACAATATAAATATTGACGTGATCACTTTCAAACTGGTTCATACAAAATATACCGTATGCTCGCATCCGTCATGGTACCTACCACTTTTTAATTTTGTATTTGGGTTTCAGAAGTGTCCGTTGGATTCAAATAATTGAAATATTGTATAAGTCGAATGTCTGTTGAATCATAGGCTATAAAAATAATTGTTCTTTTCATAGATTATATTGAACTAAAGGTTCAAGCTTTGTAGGCACCTAAGTTGAGTATTGCTACAACTTGTGTCGCCAATTTGATTTCTTAATCCATACTTACGTAAATCGTAAAGGTAATTTTTTGTTTGTTTGAACGCATATCACGTAAAAACTTCTGTACGGATTTGAATAGTTTTCACGGATATATTTAAATCCCATCAATAACATTTCTGTAAAAGTAGGCCAAGTCCCGTGTTGACCGTTTGGCCATAAAAAGTAGTGAGATCTCATGTATAGCCAAGTCTGCTGTTGTAAATAGTTTTCCTTTATGTATATGCGCCTACCCTATGTCTTTGTCAAATTTCAGCTTTTTAGGGCCAAAGGACCAACCTTGGATTTTTTATGATCAGTGAGTGAGTGAGTGAATCAGTAAGTGTAAAAATAGCCTAACTTTGCATTTGATTTACTTAGAAACTAGAAGAGATAGGCACGTCTCATGACATCGAAAGTTTCAGCCTTCTAGTAATCTCTGATACAAATTTATAGGCAGATTATAAGAGGCCGAAATGCTTCCAGAAAAGGGTTGTAGTGCCCCTTTTTGTCCGCTCGACTTGTCTATCAATATGTCAATATTGATAGAAATATCAAGATGTCAAGCTGAAAAAGTCCAGATTGACAACTAGGCCAAACATGGTTAGGTTGTAACGATGTCGACTTCATCGTCCATATCAACCTCCTTGCCATCAATTTCAACCTCATCGTTAGCGTTTATCTCACCTCATTTCGTGTTGGTATTTTCATTTCTTCATCTATATTTTCAAAATATAATAATCATATTCCCATTCAATTTCTAAATTCCATTAATTTCATTGTTTTTACTTATTCTCTCTGTATTTTTGTCCTGAACGGACGTTTGTCCGTTTTATAAATTTGTCTCCAACTACTACCTATTTCTGTTCCTGATAAATATAATATCTACTATTACCAAATTTCTTCTATTACTTCATCTGCACACTGTCCTAGAACCCTGCTAGCCGGCACCTAGAGGGCAGATTGTAGCAAGGTAACCGTTCCTAACTATGGTAGTTCGCTTATTAAATAGGTTCCAATAAGGGAACTACAAAACCAAACAAACAAAGAATGGTCAAGAAAACAAATAGCTATATTAATAAGAATCAGTGTTCTCAGCTAGCTTTTGTCATCTCAATAAGAGTGGGTTCTCACGTAATGTTTACCTACTAATATACAAAGAAAACGAAATCTTGGGTTATCAAAACATCTCTGTTATTGTAAGGAAAAACAGTCTGGACCTGATATTCAATATAGGGGACGATGTTGATCTATGCACTTCGAAAGATTTTAAAGTTTTCATCGTTACTCGTCGCCACTCGCCAGCATTTAAATAAACCACAGGATATGCCAGTTCATACATTTTTTACACGCACGACTGAGGTCCATTATGGCTTGTCATTAGTTAGTACCTAAGTTAACTAAGCATAGTTGAAAGAAAAATAGAACCCAGCTAAGAACCTGCTCTGTTAAATTCCAAAGCTACAGCAAAAACCGCATCGAAATTGGTTCAGCCGTTTCGGAGCTAGATGGGAACGACACATGCACACACACATCCTCTTAGGTCAAACGAATATACCTTCTCCGTTCCTTCGTGGGTAAGACTCTGGTCCCCAAATTAGTCTCAGCAAAATTAGTCTTATACCTACTCATTTATTTATTGTTAATTTATTGTATAGTCTTCGTTCCTTCATAATCAGTAGCAATTTTGAAATAACTAAAAACATTGGTTGGAGTGATGTCATATCAAAAAATGTTTATCTTATTGTCAATTTTCGCGGGCATTGCCACCATTGTATAATTGTTAAAGATTTTCACACAGTTTTTAAACGAAACTAAATTTTAATTTGTGCTGCAGATTTGTTTAATAGTCACAACCGCTTGTGAATTTGTTACGGTTTTGGGAACACTCGTAAAGTTGTTCCTAATGTGAAAACACTACGTTTGAAAAGGTATTGTTAAAAAGAATAGTAGGTACATTAAATACATAAATGGATATTGGCGGTATAAGCACTTAGTAGTATATAAAACGTGCTTCCATTTCCAAAATCTAAGGAATCGCTTCCGAGCCAAGTCCCCCAGTAAAAGCACTTCTTTTTAACACCTGACCGAAAAACGGGTGTCTTTTTTTGATGTTAGTAAGGGTCTCTAGAACGATTTATAACGATGGGTATCGTGCCAGTCATAAAAGTTTAAGTACGTAACGATGACTAAGTATTAAATAGATCCTAGGCTACGGTTTGTATCACAAACGCCTTTCCTAACTTTCATACAAAACTTTGATACTTACCTTGTAACGATGTCGACTTCATCGTCCATATCAACCTCCTTGCCATCAAATTCAACCTCATCGTTAGCGTTTATCTCATCTCATTTCGTATTGGCATCTTCATTTCTTCATTTAAATTCAAAATCATGTTCCAATTCCATTTTTAAATTTCATTATTCCATTAATTTCATTGTTTTATTTGTACATTGACTTTTGATCTGTATTTCGTCTCGAACGGACGTCTCCCGTCCTACTACCTATTTTCTGTGTTACCTTACTAAGTGTTCTTTTCTTTAAAATATATTATTTAAAAACTAATTCTTCCATTTCTTCATCTGCGCACTGTCCTAGAACCCTGCTAGCCGGCAATAGAGGACAGACTGTAGCAACCTTACATTAAAATTACCCAAACATCATATATCTGAAACCTTGAGGATCTGATGATGACCAGAAATATAAGAAGTGGATAATGACGGCGAAGTATTTTTAATTTTGTAAATTAGAGATGCATTGGACTTGCATAAATCAACGTTGATAAATCAATTAAAAACACAAGGAATACTCGTACATAATAATAGAGGTAGAATAGACAAAGCAGTTTAAAATACATAAATACCTAACTAATGTCATAGGACTCACAGGACACATCACACTGTAGCTGACGGGGCATTAATGTTACTATAGTCATGGGAACATTTTGCTTTAGAACTTAGGTAATACGAGAATCACTACGTAATGAATACTAACGACTATAGAACCCGATGGGAATTGTAGGAACAATGACAAATAATAATGACAAAATATTTCGACAAATGGCATAACTGAAATGTTGTAAAAATGAAAGCGTTTAATCACACAAATCGGTAATTTGATCGCAGGTATAATAGAAAAAATTCAGCAACATCACGAAGTAAATTAAATGGATTTGATAGGATTTCTCTAAAACTAAAAGCTTGTAAAATAGATTGAACGTGACAATTCAGTTACAAAGCAGAATCTAAGATTTAGACGATTCTGACGAAAAAACTTCACGAAAAACATCAAAAGAAGTTCATGAAACCACTCAATGAGTTGTGAACTCGTAACGGCCAATAAAAAGGACATTCTTAATTCGAAAATCACGGACTCGGCCGAATGCACGCCGATATCGGCACGAGCAGCTCCGTCGTGCGGGGGAGCAACGTCCGTGCACCTGTGCCTGATGCCATCACGATCTGACATTCCAGCAGGCCCAGTCCACTGACTGCGAATCGTTCTTTTAGATCCACGAAATTGATTGGTTCCAGCTTTTGTGGAATAAGTTGAAAATAGAAGCTACAATTTTTGAACATTTTGGAACTGCGGTTAAACGCGCGAGATCAAAGGGCAGCGTATCCATAAAATGGTGCGATGTTTGCAGTAGCTCAAAATAGCTAGTCTTTTCGATACGTTGCTTTAACAATTTCAACACGTGAAAACCAGAAGTCCCAATATTACCCGAAAATTGCACATTTATGTTTTACGATAATTATAATTCAGCTGACTACGGTAATAAGTTTCTGTATTATGTAGTGGGCGATTTGATGTGACCTAACTGATTTGTCCCCATCTACCAATAATCTAAATTAAAAATTAACGAAATCCCCGACTCACCATCGTTAAGATCCCATCTGACAAAAATGCTCCATGATCTTGGAAACCCCTGATCAATTTTTTATCACACATGGCTAACACTCGACATAATTCTCTATGCGTCAAAGTTCTAATATCCCTTCCTTTTGGTCGGGGGATAAAAATAACCCAAAAATAGGGATTTAAAAAGGAGATATAGCAACAAGGTGCGTGCATAGCTAACATAAAGTAGTGCGAACCAATACAGCGCATCTCAAATTCGAGCAATCAACGCGTCGACACCGACACAAATTCATTACTCCGTATCCATACAAAAACATTCGCACTGGCTCAAGAAGACTGTTACGAAAGAAGCCGCGGACCGTGAACATTCCACCGGCCACTGCGCATGAGCCAACTGGAACAGACAAAAACGATCCAATACTTTTATCTGGGTAAGCTTTCTCCATAACAGGAACTTTAAATATGAATGGGCACGTCGAATGGTGTGTTAAAAAAGTTACAGCAGGAATTTTATCCAATTGTGTTGCTGAAAACAAGTAGGTAACGAACAGAAGAAAGAAATAAATGGTCCAATGCTGGAGAAATTGATGAAGGCAGTATAATCTACTTCAGCAGACCAGGAAAGTCAAAACGTTTAAGATTATAAAAATTAGAAATAGTTACTCTACAGTAACTCAGTGAGTCTATACAATGACTCTAAAAACAATATATTTTATGATGTCAATGAAACGCCAAAGAACCCAAAAAAATAATTAATACCACGAATAAAAACGATCGACTTTTGTCATCGATCGTGCAATAGCCGTGCTTTTGTTTTTTTATAGACTCGGAAGCCAATGACACTGTAAAAATAAAACTTATCGAACAATCTATCGCGAGGGTTCGTTTCGCAGCAGCTGCGGCGCATGCGCACGCGGCTTCCACCTTCTAATCCCTCATTCTCCACGCTGGCACCGTTAACGACCGACTTGTGATGAGCAACTGCTCGGTATTGATCTCGTTTTTTGGTCTTGGCTTCGATATTATTTTACTGCTCACAGAACAAGCCCCTTGCTGTAAGAGTCTTACAGCTATCATGCACATTACATTTAGAAAAAAATGAAAAAGTGACATATTTCTCAAAATGGCGGCGGAGTACAAGTGGTGGCACCACTTGTGCAACACTTCTAAAAAGTAAGTTTTGGGTGTGTACAACTATCCTATCAAATTGCAATCCAGTACGCCAATCTGCAAGGTCAGGATGAAATAAGGCCAAAAACCGCTGGACTATAAGGACCATATCCGCCATAGACCGTTTTATTGTATCTCTAACCATTTTCTTACAATTTCGAAATAATGAAAAATATGACATTTTTTTAAGATGGCGGCAGAGTGTAATTCGTGCCATCATGGGAACACTCCTTAAAAGTAAACTGTGGGTGTCGTACCAAATTTCAACCTAGTACGCCAAAGTGCAAGGTCAACACGGTTAACCGCTCAGCTATATTATAGGTTATTTCCATGATTCAAACCTAGAAAACATTAAATTCAGCAGATTTGGTTTCACACATGTTTTTGATAGTAGACCTCTAGGACCCCCTCTATACTCGTCTTTAACGACCAATTGAGGTTGTGTGGTAAAACGACCACTAAAATTCCGTGATTACCACTATTCGGAGCACGCCACCACGCCACTCTTGCAAGACGGCCTTGTTTCCGATTCGGGTTGCTTCGTCGTAAATCGGTTATCGCATCAAACAGCAGGATCAGGTTTTACGGGCAGGTGAGACCGGACGCTCAACAGATTCCAGAATACGGTTGTTTCTTTCATTGATATTTCCCGAATTACTTCTTTATCGTGACTTTTGTCTATTAAATCCGTTCTTATTTTGTAATCGCTTTACATTTTCAATTTTGTAGAATTAACAGCAGCAAATTCTGATTTCTTATTTTCATTTTCTATATCTGGAAACAGAAGTCATGCCATAAGATCAAAACATGCTTAAAGATCATTTCTAACATTTCTTTTTGTTTCAATACCCAAAGGGTTTTCTGATTGAAGACTCCAATTGTTCTGAATAGCTGTTCTCATTTGACTCATCTGAAATTCCTCCTCAGTTTGCTTTGGACCCTTCCCTTGAGGGTTACGGTAAACATTGAATAATAATGTATTCTAGGAGGTATTTGTACTTGAATTGGTTATATAGATATCTATTTCATCAGATTAGGTAGCTTCTTTCAATAGAGTTGCAGTTTCACCTAGGTACAAATGTGAAAAGATAGGAAAAGCGGACACTGGAAACATAACATAAAAACTATATAATATAAACAGTCCAGAATAATTTGAAACAATGAGTCGTTCGTTTTGGGATATTTTTTTTAAATATCTAATTTTTGTATGTAAAATTGAAACTGAAACGGGGGGAAGTGTGGTGTGAAACATTTTTCAACCTACACTCACCACGTATTATACGCTTATATCATACTCGTAAGTCATAACTTTTGATATTTTTATTGGCAGCTAGCTGTTATATTTTTATTGAATCGATGAATGGTTTTTGTTTGACTCATGAACTCATCCAAGATACATCAGATGTATTAGATTCTAATATCGATGAGCCATACTTCACTTCCTTTCTTTTTTGTTCGCGCATAATGCAAATGTCTTTGTCGATCGCTCATCCCACATTGACTAGAGCAGTTTATTTCAACGTCACGTCAGTACAATAAATGTTATTCAATTAATTTAATATTTAAGTTGAAATAATTTTGAATCTTTTGTTCAGGAAATGAATTATTCAGAAAATAAAATATGTGGTAAAAAACTAGTTCTAAAAACTAAACCTTGATATTTAGAACAAATGTGATACATTTGTTTTACACATACTCGT
This sequence comes from Hofmannophila pseudospretella, assembly GCA_947369225.1. Classification (NCBI taxonomy): domain Eukaryota; kingdom Metazoa; phylum Arthropoda; class Insecta; order Lepidoptera; family Oecophoridae; genus Hofmannophila; species Hofmannophila pseudospretella. Next base: position 4,965,919 of record OX376326.1, read on the forward strand.
ACGAATACATACTAGGTTATATATAACTATTGAAGCTTACTTTTATAAATCATGTTTTACGAAAGAATAGGTGAGTAGTTGTTTGTCTTCCAGTGTGAAAACGAAGTGTCACTCTTGTTTCAAGAAATTGGATCCATATTTGGCTCAATAACAACAAATTCTCTTATCATAAAAGCTTCTTCTGGTAATGTTGAAGTTGACAGGGAGGAATTGGATCAGTGCCAATATAATCTACGTTAGAAAAAGCACTCGTCAAGAGGCCTTAAAATATACCCACAAAAATAGAGATTTGGGAAGAGTTACCTTACCGCTATCCGTAACTAAGACGCACATTTTTTTCATCTCATCCAAAAACGACTCATCAAATCAGAATGTGATCGACTCTAAATCTTATAACTCGCGTGAATAATTAGAAACCTTAAGAGGCATTGTAAACGTGAGAATTCTTCAATAAAGCAGAAGATCCAATTAAAGTGTGCGAGGCGTGGAAATTGATATAAGATTTCGCTGTGAAAAAACTCCAGGCCCCGATAGAAATCACAATCGATGTTGGATTGTCAATGTACTTTCATTGTTCTTTTAATCCCCCGATGGAGATTGCAACTTCATTTAGCTAGACATTTTGGATCGAGAACGTTTTGCTCTGAATTTTCACATTGTCGTGGAAGCTAATACGATTTTAATCGTATCTTAAAATCCCATTATTAAAACAGAAACAGTAAACTAACTTATTAGATGAAGTGGTCCATAGAATGTGAGCTGACTAAAAATAAATAAACAAAGAGTAATTAGAATTAACAAGAAGCAATAGGTATTTACATTTCGCTACACCTATTAAAACTTGGAATCTCATATAATAACAAACTCAGACTGTGATTTGGAGAATCCCAAAGTAAATTAAAACCAACTTAACACAATTATAGTGGATATACAATACACCCAAATTACCTGCAGTGTTAAATTAAAACATAAAACTGACACTTTAAAGTTGCTTTTAACTTGATCAGAAACTTTAACCGTTGGAACATATTGTAAGGGAAATGATCCATTCATTGTTACTCTTGTAACATTTTGTATCTCCTGATAATGAATTTGTTACCTTACTTCAAGGGAATAGGAAAGAAATCAAAGTTGCAGTCACTGCTGGCGGATAAGACGTATATTTCGAGAACGGTAGACACGGGAACGGACGTTAAAAAAAGGGGCACGACGGGAACACACCTGTCAGTAGAGTTGCCGGTTTTTGAAGAGAACGGGTGAATGGCGACCGGCACAATGCCTTTTTTGAAATTCGAATTTCGAGTAGTTTTAAAACGAACGATTCTTGTTGCTTCCATTCAGTCGTATGCTGTGCTAAATGCCAATTCATCGCACTGGATAGCACAGTCGTCCTTACATTTACCTACCTATATCTCTTGGATTTGAAACAGCAAGCAAAAAATCAACATTTACAACTTTCAGCTGCTAAATGGCTATAATAGAGTTTCGCTTCATCACTGATATCAAAAGTTGTTCCGATCGAGCAAATGTATTAACATCCTACGATCACGATATCGCATTCATAATTTCATATTTACCATCTGTGGACATATTATATGGCTCAATAAAAAACATAATCTCAACAAATAAGCTTTTAAGTTATTAAGTGAGCTTAAACTTCTCAGCACGTAATAGCCGTGTCATTCACTTAGACGACGACGTTGTTACATCATAACCAGTTCAGTGACAGATCAGTCAACAAACTCCTGCGCACCATTCATTCGCCCACGATCGATCGCTTTCCGAAACTTGGAATGTTATTAGACTATTCCGTCTTCGAATTAGGAACCTTGTGTCTCTGATGTTACCAAGCCAACAAGTGTATTAACTCGTTCTTCAATGTAATTTATGTTCCGAAGAACAATGCAAGATCCTCTGGATGCTCAACATTATTGCCTAATTCGTTGTTATATTAAAAATCCTTTTTATCAAACTTCAAAGTCAATGCAGAACATCATATAAACCTTAGCTTCCATCTTTCAAACTAAGGTGAATCACTTTTGTGCAAATGTCAAATTAGCTTCTACTTCAATTTGCGCGTAAAAATTCTCTAAAGTTAAATCTACAATCTCTTTACGCTCTTTATGCATGTCGTCTTTGTAATATCTTCTTTCTTTCTGTTTCTTTTACTGACTCAACCTCAAATATCGGCCGCTAGGTACTTTATTCCTCACGGGTGCTCCACAATTCTTATTTCCATAAAGCTTACCACACCCGGAGAACAGAAGGGAATCCATAATCAGGTTTTCGTGTTTGTGATGTAAGTGTATGTTTTGAATTACAATTCACCTGCGGACTTATTCGAATACAGTAAAGATTAATTGAAATGTGTACCATGTAGACTCAACGAAGCCAGTTGGATTTTCCATCTGTGTTTTGATTGGTGATCAAGATTCACTTGATGCTAACTAAAAGTCGTATATATAACAAATAGAGTTCTTATTATCTAATGATATTGTAATAAATAGAAATAAATATTTATAACAAAACAATTTTAAAGCGACAATGGCTTAAAGGCTTGGTTACGAGACTACAGCGCAAGCTTCGCCGGATCGAATCTACCTTTGGACCATTGTGTTATATGGACTACTTCTAACACAGGCATTTTAACCTAGTTGGAGTTTTTTTTAAAATATATATAAAATTCCAAAGATTTCATTACAGATTGTCATACCAAGATATACGTGAATAAATATACAACTATCTACCTAAGTACTTGCATTATATTTGATATGACGAAAACTAAATACGACTTCTCATTAAATCCATTACTTATTCAGTACAAAGAAAGATTATACATTTCATTAGATCGTACAAACGCGGAGCAAAAAAAACAGACTTCGCTTCGAACCATTTGAACAAGTCGTTTTATCTTGTCAGTTGGAAGCCGCCGTCCAAGTCCATCATTAAATGAAATCTCAGCAATCATTCATCATCAACGGTGATTTGACCAGCGGTTAGCCTGCCAGAAGGCAAAGCTCCCGAGGTAGTTATTCAGAAAAAAAAAGTACTTGCATACACATGTGTATTATTTAAAATTGGAATAGTATGCTTCTAATAATCAGTTGGGTTGGGTTCTAAAATTGAATCATCTGTCAATAATCTATAATTACAATTTAATGATTGAATTTTCTATTTCCTCTAAATAAATAGAGGTAACAAAATGTTATAGGTATGCGTGTGTACGTGAACTTACTTCAGTTGTTTGATTGAATATCAATTTGTCTAAAGAAATGGTGATCTTAAAACTAATATTAAGCTGTCTATCATTAAAGAAATTGCGAAGGCATTATCTTTGGTTTTGCTTCAAAGTAATTTTCGGCACGCGAATACACCCTCTTGGGTATAATGAAAAGAATAAAAAACTGGTAAACGGTAGCCATTCTACATAAAACATGCTCAGACTTTTTGCTTCCTCTGACATATGTAGAGGATATCCGCTCAGCCACAAGAGGTCATTATGAACGAAGTAATCTATACTGTTATGTCTTTATGCGTGGATCATCCTTCCAGCTGTTTCCTTGCTTATTAGAGGAACAAGTTGCCATTGAGTATATAATACATCATCATTATCAAACAAATCGTCGATTCAAACACGAACATGTGATATGTGTTTAATCTTTTGTCAATAACAATTACAACACCTGATAAAGGGATAATTATTACAATTTCAGTGGTAAATAAGTAAACAAAATACCGCAAAAGTTACACCCAACATCGATTCATTAGTTCCACTTAAAACCAACTGTTTATGAATCAGAATCCAGTCATACGAAGATAAAAAGCAACCTGTTAATAACCAACTTCCTCCGAAAAAAGATTAAAACTCGCACGAAAGAATAAATTGTTCGACTAATTTCGAACAAGAACATATAAACGAAACAAGTTTTCGAGTTTGTAACATGAGTAGGTACCTACCTACCTACCTACATATACGAGAATGAAACACCGAAGTTTTCTGCCGAATAAATAACTCGCGAAGTTAGTAGGCATTAGGCAAGAAATATTAACTGGAGACGTCGACTAAAGAACTCAAAAGACTGCTAAAGTAAATATTCACACGCTTGGAACGTAACTTCCTCTTAGCATTAATATTATTCTGGAGTCTTATGACAACGCTTAATTAAACTAATTACTTCAATCCATACACTTTTGTGAGCAGCATCCGACTAACAAATGGGATAAGATCAGTCAAGTTCATGACATGAACTAACCGGTCACGACATGTCTAAAAAGATGTTATGAAATAAACGGATGATTCATAGCGTCTGGCTCTAATGTCGGCTCATTGCTTGCTAATTTATGAAAGTGTTTACAAAGTAGGTATAGCTCAGCATTCGTAGCATTCTGTGCTTTGAAAAAAACATTTACTTTAGCATTCGTATTTAAAATGAAATGCCTGACCCAGACATTAAGGTGACTCCTAAAAGCATACCTGCCATAGTTTTACGTCAGGTTTAATGAGAAATACAGCAATTAAAATAGCTCTACAAAAAGGGTTCTCAGACTCACAATGCTTTTGAAAAACAACTGAGATTTTTTACCGTAACAACAGTAGTAACTATATTTATCTATTGCCGTCTTGACTGCAAACAACTTCAAGAACCCTAAGCTCCAATAGGGGTCACAGAACGTGAAGGGAGAAAGAGAAAACTATACGCAGAATAAGGATAAACGGTATCTGTTTAGTCTAGCTGTCTATAATAGAAGCATCAGTAAATAATGATCTGGCTCTACAAAAGAAAAGACAGAATCTATAAAATTGCCAATGTACCCGTCGCTACGGATAAAAATAAATAGCATCCGTGAGAACGATAAATTCTCTATTTCACAAACCGTTCTTTATCTTCCCAAAGAGTGCCGATTTCATGTCGCAACATAATTTCTACCAAAAACATTGTCCAGAATATTCTACTCTGACGGCGAGGTTACTATAAAAGTGCCCCTTATTGTACAATCGAAGGGATTGGACCCTTCAATTTCTAACATTAGCGTCTGGTTTTTACAAGCTTTCAATTTAGCAGGGGGACCTTAATGAAGGTCAAACGGGCCTGTTTGCAATTTCACCATGATCCTGGCGACTGTTAACGTATTTTGGGAGTCTGATAGATAAGAGTAATTTTCAAGTAATTTCCAATCAGATTAATTCATCAAATATGTTAACAACAAGAACCTCACTGAAGAAAGAAAACTTAAAGAAGTCTTCCCTCATTAATGAAAATCCTTAATTCTTATTTTTAACCCCCGACCGATCAAGTGAGGGCGTGTTATAAGTTTGACACGTTTGTCTGTCGGTCTGATGTCTGCTTGTCTGTGTCATCATAACTTAACAACCGGTGGTCCGATTTGGACCCGTTTTTTTTTTAGATTCAATAGAGAATTTTGTCGAGAGTGTTCTTAGCTAGGTCTGATAAAAATCGGATCTGTGGTTTCCAAGATCTAGGAGTAACTTTGATGTCATATGAATCTGTGGAACGGTAATAGATAGATGGTTCGAATTTGAGCTCAAATATTCCGGGTCATGGTGCGTTTCAGACATCTGAAACTTTGAGGATCTGATGATGACCAGGAAAAAGTAAGCGAACTTCAATTTCACAATATAAAACTGGAAGAATTTGAAAATTATATAAGATGCCCGCCGAAACCATAAAGTTAGATGAGGTCTTCTCGAACTAAAGTTGTAGGGAATCCTGAGACAATAAATTAAAAGATGGCGGTCAAAAACTAAATGTAAATTATGTGGAGCTTGGAATTTTAAGATAGCCATGGCGAGGCCGAAGGCCGTGATCCGCGTAGGACGTAGCCCGGAGCGTCCCCCCGCCTTCAGGCGCCGCTGGTCTAACTTGTTGAATGTTCTTAACCAAGTCAGATGAAAATTGGATCAGTGGTTCTAAAACCTTGGAGTATCTTGGGATGTTGGAGTATGATTTATGACCATAGTGGCCATCCCACATCTAAAACCTTGAGGATCTGGTGATGATCAGGAAAAAGTAAGGGGTCTCCACAAAGGTACGTCGAGGGTTTCTTAAATTTTTAACTTAGAGTTAAAGTCTTGAAAATAGTTTCGTATTTTATTTCGCTTTTACTTAGCTATTCTACACGATTGTGTCTTGTTCCAACCAGTGTTTCACATCCTGTTACAGATGTCCTAACTGGCCATTCATTTCTATAACTTCTACTCTACTCTCTCCGTTTCGGTCTCCAGTCCTCCACTCAATCCTTGTTACCATTAGCACCTTCAAGCTCCCACGGACTGTATCGGCCGCTCTGGGAAAAGGTTCTGTTTGTACTCGTACTATGGCATGGCATCCGTGTTTGACATGGATGCTCTGTCTGATGTGTTAACTGTAATTTAAGTAGTTCGTGATGTAAGAGTTTATGGAGAAAATTTCCCAACATTAGTCATTCATAACATAACAATATTAAGCAAACTAAACACATTTAACAGTAGCAATTAAATATTCATTACGCCACCATAGGTTACGTTCATACAAAATACACAAATAACATAGTAATATAACACACTCAATTACATTGCGCACCTAGTTAACCTACTTGAAGCTTATAAGAAGAGGCAAGTTAGTACATAAACTAGGTAAAGGTACTTAGTAAGTAAGTACCTATGTAGTTAGAAATTAGTATCACTTTGCTAAACTTTGTTGAGCTTAATGGTTTTTCAATAGTGCTAATTATTTGAGTAGGTACCTACAAGCTATTACTAACTAAAGTACAGACCAAGACCATCTACTGAAGTGATTAATACTTACTAATTTTACTTTTTTTACTTAATTACTAATTTTCAGCTTGGAAAGGAGTAAACGCTCAAGGTCTTATACATGGTACAAATTCCTAAGACCGCCAAAGGCATCCATTAATCCTATACAAAGTACCCATGGGCTTCAATTGATAGATTGTTTTTTTTTGGGTTTGGGATGAATGTCTATAACAATTTAGTCCAACAGATAGGCCTATTGGCTTCAGAAAGATAATTAAAGCACCTATGAAAGCATATAGGTCTCATAATATTTACGCCTTTAGCACATTGCAGCGACTTTGAAACGGATATATATATATATATATATATATATATATATATATATATATATATATATATATATATATATATATATATATATATATATATATATATATATATATATATATATATATATATATATATATATATATATATATATATTATATATATTATATTGATAAAAATTAATAAATTATTATTTCTATGAATTCCATCCGATTCCGTTTCATAATCGATGCAGTGTGCTAACGTCTAAACTATAGAAAACGGAAACGGATCCACAACTTGCGCCAGCGCAGCTGACCGCTACATTAGGGCGGTTAAAAATAAACAATAACCACCCATTCCGAAAGAAGGGTCGCTATTTTTGGAAAATATTTCATTAGTAGGGTTACCATAATTTACGAAGGTAGACAAAAATGTATAATGCCTAAACCGAGTTTGATAAAAATAGAGGGACAAAGGTAACAGCGAAAACACCCCAAAATCTGACTGCAAGACTCGTAATGGATGGAAATCAGACAGAGTTTTGAGAAAGCGAGAGAGAGAAATATATATAAAGAGAATATTGAGACAGAGAAATCTATCTCAACGATTATCAATAATTTAATGGCTGACTTCAATTAACTTGCCTATGTGGAGGTATTATAAAGACAAAAGATAAACGTCATTTCAATGTATTCGATTAGATTCGTAAAACAGACTACCGGCAACTTGTCCGCCCTAATGAGTCGCAAACAGTTAACATGAATCTGAATGAATGATCCATTCATAATTGACCGCCTAATATTTGTCCCTGTGGTTTGCATACGTCATCGCACCCGAATTCTTAGAAACAAACAAGCAATTTACGATAAAAATCACGTACGAGATATAAAATCGTGTTCTTCATTGCCCGGCACAAAGAACAGCGTCTAGAACTCGATTACCATACTGTGTATTTATACCAAAGGTAATAAAGTGACATACCTAAACAATCTACTCGCTTTATGAGTCATACTTAGATATAACGTGCCCACACTAAAATACCTAGTATACTGGTGGTTACTCAAATTCGTAACGATTCAGTTCCCGTACAAGTGATTTTACACATTCATGTCGTACCTATTAGTGCAAAATATTACTGAAATATTTTTACCACGGGTTAATAATACTGTTGCCAATATAAATAATATATACACTTTAGAATAGTCAATATGATTAATTTTCATTCCAACTAATTGTATGGAAACCGCAATGTGCATAAAATAAATCTTTTATTAAAGTAAATAAAAAAATGTCAAATATTAAGGATCAAGCTAAGTCCAGAATGTCAAATTATGATAAGTCAATTTATGTTAATTTATCATTCAATTCTATTTACACATACATAATTAGTCATTCCAATTCTTTATAAATTTCATGTCAAAATAATAATAATCTTCCATTAATAAAATAATTATAGTCAGTCAAATAGCCCGCCCCTTGTCGTCCCCGGTGCAAAGGTGAAAGTAAATTGTATTTTTTTTTAAATTGGCGACAGCCAGCCTACTGCCTAGTACAACAGCATGGCTGACCTAATAGTAACAATGTGTAAAATAATTTGTATGGAAATCGACTCATAACGTTGCATATTTCTCCCGTAGCAATGCTTGCATTGCTGTGTTCCGGTAGAATGTCAAGAGAGCCAGCGTAATTATACGTCATACGTCCTACGATAATACGGCCGGCAGCTGTCAAATTGATACGGAAACCGAATAAACGATCAGAATGTTGCGTAATTTATTGTTATGTCATCAACATCATTATCATCAGCCCATGTCGTCCCACTGCAGGGTATAAGCCTCCTCTCTTTTGTACCATCCTATACGATTCTGTGCTAGTCGCATCCAGGTCTTCGATGCGATTTTGGTGATGTCATCATATAGCTGCTGGACGACCTACTCCTCTTTTCCCCGACCTTGACCACCACTGAGTGTGGGCTCCGGTCCACCGGCCGTCACCACGTCTAACCAAGTGTCCCGCCCATCGCCACTTTAGCGTCGCAACCCGCTCTCCCACGTCTAGGACTTTTGTTATATAGCTACGTTGAATAGTTTGTAATTACTTTATTGCAATTTGATTATAATAAGTTAGCATAATTTGCATTCCCGCGTAGTACACATTTACAACGACGTTCGAATGATACGGCTAGCACATTCGTTTCGAATGTGCCAGCCGTATCATCGTAGGACGTATAACCTACAACTAACCAACATCCCAGCACACGAGGCACTCAAATTAAGCCCTCAAAGTTATCAGCGCATATAAAACCCTCTAATTAGTAATTAATTACATTACATTCAGAGCCGCATGCAACGAATACTAAATACGACACAAAATAACTATTTTAAGTACATATTGTTGAGTCTCTGGGGTCGAGGCCGCACCATGCTTTGCGGAGTCAACGCCATACGCCACTTGTACTGTAGCCATGTTTTTGGTTTTTCACGCTAAAAGGTGCGTTACATTTTATTTACACTCTCATTCAAGGTGGGATTTCCCGTGAATTCGTGAGTCACCCATTAAACCAGTCAGACACAGCACTTGTTTAAAATCTACGGGGTGTATTAAACACATATTTTAAGTATTTGCCAACAACACAACATTTAGAATTTGTCATAATAAATAGAGTAGCAGCTTCATCAGGAACGGCCGTCGGGCATTGGGTGAGAGTCGGGTAGTAACTTTTAAGTAAGTAGCTGGTAGTCAGATCCTATACGGCGGGAGGCTTTATGAAGTTCAATGTTCTAGCTGATAGATGCTTAAAATATTGGAATAATAAAACGATTCGAATATTCCGATATTCGAATATTCGAATCCTGTAATGGTTCTCCGAATTCGAATTTAGGCTCTATATAAGTAACTGACGAACAGGCGATATGACCAGTCTTAGTTATTGGTCTTATAGTGATAAGATGCCTAGAGCGTCGGTTGCTAGGGCACCGGACGGTCCGTCCGACGTGCGGGAGGTCCGGGTTCTAAACCATGCACTGCCATATACCAATGAGTTTTTCGTATTTCTCGAAAACTTACGTACATTTGCCGACTGCTCTAACGGTGAAGGAAAACACCGTGAGGAAACCTGCACACTGAGATGACCAGTGTGTAAAATGGGGAAGGCACAAAAGATCCTCAAGGGTCGAAGTGCCGCTGGGTTATTGCCGGCCCCATCATAAGATAAGATATGATATAAGATGCCTTGTGTCTATATACGCTGTAATTTGTGCAACTTTGATAATAAAGAGTTTCTGATTATGTTTCAGGAATAGGTAACCTTGCACCGGAGGCAAATAACGACTAACTATTTTAGGAGATCCAAAATAATGGGACTGTCCTGTGAATGAAATCCAAGTCGATGGTCACCTCAACATTGAGGAAGTCGCTGTTTAGCTTATCTGGGTGGTGCGACGAGTAAAGGCCTGTTTACCTGCTTTTTAACAGTTTTGTTCTGGAAAGCCTTTAGTTACGTACGATTGGCTTATGTTTTAATTTATTTTATAATTTAATTACATATTTATTTTTCTTATTTTTCCTAAAGAAGAATTAGGTAGGTCCCTACATTAGGTGATTTTTTTTTCATTGTTCTATTAATTGTCCATTTTTTGTGCCGCCATAACGACACACCAACGTTAATAATAATTATTTTTATTTTTATTTTCAGGCAAAAAAATATATAGCAACTATACAAAAGGACCATAAATATACATATATAGATATAGACTAACATAGATAACATTATATAAGTAAAAAGAATTCATTAAATCATTTAAATAATTAATCATTTATGGAATCCTTCGTGAAAAATTCTAAGTTTTTTGCTTCCCCCAAAATGACTCTCGGCCAGTAAGTTATAGCAAATGGATTACAAGCTACAACCGATAGAAAGCAAGCAGATTGCTATGTTTGCTAAGCTAATAGAGATACGCACCAGCTTACATTTTGTCTTAGGATACTAGAAATTAAATAATGCAGTTAAAATAATTTGTCACAACAGAGTAGAAATTACACAACTTTCAATAATAACCCGAAACCTTGGGATTTTCAAGGCCAGAGTGAATAGGCATTTACTCCGCATGCTCCATCGTCGACCTCGTCGTCGCTTACCATCAGGCGGGATCGAGGTCAAATGCGGGTTTAGTATTCAATAAAAAATAAAATTAAAAAAACCTACACTGATTCCAAATTACGATGTTAGTAAAGTTCCTACATTATTTAATTATTTTTCTTTTAAGGAAGAGTTAAGTGTACCTTTAATTCAGGTAGGTAAGTAGGTCTACCTACTTATAATAAAATAAATCAAGTGAATCTATCCTCTACCTACTAAGCTATTCTATTTTAGGCAACGGTGAACCGTTGAAATCATCGGTTCATTGAAATGAACCGATGATTTCAGAGAGTAGAGGAAGGTAAATTCTTATAGGTAAAGTAGGTACTAAGAAATGTTTATTTTATTATTCAACTGTGTCATGTCATCAAGAAAATAATTACTTGGTTAAGAAAATGACATAAATAGGTATGTATCGAATCTGTAACGATATTGTTTCATAATTAATGAAACTAATTAGAAATTATGCCAGTAGCTGCTGGCTGTTACCTAAGTAAGTGGTAACTAGGTACATATTTCAATTGTTTTCAATAGATTGGAAGATTGGTTGGAATATTCTGGGTACGATTTTGCACAGCTTGAAATTCCTGTCGGGTGGATACCTAAGAAAGATCAAAATCAGTGCCGCCGCAGCCGTCGACCGGCTGCCGGCATGCAAAAAATACACAACAATACTTACTCGCAAAATCGTTGCACAATTTATCAGTCCAATAAACAAAACAACCTCAATTATAAAAATGAAAAACTAATAAATTAAAAGATAACACACAGCGTTGCACAAAATTATTTTCACTTGTTTATTTACGTTCGTTCGGATTTTGACAGTTCGATGTGGAAAACGCATGCGCAAAGCGACGCACCTCCTCCGTCCACGTCTGGTATAAAACTGAATGGAAGAAAAAGAACGAACGAACTGATCGGAGCGCGAGCTTGCCGTTACCGGCCGGATCGAATTGGGATTGGGAAGGGAAGGAAAGGAAGTCTATTGAACGAAATACGAAATAGGGTAGCTTACACAGATAGATAAATATGAATGAACCTTATAAAGAATATCCTGATTGCCTCCTACCGAGGTCGTTCTGATCAAAAATCATGTATCATGTTGTATTAAGATAGGTACCTACTTACTACAAAATTATTAAGGCAAAAAAAAATAGGTATCCGAAATGTAGCTACGGTGATGGGGACATAGGTATTTCACCTAATGCCAATAGGTTTTCCAGGTTTTTACATAGAAGTAGTAAATACTATGTAGATACCTACGTATATAGAACTGATTCCATGGGTTTTTATTTTTTGTGTTTATTACTGAAACGCGGAGTGCTTTATATAATCTTCTTCCAATTTATAAAGACTATACATAATTACGAAAATCTTGTACCTACTTACTTCACATTGTACTTGCACAGAAGTTACACAACCAACTTGGTTAGCAACTTCGAAAATTTGTTTCTATCCTATTTTCAACCTTATTCTTTTACGGAAACGAACTATTTGATCAAGTTTTCTATTATTCAGTCGAGTAATTGACAGGGTTTGGTGTAGGGTGGCTCTTTCTTCTATTTTTATTTTTAAAAACAGGATATCCTGGCTCTGGCGTCCCAGGTCGTTCCTGTATTGTATACGCTTCATTATGGAATGTCGGTACTATAAAAAACTTAGCACGTGTTGCCAGACCAGTGGGACTGAAAAAATAGCTAAATAACACTTGGCGTATCGAATACTTAGTTACTATACACAGGGTGTTAAATATCATGGGGTGAAAAAAATTATGCGTTCAGCCTAGAATACCCCTATATACCTACTTTGCTATAGGTGCCTAAGATCGTATCTACTTGCTCTTTCTTTTATTAACCCCCGACCGATAGAGGGAGGGCGTGTTATAAGTTTGACACGATTGTCTGTATGTCTGTTTGTCTGTGGCATCATAACTTAACAACGGATGGTTCGATAAGGACCGTTTAAAAAAAAAATTATAATAGATAACTTTGTCCAGAGTGTTCTTAGCTAGCTCTGATAAAAATTGGACCAGTGGTTTCCAAGATCTTGGAGTATCTTTGATGTCCGAGGATTTCTGGAACGGTAATAGCTAGATGGTTCGAATTTGAGCTCAAATGTTTATGACAATGGTGACCTTCCCGCATCTTGAACCTTGAGGCTCTGATGATGACCAGAAAAAGTAAGGGGATCTCCACAATGGTACGCCGGGGGTTTCTTAAATTTTTAATTTAGAGTTATAACGGAATATTAAGTAGGTAGGTACCTACATGGTTAGTTTACAGCGTATCTGACTCCCGGGCAATATCATAACTAATCTACCTAATTGGTTTATTTTTTTGTAAAATGCAATTTGTCAATATTCTAGCATCCAGCTCTACAAAAAAAAAATAACGAGTCAACGCTACAAATGCCCGGCCCGGACCCCAGACCGTTCGTTGTAAACCCCTTAGACGTCGAGAGTGCAAACAAAGGATTTCTACACCCACTCGAAAAGGATTTGAAAAGAGGTAGCCTAGGGACATTCCACTCTAAACCCAATTATTAGTTCCATTATGGGAGGATGTATTTGTTTTTTATATGCTACCTACTGAAGACAGTAAGTTACGGTTGTAACGATGTCGACTTCATCGTCCATTACAACCTCCTTGCCATCAATTTCAACCTCATCGTTAGCGTTTATCTCACCTCAGTTCGTGTTGGCATCTTCATTTCTTCATCTATATTTTCAAATATCAAATCATATTCCCATTATATTTATAAATTCCATTAATTTCATTGTTTTCTTTGTATTTTGCACTTTCTCTCTGTATTTTGTCTTGAGCGGACGTTTCTCCGTTTTATTTTGTCTCCTACTACTACCTATTTTCTACATTTACTATTTTTTGTGTTGTTCTGTTCCTTAAAAATATAATATCTATTACCAAGTTCTTCTATTACTTCATCTGCACACTGTCCTAGAACTCTGCTAGCCGGCACCTAGAGGACAGACTGTAGCACGGTATAGACTGTAGCACGGTATAGTCTTTACAGGTATATATTTGTCCGTCGTGCCGGTTCTGTATTTTTTTATTTACACACAGACTAGATACATTCCTGTTATATTTCTAAATTACCGTGGATTTAAACGAGTTGGAACCTCCTAACTGGACGCTGGCAGTAATGGTCAACGATTGCTAATAATAATAAAAAAGTTACGGTAATTAGGAAGGTAAGGTAGGGACGGCAAAAATACTTTGAAATCTTATGAGTTTCGGACTGTAGTAACACAGAATACTAAATAGTACTACGTACAGAAACGCCACTCTCAGCCCCCCACCTGATTCAACTTTCCCGCAGATTGTGAGTACGATTAGTAGTACGCTATCTCTGAGTATCACCGCGCCCATTCCGTTTTGTTTTCATTCTATACGCAATTATTATTATAATGGGTCACTATTGAGCAGTAATTCATGTTTTGTATCCTCAAACACACTCACCTTGCCTACACCCACATAAATTGTAATCAGCGTTGTAAATTGTTTTTTCAACACAAGCAAATAAATACCATAATTGTAAAATAAAAAGAAAGATGAATGAATGATTGTAGAACGAATGAATGAATTTATTCGCTAAGAAATATGGTACATTGGACGACAAATCTTAAATATTGGGTCTAACATATATCGCTTCGCCAGCTTTGGCATGCTAATATTTTAGAGTTAACTTCATTAAATTCAAGTAAGTATTTGGAATACAATCATTACATAACACAAATTAGCATACAATTCATGTCATATAGAATAAATTAATAATTATAATACATGTCAATTTAATAAAATGTCAACAGCAAATCAGTCAACTTAAAAAAAAATACAGTAGTCAAAGTTTAGGACGCTTTGCATTCCATAAATTCTTTTACAGTATACAGCACTTAAAATTAAAAACAAAAAAGTCCATTAAAAAAACATACTGCCAATTAAAGATTTCTATTTTAAAATAATGCTTATAAGGAGCAATAAGTTTTGGTGTGTGTGTATATGGATGTGTTTAATGGAAATGTGTGTGGGCGTGTTTGTGTAGAAGAGAGTGAAAGGGTGAAAGGGGTGTGTACATTTGTATGTCGATAAGTCATTTAAACAACTGAAATCAGATATTTTTGTTATTTTAAGGAAAAATAAGAATAATAATAGGTCTAAACAAGACTTACCTACAAGTTTCGTCAGCACGACCGCGCGGTGATGACGCGCGACGGCGACGGCCTAGAGTTTTTCTCTCTCACACACAGTTGTGCGAGTAATAGGTGATATGATAATAATCGCTGCGTTGCGTTGTATTGAATGTCGCCCGTGTGGTAATAAGCTGAGATATTGTATCTTTCAACTAATGTAAATTGTACCTAAATACTTAGTGTAACATTGTGTAAGTGTA
Source organism: Hofmannophila pseudospretella (assembly GCA_947369225.1). NCBI lineage: Eukaryota > Metazoa > Arthropoda > Insecta > Lepidoptera > Oecophoridae > Hofmannophila > Hofmannophila pseudospretella. The sequence continues at coordinate 4,981,527 of OX376326.1, forward strand.
ACGTGATCTGTAAAACAAACTTACCTTGTTTATAGATCTAGAAAAATCGATCTAGAACTATGCACATTTCGCAGAATGTCAGCAAAATAATTCTAAACGCTTAAATAAACTTGATTGATGACTGTCATGACATGACAAAGCATATTTAAAAAGTTTTTCATCTATAAAGTTAACTAGGTATAGTACAGGTAAGGCAAGAGGTAAGTTGGTAGGTACCTAATACCAAAATTATAGTTTTTCTGTGTCTCACGTGTAGGTATAAATTGAACTTCATCCTTTATATTATAGAAAGACAAAACAATTCCCGTCTATTTCATAATTAGAGACTTTTGTCGTAATGGTATGGTAAATCTTTGAACAGGACGGCGATTCTCGTAGTGGAATGTCGAATTCGACATTAGTCCTATCTCATTCGCTCCCGTAACATGTGTGAGCGTGACAAGACGTTCGTAGCGCTCGACTTTTGTATGTCGAACGCTGCGAGAATCGCCTTCCAGAAAGTGAAAATTGTATAATCCTTCTAATTGACTACCAGCACATGAATATTTGAAGAGTTCTTCATAGTAATTTGGATTTTCCATTGATAGGCAGGTCTATTGTTTTTTGGACTGACTTACGTATCCCCAAGACTCACGAAGTTCTTTATTCTTTAGTCTCTGTCTCAGGCGAAATGTCGGAGTTCCTGTTTTACACTAGGTATTTTCTTAAATTGTAGAAACTAGCTCATGTTTTAGTTAGAAAATGTTTGACCAAGTAAAGTTAGTAGAAAAGAAAGTACTCTTTTATTTTCATTATCTTTGTTAATATCCCCACTGTTGGGGCACAGGCCTCCCCAACTGAGCGGGCCCAGTTCTGGTTGGTGGATTTCACACGCCTTCGGAAACTTTTAATTTCCTCAGACATGAATGTTTCCTCACGGTCTTTTACTTTCTTTCCTGCTAATTCAGCATTAAATACTTACCATAAAAGTCTTAGTAAAATATGACAATGACTTTCTGGAGGGACGCTTGCCAGGTCAAAAGGCGGGTGATCAGTTCTGTGTAGAGCTAGATCACCCAGTTCCCTCTGCGGAGCATCGGTTACGGACAGATTCCGGCTGGTCTCCTCCATTCCATCTTCCAGTGCCTTTTGCAGAACCTCAGGAACCTTGTAGCTCTCCTGCTGTCATGTTGTCCCTGCTAAAAGTTTCTCACCTTGGTTTGGAGTACTCTCGGCGAGGAAGTGTTGGCTGGTTTCTTCTTAACCGCATTCTTCACCGTAAAACAACTCTTCCGACTCTGACAAGTTCTATAAAACATCCTGAACAAATATAGTGTGGCAGCAGTAACACGGTAAGTAAATGAACTTCACAAGGTCACACAAATTACATACATTTGCCGGTTTGTGACCACGAATTATGTAAATTGAAATACGCAATTTTAGCCTTTTGGTGAACTGTTAGTTACTAGGCACTCGTTAAGTGATTAAATTACCTATGTATCTTTAGCAAAATATCATAGGTATCTAGATACCTATGATATTTTGCCTATCGATTTGGTTTCTGATGTTTGGCATAACGTGTTTTATGCCTACATATATTTAGTTTGTGTTTTAATTTAACAGAGTGGAATGTGCAGCGCCCAGACAAACCAGCTTTTTGGTTTCAGGGCGCGAAGATTTGTAAATACTGTAACTTTGTATGTACACAACAATAATAAAAGAATGAATGATGTAAGTACCTAATGGAATATTATTTAACTAGCCTAAAGATAACTAGTAAAGATATTTATCTTTACACTATCTTTATCTTATCTTATGACAGGGATAACCTCAGCGGCACTTCGACCCTCAGGGATCTTTTGTGCTCACCCCTTACCTTAGTCTCCTTCCTGTTCCTTAAAGATGCTTTACATCAAGGACGCTACACAGTTTACAAGAAGGAGCCTATAGTCCTCTGGTTTCGGGTAGGATACCCCCAGAAGACTCATACGCTTTCCAGTCAACGAGTCACATTCGCACAGCAAGTGTTCCATTGACTCAACGGTGTCACCACAGGCTCTACCGGTGGAATTGTCTGCAAGTCTCATCTTGTGTAGGGTAGGTCTTTACACTTGCTCTGCCGGATATACTATTATCCGCATTCCTGATTATACCTCTATTCTACTTTGAAAAGTAAATACCTTCGAATTGTGATTAGTTGATGCAATATCTCAATTGGTAAAATTCTCAGTTGGTTCACATTCGCTTTAGTCTGAGATGTAAAGAAAAAAATTCTGATAACGAAGCCCTATAGAGCAAAACGCGCAATTTCTTAAATGTAGGTTACCTATCACTTACAGTCAAGATATTTTTCGAATGTCTTGTTCGATTCGAGATTATGGGAGAGTCGTATGCATCAGGAATGCCTAGTTTCTTGCATTCCAAGTGCAAATGGAGGTTATGTTATGTTATATATATATAATGCAAAACACTAGGCTTTGTCCTCTTGGACAGGTTTTGGCCAGCCATCGGTCATGGTTCAAAAGAATACCAGCGCTGTAGGCATTTTTGTCTGCAGCAATAAGCCGAGTTGAGGCCCTTTTCAGAACAACAGCAGACCATCAGACATGATTTCAATATGTTTACCTTTGACTACATAATTATTTTATCATAATTATAACTGTTTCGGTCATTGCAGTGTGTGAAATAAACGTATTACTTACTTACTTATATAACGTTCACTCAACACGGACGATATTTAGGTAAAATACACTAGTATCACGAAAAAATGACCACTGTAAACCGTTTTTAAATAATAGAATAGGATGAAAACGCCATGACAGCATTAAGGCCATCGCATATAAAGCAGCGACTCGACACGAACCCGACACGAACTCAACTCAGAGCAAAGCATTGAAATGTGAGCTTTATATCGTATTAGATACAGTAGGTTTTCGAATTTCAAGTGAAGTAGTTGTCGACGAGTGGCCCACGCGTTGACAACCCATCGACGACCACTTCACTTTTGAATTTTCACTTTTTGAACTCCACGCACTTTTTGAATTTTAAAAACCTACTGTATGTAATACGATATAAAGCTCACATTTCAATGCCTTGCTCTTCTTAAGTTCGTGCCGGGTTCGCGTAGAGTTGGTATAATATGCGATGGCCATGAACGCTGAACATAGCCTCTATCAAGTTTACTATTGTGTTACGTTTGACATCAGAAATATTACAGATCTGCGAACAAATCAATGGAATCACGTGAAAGCGTTTTTACCTGCACCTCCGCCATCTTGCGCTGGCATCTTCATTCAATAAATTCCTTTGTGGGCGAGAGGTCAGGCGGGAATTCCTTGGAAATTGCACATTGTGTAGAGTTATAGTACCTACGTACGATATTGTCACCTTATAGTTTGAAGTTTGAACGATTTTAGAGACCCAATTCCTGCGTTGATCATCAATCACTCAAACAAATCCAAAGTTTACAAGATTTGGGTTTTGATTCCAGTATTGGTGCTGATTCAGCATGGTTATCGATCTATTTTCGTTCAATGATGGATATTTGTCTCTCAAAGTCTTAGAGAAGCTTCTGGCTTCTGGACTCTTCCCGAAAACAAACTTCGCAAAATTCTGCAGATATAATCTCCATACATACAAGTTTCTTTTTCTTCCTGTTCTATTCGTTTGTCATAAATGACAAAATCAAAATACGATGGAACCTTGTCATATCAACAGAGTGTATTCGTATCTTAGATTATCTAACATTCGTATGGTACCGTCGTGGGGTGCGACAAGGTTATATCGTATATTGTAGTTGGATTTTATATCACATAATTTATTGAGTCTGATTTTCTACAGTCGCGATCAGAAACTGTTTACCACCTGCAACTTACAGAAAATTTGACGGAAAACTTTTTCAATTCTGTGCGAGGTTCTTTTCCTGAAACAGGTGTAGGTACCACTCCGACCAACTAAACCGACCAATTACTGAATGTGCGAAATATGAATTTATAGGATTAACTCGTATCGTCGCTAGAACTTGACAAAAAAAACCGTTCAATTGGCGACTGTACGCCCCTTTTCTTTTTGTTAACGGGGGGAAATCTTCGAAAGATACCCAGCCTCCTGGGTGAGAGACTGGATTATGTGAGATTTTTACTCACTAAAACCCCCTCGATGGCCGGCTTCGTGCATTTCGCAGAGCTCCGGGATCTCTAGAGGAACGCACCGGCGCGGTGCCCTCCTACCATTTGCCGTGGGCTCTTCCTGGGAGGTGTATATTCCAACTCCCGGTTCCTCCCGTCACAGCAGCGTGCGGCCATAGCACGTTGCTTCCTTCCCCAGGGTCGCCAGCCAATGGACGGCCAAAGCGACTGTAGGCCCCTTAACTTAACTCCCATTATGAACTTCCTCCTTATCTATTGAATTGCCATATAAATTTTAATAGAATTCTAGATTAATTTCAGAAGATACAAAGCAGTATGATTTGATTGGAACTAGTGTAAACCACATTGTACTAAATTGTCCATCAAGCCGGAATACAAATGATAAGATACGAATACAATAAGTTCCTATCCTATACTAAAGAGTAACTTTAGGATTAACACCAACTAAAACCAATTCTCTGGAATCTGTAATCCAGCCGAAGGCACTTGCGGAATTATTCAAGAGCTGAACATAGATTTGGGTAAGGAAGCTTTGGGACAGATTGACAGACAAGGTTAAAACGGGATTTATATTCCAGATCTAAATCTTATGTAGGATATAAGATAGTATGTGTAGTCACAGTCTTACGAATCTATAGGTAGAAGTCTTTGTACTGTAATAATAATAATATAAGCCTTTATTGCAGTTTTTCTTTTTACATGCTTTCTTATATCTATACAATTTTAAATAATTATTTAGGTACACAAGTAATCGGTGTCCGGATTATCTTCCGACCCCCTCCTCTATAACAGCTTGTCTTCCGACATAGGCCTCCACTAAAGACCTCCATTCTTTCCGATCTTTTGCTCGTGTAGTCCTATGCAGGTGCTATACTGCCGTATACTTTAAACCGTCTTCCCACCTTTTTAACTGTCTCCATCAGCTTCTTGTAGTACCGCTAGGATACCATTCCGTTATTTTCCTGGTCCACTTTTCTTCAACTTCTCTTATCACATGACCAGACCATTGTCATTTGAGTCGTTTTATTACAGTTTCAACGTCATACTGTAGTATAGTCATAAAGGTAGTCTAGTCTAGAACTACTCGGGAACAATCGCCCAAAAAATAATCTTTCTACCTATCGACCTACGAAATACAGTTCAGAAGTGTTTTTTTGGCCGATGATGCGTAAAATCAAAAAGTTTATCCCAATAGACATCATTGCCTGCTAGGTAAACCACTTCCTTTACTGTAGGTACAATAGTTTCCCTTGTAAAAAGAGTCATTTGTACTACAAACAGAATTAACAAAACCCTCCAAACAATAAGGGCTCGTGGTGCTACCTCTTTTGTGTCCTAACACCCCATTGTGAACATCTTGAAGAAGACAAAGACTTTCAGATATTGAAACATTTATAATGCTCTTGAAATTGTATAGTTTTTAGGGATCCGTACCCCAAAAGGAACATCCTATTGCTGTCGCTCCGTCGGTCGCCGTCAGTCCGTCGTCGTTGCACGAATAGTTCATAAAGTTAAGTCTTCATTAAAATACATGCTAACCCTTTCTACGCCATAGCTATCGATAGAGATGACACGACTTTAGGAAGCCTTAACATTAAAGACGTTTCTTGCGACTCACGCACAAACTTTTCAGACAATATGACTGAAATAAGAATATCGACTTAAAAATTTTGTAGAATTATAGTAAAACTTGATACATCTTTAATACAGTCTGTAAGTAATTGAAAGAAAATGAGGAAAAAAAAAGGATTTTTCTTTCAATAATTACAAGGAGGAGGGGAGGCCTTTGCCCAGCAGTGGGACAGCCTATAGGCTTTATAAAAAAAAAAAATTACTAATAGTCTATATAGTACATACCTACGGATCCCTAAAGATATTATTATGCTGAGGCACGACTCGCTCTTGGCTGCTTTTTTTCTGCACTTGTAATATTTTGTGGTGCATTTTGTGTGAGTGCTATTATTAGAGTATTAAAATAATTTGACAGAACAACTTTTGATCGAAATAAAAAAATCGTTTCGCCGAATTTTCAGTAGGTATTTAAGTAAATAATCTTCGTTCGCTCCGCATAATTCTAACACCCACCACCTTTTCAACTACAGGGGATTACTAAAGTTAATGCTCTAATTAATCCAAAATATGTACTTACTTACTAGTTACTATAACATACTTGTTTTTGGACGGTGCTTCATACTACACACAAAGTTAAATTGGTCTACTTCACTTGTCTAGTAACTTGGACTGGAAAGCGTAGTTTCAGGCATAGCTACTTTGATATTAATTGTCCTATATGGTGAGCGATATTCGATAAATTGACTACATAGGAGAACTATGTTTGAAATAGTTCTGATCTACACAACAACATTTAACATTCAGTATTGTGCCTCGCAGAAACTTTGCATCAAAATCACATATACGATTTTGCTCAAATTCCACGATCAGGCGTTTCCTTTTAAATATGGTTTTGATAGAGTTTTTAAATAAATGTAACATGTTTCTATAGACGAAATCTTTCACAAATAGGTATTTTTGACGAAATTTTGGATTGTTTCTTCCCACAAGTGATTCCATTTGTTCTACCAGTCAACTGTCAACTACCTAACTAGTCTAGGCCGTACCTAAGTATTTAGTTAGTTGTAGAATCAATACAGAATTGTTCTATTTTTTGAAAAACTAAATTTATTTGGACTTGATAACAAATTGGTCCTGAAGAAAATGTTATTCTTGTTATAGGTACATCATACATATGTGATAAATTGATAACTATAGTTAATCACGGGTAGTTCTCAGTTCGTAATTTCTTTGAAAGTGTTTCAATTTGATTTTTAAAACGAAAAGTACTCACTATTTCATGAGTTTTAACATAGATTTATTTTTAGGTACGTAAATACATATTAGTTACTAAATAAGTAAGTACCTACGTATTATTAGTTAAGTACGTATAAGTACTTATTATTTTGTAATATTATGCATGGCAGTTAATAATGAAATGGAAGGCCTAGTTTAGTAAGTAGTTAGTTAGTAAGTACATATAAAAAACGGTATTTTATTTATTTTATTAAATTTGAAAGGCCTAGTTCAAATTCTGCTTTAAGAGAAACGGTATTTTATGTGCATTTTACTAAATTACCCAGTGTGAATGGTTCGATTCATATTGACTTCAGATGGAGGGTGGGTGGGGGATGATCCATCACCTGGAGGGTTCTCACCCTCACTCACCAAACTCTATTTGCATAGTCTGCGAACGGATCCTCAAAATTTCGGAGAATTCTCGCCATTTGTACAGAATTTTCCTGCTTAAATAAAGTGGTATTAAAAGGGGCACTTAGAGGGTAAGACAGTTTCACTTTTGTTGAATTTGTTTTAATTTATTAGTCCATTATAATTAATCTGAATATATCCTAAGGGTAATAAAAAAGTAAGTACTTACTTAGCTACTTATTTATAAAAATGACTTAGGTTAACCGTTTAGGTGCATAAAAGTATTTTCCCAAAATGTCAATTTCTAAAATATCTTAATTTAAACTAAAATCCGAAGATTCTGTTTCACTTGAAAAATAGTAATGGCAAAAAAATTAAATTATTGTCCACCTAGACACTTTTTAATACTGTGTATTAAATGCACTGTGATTTTAAATATACTTAATAAATAATACAAAATAATTTACACTTATAACGATTTTTATAGGATTCTGGTTAGTGTAAGTAATAATAATAATAAAGTCTTTATTTCAGACAAGTACCTATCTATCAATAAATATACAAAAATAAAAATAGAACTATACAATAAAATAAAATAATGTAAAACACAAATAAGTATTATCTAAATGTGCAATCCTTGTATTTATTCTTTGGTCCTAATCAGCGTAATTAGTAGTATTTGAGTCATTAGAAATACTTCTCAGTAAGTACTTATTTGTTTCCACTTTGTCGTCGTCTCAAACTCAGGTTATAATTAAAATTTCCACAGCGTAACCGTTAACATTATGTAGTTTTCCACTCCAAGACGAGCCACAGGCGGTTCCTAATTAATATTATTCAAAAGTTTCTAAGTAACTTTGAAGTTTATGTCAGTTAGAGGAAAAAAAATTAAATGCCTTTGCTTACTTAGAAAAGGAATATTTCCATTATATTTTTCCAATTTATTTAATTAATGTTAAAGTTATTTGTGATAACAATATTAAACGTTTTATGACGTAATTTACTCGAAAACCAAGGAAGTAATATTTATTTATTTACACAAATTAATCACATTTCAGATTAGAAATTGTTGCCAGCTCTGTCTTCGCAGAGATGAATATGCAAAGAAACTAATTCTATTGCGCCTATTTATTACAACCCTAGATCTAGAAATTGCGAACTAGAGAGTTAACTATTACCTAAAGCAAAACGTGTTTCAATGTCCAATAACTCATTAATAAAACAGGAGCGAGCAAAGAGAACATAACACGTTACGAAACGAAGCAAACACGCAAATAAATTGCCAATAAAAACATACCTTGTCGCTGCCGATAACCGCCATTTGTAGGCCACGAGGGCACCCCTTTGATGTACTAATTAAGCAACGCAAAAATTTCACGGCACATGATTACGCAATTAATTTGCTATTTTTGTTTTTGTTCGCGTAAGAGGACCAGACCAGGCAGATATCGCCCGGGACCGTCGTCATGGTAACGGGGGGCGCTGGCGGCGCGCGCCGCTCCCTCAGCGGCAGATGTGACCCCGCCACCGCCGCGGTCGCTGCGTCGCTTCAAACCGTCCCAAACGTTTTCTGACGAAACGAGAACACACCGTCATGTCAATATACAACCTCTGACAGCTAACCTTCTTTAGAAGAGCATACCGATACAACGAAACAAGTGTTGTTGTCCAAAGTGTTGTGAGTGTTGTGTGAGTGAGTGAATGCATTAGCGTGCAATGTCGCGGGGTGGTGGGAGTGGGACGTATCTGTGACCGGGACAGCCTGCAGGGGAGGGGCGCTTTTCACGCTTGATCATGCCTTTCGAATTGAGATCAGGTAAGTTTTTCAGCCGTGAATAGTGCGCATGGAATGTCTTTTGATGATACTATTGAATGAATGAATGAAAGAAAAACAAGGTTTTTAAGTAACGGTTATTGCACAACGCCGCGCAACGTTCAGAAGTTTTATGTCTGTCGTTAATAAGGAGCAAGACGTAAAAAACAACGTCATGAAATGAGGAGCTGGTCATTTTATGGTCGTGTAGTAGATAGTTATTGTCAGGCTGACCTGGAGCTTCTTTGATAAAGTTTTATATAATGCAGCATTGTTCTCGATTTACTGAGTAGTTTTTGTTTCTACCCACAAAGCAACTCAAAGCACTGGGTAGTTTCATAAGTAAATATGTTAAAAGTTTGTGATTTCAGCCTGAAATATTTCTAGAATTAGATTGTTTTTCTTATTACAACGGAAAAGGGAAAATTCCCTTACGTAATTCGTAAGTCATTCGAGAAGTGGTAGACGTTTTAGGCATCCGAAATTTCTCTATCGTAAACATTTTGTTTTGCCAGCCCATTCTATCAGCTTCGTCTGCCCTTGAGAAATTTTTATTATTGACCTAAAGGGTTAATGTATTGTCTGGTAAGAAAACAGAAAACAAACATATTACATTCGACGTCATAGCGCCAGATAGAAGTGTCACTAGACTGAAGCATAACATTATACGAAGGTAATTAGTACCTACTAATTAATCTCAATAACCAATTAGATACTTTTGCTCCAGTCTAGTGGGTGGATATTAATGTCTGCTAACAAAAATTAGCATCTTTTGAACTTTATTTAAAGACAATAAGGTCGAAGAGTGTGTCAGATACTGATACGATTAGGGTTCAAATTAAAATGGGCACTTATACTTGTTAATACGTTATGTACAACTTTTCTTTCACATTTCTTTCAATTTCAATCCGCTTTGTTCGATACGAGGTTTTCTTACTGCTACTGTTCTACGCTCTACGATTCTTTCGTAGCATGACGTAGATGCTTTTTTTCTTTGCCTTTTTTACTCGCTTGCTTTCTTTTTGCTTATTTTCTTTTTCGCTTTCTTTCCTGTTTTGTCTTCTTGTTTACAGTAGAGTTTTTAATTGTTTTCAGGTTTTAGTGCAAGCCTTGGAGTGAGGATTATGCCAATCATTAACTGTAAAGCTAAAGTTTGTGTTGTAACTTTTTTTTTTAAATCTTCATTATCTACCTCAGCTTCTACCTACTTACGTTAATGTTAATCATTATGGACCATCTCCTCTTTAACATAGCAGTAAACAAGTATATTATTTATTTTTATACTGGAGTAATTGCCAAATGAATCAAATAACGAATCGCACCATTTATCATGTACGCTTTACAAATTACTGCTATTTTCAGACATCGATATTTCCCGAAAGAATTAATCCCCTAGTTAATGACCAGCAATCAGTTGCAAGATCTGTGTTTGTTGTTCCAATAAATTTACTCCCATAAACAGCCTTCTACTACCATCGGAATAGTGTCACGCTGAGGTCGCTGTCTTGAGGTAATGCTTGCTCGAATCTAGAGTGAAGAACCCTGCTGCTTCTCAATATGACCTGGTATTACAACAAAGACAGCATTGACCTTTTTAATGTCAGTATGACATATTTGCGTCGATTTTTAACTGTAAGGTTTGTGCTTCGATAGTGTGGACTTATACGAATTTTACTACCTATATATGTGAAAACCTCTAATTGACTTTATTGTTTTTTAAGCTTTATGTTATTATTATATATGTAGATTCATAGTCAGTAGTATTATATACCTATCATGTTCCTCATTGTTCCTGCAACATGTGCGCCGTAAATGGTAGTAGTTGTGGTTCCGCTTCCAGTTTCCTTTGGTTTAGGGTGTAGATAGTAGCTAAAAAATTAGGGAAGTGGGAGAACCTTAGTTTTAACATAGGATAGGATATTCCCCCCCCCCCCCCCCTACCTTAACTACCTACCTAACTATCTCCCTAGTTCTAACCTATTCGGAGCTTTAAACCTCCAAATGACCCACTTTATCTATCACGTAAGGTACAACGTAGGAACCAAGAATGGGGCACTTTGGAAAAAATTGGAGATGGGAGAACTTTAGTTTTAACGGAGGTTAGGGTATTGGAAGAAGGGAGGGGTAAAAAATTAAAGACCCCCTAGTTCCGCCTGCCCCAAATGACTTACATAGCTATCACGTAAGGAACAAACAAGAAGGGAATATCTACTTTGTTATCCCTTGTATTATGCTCAGTTTACCTCGTAATTTATAGGTACCCTATTTTCCTTCATCAAGGAATTGTAACGTTACATGGACCGTGGACAGCACCTATAAATAAGACAGTTTTATCTTATGTAATGCAGATAATAGAGAGAGATAGAGTTACGGAAAGTTTTCCATCCATAGTTTGACCATAGAATATAATGTATGTACATATATACTTGTACAGCTACTGCATAGTTCGTCGACAGCATCGGTGGCTTAGTGGCTAGGACGCCGGGCTCCAATGGCGATCGTTCGGGTTCGAAACCATGCAATGCCATGTACCGATGAGTTTTTTTTAGATGAGAGATGAGACTGCATTGCATAGTTTGTCTAAAGCGATTATCCCGTATTTCTGTGGCTATAGGTATCCACGAAGGGACAAGGAATGCTGCCATTTGCAGTTGCCCATTTGAATATTTGATGTCAGATCTATTTACAATTTTATAACAAAAATACTACAATAACAAATCTTTTGTTGGCTAGCAAGTTTATTATCCAATTTTGGGTGGGATACCTTTGTAGAGAAACGATTAAGGTGGGTATCTGGTGGATGGGCTTTTACATTGCTGTTTCATTTAAACATTTTACCTACTTACCTAGATAATCACGGTAATCACTAATCAATCACTGATTATCACAACTAGACATAACTGTGGTCGTAAGGTCGAATGCATAGCTAATAAGCACCTAATTGTTTGAAAACTTGCTCGTTTCGATGTGTTATTTTATTAACATCCCTAATAATGTTACCCTATATCAGAAACAACGTCTTTACCTCACGAAATCTCATTACTTTCCAGTGATAATGGTACAATAGCTCTTCGGTCTGCCCCTAAACGATACTCGTTTGCCGGCGATCTTCTATTTCGCCGTATATGGGAAAAATGGAAAAAATTCGCTATTTTACTAACGTGCGCATCGGAACCCCGCGGAGAATATTTGATGTGCTGTTACTGGAAATTGATGGAATTTTTAGGTGTATTTGCTCTTATAGACAGGTACTGTAACTGAAGCTTCGAGTATATTAGTGAAAAGTAACTGGCTATATGAATATGTGATAGAGATGCCTTAAAATATGAGTATTTAAGTATTTAGCCTGGCCAGGAACTAAAAAAACACAGTCAAGAGGACGCCATTTGTAGTTTTATAATCTGTGTACCATTTAATATAATTTAATTTCGCAATATGGTTCATCAGTTACTTCTAGTAGATATAGGCCATTTTAAGCACTAAACCACTATAGTCTTTCTTCTTCTTGACATGAGGTTAATGGCCCAACCTATTGAGATAGTTGTTCAGGCTGCCCGTAGGTCTCTGAACGTGTTCTTCTTCTATGTTGTGTTACCTCATTGCTGAGGTTCGTTATCATTCTAAGGAATTAATCACATAGAACGACTCTCGTGGCATATTTAATGGGGTGGTTTGCCATTGCCTTCCCCATTTCACACAATGGTTATCTCAGTGTGCAGGTTTCCTCACGATGTTTTTCTTCATCGTCAGAGCAGTCGGTAAATGTACTTAAGTCTTTCGAAAAAACCGAAATACTCGTCTGTAAATGGCATTGCCTGGTTTCGTACTCGGACCTCCCGCATGGGAGTCCGACTTCCTACCCACGACACCACCGACGCTATAGCTGAACGTGTTATCTAGGTAAAAGTCCTAGCGGTCACCAATCCTATTACTGACCGCGCCCAGCGTTGCTTAACTTGCACGATCACTTTCGCACCATGCTAGCATCTAGGCTACGATAGCCCCTCGGTGACCTCTATCTATTCTTACTTTACCTACACTCGTATTTGAAGTTCTCAGAAGGCTACTTCGTCTTCGTCGTGTCTACGTTTACGATCAATAAAGTGGTACTGAGCAAAGAAACGTTTTTCTTGTTGGTACGAAGATTCGGGCAAAGTCGAGACGATTAGGGTTGTCTCAGAGGAAATATATTGTGCTGTGACATTAATTAATTACCTACTTATAAGACTTTTCGTTGGTAAATAATTGTATGATTGTTTGTAAACAATTTCTCTGGAAAATATGCTAAACTTTCTTACGTGTGAAGGTTTTTTGTGAACAAAGTATTGTTTAGATGAACCTGTCCAACTCTTTATTTTATGTAGCTACTTGGAAGATACAATACAAATAAGTAACGTGAGTTTTAGTTGCGTATATTTGAAAATATGGTGAATTTTACTAAATTCCGTTCCAGGTTATTCGATAATTTTCATATTGAGAAAATTGCTGAGAAAAAACTAACTCAGTATCTATCTAATTATGTGTATGGCAATCATGTATTCCAGTTACGAATTTTTGTTCATTTATGTACAGATTTTCAAGGGACGTAAGGGGGGTCACCAACATCTAGACCTCCAAATGCCAAACTCACCTGCACGTGGTGCATCCTGCCGATTAGCGAACGAGTCCCTGGCGACCGACTGGTGGCGGTATAACCACTCAAATTCTGGCTGGATTAAAATACCAGAAGCACGATGACGGGCAGCAGCGTCATCAGGGCAAGCGACCCGGCTACTGCGATCGCCAACCCGCAGGCCTAGCGTGGCAATTATGGCATTACCTCCCATGGATAGCGCGCGCAAGGTGGCTGGCAGCGACTGGATGAGAAGAGCCGAAGATCGGGCGCCCTGGGAGAGGCCTATGTCCAGCAGTGGACTAGAGTAGGCTGCTGATGTACAGATTTTCTATCAAAATTCTAACTTCCAAATCATTAGAACGCAAAACAAACGAGTCCTTATGTTTCTAAAAAGAAAAAGGTTCAAAAATTTTAACTTGAGGAGTTTTAACTGTAAGGAATCGAAAGAAGGTAGAATGAGGACACGACTTCAGTACACTTCTGGAGTTAAATAAACTGGTTTACTTACATTTTTCATCAAACAAAGTTCAAGTCTGCCTCTTTAGATGTAAACTTTGAAACCGCCTACATTTCCACTTTTGATTATTTTCACTTTTATGTTGATAGACAATATTATTTGGTACAAGTCACGGAAAGAAGGGTCTTGAAAAAATATGAAGCTCCTTTACTGGCTATAACCGCTAAAGTGGAAAAGGTAACCGCCAAAAGGCGTCGAAAGTTATTCTTCACAAAATGCTCTTAACTTAAATTCGTCGAGCGTATCTTTACCTTTTAAGGTTACATAGATAAGCATCTTATGAAAGCATACAGATTCTACTATAGAGAGGTTCTTTGAATATATTAAATAAACACAAACTCCCACACACATAAATATTTATGTTATTTTTTTATTAGATGTTAAAAATATGCCATGGGCAATGTTATAGGCACTGCCGTTAGGTACATAAATGCGTGGAACATCAAACCAAAGACCGGGACTTTGTCAGGATTCAGGATATATAGTCGATTTTCAATCGATCAAAATTTTCAATTTATCGACGCTGCAGTCTCCGCTCTTTACGGCAAAACTTTACGTCAATTTTTGTGTTATTTTGTCCAGTATTTACTATATTTGACACTTCGTTCGAAATTAACTATTAATTATTTGAATAATTTAGTAATTCATGAGCCGTTCTTGGCTGCCAGAAAATTTTCCACGTCAAAAATTGGAACTCGTTTTTCTTATTTGTATGATAACATAAAATATATATGTTTACTTACATACTTCTTATATACTTATTAATACATGAAACAACGAAACAATTTTGTTCTAAAGGTCATTATCACGTGCCAGCACGTAGGCGTATTTCAGTAATGTAGAGACTTTCACATCACAGAGTCCAAATTCAATTCAATAAAATTCCAAAGTTGTCTCAGACACAACGGAGCCTAATGGAATTTGTGGACGCCCACTGTTTAAAATCCCACGCTGTTTTCTGTTTCCACCTGAACCATTTTCTCTTATATCGTCAGTTTCTCTTAGGCCCGAACTACACGACGACAGTTTCTAGGCCGGTTCCAGTATCGGTCGGTTCAAAACCGGTGCTTCATATAAATTCAAACAAAAATACGTTGTCGACTACACGTACAACGGTTCCACTTGGGACCGGCCTGCTGTTCCTGAACCGAGTGAGCGAGGCTTGAGCGCAACGCATGAGTTTGAATGCAGTCGACTACACGGCCGGTACCGGTACCTGAAACAAGCCGTCGCTGGAACCGTCGTCGTGTAGTACGCGCCTTACACCGATACTCTCTGACACCGATTATGTATGGTGTCGTGGATGTAATAGTGTGAAAGGTCTAGTAAGTACTAAAAATATTCGATAACCGGCAACGTCGTTATCGTCTAATATTATGAAAACGCCCAATAGCTACCCAGTTGTTAACAGCTGTTGAACACATTGTCAAACGCTAAAGCTAATTTAATCTCTGATATCTACATTCTAAGCGTCGGAGCTGGAGCGTCGGTGGCGCCGTGGCTAGGACGTCGGACTCCCATGCGGGAGGTCCGGGTTCGAAACCATGTAATGTCATGTACCAATGAGTTTTTCGGTTTTTCGAAAGACTTACGTACATTTACTGACTGCTCTGACGGTGAAGGAAAACATCGTGAGGAAACTTGCACACTGAGATAACCAGTGTGTGAAATGGGGAAGGCAATAGCAAACCACCCCATTAAATCTGCCACGAGAGTCGTTCTATGTGATTAATTCCTTAGAATGATCACGACCCTCAGCAATAAGGAAAACGACTTAAAAGAAAAATAAAATAAAAGAAAAAAAACATTAGAACTAGTTCTGACCTGTGACCCTAGTCGACACTGACTGCCCTAAACCTGGCGGCTGAACACAAACTGTGTATACAAACCTACATATACTGTAACTATAGGTAATATAGGTCTAACTTTGTCACGCGACTAATTTGACGCTTGGCAAACTGAGCCTGCAAATTAGAAGTTAAACCCGGAGGGAATGGAATGCCATAATGACATGCAGTAATAAGTAGGTGTATGTGTTGTGTGTCCAGTTGTGTTTTACTGCAGTTGTAGGGATATATTGTATCTGAAAGCAATTATATTCAGTAGTGACAGTATATATCACTGTAAGTATACGATTGGACCTTCTGTTTAACTTCTGTCTGTGGAACAGCACAATGTTTTATCGGATTTGAGATACTTAAGTATAGTCATTTAGTTGACATTCCATGTACCTAAAATAAATAAATAAATTTATTTAACGACAACACTATACAACGGAAAGGTACAATGAATACTACAAAAAAATCAATAAAAAACATACAAATCTCCTAATACCAAGCCTACGATTAGCACCCACACTAGGTAATCCTGTGTCGTGGGCGCTGTAAAAGATTGTAATAGTAGCCGAAAAATCGTTAGCTTATCCTTTAGAGAACTTAAAATAACAAAAACTAAGCTAGGAGAAAATAAAAGAAACCGTGTAATAAGGGTACACTGGTACTTTCGAATCGCTGGTGGAAGCTAGACTGCAAAGTCTGGAACATCGGCGCAAGGTTGCCTGTCTATCGGTATTTTATAGGATACATTTCGGAGAGTGCGCATCGGAATTGCACGACCTAATTCCAGCATCTCCATTCCGCGTTCGGACTACCAGGCGCGGGGAGGGGTTCCATCCTTATGTTGTTGATATCCCATCTGCTCGTACGAAGCGATTTGCTTCTTCGTTCATTATGCGAACGGCTAAGGAATGGAACAGCCTGCCGGCGTCTGTGTTTCCCGAAACCTACAACCTTGGGATCTTCAAAGCCAGAGTGAATAGGCATTTACTGGACCCGCATGCTCCATCGTCGACCTCATCGTCGCTTACCATCAGGCGAGATCGAGGTCAAATGCGGGTTTAGTAGTAAATAAAAAATAAACTTTTATAGTCTGTGTTAAGGAGATCGCATGATAAAAATAGTTTCATATTATTTCGAAATATGGCGAGGGTTTTTATATTTCTGTTCAAACTTTACCTACAAGAATTTTGTAAACATTCTTGAGCTGTGGGACGCTACGTTTACGATCGTAGCACTTAGGTACTCGTAGCTACGCGTGTAGACGTGTTTGCGTTCGTAGCTAGTTCAACTTGGAAAAATGTGTTTGAAAAGAATTTGAAGTAGGTATTTAGTGCTAAAAGGTTTTAATGGTCACCTACCAAGTTTACGTACAAATGAATTCTAGCTGACACTTGAACAATTGTTCACTAATTACACCTGCTGAGAATAAAGTTCGTCTGACATTTCGCCGTTAACTTTGACATAAGACAAGTATTCATCAACTTTCAGAGGTGTAATTACTTAATTATTCGACTTGAAACAATAAAGAAAGCATTACCAATTACTTTGCGTATTGTACCATTCCAATTACTTTTAGTATTTCGTCGTTTTATTTCTGAGGAAATACTGTTTTGATTCTGTAACAAAATCACTACATATAATATTACTGTATAATATAATAAGGGTACTGAAATTGCGAATGTCCGAATTATGATATAACTGTTTTCGTATACGTGACTTACTAGACTTGGCAGGGTTGCCCGAGAAGGGGAGATCACGTCGTTTTCACCCCTAACATACGGGGAGGGTTAGGGCGCGTGTCCCTAACTAATTTGTATGTGACTTACTCAGAAACGTTTCACTGAAAACATTATGCGAATTATTCTGCCATTGTCAAATAATTTAGAGAGAGGAATTTTTGTTTCTTCGTCTGATTTTCGCATTCAAATTTTCCTTTATTCCAATTTTTCATAAAATATATTATCATCAAGTTCGAGTATTTAGATGCTATAAGGAAAATGAATGGGAATTTCCTTGTAAACTGGAGCTATGTCAATTAGGCATAATGACATAAAATAGGGAAAAATCATGATAAGGTTTTGAACAGGAAAAATGTTTTCAGAAGATAAATCTTCTGGAAATACTCTTTTAAGCAAAAGGTAAAGAACAAAGCTTGATAAATTAGATTACTTGCTCAATAAAATAGTTTGTTTAGAATGCTAAATGCCAGACAGTCAATATAGGAATATCTTTTTCACATGGCTGTAGAAAGGCTATAGTGTAGACTACTGTAGGGTTAACCGAACACATTTTTTTAAATCTGAATCTGAAGTTTAGTTTGATTATAACATAATCTCTTTTAAATTTAAATTAACTTACCTGTCTTTAGACTTGCTTACATGGACCGTACTGGAACTTTACTTTAATAGAACCTTAATAGGATTTTAATTAGGCAGAATCAAGAATTATGCTATTTATTTTGGTAACTACAAACTCTTAAGGTCCAAATACATAACGAAATGTCGACCGTAAACGTCACCTAGATTTCTTCGATTTATATTCTTGGAAGGCAAGAAAAGTTGACACCAGTAATATAATAGATTAGATTATAGAACAATAATACTTCTACGTGTAAATTATTTACCACAAAAAAAGGTCCATTGTACCTATAGGTAGCCGTAGATACATTTCTGGCTAAAACCGAAGGCAATAACCAATCGAACATTATCTAGCATTTTCTTGCAATAGCGACCCAATTCTGCCACCCGCAAAGTTGAGATAAAGACGTGATCAAAGATAATTGTAGTTTCGCCATGCTACGAGTCCCATATCACGGTATAGAGCTATGTGAATGCTTTGCTCCGATTCCACTAGCAATGATCGAGTGCTATAAACGAGATTGTTTGAACAGAATGTTATCTATGTGTGTTTAGATACTGACCGTGAGTTCGTAACGTTCTTAATGTCGTAAAGTCTCGTATCATCTCTAACTAGAACTAAGCGTAGAGAGAGATATCATTAATTTTAATGAAGGCTTAACATTAAAGGCATAGCATGTAGCCAAAATAAGATATTATGGGAAAAGGGAAGGATCGTTTTTTGGGAGTAAACGTTGATGAGTTTGGACCTCCGTTATCTGTTCTGGTATCTCGTGTAGTTTGACAATCATACATAAATAATTTGCTATTGCTTCTAAATTAACCATTCTCATTAAGATTTTAGAACAATCGATTAGGTTTATTCATAGTTAAATAGAAAAATAAGTTTGCAACAGAATGTAAATTATTATATCTGAATCTATAACAGTAAAGATATACATTAGGGACATACATACGTTAAATGCGAAAACATGCAAAATGACCATCTTTTTCAAATGCGATAACATGCAAAATGACCATCTTTTTCAAATGCGATAACATGCAAAATGACCATCTTTTTCAAATGCGAAAACATGCAAAATGACCATCTTTTTCAAATGCGAAAACATGCAAAATGACCATCTTTTTCAAATGCGATAACATGCAAAATGACCATCTTTTTCAAATGCGATAACATGCAAAATGACCATCTTTTTCAAATGCGAAAAAATGCAAAATGACCATCTTTTTCAAATGCGAAAACATGCAAAATGCCCATCTTTTTCAAATGCGAAAATATGCAAAATTACCATCTTTTTCAAATGCGATAACATGCAAAATGACCATCTTTTTGATATGCGAAAAAATTCAAAATGACCATCTTTTTGATATGCGAAAACATGTAAAATGACCATCATTTTCAAATGCGAAAACATGCAAAATGATCGTCACTATCATGGCTTAAACTTATTTTAATTTTATATGTAGTAGATTTCTGCTAATTTTGGTGTCTGGAAAATGGGTAGGTATGGGTAGGTATGGGTGTGGTGAAAACACCTTCTCGAATAAAAGAAATGGTAAAACAAACATTTTTGTTGCACAACATGCTCACATCCCTTATGTGTTATATATTTTTGAAATGGTCTTTTCAGGCTCTTTAATAGGATACTTATCATGATGGCTTCCGATGATTTTTAATTTTCAGTTGCTAACATTATGCCGTCTCACGGCCGCTATTAACAAAATTTAAAAATTAAAGAGTCTACACGCGAATGATTAAGATGCATACCGTTACCGTACCGTTACCCATTTTGTTAACATCCGTCTAGTGGTTTAGGCGCTGTGAGGGAACAGACGAACACATACATACTTACATAAATGCTAAAATTATAACCCTCGCGTATATAGTCGGGTAAAAATGCTGAGAACTTACAACTCAGCATAATCATAGTACTCTGTGGCATAATATAATCCATAATAGGACAATAACATTTCACGAGAATAATAAACGGAATCTAAGCCGAAATTCAACACTCTAATGTTCCTGTAGTTTAAAAAGTTATTATGATTATTATAAACTTTCCTTTCCGACCTTCCAAAACCTAACATCAAATAAGATCGGAATAGCTTTAAAATTAGACCTTTCTGTACAAAAGACAGAATTTAAACTAAAATTCTGAAAATTGAAACAGGGCTTATATAAGTGTAATTGCTTAGGTCGCATATTTCTAGACGGAGTCATTTAGTAATCCTGGCATTAAATCAGAATTACGTAAGAGGAAATTCTAGAATACGGCCGAGATAAAACTTTGTTGTATATTATATAACATATTTCCCCAGTGCACCAAAAATTCCCCAGCGGTGACGGATATAAATGAAATTCAAAATTACAGTTATGTAAATTATTTCATTAAAAGTGGTAAAAGAAGTGAAGGTAAGTTTAATTTTCCAATGCAATGTTCTGAATGGCTTGATTGAGTGATTGATTGATCAATAATTCAGATTATAAGGTATAAAACTCAATATATACGAGACGGTAAATTTTATACAGGAGCCATCTAGGACTTACTCCTCTCCCTACACTCAACAATCCTAACCTAATACAATTCAATTTACCAACGTCAGTCGGATCCAGTGACTCGGTCAGAATTTCGCTGAAAAGCATTCTTTGTGTTCCAACAACCTTTTCAAACGTCGGTGAGCATCCGAAATATCCGTGTTGGACATGACAACAAAAACTCGAACTTATTCATTTCAGTTTGGTTACTCAAAAATAACTCGGTTCTCCGCATCCTGGACGAGTTTACATTTGCACGGAAATTAAATTTTCGTTCAGTGGACGGTCATTTTGCATGTTTTCGCATTTTAAGTACGTATGCAAAATACCTCGTATGTACCTAATGTATATCTTTACTGTTCTTTGTAGATTTAGATATAATAATTTACATTCCGTTGCAAACGTATCTTTCTTTTAACTACGAATAAACCTAAATCGATTGTTCTAAAATCTTAATGAGAATGGTGAATTTAGAAGAAATAGCAAAATATTTATTTAAGATTGTCAAACTGCATGAGATACCAGAACAGATAACGAAGATCCAAGCTAATGGGAAAGCCATAATATCTTATTTTAGATACATGCTACGTCTTTAAAGTTAAAGGGAATCATCACGCCAAGTGTACTGCACATACCCTCAAATTATTAATGAAAGATTACACTTTGAACAGACAATAAAAATATGTTCCGTTTCATGAAGAATCGCTGTTAGTGAATCATTTTTTTTTCTTTTTTTTTGCTGGAAATCTTACAGCGATAAAAAATTACATAGTAAATTTTCTTTAAATATTTGTATGCCAATTCAAGATTCAAGACTTTATAATATATTTAATATTATACTGTAAATAAATCTCAACCTTTAGGAACCAAATATGGCCTAGTTGTTAATCCTTTACCGCATGTAAAGGATTAACAAAAGTGGTTCCTCTTGGTGCCCTCTATCCATTGTGACAATAAAAATGCGTAATCAAAATGCATCAGAATCAGTCGACATTTTTCTGTCCTAAAATTTTATTAACTGAGTTTTTTTAAAATATTTTTACTAATACCTTTTTTTTACTATGTCTTTTTTGTGTTTTTTCTACCTGGCATGTCAGGGCGCCGACGGAGTGCCTCGACAACTATGTCTAATACCTACATTTACTATCTACATGTTCTAACGGATTTTTTATTGGACTTTTGTAAATTACAATTTCTATAGGGAAGACTATTCACAATAATAATAAAAAATTGGTGGAGGAATTTTCCAGAGACAGTTATTATACGATGTCTGAAAAGACATAACCAGAATGGATTTTTTATTGGATTTTCACAGTAAACAAAGATATACTAATGATACAAAGACATACTCAAACCGCAAACTATGGGGAGCAATTTTCCGGTAGAAATTACGGACAAAAACAGTTTTAATGAATTATGATATGAACCTTTCATAATGGAGAAAGTATTGGTTTGTTTAATGTACACACGTGTACTCATTAGTAATATATACCAGCGAAAGAAAATTGGGGGGAGCAATTTTTCGGTAAGAGATACAACATTTTTTTAATTAATATTTAAAAAATATTGTAAATTATTGGATTCTTTTTCAGGTTTAATCAGTGTATTACACTGTAAATTCATTAAAGGGGGAGTAATTAATTTTGAGGTCAACAATTATTAACTGGACTATCAAGGGGGACCTTTTATTCCCTTTGGATCAACTGATCTGAATTGAATTATAAGTAACTAATTGGAGGTTTTAATTTAAAAGGCAGAATGTATTCCTAAAATATTTTAGACACGAAGAAAATTGGTACTTTTTGAGAGAATATTGTTCCTCACAATGAGGAAAAGAAAAAAATAATACTTACTTACTTACTCCGCTGGCGCAGCGACCCGAAGTGGATCTTGGCCTCCGATACCAAAGAGCGCCATCGCTCTCTCTCCTGCGCAGTCTCGAACCAGTCAGGCGCCCGGAGCTCTCGCAGATCCTTCTCCACTTCATCGCGCCAGCGGTATCTGGGACGTCCGACCGGACGTCGTCCGTTAGGGCGTCCCACATACGCTCGTTTAACTGCCCGATCCTCCCCATCCTAGTGATGTGTCCGAGCCATCGGAGTCGAGCCGCTTTCATCTCTCCTATAATGTTCGGCTCGTTCACCATCTCTTCTATCTCCCTATTCTTTCTCATCCTCCACCCTCCATCTTCCTTCTTGGCTGGTCCCAGAATCTTCCTCAATATCCTCCTCTCGGTCACCAAGAGTCTGTTTTCTTCCTTTAAGGTTAGTGCCCAAATCTCGCATCCATACATCAAGATCGGTCTGATGACAGTTTTGTAGATCCGGATCTTGGTAAAAAATAATAAAGACGATAAAATTAATTATTTTAGAATAAATTATAAAGAAACGTGTTCCACTATAGGTGGTTAAGGTCGAACAGGAACTTGCTATTTTTTACCTTTTTAAAGTAGCATATTGAAATTTGGATACAATAACTAAACTAGTGTTCTGTTGCGAACAAATATGAGAGAATCCTATCTATTCAGATGGTTTATCGATGCCGAAATGTATTGATGTGTGTGCAAAGTTACTAAGTAGTACCTTTAGAATGTTGTGAAATTAGATATCCTGAGATAATAATTGCGGCGCGTATCCGGGAATCCAATCTAGTTGTTTATGGGCCATTGTGTGCCGACGCTTCAATGCCATTATCTGTTCGCTCTCCGGCACATTTACTGGAGTGCGGTTGTGGGCTGGCCATGATGCGCCTGAAAGCGTTTAGTATGGGACAATTGTGTAGTAGAACATTTTTTTTAATATAACTTCATTTTTTGATTTATGAAATGGCAGATAATATGCTAGTGGGGTGTAAGCACGGTGACCGTCGGTGGCCTAGTGGCGAGGACACCGGACTCCCATGCGGGAGTCCGGGTTCGAAACCGTGCAGTGCCATTTACCAATGAGTTTTTTCGTATTTTTCGAAGACTTACGTACATTTACCGGCTGCTCTAACGGTGAAGGAAAACATCGCGAGGAAACCTGCACACTGAGATGACCAGTGTGTAAAATGGGGTAGGCACAAAAGATCCTCAAGGGTCGAAGGGTGGGATTATTCCCGGCCCCTATCATAAGATAAGATATGATAAGCACGGTGACCACTTTAGCAGCTGTTGTCAAATCGATCATCACGGTCTGTCAAATTCGATATCTCGTTGGGAGAAAAATTACTGTGCAAGCCATATTTGCACAAAATTGTTATGCCTAATACAGAAACAGAAGAAAGAAAAGCATTTTATTAGACCGCATTACCTGGGGCCCAATTTGCCTAAGTTACAACGTTTGTAGTTCTATTTCTATCCAATGTCAATTTAGTTTTCGGTCCAATTCTATTTGGACACCAAATCGCATTCTGCTGACGCATAACTTTACCACTGCCATCTTTCTATTTACTATCGATCGGGCCAAAGTACTTTGGGAGGAACAGTTTAACAGTTGAAGCGTTTTGTTACCGTTCAACTGCGAATCAGTATACACTAAACGTTTTATTAGAATGCACAAATACGTTACTGTTCGATCGATCGTTGTCTCGATCGGAACTTTACTGAAATTGGAACGTTAGTGGATAGTAGCATACGAAACACGTCATAACGATGCAGTTTAGATTTTATTTAGTTACGTTGTATTTAGTACAATCGATCTCCCGAGTTTTACATGAAAGCATTCGTTGTCTGATACGAGTACCTATCTAGGTTTATGCGTAAGTATCTCATGACAATTTTCAAAAACACATGAAACAAAAATACACGTAAGTACGTAACCAATATGTCCTAAATAAGCAAGCATTTATGGTCTCCTTGTGAAGGAGACAATTTTCATACAATAACCTCGTTTTAGGAGCCTCTATCTAAATGTAATAACCGATAAACATGATCAACCTTATGCCACTGAATTACAGGAACACGATTACGTTGTTTAGGTAACGGGAAGGAACGGAAGGAAGTTTTCTAATTCCGAAGGGTTGAACAAATTACCATATAAGTATGTATTATGTATAATGTATGTATTAATGCAGTGCACCTGACCGGTGATTATTTTTATGCAGAAGTCGTTGCTTGTTAGTTAATAGTAGGTAGGGAATTATATATTAGGTTAGTTAATATTAGGGATCTATAATGTGTTAATGTGTGTGTGTGACGCTGACGCGTACTCACTACGCGTACTAATTATTATTTATAAAAGGGAACAATAAGTCCGCCGATAAACTGCTAAGCAGTTTGGCGGTATATACTGTATTTACTGTACTGTGTAAAACTTGAATAAAAAAATAAAAAAAAATATACTGTATCCAAGGCAAATGAAACTTTTACCGTCAGATTTTTTCAAATACATAAAAAAAAGTTTTTCCATACTTTGTTTTTGATGTGATTGCAATGTATTCGATGAAATATCTAATTTTGACTTTGGCTTTTACGTTAGCAACAATATATTACTTTTATTAATATCCATAGATCGTAATAAAGAAAATTGACTTCGGTAACAAAATGAAATTTTGATGAAATCAATGGAATTCCGTTATTTGTTAGGTCATTACATCATACTAGGTACCTACTTTAGTTTACTGCATTTAAGTGGAATAAAAATACCTAGAGCGTCGGTGGCACAGTGGCTAGGACGCCGGACTCCCATGCGTGAGGTCCGATTTCAAAACCATGCCATGTACCAATGAGTTTTCGGATTTTTTCGTAGACTTATGTACATTTACCGACTGCTCTAACGGTGAAGGAAAACATCGCGAGGAAACCTGCATGTCTGAGGAAATTTAAAAAAATCCAAAGAAAGATAGAAAAACATTTATTTAACATTGCACACATTATTAAACTTAAAAAATATTGGAAAAAATTAAAAATAAACAATGCAATATTAAAAGGACACATGCTCAGCATGTGCTGCGGTCCGACCGGTACGGCAGAACCGCAGCGCTGGTTTTCAGCTGTGCCTGGACGAAGGCATCGCGGGCGAAACGGCAGTCAGGGACTAAAACAAAAATATATTAAAAGTATAAACAATAAAAGTACAAATAAATAAATACCTAAAGATGAAATAGATAACAATTAAAACTGGAAAGAAAAGGCATAGAAATACATAGTGAGTGTCTGTCCATTGTGCGGCTCGTCATTCAAAGGCGTGTGAAATCCACCAATCAGCACGGGGCCCGCTCGGTGGATCATGGCCCATAACCCCCTTGTGCATAGGGAGGGCTGTGCCCCAACAGTGGGGACATTAATAGGCTGCTGATGAAAAATCATCTAGTATAATGTACCTACGATGAAACTTCTACATAAAATAAGAACGCGATATAAGTTATTGTATTAAGAGGATGAAAGTGTCTCAAAAAATAGTACCATCAAACATTGTCAAACTGATACAAATCAGTTGGATAGATTAGAATATTAGATGCTGACCCTGAGATGGAGGAGATTTACAATCTTGTTTTTGCCAAAATGATTTAAGTGAATAATTTACTAACAACAACACCATAACTTTCCCTTAATTCTACCGACGTGTTAATGAATATTTTGAAACAGTCGTTGCTGAAATTTAAAATGATGGTAGGACCTATTCAAGCCTGAATATCGACCCTTCGAGCTTAATGTATTCCGGCCGGGTTTTATCCTTTTTCTATGGGGGTTAATGACTGCACTGACTCCATGTGAGAGGGAGTGTTGCGTATTTCTACGCTAGCTCAGCCACTCCAGTTCACCAAAGTAGCGAAGTAGGGTCTGGAGCTGTGAACGCTCCACTGTTATAGGCCGGGAATAACCCAACGGCACTTCGACTCTTGAGGTTCTTTTGTGCCGACTCCATTTACACAATGTGTGCTGTGTGCAGGTTTCCTCACGCTGTTTTCCTTCACCGTTAGAACATTCGGTAAATGTACGTAAGTCATCAAAAATACGAAAAACTCATTGGTACATGGCACTGCACGGTTTCGTACCTGGACCACCCGGATGGAAGTCCGGTGTCCTAGCCACTGTGCCACCGACGCTCATCTTTACAGGCTTCTTGCTAGTGGAGGTTCAAGTCCGTCTTCATTACCATCTTGCTTCTGAAGTCTTTAACTCCAGGACAGTTGGATAGTACATGCTCAACCGTCTCGCTGTCTTCTAGGCACCCCTACACAAGGGACAATATGTAACACCCAAATTAAACGTGCGTTTGTTAAGTTTACAGTGGTCTGTTAGCACAAGAAGTCGGAAGTTAGCAGGAATCAAATCAAATCAAATCAAAATGTTTTTATTGTAAGTAAGTACATTATAGTACATTTTTACAACGTTTTTTTTTACTCTACCACCGCTTCGTAAGGTGCTATAACTGATTCTGTTTTATGAGGTAGTTGATGGTTAGCTTGTGTTTTGCACCGGCACGGCAGGATTTATGGAAGTACCAGTACGTACTAATTATAATCCCGTGTGCTTCATCTTAATTCGGCCTTATTGACAATTTCCATCAAGTGAGATAAAATTTACTCACCTATATACAAAAATATAGCTGTAAATATGATAATAATAAAGATCGTAGAAATTGAGAAGGACTTATAGAGAGTTAATAGTTCTTCAACAGTTTATTTCTCAACTAACTCTGTCGCGAAGAAGTTTTTCAATCAATGTGATCGTACCGAGCCATCTTTGTAAATTGAAACCATCGATCGTTCTGTGATCGAGTGAGAACGCTCTCCCTTCGAGATAAAGGGGTTTGAAGAATTATTGCAATCCTCTTCACTGTTGATAAAGGTACATTGAACATCCAAGTTTTCCAATGTACCTACGGCTAATACTGAGGCTATCTTACGCCATCCGTCAACTCTTGGGTTAGCACTAACAACAGATGAGTTTTGAATGAAAAGTACTCGTATTCAATTCCTGACTTATCATAGGTTCAAACAAGGGTCAATTGTTTATACCAGTGAACCAGTGTTCGTTTTCTTCAGTTTGACTCAAAAAGCAAAATTACAGACAGTGACAATTAATAACAACATCATATAAAACAAAGACCCCCAGCGCGTCCGTCTGTTTGTCTATAAAATCTAATGAAGGAAACGGCTGAACAGATTTTGTTCTAGTTTTCACTAAGGAGTCAAGAGATAATTTTCAATCTTTAGCAATTTTACCTTGTACCTAACCTAGATGCGAGAATCGTCAAAATATGTGATCGTGTAAGTTAAGCCAGGTTGGGCGAGGACAGACCCAGGATGGGTTACCGCTAGTAGTACATTTCATCTGGGCCCCTCCGTGCCTCGGAGAGCATGTTAAAACATTAGGTTTCGGTTGTTGTCGGTCGACAGCAGACGTTAGACCATATCAAGGGCCTACGGGCGGCCTGAACTACTCTGACAAATAAACAATCAAACCTTGTATACCTTTATCCGACTATTGCGACAATATCTGCGATATTATTGTTAAAAATGCCAAAGAGAAACACCCCTCAATCTTATATCCGCCGTCACATTTCATCTCTTGGGGGGATCCTTTGCGAACCAATTCTCTTTTTAAGCAAGCAAAGGCAATATTTGATTCACGATCCATCGCGGGATTAGCTCAGCCTTGAAAAATGTCGGCGGAATTTCTAAGTAAGTATTTCGGTTTTGCAAGTTTGACTTGGTTTACGTCTGGTTCTATTAGTTTTGTCAGATCGATTTGTGTTAGTTCGACTTCTAAATATTTACCATCATCTTACGCCATGATTTTAGGGTGTGTAGATTTGGGTGACAAATAGGTTTGAATCTATAAATCATGGAAATCTTAACTGTAGGTAATCTTGTCGAATTGTCATTGTGATTTGGCAATGGTGTTTAAATTCACAGAATGCACATTAATCTTTGTAATCTTTAATGCAAACAATAATCTTGTTACAGATAAATATAATAAAAAACACATACACACACTAAAAACCCTCCCTCTCTCACACACACCTTCTTACACACCCACTCATCTTTTCTCTCTCTCACACACACACACCCTCAAACCCACACACACGCACACACACAATGCATTCCCACCACCTCTTATATTAACCTTTATTGTTCTTTTATGTCTTTCTTTCAAATTTTGACAGTTTTATATTTTTTTCACTTGGCCAACGTGTGTTCTGTTACATGTTCATTTGCACTGGTCACAGAAGAGATCTGTCCTCCGAGATACAGGAACTTCCTAGTTCTGAGGTCAGCGTTTATTGTAAATTAACTTGTTGCTCACTAACTTTATTTAGTTTAATTTAACCTATGAAGAGATGGAAACTCTACTCAGGGTAGAAAAATAAGTCTGTTATAGTGCTTAACTTTCTTGTGTTTAATGATCTTTAATCCAATCACAATATCTCACAACACACACTCTCATTTTACTGACTACACTCACTCACTTACTCACTTTGCACTCATACACATTCACATACATACAACACACACTCACACCCATAATCATATATTCCTCCCCGTCCATTCTCTCTTTCCCTCCATTCCCCAATATCCCTTTTTCTAATTCATACCAATGTAAAGTTTTAGTGTATGTACCTACTGTAAGCCGTATTTGAATTCCTGGTTAATAATGTAATGGTCCCCACGGGACAGGCTTAGCCTAGTGTGGGGTCCAAAGGTAACTTTGTGTATCGTCATGTTTTGGTTAAATAAATAATTTTGAATTATTTTTTTTTATGCTTAAGTTCTTACTGGTGTATGGACTATGAATACTTTGTCATCTTACCGCACAAATAAACTTATTCTTATTTTAATTGTTATTGTATAACTCAGTAAGTTTTCGTGACACTGTGTGTGTCTTACAAAAATCAAATTTGTATGTTGCTATACCAGCAGATTGTCTTATAGCACTACATCAAAGAGCTTAGTTATATAAGTCTTTTTAAAATTACAGTAAGACCTAGTTCAGCAACTGCTCTCCTTAAAAATAATGTAGAGTTGAGTTGTTTTGATGCTCAAGACCACATTTCGTATGCTGTCTGTTAAACGACTTATAGTTTCCATCGTATGGCAGCTTATATAAAATTTAGAAAATACGAGTTCACGTTAAGACACTGGGGAACATTGCCCTTTGAAGCAACAAGAACAATCAAATAAACATTCTTTTATCGGGCTGTTGTTATATTTACTTACTTTTTATCAAAGACTAAAAAATAGTGAAGAATCAAATGGATCTAACTGAGTACAAATAGATAATTCACGGCCTAATAGCCAAGATCATATTATAAGCAGCATAAACAATCTCGAAAAAACCGCGTAGATTAATTAATTCATTCATTTAACCTCCAAATATCTTCAATACGACGTTGATAGATACATAAAAACACTTTATTGTACACAAATACAGGAAAAGTAAAACTACAATGATAGTAGCACGATATGTACAAAGGCGACCTTATCGCTTAAAGCGATCTCTTCCAGACAACCTCTGAAGTTAATTGGACATTAGCGAAAGAAGAAGAGATTAGCGAAAGTGTAGTGTGAAGATATGAAAAAGGTTACTATTACTTTATACACAGTAAATTGATGACTTTTCTGTGACAAGTATAAACTACAGAAAGAAAGCACCACCTTTTGAGCCAATTTACAGAATTTAAATAATTGATAGTAATTGCAATCTATCGGTTAAAGCAATCAAACCAAATGGCAACTGCTTCGATACTTAATTGAATCCTAATACCGATTTTTGTTTACGCGCTTCGGGCTTGTCTGATCTCACGTAACGTACGTGTTTCGGTGATGGTGTCGCTGTTGGTAGCTGTCAGAGAATAGTGTTAACATTAATGAATGAATGAATGAATATTCTTTATTGCACAAAATTAGTGTGATACAATGCGTACAAAACGATTAATACAATCTAGGCGGTCTTAATAACGTTAGTTCCAGTTTTAGCCGTCGGAATAGATAAGTTTGTGCCACTGTGGACAGCATGATATATTTTGTGTGTTCTTATATATGTCTTCCACACGCACACACTGTTGCTTTCTTCGTCCGTGCAGTCACTGAGGGGCCAGCTGAAAATCAGCGCTGTGGCTTGCCTCGACATTATGCTGAGCTGGTGTAACCTTTTTGGCACTGTACCACACCAGATGTTCTGTGCTGATGCTTAAACTTTGTATACTTCTGTATTGTGTTCTATATTCTGGTGTTTACAGCACTAAATAAACGTTTTCAATTTCTTCCGGTTACCCGCAGCTCAGGAAAATTACAGCTCTTCTTTTAGATACGAGTAGATTAACCTTAATAACAGAGTATTATATACTAGAAATTAATAAGTAATAACCTTAAAATCGGTTTCGAAACAATTTGTTTGGCGCTCTTTGGTATCGGAGGCCAAGATCCACTTCGGGTCGCTGCTCCAGCGGAGTAAGTAAGTAAGTAACCTTAAAATCACGTCTACCGTACACATTGTTAATTACAATAAGTTTATCTTGTATTTCCCTAAGCTAAGTGGATTGTATCCTTAAACCGTAACCGTAGAAATCGGACTAATACACGTTTAGGTTACGTCCGTAACATCGTAGAACGAACAACCTATAGCAGTAGGTACTTTCTAAATCGATTTCAGCTTTTATACAAAAGCGAACTTCTGACGTCTCACCAAATGAACTTGAAATTGATAACAAAAGCTTTTGACGTCAAAGATTTTTCTCTCGGAATACTTTTGGGAGTTCTCAAATTACCTAACGTTTCGTCTTGGGCATTCTTGCGTTAGGTAAGGTTGTATGTTAGGCAGATTAACAAACAAAGGAGATTTATTAGTAAAGTTACGTTAGGTTTAGGCCCAACGCACACTGACGGAGTGGAGGCGCGAGTAGTACCGCTTTTACGGTAGTGCGGCCGCGCCTGGAGACGCCGCGCGACGCGTTACCATACATCCGCGCGCCGCCGCCTAGAGCCGCTTCGCCGCGCCGATTCGCTTGTTATTGTCATTCCATTTTAAACCGTATTTCAGTCTATTTAAAGTTTAGTTCAATTGTTATCGAAGAAAGACACGCCGTCACTCCAACGGTGTTCGTTGGGCTTTAGGCAAAAGATTTATTTTTACAATTATTTCTGTATACACCTATCCAAGTACTTATATCGGAACTTGAACATGCTTAATAATTAGGTATTTTTAACCGACTTCAAAAAAGGAGGAGGTTATCAATTCGACTGTATGTTTTTTTAATGTTTTTATTTTTTATTAAAATTTATTTATTGTTCTTTGCAGGTACCCAGACGATGCAAAGGCAAAACCAGTGTCGATATAATTTATTGCACTAATATAGTTGCTGTGTTTTTAATTAAAATGTAATTTGTGATTTATTTCTCTCTTTCTAAGTTTAAACATAGCCAATTACTATTCTCATTTAGTTTCAGAAGCAAAGCCCTTAATGGTTAATTACGAAGACCCATAAACCAAATAAAACAGACATAAATTCGACCGAATGTTTAACACAGTTTAATTAAGTTATGGAATAAAACTTTGAGGAACATATAGCAGTACTTAGTAACTAGATTACATGGACGTTGTTTAGGGCACTTAGCTAAGTTCCAATAAGCTGCCTTATGACATCAAAGTTAACAATTACAGTAGCAAACGAGCGAAAATTCGCTATATTATCGTAGAGAGCTGACTCGAGCAAGCATTTGTTAGAATTTATTTTCCAAGTGCGCAGTATGTCTTCCTTACGTTAATTAAATTCGCTTTGATGTTTCTCGCAAGTGTCGTAACTTAATGGAATTAGTTGAAAATGGCGTGATGTCGCGTGACATGAGATATTTTACATTACAAAATTGATTTTACTAACTCTCACTAATAAAGATGGCATCAGCCTGAACCCTCTGTGGGATGGAAATAAGAAATATGTGAGTGTCCTAGCAAAGACTCTAAATTAAAAATTTAACACACCCCTGCCGTACCATTGTGGAGACATCCTTACTCCTGGTCATCATCAGATCCTCAAGGTTCCAGATGTGGAAATGTCACCATGGTCATAAACATTTGAGCTTAAACTCGAACTACCTAACGTTACTGTTCCAGAGATCCCATCATGCTCTAACATCCCAAGATACTCCAAGATCTAAGTACCACTGTACAATTTTTTATCAAACCCCTAGCTACGAACACTCTCGACAAAGTTCTATATAACGGGGTCCAAATCTGGTCATCCGTTGTTAAGTTATGATGCCACAAACAGACAGAGAGACAAACGTGTCATTATATCCCTCAATCGGTCGGGGGTTAAAAAGAGCCTAGAATACGTAGCGATGCATCGATTTCTAGATTTCTTTTGGTTTGGACATCCATACCATAGAGCCCATAGTGCCCAAATTTTAATTTCTAATACCTATTTTATCAGACTGTAATGTATCTTTGCAATGGTTTATACTTTTATACAGCCTTCAGTCTACTTGCAGTTCCAGACGATATTACTAACCTATTATTATGCAATTTTGGTTTATGATTCTCCCCTATTATCCCCACTCAATAGTGGAGACAGGCCTCCCCTTGCCTTGCACCGTTTTTGATTGATCTGCTGCAATTCAATTGGACCAAAGCTAATTCATCTAACGTCATCTATCAAAAGTCTTTCATGACCTACATTCGAAATATACGAGTATATAAAAATGAATGTTTCTTTGTTAGTGCTCTACGCGCTCACTATTCATCAGCGAAATATTAGACCCTAGAAATGAAATAGACGCACGCGAGTGGCGCCACAAAATGTACTCGTATACTTAGGTGGATGGGGCTTAAAACGGAGTGCTAACGGCGAGTCAACTCGCCTTGCGTTTGACTTCGAATTTTGAAATCGACCTGTGCATTATACGATCCTATGTAAGAGTTACGTAGACGAATATTCGAATATAATATTCGCCTTTGTGACATTGCCGTAAGATCTAGTATTGTTCAAATATTAATTTGAGTTTCATTGTGTGAGAAAGGTGTTGCATTATTTTCAAATCGCACACAGTGGTATGAGGTTTGGTACCTTCGTTTACGGGAATTTTGTTGGAAGTTACTCGTCTGGGGTAATATGTCGCTGCTATTCATCCGATTGCGATGAAACTTTGTTAAGTTGTTGTGCGCACGCCCGGGAAGGTTTCTGAGTGGCAACAGCTAGTTCGAAATATTTTAAAATATCTCCAGCTTACTTTTCGATCCGACAAATTGAAGACATTGCGGTAGAGTTTGCCACACATTATCCAAATACTAATCTGATTATGATATGGATGACACACCCAGCTACAATTCAATTTAACGGTATTCCAAAGCTCAATCAAACGATATCTACCAATATTTGATATTAATCTCCAGCCTACTTCCCGGTCTACAAATTGTAAACAACGGAGCAGAGTTTGTAAATATTCATGTACTATAATCAAGTTTTTTGAGCGTCGGTGTCACAGTGGCTAGGACACCTGATTCCCATGCGGGAGGTCCGGGTTCGAACCCGTGCAGTACCATGTACCATTGAGTTTTCCGTATTTTTTCTAAAATTTACTTACTTTTACCGACTGCTCTAACGGTGAAGGAAAACATCGTGAGGAAACCTGCACACTGAGATAACCAGTGTGTGAAATGGGGAAGGCAATGGCAAACCACCCCATTAAATCTGCCACGAGAGTCGTTCACGACCCTCAGCAACGAGGAATACGTTTAGAAGAAGAGATAATCAAGTAAGTAAGGACGATATAGCTGCAATCCAATTTGACGGTACTCCAAAGCTAATTTAAAGTTACTAACAAAAGCCTTTCCCGACCTATATTACGTATATTTTAAAACGTCCCCAGCCTACTTCTCTATCCCACAAATTGAAGACAACGTGGGAGAGTTTGCAAACATTATTCTCGTACTAATTCGGTTGCGATAGCGTGATGACGGCGACTGTAATTTGATTTGACAGAAGCCCCGTTTGAAGCGTAGGCGGTTCACACTCCGGGGAACTTGGTAGCCATTAATGAACCAGGCTGTACTCGAGGTATCACTTTAAGGAACAGAACAAAGTTTTTCAATACTTTGTTACTCAATTCTTGTTTGTATTCAAAACTAGACAGCCAATGAACATCATCTGTTCATTAGTTTCAGCAAGTTCCTTGAAGTGTAAAAGGCACGTGCCTTTGAAAGTTTGAAAGTAATTGTTGAGTGATTATTGTTTGTTGTTACAGTGTTCATCATTCTATCGGGTGTAAATATTATTCTATTACGCATCATCATCATCAGCAGCCTACTCTAGTCCACTGCTGGACATAGGCCTCTCCCAGGGCGCGCCATTGAGCCCGATCAATTATTTATTATTATTATTTTTTATTTATTATTTCATTGTTTCTATTACGCAATAATCCAAAATTAAATATTAAAATAATCGTTTCCTCGTGGATCTTTATAATACAGGAAGACTTGGGAGACGTGATCAGAACTCACTTTTTCTAACTCAGTAAACGATTACTATTCCCTAATCATGATTCTAACATGATTCACTTCCTTTTTTTATTATGGAAAATTATTGGATCATTTGTATTATGGTGATCCGACAATTACGATTTCTTCAAGATAAAATCTCTTTGAAATTGCAGTAAGCATAACTGCAGAGGCCATTTATTAAAAGAAGGAAGGCACATTTGTTACATTTTTTTAAATTAGTTTATTCAGTTCGCATTTTAGATACATAATTTGCAAAATAATCATGCCTGCTCCATATCCTTTTCCGGTGGTTTGACATGATAGAACCTACCTAAGAACCATCACTGATATCCCTTGAAACCTGTACGAAAATTGCATTGAAATCACCCTTGCCGTTTTGGAGATAATGAGGGTACATTAAAAGTTCCTAACAAACAAACTACATCTTACTTAAGAGTTGGGGTAAGCCCCAAATGCATATACATTTCTACGTTCAGTCGTGGATAAAAAGGTACAATAGGTGGAGATGTACAACAACTGACTGATTGATGTTCAATAAAGGTAAATGAATATAATTGCGGAATTGTATGCGTAACAAGATTGCAGAACAGTGTCTATTCTTTAAAATTTAATCACACTCATAATAATTTATTTACTCTTCAGGATCGTAGTGAGAATTTCATAATAATTTTAGTAGTAATGTTACAACTTTAAATACAAACACATCAAACACTGAATTATCTGTTTGAGTTTTATTTTTAAGAATTTTATTACATACGTCTCACGTCCATAATTTCCGAGGGTGTAGACAGAGGAACCACCTTCATCATAGGTAGTTCCCACTTTTAGCCGTAATATTTGGTGGACAAACGTGATAGGTGGCGAACCTATCGCCGCCGTCTACTAGGTGTAGAATAGTGTCCACTAAAACCCTTAGTAGCCTCGTACGACACCCATGGGAATAGTTGGGGTGGTGCTATTAATTTCATTATATTTTACTTATTCTTATTTCGTACTCAGAATGGCAAGAGTTTCTGTCGATATAATATTTATTAACAACCGACCACGTTTGTTGTCAACGTTAATATAGTTTCCGAGTTTTGGCACACTAATTGTTTTATACGCTTCAGCGGGTCTTGGTTTGTTGTCCCCAACAGATTTGATTATAGAAGTTAATTTCCGTCCTAGTAATTCTAACTACGGCCCATGGAAAAGAAAAGGAAATTATAATAGAACAGATCGTTATAATATCCAACTTTTTATCTTAATGACTAAATCTATTTTCATGACGTTCTCTTTTGTGTCGGGCTACGGGTATATAAAAGCACTTTAAAAAATTAAAGTTCAGCAGCTGTGGTTGCGAATTCTCATATTGGTGGGTTCGATTACTTGATTGGGATGGCGATATGTTGATGCCATACGTCTCTCTGCTTAATGGAGTATGTCAATTTGTGCGAATTGTGAGCAATTCGTACAATTTCTCGGTTTGTACAAATGCTCAGTTTGTTCAAATTTTGATGAAAGAAAGAAAGAAAGAATATATTTCCAATAGCGCACACATATATAACAAATATGTTATAAAAATAAATAAACAAAAGTAATAAAGTTTGATGAAGGTGGTGTGCAGCACCGGACAAAGGGGACTGCCTCAGCCTGTTGCCGCAGCGGATTTAGCACTGATGACATGATTATGAATTAGTAATTTGTACAAACCTTCACTCAAGACGTTTCTCATGACGTGGTCAATTTTGTTTTTGTTTTGTTTTGGTGATATGAATTAGCGATTTGTATTAAATCACAAATTTCTCGTTATTTGGGTTAATTTAATTTAATTTCTAAAAGCTATAGTAAAATTGTTATGATATGGCATCATAGGCCATTTCAAAATAGGAAACATAAGTGGCGTGAGTCTGAAGGATAAAAAAAAATTTGGTGGAAAGGAACATTTCTAAGTACATGTTGATTGGCTTCGTATACCATTGTGCTAGTGGCGCCTCTAGTGGTAAAACATTACAGAATTATCTCCTATTCATTTGTGAAAGTTTACTGACAATAACTGAAAGTAGAGAGCCAATCGGAAATATTGGATTGGAAAGTTTTTGAAATAGTTTGCACTGGACTACAATGTTGCTGGTGATAATAATGAAATAACTCTAAATTAAAAATGTAACAAACCCCCAACTGAGGATTCTCTCTTACATTTTACTGGTCATCATCAGGTCCACAAGGTTGGAAATTATACCATGTAAAATTTATAACACCGTTCTATTGGTCACAGGTTAAAAATACAGATTAAGCATTATACGCAAGTATGATAGGTATGTAGAAGAGATGGATTTTTTTAACTAAACAGGACTAAAACAGGTCGAATTCCAGACAAGGCTTGTAGTGCAGTGTTTTCTGCTCAACGACAACTAGATTTTTTTATATTACATTTCCAGTACCGCTGGTTTAAAATAAGTTAATAGGTATATTACCAATAAAAATCATGAGCGAAATAAACAAACCGCGAAACCTTAAAAAGGAAATACAAAAAAATAAACGCAATAAAAGGTCAAAATACGACCCCTCTTGAGAATCATCCTTTAGAAAGCACTTGTCTTTTGTAAGAGGTTTGTGTGGTAAATAAATCCTCATATTCTGGTATAAATACGGGAGAAAAACACGAGGCTTTTGTATTTTGAAGGAATCGTGATGTTTGATAAAAGGATCTGGATTTATTCTGAACGACATTAAATCGCACGTGAAATGTCGGTGTATAACTAAAGTGACCTCTATTCTATTGTTAGGTTTGAATACAACCCTAATAAGGCTTGAATTGAGATGTTTTCAATACGGGTTTCCATGTTGAAGGAAAATGGACAGTTTGGGTTCTTGCCAAAAGTTTTGATTGTCATTCTTTGAATGGTGAAACTATTTACTAAACAAAAACTAACATAAAGTTAATTATTCGTGATGAAATATCACAGAACTTTACGTCAGAGCAGTGTTTTGTCAAAGTAGCGATTCGTCAAATAGAGTTATTACCCCTTGATATTACAAGACTCCGTCATCGATTCTTAGCTAAGAGCTATGACCCACAGAATCCAAGAACCAATAACAAAAATACAACACCATAAAATTCACCATGCACATTTTTCCCGTCCCAAAAGTGACATTATATATAATAAATACGATATTCCATTACCTTGGATAAGTCACATGGACGACCTCCGTTTAAAAAATGGAAACCCATCCATATCACGTTTCACACACGGCGGAATTGGGTATGAGGG
Source organism: Hofmannophila pseudospretella (assembly GCA_947369225.1). NCBI lineage: Eukaryota > Metazoa > Arthropoda > Insecta > Lepidoptera > Oecophoridae > Hofmannophila > Hofmannophila pseudospretella. Next base: position 5,020,207 of record OX376326.1, read on the forward strand.
AAAAGTTTGGGGGATGGGAAGCCGGTGTAAAGATGGACACGTAGACCGACGCTATAAATTTCCTGCTTATGTTAAATAACTGAACAATACATGGTAACACTTAATGTACTTATATTAAACCTACATTCCATTTGCTGTCTCATCACTGGTAGGTAAGTACGTAACCATATTGTAGATTCTCGCGTCGAGATAACTGTCTATTAAACCAAAATTTGGATAGGTATCCTTGTCGATTCCTTTTCAAATTTGAATGCATCTATTTAATTAAAAAAATAGTGAACGTTTCCGAAGCTAGTTTCCCCCCTGATTTACTGTCAAATCTCTCTCTTGCTCGAGTCGTCGTTACTGTGGTTGTGCCTTTGTAATTAAAAAATCGGGGTTAGTTGTAGCGTTCATGCTGTCATGGCGTGTTCGTCCTATTTTATTGTATAAAAACGGTTAATTTTTTCGTAAAATTAGTGTATTTTACCTAAAAATCGTCCGTGTTAAGTGAACGTTACATAAGACAGTGGGAGTGGGAGTTAAATACTACAGATAGATCCGGCAACCTAACCTCCAATAGCACATGGAATGCATGACACTAGGCATTCCTAGTGCACATGACTCTTCCTTAACCTCGACGTTGATAAACTGTTTTGTTTTCATAACAGACGCCAAACGGCCAAACGTTCGAGTAATTTTCAAGATTCTAGATTCTAACGCGGTCATTGGTCATTGGCTGGGGCCATATTTATGGCCTGGTTCTTTACATTTTTTTCGTTTAATTTTAAAGGAAAACATTAAAAATTCAGAATATTAAAAGAGCCAGTGATTTAAGTGCAAAAATTGTTTATTTTTACTCCATATTTCAAGAAATCTTCAAGCTATCGAAGGAAACACAAACTCACATCAAAATCTACAACAATTGTCAAAATTACGTTTCAAATTTTCCAGCGAATATTTAGAATTATGTAAACAAGTCAATTAATTTAACTCTAACCTATAGCGACGAATAAGTACGTACAAGTTAAACATACAGTTATTACTCGTATGTGTAATAACCTAACGTAACCTAACAATGATTTACATTAGCATATTTACTGATTTTGCAAACAGAACTAATTAATTCTGTGCGAAGTAAATATTTGGCTAGGCAACAATGAGAATTATCTCGTACATAACACATCCCAATTAATCTTTAGATGCAAAATTGGAAAATTTGCTATACAATTTCAACGAACAGTTCAACTAAGGCCGAAAAGGTAAGCACCTATAGTCGGATCTCGAGATAAAAGTTTGTATTTTCCAACTATCAGAAATTAACCTAGATCCATCTTCAGGTATGCTTACGACGGCGTAAGGGTAGGCATTAGGTATAAATGAAATGAAATGGATTTTATTTGCAAGAATATACGTCATGTATGAAGGATCTTAAAATTACATAGGTAGTTCCAGCATATCCTACCACATTGTGGTGTGCAAATTTATATAATAGGTACATATATTTTACAAGAAATTAGAAAAAAAATTATACAAAGCATTAACTAATACTCTTTAGATTACATGTCAGACAAGAACTCCTACAAGGATCACAAATTACCAATTCATAATAATAATCAAAAATTGTGGGCCCTGAAATATTCCATAGAAGAAAATGATAAGTGAATTCGTTGAAAAGTCTAACTTGTGAAACTTTTCGGATAAAAGAGGACAAAACAAAACACCTCTCTGTAATTTTCCATTCCATGCTTCCGCAATTTTCCATTTCAGTCTGTAATTTTCACCTCATAATCACATTAAAGGCAATCGGGGACAATGCGTCAAGTTTTAAAAAGCCTGTGACGTCACGTGGTAGCTGGACGATTATTCACGCCTCGCCGTCGGGGTGGCCGACGACCCGGAAATTATGACGTCATTAATTTCACAGCCGAGAAACTGCACTGTAGATTTTTCAGAAAAACAATGCTACGCTGCTAGGTGTTTTTCCGAGCGTTAATTACGATGGACAGCTTTATTTTGTTAAAATTGATGATTTATTTTAAAGTTTTGATATACACACTAACTCTCAAGTCCGTAATCCCCGAGGGTGTAGTCGGAGGAATCACCTTCAATCATAGTAGTTCCCACTTTTCACTATAAGATTTGGTGGACAAACATGATAGGTGGCGAGTCTACCGCCATCTATTATAGGTGTAAAATAGTATTTACTTGTAACGATGTCGACTTCATCGTCCATATCAACCTCCTTGCCATCAACTTCAACCTCATCGTTAGCGTTTATCTCATCTCATTTCGTATTGGCATCTTCATTTCTTCATTTAAATTCAAATCATGTTCCAATTCCATTTCTAAATTTCATTATTCCATTAATTTCATTGTTTTATTTGTATTTTCACTTTTTCTCTATATTTTGTCTCGAACGGACGTCTCCCGTTCATTTTTATTTCCTACTACTACCTATTTTCTGTGTTACTGTTTCTGTGTTCTTTTCCTTAAAATATATTATTTATCAACAAATTCTTCTATTACTTCATCTGCGCACTGTCCTAGAACCCTGCTAGCCGGCAAAAGAGGACAGACTGTAGCAGTGGCGCCCAACGTGGGGCCACTGCTACAGTCTGTCCACTTTTGCCGGCTACTACTAAGATATTAAGATCTTTAGTAGCTTCATACGAAACTCACGGGAATAGCTGGGGTTTACAACACACAACATTATTCATTATTTCTTTGCCTTCCAAATTACTTGTATCGATCACTTGTTACGAGAAAGTTGAATAAATAGCGGGAAATATAACATGAACTTAATTTTAAGGTTCTATTCAATTCAATTATTTATTATTATGAAAGAACTTAATGACACAATGACAGAAAATAAAATGTGATACTTACTTCAAAGTGGGATCTCATGAGGGCGAAACAGAATGCCAATTATGATATCAGCGAAAACATATATAACACAGATTGCTTTAATAACAATATTAGAACGTATTACAAAATGTACAATACAAATGTTTTGTTACACTGTGAAATTGCAATCCTTTAACTACATTTCGAACACCAACCTGTAAGTAATGGAAAACCTATAAACCACTTTCACCGCAAAATGGTTTCAGGTCCGATATGGTCGGTAACATTGACAGAGCTTTACGGCACACTTTGTTCTGACGCGTTCGTTGTGAAAAGATTGGATTTACAACATTGTAGCATTCTATGGGCGATTTAATGACTTTGCTTTGGATTTTAGGTTCATTATGGGTAATTAGCGACTTTTATAATGCAAATACTGGCGAAAAGAAGTTCTACTTATAGAAATTTGTCGACGATATCCTGATATAATCGGTTGTAAGTATTACTGATCCATTTTCTGTATAAGGCCCAACTCACACCGGCGGCGGAGTGGAGTAAAATGGAGGCGCGGCGCGGATCCCGTTATTAAGGTAGCGCGGCCGCGTCTGGAGCAGAGAGCCTCCGCGCGCCGCCTCGACGCGCTGAGTCGCTTGCTATTGTCATTCCTTTTTATACCGTATTTTAGTATTGTTAAGGTCTAGTTCAATTGTTATCGAAAAAAGACGCCACGCCGTCACTCCAGCGGCGTGCGTTGGGCCTAAGATGTTTCTGGAATGCTCGTACCTAAAATTCAAGCATTTTATACGACTCTAGGTGTTATTTGAAATCATTATACAACTCATTCGTTCCATAAGGGCATCCTAATTTGATTAGCCCAGTGAGTTTTTTTATTAATTAATAATTCATATAGGTAGTTATTTTTAGTCACAGATTTAGTAAAATAACGACCCAAAGAATCCTGTAATATAAATAGTAAAACGACTAATCCTTCAGAGACTAACGAGCTGTCATTCAGCTAAACCTGGTTGCCATGGTTACCTGAACTAATTGCCTATCGATTTTCCAACGGTGATGGATGCGCTTCTGAAAAGATCCTTTGTGGTAGCGCGCTACGCTCTTAGTTATTGGTATATCGGATATCTTGGAGAGAACAGCTTATGTAACTTTTTGTTGCATGAGGTGCAATAGGTACATCTGAGAGAATATGATCGAAAATTCAATCGAATATAGTGTTTGTTGAATCTAAATGCATTAGTACCTTCTTACTTGCAGTATTGTGTAGTTTTAAACATTGTTAGTTAGAAACTAGATGTTTATTATTATAAGTAATTGGTATTATTAGTTGCTGGTATTATAACATCATAATGTGAAGGATCGTCTGGGGTAATACCACCCTTATCTATCTTCTGCCGTGAATCAGAAATGCTTGCATTTCTGTGTTTCGGTTTGAAGGGTAAGAGATCCAGCGTAATTTCTGTCACATGAGGCAATCCATCTTGGTCCTCAAGGTTAGCAGCGCATCAAAAACCCTCTAATATTAATACAGTGAGGTCTATGGGCAACGGTCACCACTTAACACCAGGTGGTCCGTTTCCTGTCCTTATTCAATAGAAAAAGTAGGTAACTGCTGTTACACTAGAAATAATGTTTAACATATATGAAGGGATGTATTCAAATCTACAAAAGTGTGAAAAATTATAACAAAATTATATATTATATATTTTTAGGGACGAGTAGCGACATCTATCAGATTCATAATTTTACGAAAAAAAAACAAATATTATCACACATTTCAATTATTTACAAACATCTTTGAACAAATTTTTGAAGTCTTAGTAGACTTCGTTGTGTTGTAAAAGAAACGACCCTAATTGCAGGTATCTCTATAGGAATGGTGGTCACTTACCATAATGACAATACACATGTATTTGAATATCGTCGTAAAAAAAGTCGCAAAACCGTTGCGAATAACATATTTTAATAACATTTTGTTTTACATAAATCTCAGCATTTATGTAAGTAAGTTAAAAGGTTGAGAACCTTATATTTTGTGTTGAAATAATGTTGTCACAAAGCATCATTTATAATGTTCGCCCGGAACATAATACCTACCTACTGTATATACCGACTGCGACAGAATAAGTGGGGTTTGATGGTGATCCCTTCATCCCTTCATTCTTGAAAGGGAAAATGGTTTTTGTTAATAGGCGTAGAGGTTGACAATGTGTTCTCAGATGATAGTATGTAAGTTTAATGTAGAACGACGGGATTGTTAGTCTACGACGATGTTGGCACATGGAGTATTAGATCAAAGATGTAGGTGTATTGGGAATACCAAAATACTGGCTTCATTATCTGAATAACATAGCTCACTTGTCATGTTGAGCACTTGTGTTCGAATGGGATTTTTCCTGTGTATTTTCCTGTTGTATAAGCCAGTCAGAAGATAGGTTATACTTATCTAGTATTACTACTTATCTTGTAGTAGTACTTATCTTGTAGTCTATGTATTATTTTATGTATGTTTACCATTATTTATTTAAGTACACATATATATCTGCCTATTTATTTTATGTACTTAGTAAGTATAGTATGGTAATTAATTACCTTGGTATTTATAAGTATGTTTATTGTTGTGTAAATAAAATTATCTTATATATCGTGTTCCATATTGATTGCACACCTACTACTACCTCTTTCTCGAGATCATTTCCTCTGCCCGAAGGTTGCCTGGAAGAGATCGCTCTTAGCGATAAGGCCGCCTAAATTGTACTTCACTATTTCCTTTTCTATCTTTTGTTTGTTGTTTTCTATTTGTGCAATAAAGTTTATTTTATTTTTACTTTACTATACTTTATCTGTAGTCCCACATAACACATACAACTAAACTACAAAGCATTCATATTAAACCGTATATGGAATCATAAACGGCTCGATAACAAACAAAATAGTACAAACGAATTTAGCTGCTGTGAAATCCCGAATATCGGCTTGACCCGGATTAAATTCAGTTACCTGAACTGAGCGGTTACATAATCACATTCTAGTAGGTGTACATACATGTCCCTTGTATTTTTACATACTGAATGGTTACTAATAGACTACTGGTAGGTACGTACAAATAGAACTTCTGGAACCGATACCATTAACATTATGGCTTCTACCTACTCTAACTGTATGTGGTACTTCCATATACCTTAAATACGTACCTTGGTATTTGTTTTCTGATCGCGATTTCGAATATTTTAATAATATATTTAACTTATCATTTTGCAGGTAAAGGATCATCTTGTACCATGACATGAATAAAACGGTAATGTTTGTTTTTATTTATAATTTCTTTATACTACAAATAAACCACAGTAAAATGAGAGTTTATGTCAAAATACCTAATTTAAAAAAGAAAAAATTAAATATTTACTGAGCGATTGAACTGACATGCTACTGAAGGAATCAGTGGGAAAATATAAAAATATTTAAGTACATTATTTTGAACCAATCAATTATCTAACCCACAAAAGTTCAATTGAATTCATAAATTAGTGGCATCGATTTTAAACTTTTTCATAAGATCTTTTTTGGTGTATATTTTTATTTCAAACTTCATCATCATCATCAGCAGCCTACTCTAGTCCACTGTTGGACAGAGGCCTCTCCCAAGGCGCGCCATTGAGGCCGATCTTCGGCTCTTCTCATCCAGTCGCTGCCAGCTGTAATTTCAAACTTATTAAAATATAATTTGTAACAATAAGATTCGAAATTATAAAGAAAAAGAGTCCTTCCAGCGTGTCGCACCGCGGCAGTATTCCCGGAATGCTGGCAGCATATTGCGCCGGCCGAGGTAACTGCCAACCCTGTGGTCAACAGAAGCCTGTATGAGGCGCGCTAAGGTCCTAATATCTTATTTATTAGAATAGCGAGTTTCTGAAGCACCTATAAACTCAGAGAAGTAAATAGAAAGTCCAACAACCTTCAACGTTGTTATCTTTACACAAGTCGTAATAAAAAGGGGTGATAGAAAGCTAAACAGAAACAGTACAAATTGTCGTGTTAACAAATTGAAAGAGATTAGCACTTGGACTTGGATGTAACTTTTGTAATTCAGTGTAAATTACAAGAAGTGAGCGGTTGTAAGAGCAAGAATAACTTTCACGGCTTTGGAAAAACCCGAATTTTCTTTAGAAGGGACGCCTGTTTGGTCCCCGGCCGGTGATAGTTCTATAAAGAGTTATTTCACCCAGTTCCCTTTGCGGAACATTGGTTACTTATGTTCCGGCTGGTCTCTTCTTTCCATCTTCCAGTACCTTTACAAGACGTACGTTTAGATTAAATGCTTATATATAATACGTACTAAAATAATCATTTTCATCACACCTGCTCATACGAGCAAATATCATCTTTCAGTGCATGTATAATATGTAGCTGATCTAAAGTTGATCATTTTGCACTAAAGAGCATTTTACTTTTCTGCAACTAGGACCGGTGCTGGAACGGAACGGGTCTTCCAACTATAAAATAAAATATTTTATTTTATAGTTGGAAGTTTGTATAGTTTATTCCGAATCCGAATCTTTACTATTTTTATAGTTTTTCATTGGTCACATTATTATGCATTCTATATTATACATATTATACTCAACAGGTGTGATGAAAAATATTGTGTGCTATACGTTCGTTAAGGTAATTGTAAACTCGGGCCATAAAATCCTTCAACTGGCGCCTCGGGATTCAAACATTTCTCCTCGTTTACCATTGTTGTTGCTAACTTTCCGCACTTGAATCACTATACACTATTCTTGACTAAATGAGTGAGTTATTAAAACTCATGGTCCAGAACATTAATTAAAAGTTTGAAAGCTCAGTAAATACTATCAATGAGAAAGCGTTTCTCTGTGTCTTTTAAAGTTGCTGTATCCAATTTATTTGTTGAGCTACTAAAACGCGTCTATAAAAAATACTTTGTCGGCAAAAAGTGATGCTACTAGTGATCCTGAAGTCGCTTCGATGTTTGGTGACGACAAATTAAATACAAGATAAATTCGCTTCATTGAATTTTCTACTCGAACGCTGTCGCTTACTGCCTGAACCATAAAAACGAAGAAGGGTTTAAGCATTTGAAACTCTTTCTGACGCGGAAGGAGTAACATCCGAGATTACAACAAAGTTGTATTACTGCTTGGTAGGGAGGATACAAAATACGGCCTAGTTTACAAGGTTAAGACCATCTTTATAAGTACAGTCTGTTCCCTGAGTTATCTGATCCCCCTAACTGACGTTAGGGGGATCAGATAACTCTAATCAGTATCAGTATCAAAAGCAGTTAGATTGTACTACTAAATACCTGCCTTAAAATTTATAACTTTCGGTCATGCATGTACAATTTATTGCCGAGTAGAAAGATGTAAATAGATTTAAAATTATAGATGATATTCAAAATCACGCTCTCATGAGTCATGTTCCAGGTGCTAATGAGATTTTTAAATTACTTACTAAATTAAAGATATAGGTGAAATCGAAATCTAAAAGTCAATTTCATCGTCTTCGTTAGATCAAGCGAATTAAAGCGATTCGTATACAGACAATTATTTAGTTGCCGGTTCAGACCATTACAGCTATGCTCTTAAGATGGCTGCACGTTTAGAGTCTAAAATATTTACTTACCTAATGTTTAGAGTCAGATCTATCTAAGGCACAACCGGGTTTTGGTCTTAAAGTAGCTCTTCCCTACCACTCTGCTTGCGGTTTATGGCTAAAGTTATACCCGGTCCTTCGCCACCTTCTTTTGGTACATTTTGTTTTGTTTATGGCTTGTTCGCAAGAAACTCCAAATCTAGTAGGAAATTAGGAAGTATAGTACTTAAATGAAACTTGAAATTACTTTTATTTTTAGTATTAAAAGTTTAGGTACGATATTCAGTTAGGAGTTTGGCGGTTTCTTAGGGACATAACCGTCTACTGCATGAATTATCAACGGAGGTAGAAAAAATGTCTGATTGTTTTAAAGTTTTTTTATTTAGACTAATTAGATGCTATAAAGTGAAAAAAAACCGAAAAGACTCTGAAAAATAAAACTGATTTAAAAATAAAACATTTGTGGCTTACAAATGGCTTCGTATGTATTGGCGAGCTGTCAGATGAATCAAAGAGGTGAAGATCACAATAACAATATTTTTTTCTATTTCATTCTTAGTAGTTTTGGCCGGCTTGTTGATATCATCTTGAACTGACTTTAAATTTTACTGTTCTGCAATGAATTCGATCACTTCACCTTTAAAATAGAATTTTAAAAGTCGGCTGGCGAGTCTAAAGATGAACTCTTCTATACACTCCGGCAAATCTGTGCTACCAATAAACATGAAATTCTTCTCATCATAATAGTGTCATTTTTTCGTCGGTCGAAGTTTTTTTTTCACTGGTTTTTTCTTTTTAGACTTTGGTGGTTCCGGATCTATGGGTTCTTCTTCAGAGGATTCAGTTATCAGACTATCAGTTTTTGAATTTGTTATTAGTAGCTTCAGGCGGCTAGACAAGCGAATTTTAGAAAGTGGCATATTGTCATCATCTGAGTCAGATACTCGCTGACTCTGAAAAGAGCAGATAAATACCCGTGAATGCATACGAAGATATTAGGTTCCTAAAAGTGACTTCAGAATAGGATTATCATTCGGAATTAGTTTTTAGGAATTCAGCATTTTAATCCTTAAGATTCGTAAATAAAAATCTTCAAATTCTTTAGACATTTATCTTTATATCCTATTCGTAAGCTTTCATGTAAATTAAATTATTTCATTATTGATACACTTAAAAGCTTAAATCATACGCCACTTAATATTCTAGTCCTTTGCGAACAGAATTAGCATTTTCAACTAATATCGAATTCATGTCGTTCCAATTACAGCCCAGTCGATGGGCGATCTAAATTAAAAGCCTCCGTTATTGTACGGTGGAGCTTAATGAACTGCGAACGGCTGAAATTAGTGGTCGATGGCTCCCCCTCTGTAAAATGACAAGCTATTGAACGGGCTTAGCCACTCGAGTATCATGTATTCATTATGTAACTGGTGCTTTTCGGGTTGGGAATGTTTGTAACGAAATAGTAATAAGTACCAGTACTATAATAGTAGTAGTATAGTAATAGTATATGTAATTAAAAATACCATGCCATATACCAATGAGTTTCCGGTTTTTTTCGAAGACTTATGTACATTTACCGACTTCTCTAACGGTGAAGGAGAACATCGTGAGGAAACCTGCATGTCTGAGGAAATAAAAAAAATTCCAAAGGCGTGTGAAATCCACCAATCAGCACCGGGCCCGCTTGGTGGATCATGGCCCCATGCCCCCTTGTGCAAGGGGAGGCCTGTGCCCTAACAGTGGGGACATTGGTAGGCTGCTGATGATGATGATATGTAATTAAGTACCTTCCTTCGTTTCCTAATATTTTACTTCTGTTTATTAATATTTCCGTAATTTATATGTTCCGGTTAGTATCATTAGGGAGTGATCCCTGGCACACAGGTGTTGCCTGAAAATCAGCGCCGCAGTGCTAAACTAAAATAAATAAACTCGCTGCGGCAACAGTAATTAATGTCGTCAAAATTAACTTTTTTATCGGGATATTTCGTCAATTCATTAAGGACGCCGCTATGGTTATGCACATTTTCTATTCCATTTTGTTCTTTTCTATTCTGGTTTCCACTATTTCATCTTTCTGTTTTAGTGTCCTTCGTTTACTTTCATTTGGAAATAAACATAAATTCACCTTATTCTGAAATTCATTTTGTGCTGTCGACCCCACATACTTCCCGACTGAGTCAGTACTGCGGCAGAATTTGCTACTAAATGTATTGATGTTTGGCCTCGTGGCTATTAAATAATATTTTAATCTGAAGTTTATTGGTTCAAGGATTTAGTAAAGTATACTCATTATCTAACTATTCAGCTATCAACGAACGTAGATATATCACGGTAAACATAAAATTTAATTTGGGTCCAAATGGTAAAAATCGTGACAACGCCTATACACGCTTATTGGCCCTTACAGGACGATATCATCCAGTAAACAGCCATTACAGAGCGAGCTTTTTGTTAATGCCTATTTGCATAATTCCATCCAAAAAGCTTTCTCACGGGTTCTTTGCTTTAAAGGGCTAATTTGTTAAAGAATTATTTCGGGACCTTAAAAATTATGGTTATGAAGTTGTTTAACATTCGGGGTAGGTATTAAAATTTTAAAAATATACATAAGTCCGCAGTAAGTACCTATTTAATATATATATATTTAATATATCCATAATAGACATTCTAAGACGAAGGTGTTGGAAGCACATTCACTTTGAAAGCATAATAAAATTAAATATTAATAGGTTATTGTATTCCAAAATTACCTTGATTTTCAATCGAACTTCTCACATCCCTTTGCCTTGACTATCGTGATTATTACGGCGACTTACCCGTGGTACTGGTAGTATTCTTATTTATAAAAATCTTAAATAGATAAAATACTATAGTAATGCGGTGGAGGCTAACTGACTTCATCAAAGGCTTTCATGAAGGGCAAAGGGTTAATCTAAAATCTACTGTTATATTTTAAAAAGTCACTCGCATTTAAAAAGAATCCTTTAGAGGCAAAAATTACGGCGTGACCCGAATTATTTGCAAGCAAAATATTTCTTTATAAACTGCTTTGCCTATTTTCGCTCCATTTATACTTTGCAAAGGGTAATTAATGTATGAATGGTACTAGTATAGTACCATTTAGAGTATTTATCTTTTTAGTTTATGATAATTTCTGCCCCCGATATAACGTATTTCATGATATAACGTTGTATTGACAAGAGCTAGTAGTAATATAGCGTAGCTTATGGCAATAGTGTCACCTGTATAAACTCAGATATAGCCCTATATTACTCGTATGTAAGATCTAGGAAAGCTCCTTCAGCCACAAGCCACTTGACCTAAATCCAGGTTGTGTAACCTGTAATAGGTGTGTGTTTGTTGAAGAAATAAAATATATAAAGATTGCAGAATGATAAACCTATACCTAGTATTTACACTGAAACCGAATGTGCCTTTTAATTAAGTGTTATCTTGAAGTGACCGAAATAAATTGGTGTTATTTATTATTTTGATATATGTACCTAATCTAATATATGGCTACTACGTTCCTACTAAAAATATCAGACGCCAATAAAATCTTATGGATAAATGCTACGCATTCCAAATACGTCTACTTATAGAATTACTTATTCGTTTGGGGCTCTAATTTTCTAATTTACCTTTTCGTACAGTAGAATCTGTCTAAAATTATTTAGATTTATGATTTAATTAAAGTTTCCGTTTCGGGATAGGTGCCGAGTTTGAGAGTTTGTTTGTCGTTTCGGGCAGAGGGTGTTTGTAATTTTTCTGGATAAAGGATTTTCTGATGTTTTCGGGGAATTAAGTCAATTGGGGTTAAATTTAAAATGGAGATTTCTCGCGTCCAATTGTTATATAGGGTTTTCAATTCACGTCAGTCATAAATTACCTCTTTCTAACTCTAAAATACGTATGTAAGAAATAGCAAACTATTATCTATTCAGAACTTTAGGCTACGGGTCAACTAAGCATGTAATAAAATATGGTTCATAAATAACAGCGCGGTAGGTCATAAAATACAGAGGGGCCAACGGATCCGCTGAAAACTAGAGTTCGTTTAGCGCAAGTTCCCTTGAGCTTTAGGCCACATACAAGTTATTAATTACCTATTATACGACTTTGTTCTCTCTGTTGTACTTTGTTTGCAATTTAATTCAGTTTGTTTTGTTTGTATTGCAAACTTATAATGATCAATTGATAGGTAAACAAAGCTCTTGCCTACCTACATTATAAAACAACTAAATTGATATTCTCGATTTCTTTTATAATAAGTTGTAGATGTTAATCAGAACACAGGTATGAAGATTTTTTTTAATAAAAAAAGAAGTAGTTTCTGTTTTACGATGCTCAATTTTTACTTAGTTTCCATATTGATGAATATCACTCATACACAGAAATAATCAATATTTGTAAATATATTAGCTATATATATACGTGTTAAGTGTATAAATACTTACAAAAATGTAATTAAAAATAGGTCTGTTCCGTCAACCTTCCATCTCAAGATTTGTAGTAGGCTAACTTTTGTTATAGATATGGTTTTGGTCTCAGAATTTTTGAACCCCAGTGAAAACTACTGCGCGACGAAATGGAAAAATGCTTATTTTATGAGTTCATATATCCTTCCTTATGTAGTCACTGGAGGCCTGCCAGGCTCTGATCATTTGTGTTACCATCTTGTGGGTTATGTGTAAGTCGTGGTTACATGATATCATTTGCAGAGCTATTTAAGTCTCAACTATAACGTTTTTAACTTTTAATCATAACTTGGTTGTATTTTCCCTAATAATTATTCAATTTTGAGCTACTGTGTTCAGAAAACAATTTCTTGAGTAACTTTTTAATTATAAACTTTCTAATATTCTTATATTTCTTTTTCCAGCAGTCTATTTACTCAAAATATAATATTGTCATTTCAAAATGCCCTCGTAACAATATAAAAAAATTCAGCGACTGAGATCCGCGCCTGTGTATTTAAATTTTATTACTTATCTTGCAAAATTGAATTTCAAATAAGTACTCCTAATTAGATCGTCACTGAAATAAAAAGAACAGGAAAGTTGTAAGCACATACTTATAATCAATAAGTTATAAAACGTAAATAATCACCTATCTTCAATTAAATTTATTTGTGTCGTATCGACCATCGGTCGTGGTCCAACAGAATACCAGCGCTGTAGGCATTTTTGTCTGCAGCAATAAGTTGACTCGAGGCCCTTTTCACAATAACAGCAGACCATCAGACATGATTTCAATATGTTTACCATTGACTACATAATTATTTTATTATAATTATAACTCTTTCGGTCATTGCTGTGTGGGTAATAAACATATTACTTACTTTTTTTACCTATAGATCATACGTTCTACGGTGTTACGGCTGGCACATTCGATAGGACGCAACCTGAACGTGTCGTTGCAAATGTGTACTTAACACCGGAATGCAAATTATGCTAACTTATTATAATCAAATTGCAAAAAGATAACTACAAACTATCCAAACGTAGCTACAAAACATTAAATTACGCAACATTCTTGTCGATTATTCGGTTTCGTAACAATTTTTCAATACTTTTTTCGAATTTGCAGTTACATTGTAGTGTCAGGTGTAACTCAGTTTTTGACGGAAATGAGTTAGGTAAAATTTGTTTAAAATTTCATATTCCATATTTATGCAGTCTCTAAGCTTTCTAAGTATCTCTCAGCTTTAACGCGATGCAAAGGGACTGAAATCAATTTATTGGGAGCCGGTTCTAGCATAGAGTGTCACACTAACTAAATAATATACGTCGTGTCTTACTTATTAATAAGGCACACTAATCACAGCACTAAACTTGATGTAAAGACAAAAACTTTTGCAATATGTGATAAAACCGTTCCTCAGTTTTTAAAAAACGTCTTGTAAAGTTGAAAAAACTCTGTTACGCTTTGACAGCTGCCAGGGGTAACATCGTAGAACGAACAGCCTATAATTAGTTTTTTTTAATAAAACAAAATGCGGAAGATTAACGCCCTAAACAGACAGCTCTAGATCTGCTACGCCACTACGCGTGCTACGCCGTAGCAAATGACGACATAGGGAATGTGTTGTTTACGATACAAGAGAATAGTATTGTTTTATCATGACCCATACCTGCATACATACTCGTACATACATAACTTTACGCTGTTCCCTTGCGGGATAGGCAGAGATAACGGAGCGCCACGAGTCTCTATCTCAGCACTACTCTTCTCTTCACACATACCTGCATTATTTATAAACAGCCTTAGGAAAATCCTGCCTATTTTAAGCAACAAGATAGATTAGAACACTGTAAAACCGATTTACAGAGATGCAGCGGATTAGGGTTGCCCTCATAAGACATTAGCAATATTCATTTGTAAGGATAAAATGGAGATCCCGAAATGGATGCCACGAAAATCCTCAATAGACGAGAGATCGTTCGTTCTTGAGACCTCCTTAAGCTCGCTTAATGGGTCGAGTTAAAGACTGACTGTTCATTTTCAAGTATGCTTAAAGGATTTTGAAGACTTGAAGATAAAGTTTATAGGCTGAAATACATTGTTTGAATCGGACTGGTTTTAGAGGCTTTAAAGAATTTATAAGTCTGTTTTGTGTTCCTTTAGAGTTTTCAATTAGGTTTGTAAAGAAACAGTAACTCATTCCAAGATCTTGCTAACGTTTTAAACTGACGGTGACCACTTACATCGGTGGATAAAGTATACATTCTTATCTACTGTACATTTCGTAAGATTAGGTACGGTTAAGTCCATATTCTGTAAAGTTAAACTTATAACTGTTAGAGAGTTTCATCTCTTCAGCTTCATTAATAAAGTAAGGGGTGAAACGAGAGGAATTTGCTTAGTTTATTATTTTCTCTTCAAAGGGATTCCTCTTGCTCATAATTAGGTGTCGGTTTCTAACGTAAATCTTTTATTTTCCTTCATAATGTTGAGTTTTGGTAATTTGAAATTATAATTTATATAAAAAAAGAAAACATCTTGTTATATAGGGTTACACTTGTGCACTAAGACTAAAAATAAGACTAAGAATAAAAATATTATAATGCATTTAAATAATGGCGGACATTAAAGAGATGTAGCATAATGTGGGTTTTAAGCCGGCTAGAGAGCCGTGCCGCACGTGACAGAAAAAAATATAGCCGTGCATAGTTTTTAATATGAGAGATAAAAGGGTACCCGAGCAAAACGCCACTGCCAAAAACAATAAATAAATAATTTCTCCTGAATTATGGCATTTATTAAAAAAGTGTACAGTACAATTTGTTACACAGAGATAGAATATTTTTAATAATGTTTTATCCTCCTTCCTCGATTCCTAAGGGACTGCTTTCACTACATCGGGAAAATCCGGGCGGGATGTCAGTATTTTGACCAAGTATTTGACCGCAGCGTACGCAATAATGCTGATGCAATGGACCCAACGGAGACAGGACGGATATAGCCTTAAGGTAACTTTATAATTAATGTTCCGTACCAAAATGGTAAAAAAAGGAACCGTTATGATGAAACTTCGGTGTCCGTCTGTCTGTATGTCATAGTTGTTTTTCTCAGGAACTACTAGAGCTATCGACTTGAAATTTGGGACAATTATAAAACTCGCTATCCCGCATCTATTCTAGATGAAAAAATGTGGAAATATTTTTTAATAAAAATCGGGTCTGAAAGGGGTTGGAAATCTGAGAGTGGGATAACTGGAGCATGTGGGTAGTATCATATGAAAGGGCTTTATTTGCACATTGCAGTACTATTTTTTATTTTACTTTATGTGCTATAGTTTTTTACTTATGGCCAAAAATGTGCAGAAAATGACCGTTCCCCCCTTATCTCCGAAGTTTGCAAGCCGAAAAATCTGAAATAATTCATACTCATAGATAATCTTCTATATTTTACAGGAAAAATAAAACAAAGTTTCGAAACTTTACAGTTTTTAAGAAATTAAAATAAAAATTACGACGAAAATTCTGAAATAATTAGTTTTGATAAATGGTAATGTTTAGATAACGGGAAAAATAAATCTTATTTTTTGAGGAACCCTCGGTGGACGAGTCCGACTCGCACTTGACCGGTTTTTTATTTATGTGCACACAATAAAACAAAACTGAATTTGATTACAGTACATTATTTACAAACTAAGCATAACTAGTTCCGAGTTAGTGAGCGATCTAGAAATACCTTCTAGAGGTGAAATAAATGATTATACCAAAACATTTTATCAATGTCATCGGCACAAACTTGCTTCGAACATAAGTTATGAATCTTTCCCGTCAACAGTTTGATAAAGTACCCATAGGATTTTGATGCAGTACCTTTCTAGAAGTGATTGCAACTTACTGACGTTGTGTTATTGTAACTTTAAGATTAAATATTAGGTGAAAATAGATACTTACTTACGATGAGTACGACTGGTCATAACCCCATAAAGTATCCTGTAAAATTTTGTTATTGGCTCCCAGCTCCCAGCAGCGGTAACTCTCACGTCCATAATCCCCGAGGGGGTAGACAGAGGAACCACCTTCATCATAGATAGTTCCTAAGTAATAAAATATTGATAAATAAAACTATAAGTACAAGTAACTACAATACTACTTCCCTTGGATATTTTTGTAACTACAAGTTATAAAAATATCCAAGGGAATTTCGTCGACACAAAATGGATTCTTGATTAAGCTTTTTTAGGTTACATTATACTTTTACAACTTTACTAAGAGTCTTTTTATTTTAATTCTCTGAGGCAAATTCCATTTAAGTATTTTTTCTGGATTCATTCACAAGGAACGCTGAGTAAACTTTTTTCTTCGACTCGTCGCCCATTGCCGGCTGTGTCTGGCCCGGTCGCCCCTTTCCCCTGCAAACTAGGACGAAATAATGTTATTGCAAACGAAGTTTGTTCTACTTCCTCCTCCTACATTGGACATTCTGGTTAATTAGGTGATGTTTTTATTCTTTCAATTTGAGAATCTTTGACACAAAGATAATGCCTACGTCAAATCAGTAAACAAAGTAACTAAAAAGTCATTGCTATTGACTATATTGAAAGAAATTGCCAAGTTTGTGACAGAATGACAGTAAAGGTTATATTAGGCTTTCAATTCCAACCAATGTCAGAGAATTTCCGTATATTTACTGTACAGATGAAGATAGAAACGCCGATAACGATTCCTTTGTCCTCAAATATGTTAAGAGATCTAAAAATACATCCCGATGTGTTTGGTTTCGATAGAAATATATTGTAGACTGTAACTTGAAAAGCTAAAAAAAATATTTAAACCGACGAATAAAATTGGTACTTTGTACTTATTATTTTGTTTGTTGCCAATTTCAGTAGAGTTGGTTTATATTTTTATTGTCACTAATATTATTTTTGCTACTATAAGTAATGTCGGGCTCTATCTTATACTTTATACTTTTATTTGTACACAAGAAAAATAAATAACATGTTACAAGAAATAATTATAGGGTACATTAGGTAGAGCTTAGAGATAAGATCTCTTCCAGCCAAACCTAAGACATGGGGAGATATATTGATAAAATAGATAGACATACCTACTTGTACCTACAATATAAAAGAAAAAAATCTCTCATTTGTTCTAATAATTCAGAAATTCAGACATACTTTTCCTTAATTTACTCAATACCAAGTCACATTTAATTTACACAATAAATTTCATCAAAATTGGCCCTACCACAGAAATCGGACTAGTAACGTCCTCTCCTCTAGAAATATGATGTGGGCACTGACAGCGAGCCAAAGGGTTCGCACGAATAGTTCCATATACATTTGACATTTCAATGCCTGACTAATGTATGGGAAAAATGCTGACATCGCATACGCCAACTGGCAGACGCGGTTTCCATATAAAACTTCTCTAGCAAGCCTTGAGTGAATTTCAAAATCTTTGACAGTTACATGAAAGAATATTTATGAAAATCCATAAATTTTATATTATATACCTATATTTTCACTAAAATTACTTGCTACTTTGCTCTAGCACTACAAATTGCTGACGTCATGAGTTCATGGAACTTGACTGCTCATGTCAACCTCTTTTTGCTACTCTAGGCTAGAGTAGGGTAAACCAGTATAATTTCACACAAACTTAGAAATGAACGTATAAGTGTAACTATTTTACAGCACGAAAAATATTATTTTATTTATAATTTTTTTATTATATTAAAAATATATATATTTATTTTTATAATATTTAAATTTATTATTATAAAAAGTATTCCTTCCCCAATCAAAATAATATTACTTGGTAACTTTGTTCAGGATTTACAATAAAATCTTACCTATTAGTAATCAATGGCTCAAATGCTAGAGCACTAGATTGCCTAGTTGGAGTGCATAATGCATAATAGTAAGATGCAAGCTGTGGCGGGAGAAATACCCACCCAAAGGTTTCATACCGCCAAAAGAAGACCTACCACCGGGTTTCAAACTCCCGTGGCCAACCTGGAAAACGCTTAATCGCCTGCGAACCCGGGTTCGCTGTTGCGGAGATAATCTTTACAATTGGGGGTTTTCCAGCGATCAAGTAAAGTATGAGTGTGGTGTCTCCCCTCAAACCATGGAGCACTTGCTCTGCTGTCCCGCGTGTCCGACCACCTGCACGCGGGAGGACCTTTTCGAGGCCAACTAGAGGGCTATCGATGTGGCTGCCTTCTGGTCGGGAAAAATTTAATTCGGATCATCAACACGAAAGAAGAAGAAGTGCATAATAAATAATGGGTTAGTATCATGTGGACTAAAAACTTTATTCAGGCATTGGTTCCCATTGGTTTTATTACCGGTAAATATTTCTAGGGTGGCATCTATAGGTTATAAGTTTATAACAATAACATAGGGCTAAATTTTTTTTCGAGAAAATCGACAAAATTGTTTGTTTGAAAATTTTACAAATGAATGAATTATTGCTATTCTAATACTGAAATAAGAAGTTTGAATGAAATTTCTTTCATAACGACATTGATGAGTATATGCCACCAAGGCGCAAAATAATGGGGTTTATTTTTATTTAGTCGAAAATTTTCATACAACTAACAGGGTTATTTTTTCGTGTAAAGTTGTGCAAATGACCAGCAAATCGGGGGATTTGCCAATTATTTGCTACTAATAAAAAAGGACCTTATATAAATAAGATAATACCGGTTTGTAAAAAAAATTAGTGCCAGCCTGTATAAAGCCAAAATGAAGATTTTCAAAGTCGTAACTTATTTGCCAGCTTTTATTAAAGTCTCAGTGAAGTATTATCACGAGATAGACGAGTGTTTTTTCGTGAGGGTCTGCAGTGGACTCTCGTTTGGGTATTTAGTATTTGCGTAATAAATAATTTTGAGTACTTATAGTAGCTACATTAATTTATTTCAAAATGTTTTTAAATACCCGCCAGCAGTTCATTTAAATATAAAGTCATTTCTTCGTAAATTTTTAATAAGGTTTGGTGTTTATCATCCATTGATTAATAGGCTGATAATGTTCTCACAAAGTACGCCACTGCGTCGATCTTTCTAGTCAATGCCACCTTGCTTGCATAGAGATCTTCGCATGCAGTAGCATTTTAAACTCTGTAGCAATTTGTAATTCATATTCGGTTCTATGAATATTCTGAAGCTAATTATAAGAAAAAGAAATTAACAAAAGAGGCACTGTGTCCACGTACTGTAGCAAACTGGAGTTAACCGGATGTGCAAATGCGACGTATAGCCAAACGCGAGTTTCCTAGGCCTGAGGTTTTTCAGTTTTTTTTCCTTTTACGAGCTTTACGTGACATACTCCAAGTTTCAGAACACGAAAATGGGATGTTACTTTCTTAGAATAAAGAATAGGCAGAACCGTAAACTTTATTTAGCAACGAAGCGGCATGTATTAATAATCAAAAGCTTCAGCGGCGGCTTGCTTGGCCAAGTTCAAGAAGAAAAATAAGACAAAAGATACACTATTACAAGGGCTTATAAAGCTCAAATTCTCTTGTTTAACCCCCAACCGACCGAGGAAGGAGTGTTATAAGTTTGATTATTTTGTTTGTTTGTCTGTCATAACTTAACAACTAATGAACCAATTTGAAGGCGTATTTATTTATATAACAGAAAATTTTGTCGAGATTGTTCTTAGCTATATCTGATAAAAATTGGGTCAGGGGTTTCAAAGATCTTGGAGTATCTTTGATGTCAGATGGGAACTCTGGAACGGTAACAGTTAGGTGGTTCGAGTTTAAGCTCAAATGTTTAGGAGCAAGGTGTCTTCCCACATCTGGTGCGTTGAAGACCTGATCATGATCACAAAAAAGTAAGGGGATTTACACCATGGTAAATAAAACGGCAAATCATTTTTTGATTTAATTATCTACGCATAACGTTTAGCACTATGTACGCATTACGCATTACGTATAACACAAGCCGGTAACTGTAAAAAATAATAATAGAAACTGACTCTATTGAACTCGGCTCTTTAGTTTATTTTATTGGTCGCTGACTTCAGTAGAGTCAGTTTCTATATGACTAGGGCACTAATTAAATTTTTAGAATTTACCAGCATCTAAGTAAGTAAGTAAGTAATACGTTTATTTCACACACAGCAATGACCGAAACAGTTATAATTATAATAAAATAATTATGCATCTGAATTATAAAAACGCGTGTGAAAAATTTGGAGGCGTGATTCAGTAAATAGACACATTTTATAATTTTGCTTTCAATGGGTATAGTAGAATTTTAACTTTTCCTGTATTAAACGGAAATTAAACTCATAACATAAGTAACCATTTTAAATATAAGAAAGTAGGTAAGTATCTTCGATTATTATGGAAAACTTCCGTATTTATTTATAACTTTCTCAAGAGTATACTTAGAATTCGGAGAGAGTTACATCAAACGTTAATTAACTAACTTTAGTTGGATAGTTAACCCAAACTTAAAACTTTTGTTAACTTCAGAATTTGGTTTACATATAGGACTTACCGTCTGATATGTAAACCAAATTCTGTTGATTTTAATTTCTATTACTTCCTTACTTTTACCGCCTGGTAAAAGTAAGTAAGTAAAAGATATAAAAAAAATATTTATTTTTTAAATGGAGTTTAAAATTAGGAGTCGAAATCTGAAAGTATAGCTATATAGTACAGTGTCAAATATGATTGATATCAATTTGTACATGTCAATTTAAAATTTAAATTATAAAAAAGGGTTTTTTTAATTTAAATTTTACTATGACCAAAAAGGGGGGGATATTTACTTCAATATTCATCAGTAATTGCGCATTACAAGATCTTGAGTACGGGCCCCTCGGTGCGTAAATGCTACACGCACTTGGCCAGTGTTCTTTTATTTAGATTGCTGAAAAAGTAGCAGCAAATTTTTTGTTTTTAATTTTCATCAAAGACCCTTCAATCTATTATTTTACAATAACAACATGACAGGTATACAAAATTCTGATTCTGTAGCATTTACGATAGGTTTAGCTAGGTTTAATCGAGGGCCGAAGGGTTTAGGACGGGTTTAGGGCAAATTGTGGCAACCCCTGTACCTGCCGAAGGGAAGGGTAAAGGTCGATGGCTATTATCAGACATTGTGTAGGGCAACCGATACTGATTAGGTCAATAAATATAAACCCACCAGCGGTTTCAATGTTGTCTAAATTTGAGACATCTAGTAAGTACATGTGTTCGGAGCCCTCTGTTACATGTAGTTTCCTCCCTCTCGTAGGTATCCTTTATCTGTTAAAACGTTAATGGTATGTACGTACGTACGTACATATTATACAGAATTCTATAGCATAAATCTCTAGTTACCTTTTGCAGTAGTAAGTACATATTTACTTGCGGGGCAGATAGGAAAGTTGCGGTTATTATTGTGGTGTGAATATACTACCTTGAAAATATCTGCACATAATAATGTTATATCCTAAATGATCATAATGTCCTTCCTATATAGTATAATGCATTCTGTAAATATAATAACATTGATAAGTATAAAATTGTCATCCAATTCTTCTGAATTAATAATTGATTTCCGCAAAATAAAGCTAGATTCCATCAACTATTCACAATGGTTTTATCTAGGCTGTACCAATTTCGAATTAAACTCTTTTCTCTACAGTTGAAGATAATTTTGTGATCTTTGATGACACTATCTTATCTTATCTTATGATAGGGGGACGGGAATAACCCCAGCGGCACTTCGACCCTTGAGGATCTTTTGTGCCTACCCTATTTTACAAACTGGTCGTCTCAGTATGTAGGTTTCCTCACGATGTTTTCCTTCAACTTCAGAGCAGTCGGTAAATGTACGTAAGTCTTCGAAAAATACGAAAAACTCATTGGTACATGGCACTACACGGTGTAGAACCCCGACCTCCCGCATAGGTCCGGTGTTCTAGCCACTAGGCCACCGACGCTCTCTTGATGACACTATATGCTATTATTAGACAGGAATAGTAAAGTAAAAAGTAAAGTATCCACATTATAAAGTATCCAAGCTTAATTCAGATTATATTGCTTCGAGTTTTATTTGCCCGCCCACAT
The DNA here is from genome assembly GCA_947369225.1 of Hofmannophila pseudospretella. NCBI lineage: Eukaryota > Metazoa > Arthropoda > Insecta > Lepidoptera > Oecophoridae > Hofmannophila > Hofmannophila pseudospretella. The sequence continues at coordinate 5,043,213 of OX376326.1, forward strand.
ACCTAACCTACGTTCCTAGGGCTACAATAAGGGTTTTACGCCTCGGTAAATAACCCTAAAACATTTATGTCGGACTTTTGCAATAAAAGCGGAGCATTTGTCCTGAACACTGAATATTCAGTGGGAAAGCTTAGTATTCAAAAGAGTGCGACATTTTGCAGGGATTTCATTGTGTGCAGCTCCCATTCGCAGTTCGCTTGTACGAAGTGTCAACAACTTCTATATGGCCATCGAATTTAAAATAGGTGAGGGTAGAGTGTGTCAGCCAAGTTCGAAAAAAAGGCGACGACGCACTGACGTGTGTTATATTAGAGGAACTATTTCGAGCCATTTTCAACCCCTGTGACATAAAATCAATTTGACCTAGAATCTTCTAATTTTGTATGTCTTCTAAGGTCCACCAAGTTACCCAGAATCCCAAATTTTATAAAAATATAGCTCCGAGATATTGACCTCTAAATATCGCTATAATACAGCTTTTGTTAACTTTATCCAGGCCTTCTAAAGAAAGCTGTTAAATTTGTGTCTAACGCGCACTTATAAGGTCTGTATAACAGCTTAATCAGTACTTTAAACAACCTCCTTAGCTTAAAGAATTGAGAAGAACTATTCATCAGCTCTTGTTTGTGCTACTTGGGCATGGTTCCGGTTTGAAGGATAAGAGAGCTTGTCTAATTACAAGGTCATGAGGCACTTCTCACGATTAACAGCGCATTAAAAACCTTGTAGTAATATAGAGAAATGGTATATCTTTTGGCGACGACGTTAGCCCCCTACAACCAGGTGGCCCGTTTGCTTGTTTGCTCAAAATAATATTAAAAATACATCTTCCCAAGAATCCCAAGAATGTTGATAGATTAATACAGCTGAAGTCAAGGTATCTAGATAAAAAAACCACTTTTAGAGCCCGTCCCTAAACGCTACCCGGGCATATTGACAGTTCACTCGACTCCAAACTTGTTCCATTTTGTACGAGTTACTTTCCGACTTGTTGGACTTGGATAAGCAACTGATTTTATCGACCGACTTTGGAACTTGTAACTTTTAAGGGTTTTACAAAGTTTTGTTTTGTTTAAGAGCAATGCTAAAACGAATTTTGTTTGTATGCAAAGTGCACGTTCAAGTATAAATTGTTTTATTTGTATTCTCGATGAGGGATTGTTGGAACCTAGTTATGTTGGAAAAAGGGAATGCGTGTAGGTATTTTTAATATGTAAGTAGATGGGCGGGACCCTTTGTTAGACGTGGTGATGGCCGGTGGACCAGAGCCCTCACTGAGTGGTGGCCAAGGTCGGGGAAAAGAGGAGTAGGTCGTCCAGCAGCTAGATGGGCGGATGACATCACCAAAGTCGCATCGAAAACCTAGATGACACTAACACAGGATCGTATAGGGAGGCACAAAAGAGAGCAGGCTTATACCCTGCAGTGGGACGACATGGGCTGATGATGATGAGGTAGTAAGTCAGCTCGATCACTGAAAAAAAGACATGTTAGTTGAGTGCAAGTAAAACGGTAAAACATCTTTGTAACATAACTTTACGCCATGTTCCTGGTGGGGTAGGCAAAGATAATGGAGCACCATGGATCTCTATCTTGGGACGCCTGTTTTGCTTCCTCTACGGTCATTCCTCGTCTCACACACTAAGTAATGTGTGTGTGTGTAAGTAATGTCCGCCGTTGATGCACATTCTGTCAATCTGTAAATTACAATACTAATTACGTAGAAGGTTTTTTATTTGTTGTTTGTTTTGCCTCAGGTCGATTTGGAAAGATACCTCAACTATTCTGTTAGCTTCAGAAACTCATAAAAGATATTCTTGTCACTTCTATGACTGACTCGTCATTGACAGAATTGTCCAAAATTGCCAAAGAGAAAGAGAAAGAAGACAAAGAACGTATGAATTTGCTTTTAACAATGTGCTTCATCTCACTCAACTGTGTTCCGCCATCTTGTTGTCGTTTAATTACTTATATTTCTCCATGGAGTTGATTTCCGCAAAATGTATTAACTAACGCTGCTTCTTGTTCCAGGTATACTAATCTCCACTTCCGGTCTACTAAATATTAAGCATTATTTATCTTAAACCACGACAAATAAATTGGGGAATCGGAGGTAAGCCTTTTAAATTAAATTACTTTCGTCTTTGGGGATAACACCTTATGTCACAGTACGAGTATACATTTACAAACAGTAGTCCATCTTCGAAATGTATCCGTGGTTTTGTGGAAAAGAGTTAAATGAAGTTAGCCAAACCATATACTTTACAGTACCATTTTGTGGCTTATAAGTTATAACGATTTGGTTATAACTATACTTCATTTTTTTAGCTTTAGACAGAAGCAAGTTGTAGGTATTTTGTCGGGTACGTTATAAATATTATGTGCAAAAATTTCAATTAAGGTCGCTAAAAATTACATATTTTTTCGTAAACACCTCACCGTCAATGTCTGGCTATTTAAACAATTAATACGTTACTTTTATACGTACTTCTCAATATTGGTCTATGGATAATAAAATCAACAATCGTCTTCTAAAACTTACACTATAAAAGACCTAAAGAAGTAGGGGTCCTAAACGAAAAACGAAACGTTATAATAAAATGTAGGCGATGAATCCGATTCGTCCGACTTTGATTCGAAAAATGAAAAATTTTTGTTTTGTGTTATTACATGACCTGCAGGCCTATTTGCTATCACAGCCCAAAGTACAAAAGTGGATGGTCAAAAACATGAGTCACTGTCCAATTTACTAAATTATTTTAATTAATAACTACATCCCTTAGTCGTCTTTTACGACATCCATGGAAAGAGAAGGGGTGGCCTGAATCAAGGCCGGAACCCACACGGCAAAACAGCCAACTAATGAATCGTCTGATGACGAATGATAATGATTTAACAGCATAATATGTGTCTCACTCCCATTAGCAAGATATACATAATAATATGTTATCTTGTTTATTATAAAATTAGGGTTCCTAATTTTATAATAAACAACTGCTTCTTTAATTACGTTTTTTCTAATGCTAAAAAAACGAAGTATAGTTGGTTGCAATTTTACATTCATATTTTGCAATTACATATTTAAATTTGCACAATTTCTAGTAGCGTTTAGAAAGGTTCTGTGAGGGTCTGAAGAAATGAATGAAATAATACACTATATTGCACGAAACTTATGTGAAATAAAGCGACTTAATAAGAAATTTAGATAAGTGGGTAAGTACTTACTTCTAACTCAATAAAAAATAAACTCTACTTAAATATAACTTTATTGTTGAATTACTGCTAAGGTATTTCTTCTATATACCTACTACCGCGTTGAAAACATTGGATAATTAATTTGGAATACAATATCGCTGTTTACAATTCGCACCAGATGGCAAATATCTGTTATTGCAATGTTCAAATATCCTGAGTGAAGATGTGCATAATTGGTATGTTAATAGGTTAATACTGTGTCTGATATTTTAAATTAAAACAATTGATATATTATTGATGTGTTTAGATATGAGCCAACCCTCTCTTTCATGGTTGGTATAAGTTATTATAGCGTATCTTTAGTAGGTATTACTAGGTTTATAGGTAAGTAAAGGAAAAATAGATGTAAGAAAAGTATGGTCGCTTGTGGGTATTTCTTCACAGAGAGTCTTTGCGTCATTTCCGTGGCGTGTTTTATACTTATTATTATTATTAACTCTTTATTGTACACACAAATAATATATAACAAACTCAGACAAAAATATGTGAAGCACTAAGGGCGTGACTTATCTCTAAGAGAGATCTCTTCCAGCAAACCCCATTAAGTGAAAATTTGATACGAAAAGCAGGCGAAGTGTGCACCTATTATGCCACTTGTTCGCATACCTGCCAAAAAAAAAGAAAAACCAAAAAAAACCTTCTTTACATGTTTCAGAAATTATCATAGAAATAATTAATTTAATAATGTACACACAAAACATAATTAAATGTAACTTATAAAATTTCTTAGATTAGGCCCGTGTGGTAGGGTACCAAGGATACTGGCGGCGTTGCCCCGCTAGATCGCTATGCTGATCCTTTGGGCGAGATAGCCGCCAGCCCTTGGGTCGCTCGTCGCATCGAACAAACGCTTGGACAGCTCTCGGAACAGTGACCATGCTCCAGGGCCCCAAGGACCAAGGGTCTCTACACCAAATGCAACAAAGTTGTAACATCATAGAAATAGATAATATAAGTTAAATTATATGCCCCTTTTTTCTGCTCGACTTGGGCATTACAGTACTCCAAAAAACATTTAAATCTGATTGTAACCTTCCATAGAATTGAATTTAGAAATATTTACTCCCACGAAAATGACGTAGCCGTTCCGAAAATGACCTACTCGTAGTTACTTACCATATGTATATATTACATTAGAATGCAAAACTTGGGTATAGCTGAGCACAAAACGTATACAGATGTGTGTTTGTGGATGTATTTTGTTTACATGTTTCTAGTTGTCTTCCCAACATTCAAAAAACGAATGTGATACGAAGGGAATAATGGTTAATCTTCTTCAGAGCCGAGAAATCAAGGAAAACGGAAGTCTCGTAATTTTCTTTAACCTTTTGCCTCACGCTGTCTCGTGGGAACGTGATAGCAGCTACTTCTAAAACAAGTGCCCAATACATACGTAATACGCGTTGAAATTCGGTGAAGTAAAGATATAACGTGAAGAAAACTTTTCCTCGTGCAAATGCTTGAGTGGTTGCTGAAACTTCTGCATTTTGATGCTAAAAGAATTTCGTAGATAAAAGTCGTTTAAACTTCTATGCAAATAAGCAATGGTAAGACTTAAATAATATACTGTTTCACATCTTCGGTAGACGTGTAAACAAACCCGGTCGTAATTAATAAAATACAATAAAAATATACCGTAAAACAGTATATAGATATTGGGTTTATTAAAAAATAGTAATACAAAAATACATACTTAAACTAAAATTACAAAATACCAAACTATTTTACAAGTAAAAGACCTGGCCCAGGTATATTATTTAAGTCTTATCATGTACTACAAGTTTCAGCAAGTACCAATAACCGCAAGTATTAAACAATGGTAAACTCTAAGAGAAAACCAAGAGTATTCATGACATAGATAATGATTGAGTTAGATAAATAGTATCTAATAAATATACACACCCACTCACCCTACACTACATATGCACACTTACATCATTACACACTCCCACACAACCTAACACACCCCCACCCATACTCACTCTTACCATTATCTTTACTAAATTCCTTTATGATTAAATTTTCCAAATTCCTTTTAGGTTAAGAATATAACTTGTAATTTGCTTGCACAGAAAGTGCGACGGAATCCCGACTTACAAGATACAGGTTTTCGACCTAGTTTGTAAATCAGAGGTCCTTTTTTGTGTGCCCTGTAATAAGTAAATAAACATTTTTTTATTTTTTTTTCATATAAAAAAATGTGCTATGAGCCCTAAATCACTAAACAAAGACGTCAAGCAAGTTATAATTCATATCCTTTTGACTAGTTTTGATTTATGTGACCCTTTCCCTAAGTCCGAGAATGCCTCGATGGGATAGCGCTAGTTGACCTACATAATTTTATTATCTTTATCTCAGAATTATTCTTTATCGCCTTAGCCCTTTTTTGGTCCTGACCGAGTTCTAAATCCAAGAGATTGCATAGATATTTTATACTTGCATAGAATTTTGAGATATTTATCGGATATCTATGTGATATAAAATATTGGTTCAGGTATGTAAATAAATAATTTAAATAGTAATATGATGTCTTATTTTTTGAGATAATTTAAAAGAAATTAGGGGCCATCCATAAACTACGTCACACGTTAAGGGGGAGGGAGGGGGTCAAAAAAGTGAGACGTCATAAGCTTCGTGACGTCACATGCATAAATCTAAAAGAAGTCATAAATAATATAAAGGAATGTGTTCAAAGTCCATGGACACAAGATGATTAAATTTTGTATCGTTCATTTGCTTTGATCGTAAATTGTCTAAAATGTTTGATTTTAAGAAAAAAGATCTTAAATAGAAATATATAAATAATTTAGGATGTGCTGTTTTAATTTAAAATTGCAAAATTTGTGACGTCACCCCGGGGGAGGATGGCACAGAAATGTGACCACCTGTAACAAGGATGGGGGAACGGGGGGTTCCAAAAATCATGAAATTCATGTGACGTGTTTTATGTATGGTCCCTTATTAATAGAAATATTATTTATTATTATTACAAATGATTAACAAGATATACCGAGAAATACTTACCACTTACTTACCTACTTTGAAAGGATACATTCTTTTATGCTCTCTTAAAGCAAGTCATTAATAAGTTATATGAAGAGAAATTGATCGGGATCATCCTACATTATCAAGTCTCAACATACTAATAATTAACGCAACCGGAGCGTTGGAGGCTTAGTGGCTAGCATGCGGGAGGTCTGCAACCATGCAAATCATGCAACGTCATGTATGGTTTAGAACCCAGACCTCCCGCTACAGCGCCCTTATGCAAGGGGAGGCCTGTACGCCCAGCCCACAATGGCGACGTTAATATGCTGATGAGACAGAAAGATGATGAGGCAACTACTGTTCAAATTCTGTGATAGTGATTGCCACATTTATATCCGCATTTTCAGCAGTAGATTTGACTAAATCGATATCCTTAATTCGATGTACGCACTCATTCACTACTAGGATAGTTCTTCTGAATATTCAATCCCTACAGAATATTGAATATTCAATCCCTACAGAATTTCAATAAAACAACAGGAATATAAAAAAGTTTTATGACTTTTGGTTTGTGCTAAGCGGAAAAGTTAAATAAGTCGTTTTATGATGAAATATTTGAATGATAAATGAACGAGGATCATCCCTCTCCATTTTCAGATGATGTTACCACTGAAACAATTGCGGTAAATGACTCGTTGAAATTATCAAATGACATTTCGTTGACAGTAGTTCAAACATATGTTGAACATAATTATCATAGTTACCTTCATGTAATTATTATTTTCTCGAGACCCAAAAAAATAAAAGTTCGAACTGTCAAAATCAAGTGGTTTCATTAGTGTAGCTGTCATTTCATACATATCCCATAACTATATAATAATTCTTTAATATACAAAATTATCTGTTATATTAGCACATAAAGTGTTTAAGTGTTATTACACCTAATAAGATAAATTTTTGATAATTGAAAAGTTTTGAAATATTATTTGAGAATGCGAGATATTGTCTCATTTCATTAGAGATAATACATAATGGATTATATAATAATTTATGTAAATATCTTGCTCAAGTAAAATAGGGTAGTAAGAATATTTTAGTGGATTTTCTCTTGGTCATTTTCTTAGATACTTATTTTTATAATAATCCTTTATAATTTTGTAATTCAATAAATGTTCTCACTTTATTCGATTTATTATTATTTTTAAGTACTAACAGATTATTATAACTCTCCCTATTTAACAAAAAGGTAAGATAATATAAAAAAGAATTGGAATCAAAGATAACAAAGTGGCTGAAAGTTGGCGGTGAGATTAATGTATTGTTTTATCATATCATTTATCAAGATGTACACGTCAAAGTTTCAGAGTAACTTCGTTATTTGGGAATGAATGAATGAGATAGAAGAAGTTGAGTAAAAATTAAAGTAACTTTCGTGAAATCTGATATGTCTTGATCGAAAGAAACCTCCCAAAATTATCACAACGCTGGAAAGGAAATAAAAACTGAGAGCAAAAACATGCGAGAATAAAAAAGTCTGGACGCAATTCAGCTCGTTTGAGTTAGGCCTTGTAACAGATAGGTCCTAACTTGTTCCAATGGGTAGAGAATTGTACAAATCGCGAATTTGTACGAATGGCTACGCAGCCGCCTAAAAAGCGAAAATTCCCTGTAAGTACCCACATAAAGTTTATTTGTTTTAGGTGAAAGACTACTTTATTTAATCGGTTTAGCCCTTTTGCAAATAGACAATGTAGCTACCCGATAGACATTTTGTTTAGGCATTTAATACTGTCGTGTTGTGCCGGCCATAAAGAATAGCACCACCCCAACTCTTCCCGTGGGTGTCGTATGAGGCGACTAAGGGACTTGGTGAATACTAATCTACACCTAGTAGACGGCGATAGGCTCGCCGTCTAACACGTGGTTCACCAAATCATACGTCAAAAAATGGGAACTACCTGTAATGAAGGTGATTTCTCTGTATACCCCCTCGGGGATTATGGACGTGAGAGTTTTGCTATTTATTACTATAGACGTTTTGCGTTATAGACATTCATACATGTAACGACCGAATTGTATTTTTTTTATTCGAACCTGGTTTTGCATTACAAATTACATACCTACTCGTATACAAAATGGTCCTCCATCACCTACTTTGGAACTATCTCTAAATTATCCTCATTTTGACCCTCATCATTAAAAGTTCGGACAGTAACGGCGGAGTCTCTATTGAATTACTTATTATTTGACATTTATATTGTACTCAGTTTGGTCATTAGATTAAGTTTATCAAATCATCCATAATCAACGAGGGTTGTTCCTTAAACTTATACTAAAATAGGAAACAGAATTCACTGCAACAAACACTACAATGATGTGGGCAAGCAAGTTCTACAACTGCGCCAAATTTCAAGTCGATAGTTTCAGTAGTTCCTGAGAAAAACAGCTGTGACATACAGACGGACGGACGGACACCGATGTCTCACCAAGGGTTCCTTTTTTACCATTTTGGTACGGAACCCTAATAACTAATTAAGAAAGATAAACAAATTGCATCTTTTTCATAAATATCGTGGCAGTTTCAAGAGTATTCCTGACAAGTCCCAAAATAAACCTCAGTTAGAGTGTCGGTGGCACAGTGGCTAGGACACCGGACTCCCATGCAGGAGGTCCGGGTTCGAAACCGTGCAGTACCATGTGCCAATGTGTTTTTCGTATTTTTCGGAGACTTAAAGTACATTTACCAACTGCTCTAACGGTGAAGGAAAACATCGTGAGGAAACCGTGCAGGTGCCAGTGCCGTGAGATGACCAGTGTGTAAAATGGGGTAGGCACAAAAGATCCTCAAGGGTCAAAGTGCCGCTGGGATTATTCCCACCATAAGATAAGTAATATAACCTCAGTTATGTTTCATCTGTTCTATTATTTTTAAATCCATCTTCTTTAAAACAGATATCACGTAAAGTGTTTAAATTAGCTTCTAGGTTGCCATTAAATGGACTTTAGCAAACAGGGCTGGCTTATTCCAATTAAGCTCTCAAGAGACATCAGTTAAAAGCTTTTGTGAACAGGCTTTCATGTCTCGTTTTCTTCTTAATGCGATGGATTGCGACAGGGCAATCTGATAGCGGTTTTATAGCTGACCGATTATCTTGTAGAAGGAAATCGTTTCATTGAACAGGATTTCAATTAAAATTGTATTGTATATAGGAAAGAAATGGTACGGTAAAGGGGATCAAGAGTGTAACTAATAAAAGTTTAAGTATTCTTATTACAGTCTTTAAGGATTGGAGGAAAAATGACGTGGAGATTGGTGTCAGCTGCGTACAGTGGACAATACATCAGACTATAGGTACCCTTTGGTACTTTGTCGGTTTAACTTTTTTGACACATGCATACGAATGTCTAAGAATCATAATAAAAAAAACCTACCAGGCTGAACGGATCTGCCTAAACATGGAATCTATTCTGCAACTCCAACATTGGACCAACACGCGAAGAACCGCCAGTTTGCTCGTAGTTGTGCGATTGTTGAGATTTTTGTCGAAAAGGATAGATGCTCTATCGCTCTGCGTTAGACATGGGTGTTTGTCGAATTCGGCTGCGCTTCACGCGTCACGGCGGCGTGTTATGCGAGGCATTGTCAATTATTGAAATCAGATGCGAAGTGAGACGAGAAGTGGTTTTAAGTAACGTAGTGCAATCTCAACACAACGCAGTTTCAAATGTTTCGATATCAGTTCCAAAGTTATAGATAATTTAATACAAGTCGGTAATTTTTTTTGGCCAAAAAGGGACCCACTTCGGCAAGCTGTAGCGAAGCGGATAAACAATGTTTCAGTTAATGTTAGGTATCGTTAGAACGGCGCCGAACGACTCTATCCAATGGTTCAACTTCAACTTTGATAGATAAAATAGTTCAATAGCTAGTGGTATGCCGAAAAGACACATTTTCATCACGGTGACTCGACAGTTTACTCTCATACAAAGCGAGTGTGTTAGACATGTAATAGATTCCATGTCAAAAACTTATTGCGGCAGGGTTCCAAAGAGCTTGATGTGACTTCAGCTATAAAACCCTGGTAGACGTGATAACTGACAGACTCGTGTTACTTTTTGGCCAATAGTATTTACAAGTTACTTATTTTGTAAAAAATAGGTAAGTATCTGCTATTTTAATCTAGAGGACATGACTGGAGCTTGGTCCCTTAATAGAGTAGAGCCTAATAATTTATGAGAATAAAGTTGCTGAGTACACTTATAAATATTCACCCGCCCATCAAGGTCGTCAGAAATGTCTCCCTCTAGAACCCAACTTTTTCCATGACCGTTAATTTCATTAAATATTTATAACTAGCTTTCTGTCTCGTTTATGTATTTATAAGCTATGAACGACCGCTTTTGCTGTTTTCAAAAAGTAGGGTTAGCTAATATTTTTCGCAAATTGCAAAAAGTTTATCTCTCAATGACCATTGCCATCTTTGGAAAAAGCTTCGAACTTCAAGAGTCCGGTTCCAGCCCCGGTTCAGTACGCTGCAACCGATCACAAAGCGCTGATTTCAAGTAGGAAGAGAGCGGAGCGCATGTGATTGGTTGCAGCGAACTGAACCGGGCCTTGGAACCGGACTCATGAAGTCAGAGGATAAGCCTGAAAAGCTTAATTTACGACTGTTTATCAATAGTGCGAACACACTACCTATTGTTCGAAACATGTCGGCTTAACGTTTGGCCAACAGTACATTAATCTTATCGACAGAACGATCGATGATATGTGGTGCCGGTCAAACGATGTCCGGTGGAACGTACAAGTATTTCGGTCGTGTATTCACATTATGATATACATTGATTGTCTGGCTGTTTCCTGAGGAATTTTCAATCCCGTTATGATCTTTTTCTGTTCTTCATGAATAAAGTAAATAATACAAAATCAAAATTATAAAAAATGACAATTAATTAATAACTAAATAATTATAAATAAACGTCCCCCTTGCCGCTCCCGATGCAAAGATGTCCATAACGCTTGCGGCGTTACCGCGCTGGATCGCTATGGCCAACCTTTGCACCAGGAACGACCCGGAGCGAGGGTCACAACCCCTCCCTATGGCGACGGCCAATCTCACCCACAAACAATTTTGCTTCCGCACTCCAGCAGCCCGTAGTCTCCACAGCAAAAGCTACAAACATATCATTGTGCTGGAGTGCGGAATATTTTTCATTTTTTCTAGCAGCGGCCAATTCAGCGGCCGCTGCGGCCGTCCACGTCGTTCGCGGCAGGTGGCTGGCAGCGAAGGTGCTTACACACGTGGCATCCCAGAGTAAACACCTCCCACGCTGCAAAAGTAAATTATATTTATATATAGATCAATGATCTGTTGCAAATATCATTTACTTTAAGGAGGCATTGATTTAAATGATAGACGGGAGTTTCCTTGGCAACCCATCCCGTTACGCTTTTTTTTCTACTCTTCTGGCCCCGTAAATGTCAAACCTCTCATCAAATCTTTGATTTTTGGAAAAATAAAGAAATCACATGGTGCAAGGTCCGGACTGTGTGCGGGATGGGTCACGAGCTCCACCTTTTCAGAAGCCAAAAATGACTTTGTCTTGTTCGCGGTGTGCGGAGAAGCATTGTCATGATACAAGAGATGTCATGCGACTTCTTGGTCGATATTCCCTAACTTTTTCGTACACACTGGGCAAACAAATGGTGTTGCATTAACTGTCTTCTTCGAGTGGGATCGTGCAGACAGGACCCGTCTGGGAGAAAAAAACTCATTCACTTTTTTGCCGACGCTTCTCGCCTGTCTCAATTTTGTTGGTCTGCTGTCGCCTTCGAATACCCATACACAAGACTGTTGCTTTCTTTCTGGGTCGTAACAATAAATCCATGTTTCGTCTCCTGTCACAATGTCATAAAACAGCATTTGAACGTCCGTGATCGTACTTTAAACAATATTTTTTTGCACCAATCAACTCGAGCCCGTTTCTGTTCTGAGGTGAGTTCATGAGGAATACAGCGACAACAAGGTTTCCCAACTTTTAAATGTTAATGTAAACTTTTTTGAATTCGGCTAATTCCAATCCACAATTAATGTTCTTGAATCTCCTCATAGGTGATACGTCGGTTTTTTTCAATTAGCTGACAGTAGCCATATTTTCCTCAGTGGTCGCAGTTGAGGGCCGACCTTCACGAATCTCATCCTGGAGAGAAACTCGGCAACGATCAAATTTAGCATACCAACTCTTTACGGTGCTCAGATGATGTACTTCCGTCCTAAAAGCATTTGAAGACGAGCAGTGCTATCTTGCGGAGAAAGGGAACTTTTAAAATCATATAAAATCATCGACCTAAAATCTTTTCGCGATAATTCCATTTTTGCTACGGACGACGAACCTCGACTTGTGATAAAAAACAATTGATAACCGAAATCTCGCCAAAAACTTTTTTAACAATAAATGAGTTTTTATGTTTAAAAAAAATTTACATTCGAAATTGAAACATTTATGAGCGGCCAGGACCGCAAAACTTTCAGTGTAACCCTATGTGTACAGAAAATGATTACTTACCAATTTCCCTGAACTCGACAGAGAAACGTAATTTCTAAAATGGAATTCCGTTATGACGTGTGACGTAAGAACCCACTAAAGGTTACCCCAGAGTTATTTCCCGACACTTTTCTCGAAGAAACCACTTTTGTACGCCATTTCTCCTTCCTTGTTCAGCGGAGAAATATAAAAATTGTTTAGCAAGTAGAAATATGAAATTGCATCTTTAATATTTGATAGGTAGGTAAGTAATTTTTTTTGCCTTTTTCTAAATGGAACAACATTACCTTAAAACATTGTATGTGTCTTAGTTACACAAAATAGCTAACTTGGATAAGGGAGTTCGTCAGTGGTTTAGGCATAAGTATGTAAGAGCGACGGTGGTCTAGTATAGCTAGGACGCCAGACTCCCATGCGGGAGGATTCGAAACCATGCAATGCCATGTACCAATAAGTTTTCGGATTTTTTCGAAGACTTACGTACATTTACCGACTGCTCTAACGGTGAAAGAAAACATCGTGAGGAAACTTGCATGTCTGAGGAAATTAAAAGTTTCCGAAGGCGAGTGAAATCCACCAATCTGCACTGGGCCTGTTCGGTGGATCATGGCCCGTACACACTTGTGCAAGGGGAGGCCTGTGGCCCAACAGTGAGGACATTAATAGGCTGATGATGATGTTGTAAGCTGCATGAAATAGATGGTCCTCAGATATGATCTGCATAATAATTGAATAACGTATTGTCACTTTAACACATGAAGGTACTTACAAGTACATACTACGGTAATACTACGATATTACTAAGACGGTATCTTAGAACTTCCTTAAATTGCTTTGACACGACGTGTTGATTATGTGTCAATGAATGTGAAAAGTATAATTTGACATAATTTAATTCCTTTTTTGCTTCATTTTTTTTTGTTAACTATACACTACTAAACCCTACGACGACTCTCTTATCTGTTATGCCTCTAAAATAAATAAAAATAAAAAATTAAAAAGCCTTTTATTTCCTACTATGTACATAATTTAACTTTTAAGTATAATATATTTAACTATGAAATTTATTTATTTTATGTATGGCAGGAACCCCTCTCAGGTGAAGGCCTTCTCCAAGGATTGCCATTTGTCACGATCCTGAGCTATTTGATGCCATTGTGGTCCCGCAATTTTTTTGATGTCGTCATCCCAGCGTGTAAAGGGTCTTCCTCTGTTGCGCTTTCCTGGTGGACCTTTCCACATTGTAACCGTCTTGGTCCATCTTTTGTCTTTGAGTCGTGCAACATGGCCGGCCCGGTTATGCCTCTACTCTCCGTTAAATAATTCACACGAATATCGAAAAACCGATAGGAACAGAAAAAAAGGGTTGATTGGTTGTCAAACATAAGAAAGCCAATAAATATTCATTTCATGCAAGATAAGAGGGATCTTGTAATACTTAGGATAACAATTTCAATATAGCTTGGCAGATTGTTGAAAGACCATGCACTGCGAGCAAAGAATGTGAGAATTAGCGCATGTATTTAGGACACCCAAAGGATTATTTTGAAGATTAAAGCCCATGAGATCACCGCTCCTCTGCGAGGGAGAGGGGGTTAAAGTCCAGTAAAAAATATAATGAAATCGTTTCACTTACCAGGGCATTTTTGGTATCGTTTTCGTATAAACAAAGGATGACTAATTCATTATGGGAACAATATTTTCACTATTTTTTATTATTATTATTATTTATTGAAAATCTACATAATTCCATTTAAACATTTACATTCGCAGTGTAACAAAAACCCATATAGGTTTGTTAAGAACACTGACAGACCGTCGACGGTCGCATAATATTTGTGAGTGTGTGAAGAACAGCACTGTGCTTGTGCATTTCCAGTGCTAGTGCACTGCTTCGGCAAGGAATCACGTTTATTCCCCTGTGTGCGTTATCGGACAGTACTGTACACAGTAGTGTCCGTATACTGTTCCCCACACAGTCACGGGTACGCTGCTCATCACAGAATGTTACCATTTCGAAAAAAGTTTAATTAAATATTTTTAGTTATAAATTACATGTTTTTTAATAATTGTTAGTGGTTATAATTCTAAATTACCTACAGTTCTAATGTTTGTACAAAGTATTTTATTAATATAAGACTATTTAAAGATTATGTTTCTAGAATCTGGAGTAATGTGGCTTTCTAATAGTATTTATTACATAAGGTAAATATAAAATATTTTTCAAGTTAACGACAATTACTTATCGACATCTTTGTTTTTTATTTCACTTTACTTCAATTTTATCGATTTTATTCTGTGAGATGATGAAGGTGTCGTTATATATTTTTTACTGGAGCGCGGAGTCACTTTGGCCCCCTCCCCCTCGCAGAGGAGCTGTGATCAGCGTGGACTCTAATCTTCTAAATGATTCTTTGGGTGTCCTAAATACGTGTGATAATTTTCACATTCTTTGCTCAAACTGCATGATTCATTATGATCTGTGTAACATCCTCTCGAACTAATATAACAAACTCAACAATGTTTAATCGAATTCTTCAATCATGCATGCATTGTTGTTTTATTCCAGAAACACGGAGATATAAAACTCTTTGTAACATTTAGATCGGTTACTTTGTTACACATATGAAATGTTTGACTATACTGAAAGTTTATATTACCCATTGACGTAAATGTCTGGAAATAAATTATTTAAATTAATTGTAAAACATACATACATTACTCGTACGTCTCTACACCCCGAGGGGGTAGACAGTGGAGCCACCTTCATTATGAACCACATATGGATAGTTTCCACTTTTCCGTTTTCCCCGATTTTTAATAAGTTAAAAAAAATTATTTTTGCCCTATCGTTATTGATACTTTTATTGTAATGTATTTTATATTTATTACTTCAAAATTAATAAGTTACATGTCAAAATAATTAATGACGACGACAAGGGATGGGCTTTTTGAATGACACATAATTATTTTATTATTACAAGATATATTTTTTCCCCAATTGAAAAACCTGTCTTATTTATGTGTTATTATTATTCAGCGAAAGATAATTCGTAGGTTTACATTTTTTCATTACTAAATTATCGTTATAAAACTTATGTATCGTTAAGTATATAAAACATTTGATTTGGGAGAGCACGTTAAGCAGTTGGTCGCGGTTGTTGTCTTTCGACAGCAGTCGTTAAGCCATGTCAGATGCCTACGGGCGGCCTGAACGACTCTGACAAATAGGTTGGCCACTAACCATACGATAAGCAAGCAAATCGTATGAAGTAGTCGAAGAATTAAGACTTATAGAAATCTAACTAGATCTATTAAAAAGGGGTAGTGAATTCGGCGACCAAAGAAAAGGGACTACAAAAATTACAGTCGTTTGTCCGGAATACCATTGATCATTTTGTCTCGGGCGGGTCAGCTTTTGTCTTGAGGGGTCGTTCATAAATCCCGAACCGACAATACTCGGTCCCGCCATTATGCCAATGTCTAACCCGATAAGCAATTTTGAGAGAGACACAGCAGTTACAGCTTCGGTTAAAATTTATTTCGACAAGAGCTCGACCGCTTTGGGAAGAAACGCGCTCCCAGCCCCTAGGGTAGATTTTTTTTTATCCATGGGAAAAGGGTCTTTTCTATTCTGACATTTTATTTTGAATAACAGGGCAACTTTCATTCCGAACTTGACCCCAAAATTCGTACCGAAATCGATAAAACTCTCAACTCGTGCCATTACACTCCGAGTGCTTTCGTAGATTTCTCGAGTACTTCGGTCACATTGCCAGGAAAGACAGTGACAATCTCGAAAAACTCATTGTGACCGGAAAAATGGAAGGGAAGAGGCCCCGAAGACGTAGTCCGATGCGCTGGTCTGACCAAATCCGCACCACCCTTGACTCTACAGTTCACGATGCTCTCCACACCGCCGGGGACAGAAATAAATGGAGGAAGATCATCCGCCAGAAGGTGATACCTAAAGGTGGTGACGACCCTCAGCATTGAGGAGGAGAGCCACTACACTACACTATGTTCGGAACGCAATGCACAGACGTCCCAAGTTCCCGCCGACAGGAGCTTCATAAGCATTAAGGTTATAGGACATTACATTGCGGTATTACCTTGCCACATAAACAAAAGATCGAGAATACCCGTCTTCAGAGAAGACAGGCGTTTTGTGTTGCGCTGTGGAACTCCAACGGCTCGAGTAGAGGCGGTGTTGCCGTGGCGTTAGTAAAGTATATGTTATAACCGGGAACATTCGCGTGTAATGTTACACCTCGGAATCGAGCATTACATCAGTGATTACGTTGCGTGTAATGTAATGGTCAGTACCTCGCCATGCTCGCCATCGAGCGCCTATTTGTTACATTACACGAACATGCTCCCGGTCAGTACCCTCATTTAAACGTGGTTATACTTTAAGGCGTGCTTATACTCTATAGAATACTCTATAACATAGAATACTCTATCTATCTAGAGAATACTCCATCGATACGCCATCGAGCGCCTATTCGTTACATTACACGGACATGCTCCCGGTCAGTGCCCTCCTTTAAACGTGGTTATACTCGTACTTTAAGGCGTGCGTATACTCTATAGAATACTCTATAACATAGAATACTCTATCTATCTAGAT
Source organism: Hofmannophila pseudospretella (assembly GCA_947369225.1). Taxonomy (NCBI): domain Eukaryota; kingdom Metazoa; phylum Arthropoda; class Insecta; order Lepidoptera; family Oecophoridae; genus Hofmannophila; species Hofmannophila pseudospretella. The sequence goes on from OX376326.1 coordinate 5,060,632, forward strand.
AATACTATATGTCGACCAAGTCAAAATGCCACTCGTAACAGCATTAAACAGATATGGTACAGCACCAAACGCATTTTAGTGATTTTCTCGAAACCTATAATATAATATATAGGTACCTATTTCCATTTTCGTCCCTACGAGTAAGTATCATTGGTAAATTTGTCGAGAAAAGGAAAATAGTTGCAATTTTAGTACTTAACGCTGACTTTACATTTATTTTCAACTGTAAACAACAACAAACTGTAATTCGTCACTAACCTTTGTTATTTTTCGACGAAAATCTAAATTAAGTTGATTGTTTTTGTATAGAACACCAAATTAAATAATCTAAAGTTAGAAAACGTAACAAAGATTGTATTTTTAAATTCAGAGCAAAACAGATCAAAAGTTAAATTAAGATGCAATATAAATAAGTGGGTACAATTTTAATTCCCGAAAAAAAATTCAAAAGACTTTTCGAGAAACTTTTAAGTGTAAACAGCAAATCGCGGCTTTTGAGAATCGGTAGCCTCAAGTTACGATTTTAATTAAAGACTGTTAACACTTCTGAAGTTTTTTAATTAAAGGGAATCCTTTTTGTGATTATGGTAAAAATAACTTCGAAACGTTGTTATTTTTGTGTGAAACGCAGAGCAGAAGAGCAAACGGGCCACTTGATGATAACTTGATAAGTAAACCGTTGCACTTATGTAAATTATCTCATGTAACTCAGTTATTGGAGTGTCTGGGAGAGATTGGATTGGAGCGTCGGTGGCACAGTGGCTAGGACACCGGGTTCGAAACCATGTAGTGCCATGTACCAATAACTAAGTTATTAGTTGCTGGTTAGCAGCAGTTATAATATTATTGAGGACTTAGATGGAGTATCTACCTCATTTGCCAGTAATTAAGATGTATCTTTTACCCTTCAAAACGAAACGAAACAATGCAAAACAGCAAAGCCTGCTTGCTTGTTTGCTGCTTTGCGACAGAAATGGCAAAAGACTGACTGCATAAAATTATACCATCTTCAACAACACCAACATTTTTTTCACGATTCAGAAAATTCTATAACCATGAAGGAACGAACGCCCGCCTTTATTGTTTATTTTTAAGTTAATCAAATATACCTAAGTACTTTCTTATTATATAAAGGAGCTCGTAGCCTAGTTGCAAGCACTGTCCGAAAGTGATCGTGCTGGTTAAGCAACGTTGGGCGCGGTCAGTACCAGGATGGGTGACCGGTAGTGGCATATTTCATCTGAGCTCCTTCGTGCCTCGGAGAGCACGTTAAGCAGTCGGTCCCGGTTGTTGTCGTTTGACAGCAGTCGTTAAGCCATGTCAGAGGCCTACGGGCGGCCTGAACAACTCTGACAATAGGTTGGCCACTAACCTTACGATAAGTAAGCATTACATAAAACAAAATAATGACTACACAGGCTGCTATTTTATTACATTCAAATATTTAAATAAATAAATTGTTGTTTTCTATTTGTGCAGTAAAGTGTATTTTAATGGGGGGGTATGTGCTGTTTAGGCTTGGCCCCACAATGGCGGGTTTTACCCGGGTCGGTCGCCTGGAGGAGCAAATTCAATACAAATGTATGGCCTTATAGTTATCACATACCACACGGTGGCCCGGCCCGGTTAGATCGAGTTCTGAGATGGGGTCGGCGGGTAAATGCATGTAAATGCGGCGGATAAATGGCGGATATTTGGGTTTGAATCATAAATCAGTTAGCTTAACTAAAAGTAAAATTTATGGAGTGGACCCCCGTTCCAATACACATTGACACATACTCGTATGTAAAAGTGCTATTCTGAGCACAGAAATCAGATTATTGAACCTTTTTGATTCTAAGAAGGAATTGAACCTAAAATCCTATGCGTTGAAGGCAGGAGCGTAATCGTTTTAGCTAAAGTATAGACACAGAAGCTAAAAACAGAAAATCCTGAACATGAAACGGCAAAATTCTAGTTTCGTTCAGCCTCATCAGTAATTCCGAGCACGTAACCTAGTTTCAAGTTGCACACTTGAAAATAATGCAATACAGTGCATCAGCAGAGAAGGCTTCCATTGTGTTATGTTTCAGCCCCGTTTCAGCCGACGATGCGATGACAAAACACTTGACAACCCCCAGTCGCTCGGCGACCGCGGTGCGGACTGGTCCTCGGTAGGCCCTACCTACAGAAATATAGATGTGAAAACTCAATTTGAATTTAGATCACAAGTTTGGAATAATAATTAATGGCGGGAGTTTTGAATTTAGAAGATAAGAACTTTGTAGAATTAATGTGAATTTATTTTGTAAATAAGTGTTTTTAATACGTAGTTTGTGAATGTTTTTTGTGACTATAAACTTTTTGGACTCGTACTTATGTAAATAAATAGTTAATATCAGTGAATACGTATAAATATTCAAGGTAAGTACAATTATTCTTTATTATTATTATTATTATTTAATTCATTTTTTTTACAGGTGTAACAAAAATATTCAACTAAACAGAAAAATATTTATTTATATTGTTACCTACTTAATTATTTTTTAATTCCGGTTGTCGGTTAAAATATCAAAACAGATGCACGCAACCTCTACCAAGTTTTTTAATTCTTGGTTCTATCATTTAAAACAGCATGTATCTTCGCCTTTTCCGGAGCCCCTTATCAACGCTTTTTTTCTTGTTTTCACCTTTTATACCATAAAACCTGAGTGGGCTTTATGTAGGTACGTACCTTATACCTACAGTCAACACTAGTATTTACCCACGGCTTCGCTCACGTGGAATTAAATTTAGTGCGAATTTTTTATTATGTACCAATGCAGTACCTACGTAATTTCATATCCCTTAGGAATACATTTTTTTAATGTTTTTTTAAGCCATCTTGATTAGATAACACTTTGGTCTTGTTTAAAACTATGTCGGTATTTATCACCTGTTGTAATCGGTGGTGTAGTGGCTAGGACGCCGGGCTCCAATGCGTGAGGTCCGGGTTCAAAACCATGCACTGCCATTTATAAAATGAGTTTTTGTTACATCTGCTCAAAAATGGGCCTATTTATCCACTGAAAACTCGGCGTAAAGTACCACATATCTTGTCTTGGTTGTCTGAAAGAGATCGCTTTTAGCGATAAGACCGCCTAGATTGTATTAATCGTTTTGTACGCATTGTATCATACTAATTTTGTGCATTAAAGAGTATTCATTCATTCACATTCAAGCCCTAGGGCGGAAATCTATTCCCGCCCTAGTGCAGGAATCTATTACTAACGATCGAAAGACTAAACTCAAATTTTAATATGTTAACATGTATATTGTTCATTGCTAAAATAAAAACTTATCAAAAATAATCAGTATTGGGCCCGGTGGATCATGGTCAGTAACCTCTGTGCAAGAGGAGGCCTTGCCCCAACAGTGGGGACTTTAATAGGTTGATGAGAGAGATGAGAGAGTAGTAAAAGATTTTTAATAAAAACCAAGTTAAAGTAAATTCTCGACATTATGATGGCATAAAAATATTACTCATTTTAATTAATATTACTCATTAATATTACTCGTTTAATTAAAACCCGAAAAGATTGTTTAAGAATTTAATTGCGTACTCAAAATAAATGTTAGACATTATTTTTCCGTAATTTGAATACATAACTAAAGAAAGAAAGAAGCGGACTGTTTGAGTAAAATCATTTGTTTTTACGACAGCCATTTGAAGTGCTTTTAAAAATAAAACTTCAGTTAGATGTCCAGAGACGCAAAGATTCATAAGGTTTTTTTAATTCTCGTATATAATGGGGAGTGCTCTTCGGAACTATTTGACCTGGTGCCTGAAGTAGAAGACTTTCTTGAATCGCACCACTCGTCGGCGGCTCAATTTTCACCCGCACTTTTTAAAGCCTTGGGTGTCTACCACGACCCGTTTTACACTAACGTTTCTGCCACGCACCTTTAAAATGTGGAACTCTCTCACACCCGACGTTTTCCCGCAGCGCTATGACATGGGATGCTTCAAAAAGAACGTTAAAAAAGTCCTCTCCCTCCACGGCCGGCAACACACGTGCAATACCCCTGGTATTGCACGTGTCTCTAGGCGACGGTGACTACTCACCATCAGGTGGCCCGTCTGCCTGTTTGTCGTAGCTAATTTATAAAAAAATAAAAAATAAATTGTTGTAATATTTCTTGATAGATACAGTGCTACTTTAACTTTAACACTACATAACAAGTAATTTGCAAGGCAAATGGTAATTAGACTTGGTAATTTGTTATATCATATTATGAGTAATAAGCGTTATTTCAAAATGTTATCTTATGAGAATATAGAGCCAATATTGTGACATTTTTAGGGTAGGCAACACAGTTTAATTTTAATGAGCAAATGGTAACAAATAGTAAAATCGTAAGGAAATGTCATTGCGATATATATGTAAATTATTAGGTATTCCATTGAGTGTCGGTGGCACAGTGGTTAGGGCACCGGACTCCCATGCGGGAAGTCCGGGTTCGAAACCGTGCAGTGCCATGTACCAATGAGTTTTTCGTATTTTTCGAAGACTTACGTACATTTGCCGACTGCTCTAACGGTGAAGGAAAACATCGTGAGTAAATCTGCACACTGAGATGACCAGTGTGTAAAATGGGGTAGGCAAAAAGATCCTCAAGGGTCGAAGTGCCGCTGGGTTATTCCCGGCCCCCTATCATAAGATAAGATAGGTATTCCATTGGTGCAATACATACGAGTAAGATGTGAAAAGATGATCAGTGTTTTGCCTTGAAGCGAAGCAGCAATGCTTAGCACTGTTGTGCTTCGGTTTGATGGGTAAGAGAGCCAATGTAAATACCGGCATATGAGGCAGTCCATATACGTCCTCAAGGTTATCAGTGCATCGAAAACAATAACATTATAGTGAGGTGAGATGTCTATGGGCGACGGCTCTTTTTATACAATAAAAAAGTACATAATTAAGTATTCACACACAAAGCTGTATACCAACCTACTTGGGTAGTTTGTTGGTTCGGCGCCTATTGTAAACACTGTAAGCGATTGGCAGATGGGAAATTGAATTTTCCTGTATCGGACGGGACAAGCTGTGTTGGTCATAATTTTTATAGGTACTAGCTAGCTAAAATTAAAATTATTTTTACAATTTTTTTTCATAGAAACACGATCATAATGCAGTCGTAAGAAATTAATCACAATGGTGGTCATAAAAGCTTGACATCTTAGTAACTTATATATAATATTTACACGATACCTAGTCTGTACCTCACTATAATTGCACCAGTGTGAGAACGGCTAATTTTAAGTAGTTAGTAGATACCGCTAAAATTGTATCTATTAGTTTATTTTATCTTTTAGCTTTTTCTTTATATATCAGTTTATAGTTATAGTACCTACAGTAAAATTATATTATATATTGTTACTTTGTAATGTATGCCTGAATTAAATACATTTATTATTATTATTATGTTTTAAAATTTCTGTTTATCTCCCATTTCTGGGGTATTCTACCACAATCGCGGGCTTTTGGACAAACGAGGGTGGGGCCGAAAAAATAAAAAGATATATATTAAAATGATAAATATGTAAGTATTTTATAGTAATTTAAGATTATTCTTCTATTGATAAGAATTTGCGAACTATTCTGCATGTATTTATTATAACTGCTTTTTGTAGGAGTCTGTATGTGAGGGCGTGCATGCCAAGTGTTTTGAGGCCGGTGTGAAGTGTATTTATTATTATTATAATAATAATACTATAGCTTTTGTAAATTAACTTCAATTGACATAAATTTTAATATTATTATTACAATTTTTATTATTTTGTAAGTAGGTACCTATCTCTTCAAACTTTCACGGGTCGTAAAGGGACTTGAGTTCACCCAACACGTAGGGCTCAATCTCTATCGAAACTAGCGCCACACTGAAAAAAAATCACTTCCCATAATTAATTAATGAATACAATAATAAAAGAATGCACTTAAAAACCCCCGAAGCACCATTCTAATCGTGTCTCTACACTTTTAGGCGGGAACCCTGTATGTAGGAGTATTTTAAGGAAATAGTATCGATTACCGTTGACCGATTGCAATGATTTTAGTGTCATTCGATGCCTCCTGACCCGCATCTGCAATCTCTGCCCTATTCTGCGGCCCCATGACTGTAGTTTGAACTTTAATCGTCTATACATTTGTAAGTTCTTGTCCGATATCAATGTTTTTTGTATCAGTACTACATAATTTAATGTCTGTTAATATGACACCACTTTCATTACTGTACGTCTATTACAAGCAAAGTTATTTACATATGAAAGTCCGTTCACGCAAAGACATCGCAAGGAATCAATGACCTTTTCATTGACTCACTGCGGGTCACGTCACTACTGGTGACGGAATTTATTATTGTCAGAATGAGCGACCAACCTTGCTCTCGAGATAAACACTTACGGCACTGAGCCCGGCTTAATAGTGACCGAGCTAGAGACGCGCAAAAAATGTTACATTTTGGTGTCACTCGCGCCGTTTTCGGCCCGTCCGTTCTGAATAGGAAGACAGGGTTCCCTGTCAAAATAGTCCCCATTCGCTGCACGATCTATAGGTGTTTTGTAACTTACCTTGCATTATACCGTGTGCTTAGATTGACATATATTTATCTTTTGCTAATTTGTTTCTGTTCTTAGTTTATTAAACAAATAAATTATATAGCCTTCACTTCGGTGGAATTTTAAGCAAACTTGATCGGAAGCCTTAAATTCCAGTCTAACCCTTGATAAACTTTTTCAATTATGAACTATAAGGGCCAGGGATTAAATACTTACGTTTTGGTACGATTTCTCGACTGCAAAGCTAGACGGAAGGAACTTAATTTAATTTAACTCTCTCTGTGAGGAATCCTAAGTTATAATAACGTTAGTAATCATGCTTGTAAGCATGGTTTATTTATTTTGATGCCTTAATTGTTTCCTTAATAAACTTCACTACGTAACTTATATGTAACTTAGTTAGAATGTGAGTACCTGGTTAATTACGTAATTTGTAATAAAAAATATCGTACACTGAGATTTTTTCCTGACACACGAGAGTGTGTCCGCCAAGTTTCGGAAAGAAAAAGGACGACAACGCACTACGTGTGTTATATTACAGGAACCATTTCGAGCCATTTTCGACCCCCCTGTACCAATTTACCAATTTCTTTGGTAACGACATGGTATGGAAGTTTAATAGCTCATATTTTTTTCTTTATACGAAGTAAACTACTTCGTATCGGTTATCTCTTTTTGTCAGTGTGGTTGTTTATTTCAGTGGGTAAGTAATTAACTGAAGCGTCATGAATCCTGAAACTGTGATAGCAATTAACGAAATTGATATTGCAAGATTAATACTAATGGAACTTACGGTTGCTGATCAATTTCAATCTAATTGGAAAGCAGTATGAGTAAACAAGTCTCGAATTTCAACTATAAAGTATCTTCTTTGATATAAATAGGATAACGTAATGAATTATCCAGTTATGTAAAGGTAGGGTTTGTTAAAGATATAAATGGTTGAATTTAAAAAAATATAGGCAGTATAGGCTTGTAATTGTGGTCTTGTAAAATGTGAAGTAAGTTTTAAGTTTATCTGGCCAATATCAATATTTCCAAAAAAATATCAAAAGGCATGATATAGGGATGCTATAACCGCATAGTGTTAAAACAATAGCTGGGATTTTTTCTTTTTTTGGGTCGTTGTGTTGTATCTGGTGCCGCTTCGTTGATATCAGCAATAGTAAACTTACGAAGCGGTGGCAGCGTAAAAAAAGAGTTCGTAATGATACAATAAAAACAAAATATTTTTACACTCTGATTTTTTCTGAGACGTTATCATTATTCCTAGTATTATTTATTTGGGTCCAGACAAGACCGCCCTATAAAAAATTATTTGCTTGCGTTGTGTACAATACAAGTATCTCCTGAGTAGTTATACTTAAATTTTTTATTTATACATGTATATAATTTCGTATGTGGGATTGCGGGTGTATAATTTATTCAGAAGCTTTTTCACGATTCCAATTTGGAAATGGTCGGGAATTCCTTCGAGGCACCCGCTGGCTGTGTTTTGGACCGGATACCGGTGGGCCGGGTGGACTGTTTTTTTTAATGACAGTGGCAGTGCAGTGGTCGTGTTTCACCGGATTTTCAATGAGAATACAGAATAAATCCAATATGAATGTTGAAACGCAAACTCAACAGATCTGAAAAATAACATCTATAGGGTGGTGGTGGTGGTAATAAACAGTCAAACAGTCAATTCTAGAACATAATTTTTTTTGGTTGAATTGGTAGACTTTTATTTTTTTCTCCATACATTTTGTATGAAAAAAGATTTTTCACATAAACCCCTTTTTCTCAGAAACGGGGTTCTAGAGCTATATTTTTTTCTACAGGGTTTGGACCACTAATCATCCTACACAACATTTTTTTTTTCAACGAATTTGACCGAAAGCTTTTTTTGATACAAATCGTGCGGGGTCCTTTATCAATGATTGATAATGAAACAACCTCAAATGCCCAGAAACGGATGTTTTATTACAGTATGAAAGTGAAAATCAAACAGTAAGTATTCATTTTATCTTCAATTTGCTTTAAAGAAATCCGATAAGGAAATCATTTAACCTAAGGATCAATCTAATGGGAATTAAACAACGTTCAAAAATGGATAATAAATTCAAATGAGATAAGTGAACATTTCCTTTTAACTGACGATCATTTAAACATTATCTTTAAATGAATATCTAATTACATTATTCTCTAAATTTTCTTCTATTTAGCGATTCCACAGTATAAAAACTTGTGGTGATTCTAAGCTTAAAATGTTATTAGATAAAATATACACCGTGTTTATACGAGTATTATATTTTAATGTAAAACCGAATAAAGTAGAACTAGCTTGGAAAGCATTCTGAAGGGGTAACGCTTGTTAAATGCACTGCCACCTTACAAAATTTATTCTAAAAATCACGAAACGTGTGAAATAGGATTCACCAGCCCCGAAAGTTTATTCAAATAAATCAACAACGCAACAACCTTTGGCCATAGAATAATCTCAAGTTTAGTGGTAACGATCAACTTGCTTGTCGAGTAAAATTAGTTTATCAAACCATTGTGCCCTAATCATACATTAATAACTAGTAAGATAGAGTTCACTCAATGTATCCCTCCTACTAGGAATCCAATTTTAAAAAAAAACGAAATCAGGACAGTCCAGAAAACCCATTTTCTGTTTTCCTTCTAGCAAATGTTTGGCTTTTTCTCTTACCCTTGCAGGAAATGTCTGGAGCCAACAATAACGTTTTTCACGAAGGCCTAATTGCCTATTCCATGACGGGTCACAAATCACTGTAGTACCTTCTAAGGCTTCCTTTTTCCTATTCCATCTCCTTCATAGCCGTGGAAATATTTCGAGGAAAATATTGGCTTTCAAGATGACTGGTCTAATTAAATAAACAAAAATGTCTTTGGATAAGTATCTTTTGAACGTTGATCGTAAAGTAATTAGTAAAAGATTTTCTTCTTTACAGTCACTAATCCGTAAGTATTTCTAAAATGCAGGTCCTTTTAATTATTCGTATGGCAGTTGGAATTAGGTAGGCAGGTCCTATTATGTACTGGTACAAAAAATAACGTACCTATTAAGTATTTTAAAAGTAATTTCCATAAAATAGATGGAGTTCATTTTCACTTAATATTTTTGTTTCACAAAAGTTTTGAACTTAAAAATTTAATTAAACATTAAGTTTATCAACTAAAAAAAGTGGTTTGTCTGTGTATCCTAACTTAAATGGGGTTTTCTAAATTATGTTAGGAAGTAAGAAAATTTTATTTTGTGTTTTAATTACGCAGTAAAAGTTTCAACAGTTTGATGGGTAGAATTCTGAAAACTGAAATTGAAAAAGTTTTTTAAAACGGGTTATGTTATTTTATCTGAAGTAAAATACTCAATAGGAAATAAATCGTATATTGGTATATAAGGCCTAATCTTCACGCTCTGTTTATTTTTATTTACTTAGTTAGGTATCTAAATTTTTCTCTATTTAATTAAAACGGAGATTTAGATATTTTCTACGGGTTTCTGAGTACCAACCGATGAATATTAACAACATTTAAATACTAACAGAATCTAGAATTAATGGAAATAGCAATTTTTTTCTGACACCTCATATAAATCGGTTGTTCAATGTTCAATAATTATTTCGTTGGAAAATCAAAACTATTTTGTATTTTTTTTTTTTTTTATCGGAGAGCAGACGAGCCAGGCATAGTTGTAAGTGGCCATCGTCGCCCATAGATATCTCACCTCGCTATAATATTAGGTATTAGAGGGTTTTCGATGCGCTGCTTACCTCCTTGAGGACTAGGTGTGCCTCGTGTGCCGGTAATTACGCTGGCTCTCTTACCTTGTCTCTTGCTCTCTTAATTCACTCGTTAAAATGAATGTGAGTTTTTCCGAAACCCTGTATAGAAGGTAAACATATAGATTAGAATAAAATACCTCAACAAAATACCTTATAAAGATTTTTTATAATTTGGTCTTGATTTGACATGACTTGCGAATTATAAACATTTGGACATTCTGGGACGGATCCAAATATTTTTCACGATTTTTTTCTTATGCTAATGAATTCTGGTGTCTTCTGTTATCAGACGACGTTTGTCTAAATGAACATCTTGATAGTCGTCATGGAGGGACTGAAATTGAATGTCACAATTTTTCCGGCAAACTTTTTTTCATTAAGGGGCCTACAGTCGCCAATTGAACGTTTTTTGTCAAGTTCTAGCGACGACACGGCTTGATCCAACAAGTTAATATTTTGCACATACGTACCTACCTCAAACCTCTGTCAAGGTCTATGTTCGAACAATTTTTGTTCAGCTAAAAAGCTCCTCACAGCAATAAATAAGTACAACTTTACAGTTATCGCGTGTTTCTGTTTCAACGACAATGTAATGTATTTATATTAAACTAATTAAGGTCCGAGTTTGACTAATTTGTTTTTATTTTGATTATTCTCAGATATATTTGAAATTACCCGAAAAGCGCCTGATGATTTATTAATACCAATTTCACAAATGTCATGGCCGTCTCTATATATATTCATTATCTGTAATCTGTCCATAGACGAGACCATTGATGTCAATGTGTCATACATCCTACCAAATATATGCGACATGTTAACAAACGTACCCACAAATTCGACTTTTTGAAAAAATCGAAAAAGTGTGAGCTAATAACAGTTATTTTCCACTAAAATTAATGAAGTATTTCATAAGATTGTCTACGCTGAGATGTACCCGAAAAATCTCGTGTAATTACAGAGTTAAAAGTTCTAGACGCTGAAGGTCAAACCCTCAAGGTCATTGGCGAAGGTATAAGCCTTAAGTTTAATTTATTTAATGGCTTTAGAACTTTAGTGTCATAGATTAAAAAAAATGTTTGAAATTATTACTTTTTGTTATCTGCTATTCAGATTTGTCTTGTCCATAAACTTTTATCACATTGGATTTTTTTAGGGACTGTACGACTGGGTTTTTCCATATAAAATTGCTTACATAAGTAAGTATAAGTATAAGTATTTATATACTTAATAAGATGTCCCTTTTTAGCCCTTATCAATTAGATCTCCTCCTAATCGTTATTGAATATAGGGTGTCAACAAAAACATTCGCCGAACTTTTACTAGGAGATCCGCTCATGAATGAGAATAATTTGTCAAAAAGATACGAAAATAACCTGCAAAATTTTACGGACTTTTCATATAGGTACAATATTTTTACGCTTGTTTTTTATTCTGTCACTAAAGGTCAGCCTTTGTATGGAGATACTGAAAAATTGTATTCGCCATTTTAAAAACTTTTGGACAATAAAGTACCTAGATCTCCTGGTCCGGCGAAAGTTTTTACTATATCCAGTATATTATTATATAATATTATAATAAAAGTGACAAAAATACTTATTAATGTGGAGGTTATACTGTACCTCAGAAGCATTAAACTGTAAGTGCCATAACCAATTTTACAAATGAGACAATTTTGTGTAAAAATTAGTCATGTTTGGACTTTGAAGAAGTAAAAAATTAGTAAACAAATCCTCAAAGTTTTTTTTTTAATTTATTAATGAAACTATTCTAGATTATAATTTACCACGATACCTAAGAAACAGAAAATTGTTGAAAAGCATTTACACAGTTATGCTTCTGAGGTACAGAAATTGTTTTGTTGACTGTTTGTCTGACAATTGTCTTTAGTAAAAAATGTCTTTACCACCTTAAATCACTGTTTCAATATAATTTTCCACGTCGAAGAATGAATTTCCGAATTTCCTGATAAGCAACAGTCAGCAACACAAATAAAATACAAAACGAGAATGAAGAATAGGCTCCCGCTGTTGAAATTAACGAACAGCATTCGCTATTAAGCGCCCCATTGCGATCACTTCAAAGATAAATTGCCCTAGAATTGCCATTTATCTGTGGGGAATCTCATCTGGATTGAGCTATTTTTCTGTCGCTATGACGGATGAGGATTTCGATATACATTGTCGGCTATAGAAATGCATTCGATCAATTTTGCTTGCTGAGTCTGTTTTGGTTTACAGTTACTGTACGCTTTAACAAGTGTCACAAGTTCCTTTTCTATAGTTGTTTAATTAGGTATATGATCCAATGTATCTTAAAATGTATAAATGATTATCCTGTCGTGTCGATATCATCGTTGCCCACTGCATAAGTTACCGTTTTGCCCACTTATGTTCAGGAACAGAACAATAGTGCTATGAAGAGTTTAGACAATTTCTACTTGAGATGCAATTTTAATTCGCGTGCCATGTACTCTTATTTTCCCATTTCTTATTTATTGTACATATAATAATAAATATATAAAAGAGTATTTATTCAGTGACACACAACAAAGTATTAAGGTACAACACAGTTATTTTATTCTAATTCTTAATCTCAATTTACATTGCCGCGGAATGGAATGGAAGCGAATTTTTGCAACGTAATTGTACATAGCATAATGAACTTTATGTCAATTGTGTAACATACAAACTAAATACTAAATCTCATTAAACTAAATCCTCGCGCATTCTCGAGAATTCCCATAGCTACTTTTCTTTTTTGGCTCGTATTTAGTTTGTATGTTACACAATTGACATAAAGTTCATTATGCAATGTACAACTACGTTGCGAAAATTCGCTTCCATTCCATTCCGGGGCAATGTAAACTGAGCCTTAACCTATAAACAAAATATACGATACGATATCTGTAACATGTATTGTCCTATGTGTTTAATGAAATGGTCGAGTCCTCAGCGACACGCTGGTTTTCAGGTCTCACCTAATGTGCTAGATGGAACGCTGGTCGCGGGGTTAATTTTTAGGATTTTTTCTGTTTGCCTACCTTGGTATTTCGCCTAAAACATATTCGTAAATCTTATTATTACTTACAGAAGCTAAGTTGTCTAATTCTTTTTGTGAATAATGAATTGGTCCTGGGAATTAGGGGATTAGGTACTGACGCCCACATACTTGTGAATATGAGTGCTTTCTTAGTTAAGTAGGTTACTTCCGCACATATACCTATTCTTTGCGGAGAAAATAATCATAAATCGCTTTATATTCTGTATGTGTATAATATAGGTATATTTACTTAAATAATATCGAATAACACGTGTAATATCGAAAAACGAAATTAAGTAGGTACGTTCTACTGAATTAAGTCAATAATTTTCTATTATTTAGACTTAAATATAAAATTAATTATGATGAATAGTTAAATAAATTCGCTGTGTCCACTTGAATCCCGTGATTGAATCCATTAATGGATCCTAGTGGATATTTTTATCCACCTTAATCCATAGATTTTTTTTCAAAAATGGATTCAACAACACACGCAAGATTACTTGGCTCCTTTGAATCACGTGAACACTAGGACACTGTAAGTGAACTTTTCTTTCTCTAAGTAGATTCTGATTAATAACTTAAGTTATAAGGTCCAAGGAGCGCTGCGGTCGCTCTTACGATGGGATTTCGAATTTCTATGGCCTACGATTAATGGTCCGAACACCCTTAGAAGAGCCATTAATAGGATGATAAATTTCCCATGTGACAAATTATATCCGGTAAAGTAAGGACAGTTTGAATTTACGGTTTATAGTAAAAAGATTTTGGCAAGTAAGGAAATCAAAGATAACGAAGTTGTATGTACGAGCAATTTCGATCATTTTCGAATAGGTGTAACAAAAACTTCAGTTTTAGACACTTGCTCGTACATAAAATTATACGGAAAGGTGCCACATTCCTGCACTAACAATGTGGCCCTTCCCGCACTTGTTACACACAATGTTTATTATATAATAAAGTATTAGTTATACCGTATGTATTTCGATCGCTTGTTGCCAAAGTACCTAACCAATATTATAAGTGCAGTATGAATTTGTTTACAAAGAACCAAGAATATTCTGCAAAAAGGCAGCCTGCCAAACTCGTAGTGCATTAGTATTATAGGCAGCTTCAGAGAAATAGGCGATCGATCGAGTCATAGTTGGTCCAAATCTGAGTGGAATACTTAGTCCATTCATTTTTAAAACTCCTCATTATTAGAACTTATTAAAAGTAATCCTGTTTTTTATCATTTCGTTACCTACTGCAAAAAAAATATTTAATAATGTTATACAATGCAATCGAGTAAAAAAATAGAGTCGTCTCGTCTATCTTTACCTGCGAATAATAAATATAAAGTAAAAGTAAAATACACTTTATTGCATAAATTAAAAAAAAAACAACAAACATGAGATAGAAAAGAAAATAGTGAAGTATAATTTAGGCGGCCTTATCGCTAAGAGCGATCTCTTCCAGGCAACCTTCGGGCAGAGGAAATGATAAATATATTAAATATCAAGAAAACTGAAGTTCGACTGAAATACGGTCCACGAAAATTCGGTCAAATTTTGACCGAATTTAAAATACATTACTTAAATCTTTATAAAATGAACTCTATCTAGTATTTACAAGCTTCCCACTATTAGTCTGCGAGCAATCAGAAAATCGTTAATGGCATAGTTACTGTAATCTGCGCTCATTTGTTTTTCACAAAGTTTCAGTTACACAATGGCATTTCACACCAGCTGTCGTGGGAAAATATCAATTATTGTTAGCTCTGTAGTTTGTCTTCGTCTAGACTTGAAGGAATGAAATTACAACTAATGGTACAGTACAGTGTTTACTCCAATCTTGCCTCACTCTGCGACGCAAAGCATATATTATTAGTTAGCTATTGTATCGTTATTTACATTCAATTACGTAGCTAATAAGCACAGAAACCAAATCTCACCCTTTGTTTACATACGTACTCGCGTCTTTACAGTAACGTAACTAGGGACATGCAACAGGGGCATGCGTCAGGGGCGCAAACCTTATTAGGGAAATTATATACATAATAATTTAGAAAAAATATTTTTATTTAGATTTATTGACCTCAACAAAAATTATGACGACATTATTTTTATATTTAGATAAGCAGATTTTGAAATATTCATAGTTTTGCTAATCATTATTTTTGCATAAACTAAACGTAATTCGAAACGCTCAAACGTGCTACTCTATGGTTGTGACGTCAGTTTTTAAGTAAACTTGATAAGTGTTAACTACAGTGTTTTAAAAAACTACAATTATTTTTAAAATATTTAATAGATTGAAAAAAAAAATATTCTCGGCTTAATGCTATTTCGCCGCGTTGTTTACATAACCAGTGACGTCAAATGCAGCGCGGGAAAGTGCTTCCCGTTTGAATTGATGTAACCAGTATCGATATTCTAAGGTAAAAACGTAATAAATTAAATCTACCTGCACTTTTTTTTATTAGGTAATGAATCGATTTAAATAATGTACATTTTTGCCTATTTGCAACACTTGCTTACTTATTCCGCTTGCTGGGCTATACCCGAAGTGACTTGGTCTCCGCCACAAAGAGAATTTATTTTGAGCCACCTGCTGCCAATTGCTGGTTGCAATTTTGTTTATTGGTTTGATGGCTCTTTCATACCAGCATTATGTTCGGGAGAAAGTAATGTGCAAGTGTGGTTGTACAATTTATTCATAATTATTAATCTTGCATAATTAAAATTTTAGGGATCTGTATGTGTCTTTGAGAGCGCACTGTGTAAAAAATAACTGGCCGAAGACAAGGAAATGTCTAGACTGAAGAATATTACAAAGCGCGCTACTTAGCGCGGTCGAAGTAATATAGTCACTTAACTATATTACTTCGACCGCGACGAGATTGGCCCTGCCATGTAATAGCCGTTGCATATATATGAGGGCCAACGTTATCGCGGTTGAATTCTACGAATAAGTGCGACACTGCCGATTGGCGCATCTACTCTACCGGTTTCTAGAAGTTTTTAGGGCGCTATTTTTAAAATGTTTTCCTGGGCACCATCAACCTAGCTACGACTCTGCGGCTTTATGTCTTCGTGATAGATGTGGCAATTTCCACAAATGTGGTTTTGCGAGGATCTTCGTTTAATTTTGCTGTAGCCTAAGACATCTCTTAGGTTTAGATTTACGTACACTATAGTAATTATTCGCAAATTGTCTGCCTCGTGACTTATCCGCAGATTTTTTTATTATGGTTATACTCTCCTAACTCCTTGTTTATTTTGTCATTGTCACTTAATATCTCATATCTATTTTACTCACAGAAAATTAGTATCACCCTTTCTAAATTTCAAACTATTTGACTTTACCAATCATTTCAGAATCTGAACACCATTTCCAATTATCACTTTTGAATAGAGTTCATAAAGTGGGGTACTTAGTTTTAGTTTGCGCAAATGGTATAAAATAAATCGAATGGCAGATATATTACCTGTTTTCAGGGAATACGACTTTATGGGAATTTATATAACTTTCCGGGAATAGGACATTTGGGGAAATTGACGTTCAGAGAAATGTAATGGACCAACTAGACTTTCCTGGATTAGACCTAAGGAACCGCTCCGGTTTAGAAATCTACTAATCTAGGTACCTATTCTACATTATCTTAAAACAACTGGAATAAGACAATTAATACCTTAAAATTTTGGAATGCAAAGAAGGCCTCAATTTCCTATCAGGATTCTGTTTTAATTGAATTAATTTAAACCACTGAGTCGGAGTACTTAATTGATTATCTAGTCAAAAGGGCTTTGAGGGTGCTGAATACAAGAAAATTATTCACACAAGAAGACACTATGTCAAACCCTTGTAAGGGGTGATACCCACTTATGTTTTAATGATTACCTACTAGTATATATTTCTTCGTTGAGATATCTTTTACTAATACTTACATAAATAAAAAAACGTAATTCTAACAAATAAGCGCCAAAATGTGTCTGTGAGCCAAGTGAGACTTGGTTTCGCCTTCGAATTATATCATTAAATTGTCTTTCGGTTTTCAATTATAATTGAAATATTTCTTAACTAGGCAAGTTCAGTTAGCTTTCAAACTTACCTACCTACTTATTGCTTCATCATCATCATCAGCAGCCTACTCTAGTCCACTGCTGGACATAGGCCTCTCCCAGGGCGCGCCATTGAGCCCGATCTTCGGCTCTTCTCATCCAGTCGCTGCCAGCCACTTTGCGCAGATTGTCTCTCCATCTAGCAGGGGGGCGTCACACACTACCTTTGCCCAAACGCGGTCTCCACTCCAGAACTCGGCTACCCCAGCGGTTGTCGGTTCTGCGACAGATGTGACCGGCCCACTGCCACTTCAGCTTGCTAATCTTATGAGCTATGTCGATAATTTTTGTTCTATGCCGGATCTCCTCATTTCGGATTCGATCGGATATTATTGCTTGCTTAAAACTAAATCCCTAACTTGGCATGTTTCACACAAGAGTCATCAAGAGTCTACTGAACTAGTCTACTAACCCACTTGCTACTTGTATCGTACTTGGGCACATTTTTCATATTTATGTTATAATAGTGTTTTTATGTTGTAATGCATGTCATAGTGTGAAAAAATTCACGCATGACCTAGTGAGCGCATACATGACCTATGATGATAATGGGAGTACTCCGTTTATTTTTAGGTGGTACACAGGTTTGCGTGGCATCGCTATTGGTGTTCAATTTATTCATGGACAGCTGTTTGAATGAACTAAAGGAATATAACTGTGGACTGAGAATGAACGCTGATGACCAAGTTTTAGTAGCGTCGTCGGCGAAGGATCTTCAGAGCATGGTAATTCTAATGGTTGGGGAACTTAAGAGGAAAGGAATGAAAGTGAATGTATGCAAGACAAAAGTTATGGTTCTGGAAAGGGAAGATAGTGTGTCTGACTGTAATATTATGATAGATGGTGAAAGGGTTGAACTAGTGAAAGAATTCGTATGTTTAGGGAGTTTATTCACCAGGGATGGTAAATGTGAGGTGATATAGAAAAGAGAGTATAAGCAGGAAATTTAGTGGATGGAGCTTTACATGCCATTGTGAGCAGCCGATTTGTATCGAAAGATGCGAGAGTGGCAGTTCACAATTGCGTTTTAGTACCTATACGCTGATGTATGGCAGCGAATGTTGGGTATGGCAAAAATGAGACCCGAATTAATGCTGTAGAAATGCGTTCCTTGCGTAGTACTTATGTGGTGTAACAGTGTGTGACAGAATAAGGAATAGTGTAATAAGGCAAAGGTGTGGTGTGCAAGACGATGTAGTGAGTAAGATTGAAAGAGGGATGTTGAGGTGGTTTGGACACGTAGAAAGAATGAATGAAAAGAGTGTAACGAAAGCGGTGTATAAGGAAAAGGTGAATGGAAGGGTAGGAAAGGGGAATCTAAGAATGATTGCGGACGTTCTAAAGAAAGATCAGTTGCGGTCAACCACTAACCGAAGAGCGTGTATGAAGCGATTGATGAGTATGGAAGAAGCGAGAACGGTTTGTCAGGATCGCTGCAGGTGGAAATCTTTAGTACCTGCCTACCCCTGCGGGAAACATGCGTGTGTTCATGTATATATGTATATTTTTTGTGGGTTTTTTATTACTAATATTACGGTATTAGAAATCGAAAATCAAGATCCTTAATAAGTAATAATAAGAATGCAATGGCAGATAGTAAAAAGGTAAATTCATTTTGTGTTAAATTCGCAGTATAATATTTTCATTACACTCCATCTACTAGACAAAAGATGGACGAAGTAGATGACTGTGTCAATAAATAATTCGGCAATTAACGTGGAGCTCGACGCTAGTACAAAGCGGCTTAATTAAAATGCTTTCAGCGATGAACCAGAGGTTTAGCATAAAGAGAATAGCGATACTAATGATAACACAACAATTACCTTTGAGCACGGTAGCTAGTGTATAGCTGATGTAAAGCTGCAGCATATACTGTAGCTATTGATATGGCTAGATAGCATAACGATATTACTACTTAGAAACTTTGGGGCAGGTTTATAATACGGTGTTAGCGCTGCCCCGGAATAGTACGAGATCTGTTTCACTTCAGTATGACTTGTCGGTTTTCCACAGGATTGTAGTCAGATAACTAAGTCCATAAACCTGTCTTTACGTAGGACAATTATCTGTAAATACACTTTAGATCTATCTCTGCCTATATATAAGTTGTTGTATTCATAAAATGTGATTAAGTTATAAGATGATCAGTAAACATTGACTCCGTAACGGTAATTCATTATTATGTATCTCTTTTTTGCGAATGTTCATAAAAAACTGCAAAGTTACTCAGTTATCGTTACTGAATCCCCCTACAATAGGTCAATACGCGTGTTTTGGTATACTCTATACCAAAATATAGGTACAAGTTCTATTAAAATCTCAATGCGGCGTTTTCATTTGCAGATTTAACCTCTAAACCTCTTATCTGAGAACGAATTGATGTTTTAGAAAGCTTTATACGAAAACAGGCTCAAAGCCAATAGAGCTTCAATCGGCTTTTGGCACGTAAGTAAGTAGGATTGACATGTCAAATAAAGGTTCTTAACAAAGGTTCATGATTTATAAGAAGTATATTTGAAAGAAAACGTTTGAAGGAAAATTTAGTATTCATTTTATATACCTACTATTATAACAACATTAACACGAGCAAGTAGGTAAAATATAATTGAAAAGTTTGTATAATTAAAAAATAATAATTAAATATTATTATAATGTATACTTACCTACTTTTCTGAATCTTCCAGATTTGATGCATAATAAACAAATCCCTATAGACTCTTCCGACAGGAGGTAAGACGGATCGATGGCGATATTGCTTTCCTAGCAAAGCAATCTTTTGCTTGCCCTTTTTTGTCCGCAGACAAGCAATATCGAATTTTATAAGAAAATTTTCGACCCTACTACGAATCCATCATTCTATTTCGCTCTAGCCGCTATCCATATGTACTAAAAGTGTGAGTGCTTAGTTGTTGATGTAGGAAAATGGAGTTCTCTGAATAAATATAACTGGAGTGATGGAGACGAAATGTAGGACTCAAACAAGCAAAACCCTTTATTTACCCAAAACTGGTTTAGCATGGGTATTTAAGTCAAAACTAAACCGAACAAGACATCGCATTGTCTCTCAAAAAAGTTACTGATCCTACGGCCATATATTTTGGATCATAAAGGGAAATTTGTTCCATGCAACATGAGTCATAAGCGTTTACCCATCTGTTAGTTTAAAAAACAAAGAGCAGTACTCGTATGCTATGCTAGAATTGTGTTAGAATCGCTGATTTCATTAGGCTGAAAAGATGAATACAGTTGCCTTGTTTGTAAAAAAAACAACCCGTCATTCGAATGGAAGACGTTGCTTTTAGTATAGTGATTTTATTATTGTTAATTTCGATAAATGTTGTAATGCCCTAAATATTGAATATAATTGCATCAAAACGTATATGGCTTATTTTTTAATAATTGGCAGATTGTTCTCAGCCTCTTACTACTTTATTATGACTACAAAATTATACGTAGGGACAACTATTCACTTAATGCTAAGAGGAAGAAAAATATTACAAAGTGTTTATACTAATAAACGTAATGTACTATGGCTCTTGCTCCGGTTTTTTCTCTCCCCCATCAATCACCATCATAAACAATTTGCGAGCTAGTCTGATGGTCTTAACAAAGCTGTATAAATTTTACAAACTAATTAATACCACCTTACAAAATTTAATATCTGGTTGACCTTTTAAGGGTAAACGTAGATCTAAAATTAAATTAATATTCTGACACCGCCACATATTATGATACGCTGCTATAATCCCCGTGACGTGGCTTTAATCTCCTATACAAAAAGGACTCACATTGTTATCAGATTCTGTAGTTGAAAATGATTACGGCATTACAATAGGTATATTATTGCTGTAATATATGTTTGTGTCGTTCTCTTATTATGGAGCGATTCATGACGTCTAATACCTAGAACGTCTAATCGGTCAATTACGTCTAATTCCCTGAACGTCTAGTCGGTCCATTACGTCTATTTCCCCAAACATCAAGTCGGTCCATTACATCTAACTCCCGGAATTTCTAAACGGTCCATTACCTATAATTCCTTAAAAGTCCATTTTTTTTTCAAATATCATGTCCGTGACCCACCTCGAATGATTGTAAATCCGTGTATTAAGTCTGTCACAAATGTTCATAAATACCCTATGTCGGGGCTGGCGAACCAATGGCATGCCTGCCTAATGGCACGCGACAAAATAATTTGGGCACAGCATTAATTGAGGAATTTAGGTACCTTTTTTTTGAAACGTGAAAAACTGTTCTTGCGGAAGGTTTAAAAAAAACCGCCTAAATTGGTCCACTGCTTCGTCCGCAGTCATAAATTTCCTTCCCTGCAGAGATTTCTACAATGTGGGGAACAAAAAGAAATCACACGGAGACAAGTCAGGACTCTAGGTGGGATGTTGTAGCAATTGCACGCACGAATGGGTTAAAAAGTCCATGGTTATGGCGGTCGTATGAGCGGGAGCGATGTCTTGGTGAAGCTACTCGGACATCGTCACTCAGCTCCCGGAGGGCTTCGGCAGGCAAACCTCGCTATACCATTGGCTTTTAACTGTTCTTCGATCTTCTAGTTGAATTACGGATACAGGCCCACTACGACGGAAAAAAATGGCAACCATTTTTTTGTTGAGGCTTCGACCGCGAACTACCTTAGTGGGTAATTCGTCTTCTTCTAAAGACCCATTCTGTCGATTGCTGTTTCGTAAGCGGGTCGTAGCTGTTTATCCAAGATTTATCAGAAATAAAGATGTAGGTCACCTGTTGTGAGCTACCTCCGTCGAAATTATCTAGCATAAACTGGCACCAGTCTACACGTCGGACTTTCTGCTCTTCTGTGAGAGAGTGGGGTATCCATCGCGATGCAAACTTCCTAACTGCAAGATAGTCATGTAAAATAGTGAAAACTGCCTTTGCTCCAATCTTCAGTTCATCCTGAATCTCGCGTTTGGTAATGTTGCGACATTCCTTTACTAGCCACTCCCCCTGATGACGTTTTCTTGAGTGACTGCCGTTGGTGGTCGCCCCGGTCTAAGGTCATCTTTTAGGTTGCTCCGACTACGCTTAAACTCACGAGACCACTAGGTGATGGTGGAAAGTGATGGAGTCAAGTCTCCAAAAGCACTTATTAAATTTTCATGTGATTCTTTACATGTTAACCCTCGTTTAAAATCATAATAGATCATGGCACGATATGCTTCCCGCGTTATCTCCATCATAGCGATTAAAAAGTAACAGACATGTTTTTTTAAAATAATTAATTAAAAAATAACTAAAGTTCGCCAGCCAGTGATATTTGGCCAAGGAGTTTGTAATAAAATTTGCCTCAAAGGGATAATAAAAGTAAAACAATGAGGTTGATAACAAGCCGTTGACTAACAATTTTTGGGCCGCTCACGTATGAACCTAATATAAATTTATTTGGCATCTAATTTGCAACAGCTAAAGTCGCACTAATTTTTTCTTTCATTTCAATAAACATAAAACTGTTAGTTATGATTGTTGTATAATAATGTAAAGTAAAAATTAAAAAATGTCTATTTCTGGTTGCAAATAAAGAGTATTAATGTGGAAGTATTTAGTTTTTTTTTTTCCATTTAACACTAACCACCGTACTCAGAGCCATATAATTCGGTCCTTTTTAATTTTTTGTATGAAAAATCGAACGATGTCAACTTATGTATCTAAGTAAGTAAACATTGTTTGTTGGCACGTCATAACTACATCGAACATTTCTTTGGAACAAATGGCACGTAGATTTATAAAGGTTCGCCAGCCCTGCCCTATGTTACCAAAACCGAATATTGGTCTCATAAAACAAAATGACATTGCTACGAGTATAGTTTGTAATGAAATACTTTCCCTCAGGTCTCGTGTGCTCCATATTGGCAATTCACGATCGATATTCAACACTTTTCCTTTGGAATAAAATTCAATTTTCTGATACTTTGTCAAGCAGAAAGTATCATATCGCAACGTTCAAACGATAAGGACAATCGTGTTCGCAAGTGTCGCTAAGTGCTGTGCTGAGCAAACAAGTATGGCTGAAGAAAATTTTTACAGGAAGGGATGTCGGTACACGGAGTGGCAATAACGCCCCTTATAGAAAGAGAAATGCTAATGCCAGCTAAATTCTACAGGAATTTTGTATTTGTGATTCAAAAGTGTCTGTTGGATTTAAATAATTGAAATACGTAAGTACTCTAATTGTTGAATCAAATACAAAACAATGTCAAACATAGTCTGACATTGTCTTTTATCTTGTTCCGAATCCTGCCTTCATTATTTTTCAAACTGTGTTCAATTCGAGATTCTTGATTTTGTTTTAAATCAATAATCTCGATTTTTTTCGAAGAAGATTTTTGTTCGAAGAAGATTCTTTGTTAGGAGAAGAGGGTCTGTCAAAATTAAATCAAATAAAGTTTATGTCTCACAAAGAATAAATTATAAACAATACAAAAAACTGGTTAAAAAATGTGAGACTGGTGCCTAAATTAGGAAAACCTGTAATTGGTATCCTGAAATTCAGGTTTTCCTAATTTAGGCACCAGTCTCACATATTTTGAATCAGTTTTTTGTATTCTTTATAATTTATTCTTTGTGAGACATAAACTTTATTTGATTTGATTTTGACAGACCCTCTTCTCGTAACAAAGAGTCTTCTTCGAACAAAAAACGTTAAGTAGATATTGTTAGTAGGTATTGTGATTTCTGTTGTTGTTTTAACTAAACAGGACGGTGTAATTATATTGAAATTTATTTTCAGACACAGCAGACTTCCTAATTTCCAAAGGCGCTTTAGCGAAACGATGAAACGTTGTTACTTCGTCAGATTTTCCGAGTTTGTATCTGAAAGTGAATTAATTTCCTCGGGAAATTGCCACCGCTTACTTTATTTGTGTGTACAATTTATAATATTAAATTTAGGACTACTATACCTATACAGATCCTAGATATACTTAAGCCTCGAATAATTTCGAGCACAAAAACATTTTTATCTTTGTGAGATTTGCATTTTCAAGTATACTGAATGCTACTTAGAAATCGGAAGATTTTGATATTATAAAGTTTGTAAGTAAAAATATATCATCATTTCTTATAGATAAATATAAGGATGTAGCTAAGTAAGCTCTAATCTTGTTGGTAAGATTGATTTATGGATCCAATAAATGAGATAAGCTCGCAATCGCCATCGCAATCCCTAAAGCCTCGTTAATCAATTGCGATTTTATATGGGTGATATGATAAGTAATGAAAACGGTAAGTATAAGTATGTTCCTACCCATAAGAGTCTAGTTTTACTTATAATAAGTTTGATGGAAAACGAATTTATTACAAATTGACAAAATAAAAGTATTGGTAAGGTTATAAACTCGAAAGGTTTTCATACATGAAATGTGATTTATGTAGATAAGAAATCCAAAAAGTATATAAGGTCCTTTTTCATTAATAGCAAATATTTGGAGGGGAGTATGTGCTGGTCATTTCTACCAAATTACACGAAAAAATTGTTGTATGAAAATTTTCTATACTAAAGAAAAATAAACCTCATTGTTTGCTTTGATGGCATAAACTCGATAAATCTAGTTTCATTCACAGTTCTTATTTTAGTATTAAAATAGCTATAATTCATTCATTGGTAGAATTTTCAAACAATTTGTCGTTTTTCGAAAATTTTATAAGATATATTTTTTAATTATCCTTTCGTTATTGTTATTATCTATAGATGACACCCTAGAAATATTTGCCGCTAATAAAATAGGACCCTCATCATCAGCAGCCTATTCTAGTCCACTGCTGGACATAGGCCTCTCCCAGGGTGCGCCATTGAGCCCGATCTTCGGCTCTTCTCATCCAGTCGCTGCCAGCCACCTTACGCAGATCGTCGCTACCATGGCCGCCACCGTGACCAGGAATAGTGGGGCGGCCGGGAACTGGGGGCCGTTTTCTTTTTGCGCTGTCTATAGGAGGTGATGCCATAATCGCCACGCTAGGCCTGCGGGTTGGCGATCGCAGTAGCCGGTTGCTTGCCCCGATGACGCTGCTGCCCGTCATCGTGCTTCTGGTATTTTGACCCAGCCATAATTTGAGTGGTTATACCGCCACTAGTCGGTCGCCAGGGACTCGTTCGTTAATCGGCAGGATGCACCACGTGCAGGAGAGTTTGACATTTGGAGGTCTAGATGTTGGTGACCCCCCTTACATCCCAAATAGGACCCTATATTTTATTAATATTTAAGCATTCCTTTTTATCTTTAATTATTTGGTTTGAACTGGTTGCAGCTAAATTAAATGCATTTGCTACCCACTGAGAAACATTTATGTCGTTCGTGGTCGCAACTAAAATTGGATTTGCATAGAAAATGAGTCGTCTGTATGCGTATTTGTTAGTAATTTTTAGTAGGAAATAATAATTTTTAGAAACAAACATAAAAACATTTATTCACATAGGTGGTTCTTTTTTATTTTAAACGCATCAAAGTTTGTCGCCAAATTGGATGTGCTGACAGCATTAATTTATTTATGTCTGCTACTTTCCATAATTACCATTGCTTACCTACTCCATATTTGGACCATCTGCATCACGGAATGTTATTTTACTCATTACATTCTTACATTCCTTTTTACGAGACTATAAACATTATAGCCGGTGATGCCGAAGTGAACGTCTTCTTAAGCCCTATTCAATATACTTTTTCCAAAGCGTTAAAAATATTTCCTGTACGTAGGACCTCAACTTTTACGTATCTACTAGAGGGGTGTACTTATTGAAAATTAAGTTTATTAGTTGAGGTTAAAATAAGTTAACTTCTTCAGAAAAAGTAAAGTAAATAAATAAAGTAAGTAATCTACTAATGTACTATCTATCGTTTATTTACTTTTTTTTTAATTTTATTTATAATAACGTTATTTAGGTGACTTTTAAACAACTTAATAACATGTTTAAAACTGTTCAGGTTCATAATGACTAGTGTAGTTTCTCATGTAGTAATTCATAAAAAAATATCATTAGTTACGTAAAAAAAGTGATCTGAAATATTCTAATGGATATATCTACAATACATATAAATACAATCCATTTACAATCCACTGTATGTAATTTTTTTGGTACAAAACATGCACGCTCGATACGCGTAAGACTTGATTTTATTTTCATTAAAAACTTTCATTGCACTGTGTTCCGTCCACCACAGAATACTGTAAGTATTCGTTCATTTATCTTTATTCTGCGAATGCATAATACTTTCGCAAAATTCCTTTTCCTTTTACAAAACTATGGACTACAAGTCTTGTGTCTTACATCTATAGGAGTATGGACTACGAAACTATGTAAGTATATACTCGTAGTTTCCAGAGACATCGGCTTTACCGTTTTGGCAAGTTGCCTTGCTGCCTATAGAGGTCAGGGTGTAACAAAATTATGCGGCATCACGTAGCCCAGATGCAAAAGCATTTTGAAACGTTATCTTTAAGATCTGCTTCATTTCACTGTATGTTATTTTCTTTTGTTGGTATACTCTTAATTATCAATGTACATCAGCTTGGTTAGGTTAGATTAGCTTCGTTACGTCTAATAAAACGTAGTGATTACCTTCTCTCTGACGTGTAATTCCCGGAACATTAATTTTCACAAAGATCCTCTTTCATATTCCTTTTGTTTATGTGAAAGGTATCATGTGTGTTTACACGATTCATTGATTTATTTTAGTATTGTTTCCTCACTTCTAAAAACATCTAGGTGTGTAGATATCAAACATTCACGTGATTCTTTTATTGTTTCAGGTAAATTGGATACGTGATCGATGGGAGATGCTAACTCAACGGACATTCTTTCATATTTTTGTCGGCTTACGACACAGACAAAGAGAAGGAAAGTAACATTAAAATAACTAATAAAAAGAAAACTGTATTTACTAAAACTGAACTAATTTCAACTTAGATTCAACGCGGGTTTAGATGTAAATAATTTTAAAAAAAGGTACCCAAATCCCATTGGAGCAAACTACCTGCCAACATACGAGTACGAATATTAAACAAAAGCAGTTGGTTCAGAACAAAATTAAAATTTAAAATGCAATTAGCTTTCCAGAATAAAGCCATATATGGAACAACTGACAAGGGTTGCAGCATACACTCTGCTCCAAAAGAGTTGCAGTGCAGTAAAGGAAACTCTGACTATAACCTCAGGCAGCGCAACGTATCATGTGACTAGTAATCTAGGAAACTGGATGTGGCACGGGAAAGTCGAGAAAGATGTAGCTATAGACTTAACTAGGACAACGTTTTTGGGTCAGGCTATGTAACTAGGTAATGAACAACGGTCTTATTTTTTTATCTTTTTCGGTGGGACAGAAGCTACAAAGCTACTATGAAAAATAATTTGAAATGTACGTTTAGTTATATCTAAATATGCGAGCACACTTTCAAACTAATAGTCACTTACGACAAGGTGAGATTATAATAAGATTTCCAAAAGATTTCTTTTTAAATATTTTTTGCACGGGTCATGATGTCTATCATATTTACCCAAACTTAAGTTTAACGAATTTGAAGCTCAGTTTACATTTATATTTGTATTTATTTTTATTTATTCAAACACAAGTTAAGTTAATAGAAGTACGTAATACTAAACTAAGTAAATAATAAGTATTAAAATTACATAGTGATATGTTTGAAGTAGAAGCGTTGCAAGCTGTTAGAGAGTGGTAGGACCTCACTAGGCTAGCCCGTGTCGACCACAGAATCGTGCCGCAGCAAAAAAAAAATTAAATTTAAAATTAATCAGTTCAAATTCATCTTTTTCCTACCCTTCATATCGAGCGCTGTCTCAGGGCAGCATTGCAGTGATTAAGGATCCTGTGTTAGACGAGACTGGGATAGGTAGTTCTATAATGGACCGAAGCCTTAAAAAATTAAACAGATAATAAAAAAAACTTACGAAAAAAGTGCACCGTTTTTCACATGACTCTATTCTAGTGTATAACGAGAGAAGATAGGTCGCACTTACGCTACAGTGAGTGATCTTTCACTGGAATGCTTTGCGAATTTTTTGCCAAACGTTCTGATTTTCTTTTTAGGATGGAAAAATTCGTTGTGCAAAAATGATACTAAAAACTCGGTGCGATCTATCTAGGTTTTGCAGAGCTTGCAGTGTATTTTGAACTGCAAATATTCAGGTGACAAATTTCAGCAAATATTTGGTATAAGTATTCTATTTTAAATGGTTTCGATGAGCTCGTAGACTAGTTGCGAGCACGGTCCGAAAGTAATCGTGCAAGTTAAGCGACGTTGCCGCGGTCGGTACCTCCGTGCCTCGGAGAGCACGTTAAGCAGTCGGTCCCGGTTGTTGTCGTTCGACAGCAGTCGTTAAGCCATGTCAGATGCCTACAGGCGGCCTGAACAACTCTAACAAATATGTTGGCCACTAACCATACGATAAACCAGCAAGCAATTGTTTGTTGTTATTGTTTTTTTCATTATCAGCTTCACTTTACTGTTGGGCCAAGTACACTCCCCCCTATACAAGGGATATGGGATTTGTAATACAGATCTGTGGATTAAAAATTTCTTCGAAAATACTTTTTTTCTGATACAATAGTTAAAATTTAGCACATCGTTTATAAAATGTCTGTTTAAAAGCCTACATTATATCCCTTTAGTTGCTCTTTTTATGAAGATTAACAGCGGCAGTCTCGCCTATATTTTGGCCACGTTAACACGAGTTTATTTTATTTTGCAGCTCGAAACATTTTTAATAATAATTAGCTTAATAGTACATCCTCATGTAAATGGCTGGTTTTAAAAATATGAGGTTTATTTTTTATATTTTGGTTAGCGATATTCACGATATTTTTAAGTTAATCAAACGTTATTAATTAATCTTCCACAAAAGTCACTAGTATAATTCTGTTTTCAACGAAGAAATCATACCTATAGTTTTGTGAGGCTGATAATTTTATGAGTTTGAATTGCCCTATCCATTCAACGAATGACCTATGTTTCCGGGGTGGTATAAGACTATTGGAGCATAAAACAGCCTTTGAAGCAAAAAGTGCCGGCTGCTAAAGAAAATCTGAAAGGAGAGCTGGAAACTCTCGCAAAAGGCGTGCGTTTTGCAACACGGATATCGCCAAGTTGGACCTTTTAGTGGCGGAGACTGCAGCCCGAGCGTTAAAATTCAAGTTTCTGAGTTAGAAGTTTGGATTCGGTTGGTTTTATTCTATTTGGTTTGAATTAATGTATAAGTTCGTATGCTGTTTTGGATCCTCGGTAGTTTAAAATGTTTAAGACAACATTAAAGCTCATTTTTGATACGATCCACAGTATTAAAAAAATGATATACTCGTAACTCAGTGCAGATTCCGCCTTGGGTTGTAAGATCCGCCCAATAGGCTGAGGCAGAAACAGGTAATAATCTGATTCTGCCGCATAACAGCAATATTGCATTGCTGTTTTTCATTTTAGGGTAATGGAGCCAGCATAATTACCGGCACATGAGGCACTCCCTCTATGTCCTCAGGGTTAGCAGCGTATCTAAAATCCTCTAATAACATTATAGTGAGGTGAGGTGTCTATGGGCTACGGTGGCCATTTACAGTCACATGGCCCCATGCTCGTCTGCTCTCCTTGAACAATTAAAAAAAATTAGCTTTTAAAAATATATTATCACTATTATCAGCTAGATTGTGACACCCTTGAGTAGTTTTTTGAGTCATATTGTTCTATCTACTAATTAAATAAGCTATACGCGGCAAATGTATTAGGT
Organism: Hofmannophila pseudospretella; assembly: GCA_947369225.1. Lineage (NCBI taxonomy): Eukaryota > Metazoa > Arthropoda > Insecta > Lepidoptera > Oecophoridae > Hofmannophila > Hofmannophila pseudospretella. The sequence goes on from OX376326.1 coordinate 5,090,905, forward strand.
ACTTCTATTAACTTGTGTTTGAATAAATAAAAATAAATACAAATACAAATACAATGGACAAAAAGTTAGATAAATAAATACCATTTATATAAAAAAATTCGTCATTTTTAAAATGATATACAACCACAGAAATTGGACTACTAGCAGTTAACTTGAAAATCTTTGGGTACAACTTGGGTACAACCGACAGTTATACTGACAGTGATTTAGGAACTTAAACTTTCCACGTTTATAAGAATCCTATTGACGAGTCTTTTCTTGTTATTTATGGAACTTCGACGAATGGAAAAACTTCCATAATTTGATATAAGAAAGTTTTGGTCTGAATAAGGTATGAAAAACTATTTATTCCTCATTGGTTTGCTCCTGTTATGGATACTTTGAAAATGTGACAGACTTCTACTGTATTGTATAAGTTTTTCTTTTGCTATGGCGCAGCGTAGCGCAATTAGAAATGCAATTATGCTCTTCCTCTTTAATCGCATTTCGTAAAAAGCGTCTAGATGAGTTTTGCGCACTATTTGTAGAATACATTTCCACAGTAAATTCATAGCAAAGATGAAAGCCAAGCTAAAACACAAAATCAACTTTTTTACCTATTCGCTTGCCTTGATGACGTTCAAAAATAAACAGCCATGTGGCAAAATATATCACAGTTCAAAATTTTCTTTATTTTGAGTCAGCCCTTATCTAAAAATATGAAACACTTTTACTGTTGTTTGCTAAGTTGGCTCTCAAAGTGAAGGCTGACTGTAATAATACTTGAGTTCCCTTCCCTTTTCTTAGTGACCTTAACGAGGCTGACATGGTCACCTTGTCGGGTACCAAAGAATCTAAACTGAGATTTTTTTTTAAATTCTTTCGAATAAACCTTTTATGTATGATAATATATCATAGTTGAAAGAAAAGTTGTGTTTTATTGCATGAGCACATGATACTGGGTCTGTTCAAAATTTAAAGTCATATTTTCTGTTATACATAATATGTATACCTTTTCAACTGAGGGCTCGTTTAATGAGCGTAACAGAGGCTGGTAAAAGGGGAGAAGGGGGCCCGAACCCCCACGCCCCCTACATACACGCTTAAGTGACTAGTCCTTTTTGGGTAGGGAGGTTAGACGAACATAGAATACGAGACAAGAAAACGACACTTGTAAGTTCTCAAGTAATATTTCGGCGTTCCCAGTACGGCAATAAAATGTTAACTTAAGAAAAACTTAGAGGTTGACATAAGGTGTAACTTTGACCTATCTCGTTGGGGATTAGGGTCGTGCGTGGCTTACTAAAAACTTGGAACATGCTTAGTAAGCCGAACAAGTTTGACAAAGTAACTTGTGAAGATAATATTAATCGACTACATGGAACAAGTGAAGAAATTGATTTATCTTAGGTGATTGATATTTTATTAGGTTTCATTTTGTAGGTACAGGTGTGTAAGTATTATTCATGTGAAGGAAGGACCCAAGCTTGTTTTACTTTGGCAATGAAATCACTTTTGCAGTTAATCAGGCTCAAGATGATCTAAACACTCTCTATAAATGGTTTCAATACAACTTATTAACCATAAATGTAGCTAAGACAAATTATATGATTTTCAGCGCAAATAATAAGAAAATATCCAATTTCCAACCCCTGACTGTCAATAACGAACCGCTAACTAAGGTGAATTCCGAAAAATATCTTGGTCTTATTTTGGATTGTCGTTTGAGTTTTAAAACCCATATAGAGAAAGTTCGTTCCAAATTATCATCACTCATGGCGGTTTTACGCGGCACTGTGCGTTGCTTCCCCAAATCCGTTCGGTATATCATATACAATTCCCTAGTAAAACCTCGCATAGACTACCTAATCGAGATATGAGGTTGTGCTGCCATATCAAACTTAAAAACACTACAAACAGCACAAAACAAAATAATTAAACTTCTCTTTCATTACGACTATCTCGCCCCAACAAATACTGTGTACAAGGAAACCCGACTGATGACTCTATCCCAAATATACAAATATAATACATGTATACTAGTACGGAAAATTCTGAACAAAAAAATCCATACCCAAATAACTTTTACAAAAAAATCACAGATTCGGAAACGTGTATTGAGGCGAGGTAGCGATATTCATTATATTATACACTAGTAATTTAATTTATAAGCCTTACGTCTACCGTACACTGTTAATTACAATAAGTTTATCCTGTATTTCCCTAAGCAAAATGGATTATATCCTTTTTTTAGTGAAATAAATGTCTATAACCATAAGGTTTTCCAATATTTTTTCTATAAATTAGGCATTTTTATAAAGTAGGTTTTTGTTGAAAAACGTTTACATGAATAGTCATCTATTCATACTCTGATGAGTTTAAAGGCATCACAACGCAATTATATTCATTTTGAGACGCTTTCCTTCTCAAATAGGCACTGCAACATCGCGTCGGCTCGTTTTATTTATAGAGTAAGTATTTATCAGAGAATATTTTTTTTTGTGAAATTTATCCTAATAGTGAATATTCCAACGACATGTTTTTACGAAAGCGCGGAAATTCCTGCGATATTCAATATACAACACAATAGAACTCCCAACCCGGCCGTCATTATGACTGATAACCAAGTGTGAACTCACAAATGGTTTCCGATAGAGTCTGAAAGAAACTCACCTTGTTGGTCACACACAATTCCCGTTCGGTTTCAAAGAGTTTTGCGGATTATGGCGTTCTTAACTTTAAAAAATTAAAAATGGCGGCCGCACATAATTTCTATATAATTATAAATCAATAGGTGTTGTTACGATATACTTTGATGCCTTATATCTTGGAAACGTGACATTTTGTCATATTACATTTCTTGTTTGTATTGATAACAGCTATCTATTAATATAGGCGTGTCCGCATTTTAGAAAATAATATTTTTTTTAATTTTTTTGTTACCTGGATCTTCCATAAGTGAAATCTTCAAACCCCTTTCACTAATGTAATTAATTCAGCAATAATAATTTATTAAGTTTAAAATCTTTTGGAGACCTTCATTTTGGATCTGAATTCGACTCTGATATCGGTTTTAGATCTCCAGTTGATTTTTTTTTCTTTATAGTTTATTCGTATGTCACGCAATATAGCTGTATTCACAGATTTGGATTAGGTTTCTATCCTTCCCGAGTTTGGCCTCATTCAGCGTCCGGTAGAGCTCTAGTTTTCACAATGATTGATGTACGCGCACAGTTCAGGTTCAATTGTGGATGTTATTCGCAACTGTGCGATAGCGTTCCATATATCTTCTTTTGACGTTTTCAAAAGCCGTAGAGCCTTGGGTGCAGACTTAACGGACGCAATGTTCGACGTACAATCGCGATGAACCGACTGTGTTATAAAAAAAAAGATCTCAAATTCTTTTTATTTCTAGTTACTACTAAAACGGTCTTAGAAAACAAGTAAAAAACTAAACCTGTCACACTTTTTACTAGTTTCGTGTGGGAATATTCGTATTTCGTCATGTTTGTTTATAAAAATTAAAATAACGGTTATTTTTTACGATATGTATGTTCGTTTTAATGATTCATGAAGCCATATAAAATGAAATAAATGAAAAAAAAACGGTTTATTTGATTTCAATACTCACTTACATATTGATACATTTAAATATGCCTAATTGTAAAAATATAAGGTGTTTGTTGATATGCTTGTTATCACATGCATGTTTTATAAGTTTCGGTGTTCATGTATTTATCTGATTTTTTTCTCTCTCTTCCATATACTCTTTTATATATGTATATAAATATATGTGTATTTTATATGTATTAGTGTCTGTATATATGTAAGTATTCGTATTTATGTACTTAAAATTGTTATATAGTAGCATACGGGTAGGTATATTTTTATATATTATATGAGTAGGTATTTTATAGTATAGTAAATAATAATAATTAGTAAATCTCTTCTATTTAAATTATATATGCACCTGCCTTGCAATATCTGTATGAGCCAATGGTTAGCCGGTAGAAAATGCCGCATGGCATTAAGCTCGCCTCATGTACTATTTTTGTGCATTAAAGTGTTAAATAAAATAAAATTAAAATAAACAGTTTAGTTTGAAAACAAACGGGTCCATGTCTCAGCATAATGGCTGAAGACGGTGTGTCGTCAGCCGCTGGTAAATACGTCTTATTAAATTCTAAATGTCTTTAGTTCTACTACTACGGAATATTGGTATCATCATCATCGTGAGTCCACGTTATCCCTCTGCCATAAGCCTCCTGGGTATAATCTCGTAATATTGGAAACAAATTACTTTCGCTTGAGTTAATTTTACGTAGTTAAGTAAATGTAGACTTGTTTGTTGATATTATTATTAACGTTTATTATTAATTATTATTAACTTCATCCAAAAAATTCAGTGAAAATATTCATAGCACATGGGTAAGTAGGAATTTTAATTAGCGAGCAATGCAGCAAACTCGACCGAAAACATGCTTCGAAAGTTTGCGTAGCATAATTTAATTAACAAGAGTGTTATTACTTGATGAGTGTACTTTTTTTTACAACAACACAAGATATAGCCGAATATAACTATATTATTGCTGAATATATTCAGCTCTAGTAAGTGTTTACTTAGTAGAGCTAAATCTTAACTTATCTAATGATAGGGGGCCGGAAATAATCCCAGCGGCTCTTCGACCCTTGACGATCTTTTGTTCCTACCGCATTTTACACACTGGTTATCTCAGTGTGCAGGTTTCCACACGATGTTTTCCTTCACCGTTAGAGCAATCGGTAAATGTACGAAAATCTTTAAAAATACGAAAAACTCATTGTTACATGGCACTGCATGGTTTCGTACCCAGACCTCCTGCATGGGAGTCCGGTATCCTAGCCACTGTGTCACCGACGCTCTTAGTAGAGCTGAACACTTATAGTTCTAATTATTCAAAATTAAACAATATTTTACAAAGTAAAATAGAAAACTTTCATTTTCTGTCAAAGAATAAGTTATATTTCCCCTATTAAATTAGTTGTTGCTGATTTTAGATAAAGTTTTGAGGTTCCAAACTTTACAGGAGGTGTTGTTTTCTGTATTATTAAACTAATTAAACATAGTAGGTACCTGAGTAACAGAATGTTCTTAAATTTAAGATGTAGCGACTTAAAGCAACTCGTTAATGAAAGTAATAGAGGTAATAGTAAGAGCATTGGACTTGGCTCTATATTGTATCTCATTACTTTTTCCGAGTAAAAATACATGAGACTTGGTTATTTTTTACATGAAATGTTTTTGTGGGATTATATTGTGAGTGACACTCACAAAGCCGGTCTTTATGATTAACTCATTTCGAGCTGAAAACGATTTTTAATTTATTACTAGCGATACAGGAACAATTATTATGTTTATCATTTCTTAATGAAATCATTAACTCCTCGTTTACGCCTCATTTTTCTTGTTTAACAACATAACTACAAATAAACATGAAGTAAATAAACTCTGATGTATCCAAAACAAAATACACTTTTTATATACATTTAACTTACTTCATTTATGAATTTTACTGAACGGAAACGGTTTCAGAAGTCTTTGTTTACACAAATTAGAGCAATACAGTTAAATTTTATGTTTGTTTTGACAGAAACGTCACAGCCAACAAAGTTTCGAACGCTAGATGGCGCTGAACCTAGTGAATACCAACGCGATAGCATTGTTTCTGTATAGCACACCATCATTATAATTTAATTGTTTTGAGAACGGTAATAGCTATCCTGAGCACTGCCCCTCACATTCCAACTCCCAACTTCCATGTGAGACGTTTTTGTCAATCCAGTTTCTAGAACGACGTCGCCACTGTCTGGTGTTCCCCTATGGTCACCATGATCCCCATCTTCACGTCCATCTATCTGTCCATCCTGGCAATATGACCAGCTCATTTCTACTTAGTTTTTATTTCTCAGTCAAAGTCTGTGTTTCTGAACATTAACGTCCGTTTTATATTCTGTCCTTGTAAGAATGACTCAGACCCTCCCTCTTGCCCTTAAGAGCCGGAAATTAAGGCCTCCCCTCAGTGTATGTTGGCGAAATACCAACTGTTCTGTTAGGTATAGTGATGAGTCAAATCGTCTTATTGGTCTTGAGTTTCAATTGCACTTCTATGAGTCTTATAGTTATCATGAGTTGTTATTTATTTATTTCGAAAAGATTATTCAAGTTTTTTGTTCCAAAAAGGTTATTCAAGTTTTTTTGTTCCGATTAATTTTTCGAGGTTTTTTGTTGCAAAAAGGTTATTCAAGTTACTTTGTTCCTAAAAGATTTTTAAGAGTTTGGATTTTATAGAAGTTTGGGCATCAAATGGAAACCAACCCGGTATCATAACATAATATGACTATTATTTCTTGAGAGTTTTTGTGACCTAATAATTTTGGTTTTGTATTGTTTTCTTATAAAATGTAGATTTATTATCTCAGCTCTATAGTTAAAGACTAACTTCGCTACGAAACTCTGAGCTCAAACAGAGGAGCCTCGTCTAATAGTTCTAAGTTCTGGACTAGTTAGAGTTAGCACAAAATTAAGCTGTCTAAGTAATCCAAGCTAGACTGCAGGTAATTTATCTTAAGTTTCAGTCACAAAGACCTTAGAATAAATTTAAGATCATTAATTAATGTAATGAAAAACTGGACTGATTTGGATGAAAAAAAAAGTGTCCCCTGAAGGACCGTTCCTTAATTTATGGGTGAGTGGATTAATTTTACAAAAATATTATGGTTCTACTCGACAGAACTTCATTTTAAATATTGGGATTTTTTAAGATCTTTCTACACTTACATACTAGTTATACAAATTGCTTTATTTTTCAAAATTCTCCACGACTGGATTTTATAAAAGCAAATAAAATTTTCCACGACTGGATTTAATAAAAGCAAATAAAATTCTCCACGACTGGTTTCGATTTATCGTCATATAATTCCGCTTCCGATTCCGCTGGAAAATTTCTTTAAATCGAAACCGGTCGCAGTGAATTTTATTCGTAAAAATTATTTGGTAGAATTTACTAATTCACTCACACAATATATAGGGTCACGCATGCGGCGCCTTATAGCTAACACGCATTATACAGGGGTATTAAATTGAAATCAACACCCATCGTCCCACCACCACAGATAAATTACGCAGGCTGTCACCGAACCGGCAGTTGTGTGAAAATTACTAAGCTATTAGCAAAGTTTCACAACTAATTAGCACTTTATACGGGAGTTGATGTAGCCTAGGGACACCATGTATTTTGGAACATTAAATTTTACACGGAACGTTATACTTCAATCATTCTTTGCGTAATTACTCGTAATATTTTATACGTGACAGGCATTTTTTTTAGAAATTGTTAATGTAATGGTTCTGGACCATTTCACCACCAGTGATTATTTCACCTACTATTTTATTTTCACATGAATTATGACAGGAGAGGCATTAATCGTCAGATGCAAAAGACGTCCTAAGATTTTAAATCGACTAAAACATACTCTCCCTTTCTACCTCTTATATCTAGTAAGAGTTGCCTTATACTTAAGGTTGGCTTCCGTTGTTCGCGGCCGACGGCGCGGCCGACGACACACCTTGCTTCCGGTGTCAGCGGCTAGCCGCGCGCGGCTGTAAAAACAGGCTGACATGAATGACCGAGACGCATATGAGGAAGCGAGAGGAATATACTCATGCGCGCGACAGATCTCGACACCATCGCGCGCGGCTACAGACGTCGGCCGTCAGCCGCATCGGCCGCGATTATCGGAAGCGGCGCCATACATTTTCATAGTGTTTAGTATTCTCGCGTCAGCTGTTAGCCGTCGGCCGCGCGCGTCAGCTGCATCGGCCGCGATCAACGAAAGTCTAACTTTAAGGTAGACAGTATTTTAAAGATGTTTCATAAAATTGAGGACAAATATCTGATTCCCTATTCACTAAACACTTTATTTTAAATCTTCTCGGTGATCAAGTCTTAGTGCCTATTGATGCTATTATTTATTATGTACTATTGGGTCCAAATAAACTTATGCTTATTCTGTAAAACCCACGACATAATGACGTATTCACTTTTTCTAAGCAACAACAACAAAAAAAAATGAAAATAATCAATTAAGTCCTTACTGTTAATTTTATACTTTGCATTTGGCAAATAATACATATTTCATTTAAATATTTTATTTATCACCAAGATATACAGCGTATTTTGTTTATAATTATCATAAAACGGTAATGACCATAATTACTCACAGAGACAGTCCGATTTAAGCGGAACTCCAAGACACATTACTCAAAGAAAACTTGGAACATGTCTACTAGAAGCTGTTTAAAACTGTGACGACAGTTCTGACGACATTACTTTATTACTTAGTTCAGTAAAGTGTTTTAGTTTCGCCTTCAACATTAAATGATTTTAGTTTAAGGATAATCACGATTTCTCATTAAGGCAAAATAGGAACAGCAGTTTAATAAATATAATAATTTTAGCAAAATTTAGCTGCAAATTATTAAGCATTTTCTTCTTGAAATTTGAAATTAATTTCATACAATAATACATTAGACGTATACCTAAACTAAACCATTACGAAATAATGTGCAGAGCAGAGACGCAATTTCCTTTGCTAAATGAAAAGAAAATCAGTACTTATACATGTTTCTTCGTGTGTCACCATTGTCGAGTTGCATTTGAGCATGCAGTACGAGTATATATGCACTTCGTTCGATGACGGGTTTAGTCCGCTTTTTAAACGGCTCCGTTGTTCTCGCGTTCACAGCGGTGACCGCAGCATCCTCCTTGAGCGTTTTCAGAAGATGGATGATTGTCGTGGGTCTTCTTTTAAAACTTTTGTTGAATTGCCCATTCCACCCTTCGCAGACATTAGTTGTTTTATTATTCAGCATCAGTAGTACCAATCCTAAATTAGTGTCCCTAGTACCATTGATGGTACTAAAGATACAAAGTTGTGTCACTTGTACCATCAATGGTACTAGTCAATGGTCTGATCTAACGGCGTTTTTTTTCTTTCTTTTCATATTTAGCCATAAATTGTGTATACATTAAGGTCTTATAGTAAATAGACACAACTCCGACTAGAAATTCAACTAGAATCCAACACCGAATTCGCCAGTTATATTATTTTATTTTTAGTGGTCTATTTTGCGGTGTTAACAACTTTAGCTAGAGTGAACTCGGTTTAATTGAAGTTTAAAAGTTTAGAGCTTAAAACCGAGTACCAATTGGTTGAACCAGTTTCTGGTGCTAACGATGGAAATATGAAATGGAAATGAAAAATAAATTTGCCTTCCGATGTTTATAGATGGATGGATGAAAAGTTGGACAAGCCTAAGCCTTGTAAGCCCACTTATTTACAGGTGGTAGATCCTGTGAAGATCACCTGGGTTGGTACCACCCTCTTTTCTATTTTTACTGGAAAACATCAATGCTTGCATTCCTGTGTTTCGGTTCGGAACAATTTTAATTAATTCCAAAATTATGTCAATTTCGATGGAATGAATATAGAACTAATTGCTTTTGACATTCCTGTTCCCATAGGACATGGTAAGAGTGTAGACTCACGTAAGAGAGCCAGCGTAATTTCCAGCACACGAGGCATCCATCTTGGTTCTCAAGGAACAGTGAGGTCTATGGGTGGCGGTGAATATTTAACATCAGGTGGTCCGTTTGATCATCATAAAATAATCAAATTAACAGGAAATATTTACTTCATCAGACTCACTCCAAACCACATAACAACAACCAAGTATAGACTTGACAACAAAAGGAGATTCTGAATTAATAACCATAACATTTTATGGCCTTACCGAAATTTTACTCCACTCCCACGCAAATCCATTCTTTTTACGGGGCTAAAGTAGAATATGGCGTATTTAATATTCCCCAATATCGGAGCCGTTATCGTGTCGTAAATATTTATAGGAGTCCGATGTATACGGGAGATTAAATCTCTTACGCACCCTGACGCTTGATGGGGAATACGAGTACCTTTCCTTTATCTTCAACAGAGTTTTTTTTAAATTTACACTTAAACCCCCGATTGACCTCAATCGCATCTGGTGGTAAGTGACGATGAGGCCGAAGATGTAGCTCACGGGCTTACTTAGCACTGACTCTTCTGTATACACGGTCGTAATACATCAACGCCGAAGCAAAGACATTTAACAAGAGACTTTACAATATAGGTAGAAACTGGTCACTCGCTAGCCAGTAAACCAGTAATTTCGTTTGATTAGACGCCTTATACAGTGGCGGTAAGGATACTCCAAATTCATCCCATACATGGACAAAAAAATCTTCTCTCGGAGCGAGAATTCCTAGATCCATCCCGATTTTATTAGGTTTTCAGAAATAACGTTGAGAAAGTCTTGAAACTTGAGGAAGATTGATATTATAATTTGAAAAATAAATTACATTTCACAACGTTCGCAGCTTGTTAACAGAACTACAAGATTTAATAAGAAACCTCAGCTCATAGAGGTAACTAAAGTATCTTCATTTCAGCCTGAAGGATCAGCTAAGCCTCTTCACCTCGTATATTATCAAGCGTATCTTGGGACTCAAGATTAATGCCCCAACTTGAGCTATAATTTCGATCACGTTGATTTCCTAATTTCAGCTTTTACCAAATTATTATTATTTACGCTGTATAATTAACAATTATAGACACGATGTAAATAAATTTAAAAGTCCCTATAAGAAATTATGTAGTGGAAATGCTCAATATGAATACCTAGTACAAGTAAAAGACCTGGGCCAGGTTGCTCCCTGCAGGGAGAGTCCCGAGGAGGCTGGCGGCGTTGCCCCGCTGTATAGTGAGGTTTATACGCTTATAAATTGAATTTACTCATTTAAATGAACTTTTCATTACGAGGACTGGAAGCATAATGACAAGAGTTCAAGACTATTCAATGCTTAATTTTGCTTTAAGAAGGATGGCGACGTTCCATACATTTTGAGATCCTGCGTTTTTGACGGTTTATTGGCAGCCAGGATTCTTTCTGTCTGTCTGTGATCGGGCTGAATCAATTGCGTTTTGTTAATGCATTTTATTTATTCCAAAAAACATATTCTGTAAATTCCTCATTCCCGACTTTTTAAAATGTACGACTTGTATTAAATAATTTGGCATAAAATTATATTAAAATTCAATTAATTATATCAATTATGAAGAGGTCTTCGTTTATTTTATAATAACTAGGCCCTGGGTTGCCATCCTTCTTTCACGAATGATAAAGACTTGTGGTACCTAACAGAAATTTCACCAAACTTCACTACACGATCTCCCAATTAAGCACTCTACGGGATCAGGACCCATTGAATCAACTTTTCCGCATTGAAAAGAAACAAAGTTGAACTTCCCTGGATAATTGAATTAGCTCATTCGTTTGCGCCATGCGTTTGTGGGAACTTTTTGTTCAATCCAAGGGTAACGCCCCGGAAAATTACTTGTTTCATTCGTTTTTTTTATAATGGTGTTCGGGATGCTGTACATTGTACAGGATTGCCTTTTTATCGATAAACACGTTTTCTTAACGATTACCTATGTCGACATTGATTGCTACCATCGAGTCTGTTTCTTTAGTAAAATTATTTCCATATTGGATAAGGCAAAGGGATCTGAGCCCATACAGCCATATCAGACGTAAATAATTTTCTTCAATTCTTCATTAAAATGCTGGTGTGACACATTTTAATGCTGTCTAGGAGAATCTGCCACGCTTCTGCAAAGTCCGAACCAAAGAAGAAGTTTCCCGGGTGCAGTATGGCTCATCAAAAACCAGCCAGGTATATTTTATTTTAGCGAACTTAACAGCTTTATGTATCGGGCTACGTCTTATTTCACTGTATTTCACTGTCCCACACATTGATCACGTCATGTGGACGTTCTACAAGTAAAAATACCACTTTTACAGGAAAAGCACCACTGTAAAACAATTTGCAAGACAAAACGAAATATCGTCGATACGGTCAGGACAAATGCGCGGCAAAAACTCGTAGGAGTCTGATTTCGTATTGCTATATTTATACGAAATCAGATCGATTCCGAGGTGGCTGCCAAATTTAGGGATAATCGCTAAACGAACAATCCCGCTCTCTCATAAACAGTCTCGTATAATATGAGTGTGACGGTTTAACTTTAGGTTTGGCGGTCACCCCGGAATCGAAGCCACATAACATCTATAACTATAGGTAAGTACGTATAGGTCAGCCTATATACAGTCGCGGTCAGTAAGTGTTTACCACCTTAAGGTCAGTAATTTCATGCCCACATCAGTTTTATAAGGTCGCTGTCTAAAATTGTGACTAGGCATAGATGATTCTACTTTGAAAATCGAATGTTCAAAGAGGTGACATGACATACGAGTATTTATAAAAAAATCGTTAATAATCTTTTTTGTGATGTCAGAAATTAAAATGCAATAAAAGGTGACCAAATTACGAAAGTAATAAACTTCTTGCATAATTCATTTAATTTATTTTTAAATGCTGCACATTTTTAAAACGTCGTAAGTACCTACATTGATTTAATGTAGACCTAATTGCGCGTGATATGGAAAAGGACTGAAATTTAAAACTAGGAAACAGTTTCAGGCCGTTAGTGTACGTACGTATGGACATACACATTGCAAGCTCTTATAATAAATCTAATACTGTTGAATATTAGAATTCGTTAAAATACGGCCAAAATTTGTTATTTTTATTACCGCTCCCACTTTAGAACATAAAGTTTTAACTGTTTTCAATTTCAGCGGTAGATTGAAAAATGTTAGGTAGAGAATAAGTACAATTTTTACATTTTATAAGTACTCGTAAATAATTACAGAATTTAATTAAAAAGAAAGATATTAAAAAGTAAGCATTTCTTAAAACCCTTATTTCGTGGAATAAGGATTGAAATGTAGAACAATATTATGTTCCAAGAGTAATCAATGATGGCTGCTGGCATAAAGAAATAATACGTGTATGGTTTATTATTTTTAACAAACCTTGTGAATTTTACGAGAAACAGTACTGTGATTTATTCAATGATTTGATTTATTTGAGTGCTACTACATTTGTGATATAATAATACAAATAGTATTTTATTCGAAACGGGCAGTTATATTGAAAGAATAATGAAAGATATTTTTTTTTATTTAAATCTTTTTTTTAAATTACCAATCGATGGAACTATGGAGATATTAGTTTTTATTAAAGAGAAAGCTAAAACTTTGCTCAGATGAAGAAGCATTTAACTTTTTTGCCTTTCTACTAATACTACTTTTTTAAGAATAGTAAATTTCAACTAAGGCAACGGATACTTAAAGATTTTCAATTCCAGAAGGAAATCTAAAGAAACGCATGTAGTTTCTAGATTTAGAAGCCTTAATTTACTGCAATTCCAAATCAATATTCTGGAACACCCTCACTTAAACGTCTGTCCCTAGGCACCTATGGCTTAGACAGAAATTACGGAAGACTGAATCCTCTCCCAACGGATATTGCTCTACTTCCGATCGATTAGATCCTCGGCGTGGCTAATGCATATGCGTAAATGCATACTCCAGTCCTGATGCATCTTCGTCGAAGTATGGGTGCTATACTATGATTGTATGGTGACTAATGACTAATAAACCTCTAATATTTTTATTAAATATAAAGTAGGGTAAGATAGGTTTACCAGCTTTTTTTTTGCTCTTCCCATAAAAAATGTGAAAGGAATGGAAGCGTGAATAAATTGAGAATTGAAATTAGCACACAACACTTCTGTCGAAAGTCGAAAAATAAAAGACTCTTTGATTTCAGTTTCCGTGAGGTTTATACAATATTTTCATTTCAGGCATGTAAATTACCCTTCTTATCATTCAGAAAATTCTCTGCCTCTCATTTCGAGGACTTTCGTCGTCTTTTGTGCAGAAGGGGCGTCGAGCTCAATGTATGAATGAGTCGAGACTTTTTCAGTTTAAAAAATTTCAGTCTTTGTGAATGAATGAGGCTAAGTACTAAGTTTCACCCTTGTTTGGGATTCGTACCTTGAAGGGAAAAACGGAACCATGTTGCTATCGCTCCGTCGTGCATCCGTTCGTCTGTCTGTCACGTGGTTCTGGCTCGTCTCTTCAGTTGTATTTGTGCAAGCTTGTATCGTTTGTTTTGTTTTTCAATTGACTGAAATTTGAATGTTGGACGGCTTTGATGAATTTTGTAGAATGCATTTAGATAGGGACAAGATCTGAACAGGCACAAACTTCTTATGATGTCTATTTCTTTTGTTCATGATAAACGGTCATAGCATATTTTGGGGAAAAAAAAGGTAATTGTTTTTTTTTAATTTAAGCTAAAATGCCTATGCCACCTACAATCGTTCAAAAATTGACTCAAAATACACATTTCTCTGTCGTTTATTAAACTATAGGTAAGTGAAATAATTGGAAATATAACTATTTAAGTATTACCTTACAAATATTAATATTATCCCCTAGCATTCTATATAGTTACTTCGAATGGAAAAGCTTCTTGAATATTTTGTATGCAGCATTTTATTGCAATTTGCTGTCAGTCCTCGGTTCTCGAAGAAGCAATTTTCAAGCTACGTTGTTGTAGATACATTTCATATTTTATATCATCCAATATAGGTATTTCGAAATAATGTTTCATATTGTTGCGCTCGCTTCATCATAATAATATTAAACTTACCTTGTTCATGCAATATAATTTTATAGACGCCTGACATAGTAAGTAAAGACCTATATATTATTTATATGAAAGTGTTAAGTGCTATTAATCTTGGGGAGTTAGATGGCGTGCCTCATGTGCTGGTAATTACGGTTGCTCTCTTATGCCCTAAGTTGCAAGAAGCGTCCTTGATGTTAAGGCTTCCTTAAGTCTCGTGTCATCTCTATCTGGATCTATGGCGTAGAAAGGGACAGCATGTTTTTTTATTTCATACGAATGTATTGACATAAGTTTTTTGCTATGATTTATTGAAACCATAGCAAAAACCTTATTGCAACAGGGTTCCATAGATAGCTTGATGTGTCTTCCACTGTACAGGTAGGAGCGTGAAGCGCTCCTACCAACGAACGCCCGGAGACTACTTTTTCTTTCTTCCAAGGGTAGGAGTTGTTCAATGGAAGCAATCGAAAGTTAATCAAGACAAGTGTATTTTCTCTAAATTCGGAGTTTAATGTTTACGGTATAAACTTAAACCTTTACGAGAGAAGTAAAACTGTCGTAAAATGGAACGTAAAAGATTGTCGTTTCATTGTCTGATATAAAATTAAAAAGTGTTGTTTTTCGTCCATCTGTAAAATTTCTCATCTTATTGTAGTAATGCCAACAATATAACAATAATAACAACAATATACAACAATGTAAGGAATAATGTGAATTTTTTTTACACAAATTCGTAGTAAGTAGGGTTTATTTTATGAACTTTATTTACTTAGTTAACTTTTGAGGGTGGTATGGCTCTATGCATAATTAGCCTGGGGTGGTACCACCCTTTTACCTTTTTCTGCCGCAAAGCAGCAATGCTTGCATTGCTTTATTAAGATTTGAAGTTTGAGGGATAGATTATGTACGAGTATATTATAGTACGTCATTTTCGCACAAGTCAGATTTTAATTTTTCATATTTATTTCATATTTATTCTTATTCATAACAATGTAAATTGTGTTGAATGATTGAATGTACATATATTTTAACATAATATTCATTTTACCTACAGGAAGAAAGTAATAAACCAAGATCATCAAACCGTGCATTTAGTACCGTATTCGTAATAATTGTAGGTAAAGTAAACTCATTAGGCGCTCAGAGCTAAATAAATATCCTCAATAAGATGACAGGAAAAGCCATCAAGCGTACACTGATAGACACGGGATTGAAATGAATCTCTCTCCGGATATTAGAAGTCGGCGGAGTTGAGGTAATTACTGCATCCATAAACACACATTTGACTGTACGCTGGTTTTAGATCTTATTGGGAACTGGATTTAGTAAATATTGGAACTGGAAACTTCCATAGGCAATGCCTGTATAGTAAATTCCGACATACGGGTAGTGTAGTGTAGAAAATCTATACTCAGCCTATTATGGTAATAAGTGCAGCCAACGAACCACCATTGTGGCGAAATTGAAAAACGACCGGCTACACGGTTAAGCCGGAGTTATGGGTTCCAGTCCCACCTTTTCTCTCCAGTTTTAATTGTTATCTATTTCATCTTTAGGTTTTATTTATTTCATTGTACTTTTAATATATTTTTGGTTTCGTCCCTGACCTGCTGTTTCGGCAGCGATGCCTTCGCCATGGCACAGCTGAAAACCAGCGCTGTGGTTCTGCCGTACCGGTCGGACCGACTCGGACCGCAGCACATGCTGAGCATGTGTCTTTTTAACGTTGTTGTTTTTTTAAAATTTAAAGTCTTTTAAATAAATGTGTTTTTCTTTCTTTCCTTTCTGGTGATTTCTTTGTATCGATTATTTCTAAAATTTATGCCAACAATCTACCACAAAATATTATTGACCAAAGCCCTCATATTCATTACACCCCTTGTTTTCCTTTCAAATAAAAGCTAAGAAAATCAGGAGCATTTGTTTCAAAGGAAACAACTCTGTTTGCCTTGCTATATGGTTCGGTGATCTTTCTTTTCTCTCCTAATGAGTAATGAATTATTAATATCAGCATTAAAGCTTCACAAATAGGCAACTCTCATTTTCTTTACAATATGTATTGTATAATTAAATCTAGGTAAAAAAATAGGTACCTAGCGATAGTAGAGCGTAGTAATGTAAAATGTTATATCAAGTTTGTTAAGAAATAAGAATTTAAATAATTATAGAATTGGCTTTTTGTTATTTTCTACTGCAGACATAGAACCTTTCCTTTGCACTAGGATAGGATAGATCGTGATCATTATAATAGGACATTGAGTATTAGATCGCAACATTCGAGCATTCAGATGTTACAGAAATGTGTTTTCCTTTACCCTGGCTCCATCGACCTCGCCACATCTTTAACAACTTACGACGTCTTTTAAGTTAGTGCTTTTCCGAAGTTTGCCTATCCACGTCAACTCTCGATACAAACCTCACGAAATATTTGCATTACCCATTTCTCAACATACAACAAACACGATCCTTTCCAAACAACCATAATTTTTCTTTTTTATAAAGGCTTACAAAGCTATCTGGTGGAACGTCACAACAAAAGTGTTGAAAGCTCGGCCGAATTCGATTTGAGGGAACCAGTACAAATATTTTGTTCGCTGAACAACTTCAAACAGTGCGTAGGCTGGTCCAAATTAAGCATTGAAACCAACGAGCTATTAAGCATGGAGCGATAACGGTAGCGGGAAAATGACAGAGACCGAAAGCGGTTATCTGAATCTATTTGTGAAGCACATGCAAAATTAAACCCAAACGCATGATGTTAAAATAGAATCTACAATCAATTTTATTGATCTAATACCGATATTTTACAAAAATCAAAAGAATCTACAATTCTACCTTAACAGCATGAATTTTGTGTTCAGTTTTGTGTGAGATGGAAAAATAGATTCCAATAACCGATTTCGATCCCTGAATGGCACCCACCAAAACACAACAAACTACAAACGGCGGAGCGGAGTAACAAGCCATAGTCTTATATTAACAACCACACGATGACGAGTTGCTCATGGTCCAGGTCAATCAGTCGTGATTTTTATCAGGAACCATTGTTTTATAATGTTTGTCATTCTTTTTCAATTTAGTAGCGATTACGTTTTCGTATCGATTCAATAACTACAAATTTTATTCGCTAACACAACGTTAAGATATGAGCGACCGATCGATCGTTGGCTTGACCGGAACGTAACGTAAATCAAACGGTTCGTGACTAAAAGAAAAAGTGGCATATATAAGAAAAAATCCAAGTCGCTTCAATTTAGTTTATATTGAGATACGCTGTATTCGGGCCCTTGAATTGTAAAGTATCGGTGGGACCATTTGTTGTTTGTTATGATGTTATGTTACGTCTCCTGGCATTTAAGAACTCGCTGCTTGAAACCAAATTTCTTGGGACTTATTGTTTAATCGTTAAACTCGCACTGAAATGCACTCGAAAGTCGAAATAGTCCTCGAAAGATCCTGGACTCCTCAATCTTCCATTACTCAGACGCTCCATATTTACCACTAGATCAGCTCTCGTATCGGTATTGCTTGCCATTAATTTTAATATTTATTATAGATATAGAAAAATTAAACGGCCAATTGCGAGTCAGGTCTATAGGATCCGTACTAAATATAAGATTTATTTGTAAGTTTTGTGAAAAATTTTTGCTTGTTTAGTTCATAATTTACAAATTATTGCAGATGTATCTAGTTTTAGTACCAATTTGTTCCTAAATAGAGAATATGAGCTGTTCTAGTACAATTATAAAGAGGGTTTACAAGATTTGGAAATTCACCACCATGTAGATTGCTCGCTAGAGAAGTTTTTTATGGAAACGTCGCCTGCAAATTCGCGCATGCGATTTGAGCTTTTTCTATACATAAGTCGGCTCTGAAATGTCAAATGTATGTAAATATATGACCTATAGGTCAATTCCGTGGCTCGCTGTCAATGCCCACGTCATTGTTCTAGTGGTCCAATTTGTGTGGGTTTACGTAAAGGTATAGAGGTAGTTGCTGATACAAAACTTTATTCCCACACCCCGGCGAAAGTTCAACCATCCCATATAGAATGCGTGGGTATACAAAGGTCATATACCTTTTAACAGAGAGCGCACATTATCGCTAAATTTAGCTGTGAGATAAAAGCTGTTAAAGCTATTATGAATACCTTTTCAAGCGTAAATATCTGAACTTCATTTGTAAAGGTCTCCATATTTAAAGGGCAATACGTAATTAATAGTGCATAATGAATTAAAAAATATGAAATGAAATATATTTATTTTCCAGAAGCATTATAGATACAATAAATTATCAGTAATATTTTCTAATACAATACAAATAAATACATTAAATTCTTAATGTTATATTAAATTGAATGAGAATTATAAATAATGTCAGTAAATTAACAACAACACAAAAATAAATATTTATCCGTATTGTCGTCAAGTAATTGGTACATGATACGTGGCCCATCTCCGATGTAATGGGCTAGGAACCCATTCTCTTGTCGCCGTGATGAAATTGAAAACGTTCATTTAGCGCTGTAAACACCAGAATACTGAATACAGAAGTATACAAAGTTTAATACATGCAGCACAGAACATCTGCTGTGGTACAGTGCCAAAAAGGGTACACCAGCTCAGCATAATGCTGAGGCAAGCCACAGCGCTGATTTTCAGCTGGTACCTTAGTGACTGATGATGACTTGACCCGCTCGCGGAGCCCCACCGTGCGCTGCCGGAGAAGCGCCTGCCATCGGGGGTTAGTCGCCTTGAAGGGAAATCAGTTGCCAAGCTGGTCTGAGTTGGTAATTCATTTAGATGTTCCCCTGATGGCTGTCATGTGTCAGGGGTTAATTCTCACCGAACAATGTCAAGTCACCGAACAATACTAGGCGGGCGCGCGGCCATCCCTGAACATCTCGCTGGCGCTGCACCACCTGTGCAGCCTAGATCAAGGCTCCATAGCGGCAATGGCCTGTAAATTCTAACAAGATTCTGTAAATACCTATAGAGCAATACTGTGTAATTAAGACGAGTACTATAAAATATTGGATTAATTGCAGCATGGCTTCTCCAATTAATAACATTTACTTGTACTCTTGTAACATCTGTTTCTTACAGTGTAGTGGGTATTAACAGACAAATTTCGCTAAGAAACGTGTACTAAAACTAGAACTTAAATAATCAAATATAATCGGTTTATTCGTTCTAACGCCTTTTAAGTCTTTAGCAGTCTACAGCGACTTTGAAATGTAATCGGACCGAACCCATACATAAATCTAGAAAACCGAAAAACAGATTTCTGGGAATTCGGTCCGATTCCATTGTAAAGTCGCTGCAGTGTAGTATTTACTTTTGTTTATTCTGCGGGAGTGTACTAATGGATATTATTATATGAGTGAGTATTATAAATGTATTTTATCGCTTTTATGTAGGTAAGAACCTACATAAAAGCGAAACGATGAATGTCTCGGTGACTCAATCACTTTTGAATACCTCAACGGATCTGCACAAAATTTTGCGCACTACCTTACACCTTTTACTTTTTATAACAGTATGATATAATATAACTTAAAAACATGATGTCAATGCGGGAAATAGCTGGTCTAAATAAAACTTTTATTATATGGCTTTCCTACAAAATTAAACATTGTTATTTTAGATTCGTATCCATCGCTAAAAGGTAAGTTTTGGATTTGCTTCTGAAATCCAAAACTTACCTTTTAGCAATGTGGATTTGTTCGCTCTGGCACTTTCCGGACTCCGGTCTATTTTGTCCGGAACTAACGATAATCTTTCCGGAGTCCGATGTTTGCAACTCGATCTGCCGCTTCCTGTCATAATGTGCTGATGTTTCCGGTGGGATCCATTCATCCGCAGAAAATTGCGATGAATAAAAGAGCTTCGTGGAGGCTTTCAGTGAATGTAGGTAATGTGTCGTAAAAAAGACCAGAGCTCCCGACAATAGAACGATCGGACAACAAGAAGCGAACTTGCACTATTTATAGATTACCGGGATTTAATTATACCATTGTAAAAAACATTATTGTTCTAGCAAGAAGTTTAGCAACATATTATACATAGCACATAAAATAATAATAATAAGGTAAACTGACTTTGAAACTTGAGCAACGTTGTCACAATAAAACGATTGAGAAAAAGAATGTGTTGAAATAATCTCTTCCCGATGGAAGATAGTCAATTCAATACAAACAAAGTGACGAACATAATCTGAATTCAAAAGTTAAATAAAAACCAGCACAGTAAAGGCAAACAACTTTAAGAAAACAGGGAGGCTTGTATCGATACTCATACAATAAGAGGCCGGTTACGGTTCCCGCAAAATACAGAGTATCTTTTACCTATTGAATACAAACGAGAAAATTAATTTCGAACAGCAAAGGTGAAAGACGACGATGGAAATTACCAAAATGATATTTATGTAAGTACATACTCGTATTTCTAACTCAATGTTGTCTGTCATAAAATTAATTTTGAAAGATGATGAAGACATTATTCACGGTGAGCAATTGATTCAATGTTGCGAGATAAAGATAAGTATCTATTGTAAAACAAACATCTCTAAGGAAACAACAATTGATGATAAACAATTTGGAGTCTTGACATTTCCCAACGTATCGAGAAAAACAACAGATATTTTAACTTTCGGACTAGATCCGCGTTTGATCACAATTCCACCTGATGGGAAGTTACGATGAGGCCGAGAATGGAGCACGAGGACTCAAATCGCTTCGTGCGAATACAAGAAATTCTAGGACATAGGGATGGAACCTCTCCCCGCGTCTAGTCGTCCGATGGCGAAATGGGTGTGCTGGAATTAGGTCAGGTAATTCCCACGCAAACTTTCTGAAATGTATCCTGTAAAATACCGAAAAACAAGCAACCTTAAACCGCTGCTCCAGGTTATTTGTCGCCTATAAGAAGCCTATAAGCCTTTTTGCACGTTTTGCCAATGATTCAAGTGCAGCTAGTTAGTACTTAGTTAACTTTTCTTAGATGAGCCATCCCATAGGCGGCAGTTGTACTCTACACATGATTGGACTTCAGCTTGATAGATTTAAAAGCTGTCCAGGTGTAGGTAGGTGTGAACTAGATACCCTGCTTTTTTGCCGCGATTTGTGATTTTGACTTAGTGAAGCGTCCAAACTAACTCCAAACCGAGAAGGTTAAGTTGGTCAGTGATTGGTATGAATACATCTCGAAAAGTCAGAGTCAGATCGAAAGGACTCCGTTTTGCAGTGAAAAGATAACAATGATGCATATTTTACATTTCCTTCTTTTGTGTAGGTACAATAAAGTGTTTCTATCTATCTATCTATCTAGAAGGGTTCGGGTAAAAAGATTGGTTTGAGATAATACGATTCTCGTATTATATGAACTAACGGTAAAGTAAAAATTTAAGTATTAATGAAGTGCTACCTAACAACGTTAAATATAGCATAAACAAAGTAAATAATCGTTACTGCTAAAAGGGGTCATGTACGAGTAAGGGCGTTAAATACAGTAGGTACATTAACGTGTTTCCACTTTCATCCTTGTTCATTTTAGGGAATGAGTTCTCATTTGCTAATCAGAGTTGGTTCCGGGACTATTGTAGTACAGTCCGTGAGCTGATAGAAAAGCATTCGTGTATCGGGGAAAATCGGCTTCTGTCTCTGTTTTTCCACAGTCGTAATACATTCGCGTATCTTTAACGATAACTGAAACACACCGAAGTTTTCAAGACCCGAATGTTTTTCTAAAAACTCACGTACTGTACCTATGTAGTAACAGAAGTACTAGTAGTTTGCAATAGGAATTTGATATTTTTTTAGAGTTGTTTTATTCGTATGGAAGCCGAAACATCACTTCTTGATTTTATCTTTTTTAGCGTCAAAGCATAATGGTCAGGCCAGGAGGACGCGACCGCGACAGCTCTACAATTCATGATTCATAGCCAGGTTATCTACGTGGAATATTTTTTCTCTTTGGTTGACTGTATCAAAATTGGTTATCACGCGGCTGTAGTCCTTTTGGAGGATCATGGGCGATAAATATTTAAAACTGCAATTAAATCGGGCGATTTAAACGCCTCCATTTTGGCGCGCTTTCTATGACGTCAGCGTTCACAACAGCATTGCCATTCTGTGTGCTGTGGAGTGTTTAGCCAAAGCAAATTACTTGTTTGTTAACAATCCAATATGGACGCTGACGTCAGGTTCCGGTGACGTTTCTAACCAATAGCGTAGCGTTTTGCTATCTTGAATTTCTCTCACATTTTGCCCACTTTTATTCATTTAAATTCTTAATTAAAAAGCGTTTATATAAAATAAAAAGTAAAGGTACAATTCTGTAGTAATAAAGATTACAAAAAAAATATACTTGACCTATATTGAGTACAATAAAGTATTTCTATCTATCTCTTCGTCCGTACATGATTGTGGTCAGACACGAAGGGTATCCTTGTACGGTCATGTATCCTACCAGAGGGCACTACTAACTGTTAACTAACGCGTAACTTACGCGTATTTATGGACACTTTCAGCCTTTACCCATATTCTCCTGACACTATGTATGTAGTAGAAGTTTTGTAAATATTTATGCAGACAGATACCTGCCTACTATCGTATGGAGATTTATTTCCTCTGCCTTCGTCCAGAATTCGCAAAGCTTTTGCAGTATTGCGAACGCATAATGTTAACTCCGGGTAGTTTTATTGACTATGTATGCTGTATCCGCATGTCAGTATTGTGAATATTGTTTGTTAATTTGCGCCAACATTTAACGCTGTATTAATTCGTGAATTTTCTATACTTTCCATTCAAGATTAATCCGAGACTTTGGCGCAAGATGTTCTAATAGTTACAACTTACATTTCATGATATGGTGGAAAAATACATATGTACTCGTAGACATAAAAAAGCATCGCCTACGCCTCCTTGAACTGGCAACCTACAGGATGATCTCGCAAACGTGGAAGACCCAGGGCTACATGGAAACGTAGTCTTCAAAAAGACCTGGATGCGGCTAAAGTATCCAGGGAAACCATAGACTCTGCGGCATCGGACAGAGCGCGGTGGAAGAATATTGTCTCGCTCTATGCACCACTTGGTGTTCTAGGACCTGAAGAAGAAGAAGACTCGTAGACATAAGTAAAATTGTATGAGAGCCACATTACGTGAATAGCGAAAAGCGAATGCTAGAAAGAATTCACGTGGTCGTTTACAACGTTCTAGCATAATTTAGTTACGGAAAACACCAAATTACTTACTTCTAAGTGCAACTTTATCACGGTAAAGTTGTAGTCTATGCTCAAGTTAGCTTAGTGTAAGCACGAAAAGCTTGTACACGTTTGTGCTCAGGGAATTCAATGTGTACAGTACGTGACTTCAGAGAGTAGTGGGAAAATTGCTAACATATAGAAAATGTACTGAATTTTTTAGGTAAGGTATGTGCCGTTTAAAATTTTTGCAAGGATTTAAATGACATATGGGCTTGAATAGAAAACATAGTAATACATAGATTTAAACAATAGGATATGACAGTCCATACTTTGCATTTTTCAAAAAATAATTCTTTCAAAACTAATAGAATAGTCTTGAAAAATTTAATCGCGACTGGAGTCCAATGCGTGAATTGACAGTTGGGCCGACCAAAATAGTAGTTTATGCAACGGCCACGTAATGATAGCGATTTTAACATGAAAACTGTTTATGAAACGAAGCGAAGCTGAGTTTAATAATAGATCGTTCGAGTGTTAAAATCGCCATTACGTGCGTTGCATACAATACTTTTTCTACTACCATGAAACATATTAACAGAAAATACAAACCATTACGACTTCAACAGACGCCATGACAGCTATGTTATTGGTAACTATGGAAACCGTAGATATGTTTAACGTATTGTCGACATCCTACAGGCGCGGGTGTCGAGTTTCTTTTTATGGCTATAGTACCAAGTAGTTGGCCAGTGAAATGTAGTGCATTTAATACAAAAGAGTTCTTGTATGCAGAGCCATACAATAAAGAAAAAAATATATTTTACAATCGAAAACTGTTGTTTAAAATTTCATTAAAACACTATTTTCATATGACGAACGAACCTCTTTATGTTATTGAATGTGGTTTCTTAATGAACAAAAAAAACGAAAAAAAAGTGTAAAAGATCCGAGGTATGCAGTATAATATTATATTGTCATATACTGAAGCCAGTAATATAATATTTGTTTGTTGTAAGTATGTATATTCCACAAATAGTTAGGTGGCAGAATTAATTAATACCTTGAATTATAATGCATATTAAGTTTAATAAGCTTTTCTAAAATTACCATATTAATGGCAATTTGGAATACTGAATTTTCGATCACAGTTACCTACCTATACACAATCTTCTCATTTCGCTTCAAAATTTCCCTTGTCCAACTTTGTATATAAATTAAATTTTCCACGGTACAATACAAGAATTTCCTTCGTAGGAACACTTAATTCCATGTCAGTACTTTAGTCTTTCTACTTGGTTGCATCTAACTGAAGAGATTGTTTTAGATTCTGATACGAATTTAGATCTACACTTACTATTAGGTAACATTTGAGGGGTCGCAATACCGTTTATATTTTAAATCAATTTCGTAATAATATGAAGGTTTAAATCGCTGGTAAAACAAGTCCACAAAGTATGTTTCGAAAAAAAAAACGCGCTTCGATGTTTGGGGAAAATTGTTTTCTTATGCTCGCTGCATAAATTGTTTTCTTATGCTCGCTGCATAAATTGTTTTCTTATGCTCGCTGCATAAATTGTTTTCTTATGCTCGCTGCATAAATTGTTTTCTTATGCTCGCTGCATAAATTGTTTTCTTATGCTCGCTGCATAAATTTATTTATTTACACTTTAATGCACAAAATAATAAGGTGTACATTAGACGAGCTTAATGCCTTGCGGCATTTTCTACCAGCTAACCATGGAGTTATGCAGAAATGTTTAGGTAGGCGCATAAAAAATGGAGTTCATAAATATATTGCATAAATTCTCTCATGTTTGTTTTAATTTTAGGTTTATAATACTCCAGTTGGATTTTTATAAATCCTTCACGATACATTGCTTCTCGAGAAATACGGAGACGTGCTGGCATTTAGGATAGTTCATCACAACAGTAATATGTACTCGTATATCAAAAATGCAAACAAGATACCAAAACAATAAGTTGCAGTAAACGACTAATGATATAGGTAGCCTTTATATTATACCTAGAAAGAAACCTATCTCTAAATCCATCTCTGGATCCGCCCCTAGTTCTAACCCTGGATTAAAACTTGTACAACACTGTAAGACTATAAACCCCTATACACCGTGTGTCGTGTAGTTCATTGGGTTCCGAGTTGTAGCTAGTTACGTAAGGCTTTCAGATTCTGCTCAGATTAGTTGGATGTATACCAGAGACGTGTTTTGTTCAGTGTGTCTTTAAAAAACAAGTGACACTGGACACCATGGATAACACATCAGGCTAAATCCTTTAGTACTTCGTCGCTTTAAGTTTTTTGACACATTCATACGAATGACAAGGAATCATAACAAAAAATAATTGCGACAGGGTTCCACAGATTATAGCTTCATGTATCTTCATAATCATGCGTTTCGAGTATATGGTCCCTAGAGGTAAGCCCTGCCGGTCTGTCACTTCTCTTCTCCTCAAAATGTCTACCCACGTCTCCAGTCGCTACGATGGCTCGTTCACTGTCCATGCAGTAAGGTTGTGGAATTAACTCCCACATGCTATTCGTGCAAGTCCGTCCTTGGAAGTGTTCAAGAGTAGAGTAAAGGAGAATTATCTATCCTTATGAATTCTATACTTTATTTATTATGTTATGTATTGGTATATATGTATGTATATTATGTAGCAAGTGGGTATATGTATTGTATGTAACTATATATACTGTGTATTAGTATTATTATGTATTATATTTAGTATATTTTATGTATATATTTTGTTTATATGTTTATTCACATGTACACATACTCTGCCTGCTCGAATCTATCACCTTTCTCTATCCCGATGGTTAGCAGGGAGAAAACTCGAAACGAGTTATGCTACACCATTTATACATATTTTATTTTTTCGTTTATTAAGTATTTTTTTTGTATTTTGTCTATGTGTGTAATAAAGATTATAATAATCATATCCTAATTATTTCAAAAACAAATAATCATTTAATTTATGAGATTTTAAACTTACACTACAGACTAGTTAGTTACCTTAGTTTACCAATAAATACCGACGCGTATAAACCCGGTTTTCATAGTAAAAAAATTTTTTTATCTAATAAGTATTTACTCAAATAAATTAGAAAAAGTGGTTGAAAAATTTTCCGCGAGCAGGATTTGATCCTGCCACCTTATCGTTCCGTGGCAGTTCTATTCTAACCAATTGAGCTACCGCGGCTCATATCATAATCATACCATAATTATAATCATAATCATGTATTTGATTAAGGTCCTTCATCCTTCAATTTGAAGGATCGCTTCTTTCTGCCACATTGTACATTGGGAATATGATAGGAAACTGTGAAACAACTTTGTATGTAACAACATTTACGGAAAGATAAAATATTTCGAGTTTGTATTACAAGAAATATAGTACTTACGGGCAAGGAATCCATACCTACTTACACATATGAATGGAATTTATTCTGCGAATTTACTTAGGCACCTAATACGACCTATGAGGAAGAAAATCTATTCAGTATGACCCCATATTTAAATTCAAATCACCTTTTTTATCTATATTAAATTGGCCCCTTCCGATTTCCATATTTATTAACCCTCGACCGATCAAGGGAGGGCGTGTTATAAGTTTGACACGTTTGACTGTCTGTTTGTCTGTTTGTGTGTGGCATCATAACTTGACAACGGATGATCCGATTTGGACCCGGTTTTTTTTATTTAATAAAGAATTTAGTCGAGAGTGTTTTTAGCCAGGTCTGTTAAAATTGGACCAGTGGTTTCCAAGATCTTGGAGTATTTTTGATGTCAGATGGGATCACTGGAACGGTAATAGCTAGATGGTTCGAATTTGTGTTGAAATGTTTAGATTTATAGTACGTCTCCGACATCTGAAACCTTGAGGATCTGATGATGATCAGGGAAAAGTAAGTGAACTTCAATTTCACAATATGAAATTGGAAGAATTGAAATATTATCAGCCCGTCGAAACTATAATAGTTAAATAGGGTCTTTTTAGAACAAAAAAATTAAAACGGCGGCTAAAATATAAATGAAAATGATGTGGAGCTAGGCATTCTAAGATAGGCATGGCGAGGACAAATGCCGAGCTCCGCGTAGGGAGAAGCCCGGAGCATCCCTCCGCCTTCCAGGCGTCGCAGGTCAATCCTGCTGAATGTTCTTAGCCATGTCAGTCATGGAACGGTAACAGTTTGGTGGTTCGAGATTGTGCTCAAATGTTTATGTCCATGGTAACCTTCCCACATCAGGAACCTTGAGAACCTGATGATGACCAGGAAAAAGTAAGGTGATCTCCACAATGGTACGTCGGGGGTTTCTTAAAATTTTATTTTAGAGTTACCATTGATAAACAGAAATTTTCAAACTGAAATAATCAATCACATTTCTTTTTTTTTTCAGGTGGCGTCGCGAGTGGCTCCGGCGTATCGGTCTCCACTCAGGTAAAGTTTGAATCTCTTTAAATCGATACACGTACCCCGGGGGATTATCGAAAATCGATATTTCGGAACGAGCATTTGGGAACTATTGTTGTTGTTGTTGTTGTATGGGAAAAGTTGATCAATCTTAGGTTATATCGGTGAGGCGTGCTAATACACAGATTTGCAGTCCTATCTCTCTGCCTTCACCTACATAGTTATAGCGTGAAGATACGAATGTGGGCATTTATTTATTAATTTTTAATTAGATTAAAATTTACGATTACCTAAAGCCATTTTTTTATTACACTTCTTTTTTTCACTTCGCTGTATGAGTACATGACAGATTTTTACGTATTATTCATGAAGGAACGTACGCCCCTTACGTACGTCGTTTTTTGTATGGAGAATTTACATATGAGTTAGACGGTTATTTTTGGTGGAAAGTATGTACTTAGTTCATTTTATATTACTAGCATATTATTATGTTCCCCACAATAGAATTTTATGCAAGTGACACGTAATTACAGCCATTGTAAAATGAGTTTTCAGTATTTGAAACGAGCGTAGCGAGTATCAAAATAGAAAAAAAAAAGAGTTTTACAATGGCTAATTACGTGGAGTTGCATACAATACTTTTTCTACGATCATGATAGACCTAAATAATTGAAAATACAAACTATTGTAAAGCGTCCAATACGCCATGACAGCTCGTCAAAACTCCGTCGACAACAGTGCGTGATTCAAGATGTCGTCTTGTGTCGTCGGCATTTAAAAAAATATTTTTTTTAATTTATGTGACAATTTTTTTTCCATAAACTACTAATTTTGTATCAAATTTCATGAAACTATTAATAAATTTACTTGGTACTTAATTGAATTGACGGTATCGTAATGTAGGTTCAACATTGCGGTGTCATAATATTCATTACGATACCGCGATGTTCATTACGTAACGACCCTTAAGAATGAAGTAGTAGTGTTGCTGACTGTGGTTTCATATCTAACAAATTACCAAATGGGAGTAGAAATAACGTATTTTGCATTCAATATTATAGCACCCTATATAGGTATCTGATGTCAAAACACAATAATGTAATACATACTCGTACACGTAGTACGGGTACTATTGGTTATTCTATGGTAATACAATAAATTAATTCTGGCTACTTTCCACACTGACGGCAATATTTACTAAAACTTGTAGCCAACGTGAACCAAATAAGATTCCCGGTATAAAATTTACCACCTACTTAAGATTCTGTGTCACGTAGACACAGTTCCTTACGACGGTCGGTCATGCCGTAATTTGGGAGCACAATATAAGGTAAGAGGCAGAGATTGGGTGCGCTTGTTGACATTATTAGCACAACAAAATTGAAAATTTTACCTTTTGCATATCTATACCTACATAAAAACAGCAGTAAAAGGTATTTATTTCAACAGGTGCGCGAAATCGTTCTTTGTTTAAGGCTACATTATGATAAGTATTCTCTCTTTTCGATCTTTTATAAACCTCTATTTCTGTAGTGCCGTGTCGTGCCGGCCATAAAGAATAGTACCACCCCAAAGCGACTAAGGGATTTTGTGGTTACTATTCTACATAGTAGACGGCGATAGACTCGCCACCTATCACGTTTGTCCACCAAATCTTACGGCGAAAAGTGAGAACTACCTACTCGCACCTGTGATGAAGGCAGTTCCTCAGTCTGCCCTCGGGATTATGGAGTGAATGATATGTCTATTTCTGAAGTTACTTGCGTGACCTCTTATAATAAATAAATAAAGAAAATGGATTCGCTCCCATACAAAGTGAGGCTTAGCGATTTAACTTTTTAATTTATAAAAAAAACAATCACGACATTGCAGGAGAAAGAAGACCTACCCCCGGGTTTCAAACTCCCGTGGCCAACCTGGAAAACGCTTAATCGCCTGCGAACCCAGGTTGGCTGTTGCGGAGATAATCTTCACAACTGGGGGTTTTCCAGCGATCAAGTAAAGTGTGAGTGTGGTGTCTCCCCTCAAACTATGGAGCACTTGCTCTGTTGTCCCGTGTGTCCGACCACCTGCACGCGGGAGGACCTTTTCGAGGCCAACCAGAGGGCTATCGATGTGGCTGCCTTCTGGTCGGGAAAAATTTAATTCGGATCATCAACACGAAAGAAGAAGAAGGAGAAAATAAAATATTTATAATACGATAGCCTCATAAATAAAATCATTTTGTAATTAATAAAATCTCAGATGTCACTTTCATGTCACCTTGATCGATAAAGATAGAATTTAAGATTTTGTGAAAAGTTTAGGTGTCTGGAAATAATGAATTCGTGCATGAAATACTACAAAAAAAATATTTTTTCACGTATATCTTTTTCTCTTCCGCATTCAAATTAAACAAAAAGTTTATAAACTCTTTCGTGGTAAGAACTTCTACGTACGTGACCTGGGGGAGGTCATGTCTTTTAATAATTTATTTTATACACTCAAAGAGGTACCTATATAATAAATATATTTTATATCTATGCATACGCTAACAAAATATCAGAATAGGAATTTTCATTACCTACGACACTATTCGAATTGTAATAAGTGACTAGACCGACCATTAGTTTTATAAATGATTTCTGCGATATCTCTAATAAATTCACCGCCTTTCTAGTACTCAAACCCATTAAAATGTGATTTTCTTCTAATGAAATTCCGTCTGGGACATAAAGACCCCTGAAAATCCTTTGTCTTAAGTCTCCAGGTGGCTGCTCTCACGCAGGGTTCAATTTAGAAGCGTACTGCGTTTTTTTTCAAATGATGCTAAAATGTCTATTCTATTATTCATTTAAGATTGGTGTCTAAAAATTCGCCTGAATTTGAAATTCCTGATTCGTAGAAAAAAGTTTTCCGGATTGGTGTCAACGTTGGACACTAACATATAATTTCAAATACAGATCAATATTCTACCGTTTAAGTACAAGCATGCTTGACCGAATATAGGTTAGTTAGTAAGTTACAATCACATGTAAGTAATTAAAATGTATATAAGTAGGAGCAAAAATTAATCTAAGATTTTCTCAAAAACTACTGGACCAATTCTTAAAATTCTGTCTTTATAATCATAGCTGAAAACTTATACTACATGCTAGTGAACAAATTTTTAAAATTGGTCCAGTATTGAAAGAAAAGATTGTTTACTTTAAACAAGAACTTGTTTCAATATGAGCATATAAAGTCGGCTTGTTCAATTTTAATACTTTTCACAGTTTACTTCAATCAAGATCTTAGTCGAATGTATCAAGTAGTTTGTTCAACACAACATAAGTACCCACTCTCAGCATTATTCGATTTATTATAATTTTCATCTATGTCTTCATCACCTTTTACCTAGACCCGTTTTAAGTACAAACCCGTTGAAGTTCAAAGCATTTAGTCGTGCAATATTCTCTCTAACTTATAATAATTACTCTTCGTTATTCAAAATTATTCTGAGCGTTTAATTTACATCATCCCCGAAGTTTATTTCAAAAGTTTGCAATTAATACTTGACTTGATCCTTTCTCGTTGTTTCAATATTTGTTGATCATTTATTTTTGACACTTCTCAAGATATTCTAAATCCGAATCACCTGTTACCAAGGTTTTAAACCAAGTACGTACGGTACATACCATTTCCTTGTCTGTTGCAGAGAATACAGATTTCGTACAACTTTCACATTTCATAGTGTCTGTACAGAAATTGAAAACTGGGTGAAATTTTAGTCTGTCTAGAAAAAATCTGACATATTAGGTACGTGTGTCAAATTTGGTTATATACCAGGGAGCCACGATCAGAACCAAAATCCTGAAGATTTTGTCGAAATTACTACTTAAAAAAACATACTTGAGTAGTTTATGTAAAAAAAATTAAGCAGTAATACATACCAGTACATACTGGGCATAGAATTCTCAGTACTATCTTTATTTGTTCCACGTGTGCCCTCTATTACCCCTCTACGTGGAGTGGTCCAAAACTTGTTAGTCAACGGCTTGAGGTTGATAACCTCATTGTTTGAGTTTTATTATCCCTTGGGGACAAATTTTATTACAAATTCATTACCCAAATATCACTTGCGTGAGAATTTTAGTTATTTTTAATTATTTGTTATAAAAAACATGTCTATCACTTTTGAATCGCTACGATGGAGGTACCGCGGGAAGCATTTCGTGCTATGATCTATTATGATTTTAAACGAGGGTTAACATATAAGAAATCACATAAAAACTTAATCAGTGCTTTGGGTAATTGGCTCCATCTCTTGCCACCATTAACTATTGGTTTCGTGGGTTTAAGCGTGGTCGGGGCGACCTAAAAGATTACCTTAGACCGGGGCGAGAAAACGTCATCAGGGTGAAGTGGCTAATAAAGGAATGTCGCAACATTACCTAGCGCGAGATTCAGGATGATCTGAAGATTGGATAACAGGAAGTTTCCATAATTTTGCATGACCATCTTAAAGAACAGTATTTAGCATTGATGCAGCAGGGGAATACTTTGAAAGTTGTAAATAAACATTTATAATATTTCATTTATTTTCTATTTGACTAAACATTAATGGATATACCTAGGTATAATAGGTATATAGTTAGTGCTATAGTGCCACTCGAGAAACAAAATTATTATCTTGCATGTTGTCAGTATTTATTTTGGTTTACCAAACTTCTACATCATAACTACTGCAGGCAGTTAGGAAGCACTAAAACAATTCTCGAACTGCGCTAAATTCGAGCGGAATGGAAACAGAATTGGAATAAAGTTATTCTATTTTGTGGCTATTGGAAGAGAATTTCAAACAGAAATACATATTGGAATAGCTTTATGTATGGTAACTATGTATAACGATTACTGAATTCTTCATCGAAGACTAAATCAGTAGGTAAACATTCATTAATTGAAAATTAGCATATTATGACTGTAGCAAATGGTAAATGTACCCGTTACCGACTGTGCCTTACCGTCGTTTCGTACTTTGTTTTTCGTACGTACTTTCGTCGTGCCGTACTTTCTTTTATGTTCTGTTCTTTTTATAACTTCATTGCCTGTCTTTCATATTTTTGCTTTTGTCTTTTGTCCATTCCTTTTGTCACAATCCTCTTAGAAGCATCTACCACATCTATCATTTAAAATATCACTGTTTCCATTAAGTATACCAGCCTTTTAATTAGTTCATTCTCTCCCTCGTCTATACTACCTTTAATACGAAAGCTTCAAGTATATTGGGTAGCAAAACGTAACTTCTCCTTAATTTTGTCCTTAATCTCTTGATAAATGACGCCTTCGTATAAAAGTCTCACCTAAAACGAGAGAAAAAATCGTTGTCACTTTATCTTCATATTTTGCCTAAATGGGTTTAGAACTGATGAATTTATTTTTCTGTATACGTTGAACGTGTTGCCTCCCTTTTTAAGTCTTATCTGAGATTAGGGCGTTAAAAACTCATTAGTAAGTAAGTATGATGAACTTATAATCAGCAGAGGAATGTTAGTTGAGTGGGAGCAATTTTAAATACTGAAGGAAGAACACGACGTTAAGTTTCCTGAGAGCGGCATGGTCCCATGGACACGAACTGGCTGCGTTTCCTCACTGGATCGCAAGGCCAAGATTTGCGCGAGGTACAGTTTTTATTCATAGAGAAATACCGACGTAAGCGCACGTATAGATATGACGAGGTCCGACACGCACTTAGCCAGTTTTAACTTGTTTTTTGAAGAACAATTATTTCCAATTGTAAAATTTTAGCCTAGCGACACACTATGCCGAAATTACGCGTCGGAACTTCGACTCGGTTACGCTCAGAATGCTTTTTAGGTTAGTGTAGAGACACACTATGCCGAAATTACGCGACCGAAGTTCGACGGCTAATCACTTTGTATATGAGTTTTCGGCGATGTAATTTCCGACAGGTGTGTCGCGGGTAACCTAAAAACAGCGAAATATTATTCCCTTGAAATGTAATAGACGCACGCGAGTTGCGCCACAAAATGTGTACTCAGGTGGGCGGGGCTTAAAACGGTGTGTGAGCGTCTTGTGTTTGACTTCGAATTTTGAAAACGATATGTGCATCATACGATCTTATGTAAGAGTTACGTAGACGGACAATCGCCTTTGTGACATCGCCGTAAATATTTTTGTTCAAATATTAATTTGAGTTTCATTGTGTGAGAAAGGGGTTGCATAATTTTCAATTCGCACACAGTGGCGTGAGGTTTGGTACCATCTTTTACGGGAATTTTGTTGGGAGTTACTCATCTAGGGTATAATATGTCGCTGTCTAAAAAGCATTGTGAGCGAAACCGGGCCGAAGTTCCGTCGCGTAATTTCGGCAGTGTGTCGCTGGGCTTACCCGCGACACATCTGACAGAAATTACGTCGCTGAAAACTCATACTAAAGGATTAGTCGACTAATTTCGGCTGCGTAACTTCGGCATAGTGTGTACCTACACTTAGAGCACGATTTGTTCTATCTATTTTTGATATTGAATCAATGTTATTGGATAAGTAAACTATATGTGGTTACAATCACTATTACTCGTATTTATTTTGTGGTAAAAGTAGTTACCAATGTTTGTATGTCAACTTGTTTACTTCATTACGTTTACTTCTGGGAAGACGCACATCTGTTCTTACAACCAATTAGCCATTTATTATTGTGTAGCAATTCCAGACTCCGCTGTGTTATTGGTAAATAAATAGCCCTTAAAACCAAGCAAGTTGTTTAATTTTCATTACGCGTGTTGTATAGCTACCGAAATTTAAAAATACTTACTCAAATTCTTAATTGAATTTGAGTATTTTGGCATAAGAATGTGATTTTTTTTAAATAACCTATAAACTGTTCCACTGCTGGCCAAAGGCCTCCCCTCCTCCTTACCATTTTTCCCTATCCTCGGCGTCCTTATACCATCTTTTTTGGAAGTGGTCCATATCGTCCTTCCATCTACGCCTGGGTCTGCCTCGGCGCCGCTGTCCGTCTTGTGGCACCCAGTGCATGGCAATCTTTGCCCACCTTTCCGGATGCATGCGGCATACGTGGCCTGCCCAGTCCCACCTCAATAGAGATGCTTTGGTGACTGCATCAGCAATGCGTGTTTTGACTGCAGGGTCGTGTTCCTGACGCGATCCGTCCTTTTCACGTTTAGTATACTATTTTTTTAAATATTTTATTTTATTTATTTACTTAAATTTACAGCTTATTTAAAACTATATACACTAACTATAATATACTATACAAATTTGAATTTATTTGGCAATATTATATACCTGGCTGGCTAGCTATGACGGGGCCATTTCAACACTCATTAATAGCCATTGAAAATAAAAAGCTCTCCGTCAGCCCACCTTCCAGAAACACACTATGCCATAAATACCCATAGATACCAGAATTATTTACTTACTCGGTACATAGTTAAGTAGGGTAAATGAAGACAAGTATTATACTTTTTAATTATCCCACTGAGGCTAGTAAGAGCTTTTGTAGACTAACTAAAAGCTTTGTCGTGTTTGAGTGCAAAAAGTTCAAAACCTTTTAGACTGCCATGAAGAAACTTTATATTACTTGAGTAGTAAAAACTGCAAGTCATGGAGACTACTCCTAATATAATTTAATACTAAATAATATCTGGTTTCCATTTTATCTATGGAAGTCATGGAAGAAATAAGCCAACCTCGAATGGAGTATACGTTTGCATGCGTTGCAGGTGGTAGAGAAGCAAAACGGGAGGCAAGATAATACAGAGATATTCTATTGCTGCTAATTGCTTGTTAAAGCTCTATTATTAAATTCCAGTGACAGCAGATTTAGAAACTCGCTAATTCTCACAAAATCATTAAAAAGAAAGTAGCGCAAATATCTATTACGATAAGGCTGTCGCTCCCGTGTCAAGAAAAGATAATGAAAGTAAGTGAGTCAAAAATTTAAATTTTTCGCGGTCCCTAAAACAGTATATTCTAAAACATCAATCCATCCATCCTCCATCCTGGCGGCGACAACCGCTTGTTACCTCCTTGTTGTTCGTAGTGAAACCAATAACTTCTTATATTTATTTCTGTTTATTGCGAGCGAAAAGCGTAGCTTTCTCAAATGAAGCTGCTGCGAAGAAAATCTCATTAAATATCAAGAAGTTGTGAATGGAATTTCTTTAATAGAATTTCCTATTCCTAGAAGCTCGTAGCCACTAGACTAGGCACTCGCAACTATGCGAGCACGATCTGAAAATGATCGTGCAGGTTAAGCAACGTTGGGCGCGGTCGGTACCAGGATGGGTGACTGCTAGTGGCAAATTATATTTGAGTTCCTCCTTGTTCCCCAACAGTGGGGACATTAATAGGCTGATAATGAAGAGATGTTTGATGCTCAGCATATTTACTCTGGGACGTTTTATCTGATTTATTTAGCTCTTATGAACAACATTTTACATCATCAAAGTTGTTTAACTTTCCTTACCTTTGATCTGAGTAAGAGCTTCGCCCTTCAAATGGAAACTTACGCAGTGCAATTTTCGAGCCCCTAAATTTTCTTTTAGAACAAATTACAGAAGATTAACGAGACAGCTCACTAATTGTACCCTTCAAGGCTGTAAGGTTAACGGTGAAACATTAATATCATTAAATTGACTAGAGTATGTAGTCTTACGAACAATTTATGTAAAAAAAATACCTATTTAGTTACTTTAACTAAGCAAAAGTAATTAAGGTAACAGAGCCTACTCGTGAGCTTGGTTTTTAACTTTGACAGTTATGTGTGTGTGTCGACCAAAAATGTAACTGGAGATCGATTCCACTAAATACAACGTAACTAAACAGAATCTAAACTGCATCGTTATGACGTGTTTCGTATGCTACTATCCACTAACGATTCAATTTCAGTTAAGTTCCGATCGAGTTAACGATCCATCGAACAGTAACGTATTTGTGCATTCTTCTAAAACGTTTAGTTTATACTGAATCGCAATTGAACGGTAACAAAACGCTTCAACTGTCAAATATAACGATCGAACATAAGTTCCTCCCAAGGTACTTTTCGATCGATAGTAAATGGAAAGGTGGTAGTGGTAGAGTTATGCGTCAGCAGAATGCGATTTGGTGTCCAAATAGAATTGTAACGAAAACTAAATTGAAATTGAATAGAAATAGAACTACATGAGATGACCTTACGCTAGTAATGTAATATAATAGTGTTATGCATCGACCTTATTGCGCATAGAGTGAGAAGATATCTAATTTGAAAACTAATAAATATTTTCTGAGCGCCACTGCAGCTGTAGAGCAGTAGCTCTACTACTCTACTACTTTAGTTGCCTCCCGTGGTTAACATTATCCACAGACTCGTGTACGGATACTATAAATCTCAGTGTGCATGGTTATTGTGTGGCTGTAACACGGTCAACTACCCTCCATTCATCAAGGCAGCTATGTCCCCACGTTCAGTGGCACTGATTTATCACCACATTGCACCGGTAAACGCGGATTTTTGTCCACAAAATTGCAGCACTCTTTGCTCTAACTTAAAATTAAATTCAGCATTTAATTTTAACTCTCTGTATTTACAATTCGTTTATTTGTGTGTATCCGTATCCGTAAACATTAAATACATACATGTACCTAGTATCTTGAAATGAAGTTAGGTACCTGATTTTCTTAGTCTATTCCTCATCAATGAGGGTTGTGATCATTCTATGGAATTAAACACAAAGAACGACTTTCTTGGCAGTTTTAATGGGGAGGTTTGCAATTGCTTTTCCCATTGCATACACTGGTCATCTCAGTGTGCAGGTTTCCTCACGATGTTTTCCTTCTCCAATGGAGAGTCTTTCGAAAAAATCGGAAACTCATTGGTATAACCATGCAATAATGACGAATACACGACATTGCATGGTTTCGACCCGGACCTCGAAGCATGGGAGTCAGGTATCATTATGGGGCCAACTCTGAAATCGCGAAAAAAATCAGCTGTTCCATACAAAAGCACAATACGACATACCTACCTACACGACCAAAATGTGTAAAATGTATAACAGCTGGTTTTTTTTTCGCTATTTCAGATTTTGACACGTAGTGAAAGTTGTTCATTTATGGATACTGAGCGGGGGACCGAACGAACGAAGCGAACTCTCGGGTTTTCGTTCTCGGGGTTTCGTTCTACAGGGTAGAAGTCTTAGATAGTTAAATGTATTACTATTTATTTATCTCACAGTGCTCCAGAAAATATTGGAACGGAAACTAACATGCTGCGAAAGATCCCAATATCAATGAATTTCAAACTCCATGCGTCAAAATGGTGCAGCCATTTGGGACTACCGCGTCTGTTAGAAAATCTAGCCTTTATTTGCCTTACTGAGAAAGTCTGCGAAAAAGGATTCCAATCTGACCTATTTCTTTCTGAATTTAGTGTATTTTTGCACAAGAGTCTGTTGTATTTTAGTAATATTTATTTCCAAGCCTCGGAGAGCACGTTAAGCAGTCGGTTCCGGTTGTTGTCGTTCGACAGCAGTCTTTAAGCCATGTCAGCCTGTCAGCATGGCCTATGGGCGGCCTGAACAACTCTGACAATAGGTTGGTAATTAACCATACGTTAAGCAGGCAAATAAAATTTATTGTAAGTAGTTAAAAGTGAATTTATCATACTCGTAGTTAACTAGTTATAACAATCCTTTTAGTGTCAATGAAAATGCACAATTGCCACTTTCTTAGGGAGAAAATACCAAAATTCCGGCAAAAAGTAATTCGTATAAAAAATCGATATCTCATACATACAAACCTTGAACGATCCCTTTGTATGAAAAAGTCGGTAAAAAAGTTCTAGGGTACTTTGACCCATCAAAAGAAAAGAAAATACCCTTACAATCTGTAATTATTTCTTTAACGAAATACTACTCAGAATGTTACGTTTTGATATTGAATTCGTTTTGTTTTCTGCGCCTGCAGAATGTCTGTCTCTGCAGACTGCAAGAAATACTTCATTTCCAGGTCAGAAATTAACTGTGCTATCACGGCTTCTCAACCTGCAAGCTATTACTGTGATAAAATCCCACTGTGAATCTAACAAAGACGCTCCTTTAAATATCTGCTCTATGCGAACACTAATAGAGCTCAGGAAAGTAATTTGACAGAGTTCAACTTCATTGAGAGAACTTAATTGTGAAGTCATTCGACTACCTTATCAGAAACTCGAGTGTAGCTCTTAAGTACCTTGGTTTAATAGACTGCTTTAAATGACCTGGAATAGTAAAACAGTCCATATAAAGATACCTAATAAAATTCTTTTATGACTCGTATTTTACGTCGTTATTTTAGAGTCCTCTTTTAAAACTTACGACTCTATTTTCTGTTTCATGAGTATTCCAGTGAGCTGTAGCATAAGGTGTTTCTAGCATTGTTTGTAGTAAATTAATGACAAAGTTAGTAACAGAAAATAAAATTTATTTATGAAGAATAAATATCGATATTTTAGAATTCTCTTTTAGAACTTACTGCTCTATTTTCTATTATCTGTTTCATAAGCATTCTATTGATATATAGTACAGTAATCCCCCGCTTTACGCGACCCCGTATTGCGCGGATTCGTCACAACGCGAATTTCAAATTTCGCGCTAAATTTCCCCGCTTTACGCGTTTTCTGCAAACACTGACTGGAGTATTCCCCATAAATTGTTTTCTGGTGCGACTTACCTTCTCTGTGTTAGCTCTGACTAGGGATTTCCCCAGAAAATGTTTTCCGTTGCGATTTGTCGTTTTTATATTGGCTCTCTACTATTCTCCAGGTATGACAGAGATAGGTGACGATATTTGAAAAAGACTTTGGACGTGTATTTTCGTAAAACCAGCGCTCAAAATGTATCACCTAGTATTTTGCAATAAATTAAATTGATTTTGTATGTTTATATATTGTTTTTAAGCATACGCGAAAACTTTTCTCTGGAACGCATCCCTCGCGTAAAGCGGGGGATTACTATATATGGTGTTTCTAGCAACATTGTCTGTAGTAACATTAATGACAAAGTTAGTAGTACAAGCATGATACACCTTGTTTTAGTAGGTGTCTACTAAAACTTATTTATTATGAAGAAACTTATTCGACAGACTACAATTTTTGAGTATTTTCTCTTATCTATATTGAAATCTGTAAACTTCCTCATCGTTGCTGCCTCTAATAGGTTCTTAACTTTAATTACCTACCTGAAACTTTCCACAAAACTATTGTGAACGTTTCCGATACGTTGATGAGTTCCATTAAAGACTTCTCGAATATCCAAAGATCCAATCTCAAATGCAAATGACTGAACTCCGGGTATACTTATAGGTGCATAAGGCGCAAGCCGCACAAGAGACCCGGCGCAAACGCGACGTTCAGTTTTTGATCTATCTTGAACTGCATACAAACATCAATAAAGTTCACTATTGATTGGCGCAAAATATTTAAGTGCGACACAAAATGGGCGCTGTCAATTGTCATGCTTTTAGTTAAAAATGAACTTTAAATAAAATTAAAATAATAATTGTTTTAATATTATTATTGTTTGGTAATTACCAAACAATAATAATATTAACCAAACTTGTACCTATTAAATAGTTTTGTCTATTTTAAAACTAAGTTGCCCTCTGAATTACTAGTTTACAGACCAACTATGAGCATCTAAAATTACTATTTCAGCAAAATATTGTCGAAACAAGAAGAATTTCCCCCCTCACCCCCAGACAAGCATATGCAAACAGTTTTTTCCGGGTTGTTATAAAAATAAGCTAACGAAGGCTAGGGCGGCAATAAGGCGCAACGAGCTGTGCTCGCTACGCCTATTTGCTGCCCTAGCCTTCAACCTAACCCATCCGTGTTGGTTTCCCCCCCGACATGTAAGTTAGCTTGCAGGCATGAATGTGCAAGCAGTTTTTCTGAGTATTATAATCTGTCACTGACAATCAGTCGGTAAACTAGTCATTTAGATATTAATCGAAACGCTAAATCAAAATAATTGTTGTTCTTTACTTGAAAGTTTATTCGTAATAATCAGTTGGTTTTTAAAGAAGATGAATTAGTTTATTAGAAGCGTTATTATTATCTCGTAATTGGGAAGTTAGGTTGTTGTCGTCAAATAAAATTCCGGTCACTTGATTAATAATTCCCAATTGTTTTATTCATACACAATCCACCAAATAAGAACCGAAACAATTACTTATATTAAACTTTAATCAATCAGGCTTTATCATCGCTTGCTATACAGTTCAAAATACAAAGTTCGCGTTGCTCCCCCGCGTCGGGTTCGTTAGCCCCTCGACGTCTCTTCGGTGTGCCCCTGGCTAAGGGGCCAGCATTATTGGTGCATTGCAAGTGAAACTTCAGACTCAGTATAATTACTTAGTAGTTCTAGATAGACTGTTTGAGAGTTCAAAAACGACAATGACGTCGACCGTCCCTCGAAGAAATTAGTTTCCTTGCACCATCTACCTAGTTTGTTTTTAGCTTAAAACTAAAACGAAAACCTAAAGACTCCAGTGGCGCAAGTCTTATTAACTTGAAGAAGGTATAAATGGAAATAGTCTCAGAAATTGATATAACTAATGAAGCACGAAAGTTATTTTCAATAGTGGACTCGAATTGTGCTTTCGTTTCATTCGTGTTTTATGTTTCGGCTTTATTTATGCTTTGAAATCGATTCTAAAGTGATACTGGATTTTCGACTATTTTCAATGAGTTGAAAGCCATAGCAAGCTGTGGCGGGACCATTTCAACTCCAAACCACAGGGTTATATTTTTTTAAATGGTCGACTAATCTGCTATCTATATCAGAAACACATTATGCTTTTATAACAGGATATAATCATAATTATTAAAATAACTCTAAATTAAAAAATTAAGAAACCCCCTACGACCATTGTGAAGATCCCCTTACTTTTTCCTGGTCATCATCAGATCCTCAAGGTTTACCACATCGACCACTAAACCCACATTTGACCTTTCGCCTGATAGTAAGCGACGATGAGGTCAATGGAGCATGCGGGTTCAGTAAATGCCTATTCATTCTGGTCTTCAAAATCCCAAGGTTGTAGGTTAAGGGAAACACAGACGCCGGCAGGCTGTTCCATACCTTACCCGTCCGCGTTATGAACGAAGAAGCCATGTCAGATGAAAATTGGATCAGTGGTTCTAAGATCTTGGAGTATCTTGGGATGTTGAAGTATGATGGGATCTCTGGAACGGTAACAGTTAAATAGTTCGAATTTCAGCTCAAATGTTTATGACCATGGTGTCCTTCCCACATCTGGAATTTTGAGGACCTGATAATGACAAAGAAAATGTAAGGGGAGCGCCACAATGGTGCGACGGGGTTTTCTTAATTAGTTATTTCTAATTATGTCTAGCATAGCTAAATGCATAATCAAATAAAATAAAATCTATTTCTCTTATCCAACAGGCTGACATAACACATTCTGCCAAAGGCTACGAATCAGAGGATGAGAACGCAGGCAGAAAGCGGCAGAGGGCCAGCGACGACCGGCCAGCCAGTAAGACCAACATGTACTCTAAGCAGGTCAGTACCTTATATCTCTAAGTGTTGGACTACAAGTGTCCGGTTCCAGCCCCGGTTCCGTTCGCTGCAAATTGCAGCTGCAACCAATCACAATTGAAATCATTTCATGATTGGATGGAGCGAACCGAACCGTCGCTGGAACTGGACCATGTAGTCCTAGCCTTAGGGTGTACACAGGATGGTCTACATCTTGACTGCAAGCCAGCTGCAATATTGCAGTTTCTGTGCTGTTCTGTTGCAGTCGGTCCAACTGTACGCTGACAGCTCAATCCCATCAAAAACATTTCTGTAAAAAGAGGCCAAGTCTTGTGTTGGCCGTTTGGCCATAAAAAGTAGCGAGATCTCATGCATAGCCAAGTCTGCGGTATTCGTTCGTGTCGCATAGTATTTTAATTGTGATATGAATATCCAATGAAATTGATACATCAACGGTAAGTATTTAGTTTTCTAAGATTAAAATTAAAGTACCAAATTCATAATACGAACGAATATCGCAGACTTGGCTATACATGAGATCTCACAACTTTTTATGGCCAAACAACACGAGACATGGCCTCTTTTTACACAAATGTTTTTGATGGGATTTCAGTTATATTTGTAAAGAAATATATTGTAAGATATCAGGCCGAAATTATTCCAGAAAAGGGTGGTAGTGCCCCCTTAGTTTTTCTGCTCGACTTGGCGGGGCATTACCGTGCCCAGATTTGGATGCAATTCTATTGCAGCAGCCCCTAATTATTACGAAATATACAGTATTCTGAATTGTTCCTTCCAAAGTTAAAGATGACTAAATTAGCAGTGCAGTCGGTAAATAGACAACAACAACCCCCTTATTACCATCACGAAGACCATCTACTAATTAACCTTACAAACCTATTTACTCGTGTAAATAAATCCAAGTTAATTGAGTGGTACCAAATGCTTTATTAAATTTGAGAACATGTTGGGTAAAGTTGCTGTTCTTGGAAGCGTAGTTATGAGTACATACCAAGGCACTATTGTAAAGCAAAACTACAGAAAAATGATAACGACACTCTATATATTACATAACACAAATAATATGTAAAGTTTTCTCTGCACGCATAGATTATGGATTCAGTTTCCTTTATAACCAAACTAGATATATTATAAGAGATGGCGCTGTTTATTGTCAATCCTGCTCGATAGTATTGCCTGAAAAATATAACTTTTAGTGAAATGGCTTTGTCATTCATTATTCATTAATCCCATCGCGTTCGATAAATCAGATCGCACGAACAAACCCGTTCACGTCCGATTTGACAGCGGATTTATTCAGAGAGGAAAACATACGAGTATAAGTATGTATCTACGTTCATATAGACACAATCGAAAATAATCAGAGTTCTGTACTATATATACAGATGTAGGTAACAAAAATCGCCTGTAAGCCGACATAGCGATGTTCATGTTCTTTACTTGTTTTGTCTAAAAAACGTCTGTTCATTTGTCAGTTAATCGGCACTTTTAAAAAGTTTTTATTACTCGTAATCGATGGTGTAAAAACTTTTCGGTTATATTTTAGAAAAAAAAAACAAAAATAATATATATTTTTTATACATTATGCATATCTCATGCATATATTATACTTAAATAAATTAGGAAAAGGGTGAAAAAATAAATCACCCTTTTTCTAATTTATGTATGAAAAAAATAGGTATTGTTTTTTTATACACACATATTCACAGGAATTCCGGGAACAATACTGCATCAGCAACAAACAACTGGATCTGCTGGAGTTGGAGAAATCCAAGAAGGACAGATTCCTTGGATGCCTCT
Organism: Hofmannophila pseudospretella; assembly: GCA_947369225.1. NCBI lineage: Eukaryota > Metazoa > Arthropoda > Insecta > Lepidoptera > Oecophoridae > Hofmannophila > Hofmannophila pseudospretella. The sequence goes on from OX376326.1 coordinate 5,135,547, forward strand.
CCCAGTACCACATCGAGAGTCCATGTTCAAGAACCAATAGGTATGTTAACGTTAATACTGGTATAATATTCTTTTATTTATTGCCTGGTCGTAGAAAAAGTATTGTAGCAACTGCACAGAATTAGCCACTGTAACACTCTGACTCACGGCTACACCTCGTGTGACAATCTAGCGCTCGTATTACAATACGCTTATTTATTAGTCAGTGGCATAAACTATTATTTTGTAACTGGTAGAAAGCGTGAAATGATCAATGATAGTAGGTAGATCTAACGAAAGATGAGGAGAATTCAATACAAACATTCGTTGGCGCTTCTAATTCTAACCCTCTGTCTTATCTTATCTTATGATAGGGGGCCGGGAATAACCCAGCGGCACTACGACCCTTGAGGATCTTTTGTGCCTACCCCATTTTACACACTGGTCATCTCAGTGTGCAGGTTTCCTCACGATGTTTTCCTTCACTGTTAGAGCAGTCGGTAAATGTACGTAAGTCTTCGAAAAATACAAAAAACTCGTGCCTAGTACTAGTGCCATGTACCAATACATGGCACTGCACGGTTACGAACCCGGACCTTCCGCTCGGGAGTCCGGTGTCCTAGCCACTGTTCCACTGACGCTCTTAACCCTCTGTCTACTTTATTACCTACAAGAAAGATCAGACTTTAAATCAATTTAAAATCATTGAATATGACTTATAACAAATGATGAATTATGGATTCGACTTCGCTAGTTACAGAACCATGCCTAAAGAAAATGAAGGTTTGATTACAATTGACCCTTTTCCATTCAAGTTTTGCAAAGTGAGAATATTCTATTAGCGACTGCCCTAGAGAAGAAAGGGCTACCGACATTATTAATGATTAAATTTAAACTGTGACCTTTAGAACTATTGTAGGTACCTACTTACTTATAATATTTCATATAGGCGGGGCTTTTCAGGATCATAATACGTAATATCTACGTAGGTCGCCGTAGTGGCCTCACAATGTGATGTATTTTTAGGTTATGAATAGGGGGTAGGAGTAACAAGAATAGAGTGGCTCTCCCTGTACTGTGAATGGTCGTTGTTGAAACTACCTGTTTCGTAATATTTGTTAAGGTTTTTATGGTTTCGTAGAATATAACCTAGATTAGACTAAAACCACATACGTTAATAATTTATTTTATGCTTAAATTAGACTGATTTTTAAAAATTTTAAAGACAGCGTCGGTCTTCACGTGTCCGTTTCCAGTGACGGTTCGGTTTGTTGCAACCAATAACAAAGCGCTGATTTCAAATGGGGGGAGAACGGAGCCGCCTGTGATTGGTTACAGCGAACCGCACCGTGTCTATGGAACCGGACCCAAGAAGACCCAGCGTTATTTAGCAATCCGATATAGCATAGTCTTCTTTTATGTAAGTTTATCCCTACTAGAAGGGATATATCAGTAGGGATACTTGGAACAGGGGGTTTCAACCTACATAATTTACTTACTTACATTTAAGTAATTCATTGCAGAAGAATAACTATCATCACACACTCTACATTAGTCTATTTACAATCACATTTCTGATTCCTACTTTGTATTCCGTGTGTTTTCAGACAAAAACTGAAAACAAATGATTCAACATTATCCAAAATCCCTACTATAAAAGCCATACAAAGCAAAAAGATAAATTTCAATACTACACTCAATTTCTCCAAGAGTATGGACCCTTTTAGCGTGGCACTCAATTTTCATTCAAATATCCTCCCATTGTGTAAAAATGAAATTATTGTTCAACATAAAACATTTTACTTATTTATTTTGTTTCAAATGCAATCTCATTTTGAGAGTAATCTTAATCATTGGGCTTGAAATTGTTACCGCTTTTAATCTCCGTTTTGTGTAAAATACTGCTAGAGGGCCCGTTTAGCCAACGTTTTTTTTCCATTTAAATTTGGTTTCGTGATGTTGCTATGGCAAATTAAACACAAAAAAGTTCATTAGTGGTGGCCTAGTTCGACAAATACACAATCTGACCTACTTTTTGTGGGTCCCGAGTACTGACTAACCTAACAGGGCGATGTAATTCTAACTAGAAATCGGAATTTTGCTTTTTATTAGGGATGTTACGGAGCTTGGACTCCGACTCTGAAAGGTCGCAACTTCCGATTGAATTACACCTCCGACTCCGACTTCGGCTCCGATAATTTTAAATCGGAGGATATAGGTACCGAAAATTTGTGAGCAAACATATTCAAATTTCAATATTTTATTAAATAGTGTAGAACTACATTTTTTGTCTGTTTTATTGCCGCAAACGTCATCATAAAAAATATTAGCCAGTTCAGCTATAAAAATTAAAAAAACGGTTTAGAATTTGAAATTCTGAATATTTATCTTCTACCTCCACCTCCGAGTCCGGTTCCGACTCCGATAAATCAAATTTAAAACCTTCGGTTTCGACTCCGGTTCCGGTAAAACCACCTCCGTAACATCCCTAGTTTTAATATAGGTAAATTAAAGTTCAATGTAAGATATATTAGTACAGTTTGTAACCTAATTTGTCTGACCTCTAAAACTGATACATCAGCTAAAGGGGGTCAGATAATTCAGGAAAACAGACTGTACTATTCAAGCTTCAGATTACGACCAAAATTCCCCCGCCGTAAAAGCTTATAGGTTAGCTGCGGCAGTGGGTAATTTTTTCCTCCAAGTTGTTATATTATCAAAGCTCCAGTTTAAACTTTGGAAAGGGATATTAACTTGTAACTATAGTGCAATTTAAGTTCACAAAATTTTAGAACGATGGTTTACTTTTACCCGCGGCTATTACAAGAATTACCCAGCCGCAGCTGGAGTAGAAGTTACAAAGTGAAAAGAGTAGAGCGAAGTTTGAGAGGTCGTAAGTTAGTTAATGTTTCTGAACTGTTTCAATGTAAAAGGTTATTTATATCAAGAAATAGAACTAGTGCTGACTGAATAAGGATTTCCTTCAAAATAAAGATTTAGTTGCATTACGTTTGTTTCTCCCTCCTTCCTTCTTTTAATAAATGGTTCCTGCAGTTTGCAATTTGACTAGATCGGATTCGCACTAACGTCAGTTTGTCATTAAGTCAGAATTCGTAAAATAGGGTATACCTAGGTTTTTCTTGACTATGTCAGTTTCGTCTATGGTTGACACGCATGTTTACAGTCGAGTTCGACTCAGAATGTTATATCTGTGGTTATAACGGTCTCAGAAAAAGCCGAATGGTGACATAGCGTCGATGGAGGAATTGTAACTAACAGCCTTACTCTACTCTACAAGTAGGTAAAGAATTCCGTACCGCCTCCTATGGGCGTTTTCACATTAAACGATATCGTCGGCTGTCGAATCTCATACATTTAGTACTAGACTTTTACATATTATGTCGTCCAACAACCCATACATTTGGTGTCGTGACGTTGTAGCTGACAACAAAGTGTGAAAACGTGGGGGAATTTTTTATTGTCTTTGGTCATCTTTTAGATTTTGGATTTATTTGATCACCGAGTTCTTGTAGAGAGGTACCTATTTTAACTTAAAATCTATTTTAGCTGACTCTAGATTGGCCACTAACCATACGATAAGCAAACAAGCCAAATCTGCCTTAAAATTAAGACCAAAATTTCAAGTCGCTCTTTAGTCTCATCTATAAATATTAGATATTTACTTACACCTAAACTAAACCACAAATTACTTTCACGAAAGTTCATCAAAAACTTTGCAAACTGCCAGAAAAAGTCGGGAAATTATATTATGAAGAAACTTTACTCAATCCCCTTTTCATATCGGCACAAACACGTTTTCTTCTCGGCACTTTCTTTCGTCTATTAATAAGGTCAGAATCAGAAATAATAAATTGTCTTACTAGTGCGGGAAGGGCCATATTGTCGCTACTAGTGTTATTTCACAACACGTGCGACACGTGGTCTTCCCACACGTGTTAAATAGGATATTAATTTAATACTTAGCCTAAGCTAAAGAAAAAATATTTATATCTTTTATTAGACGTAATTAGAACGTCTTTAACTATTTGAAACTGTATTTTTTTCAATTCAATATGGATATTTTCTTTTATTAAAATATTAATCATAAAATGTCATCATTTCGTCACATATTTATATAAAATCTTTTGATTAGAAGCTATTGTTTGTGTTTGGTATAATAGTAGGTAGCGACTTGATTGTTGAGTATTTCCGATCGTGGGTTATTAATCATACCCGCATGCAGTGCTGGAATGAGGCACTTGCCGCACAGTTTTCAGTCAATAAACAGGCCCATTTCTGAGCTGGTGCAACAAAAAACTTATTGATAATTTTTGTTCGAAACGTGGGCAGTACTTCAGAGGTCAGGTTTACTCCCACATGATATGACTCAACCCCGCCATCCCATACAAAAAACCAACGTAGGTATTTTCCATGTTCATTTTGGCACAAGTTAAATATATTACTCCTTTGGGATTGTTATCTGATTCCTCCTGTGTTTGTTTACGGCATATTGTAATGTTATGATGTGACAATATTTGGGACAAAGGCAGCATTAAAACCTCATAAAACCTTTATGTTTTCAGACCCTGAACATAATTTTGCTTTTACATTCAATTTTCCTTCTGATGTTTTACGTGCTTAGCTATATACTTGATACTGAAAAGAAAAACTTGGAATAAAATACATAGATAACCTGTTTCATAGGTACCTAGAAATAATAAAATAATAGATTGTATGAAGGGGCCAAAATAGAGGGCGCTATATTGGATCCAGAGCTAGCGAAGAATTCTAGAGTAGAATATAATATAGCGTAGCGAGGGATTCTAAAGTAGAATCCTGAGCGTAGCGAGGGATTCATTATACGTCGCCCGAGATGGAAATAATTTTGGTGCTGAGTGATACACTTTGCTTTTCATTCCACCTACGAGGTAAACAAATATGAGGCGGTTTTAAATACAGCTCATTACTATATTTATATATTGTTAGAATCGCTGATTTCATTTGGCTGAATAGCTGAATACAGTTGCCTTGTTTTAAAAAAAAACAACCCGTCATTCGAATGGAAGACGTTGCTTTTAGTATAGTGATTTCATTCTTGTTAATTTGGAAAAATGTTGTAATGCCCTAAATATTGAATATAATTGCATCAAAACTTATATGGCTTATTTTTTTTAAATATACAATGGTATTTCATTTTAATTTATTATTGGACAAAGCAAAAGTAACATAACTAATTACACATTTTTCAAAAAACTTCACACCTTTTACCTACGTACATTTTTCCATACGATGAAATTGACATAAACGTAGGTTTTCAAGTATTTTTCTCGCGATTTCATAGGTAACAGATTATGTATTACATTTTTTGCATCAGTTTTAATAGATTCCGGTGTTAATATTTCGTTTTCACTACTGGAAGAACTCATTTTTTCGAAATTATTTATTAACAATAACATCACCTTGAAAAGAAGGTGTGATTCGCGCGCGTTCCTCATTTGTTTTTTTAAATACCGCGCCAGCCGACCAGTAACATGTTCCATACAATATTTTCCTTCTATCTCTTTGGTCGCGGTGTACAAACTCATGTTCCAAATTCAAATCACTTTTCTTCCCTGTTTGAAAGTCTCTTACAGAAAAGATCTATTTTGTTCCCACTTTTTGAAGAACTAATGAGCGTTTTTCGAATAGGTGGAATGAAAATTATATTTTTAGCTTGGCAACAAAATGAACAAAATTACAAATCGAGTTTCTTTGAACATCCTAAGAAGATTACACGAAATGGAGACCCAAATAAACTTATCGGGAAAGTTTTCACTAAAAATAATTAAATAGTAGACCTTTCTAATTCGCGATACCTTCGTTCCCTAACTCGATTCCCATAGTAAATGTGCACCTTTTAGCAAAAGGTAAAGGTAACAAATTGAACATTTTATTATTCTCTACCCTTGTAATCGTATTAGGGCAAATACGAGTGGCGGGTGCCACTTGAATATTTTGGTCTTATTTAACGTTTCCCTAGTTCGGCTTATCTCAAATGCACAACATTTCTATTTTATTCTCTCAGGTACTTTGAAATTATCAAATTATCTTTAGCTACCTTATTCATTATGTATTCATAGTATAATAAAATTCATATTTAAAAGCTTTTTGAAACTTATAGGCATGAATAAACAAGTGATGTTAAGATGTCTTTAGGTTTGCAGTTTTTTTTAAATAAATTTGATACTTTACGATATATATCAAAGTGTAATATGCCATTACAATATAGTGTTGGTTGGTACAGTCTTCGCTATTGGTACAATAAGTAGACAAGGAGTTGTCCTGGTTGAAAACAGGAAAAGCCGTCAGCGTCGCAGCCGCAACAAGCGGAGCACCATCCCGGCAGCTAATTCCAACATACGAGCTGCAGCGCCAGCGCTATCTACGTGTCTGGTTTAGACGTGAAGACGACGATGGAAGACTTAGCGTCACTGTCTAACGATGATCGAGGGCCTGATCGAGGATTCGGAAGCGCCAATTTCGGTCAGTTGGAAGCCGTTGGAGTCCAGTAGGCCCACTAACTTCAACTCGTACAGTATTTGCGTTCCCGTCAGGCACCAAAAAATCTTCTTCAGTGCGGACCTCTGGCCTGAAACCGACCAAAAATCTGTCATCATCATCCTTAGAGAATTAAAAGAGAAGGAGGTGCCGTTGTTTTGCAATAAATTCCTCCATTTATCAAGGGGCCGTGGTATGCACACTACACCAATTTCACTACTAATTAAAAAGCGCATCGTGTCGCTACGCACTCACACATGCAAAATTTACGATACTATTACGATTTCACTCACACCTGACAGAAACGCGCGTAAACACAGTGTCGATGCACAGTGGCGGCGCGTGATAGTATTGGTTGCGACTAGGGATTGACTGTGTCGATATTATTAATTCTCTAAGTCATCATTAAATGACACAAAAATAATTTATTTTTTATTTATGTATGTATGTTAGACTTATTTCTGTATCTATGGGCCTATATGCAGCCTGAAAATAAAGATTATTGTATTGTATAAATAGATGTACAGTTACAACGGTCTCGTCACTCGAATGAAATTGTACCGAAATTCCGCTGATCAATCTAGCAAATGTGTTTCGAACCGTACATAGATAATCCCTTGTGCGGCAGGATTTACGCGAACAATGTATTTCTGACGAATTCTGTGAGAATAAGCAAGTACTCGTAGCTAGGTATGTGGCAGTAAGTATTTGAACCTTTGTGAATGTCAATTGTTGTTCTACGGTGAAATTCAAACTTAAATATTAAAATAATTTATATTTAGGGCCTTATTACACTGGCGAATTGCAAGTGAATTTCCAGCGGAGTAATCTGTCAACGTACAAAAATGACATTTTATTGCAATTTTTCTAAGTGTGATTCACAATGTGCCATATGGATCATTCCGTCCGTCAGATCACCACCCCAGGGCACACATGGACCGGGTCAATGTGTGCCCTGGGGTGTACAAAATGAAACATTTCCCGTGTTTTAAACAATACATTTTTCACAAAAACTGTAACGATATAGATGCAAATAACAAATGCAATTTGAATCTAAAACGAACTACCTAAGATTTGCTACAAACGGCATTTACATAAAAGCCATAGAAACATTGGAATGGTTTCTTTAAACTTTTTGTGGTTCATTGATGCCACCCCCACCCTACATTAGTTTCGAAACTATTCGCAAACACACATTATATCATCACACCATATAATCATACACACAATCATACCTACCTATACATACGAGTACATACAAAGATTTACATACCTTACATAATATTATGACATTTGAACAACATGTATATTCTATGACGTGTCGAATTGATAAACTCCTTTTTTAATTTGGTTAGAAACTAAGGCGACTCCACTCCATTTGTGTTCGTGGAGCAGCGCGCGACGCGGGATTTAAGAATTCTGTCACCGAATATTGAACTCGTGCGGTGGATGCGCCCCGCGTTCTTAGCTAAACCGTGCCCGGAAGAAAATTCTTTTCAACGCGGTATCGCGTTAATATTGTACAGTACAAACATGCGGAACACAAGCCTCGATCTCTTCGCGCTCGCGTGGCAAAGTCGTGGCGCGTACACGGTGCACTCGTTGCGCTCTCGTTAACAGATCGCCCCGTTGGTAATGCGTTCGAAATTCGCCAGTGTAATAACGCCCTTAGGTACAATATACAGTGCCGAAACATTGACGCTCTGTCACAACAAGATTGGTCTAACATTTAGCGCGATTCTTAACAGAGATATTATACAATTGACTTACAAAAATCGGACACTGCTCCATACATTCTTTAGGTGCCCTGCAACTACTGCCTTTCACGATCTGGATCCACACACATAATATCATATAAATACACACGCACCATGCCATCACCCTCCCATACATACTCAGTACCTCACATACACACTAATATCCTCATTCATACAAACAAACACACTCATACAACACAACACGCACACACTGTTGCTTTCTTCGTCCGTGCAGTAACTGAAGGGCCAGCTGAAAATCAGCGCTGTGGCTTGCCTCAGCATTATGCTGAGCTGGTGTACCCTTTTTGGCACTGTACTACACCTGATATTTTGTGCTGCATGTATTAATCTTTGTATACTTATGTATTGTGTTCTATATTCTGGTGATTACAGTGCTAAATAAACGTTTTCAATTTCAATTTTAATTTACAATTAGCATGCAATAAACACCTAAATGAAATATGAAAGATACTATGATAGCACGCTTAGATAGGCGGCATATTGTTATGGTAGCGATGGGAAGGACTAGTGACAAACGAGGCGTGATGAGTATAGCTGGGTAGACATACGACATTCCCAAAGACGCGTTTAAAAGTCATGGATGTGACATGCGAAAGTTGAAAAAGGTCAGAATGGGTGACACAAAAGGGCTTGTGAACAATGGGCTGATAATAATCCATATTAATTACTTTTTTTTTGTTCCAGATCATCATTTCTGTCCGTGTGCGTCCGCCGTCGCGTACCCTCTGATGAGAATCTCAACACCGACTATGCACCAATACAGCGGTATCCCAGGTAATTATATACTACACTTTATTTACTACTTAATTCACCTTACTTCCTAGCACCACTATTCAAGATCCACTTCGGATAACCTACTTCCTAGATGAAGAAAGAGACACGAAGAGAATCTTGACTTCTGCCACCAAAAATGCCATTGTTCTATCTTGAGCCACCCCCAATTTACGTAAATCACATTCTATTGCGTCTTGCCAGTGATACCTAGTGCTACCGCCGCGCCGCGCCGGGAGAGTGTTTCATTTAAAATGTCGAATTCGACAACTAGTCCTAACTCGTTTGCTCACAAATATAAGTGCAAGCGTAACGAGAGAGCGTCGTCGGTGACACAGTGGCTAGAACACCGGACTCCCATGCGGGAGGTCCGGGTTCGAAACCATGCAGTGCATAGAACCAATGAGTTTTCGTATTTATGGAAGACTTACGTACATTTACCGACTGCATAACGGTGAAGGAAAACATCGTGAGGAAACGTGCACACTGGGATGACCAGTGTGTAAATGGGGTAGGCACAAAAGATCCTCAAGGGTCGAAGTGCCGCTGGGTTACTCTCGGCATATCCCTTATCACTCCCTTATCATAAGATAAGATAAGAAGCGTAACAAGATATCCGTAGCGCTTGACTTTTGCGTGCCAGAATCGCCAGCCTGGGAGGGAATTTAAACTCTCCTCACAGCCCGATACTCTCCGATTCCTATAACGTGCCCGAAATACAAAGGTCTCAAATAAGTATATTTGTAACACCTGCTCTAGAAGTAATCTTTTCTTAACTATTAACTGTATGTTAATTTCTCAGCACATATGTTACATAATGTGTCGTGTGCGTGCATTAATAACCACATTATCTTACTTGCTATATTAAAACCTGGTATATTTTTGTACTATTTAACCACACCCTTGTTCCAGGTTTGGTCAACCCACCCCTGCACCGCCCGAGCTTTTTGCCTATGATGCAGACCTGGAATGCTCCTACTTTCGCAGACGCCCACGATCGGTGTGCAGCCAGCCTGACCCCAAACGCTACACATGGATGCCAGAAGATGAAGACTTCACCAGGATGGAGTGGCCACAGTAAGCAATTTACAATAAATCAGATACATTATTATTTTATTGTTTTCTGTATAATGATGAGAGTAAATGATTTAACAAGCTTTAATCTAATTTAATGTATCTTAATTTGTAATATGTGTTTGTGTATTAGAAGACCATGTTTTGTGCTTCTGGAAATAAATATTTTCAATTTCAATTTCAAACGAGCAAACGGGCCACCGTCGCCCATAGTAGGTATAATGTGTCGTTGCCATAGACATCAACTCTTCATTATAATGTTATTAGAAGGCTCTCTCTATGGCTTGCTAACCTTTGAAGACTTAGATGGAGTGTCTTATGTGACGGTAATTATGCTAGTTCTCTTCAAACCGAAACACAGCCAATGCAAGTATTGCTGCGTTGCGGTACAAATAGGTAAAAAGGCACCGAGCCATACCACCTTGTAACCTTTATTGTTCAGATGTTGGTACCTATGTCTTTACCTACTTTCTTCTCTTTTTAGCCCTTTATATTATTTAGGCATAAGGATCTGGGGATGGAAAACTAACTATGACAACTAACAATGCCAACTATTAATTCGGCGACTCGTTCGTTCCAGGGTTGCCGAAAATGATGATGGTAAAAATATTCCCTTTAGCTATATATAATATTCCCGCTAGAATTTTTTAGTCCTTTTTTAGAATACATACTGTATATTTGATGCCCTCACTACAGGGTAGGGCCCTGTAGTGAGGGCATCAAACACACAGTATGTATTCTAAAAAAGGACTAAAAAATTCGTTGGCACATATTTGGTTTTTATTTTATTTGTTCTCAAATATTTTATAAATGAGTCAAAATAGGAGTAATATACAGAGTATATACCTACTACACGAAAATCAACAATCAATTTTCACCACAATGCAGACCGAAAACCCTTTTGATATTAATTAATTCCTCCTCAGAAATGAATACCTAAAATATTTTCAAAGGATACGCTATTTATACAGCGTTTATTAATAAAACGAAACCTTTAATTAATTCTACCCGAAATCATTTTGAAACTCTTTTAAGGGCGGGCACTCGAAAAGATTCTAGAGGAATTCTTGATATAATATTAGGCCCATATTTCGGGATCGCGCGAAATATGACGGAGCATTCGCAAAGAGCCTACGCAATTTACATATACCACGAAGAAAAAAAGGTTCGTTATCTCGTCGGCTTCGCTCCTAGCATAATTGATTCAAGGTGGGAAACATTCGACAGAAGTAGTTTTGACAAGGGTGAGGATCAGAGGATTACGCCTTTTTCAATATTGGCGTAAAATTTACTTTTTGCTTTTGTGGAAAAGTGAATAGTTTCAAGATCTAAAAGGTATTCCAATTATAATAATCTTTTCTGTCTAAACATTTGAATTGAAGGTTTCTATTGGATGAAAATCGTCAGAAAGGTGGCATTTGTGACTTCGGTGAAACCTTCGGAATAGTTACTGACTGTCGTTCGTTTTCTAGGGCTCTTATCCTAGTTGTGAGCATGATCAGAAGTGATGCAAACTAAGTGACGTTGGGTGCGGTTAGAGGATGGGTGACCGCTATTGGCTTCTCATCTGAGCCTCTTCGTGTTTCGGAGAGTAGGTTGAACTGTCGGTCCCAACGGCCGTCGTTCGACGGCCATATCAGAGGCATATAGAGAAGAAGTTACATGTTATTGCTTAAATGTAACCGCTCTATACACCCTTGTTTGTGACATTTATCTCTCCAACCAGCCATGCCTACAAGACGCTAATTCTAAAACTCAAATAATAACTCGTCACGATATTTTGGGTTTCTAGGGAGGCTGAATTCATAGTTTGTGTTCAACCTGCCTACCACCCGTATGTTTGTGTTATATTTTATGCTTTGTACACACAATTTGCGAAGGCAAAAGCCCGTGGATTTTCTGTTTGTTACGAGCATGCATAAATTGACCCAATGCGATTCCCTAGGGATGTGTGTATTTTGTATAATATTATATTTATTGTACAGTAAAATAATTCGGAACATCAGTGTCTATTGAAATAATGAAAAGGTATTCTACTTTTTTTGTTTGTGTTATATTTTATGCTTTGTACACACAATTTGCGAAGGCAAAAGCCCGTGGATTTTCTGTTTGTTACGAGCATGCATAAATTGACCCAATGCGATTCCCCAGGGATGTGTGTATTTTGTATAATATTATATTTATTGGTTAGTAAAATAATTCGGAACTTCAGTGTGTATTTAAATAATGAAAAGGTAGAATCAAAGATATCCATCGCTCACAAGATTGAGTCTGCATAAACTTCTATTAAGTTCTGAATTTTCGTGAGCTAACATAAACTTCTATTAAGTTCTGAATTTTCGTGAGCTAACATATTACCGTCGGTGGCGTCGGTGCGTCGGAGCATCGGTGGCCTAGTGGCGAGGACACCGGACTCCCATGCGGGAGGGCCGGGTTCGAAACAATGCAATGCCATGTACCAATGAGTTTTTCGGATATATTCGAAGATTTACGTACATTTACCGACTGCTCTAACGGTGAAGGAAAACATCGTGAGGAAACCTGCATGTCAGAAGAAATTAAAAGTTTCTGAATGCGTGTGAAATCCACCAATCAGCACTGGGCCCGCTCGGTGGATCTGGCCCGTACCTCCTTGTACAAGGGGAGGCCTGTGCCCCAACAGTGGGGACATTAATAGGCTGATGATGATGATGAACATATTACCCATGGCTTCGCCCGCGTTGACGTCTTATATACCTACTTGAACATTTTCAATGGAACAAAGTACTTACTCATAATAAATGTGTTGTTTGGTTTGATTACTTTTCTTCCCACTTCTCAATCGATGATGAAATGGAAATGAAACTTTTCTGCCCACTTCACCACCTGTAGGTACGAATATGCAGTTGTCATTTCACCAAAATACGAGGAGCTCGTAGGCTAGTTGCGAGCACGGTCCGAAAGTGATCGTACAGGTTAAGCAACGTTGGCTCGGTCGGTACCAGGATGGGTGACCGCTTGTGGCATATTTCATCTGAACTCCTCCGTGCCTCGGAGAGCACGTTAAGTAGTCGGTCCCGGTTATTGTCGTTCGACAGCAGTCGTTAAGCCATGTCAGAGGCCTACGGGCGGCCTGAACAACTCTGACAAATAGGTTGGCCACTAACCATACGATAAGCAAGCAAGCAAGCATTTTACCACTTCTTCTTCTTCTTCTTTCGTGTTGATGATCCGAATTAAATTTTTCCCGACCAGAATTTTACCACTGCGGTGGTGAGATGGTCCGGTCCGGTTAGTAACAGAACATTCATCGTTCCGCGAAATTTCAAATAAATCTCGTTTTTTTTTCTTAATTGCCAATTATTTTTTTCAAAATTGTTTCAGATCGGTAATAGAAGATAACGCGGGTTGGCCGCAGAGTTATAATGTCGACCAAATCGCGTCAGTCAGCCGAGGGGGTTCTCTACCGAGGCCGCCATCGATCATACCGTAAGTATTTTTTTTCCTATTCACGGCAGCCCTAAATATATACTGCTGGGTAATTGTCGAATGTTACTGTAGATTTAGGTAATTTCACAATAACTGACAGCTTAGCAAGAAGGTTCCTTAGAATTCTAGCTACCGTGTTTCTAGATCCATGAAAAGTATGAAAGAAATATGGCTTTAATCGAGGCAGAATTCTTAGACTCAGCAACCAGTATACCTACACAATCGGAGTGGAGGTGCAGCAACTTACTTCAATAATAATGTAAACTAAACTTTAACTTCTTTAAAATACGGTTCACATGACGTGCGAATAACAAGCGACTCGAGCGAAGAAAGTAGCTGCTCTCCACTCTCCTAATGAACGCTGAGATTTAGGTTTTTTTTTTGCAATTGAATGTAAACTGTACATAGATAACCGAGGGATTTGATGAGATCATGAGGCTGGCTTTCTGATTGGTGTCGAAAACAGTATTTCGACTCGAAAGGAGTCTAACAGATCTGTTCTCCTGAAATTTTTTCATCATAAGGCTCTAATTCAATACTTATTCTACATAGCCAATGACGTTAAAGTTTGACAAACAATAACCTGCTACGAATAGTCAATATAAATGATCCTAAACTTGATTGGAACATACAAAATCTTTGAAATATAAGGTTCTTTTATATTAGTAGCAAATATTTGGGGGGACGGTATGTGCTGGTCATTAATTTCCATACTAAAGAAAACTAAACCCCATTATTTTGTTCATAAATTCATCCATGTCGTTATGAATGAAACGAGTTTACTTCTACTTCTTGTTTCAGTATTAGAATAGTAACAATTCATTTATTTGTAGAATTATCCAACAAATAATTTTGTAGCTTTTCTCGAAATTTAAATAAGTTAAAAATAATTATTTTTTTCCCTTTCGTTATTGTTATATTATAACATATAGATGACACCCTAGAAATATTTGCCGCTAATAAAATAGGACCCTTTTATTGTAAATTATTTATCTTAAAAATTAGTAGGTACTTACTTAAAATAATCTTAATAAAACTTAAATTGTCTTAGTTTGATTTCTATTTACCCACTTGCTATATGAAAGTACGTAAACTTTTTTTACTTATTAATTACAGAATGATACCAGCAGGTTATCTACTGTAAGTAACCAAAATGTCCCCTTTCGAACGAAATTCCTAGCAACATTGTGATTGTCTTCACCAGAATCCCATTGCTATACCTACTTGTACGAGTATCTTTAGTAAACTTTACTGCGTACTTAAAATGCTTAAGTATAATATGTTTTTAAATACTAGCATGTAATTCTTGGAGTTTTGGGAGCCTTCAAAAATGGATAACTTTACCGTTAACAAAGTCGTGAACCTTCTGCAATGGAAAACAGCCTTCAACCAAAATTACATGAACTAGAATAAATACTGATACAAAATATTGGTGGGAAGAGCTGCATCACCATTTGGACCAACTGCAACAAAATAGAAGACCTCAGTCACCTCCAAATGAAGTGTGACCTGGTAAAAATTGAGAGGAATAAATTTGGCCTCAATAGGCTACAAAATGGGAGGCTCAATATTATTTTGAGTCAGCCCTTATCTGATAATATGAAACACTTACTGTTGTTTGCTAAGTTAGCTCTCAAAGTGAGGGCTGACTTTAATAATACTTGAGCTTCCCTTTCCTTTTCTTAGTGACCCTAACGAGGCTGACATGGTCACCTTGTCGTGTACCAAAGCCTCAAAACTGAGATTTAAAAAAAAAACTAGCATTATAAAATCGTCCATAAACATGAATTACCTAACATAGCACGTTAAAGTGAGTAATCTAATATGTATATATTATACAGGGAGTCCCAAAAACCAACGTCATTCCGGTAAGAGCTGATGGGCCAGTTCATGCCTAACCAGAATAACTAAACTTGACCTCATTAAGAAATAATTTTGAAGACGTATATTCCTTGGAATATGCGTCTTCAAAATTATTCTTGAATTAAATCAAGAAGGCTTGCGCAAAGTCGCAGACAAACCGTTTTTCCCCTTCACATATTTCACTCCGACCTCGTTTCATTTCTCTATTCCCAACCCTCTCGTATTAAGGTTCCCTCACACTGGTTTCAGTAAAGCGGAGCAGGATTGTAGCGATCGACGCACATAGCTGGGTATTCATTCAAATAACGTTTTGTGCACACAGTGTATTAACCAGTACGCGTTAGTACTGGTTCAAATGTAACTCCATCTTCAAGCAATTTTGTATATACCTTTACATTTAACCTCACTATTATATACTTACCTCTACACACATCAAAACAATCTAGGGATATTTGATGGTAAATTATTTTTTGGAAAACCACAATTAATTTCTTGGGAGAATTATATATAAAATTAATCCAAATTTTATGCTTTAATAAAAAAAAATATAATTAGGTAATAAATACCACGTTTTCTTGTAGTATTTAAAAAAAAATGAATATGTGTTAAAATTTAAGCTCACTGTACATATTAAGTAAATTAAAATTGTTAGGACAAATAAAGATGTTATGTGAAAAACTTAACATTTTATAAAATTTAATAATCCGTATTACCCCCCTGACATTAATAACACATCGGCAACGGTTGTTCATGCTTAAAATTAGAGTGTCAATGTCGTGCTGCGGAATGAGATCCCAGATTATTTTCAAATGTAAAAAAAGTTGCTCTACCGTCACCAGATTTCCTGGGAAGTTTATTAAAGCTCTCCTTTGGAGCATATACCATGCGTGCTCGATGGGATTTAAATCGGGAGACTGTGCAGGCCATCCCATAACCGTCAAATCATGGTCCCTAAGGGCGGCCGTTACCAGCCTCGCCGTGTGTGATGGGGCATTATCTTGCATTAACTGGAATTGTTGACCGAAGTGCACTCTAAATGGAACAATTACAGGTACCACGACTTCGTCACGGTATTTTTCCGCAGACATGTTGCCTCTTATCCAAATGAGGTCTGTTCGCGCGCCAAGACGAATTCCTGCCCACACCATGATTGTTCCGCCTCGGTAAGAATGGACCTCTTGTGGGTGCCGGAGGCGACTTATCCTGCCTGGCACTCTCCAGACTAGTGTTCTTCTCGAATCTGGGTGAAATCCAAATCGAGACTCATCAGTAAAGAGTACCATGGACCATTGGTTGTCGTTCCATAACAAGTGTTCGCGAGCCCAAGCAAGTCGACGTCCGCGATTGCCACGTCGTAAGGTTGGAACACGAAGCGGTCTGCGGACATGAAGGTTGACTTCATACAACCTATTCCTGACAGTTTGGTCACTGACAAGTACCTGGTGGTCCAACTGGAGCCTTTGCACTAACTGCATCGCCGTAACATTCGGTTGCCTTCTGGCGGCATTCTGTAAAAAACGATCCTGTCTTGGGGTCGTAACGCGATGTCTCCCTGTGTGCCGTTCTGCCACTTCTCCGGTAACACGATATCGTGACCACAACCTAGAAATCACGTTTTGCCTTGTTCTTAGGGTATCAGCAACAACGCATTGGACGGTACCAGCTTCCAACATTCCTATCGCTCTCAACATTTCTTCTCTGGTTAAATGTCGACGTGGCATGGTGTCGCAAAGCTCGCAATAGCACTCTGGATTCAAAATTTTGTTCTTGGCGGAACTTAATTAATGATATCAATTTTATTAAATAATAGCACAAAACTTAATTTTTAAAATTCATTTGTAACTTCCTGAATTCCCGCGCAAATCCTTTTTTTTATATTTTTATTATTTTTAATGGCACTAAAGAGTGTTTCTGCCATATAAACATTTTTTCTAGATTTCCAGTATTTTTCAAATTATGCAAATATGTGAATATCCCTAGACAGTTTTGATGTGTGTATGTGTTAAGATTCCGTTGAATTCACACACCTTACATTTAAATTATCCTGATACCGAATTTTTTAAATAGTATGTAAGTAACAATAAATAAAACTACCTATTCATTTGTTGATAAGTAGGTACCTATAATATATTAATTTATTTTAAGTGTACTTAGTAAATCTAACAAACTGACCGGTATAATGCGAATGAACGACGTTTGATCGGAAAAACCATATGAATGAATGAATGAATACTCTTTATTGCACAAAATTAGTGTGATACAGTGCGTACGAATCGATTAATACAATCTAGGCGGTCTTATCGCTAAGAACGATCTCTCCCAGACAACCTTTTGGTGGAGTAATTTTGGTAGAAAATATGTAAAATGAGACGACGACAAGACGGTCTTATTCACCACCTCAACCCACACCTGTATGAGATAACTTCAATACAACATAAAGGTTACATCCAAAGGTCAAGTTGACACTTGAGGATATATAACTTGGTGCGGTTTACTGATCGCAATTTTAGGGTTAACCACCCAGAGCGAGTGGTGCGGTTTGCAATAAACTGTGGGTTGTATAACCCGATTAAGGTTTTGTAATGTGTAAACAATTAGTAAAAGGGTTTAATTTAAAGCTTGATTAGGAAGTAAAGTGTTATCTTCATTTGAAAGAAATACGACTCAAAATAAGGTCATTCAGATACGTAAGGAGAGAAATACCTGAATTTGTGACTACTTACTTACCTACATGCTACTTATATGTTAAACACAGGTGCAAATGAAATTAAACAATAGGGTATTTACACATTTTTGAAAAGTATGTTAAAATGTTTAAATCTTAGCCATTCTTTACTAGTAATTTTATTCCCACAAAATAAAGTCGCTTTTAAAATTGCCGCGAAAACGCTGGTCGCCATGATAGTTTTGCTGTGACGTCACTATCGATTAAATAAACAAACAAAACAGAACTGATCGCCGTACATTCGTTGTGTTGTTTACTCGTTAGTGACGTCACACTTGACAGCGTCATGGCGGATAGCGTTTCACATTGCGTTTCAGATCACGTGATATACAGATTAAAAAGGGCGATTTTAAACTTAAATTATTAAATTAAAATCGTGATTTCATGATCGGTAATCAATATATTTCTGTTGCCCATTACTTGAACTATCATATTTACATATTCTCATAATTTATTGTTTATGATAGCAAGTAGTTTTTTAAGTGTTTAAAGACTTGCTTATGCAAAATATTAACAAATCTTAATTTGGTAAGTAAGTCTTTTACATGCGATAAACGGTACTTGTTTACATATTTTTCGTGAGTTGTTCGTTCATATTAGTTGGAACCCCGATCAATTTACGACCGGTAGAGGTACCCTGATGTTTTCACAAACAAATAAAGTAAGTACCTACATTACATGCCAATAAAATTCATTCACAAAATCGAAGCCCAAATCCCTATTTAGCCTAAAATAGGGTTGCCACAGAATCAAAGCCGCATTGCGCACTCCATTTTCGTGGGGCGGTAAATATTAAATGAAATGAGGACAACAAGCTGCCGAAAACGGGACGACATTAGGAGCAGGGTTGTGATCACAGAAATCGGACTCCTAGCGTCTTCTCCGCTAGAACAATGACGTGAGCAGTGACAGCGAGCCATTAAATTGACCCATTGGTCATATGTTTTCATACATTTGACATTTTAGTGCTCGACTAATGTATGGGAAAATGCTCAAATCGCATGCGCGAACTGGCAGGAGTGGTTTCCTTATAAAATTACTCTGGCGAGCAATCTACAGAGGGGTGAATTTCAAAATCTTTGGTTGTGATGCTGCAGAGGTGATTTATAAGGAAACCGGCCAAGTGTAACTCGGGCCTCGCGCTGTAATAAAACAATTCCGCCTGTTCCACATATCCCTACTGATCTATCCCTACTGGTAGCGAAGAACGGAATTTTTTTCCACTTTTTACTACTAAGGGAGATACTTTTCCACTTATCTCCACTCACTCTAATAAGCCAGGAAATCGGTATCGTCACATTGAAAATGTTTAAGTGCTTCTTTAAGTGTTTTGTTTATTACAATGATTCTACCAGTATTACAAACTCCTTCATTACGAGACGAAGAAACTCTTTCATTGTGTCAAAATGGATGCTTTTAAAAAATATTTTAAAACAACTTGGCTGAAGAATAACCAATTCCAGAAACAGTGGTGCGTGTTTGGAAAAAGGCACAGAACTAATAATTTCGCAGAAGCCTGGCATTACAAAATCAATAATAAGAGCAACAGAAAAACGAGTTTATACGCATTGTTGAAATTATTGTCCAATCAATCAATTGTTCAAGAAAATCGCATCAAATCTATCACGAACCATTTGAAAATGAAACCGCCGAAAAAGAGAGACCAACTGTATGTGATCCGTGATTGCGTGATTCAAAATGCACAAATGCAATTGGTCACAGGTGATATAACGGTTGGACATTTTTTAGATATGTTAAGATAAATAAAGTTATTTTTTACTGATTTCAAAGAAGACTAATTATTATTGTTACAATACAGGATTTTCTCAGGAATGACCTGTACTCCCACCAGCTTCACCCACTTACGTACGTGCCTGTACTTTAACTTAGTAGAAATAGGTGGAAGTAGAATTTCCATTTATCTCCCCTAGTAGTAAAAAGTGGAAAAAAATTCCGTCTTTCGCTACCAGTAGGGATACATCAGTAGGGATATGTGGAACAGGCGAACAATTCTAATAAAACAGGGCAAACTACCAGATGGCGCTAGTTTTGTAGAAGAGTGATTAAGATTCACATGAGATTCAATACCATTACGCTATGTGCTAATTCGGTATCTGCATTTCACGAAGTTGCTAAAAATCAATGAACAGATAGTGTAGAATTTGACGATTACAGTATCTAACTTTTTTAGGACATCGTGAAATGCCTACGCACTTCGTGAAACGCGTCATTACGCTATGTCTACGAAATATCCAATTTTTAAGCTTCTAGATAAAACCTTCTAGATAGAACAGTTCATGAGAGCACGTAGGTATAAAGAACCGCTTACGAGTCTAAATGCTAAAACAGGATACCTACAACAACAACCGTTCATGAGATAGACCCGGTACCAAAAGTAGCTTAGAATCCCTACGGATTAGGCAAAAATCCGCAATTAGGCTCCCTGCGACTTATTCATCTTTATGATACTCACAAAGTAAATTTAGATGGAACACACGAAGGTACCGAAGGTACAGTCGGCCTTTAATGTTTACCATCTGTCAAATTTCTGCATTGAAATGAAACTTAATGCATTCGGTAAAGATTTCAAATTTGAATTTTAGAATTTTGACAGATGGTATATCTACTTTATCTAGAGGCCGACTGTAGGTACTAATAATAATAATAATAGGTACTAATTTGCTGATAGGTATCTTATCTTATGGGCCGGGAATAACCCCAGCGGCACTTCGACCCTTGAGGATCTTTTGTGCCTACCCCATTTTACACAATGGAGATTTTACCATCTCAGTGTGCAGGTTTTCTCGCGATGTTTTCCTTCACCGTTAGAGCAGTCGGTAAATGTATCTTCGAAAAATACGAAAAACTCTTTGGTACATGGCACTGCACGGTTTCGAACCCGCATGGGAGTCCGGTGTCCACTGTGCCACCGACGGTTTTGCTGATAGGTAACTTCCAATAAGTATATACCTACATTTATGAGAAAATAAGAATTTCATTATAAATCATGCTGACTTGTATTACTAACTTACTAACTTACTTACTTGAGAAAACAAGTCGGAAACTATTTCTCGTGTACTTTCAATGTACTGAGTACTGAGTGCTTCATCAATCATTCTGCTTATATTAGCCGTATTTAGGTATGTTACCTTAGTAGAGGCTATAAATAAGGCACAAGATATTGTGTTGTCTAAACGGTCTCTTTAGCATTTTATGGAAATTTAAATTGTAGTAGTAGTAGCATTGAACAGAAAGTTCTAGTATCTTGTGCTGTGCAACGGCCTCGAGCTGTAGGGCACAGCCGCCGGGTGGACGCGCGCGTTCAGATTGCAGAAGCGGGCTGTCCGTATCATCGCACGAGCTTCCCTAGATGCTCCGGCTAAATACCTTTTCATAGAATATAAAATCCTCACCCTCATTTCACAATTTATATTTGATATAGGCAGTTTTGTTAAAGCCAATATACATCTATTCCATGATAAAACTGACATCAAGTATGATCTCAGAAACAAAACCGAATTAAAACTCAAACAATATCGATTGCAAAATTCTACCTAAACCATGTACGCCTTAGGGCCAAAAATTAACAATAAAATTCCCATAGAAAAAAAATTCCAATAGTGTGGTTGCTAGGCTGTGCATTTTTCAATATAAACGAATTTTATAATATTTGACATATTGACACATTGTACAATAATATTCATACTAAGAACATATATGACATGTAAATTAATTTTATGAATAAATTATTATTATGAAGTTTTAAAATAATGATCAATTCTTCACTATACCTTAAACACTTATTTCGGTAAATAGAACTTGTAGTATATTTTTATATTTGTTATGTGGGTAATTCAATAAATCACTTCTGTCTCGGCTGTCAAAGGAGTTTTGTTTAGTCCCGTGAATTTTGTTTGTTTGTAATAAGTTATATTGTCGTAATAAGTTATTAATAGGTACAGGTTATTTTATTATTTATCTATATACCGTATAAATGCTGTATCAATCACTTCGTGTAGCTTTACCAATGAACGTCAGCATATTATGCTCAATCGAATAAAGCTCATCTTATTAAGCTTAACGAGAAAATAACGTTATATCCACAGTTGCTGAGAAGTCTCATTATTTCTTTTCTTTTGTGGATTACGGCTAACAAAAATATAGCAATACAGCAGTATACAACATTTTTAATGTGACCATGTTCAGATTTAAATCTTTGGTTTTCACTAATAGGCATGAAGCAAATATAGTCATTGCTAATGGGGTATCTCTCTGACGAATGTTTCGAGTTTTTTGTTTCGTCTTTTGTTTTTCTGATAAAATACTGGAAAAATTATTAGGTCAAATTGTAATTTTGATGTAGGTGATTATAAAGCGTAAGTAAGTAAGTATACCCTGACCAGGAACTAAAAAATCCTCACCATATTGCGGAATTAAATTGTACCTACTATATTTTTCTTAAAATTACTAATGGCGCCCTCGGCCCTCTTGACAGGGTTTTTTTAATGACTCTCACTTGATTGATCCTGGTCAGGGTATACATAATTCCTTTAAATCGTCTCTATTTATGACTATTCATACTTTATGGATACAGTTTTTGGAATATATATTTTTTTACAACCCTGTAAGAGTTCGCGACCCACCACTAGGTATACTATTTAAAACCTATAGATTGACCAGGATGAGATGATTTTATTTGTTTTGGTAAATAAAACAGATAACATGAATATTAGATAGTGGAATTCCAAATTTTTTTTTATTGAAAATGAAGATAGCTCTCCTCACAAATAAAATAACACCAAAAACCCACATATTTCGTTGAATTCCACTACCTACGTACAATTACAGTATGTAATGTAAAACACGAAAAACACGAGGCAGATTACAGCCCCTGGAGGAAACCCGGTCATGTATGAGCTTAATGGACACGCGTGAGTGGCTTCCGTTGTACATGGATTGTGGCTCATTTATATTGATTATTGCTCCGATGGGGATCAAAGTAGAATATATTTTATTTTGTAACTAAACCTTTATACCCGTATCACCAGGCAGTAGTGATTCCGGTAATTTTATTGCCTCCACCAGCACCTGTTAGAATCGTTAGAACTAATATATTGTATACTCTGAAAGTGCTTTACTGTGCATATGTTCGAGTATGCCTCTCAGGTTTGGAATCCAATAAATAGGCTGGAGATTCAATAGCGGTTTCTCAGGTATCTTCGGTACAAATTCAAGCTTCCTGTCTGCCCTTACGAGGAACTATGTGTTCGGCAACATCTTCTTCCGCTTGAGGTGCTGAGGAACGTAGCAGACCTTTGTTATCTCGTGCGTGTAGCTAACGTCACTGTTGACTATCCCGAGCTTCTTGGCGGTAGGTATTGGATTAATGGCACCTCGAATCGAAAATATATCGCACAATATCATCGGATACTGCAGGCCCCTATAGTTAATACAAACAGTAGACAAAATTCGTTTATACTGAGAACATGTTCCTCATAATATAATAATAATAAACTATATAATATAATAAACTATGCAAGACAGCATTAACATTGCAGCAAGCGTACTACTTTTACTAGGTATATTAGTGTTACATGTGAAAACCTTTAATTTAAGTTCCTGTTTTATAATTAATATAAGCTGTTGGTTTTCAAATTTGTGATAATAAAATAAAAATACTGATATATCTCTTGTCAAATATAACTTCACGCTAACGCTTCAATATTCACGCTACCTACGTAAATTTAATTTTCAATTTTCTGACTGCTATCACAATGTCTTGTGTAGGCATAAATTGATGAGGTCGAAATTTATTTTGCAACACATTTCATTGTGATGAGGTCGAGCTATCTGGTATAATGTTTTAACAGCGATATAAGCAGTTTCACCGTGGAAGTTTCCTGTACTCGTACCTTTTCAGTGCAAAAGAATTCACACAATGTTCTTAGATAACAAAACTGAGAGTACAATAGTTTTCTGTCCGTCCATCATGTAAATATCGCTACCCCTTATCGCTTCAATGGTTACTCTGCTCTCGGGCTGCAGACATTAAACTCACAATAGTTTAATGTCTGCAGGCCGAGAGCATAGTAACCTTTGAAGCGATAAGCGGTAGCGATATTGTCAGTCATGCTGTCAATGTATTTTGTAAGCATGTTCTTCAGTCCCCCTGAATTTATTCCCAATATTGGTGTGGGGATAAATAATTAATCATACTGTAAGTTACATATTGGTCGCTATAATATTTTTAACAGACGATCGAATAAAGGAGAGGTTCTCAATTCGTATGTACGTAACATAGGGCCGATTTTTATAAACCTAAAATCGAGTACTCCTGAATGCTGAATACTAAATTGTGGAGACAAATAATGTAACTTAAAACGTTTACCTTATTGAAAATGTCGTCACTTTTGATCGGTCTCAAGCGTGTACTTCCAATAAACTCTACCCTTTTCGTATATCCAGTTTACAACTACTTTTCCTCCTTCTCTCAAATAAATTGTTAATGTGCTCCTACTCCTACCCTGTTTACAAACTTTAATAGCGCCGCATATCGCTCATCACTAAACTACGAAACATTGTAATTGTATGATAAATCGCCTATACAGCAGCTCTTACACATTTCTATGTACCTACCTAAATGCAGCATGGTTGTTCCTTGCAACAAATTGTAATAAATATCCAACCGTCTTTTGTGCATCAAATATTGTATTTGTATTTTAATTTGTAACGTGAAATTGACTTGACCAGTGCTCGATATGTTCCTAAAGGTTAATATAAATGCGAATGAGAAACAGAGACATAATAACTAATATTTTTCTTTTCAGCTGTCCCGCCCATCCACCAATTCCGCCTCCGCCCCCGCCGCCGCCTCTAACAATACCGCCGCACAGGTAATTACCCTTTTGTACTATGTACTATATATATACGGATATGGTGTCCCTTTCAAAATGTCTATTGGTGATTATTTTGCTGTGTAATCGCTACTGTCATAATTAGTATGTAATAAATACGATTAATAAAAGTCCAGTCTGATTTGATAGAGTAGAAATTAAATAAAAACAACTTTCCATACAATCATGTCGAATCACAGTGATATTTCAATACGATTTCAATAAAGGTTGCTATTATTCAAATAAACAAATTGTATATCTTAGCTATTTTCCGGACCAATCTGGCGCAAACGGCATTTTGCAATTTTTTTTGTTTTCCGATTCCATCATTATGAATCTCCATGTAGACATTATGATCTGAATCTGTACCTGCTCAGACCTCAACAAACATGGGTATTTATAATAATTCCAGAACGAAACACGTTTCCTTCGCCCGCTCCCACACTCTGACCACCTTTGACGATACCGTGATGCCTGCAGCTGTTGGGGGTCCTCGTTTTAGACGAGATTGTGAGAGACTCATCGATGGAAGAGTTGTTAAGGTCAGTGCAATAGTAGGTACCAACCAACTGAAGTTACTAAGTGTTTACGTATTTTAACGAGCCTACGACGGACTCTAATTAGTCAAGCTTTTGGACAGACAGGACTTGGGCTGCTCGTAATTATGCTCTTAGGAAATAGAAAAACGTTACACCTAAAAACTACTGTCTATTTAATATTGAAGAGATGAGCTAAATGGCGGATTTAGTATTCTTAAATGATATTATGGTAATTACGAGTAATGATGTCCTAAAAGATGAAACAACCGCAAACAGGGCAGAAGACTATCTAAAATTTAACTTCTTGAACTTTATTTCGATTTCAGCCTGAACCAAAACCCTACTCAACGCTGCCGATAATGTTCCAACCGTTCCCGCCGTACCCACAATACATTTCGGCGCAGACGCCCGCTCCGATTCACTACCCACCGCCGATTTCAACACACCCTGCACCTTCAGTACCAAGACCAACGCAGTCTGAACAGCCAAAAGTTGTTGTATTAGGTAAGGAATAAGTACAGGTTAATTTTAGACAGGTGTAACATAAAGCTTCTTGTAACAGGAGAGTTCAATTTCCACAGCACAGGGAATCCTAATGTGGGAAGCACAGTTATGTTAAATTCATGTTTTGTTCGTAAAATAAAATTTATTTATTATTTAAATATCGATAACTGAACTGAACAACTTTTGTTCTATGACTTTTGAAAAACACAAAAAAAAAATTAGTCTGGATCGACTAAGTAGGTACCGAACAGCTGACTTTTTCTACGAGTATGTGTGGCTACTCGACATTTTTGGCGTAATTCGGTAGTTTCCAAGTAACAATAATATTAAATGCATTTCTTAAAAATTAAGAAATAGACATAAATTGATTGTCAAATGTGAAACCAGAATTAAAATTCGTTGAAAAATAAAATAACTACATGCAATCAATAATCAGACGATAGAAAGAAACGGCAATATTACATTATGACGTCCTGTGTAGTAGCGCCATACAAGCAGATCATGGCTACATGTAAAGAGCTGTTTTGCTAAAAAGGGACAGAGCATCTCTCCAGAGTAACTTAAATCATTAATATCTCTGATGTTAGTTGAGATATCGAAAACCGAATTTTAGATCCTTCTTTAGGATGTCCATGTAAGTTGATTGATGGAATATTTTTTTTAGTCAAATATCGATTTCGAATGGTCGTAGAAATTACATCCCTGTATCGGTTTATTTTGTTACATCCGATATTACGAGTCTATATTGAGTTCATTAAAAAACAATTAATTTAATTGCATTCACCGAAAGTTTCAGATTCAATAAAGAAAGGAGTGATGAGAACTCAAGCCACACAAACAGAAGTTTGTTTAGGAAGAAAACCACATCCACCGAACTATTTGTCTTTGAGTCCTCGAACTATCAAAAGGGTAATTTCAACATCTAATTCTCTTAAATATTTAAATGAATAATGAAAATTCGAGATTGTATGCTGAATTCAAACAATTTCAGGTAAAAATGGTGGCAGCTGGTGTCCAGACAAACGGTTATATTGGGGCACGAAGACTTACGAAATCCTTTTCTGAAGTAGGAGGTGATCGGTTAGCAGGACGTGATACACAAAATGATATCACCGCTTCTGTGGAAAGGTAAACAAAGTACCTAAATACTAGTAATTTAAATTGCTATAGTAGAAGCACTGCGTAGCGTAGCATTGAAATAAATATAAAATCAGTAGTTGATTTGTGTAACATCGCTTACAGCTTACTTGGTATCGATCACGACAAATTACAAAGAACGCAATCAGAAGAACCACCGAGATCACCCCGTTCACCTACACATATGATGGCGCCTTCACCTTTGCAACGCGGAGATTCAGATGATGTCACTTCATCGTCTGTGAAATCAGTAGCGTCATCAAACTTAGACAAATCTTCAGAACTAAGTATCTTGCAGAGACAAGCCCAAGAATATTTTCAACAAAACTTTCAATTTATTCATGAAAGCGACAGAGACGACACGATTGATGACGATATAGAAACAATCGAGAAAAGTATGGCATTGAATCGCAAAAACTTAGAGTTTTTGCAGCAAGAAATAGCTAAACAAGCTAAAGGTGGTGACAGATCTCTACGATCAATTCTTTCGAAAAGTACCAGCGATACTTCTCAAAAAACAATCAATTCACAACAATTTTCAAAAAATTCTTTCCACTCCGAGCCTTCTACAGAAACATCTGCAACAACTACTGATGAAAGTGAGAAAAATGAAAAAGAAATTATTATAGATTTTGAACCAAGACCCGACGATGAAGCTATACCATTTACTACACTACGTAGAAAAAATAGAAGAATGCTCCAAAAAACTTTATCGGAGGGTGAAATTCTTTTAGATGTGTAAGTATAAATATGTTACCTGATTAAAATTTGCGATGTATTTCGTTTCACTCGTTCTAGAAATAAAACGATAATATTTTCAGAAGGAAAACTGAATTACAGTCAAATGGTGAAGGAGTAAAAGACGCTCCTCTGGTCATGTCCACGAGTCAAGAGAACATGACTAGAGAAGATCGAGAAAGGGAAGCTATGTACAGACAATATCTTACTCAAAATTATAATCAAACGCCCATCAAAGACGAAGGCATTTTTGGATTTGAACCGGAAGGATCTTTTAGGTAAGGACATATAATTACTCGAATTAGCTGATGCATCTTATTGTTTTACACTTCGTAGTAAGGCACGTAGGAAACTAATCTACTGCACTACAATATCCTCATAACCATTTTCGTAGCCACAGACTGGTAAAAATACACTTACACAATTATGAGTTCTTAGGGGATTGATTAGCTTCCACATTAATCTAATGCTAGCGTTTCAATGCTTCGAAATTTTATATGCTGTGCTTTCATCAATTCTCATCCATTTAATTCTCTTAATAGTTCTTCCGACGGGAATGCACCATACGAAGACTTTCATGAAAAATATATTAGTTTCAAGCATGAATCATTTAGAATTCGAAGCGTAAGTTTTGAAGAACCAGCAGAAATTGAAAATAAAACGGACGAAGTTTCTGAAAATGAGAACAGGTATGCCAACAAATAGGTTTATCTGTTGATTCTATTGAAATCCTTACAGTTGAAAAACACTACCTACCTATAAAGATAATGCAAAATAAGGGAATATTTATAAAAAATAATATTTTTCTATTTTATCTTCTTTAATTAGTAATTCTCTAGTGGTTTTATAAATATTCATTTAGCATTAAGCTAGCCTTTTTATAATTTTTTTCTCATTATCTGCAGGCTTCGACAAAGATGAACCAAAATTTTATGTAAAATTGATCTTTCGATTTGCCCATCTAACCATCGCCTTAATTATCAGTTTACAGAACTTGAGTTTTAACACTTATTACCAGATTTATTTTGTCATCTACTCGTACTTCAGCCTCCAGGAAATTCAATGATATTTAGTAAACTTAGGTTTAATTGTCGTAATTACAAAGTTTTTTTTCTTTTTTAGTACGGCGAAATCTAGCCCAGGATCACCCGAGCCAGTGACTACCATTGATGTAGATCAGAAAACTAAACGCGCTGTCATATCTAAGAACTTTACTACTATACTCACAACATTAGAAAAAATATCGCCATGTGCATCCAATGAATCACTTACGGTGGATCATAGCAGGTAAGGAAAGTAATGTATTTTCTTAAACTATTTAAATGGCTGGTCTGAATGAATGCGCAAAAGCAAAAGACGCAGACCAGATGAAAAAAAGCAAGTGGATGGGTTAACCGTGGTCGACAAAAACGGATTAAATTGACAGGTGTCTTATAGATTTTAACATACTGAGCGTACGACTCCAACAGCGAACAGAAGCTCGTAGCCTAGTTGCGAGCACGGTCCGAAAGTGATCGTGCAGGTTAAGCAACGTTGGGCGCGGTCGGTACCAGGATGGGTGTCCACTAGTGGCATATAAGCAGTCGGTCCCGGCTGTTGTCGTTCGACAGCAGTCGTTAAGCCATGTCAGAGGCCCTACGGGCGGCCTGAACAACTCTGACAAATAGGTTGGTCACTAACCATACGATAAGCAAGCAAGCAAACATGTGTGTAAAGACGAATGACTACAGAAGAAGAAGCAAGAGACGTGTCAAGATAGTAATTCCTCGCTCTTTTCTCATTACCTACCTCGCAAGGGCTATTGCGTGAAGATATCTATGTCTGTACAGTTGACATTACCACACTGTTTTCATTATAATTCAGGGATCATTCGGATGGGCTGTGGAACGAATCGCAAACAACTGTCTTACAAGTGGATTCTGGAACAGAAAATGGAACTGTCATAAGGTAAAACATAAATTGATGCTATCATTGTTTCTGTTTTTATCTTCAAAAAGATTATAATGTTGGATAATGAATAGAGATTTTATAAATTGCAGTTCGTCAGATCTTAGTTCATTAGCGGCATCTCCAGGAGCGCTTGCTTTATTAACTCCCACGTCAAGAAGAAAACAACTTCTATTACTGCAACATCAACAAAGATCTTCCCTCGATACCGACGTTTTAGATGAGGAATTTGACGCTTCTCAAGTATGTAAATAAACAATTGTACAATATATTTAATAGGTAATTGAATTTAGAGTGATTTTTAACGTTATTTTAGAGTCAGTCACCAACATCTCCAAGAAACAAACTAGAAACATCAACCTCAAGTTCTGCACAACAAGTAAGAGCATCTTTATCTCCACCTGCCATTGTACCGAATGTGACGTTACCAATAACGAAACAACCAACCAAAACTATATCTCCAATAGTATCACCGAAAATGAATCCTGCTCCAGCAATCGCCATTACACATCCGAGTGTAGATTTAGCCGATGTTCCGTTTAAAAGAACTCCAAGTTTCATAAATAAGAAAAGAGAAAGAGCTCTAAGTCCCTCTAGAAGAAGGGAGTTACAAAGGAAAGCGCAACCAAAGGAACCAAATGGAACTATTCCGAACCAAATAGTTGAATCACCATCTGAACCGTCACCAGCTAAAGCTGCAAGCAGTGAAACAAGTTTAGCTCGAACTGATTCTGGGAAAATAAATACTACTGATGTATCTGAAAGCACGACCACTGAAGATTATGTAACAGCTAATTCTGATAGTTCTAAGAAAAGTAATAGCAAGAATCAAAATCACTGTAAGTATAACTAATATTTGTACTACTTATGCATTAAGATTGATGATTATTATTATTATTTGGTTTTTTATTTTCAGATCCAGAAAATAACAAAGCACAAGAAGGGTCTTCATTTGAAAGTGCATCTAGCTTATACTCTTCGACCAAAACGGATAATATTGCAGATGATTTAGTTGTGCCAAGCTTTTCACCGCCATTACAGATCAGTGAAGATTTTATTGTTCCAAACTTGACTTCGCCTCCATTGCCATTACCTGACAGAATACCAAGATCTTTTGTTGAAAAAATTGAAGCGAAAACTGAGATAACTCCGACCATTCAACATATAAGGAGAGAAAAGACTGAAATAAATAAACCTAAACAGGAAGTAAGACAACCTGTAAGTGATACAGCAAGCACTTATTTTATTAGACACTAACTGTTCTGTACCCTGTATTATACTCGTACTTATATTTACTTGAAAGACGAATAAAATATCAAATCACATTAATTTCCTTTTATTCTCTAGCGTACGATGAGAGGAACAATAAGCGGCAAAAGTAGTTCAAGTGGAAGTTATAGTATAGGTGGATCAAATCCAAATATGACTGAAGATACCGACAAAACTCGCACTGAAAAAATTAAGGAAGGGCCGGAAAATGAAGAGCCTGTAGTTAAACTAGAAGATAAAGTAACAAGTCCTATACATAAAAAAGAACAACTAGTACCTAAAATGATGGTAATGTATTAATAATGCCTACTAAATATAGGTATATCGAAGAAGATGCTGGTATTTTTGATAACAAACAATTTTTTTCAGGGTTCTCTGTCTGATGATGAAAGAAGTGTCCATTATTCTTCATCAGGTTACTATGAAAGCCCAGTTGAAGACGATGATGATGGTGGTTTAAGTATGAAAAAATATTATTACTTTTTCTAACTAGTGACAATAAAGTATGATCAAAGTTAAATTAATTAGTGAAATTAAATATACTTAAGTGTATTTTTTTTTCTTTTTTCCAGCTTATAAACATTCACAAAGATATAGATCTTCTGCTCGTCAAAAGTCTTGGCTAGCAGAAGACAAAAGAAGGAAAAAGAAAGCTTTTACCCTAGAATTTTCAAAATCGTATGATGATTCCGTATCTACTTCACAAGATGACTGGGGTAAAAAGGATAAAGACCCTGATAGCGTCAGTCACCGCTCCGAGCGCATTTCGTACAAACCGACATGTATGAAATCGCCTCCAGATGAGAAGGCACCGGAAGTAAGGAAAAAGAAAACACACTTTGCAGATAAACCAAAATCTGTCCAGTCATCGCCTAGAGAACCGATCGATGTAGAAAAATCTATAAAAGAGAAAACAATGAAAGAAAAGGAAGCAGAAATGAAACGACCAATGGAGAGGGAAAGATACGTTAAACGAACTAAAATGAAGGCAAAAAGTCCAACTCAGAGTAAAACGATAGATGGTGGCCATAATCATAGACCACAACATTACGACAGAAGAGAATGTTCGGCAGCAAATATGAAATTGCATCTTAATATTCCTACTTCAGATGATTCAAGCGAGCAGTACAGAAAAGACGGTAAATATGTCGTTGTTTATATTAACAGAGTTACGATATCTGAATGCACTTACATTATAATTAAATACCTATTTAATTTTTCAGGCACAAGTAATGGGAATATATCTCCAAGAAAGCATAGGCGTTTACGAGATAGTCCTAGAAGAAAAACTGGTGCAAATTCCACTACTGCCAAGTCTCCAACTACAAGCAACAACCATTCAGCTTACAGGTGAAAATGTACCTACTACTTGTACGGTGTAATTTTGCTAAGAAACGAATAGAATACTTACGATAAACAAATAAGATTAAAGTAAATCCATCTAACAGAGCTCATGTATGGAATCGCTGATAAAGAATAATATGACAAAGATATTAAAATGTTAAACTTGTGTGGCTTTTAGTTCTAGACCAAGAAGAAAAAGTGGCTCAAATGAAAGCATATCACTCCCAGGCAGCTTACCCCGAAGAAAACAATCAATACCCACAGTTCCCTGTTTAAGTTCTCTTGAAGCGGAAGATATAGAAACTACAAAAACGCTTACCAGTGCCGGATCAAGACTAACTCCTTTACGCTACGTTAAAAGTCCGACAAACTCTCCAAGACACCATCGGAAACAAGACAAGGGTAAAGATTATGTCTTAAATATTTAATGTCTTGTATTATTTGTCTTATTATATATATGCCCTAAGTACTTTAGTTACTTCTAAGACTTTTTGAATAAATTTCTGTACTTCAGACGAGAAATTCGCCAAAGCAGCATCAGCAGAATCTCTACGTTCTGTATCGCCCGGATCTGACTCTGTTTTTTATTCTGAACAAACAGAACAAAGTATGACTACAGCTGAATGCGAGGCTAAAGCACATTGCTTGCACTGTGGCAAGGAAGTACACATAGTAACCGCTACGAATGAAAACGACAGTAGAGCTTCAAAAACATCTCATACTGACGTACGTACTTCACGTATTTAGTAAATAATTTGAACTAATTCACACGTATTAGATTCATTCTTCTTTCATTGGTTGATTTCAGGAATCTTATGCGGATGCCACACCAGAAATAGTTCCTGCGCCGGCTGGCTTTGCCGATTCACCATCTTGCATGTCTGCTAAGCGGC
Source organism: Hofmannophila pseudospretella (assembly GCA_947369225.1). Lineage (NCBI taxonomy): Eukaryota > Metazoa > Arthropoda > Insecta > Lepidoptera > Oecophoridae > Hofmannophila > Hofmannophila pseudospretella. The sequence goes on from OX376326.1 coordinate 5,169,006, forward strand.
ACACAAGCGGCGCCCGCCTTTACAAGAAATTGGATAAAAGATATCGGTCGGAGGACAAAACAGGCAGGCACCATTATAAACAAAGACAGGATGTTCGAGCAAAGGTTTAATCTTTTATTAAACATTTATTTAATGCTTTTACTTACATATTAGTCCTAATTATTCCGTAAATCCAATAAAAATAAGAATACTTTTTATCGAATCTATTAATGAATAACTTTGTGTATTATCGTTTTGGTTAGACTTTTTTCCTATGTTTGATTTCACACAAGTTTTCTTTTTGTTATCAAATACGAACCCCCATTTACATAAACACTGAAAATTACCAGGTAAATTTAAACAATCTTCGGTGACATTGTTACAAGTATGATGTCCAGTAACACATTCATTAATATCAACGCACATTCCGAAGCGAGACTTCCATACAAAACCTTTTTCCTTGCAAAAACATGAAACATTCCACCGATTAGCGATGATGTCGTCTAAATTTTGATTGTCTTTACGATCCATTTTACATCTTCGTTCTGATACGTCATTTTCTGCATTCTCGGCGTAACATGGATTTGCTTTATTGTTGGAACATTGGGTTAGTGAGTCCAAATACCGAACCGGACAACATGGGTCTGGACAAAAACTATACATAGCACATGCAAAAGAAAGTCTATCATCAGACCTAATATCGCGGTTGTGATGACCATAAATGGGCTCTAAGCAGTTGGCAAAATTATCACAAGACTCTCCTAGCATTGATAAAGCAGGTGTGCCTAGCATTGTATACCAGCACATATAGTAAGATGCAGTTGTGCGCCACTGAAATCTTTCTAAATGACTATCGAACGGTAAACCACTTTTCTCTGAATTAATAAATGCTTTCATACATTCTATATCTAAACTTTTTACGAACTCTTCATCAGAAGGAACTGATTTCCCATTTAGAATTATCGTTGTATCATCGCTTCTTGTGAACGGTGCAGTTGTTACAATGTTATGTAAATAAATGATGCATTTATAGAAATTATTGTTGCAGTTTTGATAAATCTTCCAATGTAGAGACCTTAGAGGAGGAACAGGAAAATAATCAAAGAAACCAACCGATTCGCTTTGTTTTTCGTGATGATATCTGCGATCCCATTCGTTGAATTTGTAATTGCGTAAATAATAAGCTATATCTTTTATAGCAGTAGTTGTCCATTTCTCGTCAGGCATTTGAAATGTAGATTCCTGAACTTGCTCTGTAGAGCTTCCTTCTTCAGTTTCATTTTCAATATCCATTTGGTCATCATCAGCTATACACCATTTCTTACCACTATTTGAAATTAGTAATAATATTAACGTTATAGCTATGAATTCAAAGATGTGCATAGCGAATTTAAAAATTAAGATTACGTGTTTTATAATTCAGTATTTTTTTAGATACTTATTTATAAATGTCAGTGTCACTGTCAATTTAGAAAACTACAAAAATTACGAAATGTTTACATTCTCTGTGATATTTTATCTGGATAAACATATTATGTACAACACTTACATAAATAACTAAAAATACGAGACGAAGGCATGCGGCTATACGTAGATGTATAGGGTCTAACCCGTGCCTAAGTTCGCGGAGAGCTAAGCGTGCAGCCATTGTCCCGATTCCTTTAAATAATATAGATAATATAAAATTTCTTTGAAAAAATATACAAAAAAAACTTTTTAATTCGTTACAGTCTGAAGAAAGGGGGAAAGAAGAATATTCTGGGAATGAAAAGACTCCAGATACACGTATTGCAAGATCTGCTGGAAATAGCCTTGATAAGCTTGCTGGTGGTGACCCTGATGGTAAGTATAAAATAGAACAAAAATTAAGAGAGGTTTTAAAAATTAGTTTCAAATGTAGAGTTCATCCCTAATAATGTCACTTTGATACCTTTTTCTTTTTTTTATAGAACCCGAAGAATGCTCTGGGAGTTCGGAAACAGCTGAAGGTCGAGACGAAAAAGGGGTATATGCAGCACCATGGTGGTGTGGAAACTGGATCCTTGTGTCTGAAAATGACGACCACTGGACTAGGATCCCACCAGGTTTGTTTTTATTTAGCGTCTATGGCGCGATGACTAGATGGGAAAACATACTGATGTGAAGATAATAAAAAAATGGGAGAGGTCTTTGAGACAAATAGACATAGAGATAGCTTGTAAAGATTGTGACACAGTCTTAGACGCCATTCAAAAAAAACCTGGAGAAAAACGAATTTATTTCTGTAACCATTTTTTTCAACAGATGTCGTAGACACAAGCGATGCTGGTCAAGAAGACCCGACTGAATCAGAGACGGAGTTTAACAAAAGATACGCCACACTAATGCACAAACTAGCCCATAGACGAGCCTGCATCGAATTGAACAAACGAGAGGCGAATAATACTTTCGGTAAGTCTTTTTGTAAAAAATATTATCTGTTTCACTTACTTAGTATCTGTTACTCTCCAACTTTCTTTTATTAGTAAGGTTAGCAGTAACCATTGTCTTTTCTTCATCATCTCTAGCAACCTCTCCATTATTTGGGATCAGCTTTTCTCGTTCTACTGTACCATCGCCAGAACGGTTTGTCCTGTGTTGAAAAAATATAAATTATGATCATTGTCTTCTCTGATAGAAGAAGATTAGTAATATTATTTACACCGTGTTATTAAATCACTTGATTATTTGCCAGAATTATTATTTTTGTAAAGAAATGCGTAGCAGATACATTTTTCTTACAATTCAATGTCGAGGAGGTCACTCGCCAAAATAACATGTAAACAATGCTGTGCTATATATCCAGGATATAAATATCTGAGCACTATTTACTTTTCGTGTGAGATAATTATACACAAATAGGATTTTCGACATTATTGTGTAGAATTGTGGACTACGAGTATATTATATTAATTAGTGCGATTCCTGGTAGAGCAGCACTCTAAAGGCTTGATTTTAACTTCACATGACTGTGCATGTCTAACACATTAGTAAACATTCTCACATAGTAGTGTTGGAATAGCTATGGGTTTAAAGACCATTATTTCGTCACTGATAAATATACTTATTCAAAATCTTTCAACTGATATTGCTAGATCATCCAGTGCAAAAGGTAGTAGCCCAAATTTTTCATTTATCAACAAACAAAATTGCCATGTCAAACATTTACATTTTGTGTGCATATAAGAGGCTATTTTTGGCACCATCCAAAAGGTCTCTTTTAACTCTACATAAAAGGTTTAGTACTAACTAGTGAAAATATCAATAGATCCCGCCCGTTCCGAGCCGTGTCCTCGTCATGGCGCCCCCAAATTCCAGCGTCCCCGGCAGTCGCCTATTTCGCCTATAAAATGTGGACGGACTGGCCCTGACTGGAAATGCTTTTTGATGTTGAATTTTGCCCTTGATTCCTCTCAGTACCGTTTGCCTCAGTTAACAGATTACATCACTACTATCAACACGCACGTGCGTTAACTGCTCCACTTCTAAAATAGTGACGTGCACGCCTATTTCTAGTACTCTCTCTATTTTAGCGTCATCCATTATTTTAAGAGTGTCCCGTGAATTCTTCTATATTTTATCTTCGGTATTGGCACAAGATTCTGCCTATGTGATGTCATTTATATCTGAATCACTATTACATAATTTCTGATTACAAAGAATCCTAAATTTCCAACATTCAGTATTTGGTATAGTGGGATCTATTGCAGCAAAAGGAGCATAACAAAAGCGGAGAAAGGAAACGTTGATATATAGAGATGTACCTATCCGCGTGTGGATATAACCGAACTGAAGCGAACTAAATTTACTTTTCATAGCAGAGCAAACGTCAGTCCTCAGTTGTGGAAGACACGCGACTGTCGCAAGTTATTTTTACGTCTGTAACGGAAAATGGTTCAGTTTATATTGATTTTACATCAGATGTGTAGTTAATTACTTACTACATGTGACGTCATCATAGTTCAGTGCATGGAAAGGAATTTGTGTGAAACAAGGCAACAAAGTTAAGTCTGAAGTTCATGATCGTTCGTTAGAATTTTTTATAATGGGACTTTCATGTGAGTATTAAGTTGTATTTTGTTTTGTTTCCAAATTTCTTCTTACGTCATCTTTAAGTTTCATTTAAGTTATGTTATTATTGTTATTTTGTTTATCTTTTTAGTTAAGCATCTGCTAACGAACCCTAAGGGGAGTCTAAGACAGAAATTGGAGGAGATTTTCAAACTGATGCTGGTGGTATGGTGTCGACAGTGCGAAGTTAATAGGCTTGTAGCTGCAGAAGCATGTGGTAAAATGTGTATTCGATTCATTTATTGGAAATCTATGAATAATTTTCCGTAATAACTCCTAATGTTAGATTTTCTATGACTGTAGGAAGTGGCGACAAAAACCTAAGAAGTCGTTCGTTAAACAGTTCGGTTAAATTGCTATAAAAGTGGTGGGTATTTGTAGGTATGGTAAGTATTATAAATTATAATAATGCAGATAGGACTCTTAATAAATGTAGATTTTAAATTTTTGCTGGTTAACTAAAAATTCTTTCATCCTATTACTATACCTTCCCTACGAATATCTGATAGTTGCCTAAGTATTTACATACCTACCTACCATACCTATTTCAATACAAATCTACTGTATAACATCAGCTGTAACTATCCCTGTTAATGGATTGTATGAATGAAAATGAAATATTCAAGTTAAAACAATTTGGTGCGTTGCCAACAATTTAGCGAAAGTCGTATTGTAGGCAAATATTACATTTGCAGATTCAGTTCCGGAGTGAATGAGATTAATTTCAATTGTGTGTCATGGCCAAGCGTTTCCTTAACGTTTATTGGCTTCTCTAGGCCAGCATAGTTGTGTTGCGATAAGAGAATTAGGTCAAGTGTGGATAGAGACTCATTTAGAGAAATTATTTGCATTTTTAGTTAGTATACTTATGTGGTTGTGCGAGCCAAACTACACGTTTTGCTCGTTGGCATCTTTGGATGGGGAATTCCCTTTACACTGAATATGAAGCATTGAGCATATACAATCACTGATTCTGTACTCTTACAAAATAGGAAATATCACATACAATACACAACAAAAACTATACCTACATAAATTCTAAAAACCTTAATTTTGATTAGTCGATGTTTCAAAATTGAATTCCATATTTTTTAATCATTGGTAATACCAATATTCTTCATTAATCTAATCACTCCAACTAGGCTAAAATGCCTGTACCAAGTCCAAAACATCAATGGTCTAAGGGGGAATTCAACCTAGCCCGTGAGCCCTTGTCACTTTCAAATTAGAAACCAACCATAGGGAAAGCCAAAGCAAACCATTAAATCTGGTAACGAAGAATGATCACGATTTTCAGCAATTAAATATGACTAAAAGGACAGAAATAATTTCCTGTGTATGTAGGCAATAATCTTATAATAACTATATCAACAGAAAGCGACAAAACTGTCGTCGTCAGACGTGGCGATGAGGAGTTCGGCTTCAGGATCCATGGGAGCAAGCCAGTCGTGGTGTCAGCGATCGAACCCGATACGCCGGCTGAAACCTCCGGCCTGGAGGTTGGGGATATTGTTATAGCTGTTAATGGTGAGATATGTTTATCAGTTTCTAAAATCTTAGTAGCTACATATTTGAAGTTAATAAGTTTCCACTATTGGAAACTGTAATTTTAAGTACTCCTAAATAGTTTGAGCAAGGGTAAGAAACTTAGAATTACTGTAGGTATACGAATGTATTACTGGGATAAAAATAAAAGACAAAATTGTACGTAAGAATTCATAGATAGAATTCTAAACATAAATTGTAAAAAATGTTACTTTTCTAGTAACATTGTGCCCAATAACTCTAAAATAGTGGAGAGCTCGCAAATAAAAGGCATAATTAAAAAGAAAGAATTACCTACACACTGAGAATACAACAACTATAAATTAAGAACAGAATTAATCACGACTTTTCTTTCTTTTCAGGGATCAATGTTTTAGATAAAACACATTCGGAAGTAGTGAAAATAGCTCATTCCGGATCGGAAATATTAGAATTAGAGGTAACTTTATTTAAATGTATATTCAACCTTACTTGAATAGATAAATCTGCTTTTAATTTATTATTATAAGTTAATGTTAGTTTGCTTTTGCATTAATCAGAGTCTTTAAGTGTTTTTCATTACTTAACCCATTCCAAATTTCCGACCATTTCACAACGTTCTCTTGTCAAAATATCGGCTGCCCAGAATGAAAGCAAATATTTTAGGAGGTGATCTTTTAAACCTCAGGTCGCGCGGACATCAGAAGTGGTAGCTTCCTTAGCTCACGAGGGCGGGCCAGCAGCGTTATATTCTGGTTACCTCTGGCGAGCAGCACCAACCAGACCACATCATCCTCCGCGTTTTACACGGCGCTGGTTCGTCCTAAAGAGAGACAACTGTCTTTACTATTATAAAACGGATTCTGTAAGTGATTTTTGTTACCTTCATTTTTAATATCGTTGGTAGCACTAGAAACAGCATATCATTGTCTGGCTGGAGTACGACATACCTACGACATATTCTGTATGGCTGTTGTCGTGTCGTATTTCGAGATTATACTCTTTTTTGGACTTGAATCTCAATTGATTATGTAAGAAGAAACACTAGATTTGAAAGGACTGGTTCTTCTAAATCCAGCCGGAACACAAATCGAGGCCGAAACGAAGATATTTTGCGACAGACTTTATATTATAGAAAGGGTTATTGCTGACTGACGGATCCTAAGGATTCTACCACCAAACAAGGTTCCACGGATACGATACGCTTTTACAACGGCAATACGGAAAATTCAAATGTTTCCGGCAACGATGAAAATACCACGTTACAATATCAGTGATTATTTCAATTTCCAGAGTGTCCATCCAGTGGGAGCACTAATGTTGGTAAACTACCAACTCACCGAAGAAGAATCAGGTAGACCACATGGGTTCCGACTGCAACGCGGTGGTGGCACGAGATTGCAACTCGCTGCTGATACTGCTGAGGCAGCGGCTAGATGGCAAGCGGTGCTTGCACATGCTATTGATGCCAGTAACCAGGTAAAAAGCCTAAAAGATTTCATTTAATTGGTGGGATTTTGGGAACTACAAGAAAAACTCATGATCAGAAGTCTAACGTAAACTGCAGGTACGGTCCTAGCTAAGAATGAGGGGAGCATTTAAATAAGAAACTGGCGATTTGGGGGAGCGGGAATTATCCCGCTCCCCCAAATCGCCAGTTTACTTATTTTATTCCTCTTTTCCTGCAGGGGGTCGCAACTAATTTTCTATGGGTCAAGTCAAGATCCTGCCTGGGTCAGAACCCGCCTGGTAAAACGTCTTTTTCCATGGTAAAATGTCTTTAAAAGTCTAATAAGCAATATTCTAAATAAAATACAAACAGCAAAATGAACAGTCGGCATCTAGCGAACGTGTACCATCTGTCAAATTTCTGCAATCTGAAATGAACCATAATACATTTGGCATAGACTTCAAATTTGGATTTTAGAATTTTGACAGATGGTAACATACAAAAACATACATAACATACAAAATGCATGCATATAGAATATTATAACGAGTAAAATGTAGAATGCCTACAAAACGATAGAGAAAACATTGATTTCGTGTTTAATTACAAACAGTGCCATGGTGCGGAGATTTCAGGAACCTTTTTAATTCTCATTTACTTAAACTTACTCAAAAGTTAGTTCAATCTTCAACAGATGTCTCTGTAACCAAATATTCTGCGCTCATGGCTGCTATAGAAAATGATGTTGCCCGCCAAAGGAAACTGGTTCTGCGTTTATTGCCTCTACAATTTTAGCAGCTTCGTCTTATTGCTGGTCGGGTAGGTTCTCACTTCCGCTGGCGACGCAGGAGGCCTCATAAACGTTACTTCGCATGCATGATATTATTATAAGTTAGAGATGAATAAAGCTGCATCTAGGACTAGACGTTATTAAAAGGAAATAGGTAGGTACCCACAAATATGTTTATAGCACTTATAATAAATGTAAGAACTAAGTATATAAATGTTAATAAAGTCAGGAATCGCACTCCCATAACATTGAATATTATACCTACAGATTAGTAAGCACCTAATTTTTCCTAGACCAATGAAGGAGACGGTATAAAAGTCATATAATTAATTATTCATATAAAAAACTAAAGTAGGTAGGGTACTCGTAATTATAACTAAAGGGTATATACCAGCAAGAAATTAGGTTTGTGTATGTTACCTTTAGGTCTACATTTTTAAAATTACGATCGTATTACTAATCGGATCAGTTTCAACAATTATTTATTTTACCTAAAAGGTTTATAATTTTACCTAATTTATTTATTTATACTCGTAAATGTATTTATTGCAGCATGACGGGTGGCTTGAGGTGACAATGCGGAATATGAAGCTGCCGCCCACCTCCATTCCTCGTCCAGATTGCTTCGGCTATCTCATGAAGCTTGGCTCCAAATGGAAGTCCTGGGCCAAACGCTACTGCGTCTTGAAAGACGCCTGTCTCTATTTCTATAACGATGGCAATAGCAAGAGTGCTTTCGGTAATTATATAATTTTTATGTATTACTGTTTCTGAAAAAAAAAAGTTTATAAAAATGATAAGATAAGATGTTTCAAATTCTAAAATGGAAACTCTGTGTCCAAATAAGGGTCATAAATATGATGACAACAACCGCATGAAAACAATCTCTTTTGTAAATATATTAAAAAATTTAAAAAAAAAAAATTGAATATATTGTGTGTGTGTGTGTTTTACACCAGTGGACCAGCTTGTAATACCAGTGTGATTACCATGTTACAATTTATACGATTATGATGTTGTTGTTGAAGATTTGGTTTCTTTCAGGTATGGCATGCCTTCAAGGCTACAGAATCCAGATGTGTGCCCCAGGTGGCAAAAAGTACGCCTTCGAGTTGATGCCCACGGAAACCAAGCAGAGACACTTCTATTTCCACACAGAATCTGAAATGGACAGAAAACGGTGACTACTCATTTACAACCATTTTACCTAGATTGCAAGTTGTTTTTGGTCGGTTCATAAACTCGAAAGAAAGAGAAGTTATTTTTAAATTATAGCATAATTCTCACGTCCATATTCCCCGAGGGGCAGACAGAGGAACCACCCTCATCACAGGCAGTTCCCACATTTCGCCGTAAGATTTGGTAGACAAACGTGACAGGTGGCGAGCATAGGCTCGGCGATAGCGCCGTCTACTAGATGTAGAATAGTATCCACAAAATCCCTTAGTCGCCTCGTACGACTCCCGTGGGAAGAGTTGGGGTGGTACTATTCTTTATGGCCGGCACCTTAGTTATAAATCGAAACAAATACGGATTTACAAACACGAGATTGTAAACGAATAGTAATTAAAGTAACTCTTGGTCCGCATGGTGGATCCTATCATAGTCCGTATCCACTTTATGATTAGCTCTATGTCCGCATGATGGATCCTATCATAGTCCGTATCCACTTTATGATTGGCTCTATGTCCGCATGATGGATCCTATCATAGTCCGTATCCACTTTATGATTAGCTCTATGTCCGCATGATGGATCATATCATAGTCCGTATCCACTTTATGATTAGTTCTATGTCCGCATGATGGATCCTATCATAGTCCGTATCCACTTTATGATAAGCTCTATGTCCGCATGATGGATCATATCATAGTCCGTATCCACTTTATGATTAGCGCTTGTTCCGCATGATGGATCCTATCATAGTCCGTATCAACTTTATGATTAGCTCTTGTTCCGCATGATGGATCCTATCATAGTCCGTACCCCCTTTATGATTCCCCTTTACATTGGGAACGTTAAAATATTCATGATTTGTAAAATCAATTGTAAACTTCTGAAAAAGGTATTAGGGTGAATAAAACTGGTGTGTAAAATCATGTAGGATGAATAAATCATGATTAAGACGAATCAAACTGTAATAAAATGGAACACTTGATTACTTTACAGATGGGTGGCAGCTCTTGAGTACTCCATAGACCGGTGGATGAAAGCCGGTTGACGACGACATATATCCTCAGATGATTCATTTGATTTTGTATGATTCAGTTTAAATATATTCCTTAATTATTACAACAAAATTTAGTTACTTTATCCCACGCATCCTTTGTTTTTAGCTATTTTGTTAAGTAGGTTTTAAATTCCGAATAAAGTGCGCTATTGTAGGTACATATAATACCTAGATATCGTTGGTATAAAGCTTGTTTCAGTCAGACTGCATCTCAAAATTTTAAATGTCACTGCAGGAAGGCGGTTCTCGTATTGGAATCGACTTTCCACTTCGACATTAGTCCTGTCTCATTCGCTCACATTACATGTGTGAGCGTGACAAGACGTTCGTCGCGCTCGACTTTTGTATGTCGAACGCTGCGAGAATCGCCTTCCAGTGGATTACAATGGAATAGGCCACTCGATAATATACTACAACACACATAATCAAGTTCTATTTATATTTATTATTTGTAATGCGAAATGTATAAATAAGCTTGCAGACGATTATAGAAATGCGTTGGTCGTTTATGATGATGATAAGCACTGATCGGAGTAGGTAGAGCCCTTTCGGGTCAATGTCCTCAAAGGTTATATTAATATGGATATGATTTCGGGATCCCGTTTTAATTTATCGAGCAAATGTTGTAAATTACTTTTATAAACCTCGCCCTTACTCGGCGGATTACGATGAACTTACGAAGAAGTTAAAACACTACCATAGGTACACTAGCGCCATGAATAAAAAATATTTCGCCACCAATCTTAAATGTGTATCAAAACAAATATAACGTTAAAAATCTAAATAATATATTTATTCAATCCCGGAAATCCCGGGATTATTGGGCATACTTATCCATATTATGACCGTATATGGCAAGTACCAAAAACAGCTCTACCTACTCCGATCACTGATGATAAGTATACATTTTTAAGTATGTACCTACTTATTTACGTATTCTAAAATCGATTACATCAAGATATTATATTTATTATAATTATAAATTCTTATCATAATGTTAATTCCCGTCCTTTGTGGCTAAACGGAAGGGCTGCTTGAAAAGTCTGCACCAAAATAATAGTCATTCAAAATGACCATGTTAAGATATTAAATGAAATGGAGAATGTATTTTACAGCAAATTATATTGTGTATTACATGTTAATATAGAAATTAATATGCTTATTGGAAATATTTGAATAAGTAGATAATGGAACGACGCATCGAAGACAATTTCATGTTTTTTTTTAAAATACATAGCTTTAATCTATGTACCAATCTAATTGTAAAGCATAATTAATAGATACATTAGAAAACGGATGAAAAAAAATCCCGCGAGCGGGATTTGAACCTGCGACATTGCCTTTCCGTTTTTTATTTGAGTATGCCTAGCATGGCTAATTGCTAAAGAAACAAAAATAATAGAGATTTTAAAATAGGTATATCAAATATTGAAAACTTATAAGAATTATTGACTTTTCTATAGGTATCTGATTATGACTGAATAAAACGAGAATAAAAGAAAGACGAAATACACACACCCCGATGAAATAGATACTTTGTTGATAGTATCTTATAAATATTATCAAGGCATAAAAGATAATAATCAACACAGTTAAAAGGAAAATAATCTTGATTAAAGGATTCCAATGAAATTATGGACGTGTAAAAAAGAAACGATTTAATAAGTAACGTAGCGCAGATAATAGGAACTATGAGAATATCCTTAGAATTATCATAGAAATAGAATTTTGAAAGAAAATATATATAATATGAAACGTAAAACCATGGCAAAATATTCCTATTATTAGTAATATTCACTGATTGTGAAATGTAGAGGCACTATAGATATAACTAAATACAATAAAGTAGGTATTAAATATTTGTGCCAATGCCTGTTTATTAGAAAAAAAAACCAAGCCATAGTTAGTATTTTTACCCAACAGCCCCAGGAGGAGGGTAATGTTTTTGATTCAATGGAAGAGCACAATTTGATATTGTCATTTTATATGTAACCCTTTTAAATTATAAATGTGATTTTAATAAGTGTTGTGAGTTTTTGAGGATACTACCTAATTATTTGTATTGTAATTTTAAACCTAGCTAAATAATTTGATGTTATTTATTTCATACACAATGTAAATAGGTAACTGATTTTCGACAAGGGTTATAGCAAACATTTATTGTATTAAATCAATTTAATTATACTTAAAATAAGAATCAACAATATTATCCCTTTAGAATGCGGTCCATTCTAGGTGACTTAAACTTGTGCATTAAACTGATAAATAGTATCTAAAGTTAAATACATAATTATGGTGTGTATATAAGTAATCACATAAAAGCTCAAATATATTTAAATGATAAATAAAAAGACTTGAATATTAACAGATTTGTTAAAGCTTATAGAGTAGCCTTGTAAATTAGTGAGTGTTTAAAATAAGTGAGAATTTTGTTTAAAATATAATTGCAGATTTATAAATGCACGTTAAAATAATATAGTTTATTGTTTAGATTTATCTACATCATAAAACGATAAAATAGTTATTATAATGTGTTCAATAAATAAGTAATCCAATATAGTGAGAGTTGAAGAATTATTAAACCTTAATTCTCGATCTCTTTAAAAATTCTCATATAGAAAATTATGCCAAAATTTATTGTTATATTTGTAAAATTATTTAGTGCGTTCCAGAACCAGTTGAAATTATTCACGTTGACAGCTGTAGACGTTCCATTGCTTGTGTAAAATACAAATTTGATAAATTTTCAGCTGTTATCGCTGTAATGGAATATGGACAGTTGTCAACGTGAATTATTTCAACTTGTTAGGGAACGCTCTCTAAAATGAAAATAATATCAAAATCTAAGAATAATTATCTCGTTTATGAATAATTTTGAAGTCATTCAAACTTTATGAAGAGTTATTAAAAATCTGGTGGACGAACGCAAAGTAAATGTATTTAGGCGGTTTTTTAAATATGTATATTATATTATATGTGACTGTATCGATAGAATTCGTTGTAATAAAGAATAAAAGTAAAAAGCTACATGGGTTTTCATTGGATTTTTTTAATCCACATTAAAACGTATCACCTCTTTGATTATAGATACGTCTATAAAATAGAAAAAGGTTAGAGTCACATTTATATTAAATTAAATATTACTTTGGTATAGGTTTAAAAACATGTTCATTGTTGTTTGTTTGTTTGATTTTGGATAACTAATACTCAAATAAAGAAAACAATATAACAACATTTATCAATTATCAACTACGAACGAAATTCTAGACCCTCGATCCAAAATTCGAGGGCGGTGTTAATTTACACGACTTATAAGCTACTAACACGAAAAATAAACAATCCAGCGATATCCTTCCCTTTTTTATCTCTCCCAAAAATGATATGGAATGGAAGGCTTCAAACCGTAGCTGCGGAGAAGGGAGGGGACGGCACGGGAGCGCTACTGCCTCCGATGGCGCAGGCGCGGTAGTACGCGCGCTCTACTCCCACCAGTCGCGCGCCACCTGCGCACGCGCAGCCTTCGCGCCCATCAGTGATACCAACATAAAACTTTACAGTGTAACTAACACAACAAACAACACTAGTGCTCAAATTATGGATTACAGTGACCACACGAATCCTGGATTATGATATACGAGAACCTATGTGTGGACAGGTGCTGTCTTGTAACGGGCAATAACTTTTTCGCTCACCACGGTGTCTATTAACTGTTTTATGGCCTGTACAGTGCTTCTATTGTTGTGTGCGCTTCCACTAATCTCCTATTCACCTGACTCGACGCCACTGCGGTTGGACTGTGAAATGTGACAAAAAATTGCAATACTGTCTCCAAATAGGATGCGGACCCCTGGTTTGTAAACTTTGCGGGCTGTCTACCTGACTACTGGAGGGTTGGACTGTACACATCTGACACTTGATCGGGCAACCCGTCGCCTTGTGAGTTCTGTTTTTTATCGAATAAGTAATTTAATACAGCGGATGTGGAATAAATTGGGTAGGCAGGGTGCGCTTGAGCATCGCTACCTGTTTTATCATCATATGTCGGACAGGGTGTGATGGTTTTGTTATTGTTTTCATCGTAGATACAGCAGAGAAAAGAACAATTCTGGGAACTAACGGTTCTGCGGTTTGCGTTTCTGTTTTACAGTGGGGTTTAACGTTTCCTGCCACTGTGTTTCGCAGTAATTATCAGTAGCTCTTTGTTATTGTGAATAGAGATTTGTTTTATGATAAGTTTTTACTGAAACCAGTGACTATTAAACGGAAGATCATATTGTTTAGAATGTAATAAAGGACCCAAAAGAGGACCTAACATAACTGTTAGTTATGAATATAAAACATCTTCAAATCTTCATTACCAACCTTATAGAGTTAAAACTAATATTACTTTATAAAGTTATATGTACTCTATCCAATAATGTCTTTCAAATTTAAATTGATAGCCTAAGCTTGCTTTGTCATATAGGGTGTCGACACTAACGTGGTCTCTAAACCAAAAGTTAAAACTATGAAATACCTAGGTATACCTATCAGCAGAAATCATATAGGTCATAGATGAAATCGTCACGGTAACTCATATTGTGTGAGAGTGAGGATGACGTTTTGTTTAGAAATGATTAACATTTGCGAATGACACTACAGAATCGACATCATAATACCTAGATAGTTTAAATTGAATGCGGTATCGCTAAAGCACAGTAACATAGCAGTTTATAGCTTAACAGCATAATTAGGTGATACTAAAACCAATGAAGGAAGCGGCCCCAAATTGAAGATACAGTTTATGAGCAGACATAACAAAACTCAAATTACTACCTATATGCTTTATCGCTAAACACTAACAATAATCGCTGAACTTTCCGCAAAGAGCAACCGTACTGTAGCGGCTCGTTGTATAATTACTGAGTAAATAGTAGTAATCTTTGCCATCAACTGATACCTAATCTAATCATCACACACGAGCCGAATGATGCTTATCAGGACATAGCAAGCGACTCTAAAAACGAGTGCGTAGTATTTCAGCGGTTTTATCTTAATTGTTTTTACCTAAGTGAACTACCTATATTCCGTACCTACTGTGGTAAGCTATTTACATTGTAATAGAAGCAGACATTGATAAATCAATAGATATAGGACTAAAAAAATTAACCTACCTGGGTAGACTGTAAAGTGGTTACTGGTTACTGGTAACTATATTTTGGAAATCTTTAGTCTGCCGACCCCTGCGGGAAACAGGCGTGAGTTAATGTATGTACCTATCTAATTCTATGGACATGAATATAATAATGAGAGAAGCTAACAAGATGTTGGTTGAAGTAAACTAAATATTCTTGGTACCTACTCGTAGGCACAAATGGAAACAGAATGCTGGTAAAATCAGAAATAAGTATATTTGTTCAGTGTACTAGAGTATGACTAGATAGGTACAATGTGTTCTGTTGATGAAGAAGAGAGCAAAACTTTGAGAATGGAATTACGGGCTACTAAAGCACTAAAAAGTCATACAAAGAACATGGCAAATCCAAGACAATTGAGCGAAGTATTGCATTATCTATCATAATCTAGAATCTGAAAGGTTTACTTTTGGTGGGTCCTTTGTAAGTCCTTTATATCACAAATTCGATTCGATTGTCTCTAAAGAAGGTAGATATAGTAAGATAGTTAGTATGGTAGTATGATAGTTCGTAATAACATTCATAATCAGATCAAATGTGTAGAAATGTACTATCACCACTTCCAACTACTTAATGTATATGTTATGCTCTAGGAACTCTATGATAAGATTGTATCTATGCGTAACGTAGTGTTACTGGTACTCTACTTTCTGAAGCATAATGTATGTAGCGATAATTAAGTTTATCTGTTTGAATAATATAGAGATCGCAATGAAATATTCAGTGTGAATTAGTGTAACCATGAAAAAATCTCATTAGTTAAGCATGAATCCCGATCCATAAATTTCAATACATTTTGTCGAAGACGATAAGAAGTAGTGTATTTACCACTCGTAAGTATGATATTTTTAATTAAAGCAAAAGAAGAAACAAAAACTGTAATTAACTCAAACTTCATTAAAAGTAAGTAAAAAGTATTTGCAATGGTAGACCTGTACACTAACTAACTACGGTAACTAGATACGGATGCGTTAAACCCAGCTTGTACAACAAGAAATTAAAATTTCTAAGAGCCTTAAAATATTCCTTTTAAATGTTTATTTATTGAAATGACTGGTATTACATCCCAGAGTCCATTACTTACTGCAGTGTCTGCATACATATTCATATCTCTAAATTCTCGGTCCAAAAGTGAGATAAAAGTAGTTTTACAGCTTCAGAGCAAGAAAGATGGTAGAAACTCGATCAGACACAACCTGCGGGTGAACGAAAAGGAGCATTACATGCTATGAGTATGAAAGGGACAGAAAATCAGAAGGCTTTTACGGTAGAGTGGGCAACGCGTAGTGAAATGTGGGCTCGGCGCTCGCCTTTTTTCGATCTCGCTTGAATAAATTGATTCTAAGATTAATCTTTTTGTAGATGTTATAATATAAACTGACGTTGAATAATTTTTATTCGTATTAACTTGTCTAGGAAGGACGATAAAAACAGATTAAACCAGTCAATTTATTTCTGAAACTAATGCCTTATTACATGGACGCTCAAGAGTCATAAGCAGAAAGATATAAAATCCTATACGAGTCGCAGGCGCACCGGAAACCTTCTGAAAACATTTGCTTACAACCGAGGCAGTAAAGCAAAACGTCAGTTTTATTGTCCCAGCCATGATACTCATTTCAGATGAGAATAGTAAGAGAGTCGTAAATCTCGGAATAGGAATCTTTTAGAGATGTTATTAGTGTCGAACATAAGAAACACAGGATATTTACAAGTATATTTTATGTACCTATTAGACAAAGTCTGAAGCTGTATTTTGAATATACCTAACACTTTTATGCAACCTGGAAACTTGATTGTAAATTGCAATAATCTTAATACAAAACTTGACTAGATATAAGTAAGTCAAAGAAAATTACAAAACATCACACGACTATAATTATGTAGGTAAGTAAGACCAAACTGAAAAAGCTTAAAATTAAATGTACAGTAATCATTTCACATCTCAATTCAGTAAGCAAGTACTTAGGTAGTTCCAATTCAATAGAAAGCTAATCTTATATTATGTAAATTCTTCTTGATTAATTTACTTTAAAAAATTAGATTTAAGACAGAGTCCACTTAATCGATAACAATTTATCAAGTATCGACGTTAATATAGATTTGAAACCCAAATCCGGTCGCCATTAACATTTTCTGATATCACCAGAAGCTAGGACGCAATGAGATTGAATCTAAACTGTTGAATGATGTATGAGACACAAATTCAATAACAATATGATAGATAGTCGTTATAATAACATAAAATATATTTATTAGAAGAAATTTTGAATAAAGTGAATGAAGTTTCTCATGAGAATGGGGCTGTTATCGTCTTCCTTCACTATAATGTTTAAGTCACTGAAATATATGGAAAAAAAAGATTCATTAAAATAGAGGTTCAGTAGGTAGTACCTATAATAAATACTTACGAAAACGGAGCAAGGGACATGAAGACACCCAACAGAAATAAATCAACACTTTTGACTTAACCGAAATGATGATGCCTAAAAAGTAAAAACCATGTGATAGCTTAGGAAATCTCCAATTTAAATTGTAAATTTATAAAGATCTAATTATTATCGTTTCTCGATCACTTCTTAAATTACCATCGATATGTGAAACTTCTAAGAAGCGTAGGTAGATCGCGTGTGAAATAACGTGTATTTTATGCTAATAGGTAACTGGAAACAATGTAGAGCTACTTAATTAAGCATGTTTCTCGATCCATAAATCTAAATTTTGAACAGTGTTCACAAACAAGTGAAGTACTTACTAGAAGTCTGGTGCTTAATTAACTAGTGGCATAACGATAGCATACGAAACCTAGAGTAAAGAGAGATATCTCTTTAAGTTTTAAAAGTAAAGTTTGATTTGAAACACTTTGATTTTGAATATACATAATTGATAAGATATATACAAGTAAAATCATTCGACCGAAGTTTCTCTGCCCTTTAAAAAAAGTCTCATTTTCTTTATTATTGACCTCTTTCAAAAACAATAATAAAGCCTTTTTTATGTTCACAGATGTTTCGCAAGACGTGATGTCGGACAACAGTGGAACAGTTGTATCTCGGGCGTCTACACCGCGCCCAGTCGCTGACAATACTCCAGTCAATGCACCTTTACGATCCAGACATGACCAGTTCCTTGCAAGCTCAGCTGAAAGAGCCCAGCAGCGGCCTTCTTCAAGTGGCCGTAATACTAGTGGCAGCTTCGATTCGCCTCCTTTACCCTACCACCGTCAGATGACAACTGGCTCCCTACTTACAACAACGCATCGCGAGACTTCAGCTTTCGTCCCAGTAGTACCAACTAGAGCTATGCATCCCGTCATGTATCCTAACGAAATGCATCCAGCATTGATTCCATCGGAGATGATCGAAAGAGAAAGAATCTTAGATAGAGAGAGAACCGAGCCAGCTAAAGGATCACCCGATAGAGCGTCTGGTAATTTTCCGAAAAGAAACTCTTTTGATTTAATGGCAATAATGGTGGAAAAAAGAAAAGAAGTAGCATTACGCGAGGCTGCTGCCGCAATGCTACTGCCTCATCATAGGACGTCGTCGATTGAAGGAATGATGTCTGATGGATCATCACAACCCCCAATATATGGACCACCTGGTGCATTTTTAGGTGCACCGGGGCCGTCACCGACAGCCGCTACTAGTTTTACCTTCCCTGGAGCTGGATTGTTCCCACCTGGAGCTGGACCTCATCAAATGCATCCTCACTTAGACAGACGGTTATTGCGAGCACCCGGAAGAGCCTCACGGCCAAAGAAGCAATTTATATGCAAATTTTGCAATCGCCAATTTACGAAGTCATACAACTTACTAATACATGAACGGACTCACACTGATGAACGTCCCTACTCCTGTGACATCTGCGGGAAGGCGTTCCGAAGACAAGACCACTTACGAGACCACAGGTAAGAAATATTATGTATTATAATTTTATATTTAGTACCTAATTACATGTTACGGGTTAAAGACTACGTTGATGGTCCATCTGCTTTCTTGCACATTTTAATTTTCTACAAGGCTGATCATAGTTGTATAAAGATCTAATTTATATGCACGTAACAGGCAGCCGGTGTAACTCAAGTTGCAGATGTTAAGCCGACTGTGGCCGCATCCGGCCGGCTACTTGGAAATGGAATATTTATAAAGTTTCTTGATCCTAGCTTCACGGAAATTAGTCTAATCTTGATTAATTAGATTGAAAAGGTCATCATTCAAACATTGCTTACTACTTAGGTTCTATTTTAGACGGCCCAGAAATTCTTTGACAGTAATTTGGCATAGCAATCTCACACGACATGGCCATTTGCTGAGCAATAGCCGGTCATTCATCTGATTGTAGATAAGAGTCGAACGTTATTATATTCACGTCTCGATTGGCCGGGCAAAAACAGACTGATGGATTTGTATTCGAGTGCTAGGTCGTATCATACAAACATTCTACATTCTTAGTCATTTGATCTTCTCAAATAGGTAGGTATCTTGTTACGAAAATTAATTTCTGTTCTATGAGATTGAGTATTTTTTATCCTGTATAACTTTTTGTGTCCATCCACGATCAGTCCCTATAAATAATTCAGGCCTTATTTATGCTATTTTAACATAAATCCAATAAAGTGTAACACATTAAATCGGACTTTCGGAGTACATCGGTCGAGGGCTTTTAGAGCAATTCAAACAATTTTATTATGCACCATAAAACGGGACTAAGCTGATATGTTGGACCCGATTGGAGAACTAGTGCTACCAAATATTGACTGGCCACAATCACGTTGTGTGTGTGAGCATGTGTCTACGACTGTAAAAGGAAAGATGATGATATTAAACACTACACTTCTGAATCTATACCATTAATATTAATGCCATCAACTTTTCTTTACGTACTGAAATTAATATCTTTACATAATGTCATCGCCTGCAAAATAAAGACAATTTAGGATCAAAAGTAGTTATACAAGATTTCACTAACTACTGACGTGAAAACCTACATGAAACATTATTTCGTTTCATGTTAGTATAACATCATTATCGTCTTAACTTAGTGTAATAAACCATAAAACAGTTACATATCTTGTATGTATCTAAATCTACGTCATCAATTGATAATAAAGCTCAATTATTGGTATTATTTCATGATGTTTATAAAAACCATCGAGTACTATCTCATAATGTCTTTGGATCTATTAGTTAAGAATTTTGAGTTCCAACATGAAATTATTCGTTGTAGAAATAGTTGTCTAGTCTTTGGATCCCATTTTTTCATCACTTCTAAGTAATAATACCTCTATACATAGTTACTCGTAAGTCAGTATTTGATGACGTTTTTTCTCAAACCTAGCTTATTCATTCCTAAATTCAACTTTAAACGTGCTACGATTCATTTTTGATGGGTCTGTACGCTCGAACGAGATTTCGTCTCCCATTAAGTTACGTATTTTTTTTGTTTTTGGCTCGTAATTAGTTTAAATTCTGATGACTCATCCGTTTCTATTGCCTGGGTCGGTAATGGAATACAAGAATAGGTACAGTCGACAACGTTACAAAGACATACATACACGTGAATCGTTTTTGTGCAATAAACTACAAATCTCTCTAAGATAGACCTGTTTCGTATTAATTAGAAAAGTTCTAAACTTAAAATCATCATTAGTATTATCTTTTTGGCTAATGACTTTATTTATCGAGTGCTTTAATTATAGGTATAAAATTTATTGCGGTTATTTATTGATTTAGGAAAAACATCTCTTAATTTTATTCTTGCTTTTAAAGCTGTATGCATCTGGCTGCATACAGTCATTAATCGTTTTAATAGCCAACTTAATTTACTTTTTCTATTACGTACCGTGTACTTACATGGATACGTACCTACCTATTAGTTTTCTTCCAGTAAACAAGAATTTACTTACCTATTTTTTTTTCAAAATAGACATTTAGCTGACTATACCTCCAACTCCTACGATTCAATAGTTCTCATTCGGATGTTATCATTTGAAAATTGCCGATAAAGGCATTGAATAGGTCGTTACAAAAAGCTTTAGGTTTTTTCCGGCCTGGCCTGAGTAATCATAGATCAATTTATATCAAGCAAGAGTCTGAAATTAATCATGTGTCTTATATTTGCCTAGAAGATTGCTCTTAGGTCAATTCCATAGAATGAGTATTATTACCAACAACAGTAAAAAATGGTTAAAATTGTCAAGAAATAAAAGTTTTAGCCCCCACTTCCGCGAACATTACATTTTAACCCTGGATTAACTTGCAAATTGTCTTTGCTCGCGCAAGACGGCGTCAGAGTTAAAATTTAAGGAGGTCGGATTTGTTATCTTTTCTGATTATGAATCCTTATGGATTAGGTAATAGTCGGGAGGGTGAATCCGAGAGCGAGTCCTTCCTTGAATTTCCGCAAAGTAATGCACATTACTCCATTAACCAAAAGGTTTTAACTTTGAAATAATAAGTCTGAGTGTTCATCAACGCTGCATCATAATTTCGTGCAGTTTCCGTTTTTTGTCGCCGCCGCCGTCATTATGTTATGATTGCCTTTATAATCAAGTTGCAGCGCACGAGATGCATAATGCCAGTTTATTATACCTTGTACTATAATATTAATAACCCCAAAGAAACAACTCAGACGCCTTTGACCCTTCAAGGGCAACCAACTGGCACGCATAAATCCCAATTCTTCGAAAGATTTGCTACGGAAACCATATCGAATCATTCATGCGATGCAAAACCTAATATACTTTCTTTACTTATTACTACAAAAACGCCTCTAATTTTTTTAAATTATCAATCATTATTGAAACATGAACATTAAAAAAGATCGAAAAAAAATTTCATGAATATTTAAGAAAATAAATAAATAAATATACGTAAATAAATATATTTTTTCTACTCCCATTTCGTAATTTGTTTATTAAGAAACCACAATCAACAACATAATGAGGTTCATTCGTCATGGTCGTGTGAAAATAGTCTTTTCATGAAATATTAAATAACAGTTTTAGATTGTAATATGTAAATTTTTCTTTGTTGTGTGGCACTGAATACAAGAACTCTTTCGTATTAAATGCACTACATTTCACTGGTCAACTACTTGGTACCTATAGTATTGGCTATAAAAAAAACTCGTCACCCGCGCTCGCGCGATGTCGATAATACGTCAAACATATCTACGGTTTTCATAGTTACAAATAACATGTTAAGCTGTCATGGCGTCTGTTGAAATCTCCGTAATGGTTTGTAATTTCTGTTTATACATTTCATGGTTGTAGAAAAAGTATATTGTATGCAACCCACGTAATGACGATTTTAACACTCGAATGATCTATTATGAAAAGACTCAGCTTCGCTTCGCTTCATAAACAGTTCTTATGTTAAAAGCGCTATCATTACGTGGCCGTTGCATAAACTACAATTAAGAACCCAGCTTATCCGCGATCGATCGCAAAGTGTGATCGGAATATTTTCAAAAGAAAATTAAATTAAACAAGTAAATAATAATGTTTGCTTGTCCAGAGAATCGGTTGATGGTAAAGTGGTACTTATGTTAGTGTAATTACACTCATGTATACTTAAATGAATTTCTTTGCCACAAAACTAGTTGCGGTAATGTAGGTACGTGTCCCTTCATTTATGGCGGTTAGAAATACCTTGCAAATAACGTTAATTGCGAAGATATTCAGTATTTACTGCTTATCTCAGTATACCTAAATATAGTTCACAGTACATAATACTTATAAATATAGTTCACAGTACATAATTCGTAGTAAGTACATAGTTCTAAAATTATATGTTCGTTTTATGAAGTAGGTATTACGGATATAGTACCTATCGTTCGATTGGACTCAACTTCGAAAAGTTGAATTTGTAAAGTAACTGGGAAAAAAATTCTAAGTACTATAAGTACTTAGAAATTTTTCAAGTTTTAAATTTTTCAAATTTAAAAAAAAATGTTCAGTCTATAAAATTTCTAAGTAACTACTTAGAAATTTTTCAAGTTTTAAATTTTTCAAATTCTACAAAAAAAGTTCAATCTATAGGTATTTTATTTCACATATTCCCTATACCTATATCAATTTCATAAAAGTACTGAATTTCTTAATGACACTGAAAGTCAATTCAATCTTTATTACTTTCAAAGGAAATATTATATGTATTTTCCTAAAAACATGCGATTACTTTATTGAAATAACATACTCGGCCAATCAAGACCCGACAAAGTTTTAACCATTAATAAAAAATCACCATCGGCCGTTTCCCATACGAAATGAGATGTTAGCAAGGTATATAAACAACAACATTTACACCATAAACCTGTACTACAAGTATCGATGTATAGAAATATAACTCCGTAGTAGGGTTACCATAAATATTGGTCGATTTGTAGGGAAAATATAGGAAAGAGTTGGGAAATCGTGTACGGCGCAAGAGCATAGGTATTACCCAGGTGTTATAAACGGCGACATTGAGTAATGCAGTCAGCTACATTTAGTGATATAGGTAAAAGGGCCCGTGTAAAAAACGCGGTGTGCATAGGCTCTAAAGACCACCACCCTTTGTGAAAATGTGGAATAAGCATTCATTTTCTTCATCTTATTAGTTTAGTGATGAACTATCGAATGACATCGTTAATTTCTTGATTAGTACAGATTTAGAAGTAACATTTTAATTAAGCATATACTTATCCAAGTGATCCGACATGATGGCCTAATGAACTAATGTTTTACATAATAGAATTAATAGGTATAATTGAATGAATGAATACATAATAAGTATTTTAAGACTATATTGCACGAAAACTTAGTGTGAAACAATGCGTACAAAGCGATTATTACAATCTAGTCAGTTTTCTTGTTACGAGCTATATCTTCCAGACAACCTTTTGGTAGAGTATACTAGTATAGGTACTTAAATATTCTTTGAAGTAAACGATTTCTTTGAACAACTTTAGTCTACGGTCTTTTAATTCAAAACATATCCAGATCTACATGTTTTTATGGATACCCTACTTTACATACCCGTCGAACCTACTCGTGTATTTATACTCTAGCAACCACGGTACTGAGTAGTGTTATACTATCATTAATTTTCTACACTGCAAGCAATTTCTTATGAAAAACTGGTTCGACAGCAGCGTACAAGAAACCGCCATTAATTACTAAAGAGAGCCTTTCTCTAGCAGTCCTTTTAAAGTAACGACTTTATCATCTCATTACTTTTAGTTTTTTTTATCTTATCCCACTTCTGATATGTCAGCAGGTTTATAATTTAGAACTTATTTTAAAGAAGTATGTTTTCGTAATCGGAACATTCTTATTGACTGTTAAAGATTTATTTTAGTATCTGTCAAAGTAGATAGATGTGGTTCTACAGTGATAGTTAAGTAAGTACATAGAGTTTTTATCATAGTGCATAACTTTGAAAATGGAACTAATATTTACCATATTTCTTAGGAAGTGGCGGCTTTGGAAATTGTCAAGTTAGGATGAAGACGAGTTAGGAAGTGGTCAACTTTGGAAATTGACAAGTTAGGAAGTGGCCCAAGTCGCCCTGAAGGCTTATACTTACCTCTGTATTGCACTGGTAATTAAAAATAATGTGAGTACAAAAGTTAATTTAACCGATGTCGTTTTCCAAACATGTCCGCAGGAACAATTTTTGCATCGAACATTATTTTATCTCGAGGCTCATATGCAATTATGATTCGACCGAGACCACATATAATGGGGACCGGGCAAACCTCCGCTCAGATCGCTCAAGGGGCTACGGCAAAAAGGGATATCAAATTAATACTGAATCCATAATAAATCAACTCGGGCAGGTGGATTCGGTCGCGAGAATAAGTTTCGCCTACGGACAACTTTAGAAATTATCATCTTTAGGTTCTTTGGACCAATTCGATCGCAACTCCTTTCCTGTAGGGCAGGGTTGGTCACCATGCGGAGGATTTATCGAGTTGGTATTCGATACAATAAATAAATACTGTGTACTAAGATTCATACGAGCAGTTCAACAATTGTAGAAATGTGCTCTACTACAAAATTAGCCATGCTTGCTAAGTTTCATAGTTCCACAATTGCAGAAATGTGCTACAAAATTATCTAGGAATTTAATTTTAATGTTGATAATTTACGTAATTACTCTACTTACTACTCGGACCCAGCGAGTCATAGTGGAACTTGGCCTCTGCTATCATGAAATGCCTATTGCATGTAAATGAAATACCATCATTATATTATTGCACTTTCATACTGTAAAATAGTTAAGTAAGAAAAAAAATTACAATGCCTATGCCTTCTGCTCAAAAACCATGATTGTGTTAGCCACCCCTGAAATTGGGTTTATTTGGATTCAGATTCTAAATTGGTGGCAAGAATTTATGATATTCGATTTAATGCAAAAGTATTCTTTCATTTTACCCTCGGGCACCGAAATATGTCACGCGATCTCTGATTTTTTATCCAGTAACTTAGTACAGTTTGTGACACAATAATTGACTCATTTCATTGATTATGCTTCAAGAGAAAAAGAAAAATTTCTATCATGCAAATTCTTGAAGTTGGTTTATTTGAACTACCAAATAAAAACACTTATATCGACGACACATTTTCGAAAAGATTGAAATGTTTTAAATTTGAAGATATATATCTTCAATTTTAAAATATTTTAACCACCGAATATTTATAAACAAACATGATTAATTTGCAAGCACTTGCCTCGACTAAATACTAACTACAGTTAAAACATATTAGAGAATAATCGTGACCGTTGCCGTGGAATAATTAGCCAGAAACGACGCACACGCAGTCGCTCGTCGATTTCACAGGTTCTTATTGGCTTTTGAAAGTTTCTGACCGTGCAGCCGTCTCTTGCGCAATTTTTCTGTATAGTCTCATTTCGAAGGACGCAATTGTATTCATATCCAGTACACCTGTGAGCGTTGGTGGCGTAGCGGACGACCAACTCGTATAATGGGAGGTCCGGGTTCGATTTCAGCAACATCGCGTACTAATGAATATTTCGGGTTTTTCGAAAACTTACGTTTAGTTACTAACTTCTCTAATATTGGAGAAAGTTATCGTGTGAATCCTGTCTGAGGAACAATGATTTTGTTTCAGAAGTCATGTGCGACATCCAATCAGCACTCCTTTTGCTTGTGTCCCAACAATAGTGGGGCCGTTAAATATTGTGACCACCTTTGTTTATTCATTAAGAAATAAGACAAAATGCAGCCTGAAGCCATAGTTATCTCGAGAAGGAATCATATAAGAATATGCAAATTACTTGCCTAAGCAAGTAATTAGCATATTCTTTCACAAAAGATTCAGAGGTTACCCTCTGATATAAATAATTTTAGGAATTTCGATCGAGTTATTATAGAATGGCATGAACCTTGAGCGAAGTGTATAATCTTAAAATCTCCTCTATATTAACAGCTGCCTCAAATTCAGATTATTCAGATGCCATTTTAAGAATCGATACGAACGGGTAAGGGTATTATTTAAATGATATTTCGAGCGTTCGCGTGTTTGGTTGCAAAACACTTTTTTGTCCTCGTGTTTTGACCAATTATCTTGAAATATTCGCGTGATTCGGATTCTCAGGTATACTTTAATCTAACACAGGGCTCGTAAATGTATATGGTTGCCATAATTACTTACAAATATTCCTCGAATTTTAGTGTGTATTGATTACTAAGGCTAAGTTAGCGCTAAGTTATGTTATTTTTAACAAACGAATCATGCCTGTATTCAATTTAAATGTTATTTGAAGTTATTAATCAGATTTAAAAATATTTTTCAATTAAAATTCCGAGAATGTGATTGAATCCATTAATCATACTTTAGCTATCGCAAAAACGGAAAGTAACACTTAATCCGAGAGCTTGTATCTTAAGCCGACGTAACTTATCTGTGGAACGTTACCAGGGTTCCTTGGGCCAGCAGAATCCTCTTTTGAATTTTGCTTATATGCTCTTGAGTCCGACAGTCACGTTTTGCCATCGAATAAAGAAGAAGGGTCTTTGAACAAATTATTTAATTTTCTGTATCATTTAAACTGGAAGATCGATTCTAAACAGCCATGTAATTATACTAATAGGTGACATTACATTTACTACTGATTTAACAGTGAAGGATAACGTCTTGGGGACAGCTGATGGCAAAATAAATAAAAAACGTTTCGAAGGTGCGCAGTACCACTTAGGCACTCAAATAATAAAAAGTTAGTGGACTTATATGACGATATTACCTACTTACATATATTAAAAGAATGTTTGCTACGAAGTAGGAGCCCATTCATTATGATTTATACCGATAATCCTGCAAGGAATCTTATAATCCGACTTGTTGAATATATGGTTTGAAATCCTGCCTTGACATTCCTTTAATAAAGAAATTTAATATCATATACAAGTACATTTAATATAGTTGATATCAAAGTTCACCGGCCTTTTTTTCCATACTTGCTCTGCGGTGTACTTTCTTTATTAAGGAGGTAAGTACGAGTATATTATAGAAGTATATTCAACTATGTTTTTATGTACAGAGTTGGTTCCTTACTTTTCGAATTTCAATTGGCTTGGTTCGGAAATTTTCTTTTGTAAAAAGACTGTCCATATTTAAACAATAGGGAATTTAACTCCCAAGTAGAATGCCACAGCGTCAGCTATAAGCTTTAAAGTTTTACAACTGATAGTCGTATTTAAAGCTATTGTTGTAAAGTTTAAATTGCTAAGTAGAACACAAGCTGCTTGTTAAGGCGTGGGTTGACAAGACTTATGCTTATCGTCGATTTAGCATTTCCCTCGCTACTTAATCCAATTTTTAAAAGCCATTAAGGTTGTAGTAGCAATTTGTTGCTTAAGTTACTGTACGAACGTCATTTTGTGGACAACATGTTGTAGGTAACCGATGGATAAAGTTCACTAGTTCTCGACCTTAGTATGATAAATATTCTGCTTGATTTATATATGATTCTGTTGGTATTTTATCAACATTTTCATTAATAATTCATGTAAGTACTTATACATTCTCAAATTCAACAGGCACTTTAAGAGAGCTTGCTCAAGAGCTTCGAGAAATATTTCCGAGTGGCCGCGGAGACTCAGAGCAAACAGTGACCGGTCGGTTGTCCAAACAAACGAGACGACTGTACCTGTGCGGTACAGTCAACCTCACCTTAACTTATAACTAGGGTTGCCGAACTGACGTGTAATAATTTTGGCATTCCGTACACATACCTACATAATAAAAAAAAAACTGTTATTATAAAAAATCATTGCATTTTTTCGATGACATATTTTTCAAATCTTAACTTCACTTTGTCTATGTCTTAGTCCCCATGGTCAATTTCACTACTCATTATTTACAGCAGGTGGTTCATCAAAATAGAGGTAGAAAAGCAGAATGATTATAACGTAGAGTTCTCAGAGAATTTTCTTCAACAATAAACTAAACAAACGGTGGAAAGATTTGGCTAAATTTTCATTTTTTAATAATTTTTTATTAACATCTGAACCCACCTCAAACTCACCTGGATCCCTCCAGGTCCTGAATGAGAAATGAGGATGAACACGGGCTTAGAAGAATTCAGAATATTTGGGTAAGTATGTAGTTCAAAATAAAATAAATCATGATAGTAAATGTAATAATATTTGTGAAATTCAGTGAAAATCACAGCTTCTAGCCAACGTATTTATTGGACTGCCATAACTAGTTTTTTCCTCTACCCACCATGACAAATTATGAATATACAATAGTAAATAACCACAAAGCTTCAAAATAAAATAAAAGCTGCGCCTGTTCACTTTCCTCTGCAGCTGACTGTACCGTCCTCTAAACTCCGTGCCCACTCGTTTGACGACAACTATTGACATTACATCCTCCTAACAGGATGGCACATAGTGACTGACGTTTTACAAACTGTCCTCTACTCATTAGATAAAATATTTTAAGGTAGGTACTTACCTATCCGCTAGTCACGTGAAAAATAATGTTTTAATTTTAACAAATTATACTGAATACGGACTGAAAAGCTGTAACAAATGTATCGAAATTAAGGGGAATTAAGTAACAAAATTATTTTGTTCATTTATTGTTTTTTTCATGTCAATACCGATAATTTATTGAACGCCCCTCGTACGTAACAATAACTAATAGGGGTTATACTAGATGAAACTGGATGAAACTAGATGAAAATGTTGTATGAATTTCTTGGCAAATCATATTTTAGTAACTGTGTAAATCGTGCAGCTCCTATTGCTGTATAAAATATTGATCAAGTCCAGTCTAGATATCTCAAAAACCGTGAATTTTACGAAGGTCAGGTACTTATGACGTACTACTATTTACGGGACACCCTATATGCAGTTAATTTAAAATTCAATCCTTTGACCCGTGACGCTGTATTTTGTCAACCTTATGAATTTCGAACGCAGCACCAAACAATACCCTAGATTCCAAACGTTAGATACTATTGTTATTTATGAGTGTATGGAAGAAAGGTATCCCAGGCGACTTTACGTATGACCATTAATCATATGACGACGTCTACCTCAGATAAAATCCATGGAGACACAAACCAGTGGAGTAGAGTTTCTGAGGACGACAGATAATGACGATGCGGATAAAAAACTTGAACTTAAAATGAACTTGTACGAGTACTTTAGGATGCGGATGAAGGAATAAAATTCGTTGAGTAAGCTTAACCTGTTTGAGGATAAGAATATTATGACAAATAATATTTTACTCGTCATAATATTTAGATTCACTGATTTATTTTATTTTAATTTATTTTATTTTATTTGGGTAGCTTACAGCCTTATTTACAAATTACATATACATATATAAAAACAATAGCCATTTATAAGCTTCCACAGTTATTAAAAAGATAATAATAAAACTCTTAATCTAGCAACCATGTACATTTACAGATAGGCAGAGGAAAATTTTTTTATGAGAAAGGATTTTACGGAATCAGGACTACTGTTGAAGAGATCTATAGTAGGGTTATTGCTTATCTGGTTAAATGCTGCACATGCTCTTACTGATGATACCCATTATAATGTACATACATAAGTACATAAACTCACGTCTGTTTCCCGCAGGAGTAGACTAAAGATTTCCACCTGCAACGATCCTGACAAACAGTTACCGCTTCTTCCACAGTCATCAATCGCTTCATACACGCTCTTCGGTTAGTGGTTGACCGCATCTGGCCTTTCTTTAGAACGTCCGCAATCTGGTCGACGTAGATCCTTCTAGGTCTCCCCTTCCCTACCCTTCCTTTTCCTTATACACCGCTTTCGTTATTCTCTTTTCATTCATTCTTTCTACGTGTCCAAACCATCTCAACATTCCTCGACGATACGATAAGATTAAAAAATCTTACTCTCTACATCGTCTTGCACACCACACCTTTCCCTTACAATAGTTATAATACTATTCCCTATTCTGTCACACACTGTTACACCACACATACTATGCAAGAAACTATACGAATTCTTTCACTTGTTCAAGCCTTTCACCATCTATTATAATTTTACAGTCAGACACACTATCTTCCCTTTCCAGAACTTCTTCTATCTTCCTTTTTTCTAAATATGAGGATATAAAT
The DNA here is from genome assembly GCA_947369225.1 of Hofmannophila pseudospretella. Taxonomy (NCBI): domain Eukaryota; kingdom Metazoa; phylum Arthropoda; class Insecta; order Lepidoptera; family Oecophoridae; genus Hofmannophila; species Hofmannophila pseudospretella. Next base: position 5,199,860 of record OX376326.1, read on the forward strand.
GCGACATAATAAGAATTATCCTGGATATCAGGATAAGTAGATAAGGATATCCTCATCAACTCTAGTGTGGAGTTTTCGAAAATGTAACCTCACGCATACAACCTGCTGTTCAACCAGGTAGAGATCCTTAATCTCGCTTATTTGACGAAATCTTGGTAAATAACTGTTTTTGTTGTAACGATGACTTGAAATATCTTTTTAAATTGAGTTTCTTATGTTATAGTACCATTAGGGTACATTGTTTTTAGCCTCTGCTGAAAATGATTTTTTGATTAGGGAGTAAGTGCTCCAGAATTTAGAAATGTGTAGTTGTTATCATTTATTACCTATCTAAAATATCATGTTTGAATTGACTGCACCAGTGATACCATTTTCATCAGTGATTGTTGATTATTTTGCGATAATCTTAAAATAATTACATATCTGATTATAATAGAAAGCATAATATGCTCGATACTCGAACCTAATGGTTCGAGTATCAATACTATAGTTGAGTTTAATTGCTGACAACGAAAATTAAATTCCAACGATTACAATACAAATATTTACCAACAAAACAAACCATCCATTATGTTACATCAAGATTTCCCCAAGCATTATTTTGGAATCATAATAATATACGTGACTAGGGGACAGTACCTACAAAGTTGAAACTTTGATGCTATCTGTACGTACAACTGTTGGACGGCTATCCACGGGGTTTAAAACCCATACTGCTGAACCGGTTGTCCTTGATGGCTGAACCCTTGACTCGTAGGCATGGCTTTCCCGCATGTGGTTGCTTTTGTTTGTATTTATTGTGTTAGCAGAAAAGAAATTGAATAAAAAAAATTGAACATTGAAAGTTATGAACTGTACCTTACCTTACCTCTTACCTATTTAACTGTTAGGTACTAATACAGTAACTTTTGAAAGTATAAAAGGCCAAAGCTTCTATAACAATTGCAGCAGTAGGAATTTGGATTAGATGATTTTAAAATTAAACTTACTTTTAAGTAAAATTAATAATAAACATTTCCTGACTTTGAACCGTGTGAATGTCAGGTAGCTTTTCGAATTGAATTTCTAACCGAGAACGGTTTCATCCTTAATCCTTTCAACAAAGCGGCTCACGGCTGGTTTCACACGAAAAAAGCCTTAAAGTTAGATTGAAGTCAGTCTCAAAAGGAAATAATCGCGTTATTTATTACCTTAGTCCGAGAGCAACCATCTTTAATCTGTTCTAAGCACGTACAGCCTGATTTTATGGAAGATTAAAAGCATTGATCGACTTTTTAAAGGTTTTTCGGATAGCAATAAATATTTATTAGTTGAGACTCGAGACAGAATCGAATGAAACTAGATTTAGTCTTAATGAGGCCAATTACTATGCAGCAGTAACTGATAGCTACCCAGCTATAATCCGGTAGGCAAAAAATACATTTTATTTACGTGTGTATTTAACAGTGTACCAAGACAGCGACGTTTACCTCTTCATTGATTTCTTATTGGGATTTTACGATTTTCTAATAAATGTTTAGAAAGTTACAATTAATATTTATATTGATTGCGTATTAACAATTAGTTGTAAATCATAGTCATTGCTTGGCAAACCTTAACGCATTTCTGTTAAGTTTAAGCACAATTTCCGTTGCCTGTGTACGTAATAAAATAAGTAAATACGTATACATAAATAATTAAAAACTTAGCTATTAAACTACGACTGATCCGTTCCCTCCATGAAACCTGTAATAAAACATTTTCGACGAACGATTACAGACGATTACACTCAATTACATCTACCACTAAACCAGAATTTACGACGAAACCAAAATTAACACTCTTCTCAACCCCTTTGCCCTAATTGCACCTCCATGCTATCATAAATCATACACACTGTAGGATCGAAAACTAAATTGTAGCAAGGATTCCAAGTCTAATTGGATTTGTATTTTGTACATAGAGTGGACCTATCAATATGATTTGATTAATGGTATCGGGAGACTTCAGTTTAATTGCCAGCCGAGACCGTCATGAATCAAAGTCGGAGTTATAAATCTGATAAGTGGAACTAGTTTTAAACAAGTTTAATAATATCATGTACTTCCTATGCTACTCCGACTGTGGGATCAACTACTCTCGTAGCATCGTCCCTTTTTGTATCATGTACTGAATCCAAAACATTATCTTTGTCAACGTTGTCTATTTTAATATTTTTAATCTTATCTAGTTGTTTAACGAGTATACGGAACGGAGTAACAATAAAAATAAATTACCTACTCGTGTTAGACGTATGAATAACAGATTTTTTATATTTCCTGTGAGTTTGACAACTTTTTAGCACATTTAAAATTAACAACCTTGTTTATAAATAAGCATCAGTATTAAGTTTCGTTAAACAATATATGAACCGTGAAAAATTTGTCTGTTTTAAACCTATTCAAGCGCGATCAAGTATCAAGTGTCAGCTTTTTTACCGGCTCCGTGAGGCGCCAATTTTTTATACTTATAGAAATTTGATAACATCGTACATTCAAGCACGCATGGAGGTAAGCATAACTTACCTCATAGGTACAAAAAGCATGATGGATAACAAGCCACAGACGTAATCAATAAATAACGGTAATCGTAGGAAAGTAATCAAAGCTAAGAAGGTTCAGAATTCGCTATTGAATGAATATAAATATCAATGAAAGATGATTCAGAAATAAAAATTGAGAATAAAATGTAACAAAAGTGATGTAAACTGAAAATCTATATGCTTTACTTTAGTTAAAATGACTTTTAGTAAACTAGGTAAAGCACCTGACACACCAACTGCACTTGAAGTAACAGTAGAATGAATGTTTGCGTCAGTCAGAGGTGAAATTGAGTGTGAAGCGGCAGCGGCCAGCCGCCGCTCCCATTACGTCGCTTGGACTGCGCGCGCGCCGGCAAACCGGCTCGGACGCTATGTAGTATGCTATTGGCATTGATATTGGTAGACTCAAGTTGCGCAAGGCGTCCTATACCTGAGAGTTTAATCGCCGTCGAAAGAAATTATAGCTCTAGAAGAGATGTTAAATTTTGAGAAAGCTTCATGCAATGGGTCGAATTTAAAAGAACATCACATTGAATTGTTGAAGTTTTGAAAGATTACATTGAATCCTGAAACATTTAAAGTAAATAAATAGAAATAATGATATCGTCACGTCTTTATGTTTTTTTTTCTTTATTTAAATAAAACTAATTACAAGTTTTAAAACATAATACTGGCATAAGCCTCAGTCAGGGCTTGTGCACCAGTAAAGAATCGGTCGTACGTACCTATTTACAATTTCCAAAAGTAAGTAGACAATAAATACTTATGGAATTAGCGGAGTTATTCGATAGTCGTAAATGTGAGGCGCAGTAGGCATAGGCACGCATAGGTAGGCATGTCAATGGTCCTGCCCTGTCTGACTATATGATAGTCAGTTACTCTATATTTTGTGCCAGATATCAGTTACTTACCACACTGCAGCGCGACGCAGCTCTCCGACTCGCTCCATTAGTATTTTCCATTTATTTTTTGTCCACGGACGCGTACCTGTCCGACTTTTGGGATTTGACTTTTTATAACATCGCGCCACGAATACAAAATTTCTTTGGCATAACAACGGAAAATAAATGATGCTGCGTGGAACTATGCCACCCTATATACTATTATATAGTATAGAGTTCATTATTTTTCGATTAACTGCTACAAAACTTCTTTACAATTTGTTATACTTATTTGTAGGTACCTCTTTTATTAAATATTTTTTTTACTTAATGAATTAATTTATTATACACAAATAGAAAATATAATATAATATAACACTAAAATAATACTAAATCTAAACTAAGGCTAAGAAAGCGAAAGATAAAAAAATGGGGTTAAATCCCCCACATCCGGCAGGGTACCCAAGAGACTGGCTGCGTTGCCCCGTTGGATAGCTACGCTAATCCGCTGGGCCAAATAGGAGCCAGATCTTGGGTCTTTTGACGCGTCGACCAGGCGCTTTGCGAGGTCCTTGAAGACGCGGTGCGCTCCCGGGCCCCAGGGTCCCAATGTTCCAACCCCAAACGGCTCAAATATGTATGTTTCACCCAGAATAGTATATTTGCGCCGTTTGAGGGTTTCTGCAGCAGCGGCCGCATAGCCGGCTCTATAAGAAGTGGCTGGAAGGTGAGACGGGGCAAGGGTGTCGACGCAGGTGGCGTCCCACACCAAAGGCCGTCTCATCTTCCAAGGTACTTATTAAACTCTAAAAGACTTTGAACTAATAATTTCCCAAAAACATTTACAAGTAAAAACTTATACTAATTGAATATTAGTTGTGAAGTCAAAAAATAATACTTACGAGGTACTTGTGTTCTCGTTTAGTAGATACACGTGGGCGTGTTGCTTTCAATCACTACGAGTAGTACAATGACTCATTACCGTACTAGACGGTGGGTCTCTCACAATAATGATCTGCGGGCTTCCTACGCCAGTGAAAGGCTTTCGCTTTAAATGTGTGACAATGGATAATACGTACTTAAGTTTCATAAAGTGCTGAGCTAATTTTGAAAAATGACAGAAGATCTTCGTAAATATACACTATGACTGTGTTCACCAAGGCTTTGTTTTAGGAGCACTGTTCTTTCTATTTTATGTTATCCACTATATGAGCGACAGTTGGAAATAATACATACATCATCATCATCATCATCATCAGCCTATTAATGTCCCCACTGTTGGGGCGCAGGCCTCCCATTGTACATGGAGGTACGGGCCATGATCCACCGAGAGCGGGCACAGTGCTGATTGGTGGATTTTACCCACCTTCGGAAACATTTCATTTTCTCAGACATTCAGGTTTCCTCACGATGTTTTCCTTCACCGTTAGAGCAGCCGGTAAATGTACGTAAGTCATCGAAAAAATCCGAAAAACTCATTGGTACATGGCATGGCAGAAACCAGGACCTTCCGCCTAGCCTAGTGGCTAGGACGCCGGACTCCCATGCGAGAGGTCCTGGTTCGAAACCAATGAGTTTTTGGATTTTTTCGAAGACCTGAATGTCTGAGGAAATGAAAAGTTTCCGAAGGTGTGTGAAATCCATCAATCAGCACTGGGCCCGCTCTCGGTGGATCATGGCCCGTATATACCCCCTTGTACAAGGGGAGGCCTACGCGCCAACAGTGAGGACGTTAATAGGCTGATGATGATGACGATGGTGACCTAGTGGTCATAAGTATAGGTAATTCATTAAACTTTATCAATTTAATTAACGAGATAGCTCCGTTTATTGACATCTTCATTTTGTTAAAAGCATCGCAAAAAATAGGGTAATGAGAATGCTAAATGTTGGTCGAGCCATTGCCAAAAAAAGTCATGTGAACGACACTTCACTTCATTTGCATTCTGTCATATATACTACATGTAAATGTTTAGCTACTGCTAATACGGTTTCCGATGAACTGACTTTGTAGATACATACTTATTAGCATCGCGAGTTTTATGCTAATTTAGAGTTCCTAGTCAATATAGATAACTAATGGAACTGGATCTTTATATACGGCATTCGGATGTCTATAGCACGAATTTGTTTCTAAAACATTAAAAAAAACTTATAGTGTAAGTGACGAAAGAGGATATTTATCCTCATTCGTTATTAAAGAAGAAGAAAGAAGAAAGTTAGTTAAATTAAGTTCTTCGTTATTAAGAAGTTATTATTAGCATCTTTTCACCACCTTTTTTTGCTAATAATATCTTCCAAAGCACTCCTTTCACTGTAAGCGTTTAAACAGTTATACGAGTAAGAAGGTAATACGTAGAGATCTACGTATTAGTTTCAGCTAAACAATCGGTTTCTTAAGAGCTTCTGCCTGAGTCAACAATCCCCGCTAACAATTTCCGCTATTCTAATGGTAATTAGCTGAAAGTAATGCCACAAGAGCGTTGGCGTACGTTCCTACCGACACTAAGATATTAGTAGCATAACAATAAATCGACTTAAAGGAAACCAGCTTAGTTGCTTGTAAAGAGATAAAACATTGCGTGGGTTCACACGACAGGCCAACTCAAGCGCAGTTGCTTAAATACAGCTTTTATGTACCCTAATACGGCGAAGCGTCTTCTGTGAGACACCGTTCGAGAATTATTTAAATGTGTAGGTAAGTACTGTATTCTCAGCGGGGTTTGACATGTTTTCTTTTTCTTTTACAATTAGATTTTACTTGTTAAAAAATATGTTTTATGGTTCAAAAATCTTTCAGTAGGATTGATGTTAGATACGAATTGGTCCAAATAAATAAAAAGAAAATTGGTGTCTCATGTCTTGTATTGTCTTCTTGAGTTATTTTCCATTCCTACCTACTTAAACATGAATGTTTTCTAGTACCAATAGTAGAAATCATAAACGACCAATAAAATCACATTCCAATGCATTTTGCTGAAAATCGAGTGATTTTGAATAACAAAATCCGCCATTCCATTATACAAATCGCGGGATTATGTAAATAAAAGCTATTTATAAGCGGTTTTGATTTAGTTACAAGCGATACTGAGCCTGTGGTCATTTCTGAGTATAAATTTAATGTATTATCTGTCGCTACCGTTCTGTATGAGTGTGGGTTTTGTTGATACCTACCTAATTAAGGCTGCAGCGCTGATTAACATAAATGCGGCTTTTGTCTCGTTATTTTTTTAATTCGCAATTCACTTAATTGCTCTGATGTCATTGCGGTGTATTATGTTTCGGGGGTGTTGCCCTTTCAAAGATAATTCGTCGAAATTCAAATTCGGAGATAACATCCACAACCAAAATGCAACTACAATTCCAATTTAAGTCTCGGAGTTGAAATATAAGTTACATTTTAATGAGTAAAATCGTAAGATGATTAATCTAGGTGATAGGAGGCTTAGATGCTGCGATGGGCTAGGAGGGGAATGGGTGTGCGAGGGGGGATCGGGCACTGACCCACGCGGCGGCATTCCAACGCGCGCAACCGACGGACCTGCTCTCTTTACTTTTATGTTGAAAACACCTTGGATCAGATTGAAAAAGCAAAACGCCTGCAATTACTTATATGGGAATAAATTCATAGATGTTCTAATAGTAACGTAGATACTAGTAAAAAATACTCGTATATCTATTAATTTTCAAAGACCTCAAAACATAAAATTTGGTTACGATACTCGTATACTTGTACTAGTAGAAACTAAGACAAAATTATTGGCAATGACAAATATTCAGGTTTATACAGCCAAGTTACATATAGTTCAATACAGGCATATAACTAACGCCTGCAATTACTTATATGGGAATAAATTCAAAAAATATAATTATATTGCGGTGCCCTACTCAGGGTTTCATGTATGAACATATAATATATATTTTTAATCCAAAATACTAATAGATGTATATTTCTATATGTACGAGTACGTAGTGTCCAGTTGGCCGACTGTACTATTCAGACTTTGTAATAAGATAAAAAAATCTATTGAGAGAAATTGATTCGCTCCGTAGAACTGAACGTGGCGTAGCCTTATGGCAGTATTAGAATGGTCGTAGTTGAATTTCAGTGATAGATAATTTGAGCCATGGCGATCCGACGAGTTCGGAGGTCCAAAAGATAGTCTTTGAGAACGGTTATGAGCGAACAGCATTAGGTACATAATCAATCTTCAGTGTTACAATTACTAGTTTAGTTTCCGTGGTTGAAGGCACTTATTTCACTTATAATGATCTTATATTTATTTATCTCTAATTACTAGTCTGTTTATCACATCACTCAGAAATGATTCTCCAACTAGGAATTAACAGAAATATTTGTCTTTGGTTATGACTTTATGACTCGCAAAAGTACTCGTAATATAGTTAATAACATTTGGTAGAAGTTTGTGTATTCTGACAGTTCTAAAACTAATAACTCTACATTTGTTACCCAGTTCTTGATCGCCACTCGATAGGCAATCTCCAACACTCGATTGGATTGGAAAAAAATATCGATTTTGACCCGGATCGGTGAACGAAATTCCTGTACCTTGTGGTCTTAAAATACTTCAACAAAATAACCATTTCTAGTTTCAGAAATCAAATAAAGAGTAAGTACTCGTAGCTACTTATCTAAGATTTTAGGCTAGCACTTATTTTTGTGTTATTCGTGTTGTCACAACGGTTGTTACTGTTTGTTCAACTAAACGAGGACATTTTTATGAACCTGTTCCTTTACTGTCTGGAGTCCCTTATTCGGCCAATTTTGTTTAAAAAACCTCTGGCCTTTTAGGGTTTCTTTTCAATTACCACTTTAAGACTATTTAGTCGCCGTTGCCATTTTCAGTTTCTTTTTTATATGTTTTAAATCATGAGTCACTTCCCCATTTTCATTTACCGGCGCCTCAGTAAGTGTTCCTTCCACCAAAACACATTACCCGACCGGCAACCGTAATGGAAAATATTTTTTAATGTAACCCATTAGCACCGGACTCTCAGTCCTCTCTGTAATTTCGAGCCTCAGTTTTTATCTGTGCGTCCGTGTCTTGATGGGATTCTGAGCGACTGTCCATCGCGATCCTTATCTTGGTGTATAATAAGAAGAGACAGACGTTACTTATATTTTATTTAACGTCAGAGCTGATCGAACTGGTACGATAAGAGCGGTTGGGAGGGAAAGATTTGTTTATGTCATTAATTATGTGTATTCTTTACGATAATCCTAATCCTTTAAAATGTCACTTTTTAAAATGTCTCCGTTTTTATTGTAATTTATTCTAGTGGGACACTTATTAAAAGTTAGTTGTTTCTTTATTTATTATTTAAGCTTCTCAAGGTTTCGAGGTGGCTCACTATTTGAACAGTGAGAATTGTAGATTTTATAGTCTCTGTCGGTTCGAAGCAAACGTTTTTCAAAGTAACTTGGTAATTGCCTTGTTAATTTGAATCCGCTGGCGGTCTCTTTGATCTCATAGTGAAGTCGTCTGACGAGTGTTTCCGAATCCGTCATTGGACGTCGACGTTAATCGTGAATAAAGTTCTCAATTCATTTCAGAACGAAGATATCGTCTTCATTATGTTTTCTATTTCTTTAAATTAATTTGGTCTCGATACTGACGTGTATTAATTTATGGGCAATTTCAATTTAACGAATTTAATCTCGTAGTCATCAAATCAAATTGAATTTTACCATCTTTAATATAAGTTTACACATCTAATAGCAATACTTTTTGGAGTTTGTTTTTTAGAAGTAAGAAGTTTGTCGTAAAAATAACTTCTTATTTTTATGTAATGTCGTTTATTGATATGATATCACTATCATTATTATAGTATTTTGTAAACGATTCGCTTTTAAGTTACAGATGTTTGTAATTGTACAGTGGCCATCAGGTACTTTGTCGCTTTGACCATTGCGCCTTTAATTTAATTGACCTATTTACACGAATGTCAAGAAATCATAAAAAGCTATTGCGACAGGGTTCCACAGAGCATAGCTTGATGTGTCTTCCACTGTGCATACATCTATACCTATATAAAAAATCTCTATTTCTGACATTCTGTGTTGACATTGCAAGTTGACTTAACCGGTCTGTCCGTTCGTCACAATATTTGCGTGACGCTTAGCGAGTATAGATAGTTCGTGCTTACCAGTAAATTCCATTCATCTATTCGTTGGTTATGTTTTAACTTCAATTCTTCCATCATTATTATCACATTGTTTTTACATGGGCGTATCAAAGTTTAGGGCGGAAAAGTATATGGAGAGACAGGAAAAATGTACCCTAGGTATAACAAATACCTGAAGATGTGTACATGAAACTGGTCGTAATTAATAAAGTACAATAAAAATACCGTGAAACAATATATTATTTAAGTCGAATTATACCTTAGATATAGATTTTGGCTGGGTGAAGGGCAGAACCATCAAGATATAAATCCAGGCTTTGGCTATGGTTTGTTATATGACGTGGAATTCTGGCATGACCTTTCTTGAAGAACCTCAAACAATTGTTTGGACAACACGGGGTGGTTTGTTCATAGGGAAGTAACGAACGCCATGAAATGTTTTCCTCAAAAATATGGTTATTGGTTATTGGTCAATTATTTTATGCAGCTAAACGTGAGATCGTGTAGTAATTTTACTAAGCGGAAATATGCCTCATATTGCAAATATTTGGGTAGATAAAACAGGCAAATGAAGCATCGTAATAATTAAGCAATTTTCCGAAGAATTATCGTTTTGCGGAAATTCGTCATTCATAAGTTAACAGAAGTATTGTCCTGAATTTATAACATATATGATATAAATATATGTTCTCCACTATAGTGGAGAACATAGAACAATCTATTTTCAAGTGATGGAAACTTTTAAACTGTATTCTTACAATAATTTGTTACAAAATCTCCGTTACAAATTACTACAAAAACTTGATTTATAATAGCTAATTTTACTAAATATAGTTTATAATTAGTGATTTTAGTAGAACTACTCAATCACCACATCAATAAACTTTATAATATCTGCGGTATTTCAAGAAATTTACAAGATAATAAAACTGGATTCAAGAATAATATTAAGAGATAAGATGTTCACGAATCTCAAACAAATTCAACGTCACGATGGGAGGAGAAGGGTTACCTATTTTACCTTTTTTACTCATTAAACTTAAGGTAATGACTAGTAATGATATATTATTTACGCGGCACATTCTTTGCATGACGAGCAAAGGAATCTCAGGGGTCATCATCATTAGAATGCCGACGTTGGAGGTTGACTTCAATTAGGTTTTTTGTCACATCGATACAAGTTCAGATGATTTTGCTTGTAAATTATACATCAGAATAACAGAAGAGGTGTTTGATGGAATGAAAATTGCGACACGCGAATTTCACTGCTTGTCGATTTTGGCCCTATAAGCGTTCTGTTGATAGCAACAGAACGCTGACGATGATCAATAATGATCATTATTGCTATGTTGTTAGTTACTTGATAGTACTTACAAACTAAACAGAGATAGTGAGTTCAAAATTTCAAATAGGTAGAATTATCATTTATATCACGGCGGGAGACACTACAATTTAAATTCTTCCAATTTGCATAAAATTTTCACGCAAAATATTTTGCACGTTTAAAACAGGTTATTATCATTCATAAAATCATCATTAATGATCTTGCATACTTCCTCTATTAATCAATAAATTGCCTTCGCCTTGGTTAGTTTCCTTAAAAAAAAGTTCACCAATGTTCACCTCACGTTTGTGATTGTTTAAGAAAAGGTATAAGTATACAGTTTAAGCAACTTCCTATCTACAAAAATAATTACCTACTATTCGTATGCTATCAAAAGTTTTTATACTACCTAGATATTACAGACATTAGGTACTTCTGGAATAACTTTATATTTATTTAAGCATACTGTTTTGAGTCTTATTATAGTTATAACTTAATTCCTAATTATTAGATTTTAGTACCTACTTACCACTACGTAATCTATTTTATTTTTTTCATTTTTACCGGTGCCTGACTAAAGGGTCTAATTTGCTTATATCAGTAAACTCTAGTAATATTTTCTATAATATTATATCAATCCACATAGAGCGTGGTGGTGTTGTGGCTAGGACGTCGGAGTTCCATGCCGGAGGACCGAGTTCGAAACCATGTAATGTCATGTACCAATGAGTTTTCGGTTTTTTCGAAAGACTTACGTACATTTACCGACTGCTCTGACGGTGAAGGAAAACAACGTGAGCAAACCTGCACACTGAGATGACCAGTGTGTGAAATGGGGAAGGCAACGGCAAACCACCCCATTAATTCTGCCAAGAGGGTCGTTCTATGTGATTAATTCCTTAGAATGATCACGACCCTCAGCAATGAGGAATACGACTAAGAAGAGCAATAATAATAATAGCAGCAGTGATTGGCCACAAAGTGCTTTTAACGTAATTCGATTCGGCCGACGACGTGAAACTCTTGTGGACCGAAACCATATAATTTGACCTTCCCATCTCGTCTTGCCTTATGTTATCGAATACTATGGTGAGGAAGTTTGATGAATTTGCTAGGGTCTTATTAGACTGGTAAAACACCACGTCGCCAGTCTCGCCTTGAGTCTTGAGGATCGGGTTACTTGGATCACGTTCAAGGTGCGCCGGAGCAGGATTGTGGGCGCTGAAGTTGAATTTTACAATCTATTACAAAATGTTATAGAGAGACTGGAATTTTAATTGAATTTTCCATTTTGTTTAGCCACGAATAATAATTATTTGTGTATATCTTGTATATACGAGTACGTATACTCGTATAGTTCATAAAACCTTCAATAATTCAATGATAAATAAACTTTAATTTAGTTACTCTAATGGGGTTGCATTTTGTCCGTAATTTCTGTTTTAATAATAAGTATTTATGTAGAATTAGAATAAATTGAAAATTGAAAAAAAAATTAATTCTTTTACCACATATTAATTAACATTTCACATTAAACTATAACCTCCACACTAGGTGTTGCCAGTGTCGTGGAGATTACATAGATACACACATTGACTACTTTACAAGCTATGTGTCAATCTAATATTCAGATTCCAGAATTACAATTAAAATTTAAGTTAAAGCTTATGATGTTTATTTTAGGTAAGTTTATTTATAATATTAAAGCTAATTATGTACATATGTCAAACTTATCAACCCAATTAAAATTAGTTGTATTTTCTATCTACGTGTTGCTGAGAAACATAACATAAATAAACCACGTTTCATTATAAGGATCTACAAAACTTGTGTTCGCATTTCGCATTTACTCCGCCCCTACTACTCAGACATTTAATTAAACCACGATATTTTATGGTACGAATCATTAAATCGTTCTGCGCGAACGTTCGAGTAATAACACATTACTCATGCTCTACGTTCCTTAGCATCAAGTTAAAAATAACAAGGAATTTAATTTCACTTTCGTTGTTACAGGTACATACATTCAAAGGAGAAGCCATTCAAGTGCACAGAATGCGGCAAAGGGTTTTGCCAGTCGAGGACCCTGGCGGTCCACAAGATCCTTCATATGGAGGAGTCTCCTCACAAATGCCCAGTTTGCAGCCGAAGCTTCAACCAGCGCTCCAATCTCAAAACTCATTTGCTGACCCACACCGATCACAAGCCCTACGAATGCAACTCCTGTGGTAAAGTTTTCCGAAGAAACTGCGACCTACGTCGCCATGCTTTGACTCACGCAGTTGGCGATGTACCACCAGGCGATGTTCTGGATGTAGGCGAAGAGGACATCGGAAGACCAGGATCACCGATAGAACCAGGATTCGATGACGAAGATCCAGAACTGTCTTCACCAGAACATTCACCAGTTAGACGGGCGCGGTCGTCATCTATTGAAAGTATTGGAAGAGAACAGAGTGAGGAAAGACCAAGGCGTCCATCGCCATCCACAGTAGAACGCACTCACTGTCACCATAATGAGACAAGAGATAGAGCGAGTCCGTACACGATGCGTCCGCAATATCTAGAAAAACATCGTATGCCCTCAGATCTATACGAAAAACGGCGGTATACATCAGACGAAATAATCGAAAAAGAAATGCGTTACACGGACTTACCTGAACAACCAATAAGGCATCCACAACTGCAAATTCGTAGAGACTTGCACCAAGTTCTTCCGCCTGATCCGTCCAAACTCGGTCAAATGACCAGTCCGCCTATAGATCCAGGGCCTTCTGGAATGTATATGAGTCCATTTAGAAAAAGAAGTCATCCACCAGATATTGGAGATAATGTAAGATCATGTGCAGCAGTATACCGAAGTCGGTCACCTGAGCCAACGAATTTGTCAATGCCTCGACAACCGCTGGGTAGTGCGGACGTGGTAGTTGGAATACCACCGACAATGATAGGAATACCTTCGTATCATAAGTTCGGACTGCCTATGCCACCTCCTCACCCTCAAATTGGTTACGGATCAGTGACCCATACAGTATTAGGCCCACAGCAAACTGTTGCTCAAGATTTAATATTAAAACATGCTCCTCCTAAGGATACGGTCCCAAGCACTTCAACCAGCGTGACAACCTGCAAAGAAAATCTACAAACTAATATGAAAGAAGCCGAAGAACCAAACTCGAGTGCTATTGCAAATGGGATAAAGAATATTGTGGGGATACAGCCAAATGTCAATTCGAAGCCAGGGGGAAGTCAATCGAGTGGATCGAAAAAGGGATTTAGTATAGAAGATATTATGAGACGTTGAAATAAAACTAAGCTAGTTGGACTGGTGCATTTCTAAAAGATTTTTGTTCAAGAAATTAATGAAGATTGTAAGTACGAAGTAAAATTAGTCGTTAAGATTAGTGTAACTTTCTTGAGAAGTATTATTAGTTCAGGTTTCGTATTACATATTTTTAAAGTTACTAGAGGTACGAGTATGTGTGTATTGTACGTATTTGCAACGTGGATTTGGTTTTCGTAAAGATCTCATAATGGTTTGTTTGTGCAGTGTTTTGTTTACCTCCAAATTTTAAAAATTAGCTTATCAAAATTTTAGGCAATACTATTTTAATTTTTATTCGCTATATTATTGTTGGATAGCTTAATGTAAGGAGAGAAACAATTTTAAGTTTTACAGTTGATTTCAACTCCATCAATACTGACATCTGTATTATTTTTAGTTGTTATTCCACATTATAATATGTAAATGTGACTGGTTCTTAATTATAGAATAAATGTTATTTATTATTTAGTTATTTCATATTTTAATAATAATTAGTTATATAAGTTTAATCTAATGTTTTAGTTACTTGTTTTATAATACGTGATTTAATTTAAATGTTCCAATTCTGGTGTAAATAATAATTAATTATGACTGTAATAATAATAAGTACATTGTAAGTAATATTTTTGGCAACACTGATCATCAGTGTGAAATAAAATTGTTACACTTTCCTCAAATAATGTACATTTTACCCAGTTATTATTTTAGAATTCAATTTAAAATTAAATAATTTAAAAAAAGAATCAGGTTAATATTCTCAGCGTTGTAAACAGAAAAGAAACCCTAGTTGTTGCTCAGATATTGTCTTAAAAAACTGCTTATACCTATTAGATTTGTATTTTAGTTTAAATAAATTATAATAATGAAACTATGATTTTTTTTAGAACGCTTCCATTTTCAACTAAGCATTATTAATTAATAAAGAAACGATTAAAAATAAGTAACAACAAAATACATGGTAAAGTTTTAGATTTAGTGTTCAATATTCAATGTACACTAAATCTAAAACTTTACCTTGTTATTGGATGTGATGGAAGTAAGTATCTATATAAGTACTATGTACAAAGTTTATGTACCTATATATAGAAATTGTTAGCTAGAGACGTCATTAAACTATAGACAATAATGTTTCAATGCAATATTGTCGCATCTAAATATAGCTACAAACATACTACTAGCCTCAAGAATACAGACAGAGGCAAATTACAAATTCCTTAGAGCTATAAAACAAAAGTTACTAATACTTCCAAGGTACAAGCTATAAACGTAAATTTATTAACAAAAATAACAAAGTTCATACACAGAATCGTAATGAAAAGCTTCGAATACTTACAATTAAAATTTGTAGTAATGTAGAGAAGATAACTGCAAAGTGATATGTAAAAATTCTAAAAATATTCGAACTCCCCATCATTGATATGATCATTACCATTTTATTACTGAGGAAAGCTTTCCTTTCGATTTATAAAAAATATTTAAGTATTCAAATCTGAAATTAACCGCTCATATGAACAATCAGGTAAACAAACGAATAATTTCGATTTTGAAACGGAAGCGACCGAAACTATAGAAATCTAGAAATCCGAAAAATATTTTGCTTGATATGGGTTCTGTAAATCAGAATTCGTTTCAAAATCGCTGGAGCGTGCTAAATGAAGACGTAAAGAATTGTTTCCCGGAAGTCATTATACATAGTTTTCATAGTTAGTTTTTTATAGTTTATAGATAAGTACTATGTACAGGTTTTTATAGTAATATAGTTTGCATGCCATAGTCTTGAAGAAACGAGCGTAAAACTAATGCTTTCCGCAAATACGAGTACTTTCAGTAAAGACAATATGTAAGGGAGTCCAAAGACAATGCATAATAATTCAAACTATGCAGTAAATGAAGAAATATGCAGTAAAATCAATTTTAATTAATTCCGTGACTTCGACTGACAAAACATGCAATAACGTCGATGTAGATGTAGGTACCCTTAAGTAAATTGAAATTTAACTTTTCTACTGCTGAGTTTTACAGTCCAGTAAAAAACCGAGTACTTAGATTGTTTTGTTTGAGGGAGACTATGAGGTACTACGCCTCTCTTTCTGCTTATCTATACATGGTTTTGTTTGAGGGAACCTCTCCCTCTGCTATGTATTAGCCTGCTATAATGAAAACGTGCGAATCATACACCTTATTGAAATGTTACGATACTATCTATAATATAACTCAAATGATAATATAACTCAATATCGGTAGGAGGAATATACATATCGACGCTCCCTAAGTTAAACCTCGTAACTGCCTGATACGACCTTATACATCTTTATGATTTTCGTGTTCACGGTACCCGAATCTATATAATAGTGTACTAAAAAACTGAAAAAAGTATGTATTGAAGATTTTATGCAGACGTATTATATCGTAACTATATTTACTTCCAAAGTATATACTCGCATCCACCAGTTCCGTGATTACGCGCCGCCTGCGGTTAGTGGGGCGAGAGGGTAAGTGACTTATACCCAGTTCTACGCGGGACGGTGCTGTGTTAGCAACGTGTATGTGCTATGCTCTGTGTTGAAATTAACTAAAATTATGTCGTATAAACGTAGAAAGTTTCTATCAGAGTTAAAACTCAATGCCAAAGGTAATAAAAAAGAAGATAAATCATTCGACGATAGAGGTAAGTAACAGAATTCAGTTGTTTTTATGTTATAATGTGGGTAGGTAATTCCTATCTATAAATAATTAATAGCTTCCGAAGCAATATATGTGTTAGGGATTGCAATGCTTGTTAATTATCCGTTTTTTTAAATGCATTATTATTTTATTTACAAATAGGCATCTAATTCTTAATTTTAATAAAATTAAATTGTAGTTACGAGCTTATGCATCGGAAATTTGTTTCCTTCAAACACGTAACTACTGATTTACAATGTTATACATTCGAAAATCTTCAATTTAATTAACTTGTATCTACAAATTTACAGTGGACTTGGCGCTACCCCATAGTAGTTCTCGTTGCGCACGGAATAAGTGCGACCAAGGCGAACCCAAGAAGTCACACGATGATACCCTCATGTTGGACAGTGCTGACTTCGCCGATAATATATTGAAACCGATGAAGATATCAGCAAAATCTTACACAATGTTCTTAAACTCGGTACACTCGGCATTAGTGAAAGCTTGGTATATTCTGCTTTGAACAAGCTTTCATCGAAACTTGGAGTGGTTGAACAAGATAAGCGTGGAGAAAAACAGACGAAATGATTTCCAGTGTCTGTGATCATCTAAAGAGCTTTGCTCCTGTACAAGCGCCTACGTACGTACTAATTCCTCAAAATTATATCTAGATGGAACACTTACATACGCTCGGATGTACCTATTGTACAAGGAATGGGATGATCCTGAAAATCGTAATAAGGTAACGACTATACGACAATATAGAGATATAATTAACCAAAATTTCAACCTTGGCTTCCACACACCAAAAAAAGATCAGTGTGTCGTATGCATGCCAACAAAATTTTTGATAAACCTGTAACAGAACAGGAACATAAGACATATACTAGACTCGTTATGAACAGAACAATTGCTCGCGATCTCAAAAACAAGGATAAAGAAATTGCAGTCACGGATGCCGAAGATACTATAACAGCTGTCTACGTTTTCAAAAAGTACATGGACTACCACTTGGAGAAACAAGTATATTGTACTATAAAAGAAAGTAATCTGTGTTTAATTTCATTATATTTGATATGGGTAATAAAAAAGGCTTTTGCTATGTGTGGGACGAAAGTACAGCTAGAGGGTCTATCAAAGTATCCAGCTGCCTCTACGATTTTATTGATAAAATCTAATCTAATCTCTATCTTTTTATTTTTATTCTAAAAATTGAATTTCTTAATTCTTTTTTACTGTGTTGTTTGAACAACACAGTAAAAAGGAATTAATAAATTCAATTTTTGGTCTGATAATTGTAGTGGACAATATTTTGTCCATAGCCGCATTCCTATTGGAATATAATTGTTTTTGCACCTTATATGTGGCTAGCCAAAGACTTCCAAGTGTTCATAACACACAAGTATTTAGATAACGGGCATACTCAAAACGAAGGCGACAGTGTTCATGCACTTTAGGTCAGCCAAGAATAGAATGATTTTCAATCCAGACCATTGGTATGCCCTGATCAGATGGGCCAAACAAGACTCAAATCTTTATATTGTCAAGGAAATGACAACGTCCGATTTCCTGGATTTCAAAATTCTTCTAGTTAACTGTAATTGGGCACATGATAGAAAAGAATATAGATTATTGGTCTCACAAAAAACAGTTACAGATTTTGCCAGAAGAATGGAATAAAATACATTTTAAGACTGACTTTTGTGATCACGAATTTAAATGTATTTGTGTGGACGAGAACCGAAGAGTGCAAACTAAGAAAAAAAAAGGCAATAAGAAAACCGTTTAACCGTAAAAAGAAAGGCACTGCTGTATCAAATAAGTCAGTTATCCCATTAAATTCTCAAAGACTGCAGCAAACCTATAATGATAAGCTGTCACTGCCTAAAGCCAACATTTATGATCTCATGTACTTGTGTAAAAATAATATTATACCTTCAAATTATCACTTCTTTTATGAAAATTTAGTAGGAGGCGAAGAGGGATATTTGAATGAAGATGAATAAGAAGAGGTAGTCGGGGGTTTGTTAAATTTTTAATATAGAGTTATTGTGTCCATTAGTTTAATATGGCTCTTATTACAATATTTAATCATAAAAACAGAAGGACTGTATTGAGTTTTAGGATTGATTTCGAATGAATATTGTTATGATTACGATGATCGACTGAAATAAAAATGATTACCAAATGCAAAATAAATTTTATTTCTTAACCTAATCCCATAACAAAGATTCAAAAATAATTTCGATAGGTACTAAGTTAGTTACTTAGATACATATTTTCCATGTATTACGTGTCTATACATGGAAATCAATTAAAATGTACTGTTGTAATTGGTACTTACGTCAAACCTTTATTACCAGTCACAGTGTTAAATAGCGTAAGTGGTTAGTTATTGTATTTGATATCTTCAAAATCCCAAGTAAGACCTTGTATCTGTCCACATACGTGTAAATGCATTCAAAGACTTCCAATGTGAAACAACGTAAGTGAAATAATTCCGAAACGAGGGTATATTTACAACATTTATTAAAAACATCCAAAAGTACGCAAAATTATGTAATACCACAGAAAATTTCACAATCGTAGAGCAAACAGTAACAGAATTATCACGTTTTAAAATATTTTTGAACTTAGAAACGCTCTCCTGTAAAATTAGGGTTTTGCAGATACGTGGTTTAACTTAGGGTGCGTCGATATATACCTAATGTAGTATTCACTTCGATAATTTCGAAACTATTGCAAGTTTTTACTGTTTTTGGACAATTCTGACAAGCGAAACTAGAAGTTAAAAATGGTAGGCGTCTTCGCTCGCGAAAATATGCAATTAGAAAAACAGTCCAAAAAATCAAGTAGGTAGGTACTAAGTATTGTTTTGATGAGTTTTGTTTGATGTGAGTACAGTAATGTAAAATTCAAATATAAAGAAGTAAACATTTATAATTCAGAAGCCCGCACACGCTTTGGCTAAACGGTAGATAAGGTAGGAGCAAAATAGTTGCATGCTTTATATGGCAATGGGCGTTATGCAAAAAGGTGTTTCTTTTACGACCAAACACTTTACGACTGGCCGCGCGAACTGCGAACCTCTGAGCCATTCCGACAGCTACTTGGGAGTTTATGCAAATCCTTTGCCGCCGAGCGAAAAAAAATATATATTTACGAGCGAATGTCGTTTCTTCGATATTTTAATCCGGTGTGGAGGTGAAAGCACCGACGACGATGGTGGCAATCAATTCTGTTGCTCGCGTTTTTACACACCGTGAATAATTGTTTTTAGCAGCTGAGGGGAATTGATACTGAAATCTTATTAGAATCTTCCAAAGTGATAATTGGCAGAATGTAAGTGAAACTCTTTAGAAATGTAAAATTCGACACAAATAAAGATGAAGATGAGGCAGTAATAGGAACACACGTCTCTAAAATGGAGTTTCATGAGTATTTATTCTTAATATCTATATGGTGCTTCAAAAATAACGTTAAGAGAGTCCTATCCTTTCAAAGCCGGCAGCGCACAAGTAATGCCTCTGGTGTTGCCGTGTCTCTAGGCAACGGTGACCGCTTACCATCCGTTTAGGGGCTCGTTTGCCTGTTTGTCTTAGCCTATTTAAAAAAAAAAGTCATCATCATCATGAGCCTATTAAATTGAAATTGAAATCGTTTATTTAGCGCTGTAAACACCAGAATACAGAAATATACAAAGTTTAATACAAGCAGCACAGAACATCTGGTGTGGTACAGTGCCAAAAAGGGTCCAATGGGGGGGTCCCTTAATGGTCCATTAAGGGTATTAATGTCCCCTCTGTTGGGGCACAGGCCTCCCCCTGTACAAGAGGGTACGGGCCATGATCCACCGAGCGGACCCAGAACTGACTGAACTTTTAATTTCCTCAGACATGCAGGTTTCCTCATGATGTTATCCTTCGCCGTTAGAGCAATCGGTAAACATACGTAAGTCTTCGATAAAATCTTAAAAATTCATTTGTACATGGCATTGCATGGTTTCGAACCCGGACCTCCTATATGGGAGTCCGGTGTCCTAGCCACTAGGCTATTGACTAGTACTTCTCATCTTACTTATATTATATATAAATTTTCACCAGAAATATATTTCTGGTAGGTTTAGTTCTTTTACACCGAGATTTCGATGACAAAACTTACCCGGATTCATGCCCAGTTCCAAATAATCGTAAATCTGCCACGTGCGCTGAATCCAAACTTAACTATGACATTGTTGAAAATTACAAAGAAACACATAGACTGGGAAACCCATAAGGTAAACTAAACCACTGTGGAGTACGTGATCAGAAAATGTTTCGAGTGATACGTAGTCCAAAGTAACATTTAGTACACAATTACACATGGGTTAGAAGAATGGGGAGCGATTTGGCCCATAGTTTTGGTTGGTGTTATCTTTAATTATATTTATTTTTTAAAACAAACAAACACACACACACACAATGCATTCCCACCACCCCTTATATTAACCTTTATTGTTGTTCCTTTATGTTTTTCTTTCAAAAGACTTGCTTTTATCTTCTTTTAAATTGTTTTTAGTATTAATTGTTCTGTTACATGTTCATTTCCACTGGTCACAGAAGAGAATTGTCCTCCGAGATACAGGTACTTCCTAGTTCGGAGGTCAGCGTTTATTGTTACTTTTTGCTCACTAACTTTATTTAGTTTAATATAACCTATGCTTAAGTTCCTACTTGTGTATGGACTATGGATACTTTGTCATCTTACCGTACAAATAAACTTATTCTTATTTATTTTATTTTATTTATTCTTTTACACTTTTGTGTACAGGCGAGCTTAAATCCTTGCGGCATTCTCTGCCAGCTGACCTTTGGGCATGCAGATATGTTGTGGCGGTGCAGTGGCAATAAATATCACAAAGATACTTAATACTTACTTACTCCGTTGGCGCAGCGACCAGAAGTGGATCTTGGCCTCCGATACCAAAGAGCGCCATCGCTCTCTCTCCTGCGCAGTCTCGAGCCAGTCAGGCGCCCGGAGCTCACGCAGATCCTTCTCCACTTCATCGCGCCAGCGGTATCTGGGACGTCCGACCGGACGTCGCGCGTCGTCCGTTAGGGCGTCCCACATACGCTCGTTTAACTGCCCGATCCTCCCCCAAAGATACTTAATAATATGTGAATAATAAAATTCAAATTTAATTTTTTAATATAGTGTTATTTTAATATACAAATATTAAAATAACACTATATTAAAATAATCTACAACTCAAAAATCGCTAAGTTATTTAGAATCCGGAAAACTACGAATGACTAGTATCAGCTATAAACATATAGATTTTTAGATTAGATTGCAATAAACATACCACGTAAAACTACTCTTTTAAATAAAATTGAACATAATCTGATTACACTCACGATTGGTAGTAAATATCGCTAAGTAAGAGGACAGTAATGTAATTACTCGTATTAAGGTGAAAAGGAAATAAGTACCTATCTTAATAGTAGACAGTTGGAGTTATATAACTCTTATTAGTAACTCATTCTATCTTTGTATGACAACATGGAGTAATGTATTCTATACGTCTGCTCTATAAGTGTATTCTTCTCAAGCATTAGCTGAGCCAGGTGCCTATTGCTAATTGTATTATGGAGTGAACTAAATATGTTTTTTTTGTGGAAATAAAATGTTTTTTTTTCTTTTTTTTTCTTTCCTATGTTTCGATCAAACAGGATCAAACAGCGTCATCTGTTGAATTGAGCCTTCTTTGATATCGAAGTATATTTGTCAAATTTTACACTGAGTTATGCATTTACAGTGACCGTGTGTCTCCTTGTCTCATGTGCCGACTTACTTGTACTGAATACATACACGAGAATTTACATATCTGTGTAACATTGTTACATTACTCACACAGTACTATTTATGTTTTGTAATTCTTTCAGGGAATATCTTTCACAAGAAATAAGCGAGGACCTATTTTGTTAAGGTAACTCTACGACTAGGTTTAATTTTCTGATGTGAATGAATGATTGTTGTAACAACATTGAAAAATATGACTTGATAGAAGCGTCGGTGGCCTAGTTAGCTAGCTATAGGACGCCGAACTCCCATGGGAGGTCCGGGTTCGAAACCATGCCATGTACCAATGAGTTTTTCGGATTTTTTCGAAGATTTATGTACATTTACCGACTGCTCTAACGGTGAAGGTAAACATCGTGAGGAAACCTGCATGTCTGAGGATATGAAAAAATTCCGAAGACGTGTGAAATCCACCAATCAGCACTGGGCCCAGTGAATCATGGCCCATGCCATGCAAGGGGAGGCCCGTGCCCCAACAGTGGTTACATTAATAGGCTGATAATGATGAACCTTGATAGAAACTAAATCTGAAATTACATGACCTAATACACATGATTGTAATTACCTATATTAAATAATATTATATGCATAAATTAAATAAAAATAGAGAGCATTAAAAAAAAGAGAGAGATGAGCTCGTAGCCAAGTTGCGAGCACGGTCCGAAAGTGATCGTGCAGGTTAAGCGACGTTGGCGCGCTCAGTACCAGGATGGGTGACCGGTAGTGGTATATTTCATCTGAGCTCCGTGCCTCGGAGAGCACGTTAAGCAGTCGGACCCGGTTGTTGTCGTTCGACAGCAGTCGTTAAGCCATGTCAGATGCCTACGGGCGGCCTGAACAACTCTGACAAATAGGTTGGCCACTAACTATACGACAAGCAAGCAAGCAAATAATAAAAACAATCTTATTTGGACATTTTTACATGTGTAAAGAAACAAAATACCTGTTCTGATATATTTCGAAGCTGTCTCAGTACCTATCGACACATTGAACAACTTTTCCTTATTCATTTTAACACGTCCATTAGGAGTGATCCCCGATAAGAATGAATTTTTAATTCCACACAACTCGTATACTTGCCTACTTTATTCATTTACTAAAAAATCTAGTTCAATATTGTCAAAGTACTGGCACATTTTAAGGCAGGTAATATAATAGTTGTTTGTGCAACGGCCACGTAATGATAGCGATTTTAACATGAGAAATGTTTATGAAACAAACGAAACGAAACGAAGCTGAGTTTCATAATAGATCGTTCGAGTGTTAAAATAGCTATTAAGTGCGTTGCATACAATACTTTTTCTTTTACAATACTTTTAAATAGAAAATACAAACCATTACGGAGACTTCAACATATGCCAAGATAGCTTAACATGTTATTGGTTACTATGGAAACCGTAGATATGTTTGACGTATTGTCGACATCGCGCAGGCGCGGGTGTTGAGTTTTTTATGGCTATAGTACCAAGTAGTTGGCCAGTGAAATGTAGTGCATTTAATACGAAAGAGTTCTTGTAAAGAAAAAAATACATATTACAATCGAAAACTATTATTTAATATTTTATTAAAACACTATTTTCACACGACCATGACGAATGAACCTCTTTATGTTATTGATTGTGGTTTCTTAAGAACAAATTACGAAAAGGGGAGTAGAAAAAATCTATAGCTCCTAGTTTCCATATCAGGCGAATTCTGAAGCAAACAGGTGCTGCTGGGGTGACTGAGAACTTAAGATCTTTTAAAAATAATAATGTTACCCGACAAGCAAATCAAATAGGTAAGGTAATGTAGTGTTTTTTTTAGGCTGGGTGAAATATTTGCATTGTATACTTATATTTTTAGGGATTCGTACCCCGAAGGGGAAAATGGAGCCCTATTGCTGTCGCTCCGTCATTCGTCCGTTCGTCTGTCCGTCGCGACTGTCAGAACAGGAAGGACTAGCGCCTATACTGAATAAGATACAGACATCAAAACTTAACACAATATTTCCCTTGACCCAAATCGGAAGGCTTGTTCCATGTAGTCATACACTTACTCAGCTAAAATATAACTAGCTAAGCTACAATACAAGTAAAGGGGGTCGATAAAAAAATATTATTGTACCCTATCGTGTGGGGTAGGTCGACCACCTGCAAGATGGGCAGATGACATAAGAAGGTCTGCTGGAGGAAACTGGATTGGTAAAGCTCAAGACCGTAGAAAATGGCGTGCATTGGAGGAGACTTACATCCGACACCGATTGAAGAGAGAGAGATCGTGTGGGGTAGTTAACAAAAATTTAACTATGAAATTTTACAAAAAGATGGAGATTTATAATTCTACAAAAAATTAATATCTCCACGAAACTTGGGATAAACTCCATGGTTACTGTTCATAAACTTCATGGTTAACCTTACTCCTTATTGAATGTAGTCGCAGTATTGCAGGTAGGTACACATTATCTGAACGGCACGGCACTACTCCTTGGATTGCAGGCATTACGTACAGCAATGCAAACTTTAGGGTTGGCGAAACTTCTTATGCAAATAAGTATGACGTACTTTAACATTGTTAATGTACAATAAACGAACATTTTGAAGAGGTAAAAGGTGGCCTTAAGTCTTGACTATTGAGATATAACAACAGTAGGATCACAGAACAAACGATAGAGTCTACGAAATGTCGGCAACTAGGTACCTAACTAAAATGCTGTGAATATAGCAGCGCACGTCTCTCCGCGCATGTTACAGTCGGAAAATGAACTTTATTGAGTGTACCTATCTAATTGTTTGAACACGGACTCACGGCTAATTTCACAGCCTTTTAATTGCATGCCAGAATACTTTTAGGTTGGAAAACCTAAGTTTGTAAATTGTATTTCGAGGTTCGATTTAAATTTTTCGTATTGACGATTTGATTGTAAAAGGAAAGTAATACGCTGAAAGAAAAGCTTGTTAACTTCAACCAAGAAATTATTCACTTCAACCAAGATCTTAGTCGTCGTAAGTATCTAACAAATAATTTGCTCAAATGAATATAAATTACTTTTTATGCTCTAAATCAAACAAGCTTTCTTTCAGTGTAACTTTATGGATTGCACATAAATAGTTATGTAATTTGAATACATTATCGTGAGTGAACGAATGCTCATAAGCTTCTTTTGTAATTGTCATTGAGTGACTGGTTATGTACGTACGTTTAGCAATATCATGAGTGATAGTTACAGTGACACATATATTCGAATGGAATGGAAATTGAATCGAATGCTATGGAAAGAGCTATGCTCGGAGTATCTCTGCTGGATCGAATCCGAAATGAGGAGATCCGGCATAGAACAAAAGTCATCGACATAGCTCATAAGATTAGCAAGCTGAAGTGGCAGTGGGCCGGTCACATCTGTCGCAGAACCGACAACCGCTGGGGTAGACGAGTTCTGGAGTGGAGACCGCGTTTGGGCAAACGTAGTGTTGGAGCGACGATCTGCGGAAGGTGGCTGGCAGCGACTGGATGAGAAGAGCCGAAGATCGGGCTCAATGGCGCGCCCTGGGAGAGGCCTATGTCCAGCAGTGGACTAGAGTAGGCTGCTGATGATGATATATTCGAATATATGAATCTAAGACTGCTCGATACCATTTTTGTAAACAATGAGCGATTTATATATCTCCTTATACATATGAGTCCATACTTCATACTTATTGATTGGCTGGATATATACCGGAAACTGCATTCTATATTCGGTAATAAAGACATTTTCAGGAAACCAAAGATTTGCTCCGGGCTTCGTCGGAGCGAAAGAAATGAATACCTTCGCCCAGCTTTCAACACATTCATCAAAATCTAAGGTTTCATTTTCCTATATTGTTTCGTTTTCATACAATGCACCTTCTTGTATTCATCCGTCCCCATTATGTCTTTCAGTTAACGAAAACAAAGCGTCATAAAGAAAGAATCATAAAACATATACATTGATCTAGCCAGTACCACGGACAGTATTAATATCTTGCCAATTTCATTCTCCATAACCTTTTATCCTTTATATTATACGCGTATCGCATCCTGATGAAGCTGCCGAGATATTGCAGTGCGTCGGGCATGTTCGCCGCGGCCAGTGTTCCTGATTTCTACGCGATCATGAGATCACGTGTTGCCTCCTTTTGGCAACATCTCGATGTATCTCACAACGAGATTCTCCGTACGCTAAGTACCTGAACTGTCCCATCCTGAAGCACTGAGTGTCCATGCAGCGTGATGGGAATCGAAAGTAAATGTATGTACCTTACGTTTTATTTTATATTTTATTTTACATTATTTTATTGTATATTTTTATTCTGCCGTAGGTCCAAGTACCATCCAACACGTATATAATCTGTTTTATTTTACATTTATATCAATTAAAACAAGAAATGATAATCGAAATGAATATAAATCACGTTTGTCAACCCTATCGGTCAATCGGCCAAACCCGATACATTCTACCGCCTAATTAAAACGGTGCTGGGGACCCTTTTATCAGACCCGAAGATACGGTTACGGCGGAGTGACACGCGAGCTCTCGGCTCTTTTCGGCTATGTTCGGTAATTCGGTTTCAATAAGAGCTGAAAATAAAGCTGAAACCCTCGAAACTGAAACCTGAAACGGAAGGATAAATGTGGATTATCATGGTTAAAAGGACATTTTTAGATCTATTCCGAAACCTCAAAAACAAATAGATTAAAAAACAGCATCAGGGCTCCGTTTTCGGAGGGATCCCTAAAAAGATACAACATACAAATATACTTTATGGCACACCCGGGACAAAAACAAAACATACAACATAAAGAGAGGTACAATACAATGTGCAGAAGGCGGTCTTATCGCTTTAAGCGATATCCTCCAGACAAACTTCAGGTGATGGAAAAATAATCTGATACATAATATACGGGTGCAAAAGGCGTATGAAATAGATAATACCCTCAAATAAATAAATAACAATAATAAAAAATGCATACCCTTACAAGCTGCAATGCAGTAGTAATAATATAGAGATCGAATGTATTAATGTAAAGATCTATTCTAAAAAAATGCATTTCGGTTAAATTTAGCTATGTTTAAATAAAATTTTCAGAATAACGAACACGCATTAGTAAAATAAATAATAAATCAATTAAGTTCTCACCTCGCGTAGAGGCTCATCGCTAAAGGAAGATAATACCTATTAAATTAGGCAGGTACTGTCGATCACAAGCTATAGTATACCATCTGTTAAAAACCTTCGATTAAATCTCAACCTTATGTCTGCGCAGATTCTCAAATTTTGACGTTTTGGGTAGGTTGACCTGTTGTCGACTGTACTAGGTCATCTAAATAAACGGTTTATATTACTTTCTAGTACCAGAACCAAATATAATTTGAACCAAAGAGAGAACCAAAGCTCACGGTTGCCAGACTACTATTTTTTTCTAGTCTAGTTTTGAGCTAGATTTGCGATAAAGCGCGCGCATGAAAGGCTGCGAAATTAAAAACAAAAATGAAGTTGCAATATTGTGAGCATGACATTTTAAGACATCAAGCGTAATCTCTGAGATTTGGAAATAGGTATTAAAAATAAGTATTGTATTTCTAAAATGAATGACTTTAGGGCTGTGGAAGAAGTAAAATATGGGTGCCAAGATAGAGATTCGTGGCGCTCCATTCCCTCTGTCTATACCCCGCAAAGGATATGGCATAAAGGCACGTATGTACTTATGTATGTATCTAAATCGATTTATTTTACGTAACGAGCGAAGTAAGTAACCCTGAGTTGCAAGAAACGTCCTTATTTTTTTTAAGGGATAAAACCCTTTTTGAAAAGTGAATAAGTTTAGAACTGTGGAAGAAGCAAAATATGTGTGCCAAGATAGAGATTAGTGACGCTCCATTCCCTCTGTCTACCTCGCAAAGATTATGGCATAAAGGCATGCATGTACTTATGTATGTATCTAAATCGATTTATTTTACGTAACGAGCGATGTAAGTAACCCTGAGTTGCAAGAAACGTCCTTAATTTTTTTAAAGGGATAAAACCCTTTTTGAAAAGTGAATAGGTTTAGAGCTGTGGAAGAAGCAAAATATGTGTGCCAAGATAGCGATTAGTAAAGCTCCATTCCCTCTGTCTACCTCGCAAAGATTATGGCATAAAGGCATGCATGTACTTATGTATGTATCTAAATCGATTTATTTTACTTAACCAGCGAAGTAACCCTGAGTTGCAAGAAACGTCCTTAATTTTATCCCTTTTTTAAATGAATGAGTTTAGAGCTGTGGAAGAAGTAAAATATGCGTGCCAAGATAGAGATTCGTGGCACTCCATTCCCTCTGTCTATACCTCGCAAAGGATATGGCATAAAGTCATGTATGTATCGATTTATTTTACTAACGAGCGAAGTAAGTTACCCTGAGTTGCAAGAAACGTCCTTAATTTTAACCCTTCATTAATCTCGTGCCATCTCTATCTAGAGCTATGGCCGTCTGGTCTTGGTCGTTAGTCGTTTCGTGTGACAGATAGTTAGTCAGTTAATATCTTTAAGTTCTTAAATTGAGAAAGGATAGGAACATAATTTTTTTAAAAGTACTAGGTAAAAAAGAAAACATTTTTGAAAACTCTCATGGGAACTAACGCTCGCCCCGAGGGAAGCATTTTTTCTTTCATCCAAGCTCTCTATGTAAAATAATATTCTATGGAAATAATCACATAGACGTTTTTCTTGGCAGATTTAATGGGGTGGTTTGACATTGCCCTCATAGCCATAATAACCATTAGGTCTCTCTAACTACATAATGTACATTACTTACTTACATAACATAAATTGCATTTACAGCATTAGATTTTTAATAAAGTTTTATGGTTTCTACAGAATGCACCCAATAAACCTTATAGTAATCTCAATCGAAATTGGCCACTGTAAATACCTACCTAAGTGAGTTACGTATGAACGGAGTCGGCACTTTTATGTTCTATAAAGTGGTTTTATGAGGCATTTGTTTTCCTAAGATATCCTTACGATATAAATTCAATTTCCGCGAATTATTGTGTTATGTTAGTTACCTACCTACCTAACCTACCTATGCTGTCGATCACATTATCAATTTAGCTTCCAATTTTCATTGTTGATTGTCTATCACCTCTTTTCAAACAATTTGTACCGATAACTTCATCAATTTGTATACCTAGATTTTTTCAGTGTATCTAAATATTTTGGCATAAATTTATCTGTTATCATTATTGACACTTCGTACCGTTCCTTAGTTATGATAGTAGCACTTTATTCTGTTATTTTTAAGAAAAAAAGGGGGGGGGTTAGATCGTGCCTCAGAAACTTTTACAGGGAACCCTATTATACTTACATAAGCCAAATTGTACATGCTATTTATATGAAATATTATGATATCAGTATACGCGATTCAGCGTCACCGACCCGAGCGCGCTTGTTGTCGAATGGAGCCGAGTATACCCGATTCAGCGTCACCAACAAGAGCGTAGCGTTTGGTTCACAGTTCAGAAAGAGCGAAAGGTGCGCTTAAAGAAGTTTTCACTTCAAGAAGTATTTACTTCAAGAAGTTTTCACTTTAATAAATCCAAAATTTCCCATCACCTGTTCTTTTTAACCACGACGGAACGGAGTTGAACGCGGTTGAAGACTACTTTCAACAACCAGAAAACATTAATACTTAAGAGATTTTATGAGAAAGTCTGGCACCTGCTGTCGTGACTGATGTCATGAAAATAATATGACATAAATAGGAGGGCAGTGAACTATTTACATTTACTCGTATTTCTACGTATATACGTGTTGTTCGCCTCGACTCTCGGTGCGCTATCATCCGTATAAATATATATATTTATAATTATTATTTTATCAGTTTTAGAGCATGTTTTTTTAATTAAAGCATAACGTTTTTATATCATTACTTTTTTACAGCTTAATGGTTTTCCGGCGTGATTTTTTTTATCAACATGGAGTCTACAAGTGGCAAATTCAACTGTCTTGTTGCACAGTTCATTTCTCTTCATGGTGAGTATAGTCCGCTGCAGTTTCAAGTTGCGATGGTGGCCACTCTAGCTCGGAAACCCTTTATGGTGCGGACCGCCTGCGCTGCAGCTTGCATAGGGTCGTCAAACTTTCAACGGGATAGACTTAGAACTCGTGTATTTACCTATGTAAATACTAATGTCTGTTTCTGTTATATAACAGATATTAGACCTATGTATTTGAACGCGGCACACGGCGCACATTAGATTGATGTATTTATTTACGTGGAAAGATATGGACTTAGTTAGGTATATGTATTATGTGAAAGATACATATTAGATTTAGGATAAATGTAAATATAGGTTTACATTATTATTTACATTATGTATAGACAAGGGCTTGTGTAGTAACAAATATATGCTTTCTTATAGACGCTGCTTGTATAATTTTACATAATTATAATGATCTTCTTATCTTATGATAGCGGCACTGCGACCCTTGAGGATCTTTTGTGCCCACCCCATGTCACACACTGATAATCTCAGTGTGCAGGTTTCTTCACGATGTTTTCCTTCACCGTTAGAACTGTCGGTAAATATTATGTACGTAAGTCTTCGAAAAATAGGAAACACTCATTGGTACATGGCACTGCACGGTTTCGAACCCGGGTCACCCGCATAGGAGTCCGGTGTGTGTGTGTTAATTATGATGATGATGTTGCAAGCATGTCCTGCTGAAAGTAAACGTGCATCATTTTTCCCGCGTTTGAATTCGAAATTAAATCTCACCTAATGAGGAAAGATTGAGCAGAGCGGGCTTGGGCTTAAAAAGACTCATTAAAGCCTTGTTCTAAACATCAAAATGTGCTCTGTAAACTAGACCAGCGCCAAATTAAAGAAGATCCAATTTGAAGATACATTAGAGAATCAAAAAATACTCGTATGTCTTGATATAACTAAGGTTAATCAAGCAGTAAAAACTTTTAGAAAATTCAATTTCAATATCATTTTATTTCAACTCTTCATAAGGAATCTATGGGGCTTGTTGCCTCTATCAAGATAACATCACGTATGTCCTAGTATTATGTGCCTTATTGGTCACCCTCAAAGTCTTATACAATATACTATAAGAAAGGAACGAATATAATGAATTAAAATAGCTTACTTTCAGAGCTAGGTTTTATGGCGTATTGAAGGGGTTTTTAGTTAAGCGAAATGAATAAATATTTCTGAAATTTATCGATAATTGCAATTTGCAATTACGGTAGTTATATATTGTTTAACGATCAATGTTCATAATGAGTTTTAAAACTGTTAGAACATAATGTCTTAATAGTAAGGACCTAAAACTTTTTTTTACTATATAGCCATAGGAATTTTATAATTACTTTTGTAAAATAATTAAATGTAACTTATAAAATTTCTTAGATTAGGCCCGTGTGGTAGGGTACCGAGGATGCTGGCGGAGGATCGCTATGCTGATCCTTTGGGCAAGATAGCCACCAGCCCTTGGGTCCCTCGTCGCATCGAACAAACGCTTGGACAGCTCTCGGAACAGTGACCAAGCTCCAGGGCCCCAAGGACCAAGGGTCTGTACACCAAATGCAACAAAGTTGTAAAATATTTTTTGACGTGAAAGCGACATTAACAACTCGAATTCTACATTTTTATGTAAGAAACCCCCGACTTACCATTGTTGAGATCCCCTTACTTTTTCCTGGTCATCGTCAGATCCTCAAGGTTCATGAATCGTGATGTAGAAAGGCCATCATGGTTCTAAACATTTGAGCTCAAATTCGAACCATCTCGCTATTGCCTTTCCAGAGATCCCGCCTGACATCAAAGATACTCCAAGATCTTGGAAACCACTGGTCCAATTTTTATCAGACATGGTTTCTTAGCCAACACTCTCTAAATGCTATGTTAAATAAAAATAACCGAGTCTATATCGGATCATCGCTTGTTATGATGCCAAAGACAAATACTCGGTCGGGGGTTAAAAACAAGATGGAGTGTGCCATATTTACATCGGAATCGGACTGAAAAGCTGCTGGTCAGTTATTATTATGAACCTTTATTTTATTCTTACAAGAGTATTATTTTATTGGAAATATTCGAATCAAAACAAACTTTTGTAGATATGGAAAATTATATTTTGAAATATTTCATTCTCTCATATCGTAAGCTTCCATTAACCCTATCCCTTTCACTCCCTTTAATCGCAACTATCATCTGTCTTTTTCTACAAACAATGCCTCGAGAAAATAAGACAAAAAACGTCAAATAGTGTTGCACATAATGTCGATAATTATATTATTGTTATCGATAAAATCATAAAGACTGTAATTATTAATTCTAAATCATAATTGTTTTGTTTATTAAAATTATGACGGCATTTTTTTAGATCATCACTGATATTTTTAGTTAGTAATTTTTCCAATTGTGAGTCTTTTCCCTGATTTTATTTCCTGTCTATACTTACGTATGTGTATGTGTACGTGTGTCTATAATAAATAAAGAAAAAAAAAGATGTCGTTTTGTAAAAAAAAAGTTAAAAAAAAAAATACTTTACAGAAAAAATATTATAGACAGGTAAATTCATAGACACAATATGTGTCCTCCTTGCGTGGTAGGTAGAGAGAATAGAGCACCATTAATTCTCATTTTTGGATACACCTTAGGCTCTCTTGCTTCCTCTACAGTCTTTCGTCTCTTCACGCAAGCTCGCCGTTGCTTGGGGTCGTGTATAGTGCTATAAAAATATCGATAAAAACTATCGACTAAACGCCAACTAGGCCATGCTACTGCCACAAAAAATGTTTTATCGTGGCCGGGGCAGCCTAAAAAAACAAACGTTCGGTAAGTCACTACGTCGTCTGACGGAGAGCGAGTTATTTTTTTTGTCACAACGGGCAGAAGGACCGTCCACGTATTTGTGGGCAGCGATTTTCAAACTTTTCATTGGCATAGGGGATTGATTTGGACTTAGGGGTACATGGAGTATTTGATGTTATAACTTATATAATTATGCTCTCGTGGATTCCCCAGGAGGGCGTTTTCACACGAGTTGATAACGATATCGTCGGTTGTCAAATCTCATACATTTAGTCGTCTCATACTTTCACACTTTGCCGTCCACGACACCACATCGCTGTCATTATCATCCAGTGTGAAAACGCCCAATCCACTGAACTCAATACATTATAAATGAATGAACTATTGTGTGTTATTCGTCTTCTGGTTACCCGCAGCTAAGAAAAATTACAGCTCTTCAATTAGATCATATTATACACTAGTAATTTAATTTATAAGCCTTAAAATCACGTCTACCGTACACACTGTTAATTACAATAAGGTTATCCTGTATTTCCCTAAGCAAAGTGGATTGTATCTTTTTTAGTGACATTAATGTCTTAAACCATACGAATGAATGAAAATTCTTTATTGCACAAAATTAGTGTGATACAATGCATACAAAACGATTAATATAATCTAGGCGGTCTTATCGCTAAAAGCGATCTCTTCCAGACAACCTTTTGGTGGAGTAATTTTGGTAGAAAAAGGTTATAATAATAATACTTGTAAAAATATATGTGCCTGTACCTACCTGTTTCATTATTATTTTAATAAAAAGGCAGGTAGTTATATAACATGCATAAAATTCAAATTTTTAAAAGTACCTACTTAAGTATAAATTCATGATGTACAGTGGAAGACACATCATGCTATACTCTGTGGAACCCTGTCCGTCGCAATAAGTTTTTGGTCTGATTCCTTGACTTTCTTATGAATGTGTCAACTTAGTTAAAGCGACAAAGTACTAAAGAGTATGTATAGCCTGATGTGTTGTCCACTTAACCTACTTACTTTAATGTCAAAAAATAGGTACTTACATATCAAGTTTTCCCTCCCATCCCATGGTAATAATGAAATAGTAACTCGAATTAGATTAGAACTGCACTTTTTACTTAGTCTTATTTCAAAACTTTACCTGAAAAGTTTGAACATCACTGGGGGCAGAGGTATGGACGGCACATACTTAAACGTTTTGGAAACCCTATCCCATCTCCGTTATCAAGTTTTCTAGTGGTTAAATTATGATTAACTTGAAATTTAAAAAAAAAACTGGTAAGCATTTTTTTTATTATTATGTAACCCTAACCACATAAATCTAGAATTAGAAAATAGACCGCACAGTAAGACGTTTTTTGACATGGAATCTATTTCATGTGTTACACACTCGCTTTGTACGTGAGCGAATTTGTGTCGAATCACCGTGAGGAAAATGTGTATTTTTACCACTATCTCTTGAACTATTTAACCTATCAAAATGGAAGTTATACCATTGAATAGAGTCATTCGGTTCCATTCTAACGATACCTAACAATAACTTAAACATTGTTTTCCAGCTTCGCTACAGCTTTCCGAAGTGGGTCCCTTTTTTGGCCAAAAAAATTTACCGACTTATATGAAATCGTCTATAACTTTGGAACTATAATAGATATCAAAATACTTGTAACTGCGTTGTGATGAGCTTGAACTACGCTACTTAAAATCAGGTCTAACTTCGCATTTAGTTTTAACTGTTGAAAATAATTGACAAGTTTCATTAGTTGTGACCTCATGCCTCGCATAACATGCCGTGATATAAAAAGGAAGCGCAGCCGAATTCGACAAACACCCATGTTTAACGCAGAGCGACAGAGCATCTATCGTTTGCGATAAAAATCGCAACAATCGTACAACTACGAGCAAACTGGCGGCTCTTCGCGTTTTGGTCCAATGTTGGAGTTGCAGAATAGATTCCATGTTTCGGCAGATCCCTTCTTGAGAATAATGGAATGTATTGAGCACATTTCCGAGCATCTTTGAGAAAAATCATGTAATTTTATGCAATCATCTAAAATCAGTGCGAACAATACAAACATGGGTTCAGGGCCCTATATTTAGGTACTGTGGCAAGTTTACATGCCGTAATTTTTTGAGAAAACAAAAAAATATTTTATAATTCCGCGTTTAATGTTTAGTTGCATTATAATTTTATTATAATTGTCGTAAAAAGTTGCAATTAATTTGGTTTATAAGATTTTTAGTATAACATTATGCAGAGTTACTTTATAGGGTGGCAGACAGGTGGCCCATAGATGTAAGTGCTAGGTATTACGTTACGATTATATTTTAAATAAAAATAAGTGGTATATTTTAAATGGCAACGATTTTTATACGCTACCTTTGGGCCACCAATGTATAATATATTTTATTTCTGATCTGTTTTTGGCATTGGAAATACGTATTTTTGTAAAATACATAAATAAATAAGTATTTTTTTTATTTCATGGAGAGCAGACGAGCAAACAGACCACCTGATGACAAGTGGTCAACATTGCCTATAGACATCTCACCTTACTGTAATGTTATTAAAGAGTTTTCGATGCGCTGCTGAACTTGAGGACTTGTGATAGTTAATTACGGTAGTGTAGTGTTGATAATTACGGTAGCTCTCTTACCTTTTCAAACTGAAACATGCGGCAATGCAAGCATTAATGCATTCTGTGGCAGAAATAGATAAAAGGGTGGTTGGTACCTACGCCCCAAGCTGACTCTACACAGTCATACCACCTTCAAATTATTTTTATTATTACAATACATTCATATAGGGTTTCCATCTGCCACTTCTTGGTTACCAGCATCAAAAATACGGGTTTTAGACCTTTTTTACGGGAGGCAATTAAAACAGCATTGTTTTATGGTGAATTCTTTACTTTTTATAATATTTATTATTCAATAATATTTTTTTTGCTTTCAAAAGCAAATTCATAAAAATCTTCACATACTAACTCAAACTTTTGCTAATTATGGGTTCTTAAAATGTCATAGCCTGAAAAACGGTAACCCGTAAAATACGTGGCATCTGGCAACCCTACACATTCCTAATTCCTTCGGTTGACACTTGTACAAATCTCGACCTTGTCAAAGTCGTCAATCATATAAACCCAACATCATATATTCAATGTCATATAAACCCTGCCGACACTGCCATCTTGATGGCGGCGACTGAAGATTACAGAGCATGCGCGTTCCGCCCCCCGCTGTGCCACGCCCCGACCTCACCCTGGGGGTCAAACTCGGAGAGACGAAGGGGATGAAAAAGGGGTGAATTTAAGAGACACGGGAGCTTTTAGATACGGCGTGGGCTGTGAAACCAAATATGAGATAAGTTGGTAGATGGTAGGTATAAATCTAGCTAATACATTGTCTGTTGTAGAATAAAAAAAAATGTTTTTCCTCTTCGTATCTCGATAGTTTTGTCTCGTATAGCTAATTTCCAATTGGATCTTTTGTTCAAAAGTACTAAGTTACTTGGTTTCATTGATCGATTCATAATATCCCATTGATTTGTTCACCTGCACTCTGACCAAATTCACAGAAGCAGCAATCCGACGTTTATCAAGCATGTAATTAAATTAGTTTTGTGGTGTCCGTGTAAATATTTATGACAGTAATTAATTGTAGTAATTTTTATATATTTTTATTTGACATGTTAGCTAACTTATTAACTATTTGATATTTAAAAAAAATCAATAATTTCTGGAAGATGGGCCGGCCTTTAGTATGGGACGCTACCTGCGTCGATACTCTCGCGCCGTCCCATCTTCCAGCGACCGTGTCGAGGGCTGGCTCAGCGGCTGCGTTAGCCGAAAACCTCAAGCGGCGCAAATATGCAGGCCTCAGTGGGGACTACATGTTTTTGCCGTTTGGGGTGGAAACGCTGGGGCCTTGGGGTCCTCATCATCATCAGCAGCCTATTCTAGTCCACTGCTGGACATAGGCCTCTCCCAGGGCGCGCCATTGAGCCCGAACTAAGCTCTTCTCATCCAGTCGCTGCCAGCCACCTTACGCAGATCGTCGCTCCATCTAGCAGGGGGGCGTCCCACACTACGTTTGCCCAAACGCGGTCTCCACTCCAGAACTCGTCTACCCCAGCGGTTGTCGGTTCTGCGACAGATGTGACCGGCCCACTGCCACTTCAGCTTGCTAATCTTATGAGCTATGTCGATAACTTTTGTTCTATGCCGGATCTCCTCATTTCGGATTCGATCCAGCAGAGACACTCCGAGCATAGCTCTTTCCATAGCACGCTGAGCGACTTTCAATTTGTGAACCAGTCGCACCGTCAGTGTCCACGTTTCGGCTCCGTAGGTCATTACTGGTAGGACGCACTGGTTAAAGACTCTTGTCTTTAGACATTGAGGTATGGGCGACGAGAAGATGTGACGTAACTTCCGAAATGCTGCCCAACCCAGCTGAATTCTTCTGTCGGCTTCTTTCTCGAAGTTGTTTCTACCTAATTGCACAGTCTGCCCGAGGTAGACGTATTGTTGCACAACTTCGAGGGCCGTACCATCGACGATAATCGGTCCCGGAACGACATTCGGCCTTGGGGTCCTGCGGCGCACCAACTGCAACAGGACATTGGGAGACGGCTGGTGGAGGCGTCCCATGACCGGAGAGCTGGCGGCTACTTTGCCCAACGCCTAAGCCTCGCTATTCAGCGGGGCAACGCCGCCAGCCTTCTGGGCACTCTGCATGTTGGTAGGAGCCTGGGAGAAATCTTTTATTTGTAAATATTAGTCAGATTAGGTTAGATTAATTATACTTTTACTACATTAAACCATATGTATATTGTTATTGAAATAAATGTATACTATTAAAGTTAATGAAATGTCTATTAAAAATAAATAAATTGAAATTATAATTTCACATATTTTAATAGTGTAGATATTATGAATATTGACTACAATTTTGATTTGGGATATCCCGTTATAAATTTGTTACAGTTTTCAATAAATATAGGTAGCGGCTTAGGTATAGGTATAGGTACCTACCCTAAAATGCTGCACTTCTAAGCATCTTATTTTTATTTGAAATCAATCGATACTTATTACTCTTATTAGAAAACGTTTCTAAGTAAGTTGTTGTGGAGACATGGATGATTATAATTTAAGCAGTAAAAGAAACTTTAAAGACAAATTTTACTCCTATTACCTATTACCGAGGAGCTCGTAGCCTAGTTGCGAGCACGGTCCGAAAGTGATCGTGCAGATTAAGCGACGTTGGCGCGGTCGGGACCCGGATGGGTGACCGCTAGTGGCATATTTCATCTGAGCTTCTCCGTGCCTCGGAAAGCATGTTAAGCAGTCGGCCCCGGTTGATGTCGTTCGACAGCAGTCGTTAAGCCATGTCAGAGGCCTACGGGCGGCCTGAACAACTCTGAGAAATAGGTTGGCCACTAACCATACGATAAGTAAGTAAGTAAGTTTAAGTTTATTTTTCAAAAATATGACAAAAGCCTTAAACTAACTTACAAATAAAAATACCAATGAAATTTATGTAAAATATCTTAATCTAAATCCGAACAGAGTTTATTCCGTTTCAAAAGTTAATGTCTAGTGTTTTTTTAGGCTGGGTGAAATATTTGCATTTGATACCTACAATAGGTTGCCCTGTGCTGTAGGGATCATTTGATACCTACAATAGGTTGCCCTGTGCTGTAGGGATCGTTTGATACCTACAATAGGTTGCCCTGTGCTGTAGGGATCGTTTGATACCTACAATAGGTTGCCCTGTGCTGTAGGGATCATTTGATACCTACAATAGGTTGCCCTGTGCTGTAGGGATCGTTTGCTTCCGGTCCAACATATCGGTTTATTAAATTGCATTTTTGTGTGTGCTGCTGTCGGTAAAGTTCTTTAGTGCTTAATATCTATAACATTATGATAGTATGGGAGGATATGTTGGGATGTATGAGAGTGTGGTTTTATTAAAATGTGTGTGGGTTGTGTGTAAGTGAGTGTGCGTGTGTGTTTATTATGTAGGTTAGATATGCCTATTTATTTTAGTTGGTTATGGCCAGCAATTTTTCTGTTTCCTCATAGTTCAAACCAAGGAGCTAGGTTTTTATTATACTTCTACATTTTTATTTAATGTTTTAAGTACTCCTATTACCTATTTTAAAATTTCTTCATCATTATAAAGTCTTTTTATATGTTTTTTTTTGGTAACGAGGGGAAATCTTCGAAAGATACCCAGCCAGGGGAGAGGCTGGGTTATGTGAGATTTCCACTCACTAAAACCCCCTCGATGGCCGGCCTCGTGCTTATCGGAGGGCTCCGAGATCTCCAGTGGAGCGCACCGGTGCCCTCCTAGCATTTGCCTTGGGCTCCTCCTGGGAGGTGTACATTCCACCTCCCGGTTCCTCCCGTCACAGCAGCGTGCGGCGACAGCACGTTGCTGCCTTCCCTAGGGTCGCCCGCCAATGAACGGTGAAAGCCCCCACTTTGACCGCCCGCGACCCTGATCCCTCCTTGTAGTCGCCTTTTACGACAGGCAGGAGTTACCGTGGCTCTATTCTTCGCCCGAGACTACAGGGCTGAAAGGCTTTTAGGGACCTACTTCAAGCACACTAGCTAGCGTATAGCGACTAATTGGAACACCGCGTGAAACTGGTGATTACACTGTCGGCCACGTTATTGGTCTAATTCGTCGTCACGTTTATGTGTTTACTCGCAGGCCGCGGCGGCGCGGCGACCAGCTTTCATTATCCGAACCGAATGCCGTAAATTGTGCGGATTCTATGTCACTTTATAGCGTAATTGGCAGCCGATAACGATTTTCTATGTAACTCGGTCGAATGTGATAGAATTAAGCCGGTAGGCAAAGCAATGCACGTCGGTTAATTCACGGTCGTCACGGACATTACATCGAAGGTAGCCTTCTTTCTAATTAAATGTAACTAATTTTACAAATAAAAATAAATATAAACAATTAAATTAGATTATTTAAAATAAATTAAATTCAAATGTTTGGTATACAATACAAGTCAATAAATAAGTATAACCATCTAATCGACAGTTCAGTCAAACAAGCCCCCTCTCACCGTGTCCCTCCCAAAAGTCCCCAATCTTTTAGTTCTTTCTAATAATTTTGGTTGGAATTACAAAGTTGTTTTGGTTTGTTATAAAATAAAAACATTAAAGTTAAGGCGTAATAGTTAAGTAGTTCAAAAGATAGCTAGATACGTGCAGGTTAACTGTAAGGACTGTAAGTATGTATAAAGTTAAACGTATATAACTTAAAATATTAATATTACTTTTTCCTTTATACTTTAAAAATATACATAATTACTTAAAATAAACAATAAAAACATAGTATTTCGTCATAATTGTAGGCGATTGAACTTTCAGTTGTTTTTTTTTTGTTGTTGAAGTTCTTCCTTTTTTAAATTTTGGTTTCCGATTGCAGAATATTATCCGCTTTTACGATTTAGCCACAATCAAGTATTTATGGAGCGTATTCTTGTAAGAGACAAGTTTTATGTAAAATCAGTCAATATTAGTTGTCAAGTGTATTAAAATGCCGCTCCAGATACATTTTAACACTTTTATGTAATTTTTTGGCGATTATCCTGACCGTCACGGAGCTGGCGATTTCTCCAATATGGCCCATTGTAATTACAACAAACCATTGACGAGAATTTTACTTGAAGAATTCTGATACTTGTTAGATAAAACCACACCCTTTTTAGTCAATAAAATCAGCAGTAAACTATCTGCCAAAAAAATCAAATAAAAACAGTTTCGGGCAGTGTCATTGCCATTGGTGCCAAAAAACTCTTTTGAACTTACTGTGTCTATACTCTGAGGTATCCTCCTCAGTCGGTCCCTCAATGTTGTTGTTGTTGTTGTTGTTGTTGGTCAGACCATCGCTTTGGTTCTTCCTCATGGTCTTTTTCTCTCTATTTTGCCCATTTTACAGATTTTCGGAACCCTAAGGTACTCTGAGGTATACATACGCGAAAATTCAAATCAATCATCCAATAAACTAGCAAATTGATCCCACATAGATGGACACAAAATCTAATTTACACGTGCAAATATGTGCGGTGATTTAGCGAGGCGAGGCTACTTAATCAGGTTCATTACAGCCCGGTCCGTGTCGGTAAACAAGCGACGGATCAATCTGTTTACACAGCACTGTAGGCTATATTGCGTCCGGAATCGATAGGCCGGTAATTTTGTCCCCAAGTGTATTGGTGGCAGATTACCGTAGCGCGTGCGTGTGTGCTGTGAAAATTACTCACTTTAGAGAAATAGCTTTGTATCTAGCTGAAGCTGTGATATTTTAGTATTCTGTGTTTTTGGTGAAAGTAGGTATAAGTATAGTGGTTTCTTGAGCGTCGGTGGCACAGTGGCTAGGACACCTGACTCTCATGCGGGAGGTCCGGGTTCGAAACCGTGCAGTGCCATGTACCAATGAGTTTTTCCTATTTTTCGTATTTTTCTAAGACTTACGTACATTTACCGACTGCTAGAGCAGAACGGTGAAGGAAAACATCGTGACGAAACCTGCACACTGAGATGACCAGTGTGTAAAATGGTGTAGGCACAAAAGATCCTCAAGGGTCGAAGTGCCGCTGGGTTGATTCCCGGCCCCCTATATAAGAAAAGAAAAGAATAGTGGTTTGTTAAAAGTTTAACAAATTAATGGTACTAATTCTTTTTCTCGTGTGGTCTTACTCCAACTAAATATTAAATTTAGATAGATCTTTAAACAATATTTATTAAAAAAAACTATTAAAAATACTACCATAAAAAAACTAATAAACTATTAATTTAAATGACTAAATTTTGAATAACTTTTCTTGCGTTAGTTTTATATTTTCGGAAATTATACGGAGGAAGTGCCATCTATGATACTATTTAGAACTTTCTAAACTTGTTGCGCAAAGCAATACGAAGCAAACT
Organism: Hofmannophila pseudospretella; assembly: GCA_947369225.1. Taxonomy (NCBI): domain Eukaryota; kingdom Metazoa; phylum Arthropoda; class Insecta; order Lepidoptera; family Oecophoridae; genus Hofmannophila; species Hofmannophila pseudospretella. The sequence continues at coordinate 5,242,379 of OX376326.1, forward strand.
TTGTTGCGCTAACGTTGAGTTATTGATAGAGTGAGTTAGTAAATGATTTTTCTAATAGATGGCGTGCGTGGCGTGGCGTGGCGTGGTACCATTGGTAACGCTTCCGTTCTATTTCCCAAGATGACGTTACAAAACATAATAATAATGTATTATTTTGTGTGAATTATAAAATAATATAGAATGTACCTGATCCATTACCAAAATAAATAGGATCGTAGATGAATAACCAAAATTATAATATGTAGTGTTATTAAAATATCATCAACATTACCGGCATCTATCGAGCTGAAAGTAAAACTGTTATCTTCGCTAGCTGGTATAACGCGCCATCTATTGGTCACTAAAATAACTTTTTGGTACTAATCAATTTTGTCGAAGCTTCAGTGATTTGGTAGTTCATTATAGTTAACTTAGATGGAGCTAGTTCTGTTTTTTTCATTGCCTATAGTTTTAGTAATGAACTGGTTTCAAAATGGTTGGCATTAGCACAAATTTTTTGTTCAGTCGTGAAAATATTCATCCGCTTCCAAGAAAAATCAGTAGGTACCTATGTAAGTCCTATCTTTTACATTTCATCAATTACGTGAAGAATTAGCCGCGTAATATTGATTAAATCTTAAAAGGTAGGTAGGTAACATAAGTATTTGGTTTCGTTTCTGGGCATAGCTAGACATATTGTATACCTACATTATAATTTACATAGACACTGCTTTTCAATTTCGCACAACTTTACTGCGACAAATTGTCAATCTCTGTCGACCCGCCTCTTGCAAAATTTGCATGCAGAAGCGCCACTTCAAAGGTAACCGTTGGTAACTGGTTTTTTAAAATTCAATGTCAATTTACAAAACTCTACCTTGTCGCGCAATCACAAAGCTTAAAATCGCTCAAAAAGCTTTATAGAAGTTTTCCTGGGAAAATTGTTTTTCTTCGCAGTGAAATGTGGTTTGTGATACTTGATTTAAAGTGCAAAATGGCTTGTTTGAGTGGTTACTTGATGTCTTTTGATTTGAGAACAGGTGCAGATTGGTTTATGTCCAAAGCGGGGTTGCTCAGGGGTGGTTTAAAACAATTTTATACCGGTGAATGAGTTTTGGTAGCCGCCAGCCATGTTCTGCTATCTGATTTCAGATACTGCGTCCTATTTGTTTGGGCACGTATATCCTAAGTACCTTCCACCACACCACTTCAGAAAATAACGTTTTGGTATGGATTTTCTTTGCATTACTTTCCACGAGTCAAATCAAATCAAAATATTTTATTTATCAGAATACTGTATAGAATAATGTAAAAGATCTTAAAAATATATTAAAGTCAAAGTATTCAGCCTGTTAAAAGGCGTACAAAATATCAGGTACCTACCTACATAGAATATAAATTAAAATAAAGTCAATTTTAATGCTAATGTGAATGGTCATTATACTCCTTCACACTATAGAAAGGATTTTCAAGCAGCCATTTCAATAATTCAGTTTTAAAGAGTCTACCTTCTAACACCTTTATATCACGAGGTAATTTGTTGTACACTATTATGCACATGTTATGAACATTTCTTGTGTATATGTATTTCCGGCTCGGGGGCTGCCAAGCTTGTTCATTATTTGTGGCCTCGTCTGCCTAATGTGCAAGTCTACGAGTAACTCACCACTTTACCCGCTATATGTAAATACCACGATAATTAGGTCATCAGCAGCCTACTCTAGTCAACTGCTGGACATAGGCCTCTCCCAGGGCGCGCCATTGAGCCCGATCTTCGGCTCTTCTCATCTAGTCGCTGCCAGTCACCTTGCGCAGATCGTCGCTCCATCTAGCAGGGGGGCATCCCACACTTCGTTTGCCCAAACGCGGTCTCCACTCCAGAACTCGTCTACCCCAGCGGTTGTCGGTTCTGCGACAGATGTGACCGGCCCACTGCCACTTCGGCTTGCTAATCTTATGAGCTATGTCGATAACTTTTGTTCTATGCCGGATCTCCTCATTTCGGATTCTATCCAACAGAGATACTCCGAGCGACTTTCAATTTGTGAACTAGTCGCATCGTCAGTGTCCACGTTTCGGTTCCGTAGGTCATTACTGGTATGAGGCACTGGTTAAAGACTCTTGTCTTTAGACATTGAGGTATGGGCGACTAATTAGGTAACATACCTAAACTTACCAATTAATTAATTAATATTTGAAAACTACAAAGATCCGACTAGCATCAGAGCAAGCACACTGCAGCGATTTAATCGGACTGAATCTATCTATTACTCGATTTTCTAGATTTCTATGGATTCGGTCCGGTTCCATTTCAAGTTAGTATGCTAAACGCGTAAGTTGGTCTATACTGTACCGAGAAAAGAGCTACGATACGTCATCAGGGTCGCGGGTGGTTAAAGTGGGGGCTTTGGCCGTCCATTGGCTGGCGACCCCGGGGAAGGCAGAAGCGTGTCATGGCCGAGCGCTGCTGTGACGGGAGGAACCGGAATGTGGAATATACACACCTCCCAGGAAGAGCCCAAGGCAAGTGCTGGGAGGGCACCGGTGCGTTCCTCTGGTGATCCCGGAGCCCTCCGATATGCACGAGGTAGGCCACCGAGGGGGTGTTATTGAGTAAAAATCTCACATAACACAGAAAGCTGGGTATATTTGGAATATCCCCCCCCCCCGTTACAAAAAAATATCTATAGGTACTATACTGACAATTAAACTATTTTTGACATATTACCTACTTATTCTTACTTAGTTTCAAAAATTTCAATAGTCGCAAGAAAATTAGAGTAACAAAGAGGGGAAAAATATTTATGTCATGACAAAAATCCTTCGACATTTCTTTGTACTCTATGAAGAGAAGTCTCAAGAATAAACTATAAGCTAGCATAAGCTATAATATTCGGATTACGGCAATTTATTCAACTATGAATTACCGTATATTCGTCGATTGTTGAATGCCGACCATCCGACAGCCCGGTGGGGAGATTGATGATAAGCGATATCGTTTGTCGGGATTTCGAGTGTAATATCCATAGTAATTCGTGATACTACTGTCTCTTCTGCATTGTCTTACCCAATAAACAAAATTGAATAATAAATCGCTAATTCAGTAAACAAACGTAACTATAATAGGTTTTGATACAACCGTGAGTCGGATATTAGCTTTTTACACCAATCCTCGTGTAATGGAATGAAGCAGCGACGTTTATACAATTTATGGTGCTATAGTGCCTCTATAAATGAAATGACGCGATTATTGGTTGGAAGAGGTGTACTCAGAATTAAGTATAACAAAACGTTCTCTCGATAGTTACCTATAGGACTTATTTCTGCTGGTTGGGTATATTCACAACTAAATCAATACACGTGTTTGACTCGATTGCTATGGCAGCTGGAGGGATCTCACCTGATGGTGTCTACCATCAGGTGAGGTCGGCACCGAACAAAAAAGTCCTAGTGGTCCCTGGTCAAAGAAAGGTTGAGAACCAGTGGTTTAGATTCTTCTAAACTAGTGGTTCTCAACCTTTCTTTGACCAGGGACCACTAGGATTTTTTTGTTCGGTGCAGAGACTCCAAGATTCAAAATAAACATTCTGAGAATTTGAATATAAATTTTAATCATATCTTTTAGTTAACATTAAACTTAGAATACTAATAAGTATTTTTATAATAGAATTTTTTAAATTAGAAATCAATGTGATTATTGAGCTTGCATCCTTTTTACAAGTTGGGCAATTATGGGGCTAATACTGTTGATCAGAGCTACACGAATGTCATCACTTGCTTCCAATCGATTTCTGATTATTCTGATATTTCGCGGATCTTAATTTAGTTTTCGCGGACCCCTGGTTGGGAACCTATGATCTAGCTAGACAAACGGGAGTGTTTTCGCCAAGTTCGGAAAGAAAAAGGACGACGACGAACTGACGAGTATTGGCAGAAAGTACTGGCTCTTATAAACACTGCCGAGACACATCAATATTAGCCGAAGCGAGGTTTTTGGGCGACAAATGTAGAAGGGGATAGTCAGGCAGAACTTGAATGGGTCCTACCAACATCACAATTCTTTATCTCGGTGTCAATAGGAAACTCAAAATTAACAACATAAAGAACGAACTAATATCTACCGTAGTCAAAGACATGAATAGAATAGTACTTAAGTCTCACAAAATAACTTGGTTTAGGGATCGTGGTCCAACTCCTCAACTCAACTAGTTGATTCACATAACCCCATGGATATAATAGTGCAGAGAACTCCAGCTCTTCCCAAACCGAGTCTCAATAAGATCCGGATCGAAGGATATATGATTCCACTAACATATTTATTTATTTTTATTTCAGACGGAACCTGTGTTGGACTCCTTGATGCAAGACTTTGGCATTTTAAAGAACAAAATCCTTACGTGAAAACGGCAACCTGTCGAATGTGCGAAACTGTGGCACTTCATACAAATCTATGCGACGCCAATAGTGGCTCTAATGATATTATATATGTCGGAGAATGAGGCGCTAGTGTTCCTCAAGAACGGTAATATGCAGCGCTATAATGCGTAGAACGAAAACGCAAGGCAGTCTAGTGGCAGAGAGCGAGCGGCGGCGGCCTGTGGTTTTGAGGTTATGATATGAAGAAAACAGTCAGCTCTATCCCGGTTGGTGGTGATGGTAATCAGGATGGTTTCCCGGTGCTGATAATCATTTTCTGGTAAGGTTGTGATGTTAAAATGATGTGAAACAAAGAATACGCAGGTCGGTATGTTTTCATTGTTTTTCTGACGACGCATTCAGAATACTATTGCGGGGTGTAGGTGGACCTCCACGATCGTGTGTAGTGTCTTCCTCGTGCTCAGGGTTGAGAGGTACACGTTCAGGTTTTCCTGATAAAGTTAGCTGTTATTCGTAACCTGGGTTAAACGTCCACGTATTTCAATGGCCTTCCTTACAACTGTACGCTCTATTCACGCTATTTCTGGTGTTGACGCCCTGTCTCGTCTGCGGCTTCGACTTACACACCGAAGGCACTAACGCAAGTCGCTCCGACCTACGTCAACATGTGTTTACAGCTTCAGTACACCCGATCTATAATTGCAATCCATTATTAGGTTTTTAATTTCAGACTCACCTCTCGGCTCTCACATTCACACATCGATACGCGACGCGGGGGGTGGCGTGGCGGTACGATTCGAGGCGATACGGCAGCGATAAGCGATAGCGTTTGTCGGCGTGTCGAGCATCTGTTGAGACGACGTGACGTCACCATCGGCTCTGATTTATATTTTTACCAACGCAAAAGAAGACAAGCAAAACAGTACGGATTGCATGATGTTACACGCACAAGGGTGCAAATCGATTGTCCATACAAACTGGTAGTAATCAAATGATTGATTATTTATTAAGTACCTATGTATTCAAACAGAACTAACTTTTGCTCTATGACATTAATTCATAGGTAGAGATAGAGATAACAAATTTTGGACAGAAACTCCAAAATTTTGCGAATTTCAAATAAAGGGTAAGTAATTATGTAGTTAGTAATTTGAGTAAAATTTACTTTAATGGGTTTTCCTACAACTACAAGAGATAAATAAGGATATTTGTGATATAAAAATAAAAATTATCACTACCAAGTAGAGTCAATCAAGTTGTTGATAAACATCAAACATACCCCTATCGAATCACGACGCCCGATTGACAGGTCATCGAAATATTAGAAGTAGATACTGGAGCCTATTTATCTATTGAAGTAGTCTATACGATGGGAAATTTGACAAGGCACGTCGAATTGGTCGTTTTCTCACGCTCCCTTTACAATACTTTACATGGACGCTCGATATTTTATCTATCAGAATTGGTAGAGTCAGTAGGACGCATCAGGCGCCAGATAATTTTCGCACGATAAAAATCTGACCGAGTTCGGTGATCTTATTTTATTTTACCGAATTACCGATAGGTACGAGAGGTGGGCAATGAAAGGTGACCGATGATCGCGGTAAGAAGTGAAAATAGAGGCTTGATTGTTTGCTTGTCATACACATTCTATTTTATCATTTTTATATTATTAATTTGTTGTTTTCTTTTTGTATAGTTGCAACCTGCTCCTCCAAATTATCTCCTAGATTTTCTATATTTTTGTAATGGTATTAAAAAAATCACAAAGAAATCATAAATAATTAGATAGGTATTTAGCAATATCATATCAATAAACTAAGGTCGGATTTCCGTTAATGCGAATCAGTACGTACTTATCGCTTATCATTACCTTGCTAAGTATAATAAATACCTTACGGTAGAAATACGATTAGGAATTAGTAGACTTACTGACTACTCCGACTTAGTGGAACACATTTTCCTTATTGATTATTCTGATATACGAGTGAATGACGAAAAAATGAAGTCAGAGGTTTCGGAATTCTGGTAATCGATGACAGAAATCAGCTGAGGCTTCAAATGACATCATATTCATTTCCCACGTCGATAATTTTTAGTACACATCGTTTAAAGGTCTTGATATTTTCCAAGTGAAACCACGTGCGTACAAGAAGCAGTTAATGGCTGAGATTGGGTCGAGAAAAGCAGGCTCGATTACATGATTAACGTGCAGTTTACACACACAGAACATAACAGAAATCTCCCTCTCTCTCTCTCTCTCTCACACACACACACACTTTCAACACACACAATTACACACTCTTACAACTTACATACTTACACACATACCCTTTTCTTTGTTCTCCCCACTCCCTATTCCACTTTCCCACCTCCATATTTTATTAGCTGTTACTAATTATTATTATTTTGTATAAATTAAGCAGACCTATTTTTTGGCTTGCACGCATGTAAAAAAAAAAACAATTCAGGCATTACATAGCTGTAAGGTTTCTCAGATATATTAAAATTTAAAAAAAAATTAAAATTATGTTTTGATTTTTTTGCACGTTTTATTGCGTAATTGGCACCTTTCTTAGACCTACTAAGTCACTGATGTATGAGGGTCGTGTATAGTCGTGATCTTTCTATGGAATTATCCATATAGAACGATACTCTTAGCAAACTTAATGGGATTGTTTGCCATTGGCTTCCACATACGTTTTGAACCATATAGGCTACATTTTTTACTATCTATTGTTAACGTTCTCTGAACGAAGTTATGAGCGAAGGAATTTGTAATATATCGTATAGTAAAATTTCCTCTTGACTAAAATAAAATAGAGATTTAGCGTAGGTAGGTATATAAGTATATCTCATATAAGCTGCATTTGATAGATTTCGTCTAGAACTGCATCTTTGGGACTGTGTGGGACATGACTTCTGTTTCGCCGCTGACACAACAATATCAATGTCAGAACAGTTAGTATAAAGACGTTTTTGGTCCTGTTCCACATGACTTAGGATGTTCCTTCCATAATGAAAGGTGTAGTTCTATCATGCCATGATGGCTTCGTCTCCAACCAAACATGTGAATTTTATAGATATCTACATCTTTCATTAATGTTTTTTGTTAACGTCTAGTAGACATAATAACAAAATATGAAATAAAGGAGTCAGCCAAAAATGGTCTATAAATAAAGGATTTTCTATTTCTATTTCTATCGATGTAATAAATAAGGAAAGAACAGTTCAATACTACTATGGCTACTGGCATGTGTTGAAGGCATGGGAACCGAATTTATCGCAGTTATCGCAATCAGTCGAGTGTTTGTCGGTAAAATTGAAAGATGCTTCCATTCCTTCCAATACAGATTCTGTTGATATCACATCGCATTCATGGGAAATAGAGCATCTGAAACATTTTGGTGGATGTTAGGAAAAATAAACAATTTATTTTTATTTTTTATTAAATAAGGAGAGGATGGGATGTAAGGGGGGTCACCAACATCTAGACCTACAAATGTCAAACTCACCTGCACGTGGTGCATCCTGCCGATTAACGAACGAGTCCCTGGTGACCGACTACTGGCGGTATAACCACTCAAATTCTGGCTGGGTCAAAATACCAGAAGCACGATGACGGGCAGCAGCGTCATCGGGGCAAGCGACCCGGCTACTGCGATCGCCAACCCGCAGGCCTAGCGTGGCGATTATGGCATCACCTCTTATGGACAGCGCAAAGAAGAGCCGAAGATCGGGCTCAATGGCGCGCCCTAGGAGAGGCCTATGTCCAGCAGTGGACTAGAATAGGCTGCTGATGAATGAATGAAATAAGGAGAGCAGACGAGCGCACGGACCACCTGATGGTAAATGGTCACCGTCACCCAGAGACATCTCACCTCACTGTATTAATATTAGAGGGTTTTTGATGCGCTGCTAACCTTGAGGACTAAGATGGATTGCCTCATGTGCCGGAAATTACGCTGGCTGTCTTACCCTTCAAACCAAAACACAGGAATGCAAGCATCTCTGTTTCACGGCAGAAATAGATAAGAGGGTGGTACCACCCCAGGCAATCCTTCACTTTAGGATCTACCACTACAATTTAATTTCGTCTCACTTTTTTGTACTTACTTATACATAGCAGAAAAAAATTAATGTGTAATACCTATGAGTGTGTCGATGACAAAGTTAAAATTAAAAAAATACCTATATAATTTCTACCTAATGCTATAAAACGTTCTGATACATATATTTACTCGTATCACCTGTGTTACTTTTCTATAGCTGTCTAGATTTACATTTGTATTCACAATCTATTTTCGTGAGACGAAAGAAAACAATTTACCCTCTTCACTGAAAACTTTTAATGAAAAAATCCTCACAGTGAGATAAGAAAAAAAATACACATTTGTTACTGAGTTTCGACTTACCTTCTGAAAGATAGCCCTGAATTTCACACGACACTGTTATCTCTCATTGAAATTATTTCCTCATCATCTCAAATATTTAATCAGCAAACAATTCTATCGTGAGAATTACCCAATTTATGAAACGAAATTGTACCCTTGATAGATTAGTTTGTAAGTACATTTTATGTGAGTTAACAGAGTTTGATTCCGTGTGCAGCAAATAAAAGTAGATACCTGCCTTAATTAGTTCTGGAGTTAATATCTCGGCACGTAATTAATTGTTTTGGATCTATTTTGCAATAAAACCATTTGATTTAGGTTATTGTTATGTTAATATAGCGCTAAATAAATAAAAAAAAACCTGACTTACCATTGTGGAGATCCCCTTACTTTTTCCTGGTCATCAAGGTTCCAGATGTGGGAAGGTCACCATGGTCATAAATATTTGAGCTCAAACTCGAACCACCTAACTGTTACCATTCCAGAGATCCCATCATACTCGACATCATTAGAACCAATGATCCAATTTTCATCTACATGGCTAAGAACATTCAACGAGTTAGACTTGTGGCGCCTATAGGCGGAGTACGCTCCGGGCTTCGCCTTACGCGGAGCTCGGCCTTCGGCCTCGCCATGGCTATAGCTCCACATCATTTCCATTTATATTTTGGCCGTCATCTTTAAGTCTTTTTTCGTCTTGAAATGCCTCAGGATTCCCCACCACTTTAGTTCGGGAAGATCCCATCTAACTTAGTACTTCAGCGGGCTGAAAATCTTGCAATTCTTCAAGTTTCATATTGCGAAATTGAAGTCCACTTAATTTTTCCTAGTCGGTGTCGGAAACGCACCATGAACTTGAATATTTGAGCTCAAATTCGAACCATCTAGCTATTTATTACCGTCAGAGATCCCATCTGTCATCAAAGATACTCCAAAATCTTGGAAACCACTGGTACAATTTTTATCAAATCTAGCTAAGAACACTTGACGAATATCTCTATTAAATTTTTAAAAACCGGGTCCAAATCGGACCATAAGTGCCACAGACAAACACACAAATAGACAAACGTGTCAAACTTATAACACGCCCTCCCTCTAAAAATAGGTAGAGGACAGTAAAGCAGGTAAGTGGGTGAGTATCTCAGTACGAGGGTGGTCGAAAAGTGATCGTACTATTTATGAAACGTTGGGCGCAGTGAGCACAAGAGGGTGACCGCTAGTGACACATTTTCATTTCATCTCAGGACTTCGGAAAGCACATTAGACTGTCCCGGCTCGCACAGCAAGTGTTCCATTGACCGCTAGTGGCATATTTCATCTGAGCTCCTCCGTGCCTCGGAAAGCACGTCAAGCAGTCGGTCCCGGTTGATGTCGCTTGGCAGCAGTCGTTAAGCCATGTCAGAGGCCTACGGGCGGCCTGATCAACTCTCACAATTGGTTAGCCACTAACCACCTGACAAGTGTAAGGGCGTTTCCAGGCCATTTTGGCACTAAGAGCCTCCTACACAAGATGAGACTGGCAGACAATCCCACCTGTAGAGCCTGTGGTGACACCGTTGCTTGCTTATCGTATGGTTAGTGGCCAACCTATTTGTCAGAGTTGTTCAGGCCGCCCGTAGGCCTCTGACATGGCTTAACGACTGCTGTCAAGCGACATCAACCGGGACCGACTGCTTGACGTGCTTTCCGAGGCACGGAGGAGCTCAGATGAAATATGCCACTAGCGGTCAATGGAACACTTGCTGTGCGAGCATGACTCGCTGGCTGGAGGGCGTACGAGTCTCTGGGGGTAGCCTACCCGAAACCAGAAGACTATAGGCTCCTTCCTGTAAGCTGTACAGCGTCCTTGATGAAAGCATCTTTAAGGAACAGGAAGGAGACTAAGGTAAGGGGTAAGCACAAAAGATCCCTGAGGGTCGAAGTGCCACTGGGGTTATCCTTGGCCCCCTGTCATAAGATAATATAGGATAAGATAACCATACGACAAGAAGTAGAGGAAACTTACTTGTGAAAGTACTAACTTAAATTTTCAGGCCTGTGCCTTCTTCTATCCTAAAAACCAGGTTTTTACACAAATTAATGTTCATTTACAGTACAATGCACTTGTAGTCTTGTAAGGGATGTACGGGAAATCTTCAATGTCAGGCATTCTTTTGAAGACAAAAAAAAATCTCGTCAGTACAGCTTTCAACATAGGTTTGAAATAAGAAACATTTGTATTTAAAAATCAACACTATCGGTATGAAGTTGACAGTTGCACGGACATTGGACAAGTTCTTTTGTTGACGATTGTACACTGGCGTGCTCCTTCCACGCGACAAGCTGTAAAACAATTTAAAAATAAAAGCTAAAATAATACAAAATATGATTCTCTACGGATCATAACTTGGAACAATACTTTCGGAAGACCTGAGCCGTTAATGGTCCAACTTCTAACTAAACATTTTTTACTGTTTACTGGAGCGGTGTTTATGGAGACGTTTTAGACACTTTTTGTATTGATTGGTACCACAGTAAATTCTTGTCAGTAGGTAGGTATATAATGCATAGACTTATACACAGAGTGTAAGAGAGTTAATGTAGAGATGTAAAACCTATCTACTCAGTAAAATGAGCAACTTATATTAGTGAAAAAAAATTGACATCACTTGCCCAGGTAGGTATTATACCTAAGTAGTACCAATCAGAACTTACAAATGGAGGCTGAATATATGACTGTTAATTTCCTAAAAAGACAGCTTTCTGATGAATTTTAAATTTTACGCTTCGTTTGAACCTTGTTACCTAATATAACATAATATATATAATATACTATATTATAATTGCCTTTGCTACATACTTACCCAGGTACACCTAAGTTAATAAATAAATAATTGAAAATTGTACTAACCCAAACATAATTTTACTAAAGAACACAATAACCTTCATGCGGTGTCTTCTGAGATTATTATTGCAAAAAATTAACGCGTCGAAATTCGCAATTTGGCATCAAATAATCTTGTGAACAATAGTTCACAGACTCATTACGAATTCGTAATGAGTCTGTGAATTCCGCTTTTCTAGACACTCTTCTCCACTTTTTCCGGTCTTTAACGCCTTCCATTGTGAGTCCATTGGCATTGGCACTCAAATCGGAACTTACAAAGTCGAGCCAAACTTTTTGGGTCGGCCGCGTAGTCTAGATTCCTCAATTACTCGTTTCTATTATCACAATACCTACCTACCTGTTACAATATAAAAGGTACACTATTTGTCGATTTCACGATGAAAGCTTTTTTAAGCTCTCAGTACCTAAGCCTAGTCACATACTTACCAATATACTGCCATATTTCTAAGATCTAACTGTAATTTGCAATCGATTTCCGAAAAGCGTCAGCAGGGGGTGACAAACCTAACACGCGTTAAATGCACAATCACTATTTGTATGTTTTCTATAAACAGACAGACGACCCGACCATTACCGTGAACACATTAACGTTAAACAGTGTATACAAAGGTTGACAATAAGTCTATACCATTGTTTAGTAACGAAAACCATTAAAAATGTATTGGCCGAGAACAGAAACATTGATTTTTTGACCATACTAGGAATTCGCTAGCTGCTACAGTACAAGTGATCTTCTACGGATCGTTAATGAGAATTGTCGGTGTATTGTGTGTATTTTTTGCACTTATTAGATAGGTAAATAAGTAACTAAACAAGTACTTACCTATTAGTTAGGTAGTACCTACTTATTTAGGTGTCCGACTTCCCTATGTCAATATGAAACTAAACATTCTCCGTTGCGAGCGTAAATCAAGGTTTCACTCTTTGGTATGAATTTTTACCATTTCTGATATTTGTTTCTCGCTACAGGGAGATTAATATCATGTAATACCAATCATAAAAAGCAAACATATACTGCATAACTCTACATGCCGTATTTTTCCTAATGGACTAAAAAATCTTCCAGTTTTAGTATTATTGAATGTGTGGGCAAATAATTGCCTATAGTAGGTACGTGCTAAAAACTGTGGTTTTATCTACGCGTGGGCTGTTCTGATTTTATCCCTATCGGTTTACGTTTTTGTTTCGAATCAAATAGATGAACATTGCAATAGCCTGTAATATGTCACCGGTTAAACCGTAGAAGATATCCAGTAAGTTTCAAGCGTATAAGAAGCTAAAAGCCATATAAAAGTGGAACAAGAAGAATTAGGATGCTGAAATCAAATTTTGAGAAAAAAAGACTATAAAACGTAATTTATTACTTGAAAATTTGACCTACCGTTTTTACAGCCATGCCACCCCTTCAGTGTTTATCGTAAATAAAATCGATTTAGTATCGGCTCGGTTTTATGATCGAGCACTGCAGTACAATTAGTTCTGTATTTTTTGCCAATGGAAACCTAAAAAGTTTATAGTTTGATTTACTTAAACACGTTTTGTCACTGTGCTACCCTTTGATTTTTGTGAACACAATTATCCGATTTACATCTTCCAATAACAAAAGTAATTTTAAACTTTAAGACGATGGCAATAAGAGATCTGTATTTTGAATATAAGTGCAGAGATTAATTTGTAAAATTAACGTGGAAGGTACACATGATCGACGTTTTATGGCAAGTTCTAAACAAAATTTATAGTTTTCTCAATTCGCGGAACGCTTGTTTCCGTTGTGAAACCCTTTTACGTAGGTGTTTTATAATGCACTTTGTTAAGTTTACTTTAAATCGGGTGACAGATGCTAACAACTGCATAAAAAACCTTTTCATTGCATTCCATGTTTTAGATTACAGGAGCACGTGTGACGTTTCAGAGAGAATTGCATTTATGGGTGTTGTAAAACTTCAAAATGCTTTTAAAAGTAAAACCATTGAACAGATAGGTATATTTTATAAGTTGGATTGGCTAATGTTCTTGTGTTTTATTTTATATCTACTGTCATGCATGATTCTGTATTGCATAGGCAAATAGGTAACTTACACCTTTGCATAGTCATATCTTTATCTCTCTGCTGCTTATTTCAATCATTCAGCCACGGTGGCGCTATATATAACTATTACAATACAATTCAAATATTCTTTATTGCACACAGGAAAAAAATACAGAACAGAAGAAAAGTTACAAAATACAAATACAATTGGCGGCCTTATAGCTTTAAGCTACTTCTTCCAGGCAACCTTTGGGTGATGGAGTTTTTGTAAAATACAAATACCTACATAATGTTTTATTTAACATAATTTTACCTCGGTAAAATTGGGTTATACGTATGGTCAAAATAACCTTCGTTCTATTTTAAAATTTCAATACATTCGAACACTTATTTTAACTACGTACTTTTAAGTAGCTTAAAAATGTCATGTCAACTTCAAAACTGGTGGCGCAAAAACGACCATCTAAAATCCAATCAACGCATCTCCTCCAAATTAGAAATAACAAAAACCAATCCACTCGAGTAGCATCATAGCCTAATCATTGCTGTACGAACTACTTAGAATTCCTTGGAAATGTGAACCACATGTCAAGCTTGAGAGTCATCTCCCCATTACAAGTCTTATCTCGTAACCTCTACAGTGCTAGATAAAGCCACTCATAGGTACCTTTCGCTTCACAAGAGTCGAGTCCTTATTGGTATCTAACCATTTAGCGGAAACAGCGCTGTTTTTAACAAAATAGAGGGCAATATTTGCGATGCCCATGTATGTGTGTAAATACACGGATTGAGTATGTACATATTTATCCCAAAATAACAGTACCTAAGTAAATGAACTATTTACCCTGTTTGCTGCACTTTGGTCTTGCGCTCCGAATATACGAGACAGCAGAGCCACATAAAGACTTTTAATTGAAATGAAATTAATGCATCAACGACATTACAACACGAGTATATTAATGTATATAGTTTTCTATGAATTAAAGTTACAAATACATAATACGAACGAATACAACAGACTTGGCTATATATGAGATTTCACTACTTTTTATGACCAAACAAGCCAACACGAGACTTAGCCCCTTTTTACAGACATCTTTTTGATGGGATCCAATAGCGCTTCAAACTTTCCTACGCTAATTCCAGCAGCTGTAACAGCTGAATATAATGGAAATATAACCACTATATTATGCATCGGCTTTTTTAGGAGAGTGCGATAAAGGAGTGAAAATGTTCACGGGAAAGGTGTCGGTTTTTGTGAGAAGTGCTTATTTTTAACACTTCAACCCGGGGCTGCGATTTCGTTGGCAGTTTTTGTAGGTTTCATGATAAAGTGCAATTAGAATGCTGTAACAATAAATAGACTAAAATCCTTGTTTGTCGTGTACAAATACGAACTAATGGTTTAGGGAAATTACCGAAGATTGGGAAAAATGAAACGACGACGAGCGTGTTAGGAAAACTCGCCTCAGACACTAATTTTTCTCTCATCCTAGAGATACATAATATAGTTTCTATCCTGACCAAACAAACAAGCCAGTTACGATTAGAGCGACATACGACCGAAATGCGGGGCGGCAGCACGACGATAAGGGAGCCAGATGCGCAAGCGCAGCGCTGATCGACATGATCTGATCAGCCATCCGCCCACTGATCGTGTTACAGTGATTATGTGTGACTCAGATTTAAATTTATTTTTATATTATTTGATATTGGCTAGTCGTATGTATGTCGTATTTAGAAGGGTAAGTACCAAGTTACTAACAGGATGTAACTACTTAAAGTTTTAATTGAATATAAGTATGACAGATTAATTTGTCCTGACCAGGAAAATAAAAACACTGTCAAGAGGCCGCTATTGGTATTTTTTCCGTCTCTGTTCGCTATTTTATTTTTATTGATCAGGGTATATCTACTTCTAACGAAATTGACCGTTCTTGCATTGAGGCCCAATCGGAAGATGTTCTGTCGAAACTTGACGTTTAAATTTTAGTGCCTTTCAGTTAATAGACGTTCAAATGTCGTCTATATTAGGAAGATTTAATGCTACATTATTTATCGCTCTATTAGAAAACGCATAACTAACAAATTCCATTTTTTGCGCGAAACAATTTCACGACCTATTTACACGATGCAGGATCAACCGTTTGACGTTTCCCTGAATTCTGTCGGTTAGAAAACAAAACTACTGAACGGTAGATGTCACACGTGTCAAATTTCAACCTGTCACATGTGGTTGGCTTTTTTCAACAAATTTGCGTGTGTTCTTGTGAATTTTTGATGTGAAATCTGCTGGCTACTGTGATACACAGACGATAATGGCTGAGATACGAGGGTTAAGTTTCAAGTATTTAGATAATTTATGCCCAGAACTTTGGCCTGATCCAATTTCAAACTTAGTTGAAAAAATTTACTTATAAATATACCATTGTTATTTTCGTCCTTCTACAAACATATTTTCAAAAGTTAAATCTAAAACTGTACAGGTTCACGCATATTCATTTACACAATGTCAAACCGATGCCCCGCTAGGCTACAGTTAGAACACCATTCGACCAATAATTACCTTGGTGAAGATCCTTTCTGTGACTTATTGAAATGGTCAAAACACGAAGGCACGCTTATGTCCCACGCGCCATTGTGTCACTTCACGGTGGATTCGACACCGCAGTTTGTCAAAATTTCGGTTTCCATTTCTAAGAACGAGTCTATTTCAAACATTTGTAACTTGTCATGTCTAATTCAAGGTCCGTTATACAACTCCGCTCCTTCGGAACGCGTCTGTCGACAGTTAGGCGAGTTTTTTTCGTCAAAACTTTATGGGAACCAATAAATATTTCAAAAGTGGAGCATTTTATAAGAGCAGACTTCCATTTAGTAGTCAATAACTGTTTTTACTTTCAACGAAATAATATTTGGTCCTTTGTTTATAATCAGAAGTGAACTGCATCTTTGTTCTACGGTTTACAATAAAATGTTTCGCTTTCAAAGGTTGGGAAATTTTAAAATGCCGGTTCTATGACTAACTTCTGTTTTAATAAGCCAGTTACAGTTACATAATGAATTACTATGAGGCTCCAAATACCTATGTATTATTTTTTCTTAGATCGACATACAGGCTTTTATTTCCTAGATTGAATACAGTTAACCTTTGTATCTAACTTTTGCTTTATTTTGAGTTGCAAATCTGGATCTGAAACTCTTTCATATTTCAGTTTGAAAACGTCTGGTGTGTTCTAAACCCAACTAGAAAGAGATGGCACTTAGCGATAAGACCGCCAATATTGTTTATAATTTTCATCCACAGTACTACACCAAATACATTGAATCTGCCGAGCGCATACATAATTTTCTAAGGCGTCTTCGATATCGTTTTGGGTGCTCTAGCTCTAATAAAACGATTATACTGGAAAAACGTAGGGAACTTGGAGATCAAATTTACTTATACAAAATTTTGAATAATGTGGTCGACTCTCCGTACCTTCGCAATCGGGTCTCACAAAGGCACCCTGAATTAAATACTCGTTTCAAGGCTGTATTTTCTTCACCGATTTGTAAAAACAATTACGCAAAGAACCGTTTTCTCGTAAGAACTTGTGGAATTTCCAATAACCAATATGGTCACATAGACATGTTTAATGAAACATTTAAGAGCTTTGTTACAGCAATCAATAAACAGTTGTGTTTTGTCAGGATTTTTTTAAACTGTTTTATTATTTAAACTTGTTTATTCTTTATTCTTCGGGATTGTTTTTAAGTTTCAGTTCTCAGTTTATTTATTTAATGTTTTGTCAGAATTTTCTCAATAACCTTTATATTGGATGAACTGTGCCAATGTATTTATTGTTAAGTATGCGATGTTTATAAGTGGAAATTTTATTGGCATATGTATTAACTATGTTTTGCTATTTAGATGTAATACATAAGCTGTATGTTTTCCTAAAATAATAAAAATATTTTTATGTACGGTGTATGTATTTTGTAATATGCTTTGTGCAATAAAGAGTATTTAATTAACATTACACATTAATGCATTTTTTAAGAAGTAATAAAAATATATTTAGGTATGACTCATACACTTTCATATATACTTACATAATTATGTACCTAGTATAATTCCTTAAGTATTGTTTTTTCCAGTGAAAGTTAACAAATAACAACTATATTGTCACAATAATAGACCGTTGCAAAACAGGAGAATGCAAGAAAATTTCACTTTTACATCCTAATTATAATTACCCTTTCTCTAACAAAGAAATAGAATTTATGGGTTACACCGTTTCGCGCAGAGTACAAAAGTAGTCAAAGGCATTGTATCTTAGGGTTGTTCCAAATAAATGCAACTCTTTGAGTAATTACAGCGGTGTCTTTTGGTCCATTGTAGCAACATGAACCGTTTTACAGAACGGTTATAGTTACGGTAAGCAGAAGAGTAGAATTTGTCCTTGCTTAGACAACAGTTAGCCAATGACCGAATAATAACAATGAATTATCGACTTTATGCCGTCTAAAGTATGGTAACTTTTGGTCTTAGTTAGTGGTCCATGATATTAAACAAGGTAGAGTAAGTGTTGTTATTAAACTTAGAGTTTTAGTGATTTTGTAAAAGTTGCTAAAGCGTTGCGCGATTTTATAATTGCATAGTTTTTTATGGTGCGCGAGCTTTTTATTTTAGCAAACCCTTTGGTTATAAAACTATATAAAAGAACCCGTTACTTTTTACATAAATTGCGCTTGCTTTGTGTTTTTTTAAGTTTTTGGCAATGTATCTTTTTATTGAGGTTTTTGAGGATGGACATTTGTCGAATGGATTGCCAAAAGGGTTGGACAGTAAATACTGTTTTAAAAGGCTTTTCACAGTTTCTGAGAAGGGAAAAACATTAATTCTTGTAATTGTTTTATTACCGCACAAATATTGGCAAGTTTTTGCGAACCATGTGTAACATGACTACATGGAACAAGTGGTTTTAGGTTATGTCCCAATAAATTCAGTATATACAATAATTTCATATGTTTCACTGACTTCGAAACAAGTAAAGTAAAAGTAAAAAAAACTTTATTGCACACATAGAAAACAACAAACAAAAGATAGAAAAGGAAATAGGGAAGTACAATTTAGGCTGCCTTATCGCTAAGAGCGATCTCTTCCAGGCAACTTTCGCGCAGAGGAAAGGTACAAGGGTATATAGGTACCAGTACCTAATGTAGTATCCAGTTATTTTCCAAAATATACCTATAAATACGTAGTTAATTTAATGATTGATTATACTATACAATTTCTGGATTACGGGCAATAACCATTACCTATTCGGAAAAACCGGCATAAGTATTTACTTTAGAACTGAGATTAAGAGGGTGGCCTGCGCGTGAATAATCGTGAAATGTTCTCCCGCCATAAAATGAAAATAAAGTAATATTAAGAAATGAAATTTTATATTCCTTATCCGATGATAAGGAATATAAAATTTCATTTCTCAGTTAATAGGAATGTTTGCATGAAATTACTTTTCTCAGAAAACTTATGATGAAGAAATTAACAATCGAAATTTCACGATTTTTCACGCGCAAACCACCATCTTAAGATACTTGGGCAGATTTTCGTCGTTTCTGAATTCATATTGTAAATTATTGTTTCCTAGATATTTATTACAATTTACAGTACCTATACAAATTATGGTGGTATATTAAACCAGATTTTTTTTTTGCAATTGCAATCAATAATTTATTAAGGTAAAATACACTTTATTGCACAAATTCTTCGTATGCACAAATAGAAAATATAATATAACACTAAAATAATACTAAAGCTAAAACTAAACTAAGGCTAAGAAAGCTAAAGATAAAAAAATTGGGTTAAGTCCACCACATCCGGCAGTGTACCCAAGAGACTGGCTGCGTTGCCCCGTTGGATAGCTAAGCTAATCCGCTGGGCCAAATAGGAGCCAGATCTTGGGTCTTTTGACGCGTCGACCAGGCGCTTTGCGAGGTCCTTGAAGAACCAGAAATTGTTTAACACGTCTCGTCCGTAGTTTAGGACTCAAAACTTATATTAACTCTCGAAATATTTCTGCTCATTTCAGATTCGGATTTTTGGCGCATAGCATAACTAACATATTTTATTTTAGGTTAGTTTTTTTTCTCCAAGAAACGTTGCTCAAAGTCGTAAAGTTCCTAAATTTTCATATCACCATACGGCCTTCGTCAGTAGTTACAGTTACCTCTGACGCATTTTAATTTTTTTTTAATTCTGTTAGAAACAGAATCATTTGTCGGCGTTTCTCAAAGAACATAATCAGGCTAACGGAAGGAAAGTAGCCAGTTATAAAACTTTTGTCAGGGCAATAAAGCTCCTTCGCTATTACCGTAATGTGCAGCTTTCTATTGTAGAGGACCCAAAACACGTGGAGGTAGGAGAAATGTAACGGCCATGGAATATTGTTTTACAGAGATATCGTAACAGAAAAGCTTTATGTAAGATAAAAGCTTGAGCTACAATAACATAAATATGGTACACAGCAGGCGCGTGGTGCTGCTCTCCAGTACCTAAACTATACAAATCATAGGGGTACCTATACATGGCCAGTACATCAGGGTATTATACTTCAATGGATGGATTCAATAGAGTACAGCTTGGTGTCTTCTTAAATAAAATAAAAAAATACTATACGGCGTTAATTACAAAAAGATAATACAGGGAATGACACTATATATAAACATATGGGTACACATTACCTATCCAACTTTCAAGGGGTGCTTAAGAGTAGAAGTATGTAAGAGTAAGTACGTTCCTTCCTTATCCAAATAATAAAAGAACCTGCGTAGAGCCACGTTATAAAAACTTCTACAAGATCCGTAAAGCTGTGGTAGACATTGATTTAGTCAAATACACTTAAATATACTTTATGGTACAAATATAAAACAACAGATAACAACAAATAGAGAACAAACAGATCACAAAGCACTAACATTTTCATTACAACAACAAAAATTTAGGGATTTAGTAATATATAAGTATATGTAGTGGTAGAACTGTGGTAGGTGTACTCGAATCGCATAAGCTACGCTGCACACTATATTATATTGTATTTTGAGATTAAAAGATTTATTTTTTAAGTGGTTAATACTTGCGGTTGTTGGTACTTGGTGAAACTTGTAGTACATGATTAGACTTAAATAATATACTAGTATTTTATTAATAATTTTGTTTTGGATTCCAGTCAAAGTTACCATTTCAAATGGTAATAAAAAGAAAGTCACATTTAACAGTTATTGTATCACAACTAAATAATTACCATTTTTTGTAAATTTTAACCTGTTTGTAACAATTTCTCTTTAGTTTACGCAATAAACATTTCTCTGGGCGGACTTTCGTACTATTGCAGCAATAAAACTTTTTACAAATCTTTTTACAAATCTTTTTACAAATCTTTTTACGCAATTTTTAGCCTTTTCGATTGCAAAAACGGAAAGATAAAAATTTCGGATTTCCTCTCTTCTTTTTGCTTTCAAAATGCCGCTAATGTGTTTTAGTAACACGGTCTTACAATTCGGAAGTTTACAATGCAATGCAACAGTAGGACGCAATTAGTTTATTGTAGGGAAGAATGGGACTTTATGATCGGTATTGTTTGTACAGTATTTGAGTATTATGTTCAGTCCAAATTGTTTTAAACAGAGCCGATGGATCCCTTTTTTGTGAGGTCTATGCGCCGGGTTTTATGTAAGGTGCGAGTTGTTACTCGCAAAATTGGCTTAGCAACGGAGGGATCAGGATTTTCGGAGATAACAGATTTTGTTTTACTTTTGGGTGGGTATTTTACATCTCAGTTACAGATCTGAAATGATTTCTTTCAATTTTGAAAAAAAAACCCTCAGTTCTTGTTTGTTTACTCTATATCGTTAAAACCTCATCCTCATCTTCAGCCTATTAATGTCCCCACTGTTGGGGCACAGGCCTCCCCTTGTACAAGGGGGTACGGGCCATGATCCACCAAGCGGGCCAATTGCTGATTGGTGGATTTCACACGCCTTCTAAAACTTCCTCACGATGTTTTCCTTCACCGTTAGAGCAGTCGGTAAATATACGTAAGTCTTCGAAAAAATCGGAATAACTCATTGGTACATTGCATTGCATGGTTTCAAACCCGGACCTCCCGCATAGGAGTCCGGCGTCCTAGCCACTAGGCCACCGACGCTCTCGTTAAAACCTGGGCAATGATTTTTAACCTATTTTCGTTTTATTACCATTTTTAATGAAAGAAAAGAACCTCGTAACACTATAAATACCTACCACATTAAGAGTTAGATTGAAACTGGTGTAATAACTTAGGAGGCCTTCCCTCAGAAATCAACAAAATAAAATAATGGGTAAAAATGCACTGTCGAGGTTTCGATACTACGGCGACATGTACGAGTAGTTATCATCTAGCTTATATGCTCTTATGTATGTAAGTTATACTTAGTATGGAAGTAGCTGACCTAAGTACCTACGTAGCTAAGTAGAAGCTGACTCATATTATTTGATGTTATGTATGTCTTCAAATCATGTTCGAATCACCCCATATATAGTCACCATGAAACTTCCTCCCTGCTTATAAGCGTATAATGGAACATTGGAACTAATTTGTTGTTCAAACAGGGGGTCATCTGTACACAAACACCATTCTTACAAAAATACCATTTACAACTACATAACCATTATAGTATCTACGGTAAGGTCTAAGTTGGTAAGGAACTAGTTTTCTGAAGTGCATGTTATCTTGGTAATTGAAAACTGCAGGACATTTATTTGACATGTACCGATGGCAATTGTCACTTTTGGATCGTTGTCGACACAAAGGAATGAAATTAGTGTAAAAGAGTGTCGTGATGTTATCGAGATGTGCCGGATTTAGTTCACTCTAATATTGTCCGAGGATTTTATATTTATACTAATAACTAGTAATAACAGTTTATCGTTGAAATAAAATTAAATAAGTAGGTACTTACTTCAATCAATCAATCAATCATTTATTCGTGAACGTAGGTAATAATAAGTAGATACAGTTAAAATGAACAGGTATCACTATGCTCCGTCGTTTGACATACAAATATTTTCAATAATTTGTTAATGAATATTCAAATTTCAATAATATATAAATTATTAAAATTAATTAAACAGTTGACTAGTAGATAATTAATTCTCTAAACACTGATTATGGACATACACATAGATCGGACATAATGTTAATAAAACTTACTTAAGTACGTATTTTTTCTTAACCCGTGTATGTAGGTGACTTGCAACGATTATTTTACATGTATGTACTTATAAATAAGTAATTTAGAAATAAGCCTTTTTTATACGAAAATCGTGAAACGACTTAAATATAAAGCAACTTCTTAAAACGTTATATTGTCTAATTTATTACAGTTATCATTTTATTCATCTAAGTCATTATTATAATATGAAATTGTTCTCCATTGATCTGGTATTACTATAAATGAGTAGTAGGTACGTAGTAACAAGATGATAGGGAATAATTTCATATCGACAGTTCGACACTAAACCAGCTGCTGTCAGTTTTTCAAAGAAGTGTTATCACCTCAATTATCGAATCATATTCGAATGAATCACTGATTTTTTCCTGATCAATAAACATAAGCTAGCTTTGTCACCAAATGTGAAGTGTGCAAAAAAATTATCACCAAATTCCCTGCTATTAGGCCGCCATACGGATGCAATTGAAAATGAAATCGAAACTTATAAAAGCTGCGATATATTCAATGAGTATCTACAGCGCGTGAGCTTTTAGTTAAACATTCGGGCTTTGAAAACTTCGGTGTGCTTCGGTTATTTTTAACGATACGCGAATGTACTACGACTGTAGTAAGACACAGACAGATGCCGATTTTACCCGATACCCGAATGTTTTTCTAAGAGCGGGCACTGTACCTAAATTATTGTGTATCAATCTTTTAGAAACGATTTTGTACTACTGCGCTGACATATTGGTGGTTGGATGAGTATGATGGACAGGCGGTCGTTCGTCTGTCATTTGTCATGTTGTGTGGTCTGGTCTGTGTATGTGACGTATCGATTACAAATGAAGCCAAAATTGCATGAAATTGCGTCACCATTATACATTTTTTTGCCATTTCAAGTGTCAAATGCGGTGTGAGAAGTGTTGAAAGCTTTCATTCAATGGCAGTGTCGCTCTACTTCTTGATACAATCGAGCGTAAAAGCTGTTTTGATATTTTTTTCTAGCAATAGAAATTGTAAGTGTGGTAGCTTTGTAGAAATGTATTTAATTGTGTTCGAAGACTTTGAAGTAGTGGCGTGGAAAAGGTTCGTTTTGAAGTGCGAGCTTTGCTTTCATTAGTTTACAAAAGTTCCTAGCTCAACATCCCTGTAGAGTGTAGTTAGGTTTAAGTTTTAAAAGTATAGGTATGGAATAAGATTTTGTCCGAAAACTAACATCAGATACCGCATTTTCTATGTTCCGTGGACTCTAATAGTATCAGTAATTGACTGTTTTCATGCAAAAGTTTTGTTTGTTGCAATGCAAAAGTTTTGAACTAGGTATTTCTAAGAAAGATCTCCTCCTCGCGTCGTAATCCTCAATGCTGAGGGTCGTGACCACCTTTAGGTATCACCTTCTGGCGGATGATCTTTCTCCATTTATTTCTGTCCCCGGCGGTGTGGATGGCGTCGTGAATTGTAGAGTCAAGGGTGGTGCGGATTTGGTCGGACCAGCGCATCGGACTACGTCCTCGAGGCCTCTTCCCTTCCATTTTTCCGGTCACAATAAGTTTTTCGAGGTTGTCACTGTCTTTCCTGGCAATGTGACCGAAATATTCGAGAATTCTACGAAGGCACTCGGAGAAGAAAGATACCTAGATGAAAATTCATCTGAAATCAAAACAACTGACTAATTGGCACTGTTTTTATCTGTAGAAAAATGTAGTTATTTTTTTAAATTGCAGATTTCAGAGTGAAGTATTACGAGTCTTTATTGCAGGTTTAATTTTATTATTGTACTGAACTAACCTAAGTAAAAAGTTTACAATTGTTTTCAAAGATCTCCGGTCAGAAGTAAACTGAAAGCTAATCCATTGTGTGCAAAAACTCCGCCGTGGGTGGTCTTTAGTGGCGTCAGAGCATGCTACATTTTGGTTTGTATATCTTACCCTTATTTACGATCCATACTTCCTTTGCAAAAGAGTACAAAATGGGCCGAAAGCAAGGTTGAAAATCGAAAGACACAGATAAGTATTGTTTTTGCATGGCATAGCAGGCAAATATTTACTTATCGACTGTCTTTATGAATGAATTTTTCTAGCGTCAGAATGTTTGACGTCAATGTGAAATTTTGAAAAAATCTGCTCCGTTATGAAGAGTGAGAGTGAAGTCTACGAATGATTGAACGGGTATCATAGATCACTTTTCTCGAAAATGGGTACTTACTTACCTAAAACAATATTACAGAGACCAGGAAATTAGCCATTCTTGGCCGAGGATTTTTAAAGAGAGGCCAAAAATAGTTATTACCGCCGAGGCTTATATAGTGCTTTTCTCAAAGAATGGAAGGAAATCAAAAAAAAATATCATTATTTTAAATACTATTTTCTTACGGCGGCCCATCAGATACAGCGCGTGACGAGGAAGGGCGCGCTTTCTGAAACAGCGATCAAACTTTTCAGCTATATTGGGCGCTGTCTCAAGGCAGCAGTGTAGCGGTGTTTCCCTGGCATGGTCAATGGGCCGAAGCTTCACAGAACAAACAGATTAAAATAAATACTGTTTCCTAGCTAAAAGTACTAGGCGTCCATAAAAGGAAAAAGCGGCGTCATCCATTAGGAGCTGGAGCTGCGCAGGAGGCGGCGGCGGACAGTAATGGACTTACATTGCAGACCTAGACCTCCAAGTTTGTATGTAATGTAAGTGATACATTACAGTCCACGCTGCGTCGGAGCTGTCTTCATCCATACGCTCAGCAGCACTTTCCAGCTGTCGCCGCCCGGTTTGGAGCCTACTAGAAACTTTCCGGCCACCTTTTTTAAAGAAATTGAGCACATTTGAGAGTATATTTGAGAAAAATAAAATAATTTCAAAATTGCTCCAACAGAACATCACCGTCCTCACCTCAGCATAATTTACACCACACTTTTATCTGTTTTTGCCACAAAGCAGTAGAAGGAATGCTTGCTTGCTGTTTTCCAGTAGGATAAGTAAGTGATTTTTAACTTCTGATTAATCCATCTGAATGGGTAAGTAATCCGTTTAATTTCATTGCGTTATATTAATATCTACTAGGTATATACCGGCGACATAAGGTCTCTCGAATGACAAACGTACTGCTGAGCTAGTCCTACGAAATATAAGACCGTTCTTAGTATGAATTTGATAAGATGAGGTCTGTTTAGGCGTATTTTAAATAACTTAAATACTAAGCACTAGGACTTGGCAGATTATATAGGTCATTTAGTTCTACATTAGTGCTTGATAAAATACCTAATTGACATATTATACACTATCGCTTCAGACCTGTCAGTGTCCACTTTCGGTAGTGTACACTGATCATCAAAGGCTAAAGCCGACAGATAAGGAAAAGTGTACACGATTACAAAAAGCTAGGGATTTGGATTGGAGTGTAAAAATTTCACCATCATCTTACTCAGCTCTCATTTTGCAAAATTCTAACTTCTACTTAGATCTATTTTTATACGAATACAGTAGTAGTTACAAGTAACTACTTAACATGTATAGATACGTTGAAAGTAAGACAGTATACTTACATACTATCTTACTTTCAACGCAGTCTATGCGATCCGTAGTGCATCTTGATCTCCGCTATCGAGAGACACCGTACCTATCATCCGTGATGCGCCCTCTTCTGCCAGTTTCTGACACAATATGATGACTAATTAAATTTGAGGGAGAAAAATTAGTTACATAAAAAAATAAAGTACCAACAACTAATATAATCAGATTACTATTACATAGACATCAATGTAAACCTAGCCTGCTGCTCATTACGGCTGATAGTACATCTGAAAGGCACTTCTGATCATAATACTACCTACGCTGATTACACACGAGGCTCCATTACATTACAACACCGCCACATTAGCCGCTGACATTTAGTGTAACCTGGGGTTAAGGCTAGAGCGCTAGCGGATTATAGAATACAGCGACAGAAGTAACCCCATAACACAGGGCATCCTAGTGTGGGATGCAGAAAAACTGAGAAAATGTAAAAGACACTGTCTAAATAAATAAATATATTTTTTTAAAGTAAAAGTGAAGTAAAATACACTTTACTGCACAAAAAGAAAACAACAAACAAAAGATAGAAAAGGAAATAGTGAAGTACAATTTAGGCGCCCTAATCGCTAAGAGCGATCTCTTCCAGACAAGCTTTAATTATTATTTTTAAAGTGAACGATTATTTTTACTGTTGGTGACAATACGTACTTCATTGCGAATTTATCATGAAAATCTTCACATCACCGATTAAAATCCTAAAGCAATCCATTAACTTCTAACATATTATCTATAGCATAATAGTTTACCTAATAAGTACTTATGAATAAATAAATATGAATGAGTGGTTATAAAGAATCTAAGATTCTTAAATATTTCAAAGAACATGCCTGGCCATGCCATGAAAGAACATGCCTGGCCATGCCATGAAAGAACATGCCTGGCCATGCCATGAAAGAACATGCCTGGCCATGCCATGAAAGAACATGCCTGGCCATGCCATGAAAGAGCAATAAATTCTTAACATGTTTTAGATGGCTGATACATTTATCTATTTACTTATTTATGTACGATTACTATTGTACCTATTTAGTTATATCCTGCTGACGGGTTGTAAATTTTTCCAGAAAATTAAAACCACATTTATAGCGATTTTTAAACGAAATCGGACCTAACATTAAATTTCGTTCGTAAAAAAATATTTCTATTTTCTAGATTACTATGGGTTCGGCGGTCCGCACCCGTTTCAAAATCACTTGCAGTATGTTAAAGGCGTGTAGGAACGCGCTAAGTGAGGACATGGATGACGTAAAGTCAGTTGTATGAAAGGGAAAAGGGAAGATCTTCCCCCAGGCGAGGTGTTGTGCCTGGTGACCAGATGTCTTGGTCCAACTATGGATGTTTGGAACTCGTATATATACGAACTCCCAGGAAAATTTCGATAGCGCGTTCTACGTAGTGGCGCGCGTGTTGTGAGTCGCCACAGGCGTAAACTTTATAACATACTTCTGAGGAATTATTATTAAGTACTTGCCTCTATTTTCCATATGCACCGCTGTATTTTGTACGTTTCACCGCGACTTGATATCATTGATAGCCCGCTTGATAACGGCTGTCACAATAGACTTGTCATGGGTGTTATTTTTATTACCGTCTTTATGTGATAATGCCGATGTTCAGTAATTGGCGCAGATTAATTGGGTCAGGAAATCCTTTGCTTTAATCTCCAAGTATTTTATCCACCTGGACAAATCGTTGCGATACTCCATCATTCATATGCGTCGCAAGTGAAGTTATTTTTCATCCATTATTTATGATTCCGTTTCCGTTGTTCTTCTGTTTTTTCACTTATTCGTTGATTGTGAATGTGATCGATAAGGATCTTGGGCGTTAAATCCTCAAACTCGTCTGTCATTTCATCTCTTATTCTCTATCTAACATGAAAAATACAATAACATATTTCAGCATCGGTTTAAACAACAGGATACTTGATAGTCTATTCATTATTCACCAAAAATATCCGTTCGAAACGAAATTCAATGGCAACATAAATCCGATGGGTGAATTTTAACAGTTCTGTCGAGCAAAAAGTGTGAAACCCGCTCTTCACTCGCCCGCGAACCGCAACCGCGACTCGCTCGCGAATTCTGCGCGACAATATGTCCCTCCACATACAACTTATCGCAGTCTAGTTCGCGCGGTCGACAAGAATGGACGCCGACATAGCTGCTTCGCTACCGTGACGCTATTGTAGGTTCTATAACTGGACATTATTGAGTCCGTTTTTTCTTCAGGCACAGGAATGTTCATAATGGTAATGATTCATATTCATCGTCTGATTACTCCACGTAGTTTGCGCGTTCGACAATAATGGACGCCGCCATTATTGTCGAACGCGCAAACTAGACTGCGACAAGTTGCTAGTGTGGATGGACATATTGTCGCGCAGAGTTCACGGGGAAATCGCAGCCAAATGTCCGGCCGCGGTTCGCGGGAGAGTGTAGAGCGCCCTTTACTCTGTAAAGTATATAATATTTCAGAGTCAATCTGTGTTAGATAAACTTTACCATCACCAATGGACATAAAATATGAACATTTAATGAGTATAGGTACCTAGTTACCTACTTGTATTTAGGTACCAAAACCAAGTATACCTATAGGTATTTATTTAAAACTGATAAATTCATTGCAGTTTGTTGTACTTGAGGTAACGCCTACGCCTTTTCCGAATAATTCACAATAATGTCGATCGACATCATTATCAAATCGGCAAGATCAAACCGTTTCGCGATAAAAAATATTGTTCGTTTTATACCGGCTACCGTAATGATTGGCGGTGCTTTGATCTAGGTAGCCTTATCAATAGTCGGCGTCCTTTGATCCGTTATCGATTACTTTGAAGTCATATCAATGACTACCTAAGTATTGTTCAATATAAATACACAGCGGATAATGTGTTTCGATAAGTGTCGATGTATACGATATGAGCACGTTTGAGTACCTATGTAGGTAGACAAATAGCTTACTTCCATTATAAAATTAAGGCCACGTTGTATTATACAGGGTGTAACATTAAGAACGGTCAGTATGGGAAAGTCTGAAACTATAAGACATACGAAGATCTGTTCTTAGGAACCATGTCATCAATTTTAGTAACAAGAAAAACTGTATTCATAAATTTTTTTTAAAACCTGTACTCAGCCTGGGAATCGAACCCGGTTGTTTTGAAAAAAAATCCAACACTATTTCTATTTGGATATCGATTGTGTAGGTCTTAAGGAATAAATGTTAGTATTAAACGTGATGTTTAAAATTAATAAAACGCATTGTTTCCATATCTTTTAATTTATTTTAGTAGGTGTTCGAAATGACTACCATTTTGTAAAATACAACATTCAACTCGTTTAGGTAACGATCTTACTATTGAATGTTGTATCTTCAGGTGGTGAATTTGCGTTAAAATTGTCTCTATGGCTGCTTTTAGGTCTTCAATTGTGTCGAAGCTTGTTTTGTACACTTCATCCTTAACGTAACCCCACAAGAAATATTCTAGTCTAAAATAAATTAAAAGATAGTAATTAATAGTCTAGTCTAAAATAAATTAAAAGATATGGAAACAATGCGTTTTATTAATTTTAAACATCACGTTTCATACTAACATTTATTCCTTAACACCTACACAATCGATATCCAAATAGAAATAGTGTTGGGTTTTTTTTTCAAAACAACCGGGTTCGATTCCCAGGCTGAGTACAGGTTTTTTTTTAAATGTATGAATACAGTTTTTCTTGTTACTAAAATTGATGACATGGTTCCTAAGAACAGATGTTCGTATGTCTTATAGTTTCAGACTTTCCCATACTGACCGTTCTTAATGTTACACCCTGTATAATCCGCTGTTTTAGAAAACCCGTCATTTTCCAAAACGGAGTCCATTTCAGCCGCTTTACATAATGACTGAAGCTTAACACGGCCAATTGTTTAAACGTTTTGCGTTCTTTATCAAAGAAAGCGGCCGGTCATCGTTTAGCCGTTTTGTAAAACAGCGTGCAATGAAACGTCGGATTATACATTTTAGTTCCAGTTCTTGCTCATGTTTCTGCATAATCAAAACATCAAATATGACGTCGAATGCACAACGTGTTTCGTTGAAATTATTAAATTACCGCAAATCACGCGAATCACCAGGTAATACCGGGAATCCCCGGGAATCAATGGGAATCGCTGACTTGGGTATTATACAATACAATACCTTTATAATAAAGTCATTTTATTTTACATTACCGCTAAACGTATAGGCCGCTGTAATGTCGAACGTAACTTTACGTAACTTTATGGGGAAGGCAATGGCAAACCACCCCTTTAAATCTGCCACGAGAGTCGTTCTATGTGATTAATTCCTTAGAATGATCACGACCCTCATCAATGAGGAATACGACTTAGAAGAAGAACTTTACGTAACGCATTACCAATCCGGTTAAACGTCGTTCAGCTGTAACTCAGTAAGTATACATACCTACATAAAAGTGCCGTTTTGCAAAATGACTAGCGGTTTTATAAAACAGTGGATTAAACAATCGGACTGCGACATTAAGACATAATAGTACTCTTGACCTCCAAGACCCGACTGTCTTAAGAAACGATACCTCATGGTAATTAGGCAAGTCGAGGCGGTTATGAGAACTAATGTTTGTTTATAGCCAGTTTAAGTCAGTAATGTAAAGATAGGAGGCGCTATTTAAAATCCATCGTAATAAACATACACTACATTAGAAGACGCCTATGACCATTATGAAAGTCACCGTGAGTTGCAATGCAAGTAATGTTCTTAATTTTAAGGCTTCCTTAAGTCTCGTATATTATTCATCTCTGTGTTGAGCTATTGGGTAAAAAACTAGAAAGGAAAAACAACTACGGACGCACGTTTAGAAATGACGGTCAAAGTTTGTTTTGCGCTGGTTTTTTTTCTTAATGCAGTTGTAATCTTTGACAAGCTCTGACTTGCAGTAGGTACCTATCGTTGCTGTGACGGGAGGAACCGGGAGGTGGAATGTACACCTCCCAGGAGGAGCCCAAGACAAATGCTAGGAGGGCACCGGTGCGTTCCACTGGAGATCCCGGAGCCCTCCGATAAGCACGAGGCCGGCCATCGAGGGGGTTTTAGTGAGTGGAAATCTCACATAACCCAGTCTCTCCCCCAGGAAGCTGGGTATCTTTCAAAGATTTCCCCCCCGTTACCAAAAAAAAAGGTACCTATCTTGAGATTTTAACCTCTTTGTCCCTTCGATGTCATACTTCTACAAAGGTATGTCACTGGGCTTGAATATATTTCTTTTTTTTAAAATCTCAGTTTAGAGGCTTTGGTACACGACATGGTGACCATGTCAGCCTCGTTAGGGTCACTAAGAAATGGGAAGGGAATCTCAATTGTTATTAGAGGTAGCCCTCACTTTGAGAGCCAACTTAGCAAACAACAGTAAGTGTTTCATATTACCAGATAAGAGCTGACTCAAAATAACATTGAGCCTCCCATTTTGGAGCCTATTCAGGCCAAATTTCTTCCTCTCAATTTTCACCAGGTCACACTCCATTAGGAGGTGAGTGAGGTCTTCTATTCTGTTGCAGTTGGTACAAAACGGTGATGCAACTCTTCCCACCAAATGCAAAAACCTATTTAACGGAATGTGACCCGAACGTAATCTAAAAGCCAAGACAAGTAGCTCCCTACCGAGGCTGACACAGTCAAACCATGGAGCCCAGGCTGGCATGTAATTAAATGTATTGTAATATCTTATGAAATAATTTAATCTAGAATAATGAAAGTTACACCAGCTTCTAATAATTTACTATGCCGGTTCCAAGAAACCTATAGGCAAAAAATAATAATTCTAATTATTATAATGGAAATTACAGTTAGTCGGCTAATTATTATTAGTTGATTACAACAGCTACCGATGATCGTAATCATGAAACAAAACATGACTTTTCAATATTGATTAAAGATCGATAACGTAGATCTATAATCGTTAAGTTACTTTACGAATAGATTAACTATTCTACTGTGCGTGGTTTGTATTGTTTATTTAAAGTTATATTTAAAGACATCATCATCAGTACCCTAACCTAATCCAAAGCTGGTCATAGGCGCCTCTCAAGGTGCTCCTCTGATTCTGATCTTTTTCTCTTTTTTTATTTTTTATTTACTACTAAACCCGCATTTGACCTCGATCTCGCCTGATGGTAAGCGACGATGAGGTCGACGATGGAGCATGCGGGTCCAGTAAATGCCTATTCACTCTGGCCTTGAAGATCCCAAGGTTGTAGGTTTCGGGAAATACAGACGCCGGCAGGCTGTTCCATTCCTTAGTCGTTCGCATAATGAACGAAGAAGCAAATCGCTTCGTACGAGCAGATGGGATATCAACAACATAAGGATGGAACCCCTCCCCGCGCCTGGTAGTCCGAAGGCGGAATGGAGATGCTGGAATTAGGTCGTGCAATTCCGATGCGCACTCCCCGAAATGTATCCTATAAAATACCGATAGACAGGCAACCTTGCGCCGATGTTCCAGACTTTGCAGTCTAGCTTCCACCAGCGATTCGTCACCTTTAAGGCGCTTAGCGCGTTTCTCCACTGAGTCAAGAGCAGCCAGTTGGTACTTAGCTGAGCCGTCCCACAGGTGGCAGCAGTACTCCATGCACGACCGGACTTGGGCTTGGTAAAGGTTTAAGAGTTGTAAACTCTACGTCTCTAAGTATGT
Source organism: Hofmannophila pseudospretella (assembly GCA_947369225.1). Classification (NCBI taxonomy): domain Eukaryota; kingdom Metazoa; phylum Arthropoda; class Insecta; order Lepidoptera; family Oecophoridae; genus Hofmannophila; species Hofmannophila pseudospretella. Next base: position 5,275,553 of record OX376326.1, read on the forward strand.
CTACGCCACATAATAAATAATAGTACCTATCCTACTAAGTATCTAAGCATCCACTGCTAGCCACCTTGTAAAATCAAAAATCTTTTATTATCACATAGAGTTCCAATTTCATTTGATTTGAAAGCTATCATAATTTCAATACCAGAAACAAAAACAAACTTGCAGTCTCATGTTTTAGACTTAGTAAACATATCATTTATGGGTCACTGTGTACGATTTTATAATAAGATACCTGATACTGTAATAAATATGACAGAGGAAAAATTTAAGATCCACATTAAACGAACCTTATGTAAAAGGGGTTATTATAAAATAAATGACTACTTAAATGATAAAGAGGCTTGGTCCTGAATTCAGCTCCAGCTCTATACATTGTGTATATTGTATTCATAATTATTGTAAGATATATATTTATTCAAAAGATGTGCTGCTTAAAGTTTCTTGCGCTGCTTCTTTCCTTTCAGCTACAGCACCTTACGAAACGGTGATAGATTAAACATGATGTTGTAAAAATGTACTTTAAGGTACTTACTTACAATAAAAAAGTTTGATTTGATTTGACTTGAGGTAGATATCTCATATTTCGACAACATCCAAAATCCTCAATTGAATAACATTTCATGAATGTCTTTTTCATATAAGAATGTTTTTATAAAAGTTCGTTGTATCTTCCTTTGTGAAAAGGACTATAATACAGTAAGTACAGTATTAGTTAACGTTACGTGGTATAAATAAATAAACTTTTTTTTTCTTTTTCATTCCAAATAGACCAGTACCTACAAAAGTTACATTATTTATTACAAAAGACGGGCAGTTTCACTTTCAATTAACTTTTTAAAGCGTTTCTAATTACCTATACCTAGTAAAAGGTGAATACCATGAATGAACATTGTTTCCATGATCGTGTGGGTCAAATTATGGATAGAACTTCCTTTGTTCATAAGGCATTACTAAAAGTGTTCAGATCAGAAATAATCCCAATGTTTACTCTACTTTTAATACTGATAACGCCCAAGGGCAGGTAAGGTGATCGATTGTTTGTCGGCGGTTCAAAAGAGAACAGTGGCAAGTACGGCGCCTTAATACTATTATTTCTTTTGTAAACATGTTTACTGTCTTAAAATATGCTTTGTATTCACTTGTATTTTGTTTTTATTCGTCTGAAGTCGAAGCGGAAATTTGTTCAATCTCGTAATACAAGTGAGTAAGCTCAGCTTACCTGTTCGTTGGCGTGGCTATGACTATGAGTTGATAATCACTTTGTCAATGTTCTTTCCTTATTGCCTTATGTAACATAACATCTACCTTTTATCATAGTTTTACCGTGACTTCATGTATGAAACATCTATCCTCTGTTGATTTGAATAAAATTCATGCATGTTTTATAAGGATTTTTTAAATACATACTCAAACTCCATAGATGCGGCACAAATACCTAATGAAGGAAGGTCACGTCTGTCCAAGGTTCTGGGTTTTGGCGTCGCTTTTGACAATCTGCGGACTTGCCCTTTTTCTCGTGTAATCCTTCATTTTAATCAATGGACAGAAAATATCCGTTAAAAAAATTTGCAATTCGATCTATCTAAAATATTCTTCATTTCATTCTCTTTTCAATGCTTTTTATTTTATCTGCATACTTACAGGAATGGGCAAGTATTGGTCATTTTCAGAGTGACTCAGTATCGATTACGAATTATTAATTAAATATTCGTTCAGGGATAAAATAATTTGTACAAAATAAATAGGTACTCTATTTATCTAATGTACATTCCCACCTTGAATAGATGAAAATCTTCATTAGATCATTTTCTGTGTCATATCATAGAATTTAGTTCATTGTTAGGTTCTGTTTGTTTACACTGGATTATAAAAATGAGACATTTATACAACTATATTGTCACCGTTATCTCAATACAAATTAAGAAGTTTAATGTTGTAGTTATTATGACGGGGATTTACTTTTTATTTTGATAAGATGACAAGAAAAGTAAATACCTAGTACTAAATAGTATAAATTCATTCCACGAGAAAACATAAAAATGTTGATAATGGAATCGCATACCTTAAGATATATCTGCATAAGAATGAAATTTAGTTGCAACTGCAAGATGGAAATAGTGATTGCCACTTGAAATTGTAGTTCTATTGCTACGTGTTAAAGATTGAATTGAATTGTTAAGTTTATAGTATTTTCTCGCCTCTTATGGAATATGATAGAGGACTTATAAAAATCACCTACTACCATTGTCTAAATTATAATTATCTTAAGATTAAAGTGTGGCAAAAACATTAGTGCCTCTGTCGTATTTTATATTTTGATAGGCCTTTTTAATCTTATGTGAGAGCGTCTCCCATGCGGGAGGTCCGGGTTAGAAACCGTGCAGTGCCATGTACCAATGAGCTTTTCGTATTTTTCGAAGACTTACGTACATTTATCGATTGCTCTGACGGTGAAAGAAAACATCGTGAGAAAACCTGCACACTGAGATGACCAGTATGTAAAATGGGGTAGGCACAAAAGATCCTCAAGGGTCGAAGTGCCGCTGGGTTATTCCCGGCCCCCTATCATAAGATAAGATCTTATGTACCTACCTAAGTAATACTCTCTAAAAATTTATAGAGTCCACACACGTTAAAATTATTCTCTAAATTATTAAAATTTTGAATATCACAGTGATTCATTAAGTTTTTCTAATTACCAGCTCATCTACTATCATAATTACAATTTGCACGTCACGGTGAAATATCAAAAATTACGTAGTTCTTATAAAAGTTTATAATAGCAGGTAATTTCCCATAATAGTTCCATAAAAGTCAGGATTACTCAAATTGAGGGTACTTTTATCCTGGAGAATCCGGCTACAAGCCTATTAACGTCCATGCTGTTGGCTCCAGGCTTCCCCTTGCGCAAGGGGGTAACGCGTACGGGCCATCCACCATGCCGGGCCAGTACTGATTGGATAAGAGCGTCAGTGGCATCGTGGCTAAGACGTCGGACTCCCATGCGGGAGGTCCGGGTTCGAAACCATGCAATGTCATGTATACAAACGAGTTTTTGGGTTTTTCGAAAGACATACATTTACCGACTGCTCTGACGGTGAAGGAAAACATCGTGAGGAAACCTGCACACTGAGATAACCAGTGTGTGAAATGGGGAAGGCAATGGCAAACCACTGCATTAAAAATCTGCCAAGAGAATGATCACGACCTTCAGCACTGAGAAATACGACTTACTCGTAGTAGAAGTTATATAATAATTTCATAATTAAGATGTTTAATCAGTATCATACCAATAAAATGCCGAAAACTACAGTATATAAGAGTAATCCGTAACATATTTACCAAATATTCCTACGTAAGAGATAAAAAGCTATAATTGGATTATCAAGAAAGATCTTCATCGTGAATCTATTCTATTCTACTTTTAAGCCCCGATCAAAAAGAGGGGGTGTTATGAGTTTGACGCGTATATCTGTTTGTCTGTAGCTTCATATCGCTAAAACAGATGATCCGATTTGGATACGGTTTTACTTACCTGCCAATTTAATAGAGAATATTGACGAGATTGTCCTTAGAAAATTAGTCATGTGTAAAAATTTGATCAGTTGTTTCCAAGATCTTGGAGTATCCCTGATGTCAGATGTGATCACAGGAATGGTCATAGTTAAGTGATTCGGGTTCCAGTTCAAATGTTATTGCTATTTCTACATCTGTAACCTCGAGGATTTGATGGACAGGAAAAAGTAGGTCTGGGGGTTGTCTGGGTACCAGGCCATTTAGGGGTGCAGGGAAATGAGTGTGCTGATGAGCTGGCTAAAAAGGGCTCAAAACCACTTTTATGGGGCCTGAGCCTTTTGTTGGACTCTCAATGAGTATGGTGGAGTGGTCAAAAACCAAGTTAAAACACTCTAAGAGGTTCATTGGAAATGGTGACACAACTGGGTGTAGAAAAATCTACAACCATAACAGGAGTCTCATCCGTCTCATTGTAGGGGCGTTCACAGGCCATTTTGGCACTAAGAGCCTCCTACACAAGATGAGACTGGCAGACAATCCCACAAAACCAAAACTAGAGGACTATAGGCTCCTACCTGCCTGTAAGCTGTATAGCGTCCTTGATGCAAAGCATCTTTAAGGAACAGGAAGGAGACTAAGGTAAGGGGTGAGCACAAAAGATCCCTGAGGGTCGAAGTGCCGCTGGGGTTATCCCTGGCCCCCTGTCATAAGATAAGAAGAGAAGGTCTGAAGGTTTCTTAAATTTTTCATTTAGAAGAAGTATATTGGAGTGAAATGTTACTTTACTACGCACGTCTAGTTAATTAGATATTAGCACAAATATTTCCAAAACTTTACCGACTTCAACAATTTATTTATTTACAATTATCAATTACTGAAATGAGTTTTCAACCCCATCCAATAAAAAGATTGCTTTAATATTGAATTACATAGTTCATTTGCATTTTATCGAACATCTAAGAGAAAATGCTGATTTGATTTTCCCCCTCATGATCGGGAACCTGATATAGGTACCTATACGATTAATATTAATGACGTCCATTCATGTTTTCCTTATACTGGTAGGTAATCCTAATGTCATATAACATAACTATAACATACTACTTTATTCTTCTAACTTGTCTTAAAAACTTAAGATTTACTCTAAAAAAATCAATAAAGATCTAAGAATGTTAATATTTTATAATGCTATAGTTTAAAATTCTCTACCTTCACTATAATTTTCGATCGATGCATTCCTTTCTTTACCTGTTTTGTTTTTAAAACCAATCCAGCTCAGAACGTCTACCACGAGGACGGCATGATCCATGGTTCTGGCCCAGTGCTGTTTGGCAGATTTAGGCCTTCACTACACGCGTTCGGTTCCAGCCCCATTAATAATAATAAAAAACCTTTGCGAATTTGTCATTGTAATTTTATATAAAAGGAAGAAAACAGACTCTTGGTGACCGAGAGGAGGATATTGAGGAAGATTCTGGGACCAGCCAAGAAGGAAGATGGAGGGCGGAGGATGAGAAAGAATAGGGAGATGGAAGAGATGGTGAACGAGCCGAACATCATAGGAGAGACGAAAGCGGCTCGACTCCGATGGCTCGGACACATCACTAGGATGGGGGAGAATCGGGCAGTTAAACGAGCGAATGTGGGACGCCCTAACGGACGACGTCCGGTCGGACGTCCCAGATACCGCTAGCGCGATGAAGTGGAGAAGGATCTGCGGGAGCTCCGGGCGCCTGACTGGCTCGAGACTGCGCAGGAGAGAGAGCGATGGCGCTCTTTGGTATCGGAGGCCAAGATCCACTTCGGGTCGCTGCGCCAGCGGAGTAAGTAAGTAAGTAATTTTATATAATATATCCAAAGTCAAAACATCACAAATTATTACACAAAATTGTCTCACCTGTAAAATTTTGGTTTGCTTATTGGCTTATTGCTATACTTTTGAGGTACAGAATTAAGTTTTAGTACCTTAATCGTTTTCTTAGTTTCAATGTTGTAAAAACTCATACATATTTAAATTGTTTTCCATATCTATTTATCTTTAATTTGGGCTATATTAACACCTACTCACCTAACTTTGTAATAAAAATATTATAATGCCTCATAATTAGTTTTACAGGCAGGTATGACAAATGCCATATTGTTATGCGTTTATCTCGGATTCTTAGTAGAGTCTGTTTATATAACATCGGCTTTGAAACAGAAGCCATATGTAAACATTTTTATGCCACCTAGCCACCTAGTTAATTCCAGCTAATTCAGTACAGAATAATTTATTGCGTGTTTGGAAACAAAAATATTAAACACGTGTACGAACTGAAATCGGTTTAAAACAACTTAAGCAGTACAAACAACCTATTGTTTTACTTACACTTTGAAAAGTGGTAGAAATGGCTAAATATGTATGAGTCTTTACAACATTGAAACTAAGAAAACAACGATTAAGGAACTAAAATCTAATTCTGTAACTCAAAAGCAGAGCAATGTTTAAAAAAAATTAAATAAGGAGAGTAGACGTGTAAACGGGCCACGATGGTAAGTGGTCACCGTCGTCCATAGGCATCTTACCTCATTGTATTATTATTACAAGGTTTTTGATAACCTTGAGGACTAAGATGGATTGTCTCATGTGCCGGAAAGCTGGCTCTCCTACCCTTCAAAACGAAACAAAGAAATGCAAGCATTTCTGCTTTATGGCAGAAATAGATAAGATTAGAGCGTGGTACCAAGTTACCAATCAGGGCAACCCTTCACATCAGGATCTACCACTTTTATTAAGTACTTACACTTTGGGACAACAAAAATGTTGAAATGACTGGTTCCTTATGAATTCGCCAACTTTATAGTCATACATAACTCATAACATAATCACTTCACTACGTAGCATTACATAGAACATGCATTATTAATATAGGTACATACATACCTTCACGTTATGTCGCTTGCGAGGTAGGCAGAGAGAACGGAGCGCCACGAATCTCTGTCTTGGCGTGCTTGCTTCTCTTGCTTCTTCTACATCATTCGATGTTTCACGCACGCTCGCTAGCATGTTACCATATCTGTATGGTAAAGTCATTTATGAAACTACGACTTACCATTGCAGAGATCCCCTTACTTTTTCCTGGTCATCATTAGGTCCTCAAGGTTCCAGATGTGGGAACACCATGAGATACCTAGTTGTTTGCAAAATCTTACACCTAACCTCCTATAATCCTATGGTACCTAATGAAGCATTGTAATGACGATCTTGCAAAGCTCATGGTCAGTTTACCATGGGCCTCTTAAACCAAATGCCATGTAGACATTTTGAACGTATGTCATCACGTATCGCGAGCGTTTGTGATGCGTGTGCGCAAACAGCGGTCAGGTGGGCGAGGGACACACGACACGAGGCGGCGCCCTTTGTGTCACCATCAAAAGGAGCCGACGCAAACATTCGCCCTCTAATGCAATAACGACACAAGTCTAAAAATCTCTACCATGTCGGTCTATCCGTCTGTTGATAACTTTGCGTTTATATAGTTGATTTGAGTTTTGGTATTATTGTTAGGTAGGTAGATATGCAGGTAGGTACCTAATCTTCCTATGGAGACTGTAATTCATCAATAAGGTTTTCAAATCGAAACTATAAATTGCAGGGGAATATTGGGGAAAATCGGATAGTGGGTAAAACAGATAGGATTAATTTTCATATATCCAGCTACCGCTGTATCATTCTAGTGGGTTAGAAAGCATTTGTAGATTGCGCTTATCCCGTGTACAAAAGAAGATCGGACTGGTGTTGTTTATTACGTCGGCGTTTGAGGAAAAAAACGCCTATGTGAAGTAATATTTTTACTTATTTTATCAAATATCAAATTAGCTATTGACTACCAATGTGAATGTGAATAATTTATTTCGCAGCAGCGTCTATTTGGCAAGATATTTAAGCTTTTGTTCCACAAATTGATCGACATACCTACCTAGTATCATGTTTATTTGTAAAAAAAAGTACATTTGAGGTGCAACCGGTTGGGGTAATATCGGATATCCGATTTCATAAACCTTACCAAAATCATTAAAGAAAACCATTATTAATACCTTCTTTTAAAGAAAATGAAAAAGGAAAATAGACAAAATAGAAACCCAAAGGAAAAAAGATAGAGAAAACAGATTAACCAGAAACATTCAGAATGCTTTAATTGTGATGAGAAATATAGCTATAGAACGTTTGCAGATGACTGTTTGGGTACAGTTTGTTCAAAATATGCTTGTACTGGCTGTATTACTCAAGAACTAGTGCTTTGCGTGTGTCACTCTATGTGTGTCGTGTCACAATAAATTGCTATCCATATTTACCCTCATCTTTGGAAATGCGGTATCTGGTTTGACCCATATCCAAGGGGTGAAATCAAACGGATTTTCCAAATTTTAGTAATCGTTGATTAGTTCCTAAACTTAATGTTTTAATATTTTTTTAAACATTTGACATAGCTCACCGTTAGTGGTTGAGTGTTGTCTAAGAGTCAATTCTAAAATAAACATTGGCCACAATTAATTTTTTTCCTTAACAATCTGGTTAATTACCTTCCTCTACTATCCTGAAATTGGAACCACTAAACCTTATATGAAAAAATGCCCGCGGACATTATTCCTTCATGCATTATAAATAAGAATAAGTTTATTTCTGCGTTTATTATAAATATGTTGGTACTCCTACAATAGCAAACAACTAGAATGTGTACAGACTTTTTCATTATTAGGTATAAACATTGACTCGAATATTAACTGGAAAAAAACACATTCAAAAAATCAGCACAACATTGTCTTCCTTCAGTTAACGTTTCTTGAATTTAAAAAAATTACGGACTTGAAGACAGCCACCTGCGTTTATACTAGGCATACGCATATGCTTGGCTTTCCTATGGTATAGTGTTATGGGGTAACTGTGTTGACATAACAAGTCTATTCAGGCTGCAGAAGAGATGTATCAGAATCCTCGCAAACTTGGATGCAATGGATAGCTGTAAACCATTTTTTAAACAATGTAAAATTCTGACTCTCACCTCTATTTACAGTTTAGAAGTTTGCGTAGGTATTAATTAAGAAAAACATTCATCTTTATCCACAATACTCATGACACTCTAACTTACGAACAATTAACAAACTAGCCCCCAGAAATCTACACTAAAACGAATTCATTCTAGACCATTCGCAGTGTCAGTTAAAATCTATAACATAATTCCCAAATCAATAGAAGCCGAAGACAAAATAAATAAATAAAATGTAAAAAATAAAAACTTTTTAGTTGAAAATTTCTTTTACACGCTTTTTGGATGGTCATTTTATGGATTTATAATTAATAAATGGCATATTTTTGTAAGTTTTTGATTATAATTTATAATATAACATAAAGATTGTAATTTTTAATATAAGTATTTGCAGGGCCCAAACCGGGTTCATGTTGAAACTTGTATTACATATTTAAGATCTGTATACTTACTGATGAAAGCTATAAATTATTCTATTTTAATCAGCAGCACATCTTTTAAAATAAATATGGTAGCAACTAAAGGTTACAGGTTTACAACGAAAAGGATTACCTAAAAACCAAATTTGTATCTTACTAAATTTGTTTCTTACTAAATTTGTTTCTTACTAAATTTGTTTCTTACTAAATTTTCGACAAATAACTAAATTGAATTCTCACTTCACTGTACTTACATTGACAATTTTCAATGTGAAGCGATGAGATTTTTATAAAGAAAAACATGAAATAGAGGGTTATTTTTTGAGTAAATGTAAAGTGTTAATTATACCTATATATGACGTATCATATTTGCATAATAAAATAGCACTTTATGTATCTATTCTGGAATAATTTATAGAAGTTTCATTTGAATAAAATTGCAACACTTTATTCATGATTAACTAAGCAGGTGCTTAGATACTGCAATCACTTCCAACAACACAGGTGCTTTGAAGAATTCATTTAGTAATGGAGTTGGTAGTAAATGTGATCACCAGAAGTCAATTAATCAGTAGAGAAATATTTCAAATTACATAAGTGCCACTGTAATTAATTAGAACTTAGTAAATTAGCAGGCGTGGGAGTAATGATGAATGACAAAAAATGTATCTAGTAGGTAAGATTTGCTGAAATGAGTTTCTAACCTAACCTATCACGTTCATATTATTGGAGTGGAGACTAGAAGAGTAGGTAATTCATCATTGGTTAATCAAATGCTGTTTTCTCACAAATTCAGTAAGCTTTCCATGAACAATATTACAGATCCATCTGCGTTTGTTTGTACCCATACTCCAGTTAAACAAACGGTATAAATAAAGTGCTTCTACCACTCTACAAAACTCAAACGTTGCGATCTATAATGTAAACAATTCGATGCAGTGCAGACTGCGAAACCTCTGATACCTACAGCTTTCACTACCAAACCTAAATAGAACACAATAGCCCTCGCAATCTGAATTGCTCGTAATGCCTACTCACAATAGAAAGATACAAATTACAAAGAGTTTCGAACAAAGGCATCTACGACATCACAAAGACTTGCCTACGAAACGCAATTACGAGAGCAATTCGCTCACCTAATAGCTTCACCAGGGACGCTGTGTCACCAAAAATTTGCATAGAGTTACCGAAACCGCTCAAGAATAAAACGTCACAACTCGAAAACTGGTCACTTTGACAGGGTTGCACTAGTAAGCAAGCTAGTTCAGAAATGGGACTTCGTAGTAGTAGGAGATAGAATTTGTTGGGGCGATTCGCGATTGTGAACGATCGATTTTGAAGGCAGTGCGCGGTAAGCTCCGCCTTCTGGGAGGCGTCCGGCTGCTCCGGGAGCCGACACAGGCGCCGGCCGATGCGGCGCTTTTGATGACCTCCCCCCGCGCCGCGCACGCGCAGGCCTCGATAACAAACCAAACGCACACAAGCTCATAACGCTCCGCGCGGTCCCACAAGCCGGTTGTGTCAGTATACAAACCGGTTTTGCAGTGACGACACAACTCCACCAGTGATACCAAAGTGCTGTAGTGTTTACATTTTCCATGGATTGTACTTTTTCAAGTGAAATGGAAGACAAGCCTTACAGTGTTGACAGTTCTGATGATATCAACATAGAAGAAGAAGACGAAGAGCACACTGAAGAAGAAAGTCACAGTAAGTGTTAGTAACATAGTGAATATCTACTTGTCCTTCTATAAATTGATATTTCGATTTTTATTTGTTTGATTTCCTCTAATGCAAATCCAGATATCAATATTATTATAATAATTAGTATAACAAATGATATTTTAGTAGTTTACTGTTTTTAGTTTTTAAACTTGTAATATATACTTTATTTTCAATAGCAGCATTTAAAAAAAAATCAATGAATGAATATTCTTCCACTGGTATAATTGTCTAGTACCTACTTAAAGTTTTACATTAATCGTAACTTATAGTTGCTTATCCTTAACTTATAAAAATCTTTGATTGATATTTACCTACATCAAATAGTTCATTCGACAAACAATTCTTGCCTTTGTGAATTGAAGAATTCTAAACATGAAACTCATTGTTTCCGCAGGCTATCCACCAGACTTCCCGATCGAAGCTCTGGTGAAGCTCGAGCGGCCGTCACCCCCTTTGCCGACGCCGCCGCATACGCCCACCGACGACACGCCTCCCGCCGTCGTTATCTCCCGCCACCAGCCGTCCTACCACCCCCCACCCCAACCCTACCCTACGTACCCCCGACCGGCCATGCAAACACCCTACCCTTACGACAAAGTCCCAGCCCCGAACTACGCTCACCCGGCAATGTCGGCCTACGTTCAAGCTCAAGCGCAAGTTGCATCTTTACCACCATCAGCACCTTACCACGCCATGCTGGTCAATCAGTGGATACGCAATGCCGCTCTGTATCACCATTCGCTGCGATACCCTGGTGTGATGGCTCAAAGATTACCTGGAAGAAATCCTCCGCCCCTGAGAGCACCGGGAGCTCCTGGTACGAGGCCCAAAAAGCAGTTTATTTGCAAGTACTGCAATCGGCAGTTCACTAAGTCCTACAATCTGCTCATCCATGAAAGGACACACACTGATGAGAGGCCGTACTCCTGTGACATCTGCGGAAAGGCATTCCGACGGCAAGACCACCTCCGGGATCATAGGTATGTAGGTACATCTTTTTGTCTTTTATATTACTTATGTATGTAAATAGAATAGCACATAAAACGTAAAGCGTTGCGTAGATGGAGCCACGAGCACACTCCATAAAGAGAAAAGCGAAACGAACGTCATTTCTGATGATGTCACAAATTTCTCGTTATTTGGGTTAGTTTAATTTAGTTTCTCAAAGCTATAGTAAAATTGTGATGATATCATGGCATCATATATGGCTATTTCAAAATAGCAGACCTAAAAAAAATTTTAAGACAGCGTGGCGCGTGTCTGATTTGAAGGGTAAAAAAAAGATTTGGTGGAAAGGAACATATCTACATGTTGATTAGCTACGTACCATTGTGCTCGTGGCACCTCTAGTGGTAAAACTTTGCAGGATTATCTGCTGTTTGATTGATTTTTGATTACGAATTATTGAGTAGTATTTTTTATAAATGTTTAACAGCTGTCAATTTTCAACTACCATCAGGACCTCGAATTTAATTTTATGTATCCACTCTAATACCGACGACGTGATTTAGGACGCATTTCACCGAGGCTTTGTTGACGATAAGAGAGTAAAAAAATAAATTAAAAGTGTAAACCTTTTTGTGAGGTCGCGAGGCGGCGGCCGCACGCGCTCCACCGACATCAACCGGTTTCGTTCTTTACGATCACCATATCTGTCTTGCTCCGCCGTCGAACAAATTACACGTTATATTTCTTCGCTTTTACGAGGACAAACTTATTATTGAACTCTCAAATTATATCTGGTATATATTAGCCATCTAATGAGTCAGTAATGTCAAATTACTTCAATTTTCATTCAAAGCGCTCATCATTTTAACGCTGTATTGAGCCATAAAGACTCGTTTAGGTGTTTGCTTACTCGTTTGGTACAGTTGTTTTCTCGCCTCGTGAAGTGAAAGTTGACTGAGTGAGACTAATCTCCAATTTCTATTTTTCCAGGTATATTCATTCGAAAGAGAAGCCGTTCAAGTGTACCGAATGCGGGAAAGGATTCTGTCAGTCGAGAACGTTGGCGGTACACAAAATCTTACACATGGAGGAATCTCCACATAAATGCCCTGTTTGTAACAAGAGTTTCAACCAAAGGTCCAACTTAAAAACGCATTTACTAACACATAGCGACGTTAATAAACACCATCTGGAACACCTGGAAGGATGTCAGGAAGTATCATCAACAAGTCAAGTTTCTGACAGCTCTCTTCTAGACCTCTCACATAAAGCGCCACCTGAGCAACAATACCAGCAACCTGAAGTGAGCCTACAACAGTCTCCAAAGAGGACTTTAGGGTTTTCAATAGAAGACATTATGAAACGCTAAATATTATGATTATGAGGGTTATCAGCCGAGAACTTACTTGGTACACAAAACATATGGATGAATCTCCGCACATTTTTCCTGATGTGCAACGATAGGTTTGTTTCAACCAAAGATATAGCTTTGATTTATCCCCTAGAAAAAACTGATTTTGCAGGTTTTTGACTGATTTCTGTAGGTAACCTGATTGATTTGGGGTTGATGCTCGCTAATCAGTCTTTTTATTTGTACTTACTTGCATTTAGGTAAATTCTTTCCAATGATAAAGTTTTTGTATTATAATTTTATGTACCTACTACATACCGTTTAATGTCACCATCTCAAGTAGCTTATGTCCAAATTTAAGTTGTAACTTGTCTGTCTTTGGATCATATTGAGTATTCGTAAACTCGAGAACCGTCTTAACTCACCGATTTTTATGTAAGTGTAGTCACTTATTAGTAAGGTTCCCTTTAACCTATATTCGGTAAGATGACTATTTTTTTACAATTTGCCAAAGAATTTATCTCATCGATTTATCATTTCAATTTCTTATCTTTGCACATACCTACCTTCTCGTACTTACGCATTTTCATTAGCAGAAATATGATGTGATTCAACGTTCCTATACTGATGAAGTATTTTTCACTCACCACGAGGTAAAAACTACCAATACTATCATTCAAGTGGTTAATCATCATTCCGAAATTAATTGGTATCATTTAATCGTACTTCGAATTAACTGTCTCAATCTTCTTTAAAGACTGAAAATATTGTTTAATTGTACTTGTTATTGTTTTCTTAAAGATTTTATTTATTGTGATAGTTGTTTTAACTAGGCCTAAGTTTATGGTTAACTAAAGTTACCGAAAAGTATTACCTTGTATTTAAGTTCTTAAGACCCAAATTATGTGGCTATGATTATCTTTTCAGATAACAGTTCAAATATGAACGGACATGCCTACGATAGTATTAATTTTACTAGATAATCTGTTTTCATGTAAGTAACACATTCCTTGTAAATATTGTATAGATCATTACTAGCTTTATGTTTATGAGGCTACATAGAATTAAACATAATTTTAATGAAAAATAGACACTGAATCCTTCTGCTTTGTTTCATTTCCTGAACTACGAATACCAATAGAGAATATAGGTACCTTTCGTATAGTGAATTGCCTAAGTAATTTATTATAAAAATGGTAGTAAATCTAAATAATTATCTAGCTTCCTATATTCTTGCACGTAACCTGCACACTGCAAATACTGAACTATAGGTATAAATAGGTTTTGAGGTCCGAATGAATGTACTTATGTACCTATGTAGGTACACGAATTTTTTTATTATTTATTTTATTCTTAGTGCTTACTTATCGACCAATATACCCAGCACTTAACAATGACTAAAATACCTCAGTAATGTGCCTGAAACTCATATTGTCACGTATGAATAAATACCTACACAACAACCATTATTCATAAGCTTAAATACATACCTAAATTTATATAAAAATCAGAGAGAAAAAGAAACGAAACGTATAATTTTTCCAAAAATTACAAGAATGTTAAAATCACTTATGAACCCACTACCTACTTACATATATTATTATTTTTTAAACACTGATTTCACCCATTATTGAGGTGAGTTTACTATTTTTTTTAAACACTGTTTTTCTCTCATAGGGGTGAGTTTATCATACTGTCGCGAGCTTTTGGCCAAACGACAGTTGCGTGCTTGCTTGCTTATCGTATGGTTAGTGGCCAACCTATTTGTCAGAGTTGTTCAGGCCGCCCGTAGGCCTCTGGCATGGCTTAACGACTGCTGTCGAACGACAACAACCGGGACCGACTGCTTAACGTGCTCTCCGAGGCACGGAGGAGCTCAGATGAAATATGCCACTAGCGGTCACCCATCCAGGTACCAACCGCGCCAACGTCGCTTAACCTGCACGATCACTTTCGGAACGTGCTCGCAACTAGGCTACGAGCTCCTCAAGTACAACAGTATGAGTGAAAGATGTATTAGAAGTAGAGTTAATTAGAAGAAATAAAGTGAGTTGATCGGTGTGTAAGAGTGTTGATAACGAGTGAATGTGAGACGTTTGTGTATTCATGGACAGGAATTTTCGAACAATCCTGCAAGTGTTTAGAATGTTTATTATTATTATTATTATGAGGAGCTTGTAGCCTAGTGTCGAGCACGGTCGGAAAGTGATCGTGCAGGTTAAGCAAGTGCGGTCGGTACCAGGATGGGTGACCGCTTGTGGCTTATTTCATCTGAGCTCCTACGTGCCTCGGAGAGCACGTTAAGCAATCGGTCCCGGTTGTTGTCGTTCGACAGCAGTCGTTAAGCCATATCAGAGGCCTACGGGCGGCCTGAAAATCTCTGACAAATAGGCCACTAACCATACGATAAGCAAGCAAGCCAGCATTATTATTATTTACTTATATTATTTGTGAATGAACAGTCGTTTTTGATTCTCAAACATAAATTTGTGATGCCACTCTATAATTTTATCTGCAAGTACACTCTACAAACAACCTACCTCTATAAAAAATAAAGTATTATAATTAATGCAATAATAGTATCAGTGTTCTGTTTGTGAGATACCGTGTTATGATTGAATATTAGAGAGTGAGTCCACGGCATATGGCGTCATAGTTCGTGCAATACCAACAGACTCATTATAGAGATAATGTAACACACGAAATTAATTGTAATTATGGGTTTGGACGTGATGAGTTTTTGGGACTGGCAGAGCTGGTTTGGGAAAGAATATTATTCATAATTTATTGATGAAGTTTTTCACAATATCAGTACCTACTTAATAAGTACAGTTAAATACTTATTATTATCACTAAAATAAATAAATACAATATTATGGTAACTGTTGTTAACGATAGGCAGTTAGGAACTGGTCATCTCTATTCTCTCACAAAAAAAATTGAGATCTCTCAAATTAATTAATACTCGTATAATAGGTTAATAAAATGACATTGTGTTTATTTTGTGGCAATTATCACGATATTATTTATGTAGTTCATTTAGTTGTACATAATTTATTAACTTGAACACCACGGTATCACGTGGCGCCATCTAGTTACACACGGTGGAACTAAGAAATGTCACTTGTCAAGTTGTCACAACGCGATGTCGCTACACGTAACGATTTGTCGTTGCTGGTTGTTTTTGTGAACTCACCGATGTTGGAGAGTGAACTCAACCAAAGTTCGGAATTATCCAACTCAATATTTCTTTAAGTTGGAACTTTATTAACCGGGATGAAAAGAATTAAAATTCAATTGAAATAAAAACTCGATAAACGATTTTTTTTAGTTAGGACCTTTTATACTTAGAAAAATTGATAGAATTAAAATATTCTTTGTTTATGCTACGGCCAGACTGTCGGGCGAAGATTCGTGTCGCGTTGTCGCGATAAAAACTGTGTGTTCGCCGTAGACGGCAAACTACATGGCCACATTATCGTACAACCAAATTTCATTCGTGTTCGGACGAATATTCGGGCGAAGTAAAACGGACGAAGCGCTTGCTTTATATTGTTTGTCATTAGTGGAAATTATTTACTACGCTTGTATTATTTGGAAAACCTGAAATAATCCAAAGAGAGTAAGTAAAAGGCGACTGTGGATTCATATAGTTTTAATCAAAAATGCAATTAAATAACATTTTATTTTAGCGTTTTAGTACATAATTAGTTATATAATTTGTATTAAAAAAACCCTGTCAATTCGTTCGTTGTTGTTTGCTGTGTAGGTTATTTTTTATACACACATCATATTATTAAATGCTTCATGCGTGGGGCGCGGTAGAAGACTGCGTTTGAACTGAAGGAAGAGCGCGAAGTGTAACTCTGTACGAACTTTATCGCGATAAAATCCTTTGGCCCGGACTACACGACGTCAGTTCCTAGGCCGGTTCCAGTATCGATCGGTTCCATTGAACCGGTGCTTCATATAAACTCAAACAAAAATACACGTACAACAGTTCCACTTGAACCGGCCTGCTTGGTTCCTGAATCGAGTGGGCGGGGCTTGAGCGCAAGGCATGAGTTTGAATGCAGTCGACTACACAGCCGGTACCGGTACCTGAACCGAACCGTCACTGGAACCGTCGTCGTGTAGTCCGAGCCTTTGTTTACCGACAGCAGAGCGAACTGCATTTGAGTTCGCCCGAATGATTCGCAATATGACGAACTCTTGGCCAGACACGTCGCGACAACGCGAACATTCGCCGAATCCCGACAATGTGGCAGTAGCATAAAAAGATGAAATCTAATTTGATAGAATTTTGGTTTAAAAATTACAAATAATTTACTGACTTTAATTATACACTAGATTCAAACCTGCAGCTTGCATTGAAATAAATCATTCCATTCCCATTGTTAAAAACACCGTTTTGTTTCAAAAAATATCAAAATATCGCTCAGAGCTAGAACATAAATCTCCTTCAAAAACATCAGTATGGAACACAATTATATCATCTAAGTAGTAATAAATCTCGAAATAATGCCCCAAAGTTGCTTGTGCTACTTCAGATGGTCGTTACGTTTGTTTCGGCCAGGGGGCAAATGCAATCTTCATTATCGTACATTTTATTGTTCACCCACGCTATGTCTACCTACTTGTATGGTGGTAGTGGTGAGAATGGTGGAAGCACGAAAATTTAATTTTAAAATTGAACAACGGGTTTTTTTTTGTGAAATTGGGACAGTTTTCAATTTCCCTGTGATCATTAGGTAGAGTTTTCTGAAAAGTTGTTGGTGAAATAAAGTCTTCTACTTCTTGGTAGTCGTATTCCTCATTAATGAGGGTTGTAATAATTCTATGGAAATAACCACATAGAACGACTATACTCGTATTGGCAGATTCAATAAGGTGGCTTGCCATTGCCTTTTCCCATTTCACACCCTGGGTATCTCAGTGTGCAGGTTTCCTCACGATGTTTTCCTTCACCGTTAGAGTAGTCGGTAAAACGTAAGTCTTTAGAAAAAACTTAAAAACTCATTAGTGACATTGCATGGTTTTAAACCCGGGCCCGCATTAGAGTCCACTGTCCTAGCCACTACGAGGTCTAGACTTAGTAACAATACGCTTTCGGCAGGTTCCCGAAAGCTGTCGTTACATACAAATACCACATAATTGCACTGTGTTACATACTTTTCATCTTAAAGTTGAGGATGTCTAGGTTATCTGTCGGTTTGTTTACGTTCTCGTTGATATTTAGATTTTTAATTATTTTCATGGCACAAGCCACTAGGTTCTGGCCAAATATAAACATTTTTATCCGAAGTCGTTTTACGTGGAACGGAGAAAGCACGAGAATGATTTTGCTAAGTGACATAGGGCTTTTATTTCATAATACTTCCACGATTGATTGAGAAAAGGTTGGTAGCTCATATGAATAGTAAAAAACACAGCTGCCATCGAAAAAAAATCAATATTTTCTATAGTTCTCTTCATTCGAATCTTCGGACGGCGAACATCGCCTTTTCCAAAATGTGAAGGAATTTGCCTCCAAAATGAAGAAAAGCATTCTTAGTAGGCTAGCCCTTCGTTTTCTGTAACTTACAGCCATGAAGTATTAAATTTCCAGACCGTTTCAGACGGGACATAATATGATTGGTTTTTTTTTGGGATTTCAATGTTTTTCAATGTGATGGACTGAAGCATTAAGGCTGACAGAAAGATGTCCCTGGCCAACCAGGGAGGATACCTGCAGTCCTGTCTATGTAAACCATAATCCTGTGGTGGTTGGTGTGGTGGTGTATGGTTCCTGTGGTGTTTCCGGCCAACATAATATGATGGACCTTGTCGTTCTGTTTATCTCGTGTAAATAATATTTTCGTACAACTGTAAGTAGTTAATCGTAAGGTCGTAAATTAAAACGAATTTAATAGAAGTCTAACCATACTTTTTATTTAATTCAGTGAGGACCATGGGAGCGGTGATTTCTTAATTTTAGTATACCTTTCACAGTTACGAGTAGTATAAACTGTGTGGCGCTCGACTTCTTGTTTAAACCAATTCCATTGGTTGATTTTCTAAAAACATAACCACCGTGCCTACTCAAAACCATATAACCGCGACACGAGACGGTGCAGCGGTGGTGCAAGCGTTTTGCGACACCGGATCGAATACACCTTTGGATTGGATCTGTTGTGGATCACTTTACTATGCGTTTTAGCGTAGTTCGAGTGGCTTATAATGCGTAAAATGTTACCAATGGTTTTATTTGAAAAAAAAAACATTTTAATAAGCATGCGGTAGAGTATTAGATCTGCTGAATGCAGGTGCACCTTATAAACGTTAGCTATTAATCGCTACCGTAACTATTAATTACAAAACTCGATCACGAGTAATTGAATAGAACTGCTTGTATTAACATCGATAAATCAATGTATTCGTTCATAAATCAGGAACGCCAGTCGTTACCTCCAAACGACCGCCACTGACAGTCAAAAACGCTTGAAATATTGCCGTAGAGATCGTCTAAATTCGACTTTAATTTCCGAATTGCCTTAATTGGAACAAAGGGAACGGGATCAAATTATTGGAATCAACCTTCAGAATAGGCATGTGAAAACTTCGCGATTTCGTCAGCGATTAGGCCCAATCAGAGGGATTTGCAGCAATTTCGCATTGACTGGCAAATTGCAGCGAAACTAAGTTTCATCAATTGCTGACTGGATCAATTAGGTAACGCAATTCTCGTAATCGATTCCCGAGGAATGGGATCGTTTTGTTTTTCTTTTTATAATGATGTTTAGAAAAACATCTACAAAGGAATTGCTTTTGGCTTTTTCTTTATTGCAGTTTATCTTTTCCCTACATTTCAACAGAGGATTTCTTTAAATGATTTAAATAACACAAAAAACACAGATTAGACAGTTTGTTGAATATTGTAAGATTGATCATAATGACAATATTTTCAGTGCCTATTATTAGTATTTTCCTGATAATTCTTTTTGGGTTTAAACTGAAATCTACAACCTGTAGATATACACCAGAAAACTTCACCAAATACCTATTTACGAGTAAACCAAGCTGTGTTTACTCGTTCACAGATTAGACAGTTTGTTGAATATTGTAAGATTGATCATAATGACAATATTTTCAGTGCCTATTATTAGAATTTTCCTGAAAATTCTTTTTGGGTTTAGACTGAAATCTACAACCTGTAGATTTACACCAGAAAACTTCACCCAATACCTATTTACAAGTAAACCCAGCTTATCCCGCTTGTTCCCTGCAGCGCACGCGCCACCTGGCGGCAACTCACGCAACGCTGATTGGTTGGCAGCTGTCAATCATCACAAATCATCGAGCATAATAGGTTTCATTTCGGCCAATTAGAGGTCGGAGTCGCACCCACTGTAGCGATGAAAAGCTAAAACACCCGACAATGGCTAATGTATGCTGTTGGAGGACACACTGTTGAGGCGTTTGATAAGCAGATTTGTTCGCAACAATTAAAATTTGTAGAAAAGTTAAAAAATTAAAAGCAATCCCCTAAAACCGTCCGATGATCTAAGGATAATTATGAAGAAAACCGAGTGACATTGACATGTGAGTGCGACTTTGAAAATGCTATGTTGTTGGATTTAGCATTGTATATAGCGATTGTAGTTTGTCGATCAAACCTTAAAACTACCTAATTGTTCAACCATCTAGTTAGAACGCGTCCTTTGGGATACATATACATATTTGTCCATTAAACGATACCATGGCAAGGTTGTACAGTTACAAATTATGGGGGAAATACCCATTTAGACAATGATGGTAGGCAAGCAAGTAGGAAGTAGTAAGAGTGTGCAAATCGCGTATTTGGCAATCTGCGTATTAGATTTTTGGCAATTTGCGTATGGAATTTTGCGTATCGTAATCGAGTATTTTAGCAATTTGCGTGTTTGACGTTATGCGTGATTGTCATTTTTAATATGCGTCTAAATCGTTCGTAATTCTCCATGACTGTATGCCATAGAATCTGTAAACATTTATAGTTATGGGGTACGAAAATTCCTTTTTTGTACCATTGCGTGATTCTTACCAACTTCCTAAATAAACTCCTGTGTCATGATTGATGTTTATTTTACCTTCTTATACATCGGTAACCTTCTCCTTTATTAAGATTTGATTGCAGTTAATCGATTTTGTAATAATTGAACAGCGTGAAGTATTTCCTGAGTTGATGTTGCTGTTTCATTAGTTCGCACGGAAGTTTCTTAGTTTTTTCCGGGATTATCATCATTATTCATTAATCATATTTTGAATATTATTTATAGTTTTAATGTACTCAAAAATATTAGCGCACCTTAATTAAATGTTAATGGATTTAATATTTAGGTACACAAGTAGAATTAATCCTTGACATTTGACATTATTTATCTAATCTATAGTACTAATCTATTCTACGTTATGTAATTTACTTATGACACTGAAATCCTTATGGTAAGAATCTAAAATAGGATAGTTTTTGATCGATTCAAACTTGTTTTACAATTTTTTAAGAAATTTTACATTTGAAAATTTATTCGATAACGGTTGGGATGAAGGTGGAAGAACGATATCGACCACTTCCAAAAAGGATGGTATAAAGACGCCGAGGATAGAGAAAAATGGAAATAAGGAGGAGATGCCTTTGCCCAGCAGTGGGACAGCCTATAGGCAATTAAAAAAACGGTTGGAATTGGGAAAGCAATACTTTTTTTAGATTTCTTCTTTCAGGAAATTTATCTAAGTATAATTACATGAGGCATGTTCTTATTTGATTTTGGTATCAATCTTGCTATATTAAAAATAACTTAGAGAATAGAACTCCGTTTACACGTTCGACAGTTCAATGTCAAACAGTCTTAAACCAAAGAATACATTCGGTGTAACCCCTGTCAAACACATTTCATAGATTGACAAGCGGGTGTCTAATACTGGTACCTCCACCTTATAACCTATTATCAGATTTTGATTCTTCAACATAGCTAGTTAAAGTTCTGATTATCTTAAATATACGACTGGATTGGTTTTTAAGGTAACGGTGTTCACTACTGACATGGACGCGTCAAACAAATAGAAAAAGAGTGAGGTTTGACAGAAACATTTCAAGGGTTATTATTTGGAGCATTTACCTTTTTATACCTACGTTGGATTTCTGAGGAGTAAGTAATTATTATAAAGATTCAGCTTCGGTTTTAATTATTAAATAACCCCTACAGTGGTTTAAATTTAATCCCTATTTGATAAAATTATAGTAAAAATTACAGTAAATTAGCATCTTCCTACCTATTTAATTAATACTGTCAGTCATCTTAGAAAAACTCCGGATATATAATTTTTATTAATTACTGACCATGAGATAATTGTGTTTGAATAAATGAAGATTAAATTTTAAAATAGAATTTTATTTTCATTACCTGCAGTATACAGTATAAAGACCTGGATGCGGCTAAAGTATCCTGGGAAACCATAGAGTCTGCGGCATCGGACAGAGCATGCTGGAGAATATTGTCTCAACCCTGAGCACCACCAGGTGTTCTAGGACCTGAAGAAGAAAAAGACGTGCAATATAAGTAAAGTATAAGATACGCGAGTATCGTGTGTGTATCTAAATAAATAAATAATTATCCAAATGATTTACTCATACAGATTTTATAACGAATGGATTTGCAAATACAATCGAATAAACTTGCTTTAATTATTGCCCATGATCGTTGTTTTTATGGTCACATATCTGTCTTTTTGATCTGTCTGAAATGTGATCTTGACCTGTATATTTTACCGTCAGGATTGTCTTTGCAAAATTTATTTAAAAAATCTATTGAATTTGAGGGAAGTTAAGGTTGACTGTCGATCATCGCGGCCGCAGCGGCTAACGCGCGCGTCAGTCGTGTATGGCCGGCGACACACTCTGCTTCCGATGTGTGTGTTCTTGTGAAGAAAACACGTCATTGCTCTGTCACATGTCACTGTGTTGACATCTTGTCTCCGCGCGACACGCGACAGGTCGAGACACGTTCGCGTGCAGCTTACGACAATCACGACAGACGTCGGCCGCGCGCGTCTGTCGCGGTGGCCTCGGAAGCGGCACCATTTTCATAGTGTTTAGTATTGTCGCGTCAGCCGCGCGCGTCTGATGCCGCATCGGCCGCGATGATCGATAGTCCACCTTTATAAGTATTAAAGAGATAGATCGATCGACGATCTTCTTTTATGATAGACTGATTTTAAAATTTGTTCCAATGTATGAAGGTGCAGTCTCTTTAAAAACATTATGTTTTACTTAATTTTCTACTCCAACTATTTTTAATGCACCTAATTGCTTATTATTACAGAATTGTTTCATTATCAAAAATTAATACTCAGTATTTTTTAATCGCGTGCAGTTAATTGCACTAGGATTCATATCTACAGTAATTATAACAATTTTTAGACCCGGCAATTAATTAGATAATAGTTTTAAAAGGCTAAAATTTAGCGCAATCTCTTAATCTGAGGAGGAACCGTCTTCAAACCAGCCTTCTGAGTAAAGACCAGGTAAACCAAAAAATTGGGAATCGATGCTTACAGACAGACGTATAATTATAAAAGATCAAAATGTGAGCTGCGAGGTTGGACCAGTTATTAAATGGGGCAAATGCGGTTATAATGGTCCCGTCGGTTTGAATGATATGGGAATAGAACATTGTAATTTTGTTGTGACCTTAAAATTTGCAGAGTTGCGGTTACTACGTTTTTATAGAAGGGACGTGCCTTCCGTTGCATCATATGCAATCATGTATGCTGTTCTGGTGTAATTGGAATCTGGAAGAGGACGTTTTCATTACATTAATGGCAGGTTAGTGACAGTTTAATGTTATAGAAATTGGTGAGAACGAGAGATTTATGAGTCAGAGCTACCCTAAATTTCAAAGAAAAAAAACTAAACTATTCTTAAAATTGAAGTAATCAAATACTTTTTAGGAAAAAGAGAGACCAAAAATAACCCTAATTAATCATTACATTCATTGTAAGTATCCAAAGTTAATACCAAAGGTTACCATAACGGTATCTAGTAAAGTAGATTAGTGTCGGCTTCGATTCGATTGCAGATCGATTTTCGATCGAGTTCGATTGGTAGTACGTTACTTTGTGTGAGCAGAATCCGTTACGAAAAATACCAACAAACCTATTACGTTACGGCTCCTGATTATAAATAAAACTATTATTCATACTCAAACGCTTCCGTTTCTTTAGATTAATTAGATCGGTTATGCCCGCAGTTTCCAATAAGCCAGTGACTAATTTAGGGGCCATCAATACATTACGTCACACGAATTTTATGATTTTTAGAGCCCCTTCCCCCCGTCCTTGTCACAGGTGGTCACATTTGTGTGACAACCCCCCCCCCCCCTGGTGTGACGTCTATTGTTTTGCTATTTAAATTCATAAATTATAACTTAAAACAACACTTCGAAAATAATTTATATATTTCTATATAAAATCTTTTTTTTTTAAATTACAAAACAATAAATCAAATGAACGATACAAAATTCAATCAACTTGTGTCCATGCACTTTGAACCCGTTCCTTCATATTATTTATGACTTTTTCTTTTAGATTTATCATGTGGCATCACGAAGCTTATGACTCCCTCCCCTCATTGTCACACGGTGTCACAATTTGTTGACCCCCTCCCCCCCTTAACGTGTGTGTGTGAATTTATGGATGGCCCTTTACCGGCGCCATTGGCCTACCATCGGTGTTGTTTGACCGACTGACTAACCGCAAACTAATCAAATACACCCGGTTATTACTTCACTCATTTTCGGAATTGACTACCCGTGGCATAGACAATGAAAATGAGCGACGTTTTGGAGAAAGATTGATTATACCTAGACTAATATTAATTTAATTGATGCCTACTGCATCGAACCGCAGAGAGGGTGGCGTCCCATGTTTTGTAGATGTCACGATTCACAGGATTTTAACGAAATCTGTCACTGATTTTTGTAGACTTCTATTAATAAAAGTTAAGTATTGGACACAAATCAAATAGCGCATTTAAGAGCAATTAATACCTACAATTGGAGCGTCGGTGGCGCCGTGGCTAGGACGTCGGACTCCCATGCGGGAGGTCCGAGTTCGAAACCATGCAATGTCATGTACCAATGAGTTTTTCGGTTTTATCGAAAGATTAACGTACATTTACCGACTGCTCTGACGGCGAACAAAAACATCGAAAGCAATGGCGGTTTGCCATTGCTTTCCCCATTTCACACACTGGTTATCTCAGTGTGCAGGTTTCCTCCCGATGTTTTTGTTCACCGTCAGAGCAGTCGGTAAATGTACGTAAATCTTTCGATAAAACCGACCCCCCATTAAATCTGCCAAGACAGTAGTTCTATGTGACTAATCTTGAGAATGATCACGAACCTCAGCAATGAGGAACACAACTTAGAAGAAGAAGAAGAATACCTAAAATTATTTTCTAATAAGTTTCTTAAATGCTTTCCCCCTGCTTTAAAACTTTATACATGTTTTATATTAACACAATATTTATATTTCTGGGTCAGATACTTAAGAGCCGGTAACAGGCCAGGCAATCGAGCGAAATTGCGTTTTTGACAAATGTGTGCGTGACGCCGCACACATGCGGAGCCGGTCGCGCGCGCACCAGAATGAAATATCGTATGTGAATTTTTTCAGAAGCAGCGTGATGTAGGTATAAGATGTATTATATTCATAATAGTTTGATGTCAATACGAATAATAGAAATATAGAAAATAGAATATAGAAAATATATAAATAGGTAGTACAATGCGTGAGCTTTTAGTTAAATTTTGTATATTTATATTCTTTTAACTATTTGGAACATTTAAAGCACTGCGGTTACGTCAACATAATATGAAACGCATTACATAAAATGCGTTAAATTGAGTTAATTCGCTTAGTTGACACTCTTAAGCGAAGAATAGGTCATTACATTTCGGAAAAATAATAATGCTATGGACTAATAACATTATAATTAGAAAAAATAATAAGAATAAGAATAGTTTATTTGTGCGGTAAGATTACAATGGAGTAGGAACTTAAGCATATGTTACATTAAACTTAATAAAATTAGTGAGCAACCAGTTATCCTACTATAGGCGCTGCTGACCTCCGAACTAGGAAGTTCCTGTATCTCGGAGGACAGATCTCTTCTTTGACCAGTGCAAATGAAAATGTAACAGAACATGGGATAATATAAAAGTAACATAATTATAATTCGGGTCTTGAAAACTTTGGAGTGCTTCGGTTATTGTTAACGATACGCAAATGTACTACGACTGTAATAAGACAGAGACAACGGCCGATTTTACCCGACAATACCCGAATGTTCAACTAAAAGCTCACGCACTGTAACTATAACTTATCAATTTTTTGTTTCTACTATATGCTATTATATGTATTTCTATTATATGCTATTGTCCATCTACATCTAAGTTGATTCTTTGACAAAACGTAAAGTGTTTAGGTTCGACATGTCAGAAATTATGGCGTCCTTTATTTTCGGGATTCATTTCAAAAGAATAGCTATTATTAAACGGAGAGCAGTCACAGTTTTTATGCCATTTTATGAATGACTGGATTTTATATAGTTTTGGTTGCGAATTTGTGAATTTTATTGTGTTGAAAAAAAATTAAAAACTCATTATTAACCTATAACCCGTTAATATTTTTGTTATACCCTTTTTTAACTTTAAAATTTTATAATATTTATTATTAAGTATGTATGTATACTTCAGAGCCCTTTAAGCACATCACGATTTTAAAATTAACTCTCCCTAATATTATCAAAATCGTCAGAATATGAGCCTCTCATGTGGAGGTACCGTACGGATGTTCAAAGATATTTTTAATGTGACAGATAAACTGCCAAGATTGTCCACATAGGTGGTCTTTACTACCGTTTAACAATGATTTCTGTTTGTGATAAAATTTTAATGTAAAGAGCACGTGCTCGATGATGATTACTGACAACGGATAACTGTAAAAAAGGTTCCATACAGCGATGCCTTCACTGTTATTTTCTTCTTCTTAGTACTTATATCATATAATCACAGCTTGCTTGTCTAATATCGATATAATTTGATCGTAGCCACACGAGTCCAAACTATCTGGATAAGCCATATCTGTTACCAGACCGAACGTTTCTTCTGCCAAAGCTGTGATGAGAATTGCACGCTGCTTCTTCGATTCCTTGTCCGACTCCGCTACTATGCCGTTTGCTATGCAATATTGCATCAGCCGTATCTTGAAATTTTTCCAATCATGGAATCGGTAATCAAACACTATATTTCCACCAAAAACTTGTGCTGTTACGATAATATATCGCCACTAAACACTAGAAATGAGTAGGTTCGTAAGATAATCGTCGCCAGATGTGATATTTGGGAAGTTAGTGAAAATCACAGCTTCTAGTTCAACGTATTTATTGGACTGCCATAATAAGTTTTTTTCCTCTACCCACCATGACAACTTATGAATATACAATAATTAGTGTATTAGATTTTAATACAAATGACAAACTGTTAATGAGACTAGAATAGACAGGACCGTATGAAGTGGTGCTGTAAGGAATACGCCTATACGAGCAGGAAACAACTGAAAAAATAATTTAATCACATAGAAATCAACTCTATTTTCGTATTGTATTTTACCAAAATACAAGCAGCAACATTTGATACAGCGACCAAGAGAGGACTATTATACATTATGTGACGTCATCACCAAAATAAATTGCCTGGTAGTGTTTGCACAAATAATAAACCTGCATCGAAACCCCCGACACAAATCGGTCCTAGATTACTCGCCGTCCCAAAAACAACGAAGCTCCAAAATCACCTGCAACAGTAACACCCAAAACATTAAGCCAAAGGTCCTGCACGACTTTTGCCTCAAGCCAAGATGCTTATTAGGGATGTACCACGCACCTGTGTGAATATTTCCATAATCCTCATAATTAGAGGTTTGCACATCTTCCCAAAGCAGGCCGAAAGCCAAACGGTTGGGCTTTTACTGTGGAGGCAATAAATTCTTCGACATTTGACCCCAAGTTTTTTGGGGAATTCGCCCTCCGGCTGTTTTGTCCCAAGCTGAGCTTTAAAAGTGTACAGAGTAGGGTATCCGTGGGTATCGAGTTTATGTTATTATCATATAAAGCTGCTGTGGAAAAGTAATTAGGTATACCAAGAATAGAAATGACAAATATTATGACGAAAATCAACATAGTCTGAAACAATAATAATATATTTACTTTGAAAATAAAGGCTGTAAAAGGGTTGTATATTTACATACTCGTATTGCAATAAATAAGACTAAATATTCACTGTACCACACTACATAAATACAACTAACAATTTGATACCAGTTCTCCACCAAATTGTATTTCGCAAACTTAGACAACGATTTGTTATTGTTATCTGCAATTTTCCTTGCAACAGCAAGATTGATATTAAAAACAATCTTCCTTCTGATGATCGCACATAAATCCAACTCCACTGCTCTGTGCTCGCACTAATGTCGGATATATTTATCGTGGCCATCGTCAACCGTGGCTGTTCGCCTTAGGGCTCTCCGCCTGCGTTGCGTCTTTCCCACGTGCTCTGAATGCTTGGATTGCGTGCGACCTCTTACCAACTATGCTTGTACACACTACTTATACTTCATCAATTCAATCGTTGTATACAAAATATTCTCCTTTATAATCCTCTTCAACATCACCAGTATCTTTAATATTATGTTCTTTGTAAACGTTGACTGTGGCTTTATTAATTGCTTTAGTATTATAGTTCGGTATCTCACATACGGTCGCTGTAGCTGCTTCAGTGGATCTACCGTTTGCTTCAGGCTAGAGATCTCGATTCTCACCTTAGACTTTTACGACCGTGGGATTTGACCAGACAGATCATCAGAGATTTTGTTAATGATAAGTGAAATTGTTTGAGGCATTTCATTACATTACTTCTGATTCTGGCATATTATTATACTCGTATATATTTAACCACATCAATGCGATCAAGTCTTTATAGTCTTTATCTAAAATGTAATAATAAATATGTTTGGACAATTTTAAAAGCCTTGGGTCATTTAAATGTATTTGCTATCTTAGTATCATAAAAACTAAGACTTCATAAATATTGCAGATGGTCTATTTAAACGTGACCCAATAAGTTTATTGGGTATAGTCATGTAGAGAAGCAATAACCCTTTGGAATGTTTATAGACTCTAACAAAATATCACATTAACATAACTTACTTAAACACAATATTTACGCTCAACATTTCTCTTAACCCTTCATCGAGACAATATTATTTCGATAAAATCTCTGCTGACGTTCCAAAAGGAATTCCTTAAATAGTATCCCCATGTTATTCCCAATATTACGTGGTCGATCGATTACCGAATCATTCGGTAAACGCTTGTAATCACCTCTGTGGCTTAGTATCGTTATTACCCTGAACGGTGTTATTACATGCCTCGAATTACGTTTTTACTTTTTCTTTAGACAGGAATTCAAGAGGGAAATAAATAAAGATGATTCCTTTCCTAAATTGCTGGTGGTCGCCTTCAAAATTTTGATCGGCAATTTTTAATTATATTCAGTTTATAGGTAAGTAGTTACAATCTTGATGAATAACCTAAATATGATGTGGTTTAATATACTAAAAATTCCCACTTAGTTAATGCAGTATTATCCTGTTAAAAGAGAAACCTAAAATTTTACTCAATTTAGAAGCGAAGTTCACAGAAAGCCCTTCAGAGAATCGTTAGCGCTGCGTACGCGCCCCCCTAAAGTTACTCTTAGTCCGGTACCACCCTCAAATGTGGCGGGTCGATTAACTCGATTCGCCGCAGCCTACCGCCAATTAGGGTCAATTTTCGGCTAGTACAAAAGGCCGGTGTTGTCCTAAAGATCATTGGTTGGTAATTAAAACAAATAGGGTCAAAAAAGGGCCCGCCTGAGGCGCCACGGGGCGGCGACGGGCGCGCGTCTCGCCGTCGCCGAGGGCGCCCGACCCCCTCATTATAAACTTAATC
This sequence comes from Hofmannophila pseudospretella, assembly GCA_947369225.1. NCBI lineage: Eukaryota > Metazoa > Arthropoda > Insecta > Lepidoptera > Oecophoridae > Hofmannophila > Hofmannophila pseudospretella. The sequence continues at coordinate 5,305,610 of OX376326.1, forward strand.
TAATTATTGAATTCGTACAATGTTGTGTTTACATTTTTTTTCTAATTTGGCCCACTATACTTAAGAATGGACGCGTAAGCGCTAAATGGCACGTTAAGGGCAATATATCATATTGAGGAGAGTCACTGTTGCGCCGACGGCCGTTTTCTCACGCTGTGGCTCGCGGCTTTTTTGGGACATTTGAGCTTAGGTCCGTCTACAGATATTAGGGCGGTATCATTAACCATTATTATAAGCTTTGGCGTCGTTTACGGTTTTGCCTCTAGATGAATGTCACGATTTTATTGCATTCCAATTTCCATTCGGCGGCAGTTGGTTGTCTTTTATTTTATTGGATTGAGAATACTGAGATAGCTTATTATTAGAGTTGTCTTGTCATTTGGAATATCCTTGAATATACCCGAGTAAATATCCTGTTACGGCACTAATTTTTTTTTGCTACGCTTGCCAATATTTTTCTCCTTTATGTTAGATACAAATTGAATAAATATTCTATTCTGAATTCTGATAAATGCAAGGCTGATTGTGAATAGTTATAAATTCCTTAACTAATGCATTGTAAAAAATAATTTTAAATTATTATTGACAACTCATTTAAATAGTTGAAATAGCCAAAGCTCGCCTCGGGATGCCTCGGGCTTGCCTCGGGCGATGTTCGGCTATCTCCGGCTTTCCTCGGTCGAGATCGTGTGATCTCCATCCATCATGGCCGGTAACGACCTTTATGCAAAACACTGACTCGATGTCGTCTTGGAATTTATAAAGCTGCTTTGAGTGTGCCAGTGGGTATTTGAGAGCTCAATTGATTTATACAAAATTATTATCATTCCTTTCTATACAATACAAATATTCTTTAAATAAATCATTCTAAATATAAATAAATACAATTGCACCCAAAAAATAAATAAATTTATTCTAAATATTCATCGGTTTTTTTAAAGGTATATCTTCTCATCTCTTCTTTTTAATCATACATTATAATTCCCAATGAATTTGCTATCTAGGTAAATCAGGTTCTTATTTATTTTTAGGTTCTTCGTCAAGTTTTTTTATTTGTTACACTTTTACGACCTTACTTATTTTTCAAAGTATGGAAATATGTTTAGTGGGATTTCGTAAGCACTTAGATCATCACTTTTACTTTCATGAAAGTGCAAACTTTCATGAAAGTAAAAGTGATGATCTAAGTGCTTTGTCCAGATGTTTTTTTGGGATCAGAAGTCCTAAATATATTTACTATGACTGATTAGTTACATATTTTAATTATAATTAATAAATCGTCACAAAATATAATTATATTATAACTTACAATGAATCTAAAACTTTGTCACTAAGTACGTGAGAAGTTTAGTAATTAGCTTAGCTTATTAATTAAATTAAGTAAGCGTACTGATTAGTTAATTAATATTATGTTTAATTTCCAACACAATTTATATTGTTATCGAATAAATAAATTGAATTGAAAATTTAAAGTTTTATATAATTTGGTTTGATGTTCTTAACTTTGCTTATTCGGCACTTGAATACTATTAAAAGAATTAATCCCTATAAGTAAAATTAAATCCCAACGTTTGTTTTAACAGCTCCAAGCACATACTGTTCTAAGTTTTATGATTTCATTTCATAATTTATACATACAGCGGGATCATTATTTACTGTTTCGCCCGAGGACACGAGCCGGGTCAAAGATGCCACCACAAAAAATCACTACCACTCGCCCGTTTAATGGCTCAGGTTAATGTTTGGAAATAATAAGGAGAACGTAATTATGTACTTACTGTACATGATAATAACTGTTCAGGTATAATTTCTAACTGCACGTGAAACAACAAACATAGTTTTCGACACACGTGCAGATAAAAACGCTTCATAAATTGCAACATGCAACAACAGCGATCAAACAGTTCAGCTATATCGTGCATGTCTCAGTGCAACACCAACTTCGACTCATGGGAAGATAGTGCCTTAAACAACTCAAAATGGCGCGACCTGACAAAGAAAGCTGCAAAATCTTTCGAGACGGGAAGGGTGGAAGCTGATACAGAGAAAAGGCGTAAGAGGAAGGAGAAAGAGGCAAACCCGGCCTTGAGAGACAGGCTGCCAACGGTGACAAAATGCAGCCTATGCGGTCGCGAGTGCAACTCCAGGATCGGGTTGATGAGCCACTCGAAGACGCACCAGGGACAACAACAATATACCTAGGATTAGCAGAAGTCATCCTCGCTACGAGGCACTGCCACGACGACGCAGACGCGTGTCTCAGTCAGGACAGTATAGTGATGAGAACCTGTGTTTTCCTATGAGGCTGGAATGGTACTATAATTGGCCGATACTTAAAAAAACAAACAGATAAAAAAGATTGCAACTTTATGTTCTATTGACGTTCCATGTTTGAATTCTTGGCCGCAAAAGTTTTTTTAAAAAAAATTTATTGACTACTTAACCCGCATTTGACCTTGATCTCGCCTGATAGTAAGCGATGATGAGGTTGACGATGGAGCATGTGGGTCCAAATGCCTATTTACTCTGGTCTTGAAGATCTAGCCTACAAGGTTGTAGGTTTCGGGAAATACAGACGGCAGGCTGTTCCATTCCTTAGCCGTTCGCATAATGAACGAAGAAGCAAATCGTTTCGTACGTACAGATGGGATATCAACAACATAAGGATGGAACCCCTAAGTAATAATAGAGTCACAGAATTCGTTTTAATTTAGGTAACTTATACAATCTAGGTATATGAGTGAGAGTACAAATACAAATATTCTTTATTGCACACAGTACAAAAATACAGGACAAAAGAAAAAATACAAATACAATTGGCGGCCTGAGAGTGACATTTTCCTTTAGATTTAGCTTTAGATTTGGCGACCACTTCAGAATCGAAGGTAGTATTAAAACTAGAGTTGTAAAGCGGGTTCCACACTGGTATAATACTTTTATTATAATGTATACGCACGAATATAAGCAAGTGGGCCATGAATCATGATTCAACTGGTTCGATTGTACTTTTATAATTAATCTGCATTATGGAGATCGCTATGAAAATATTGTTCACGAAAATTCTGCTATATAGCGCAATCTATTATAAGCCTGGTCAGATCTTATCTACCTATTTAATGGCTTTAGGCGAAAACTCTCTAATTTATAAAGATGACACGAATTATGGCAAGAAGATAACACAATATGCTTTCACAGAGATCAGTAATTTAAAAGGGAGATAGCGCGGCTAATAAAATCCATGCGGCGTACAGAAAGTGGTCATTTTGGGTGTTCATTTTACGTAGTGGACATTGTGCGTATACCCGTGTTTTGGTCTTTAGATAAACAGAGCAAAGAATTCCTCAAAACCAAATAAATCACTGCAGTCGAAACATTTCAAATTCGAAACGCATTCCTGAAAATTTTCAGAATGAGAACATAAATATTTCAAATAAATAATGAAGTTGCGGCAAAGCTCATTAATGCTCATTTGAGAGGATATTTACCGACCAATTACGTTATGGTGCCGCATACTGGCCGCATATTTATAGTGCGCTTGCGCAGTTGATTCATTGCGCCTTAGTACGCGTCGTTAGTGTCAAACCAACAGTTTATTTCAGAGGCAAATATTGAGGAAGTATTAGTGGGGGTTAATAGGCAATTTACTGGAAAATTGTGGAAGATTTTCTTAGATTATTACCAGCGCTGCCGACAAACATTACTCATTTTTGTCGTAAGCAAAGTAGCCAATAGATGTCGCTACTGGTTACGGAACATATCTTTTCAGGCTACTAATATTCCGACAACCGACAAACTATGAGAAACTTACGTTAGTAATTTCAAGTATCGGGTGATATCCAAGCCGTCAATAGTATGTGATCTATATTTAGTACAAGATGTAAAAATATTACATAATCATTTAGTTAAATGGGGGGGGGGGGGGGGGGGGGCAAGAGGGGATGGGGAGGGGGATTTTAAGGGGGCACAATGTTTTGAAGACATCTATGAGACCACTTTTACTTACCCCGTTCAGAGACATAAACAATCCACTTTGCTTTGCCCATACAAAAAATCAAAATCAACGAGAGCATTTTGATTTTCAAAACAGGGATACCTACATTAAGTAACTTCACGATTGCCATACCACTTTCAAAATCTCCTGTTGTCTCTGAAGATATATTTGTTGGCGATAGGCTCGCCACCTACCACGTTTGTTCACCAAATCTTACGGGGAAAAGCGGGAACTACCTAATAATGAAGGTGGTTCCTCTGTCTACCCTCTCGGGGATTATGGACGTGAGAGTTGCGAGTACGGGCATTTTAAAATCACTATGCAAATAAAATAAAACCTCGAAATACACTGAAAAAAAAACTCGTTTCAAAAGAAGCCTACCAAATAGGTAGTTTTGTTGACTTCAACCAAGATCTTTATCGTCTTTATCAAGTAAATTTAAAGTAAAGTAAAGTAAAATACACTTTATTGCACTAACAGATAACAACAAATAGAGAACAAACAGATCACAAAGCACTAACATTTTCATTAAAAAAAAAACGATAAAGCATCTCCAAGGCAACAAAGAAAACTTCAGTATATTTCACAATTTTCTACAAATATTCAGCATATCAGTGGAAAATATATATAGTTGCAGATACTCTATGTATATCATGTATATTTCTATGTACATTTGACAAAAAAAATGTCTAACTGAACTGAATAAAGTTACTTTGTAGGCTCAGAATCAAAAAAGCTGTTTTTTCAGTGTACGAAACGGGGACAACCTAACAAACAAATGTGTTATTTTCCCTGTGTTCTTAATTTCCAAACTCCAGTTCCGCAGATCTAGATAGTGCATAGAGTGGATACGGCAGTGCTCCCGTCACAGCGGCTAGGCGCAGTAACGAGGGGAAGTGGGCAACATTTCACTGCAAGCAACGCCCCTTCACTGCGATCTGATAATTTGCCCTTGTTCTGTTCTAGTCTATGGTTTAGGTGGTTCTTACAATAGGTGTAAAGAAGGAGGTTACATAACATGTGTGTGGAAATAGATCTACGCATCGGGTTGAAAATGGATCCGTAATGAGTGCGCGAATCGATCGTGGGGCGGAAAATAGATCCCTTATGCAGTCCATAGGCAACACGATAATGATGTGACAGAGACGCCACTATAAAATGAAATAAAATAAAATTATATCGGCCAAGAACGGTTACTTCTATTACAAAGAATGCCTGCATCTAGTATAAGGGATATTATTTTTCTTTCAAATCAAATCAAATCAAAATCTCTTTATTATCAGATTTATCAGGCACTAGTCCCATAGAATAAACTAATAAATTATAAAATTACATTAAATTAAATTACATAACATTAAATCAATTCAATTAATTTCTTTCATCTAAAATGAATCCTGTGACGGTACATATTGAATATTCTAGACTACCTCAACAAAATCCAACCAAATAAAGAAATCATACAGTCGCAGCTCAAATTACACCTAATAGCCGAGTTCAAGGCTTACAAAAAAACGTATGTATCCCCCATGGGAAAGATCGGCGGAGATTCGAACCTGGGTCCGTCACGTCGACCTCTAGCACAAATTACAAGCCGGCGACCGTACGTGTGGGGATTGACAGTAATTTTCGTATCATACATTTGTATGATGTAATGACAGATCTGGTAAAAGGTCAGTTTTAACGTTTCATTTGGTAATTTTGTTGCTCAATGCGTTTAGAAAGGTGGTGGTTTTTTTTTGCGGTGGCTGTACTTAGCGATCTGCTGGGTGTGAAGTGAAAAGTGAAATTTAATTTCAGTGTGGTTTTTATTTTATCTGCGGGTATCATATCCTAAACCGAAACAATACATTTTCTATGAACTTTTGTCAAGTAAACAACAATATGGCGGCAAATTTAGCCTCGTAAAAATCTCATAAGAATGTTTAATAATATTTTTGAACGATATTACTGTCCAATGTAGCCAGCTCTTGGCGAATTTGTAATTGCGGGATATCGTTACTTGTTGGGCATGTCTATGTTCATATTTCGTCATGGAATCCCGTAAAATTGCACTACCTAATCTGATCTCTGGTAATAAGTATATGAAGCGCCTGATCTAAAGAAATTTTTTAAACTCCGTTATAATTTTTTATGTCACTACCCTCTGCATCGTATTCATAATAAATGAATAACCTTTTATAAACCTTTTAGATATTCCTACAATAATTCTGCATACCTACCCATACTACGTAAACTCACCTCAGTCTCTCACACATGCGAGTTTTGGCGGGAAAGTCGCTGGAGAAGGTTCTACGGTAATTATTTTATTTTTAGTAGTAGGTATTCGTGGATTCTGGCTCAGTGAATCCTGCCTCCAAGGCATTGCTCCGGCTAAAAAAAAAAAAAAAAAAAAAAAAAAAAAAAAAAAAAAAAAAAAAAAGTGAAACACCCCATCTAAATCGATTGCGCTGGGTCCCGAAGTCGTATCTCTCACCGTTTCAGAGATACGCGATCCTCCATAGTGCTCCTACATGATTACGTTAATCACATCATTAGCTTGTTGTTTGCTAATCACCTCTCCCAGTCGGAACTGCTATTGTCCTTAATCACCTGCATTCATTGCTAAGTCTGGGCTCCTTAATCACCTAATTACCGATCTACTGCACCGAGTGTAAACACATTGTCGTGGTTTTGATATTTCGTTGCGATCATGTTGTACTTATCTCTTTATATGTAGGTATTTCAGACTGTTTCTTACTGAAATCTACACCAAAATCAGCTTTCATTCAAACATAGGCTACTTTGTAATGGTCAAATAACATTTTGTAATGTGAATGGATTTTTCCCAAATATTCCAAATATTTTGTTAATTGCTTTTTAACGTGATCTTAATAGTGTCACGTAGCTATTGTAATAAAATTAATATTAGTCTAATGTAAGTATGGATGTTTCTAGTAAGACTGCTTTCTAATTGTTAATGTAATTTTTTAAAAATTTTGATAACCAGTGTCTAAAATGGAGTTTACTCTCGGCATTACATCCTGTGTTTAAAAATTTCAATAGAGTCAGTTCTTATGCTCAACATGATAGTAAACTCAAATTTGATGGTATTCCATTCCCTGTAAAGTTAACAGATATCCATAAAGTTGAGCATTTAAATAACTTAAGTATCAATGTTTTTGGATTGGAATACAATGCTGCGACTAAAACTCATTCTGTGATCGGCCCATTGTATTTTACAAAATCGCGGAAAGAAACACACGTTAATTTATTGTATATAACGAACGGAAATAGTGGTCACTATTGTTATATAAAAAATTTATCTCGTTTGGTATTCCATCAAGTTACAACACGAAATGATCCTATTTATATATGCGATGGATGTCTTTTATATTTTCATTCAAAGGAGGGTCTTTCTAATCATACTATTCATGACTGTGCTCATATTCGAACTGATCTCCCAAGTCCCGATACAAAAAGAAAAAACTGGTGGGGTGCAAATGTACCTAATGATAAATTAAGTTTTGAAAACTTTGATAAAAAAATGAGAGTTCCGTTTGTTATTTATGCGGATTTCGAGTCTTTTCTTAACCCTATCGAGTTTTGTTCTAATGATCCGAAAAAATCATCAACGACTAATGTTCAAAGACATGATGTGCACAGTTTTGGATATTATGTTAAATGTTCCTATGACGATAAACTTTCAAAATATGTAACATACACTGGTGAGGATTGTGCTCAAGTTTTCATGGAAAAACTGCATGAGGATCTCAAAATCATATGTCGAAATAACAGTTACCAAAAATGTCCACTCCCTCTTACTGAGGAAGATAAAAAGATCATACAAGAGTCCACTACATGTTACATATGTGAGAAAGATATAATTTCAGAACAGCATATTGATCATGACTGGCACACAGGTGCTTTTATAGGCGTATCTCATGAAAGTTGCAGTAACAAACTCCATAAAGCCCGTTTTATACCTGTGATTTTACATAACTTAAGTAATTACGATGCACATTTTATTGTACATGCTTTAAATTTCGCGGAAGGCGAGGTGCAAATAATTCCTCAAAATAAGGAAAAATACATTTCCTTTTCTAAAACATTAAAGGTTGGTGGTAAAAACATCGATATAAGGTTTATAGATTCTTTAAAATTCTTGTCTAGTAGTTTAGACTCGTTGGCCAAAAATTTACAAAATGACCAATTCTGTGAGTTGAAAAAAGAATATCCATGTGAAAACGATTTTGAACTTTTAAAGAGAAAAGGTGTCTATCCCTATGAATATATGACTTCTTTTGATTCATTGAAACTACCATCTTTGCCACCAATTGATTGTTTTGTTAGTTCTCTTACGGGGGAGAGTATTTCTAATGATGACTATGTTCATGCCCAAAAGGTATGGTCTCATTTTCATTGTAACACACTGGGTGACTATTCTGATCTCTACTTAAAAACAGATGTACTACTTTTAGCTGACATTTTTGAAAACTTCAGGAACGTTTGTTTAAAAACTTATAATTTAGATCCCGCTCATTATTACACAGCACCTGGATTAAGTTGGGATGCTATGTTGAAATGCACTAAAGTTGAATTAGAGCTGCTAACTGATTTTGATAAAATCGCCTTTATAAAATCGGGCATAAGGGGAGGGATATCACAATGTAGCAACCGCTATGCTAAAGCCAATAATCCATATATGAGTGATTATAAAAAAGATGAACCAAATTCATATTTAACTTACCTTGATGCCAATAATTTGTATGGTTGGGCTATGTCTCAGTATTTACCAATATCTGATTTTGAATGGGTTGACCCTAACCTAAATTATGATGTACCAATTGATTCTGATGTGGGATATATTTTAGAGGTAGACCTAGAATATCCTGAGAGCTTACACGACTCTCATTCTGATTTTCCATTGTGTCCTGAAAATATTTGTATTGGAGAGACAACAGACCACAAGCTAGTACCGAATTTAAACAATAAGAAGATGTATGTTATTCATTATAGAAATCTTTTACAATGTGAAAAATTGGGTCTGCGAGTTGAAAAAGTTCACAGGGTACTTAAATTTAAGCAAAGTCCGTGGTTGAAAAAATATATTGAGTTGAACACTCAACTGCGCACAGTAGCATCATCAAACTTTGAAAAAGATTTTTATAAATTGATGAATAACTCCATATTCGGCAAGACAATGGAGAATATTGAAAAAAGGGTAAACGTAAAACTATTAACACATTGGCAAAATCGTGGTAAAGTTCAGGGTGCTGAGAGTCTCATTGCTCGACCGGAATTCCATAGTCTTTCTATATTTTCCGAAAGTTTGGTAGCAGTCCAACTGAAAAAAACAAAAGTGTTTTACAATAAGCCCATTTATTTAGGATTTAGTATATTAGACATATCTAAAACGTTGATGTATAATTTCCATTATGACTACATGAAAATTAAATTTCCTAATTTGAAATTGTTATACACTGATACCGACAGCTTAGTTTATCAAATTTTTTGTAAAGATTTTTATAAGGAAATTGAACCCGACTTAAATAACTATTTCGACACCTCTGACTATCCCCAGCAAAGTCCGTGGTTGAAAAAATATATTGAGTTGAACACTCAACTGCGCACAGTAGCATCATCAAACTTTGAAAAAGATTTTTATAAATTGATGAATAACTCCATATTCGGTAAGACAATGGAGAATATTGAAAAAAGGGTAAACGTAAAACTATTAACACATTGGCAAAATCGTGGTAAAGTTCAGGGTGCTGAGAGTCTCATTGCTCGACCGGAATTCCATAGTCTTTCTATATTTTCCGAAAGTTTGGTAGCAGTCCAACTGAAAAAAACAAAAGTGTTTTACAATAAGCCCATTTATTTAGGATTTAGTATATTAGACATATCTAAAACGTTGATGTATAATTTCCATTATGACTACATGAAAATTAAATTTCCTAATTTGAAATTGTTATACACTGATACCGACAGCTTAGTTTATCAAATTTTTTGTAAAGATTTTTATAAGGAAATTGAACCCGACTTAAATAACTATTTCGACACCTCTGACTATCCCCAAGACAATGTTTATGGGTTCCCACGATTAAATAAAAAGAAATTAGGATTTTTCAAAGATGAAAACAACGGCAAAATATTTACTGAATTTGTTGGATTAAGATCTAAAATGTATGCCATGAAAGTAGAAGATAAGACCATTACAAAAGCTAAGGGTGTAAATAAATGTATAACTAAAAAATTGAATATTGATAACTATAAGTCCTGTTTGATGAATAAAAATATACAATTTGCTGAAATGTTTAGATTTAGGAGTATTAAACATGTAATATTTACACAGAAAATTAATAAAATTTGTTTATCATATAACGACACTAAGAGATACATTGTACCAAATTCCACGAATACATTAGCTTGGGGTCATTATAAATTAAGGTGATTAGTGATAATTAATGATTGTAAATAAAATTAGTATCATTTTATATAATATTTTTATTTATTTTTCCTTAACTTATACCTAAAGTAATACATAACACAAAATTATAAAAAATTCTTAAACATTTCAGTTAACATAGCATCATTCTGAATAGTATCTTCTGTAAACATTCCAACAAAATCCGTAAAAGTCATACCCCTATACTTAAAGTATAAAAACATCAAACAATATTCACCACAAAGAGAAATGTTAATGTAGATTTCAGCAGTTAAATATTTTGTATAAAAGTAGAGGACATTGTTTACTATGTCTAGAATACATATTGTTATTAAGAAATACACATGTTTAAATTGTTATCATGAATACTTTAGACATATCGCATTATTTAAAAAAGATAAACCATTCTCTAGAACCTAATGTTTTTGCTGCTAACCGTATTCCAATACACATGACAACACCGGTTTATTTAATCAGCAACTTAGACCCTGATACAAAACCCGGATTACATTGGGTAGCAATATATGTAAACAGTAAAGGTGTTGGCGAATACTTTGATACATTTGGTCGCAAGCCTGAGGGTTATCATTTGTCATTTTTACGAAGAAATACAAGTATGTGGATGTATAATAGTAAGATTATCCAAAATGTATTTTCATCTCTTTGTGGTGAATATTGTTTGATGTTTTTATACTTTAAGTATAGGGGTATGACTTTTACGGATTTTGTTGGAATGTTTACAGAAGATACTATTCAGAATGATGCTATGTTAACTGAAATGTTTAAGAATTTTTTATAATTTTGTGTTATGTATTACTTTAGGTATAAGTTAAGGAAAAATAAATAAAAATATTATATAAAATGATACTAATTTTATTTACAATCATTAATTATCACTAATCACCTTAATTTATAATGACCCCAAGCTAATGTATTCGTGGAATTTGGTACAATGTATCTCTTAGTGTCGTTATATGATAAACAAATTTTATTAATTTTCTGTGTAAATATTACATGTTTAATACTCCTAAATCTAAACATTTCAGCAAATTGTATATTTTTATTCATCAAACAGGACTTATAGTTATCAATATTCAATTTTTTAGTTATACATTTATTTACACCCTTAGCTTTTGTAATGGTCTTATCTTCTACTTTCATGGCATACATTTTAGATCTTAATCCAACAAATTCAGTAAATATTTTGCCGTTGTTTTCATCTTTGAAAAATCCTAATTTCTTTTTATTTAATCGTGGGAACCCATAAACATTGTCTTGGGGATAGTCAGAGGTGTCGAAATAGTTATTTAAGTCGGGTTCAATTTCCTTATAAAAATCTTTACAAAAAATTTGATAAACTAAGCTGTCGGTATCAGTGTATAACAATTTCAAATTAGGAAATTTAATTTTCATGTAGTCATAATGGAAATTATACATCAACGTTTTAGATATGTCTAATATACTAAATCCTAAATAAATGGGCTTATTGTAAAACACTTTTGTTTTTTTCAGTTGGACTGCTACCAAACTTTCGGAAAATATAGAAAGACTATGGAATTCCGGTCGAGCAATGAGACTCTCAGCACCCTGAACTTTACCACGATTTTGCCAATGTGTTAATAGTTTTACGTTTACCCTTTTTTCAATATTCTCCATTGTCTTACCGAATATGGAGTTATTCATCAATTTATAAAAATCTTTTTCAAAGTTTGATGATGCTACTGTGCGCAGTTGAGTGTTCAACTCAATATATTTTTTCAACCACGGACTTTGCTGGGGATAGTCAGAGGTGTCGAAATAGTTATTTAAGTCGGGTTCAATTTCCTTATAAAAATCTTTACAAAAAATTTGATAAACTAAGCTGTCGGTATCAGTGTATAACAATTTCAAATTAGGAAATTTAATTTTCATGTAGTCATAATGGAAATTATACATCAACGTTTTAGATATGTCTAATATACTAAATCCTAAATAAATGGGCTTATTGTAAAACACTTTTGTTTTTTTCAGTTGGACTGCTACCAAACTTTCGGAAAATATAGAAAGACTATGGAATTCCGGTCGAGCAATGAGACTCTCAGCACCCTGAACTTTACCACGATTTTGCCAATGTGTTAATAGTTTTACGTTTACCCTTTTTTCAATATTCTCCATTGTCTTACCGAATATGGAGTTATTCATCAATTTATAAAAATCTTTTTCAAAGTTTGATGATGCTACTGTGCGCAGTTGAGTGTTCAACTCAATATATTTTTTCAACCACGGACTTTGCTGGGGATAGTCAGAGGTGTCGAAATAGTTATTTAAGTCGGGTTCAATTTCCTTATAAAAATCTTTACAAAAAATTTGATAAACTAAGCTGTCGGTATCAGTGTATAACAATTTCAAATTAGGAAATTTAATTTTCATGTAGTCATAATGGAAATTATACATCAACGTTTTAGATATGTCTAATATACTAAATCCTAAATAAATGGGCTTATTGTAAAACACTTTTGTTTTTTTCAGTTGGACTGCTACCAAACTTTCGGAAAATATAGAAAGACTATGGAATTCCGGTCGAGCAATGAGACTCTCAGCACCCTGAACTTTACCACGATTTTGCCAATGTGTTAATAGTTTTACGTTTACCCTTTTTTCAATATTCTCCATTGTCTTGCCGAATATGGAGTTATTCATCAATTTATAAAAATCTTTTTCAAAGTTTGATGATGCTACTGTGCGCAGTTGAGTGTTCAACTCAATATATTTTTTCAACCACGGACTTTGCTTAAATTTAAGTACCCTGTGAACTTTTTCAACTCGCAGACCCAATTTTTCACATTGTAAAAGATTTCTATAATGAATAACATACATCTTCTTATTGTTTAAATTCGGTACTAGCTTGTGGTCTGTTGTCTCTCCAATACAAATATTTTCATGCTGAAAAACTGTTTTAAAACGCTTAATGTTTAGGCTGATGGCCTGTGTTGCCAATGCCTTGTTAAATAAATAAAAATAAAAAATCTCACACGTGCATACCTAACCTATATCTATCGAACGTCATCGCAAAGTACAGTCAGGTCAGAAAATGCATAATCAGTCTTACATAAGCCCGATCAGATAGCGTTACTACCGATGGGCGTGCCTGCGCTGGGCGGGAAACGCATTCTAAATTCAAATTGCCAGTTACGGCCTCACGCGAACTAGTTGCGTAGAGATAAACAAAACGGTTTGTGAAATACTGGGCTAAATTACTTAGGTACGAACCACGTTTATAAGAAGCTAAAGTGGAAAATCAGAATACCATTACAATTGAAGTAAGCAGGTACCTAATGTACTCGTATGTTGTTACTTGTGTAAGTTTCATTAAATCAATTTGTATCTATATTGTATAGAGCGTCGGTGGCCTAGTGGCTAGAACACCGGACTCCCATGCGGGACGTCCGGGTTCGAAACAGTGCAGTGCCATGTACCAATGAGTTTTCGTATTTTTCGAAAGACTTGCGTATATTTACCGACTACTCCGACGGTGAAGGAAAACATCGTGAGGAAACCTGCACACTGAGATGACCAGTGTAAAACGAGGTAGGCACAAAAGATCCTCAAGGGTCGAAGTGCCGCTGGGGTTATTCCCGGCCCCTTATCATAAGATAAGATCTATATTGTATGCAGTGATTTTGTAACTAAACCTTGTCTAAGTTAGTCAAATATTTGCGAAAATAATTTAATTTAAAAAGAAATAAAATTCAAATTTTGTACTTTATAACCAGCAGACGTTCGATTAAATAAATTTCACACATTAATCGCAATTTGTTAACAGAGAAAATTAAATTAAAACCCCGCTGCTGCATCTTAACCGACTCACAAAAAAACACGAGTTTGCGTGTTTGTCGCCACTTAATAATCGCTACCTTTTACTCGAACCTTAAGGATATCTCAATCGGTGGACTCAAAGAATTGATGGCCTTAATAAAGGTTATTAGTCATTTAAAGTAGTGTTTAAATCACTTCGTACTTAGATAGTTGCGTGTTTTGGACGCTACCCGTGTTCGCACGCAACGGCGTTTTTGAGTAAGAGGTTGCCTAAAGGCTATTTTTTGTTTGGTAAAAAAATTATACCGTACGATACGAGTATTTTTTACCATATTCTGTACTGTAGCTATACATTAAATACTAGTTAAACGTTTTTTTATTTTATAAATGGATAAAAAAATAAATAAAAATATTAACCAATTTAATTAATAATATATTAACCAATTTCTCAAAATATTAGTTCAAATATATAATTTTTAATTGACTACTAAATCTGGTGGTGATGGTAAGCGACGATGAGGTCGATGATGGAGCATACGGGTCCAGTAAATTCCTATTCACTCTGGCCTTGAACATCTCAAGGATTTAGGTTTCGTGAAATACTCGTACAGACGCCGGCAGGCTGTTCCATTCCTTAGCCGTTCGCATAATGAACGAAGAAGCAAATCGCTTCGTACGAACAGAACGAATGAACGAAATTCTAAGTATTTAATGCATAATTATTTAATATATCTATTTTAACTCAGTTCTAATGAAATAAGTTAGCTTTTGCAATAATTTAGTTATCAAGCAGATTTATCATCTGGTGAAGGTTGGTATCCAATAGTCGTGTGCAAACGACTTAATAGTAGATTGTCTAACTAGTCCAGATTGGCGAAAGAGTCTAGTTCGCAACGCGAGCCGTAGGCGAGCGTTGTGGAAAGACGAGTGCGACAAGTGGTCCTCCCTCACGAGTTAGACACGACATTTTTTGTTACATCTGTGAGAAAAATAATAAAATAAAAAATATATAACTAAGGCACGATACCTACATACATTTTTTTATCCGGTAGTAAATAGCTTGCAGCGCCAAATGCTTCTTCGAGAATATCTGGTGGAGTTTTAGTTTATTGACTAATTTCAAAAATCAGTGTTTTTCATGGTCATAAAAATATCAATACTTATTGTCAATGTGAATCTCTGTGAATGTATTGACTGAAAACAAAATGGCGTTGTTAGAAATTTCCGTGATCAATAAAAATATTAAACTGTACTTTCAAATAAATTCACCTTTCGTTGAATTAAAATTAGTTATGATTTTTAACAGTAATTAAATAGGTATGTAGCTATTATAAGTTTATTTTTAAATAATTGATAACACGCGCCAATTGGTACATTAACCATAGCGCCACCTACCGACGACGATCAAAACCATCTCCACGTTGAGGTAGGTGGCGCTATCAACTGTTTTATCGACGCGTTCCCTCGGTTACTATTTTATTAGAAGTAAATATAACGTCTTTAAATATTTAAAACTGTATTTTTCTAAATAAATTGAGATTTTGTTTTATTTAAATATTAGTCACGAAATATCATCACATACTTATATAAAATATTTCGATTAGAAGTTCTGATTTATTTATATTCGTTATAATAGTTGCGACTTGATTGTTGAGTACTTCCGATCGTTAGTAATGGATTTCCATACAATATTTCATAAAAGTCCATAGAATTTCTGAGCAGATGTAACAAAAAATCTTTATCGGTAGGTATGTGATGGATTTTTGTAATGGTCAACAATTGCCATTAAAAATATATGTGATGGATTCTAAGGAAAAATCATGTACAAGGAAAAGTTATTATTATATTACTTAGAGTTTCTAACTCGTATCTAATAAATAAAAATTGCAAAATGTTTACTGAACTTTATCGCAAGTAGGTGCTTCTTTTAAACCAAACATATAATACAATACAATACAAATATTCTTTAATGCACACAGGACAAAAATACAGAACAGAAGAAAAGATACAAAATACAAATACAATTGGCATACATAATAGGATTTAAAAAAAAATGTATTTACGTATTTTAATTTATTGTTAATTATTATTATTTGACGAAATATTTGGCATACCAAGTATTATATAAGTATTATTAGTTTATTGTAGTATTGCATAAACATACCAAGTTATCCAGTACACAGCTAGCTCCATACTTACCTACGCCAGTATATTACTCTGTCTCCATACTAAGCTACCGATTAGCCAGTTCTCACAATGCCATGGGAACTTCAATCAGATCGACTATGTTAATGGTGTTCCGATTACGTACAATCAATATCATTCCCACTGCAGTACGCTGTCATTAACTAATAATATGATTTATTTTATTGTTTACGACTGTACGAGTAGACGTTTTGTTTTCTGTAGCCTTTTTATGTCGCAGTAAATGTTTAAAGATGGATTAAATTTTCATCGGTTATTTTTCCATCCAGAGCATCGGTGGCGTCGTGGCTAGGATGTCGGACTCCCGTGCGGGGAGGTCCGAGTTCGAAACCTGGCAATACGTGGCATTGCCATGGTGAGACATACTCGTACATGCATACTTAAAGATATTGTGTTACATACATAGCTTACCTACTTTACCTCAGGCTAATAATATAAAGTAGCAAACTTAAGTTTTATATAAGAGCGTCGGTGGACAGTGGCTAGGACACCGGACTCCCATGCGGGAGGTCCGAGTTCGAAACCAGGCAATGCCATGTACCAATGAGTTTTTCGGTTTTTCGAAACACTTACATACATTTCAATTTTTTCTTTTTTTATTCATTTACCTGTAAGTAGTTATCATAGGTACTCATATTATTATAGTTTATATATCTGAGAAAAAGTGAGATTGTGGAAAAACAAAATAATAAATATTTACTTATGTTTACCCCTCACGGGACATAGCGTGAAGTAGGTAGTAGGTACTTTTGTTTACTGGACCCGCATGCTCCATCGTCGACCTCATCGTCGCTTACCATCAGGCGAGATCGAGGTCAAATGCGGGTTTAATAGTAAATAAAAAAAATATAAAAAAGTATATTGTATGGCCCTATATCATTTTATAAGGAGCTTTTCTTATTATTTCTTGAGACCTTTTCGTAAATGATAATTTTAATTGCCGTGGGAATAATATTTGCGGATTTCTTAAATAAAAAGACAACAAATCCGACTAAATTTGGCCCAGACACATTCTTGTTCCAGAATGTCGATTATTGAACACAACGAAGCAACATTAATTTTTATCTCTATAGAGCTGATTGTGCCATCCACTATTGTTATTTTTTTATTAAACTTCATTCAATCTCGTAAATATCTTATGTTTGAATTTTTTATTAAAACTTTAAAAATAATTTATTAACTCTTCCCGTGGGTGTCGTACGAGGCGACTAAGGATCTTAGTGGATACTCTTCTTACACCTAGTAGGTGAGGTGGCGATAGGCTCGCAACCTATCACGTTTGTCCACCAAATGTTATAGCGAAAAGTGGGAACTACCTATGATGAAGGTGGTTCCTCTGTCTACGCCCTCGGGGATTACGGACGTGAAAGTTATGCTATGCTATAAAAAATTATAATATTTATAATTTAACAAAATACAGCGAGTCAAGTCAATTACCGAACGAAATAGTTAATCGTTAGTTAATAGTTAATCTCTTCTATTTAATTTATATGCACCTGCCTTGCAATATCTGTATGACCCAATGGTTAGCTGGTAGATAATGCCGCATGGCATTAAGCTCGCCTCATGTACTACTTTTGTGCATTAAAGTGTTAAATAATAATAATAAATAGTTAAGAAAATGCAATGGTTATGAAAATGCTTTTTTTTATCCGTTTTTAGAGGCTTTGGTACACGACAAGGTGAACATGTCAGCCTCGTTAGGGTCACTAATGGAAGTAATAGAGGGAAGGAATAGGAATGCTATTTGTTTAAAAAATTGAGAATGCAATGTACCTACCTACTTGAAAATATGTCCTTTTTATCAAATTCGAAATAACAAATTATATTATTAACTTGAAAATATGTTCTTTTTACAAAAGTCGAAGTAATAAATTATTGTAATATAAGTAAGTTAAGTAGATAATAATTACAATATAACCTTAACAACACAAACTAGTATGTTTACAAACAAATTCAGCTTTATCAGAGCTTCACTATTTGAAGAATTAGTTTTATTAGTGAATTTATTATATTTAGAATTATTTTTGAATGTATTATGCCTAATGATTTTTCCTGTCATTAATGCGTATATGCCTGCAAATGTAGGATTTAGTGAAACTTAAACTATATTAATAACTGCAAATGTAACCTGAAATCTGTACACAATAAATAAATATTGCATATTGCATTAAAAAATACATCTAACTACAATAGAAAGAAATAGATAGCTAAGTATAACAACCAGTGGTAAAAACAGCTCTAGGTGTATGATTATAACAAAAATAAATTATTGGTTGTTCCATGGTCGGCGCACGCGCTGGTGGGTGGATTTTTTCACGTTTCTTCGCGATTAGAACGGTAAACTCCCACTGCGGCTCTTTTATTGTTTAGACGGTCAAATAAAATACACATAAATCTATTAAGGAAAGTAAATGTGTACCTACTAATTTAATTTGAGTAAAGTGAGTGGAAGGAAAACCCGGAGTCGGTGAGCTGACTGACGTTTAAAGATCAGATTGATAGAGTGCTCATAGATATTTCTACAGAGCAGACGACCCAACGGCGAGCATGCGTGAAACAGTTTGCGAAAGAAAATGTGCGAACAAGTTTAGACCTCCGCTGGATGGACCACGTGAACTCGAATTCTCAGTCTGTGTGCGCATTACTTTTAAACGCTTAAGGCGAAGTTCTCTTAAAACCCAAATGTTAATTTAACATTTGGGTCTTAGGAATCCAATCCACTTTCAACGTCAAATATCTGAGTTCAGAGATACTTTAAGAGTTTTTGTCAAAATATGTTTTATATTTCTATTGATGTCCTCCATCGAATTATCAAGCTGGGATCGATCGCCGAGAAATCGTAATTTTTTTTCAAAATCACGGAGAGTAAGTGTGCCAGGCTCCATAGTAAAAAGTTCCATGGCCTTATGGTATACCATATGAAATAAATGAGGTGGCTATGTAGCCATTTCTCATCTCTGGAGACGAGAAATCGGACGGATCTTGCACTGTTTTGTCGACGGAACTTTGACGAACTGTCATGGCGTATGTTGGTGTACGATTTCAACACTTGAACGATCTTTTATGAAACTTAGCTTCGCTTCGTTTCAAAAACAGTTCTCGTGTTAAAATCGTTATCACGTTGTTGCATGCTGTTGCATAAACTACTATTGCGAGTAGAAAAGTCGTAAACGAATGATCATAATGGTTAATACTTGCGGTTGTTGGTACTTGGTGAAACTTGTAGTACATGATTAGATTTAAATAATATACCGTCTCACGGTATTTATATTGTATTTTATTAATTACGACCGGTTTTGTTTAACAAAATACCTGAAGATGTGTAAACGACACCGGTCGTAATTAATAAAATACAATAAAAATACCCTGAAACAGTATATTATTTAAGTCTAATCATAAAGCGTCGGTGGCCTAGTTAGTGGCTATGACACCGGACTCCCATGCGAGAGGTCCGGGTTGCCGTGCAGTGCCATGTACTAATGACTTTTTCGTATTTTTCGAAGACTTACGTACATTTACCGACTGCTCTAACGGTGAAGGAAAACATCGTGAGGAAACCTGCACACTGAGATGACCAGTGTGTAAAATGGGGTTGGCACCAAAGATCCTCAAGGGTCGAAGTGCCGCTGGGTTATTCCCAGCCCCTTATCATAAAATAAGTCTAATCATGAATGATCATAATATTTAGATCTACTCAAATTTTGACAGATTTAAGTGGACTTCGTACCAATGACCCACCCTTAACAGACGCAACTGGCGACCTAGTGCCCTTGCGCATCGCACACGAGCTCTGATTGGAATTTATCGCCCCCTCGCCCTGTAACTTGGCGCGGCGTGGTTCTTCAATACCCTTTTAGTTTTTTACAACAACCATGTTGCTCGTTTCAAATTGCTCACTTGGATCTTTATTCGCTGGATTCGAAATATTGCTTGTGAAAACTTAATAAGTTTTTATAGGGCGTAATTGAAAATCCGTCGAGTGAGCGTTGAGCGTTGAGCGTCGGTGGCGTAATGGCTAGGACGTCGGACTCCCATGCGGGAGGTCCGGGTTCGAAACCATGCAATGTCATGTACCAATGAGTTTTCGGTTAACTTACGTACATTTGCCGTGACACAGTTATATTGTTTAAGTCTAATCATAGAGCGTCGGTGGCCTAGTGGCTAGGACACCGGACTCCCATGCAGGAGGTCCGGGTTCGAAACCATGCAATGCCATGTACCAATAAGTGTTTCGGATTTTTTCGAAGACTTACGTTTATTTAACGACAGCTCTGACGGTGAAGAAAAACATCGTGAGGAAACCTGCACACTGAGATAACCATTGTGTGAAATGGTTAAGGCAATGGCAGACCACCCCATTAATTCTGTCAAGAGAGTCGTTCTATGTGATTTATTCCTTAGAATGATCACGACCCTCAGTCATGAGGAAACCGACTAAGAAGAATTGAAATTCCAAAAAGTATTTTATGTACGGTTTCCTGATTTATCGAACCCCTCTTGATACTGATACGGCAGCTGAGGGAGATCAGATAATGCAGAGAACTGACTACTTAAAATGCTCTTTCATAGGTTCTCTACGTAATTAACAATTCAAATAAAGACTTTCAAAAATCTAATTTAAATAAAAATCTTGTAAAATCATCATGTATTAATCAAAATAATCATTATACAATTCAAATCATATTAAAAATAATTAGGTATATACAACACGGTCTATTTATTGCTGTCTATTTAATTTATAAACCTACATAATTTTATTCAATAAAATAATAACAAACGTAAAACGATCTTTCCTTTTAGAAAGGCTTTATTTACTGTATTATATGCTATACGGAAATTATGCCAGGATGTACTAACTCGACTATACAATCTTCGTAATCGTAACCAACAACTTAATATGAGTATAAGTTACTATAATAGTTTTTTTAATTTTTTTAAAATATTTCTTTTTAAATAAGGATAGCAGATGAGCAAACGGGCCACCTGATGGTAAGTGGGTCACCATCGCCCATAGACATCTCACCTCACTGTATTAATTTTAGAGGGTTTTTGATGCGCTGCTAACCTTGAGGACTACGATGGATTCCCTCATGTGCCGGCAATTACGCTGGCTCTCTTACCCTTCAAACCGAAACACATAAATGCAAGCATCTCTCTGCTTCATGGCAGAAATAGATAAGAGGGTGGTATCTCCCCAGGCGATCCTTCACATTAGGATCTACCACTACAATAAACACACACTAAATAGTTGAAATACGTATATAAACTTGCTTATTACTAAAATTCCTACAGTTATCTACTTTACTTAACTTTAAATTTAAATATTATTGACATTGTATAAATTTTAATGACATTCTATTTTTTATATTTTTTTAATTTTTTTTTTTAATTTTCATAATCTGTATAAGTGTATGTTTTTTAATTAATTTGTGAATTTGGTGTATATGCCTGTAAAGGTGGAGTTTAGTGTGACATGTTTATGCAACTATATCTGCAATATTTGTAATTATTATTACCTAACCTTTTTCACAATAAATCTTATCTTATCTTATCTTGAAAAATTCGCTATCTTCTGTTAAAAATGATTTTAAAAAGCCAGTGCCAGTGCCTTACCTAAAATAGAGGCTAGTCTATTCTATTCTTATTATTTATACTTTTAAATGCTAATCGAAACCAGTTCACTTACGACTTTTTTTCCGCTCCATTCACTTGCGTTGCGAAGTTTCATGACATGCCCGAGGCTACGCTATGTTTCCCACGATGCTATTTAAATCAAAAATTAACCAAACTTTCTTCACATGCAACAACTGAAACTGTTCTCACTGCCCAAGGCACAAGAGTTCACTTTGAAACGTGACTTGGAGTCTTATAAAACATTTAAAAACAATTCAAACAATCTCGTGTTAACATTCTTTGAAGACAAAAATCGTTTCAAGAATTTTCGAAGAGTTTAATAGAAATTGAACTTTGGGGATAGGATGCGAAGGTTTTTAAGATAATTTAATAAAGAGATTGGTATTCATTGTGTTGAACGTAAAGTTCTTTAGGTTGTTTCCGATAGCACGCGTCAAAAGTTAAGCTGAGGCCACATGGGTATAGCTGAGAATAATTCGTTCAGTGCGACAATAAAGAAAAAGAACATAATAATTATTACCTATCAATAGCAATAAAATAAAAGACGCAAAATCTAGAGAACACGGGAAACCTTAAAAGAATGAACTATCTAAAAAAATGTTATTATGCCTTTTGAAATCTTCCACTAATTACTTATCCAGTACCTTATTAAAATCAAAAGGCAAAAGGATGCTATTTTGAATTTTAATAAAGATGAAATGGTCTTTTATTTGAAATGTAATTATTGCATTATGTCATGATATCAAAGCCTGTAATATTTTTTTTAAATCTGAATTTAGAGGCTTTGGTACACGACAAGGTGACCATGTCAGCCTCGCCAGGGTCACTAAGAATAGGGAAGGGAAGCTCAAGTATTATTAGAGTCGGCCCTCACTTTGAGAGCCAACTTAGCAAACAACAGTAAGTGTTTCATATTATCAGATAAGGGCTGACTCAAAATAATATTGAGCCTCCCATTTTGGAGCCTATTGAGGCCAAATTTCTTCCTCTCAATTTTCCCCAGGTCACACTCCATTCTGTAATTAATTAGCTACAATTAAAGAAGCATTAAAAAAACTTAGCTGTCAAACAAAATTAGTCCGCAATATAATGTTCTCCTAACAAGCTCAACAATAGACTTGACATAAATATGTGCGTACCGATAAATTATAAATTGTCATCGGTTACAAGTTACAAGTTAGGATGGTGCGTGTTTTGGTGTGAACTTATAGAGCGAATAAGTCAGGGGTCGGAGTCAAGCGTTCGACAAACTGCGCCATTGTAACGCCATTACAAAGCCTTCTGAGACTCTGGACGGATAGAGAGGAAAGTGAGATTTTGTAATGAATACATGTTCAATATTTATTTTTAAAATATTGGAATATCTGAATGAGAAGGGGTGCGACCCCCGGTCCGGATACTTCCTCGCCCAACACATCTCTATCGCAATTCAGTGGGGCAATGCGGCAAGCATTATGAGGACTTTTGGGAGGGACACGGTGAGAGGGGGCTTATTTGACTGAGCTGTCGATTTTGATGGCTATATTTACTTACTGACAATAATAAAAAAAATGGAATATTTCATTCACTATTTTCTATGGAGTCAATTTTTTTAATTTTATTTAAGGGTGTTATAACATGGACGCGATCGATGTCGCATCGACATGGGATCAATTGTCAATCGATGACAGATGACAGATTTGACAAAGAAATAAACAATAATCGACGTTGAACGGTTTATAATCAATCCACTGATCATTGTCGATCGCGTCCATGTAATAACACCCTAATACTTTCAGTCTCATTCACGATTCTGCACGATTCAAATTTTTCACCAAATTCGGACGCTTGATTTTTTAAAATCAAGCGTTCTTCTTATCATCATGAGACGAATCCTGATAAAAAAAGAATGCTCAGGTGTGATATTCAGTATTCTCCACTTATCACTATTTCTTACTCTCGACAATAAGGTCTATCGCTATCTATCACTAACATATTTATTAGTTTCATTCGCTGTCCTATCCATAGGTATACTTATTTCAGTAATCTAATAGTAGATAACATTATCATATTCGACTTGTCCTTTATTACTCTGATTTTCTTAGCAAACTTCTTTATCCATGTCCAGAAAACCCTACACTGTAAAAAATGGTTTTACTTCGCATATTTCTCGTTTTATTTCCAAATGCATGTAGGTTATATTTGCGTGCATCACTCATTACCTACACATTAGTCCCATAAACGTTACATACATTCCACAGCCGACCATTAAGTTGTATATCGAGGATAAAAATAAGATCGAGATAAGTTTTATTTGACCTAAATTCATAAATACGAAATTCATAAAGTCGACGACTTCAATGAGAACTGAGCCATTGTCTGCATAAATTTTTATTAAGATCTATCACGATTTCAACAATAGTCATTGACTCATCAGTATTGCAAAGTTTTTAAGGACAAAATTCCAAATACTGAGAGATTAGATCCATTAATTAACCCGAAACCATTATTTCCCAGTAGAATTTTCCCCATTCGCGATTTTGCCAAAAGTATTGTTTCTCGAATAATAATGTAAATATAGAAATAATATAAACCTGTAGGTACGCAATTTTTCCTCCCCATCTCCCTACCCACTCTTTTCAAAATTTCTTCGTTCAATAAAAAAAAATTACGTCCTAAAATTCTCAGTTGCTTCCTCATCTCGTACGATCGCTACAACATTCGTCGGTCGCGTCGACAGCTCGTTGCGTTTGGCCGCGAGCGGCGCACGCGCATATTTGTGAGCGCCATCTATTGCTCCACTTACATTACGACTTATCGTTAAGGGTCAGACCAAAACACAGAGAGAACAAAAATCTAAAAAAAATATATCATTTATTGTAATTGAAACCGTTTATTTTGCACTGTAAACACCAGAATATAGCAAGTACACGATACAGAAGTATACAAGATATAATACATGCAGCACAAAACATCCGGTGTGGTACAGTGCCAAAAAGGGTACACCAGCTCAGCATAATGCTGAGGCAAGCCACAGCGCTGATTTATCTTAGATATTTTTGTTGTTTTCTGGGACCCGTGTGTTCTCAGGATTTCATGTATGATCAGATAATATATTTTTAAGACCAATTGTAACACATGAAAATCAATAAATGGTATGAGTATGAGTATGACCCTCCTTTAATTTTCTGTATCCTTTGTTTCATGCAATGTCATTTAGTTTTTGAGAATTGATGAAGAAAAACATCGTGAGGAAACCTGAATGTCTGAGGAAAAAAGTTTCCGAAGGTGTGTGAAATCCACCAATCAGCACTGGGCCCGCTCGGTGGATCATGGTCCGCACCCTCCTTGGGTAACAACATTGCCTCAACAGTGGGGACGATAATAGGCTGATGAGATGAGAGATGAGATCCTTTCATTCAATTATTATTGATAATTATTAATTATGGACACCAACGTGCTCGGTTTTCTAGTAATAAAAGCACCTTTTGAGAATGTCACCAAATAATACCGTTTCGATTTCTCGAAGATGTATACACGGTTTAGAAATGCCAGTCCTCTTCTCATGGCCTACGCGCTTCAGCGAACTCCACGATGTTACGATGTAACAGTGACAATACGATATACGAGCTAGCTACTCGTAGCTATAGCTATTTTCTATCAGATGGTTTGCTTTTCAGCTGAGACTACTGAACTTTAATTAGGTCATTAAATATTCATCCCTATCACATTCCTTGTTATTTATGGCGATACTTAACCTGTCTAATCATTACAACTGGGTCTTTCTGCAGAGTCATTTATCAAAAAATCAAATACATGGGGTAAATTACCTACAATTGATAGGTTATTCGTACAGGCAGTCAAACAACGGTTCACCTGATGATTGGCTAGCTTTATTCGGTGATCTACATAATCTTATCTTATGATAGGGGGCCAGGCATAACCCCAGCGGCACTTCGACCCTTGAGGATCTTTTGTGCCTACCCCATTATACACACCGGTCATCTCAGTGTGCAGGATTCCTCACGATGTTTTCCTTCACCGTTAGAGCAGTCGATAAATGTACGTAAGTCTTCGAAAACATCGAAAAAGTCATTGGTACATGGCACTGCACGGTTTCGAACCCGGACCTCCCTCATGGGAGGCCAGTGTCCTAGCCACTGTGCCACCGACGCTCTGATCTACATAATAAACTAGCCCTTAATAAAATGTGAAGTTGTAAACTGTAGTCCAACATAACATAACTAAATAACTGGAGGATGCTTGTTTCATTTGCAACTGTCCTGGTTTTGTCGTTTGTGTATGGCTGTATTTTTAAGAAAAAACTTAAGAACTACGTTATCGCTGCCCAGAAATTAGACACAGTACACTTTTTATATTAGGTTATTTAATTTTTATTTTATTTAAAAAAAATTAAGTATATATTTTTATATTATTTTCTACAACACATACCATATCCGCTTCCTATTGGAATGACGAGCCGCACAATGTACATACACTCACTTTGTATTTCTATCCCTTTTCTTTCCAGTTTTAATTGTTATCTATTTCATCTTTAGGTATTTATTTATTTGTAGTTTTATTATTTATACTTTTAATATATTTTTGTTTTAGTCCCTGACTGCCGTTTCGCCCGCGATGCCTTCGTCCGGGCACAGCTGAAAACTAGCGCTGCGGTTCTGCCGTACCGGTCGGACCGCAGCACATGCTGATCATGTGTCCTTTTAATATTGCATTGTTTTTATTTTATTTTTTCCAATATTGTTTTAAGTATAATAATGTGTGCAATGTTGAATAAATGTTTTTTCTTTCTTTCTTTCTTTCTATTTTATTGAATACTAATCGAACTAGACATAGTTACTTTTGAAGGACTAGCATTACAAAGCCCTCAGGGTGGATAATAATATGTTTTAAACTGATAGTCTATTGTACACATATATTTTAGCAAGTGTATTCACCTCAAGTTACAATAATGCTATATCTCTTTCTTCTTACAGTCCCTCGTCGAGGAATTTGGGACTAGCTATATCTCCACGCTTATCTGTCTCGCATCAGGTTGCCAATTACAAACCAAGTTTTTCCCGAAGCTCTGCGCCGCCATCAACACAAAAGCTCAACGCTCAACGCATAAGCTTCCAAGTATATGTCTTGGGCGGCTCGGCCTTCCACAAGCTTCCATTCCAGTGCCAGCCACCAGGACATAATAAGAGGTTCTCCGCAATGTGTTTCAATCCAACAATTTCTCTGCTTGATTTTCATAATAAATTATGGTAGTAAGTTATTAATCTTCATCAACTTCATTGTTAAATACCTATATAAGTTAACCCACCGCCACTTTTGGATTCATATCCCTTACAACAAAGGGTATACCTACTTAATAAGTTAGGTACATAATTATAATATGTAAAACCAAAAGATTTATCAGCAGGAACCTTCATTGTTTCCCCGATCGGAACCTATTTGCATACAGTATTCCATCTGCATCCACTGATCGATTCCACAGCGAGATCGCATCGATGTTTCACTCGATTATTTTATTTATTTTTGGCTCCATTCAGAAAGGCTTTGAAATTTTACACCGTGAATAAATAAACGCGTCGATGAGGTGGGTCTGGGTAAGGGTAATGATATAGGGTGCCCTATTTTAATTTGGATTAAGTCTGAAATTAGGGTTAATTTTATTATAACGATTTGAATGTTGATGTTGTTGCGCTCACTAGGTCACGCATGACCTAGTGAGCACATGACTTAATGGGAGTACTCCTTTTTTTAATATTTTTAAAAATCCTTGGGAATATCTTAACATTACCGATGTACTATTCCTTTAGCTAAAACGTCATTGTTAGGAATGATTCACCGCAAAGGCCCAAAGGTGGAATCAAATCCGGAAATCCTTGCGCCCCGGCGCGTGCCCAACCCTTTGAGCTATTGTCGCTTCTATAGATTAAGGTTTAGTATACCAACCAAATAGCCCTGATGTGTGATTTATTCAAGCGTACTAGTTCCCTGCACCGAACTTGGCACATATTTTCACATTTATGTTTTTGGCAGGATTACTATAGGTGAATCATTAAATGACAGAGGAATTACTTGGTAACCAATCATTAGTACTGTTTAAATCAGTGTACTCCATTTTCGGCCTTATAGGCACTTACCACCAGGTGAGATTGAGTTCAAACGCGGGTTTAGTCGTAAATAATAAAAAAATCTGGAGTCTTTTGAGGAATCTGATCATCCACGTTGCCTTGCAACGACTCTGTCGACTCTATACTATTCCACTATACCTACGTAAAACTCTATTAAAAACCACCATTGAAGCCTACTGTCACCATGGTGTCCGTACATAAATACGAGTTAACTATATTACATTTTTTTAAGATACCTGTCCTACACAGTGGATAGTTTGACAGGTGATGATTGGCAAAAAAGGATGTTGAAATCCTATTAGACGCGTATGGTATTGTTAAATCGATGTTTAGGTGAACTTCGACATTGGCACAAAAAAGTACATGTACGTACTCACATCTTCTTTTTGAAGTACCCTAAAAAATTCAATAGAAAATTGACCCAAACTAACAACGGACAAGCAATGAATTGAGTAATATTTTATCCTCATATGACCAGGTGAATTAAAATTACATTTTCGCCATGACGAGATAGGTGAAGCAAGGTGTGGTCTGTAGTGAGGGCGTTATGGAATGGTATCGTCATCGTATCGATGTCGATATTTGGATAACTGAGATTTACTTTTTTCTCTACCCCGAAAGGGTACATACATATGTACATACTCGTACATGCATACTTGAAGATATTGTGTTACATACACAGCTTACCTACTTTACCTCAGGCTAATAATATAAAGTAGCAAATCTCATGCTTCACTTAGGTTTGATATAAGAGCGTCGGTGCCACAGAGCTGGGACGCCGGACTCCCATGCACAATGTCCGGGTTCGAAACCGTGCTGTGCCATGTACCAATGAGATTTTCGTATTTTTCGAAGACTTACGTACATTTACCGACTGCTCTAACGGTGAAGGAAAACATCGCGAGGAAAACTGCACACTGTGATGACCAGTGTGTAAAATGGGGTAGGCACAAAAGATACTCAAGGGTCGAAGTGCCGCTGGGGTTATTCCCAGTCCCTTATTATAAGATAAGATAGGTATGATATTATTATTTAAAACCTCTACATTAAATTTTCTGAACATGTTGTAAGTAAGATGGTACGTTAGTGTATTCATAAGTGATTATTTTATTTTAAGCACTATTCAGGAAAGAAAGAATTTAATTCCAATAGCGCACACATACAAAAAATTAGGTACACAAGATTAAAAGTAATATTAAACAAATAAATAATAAAAATACATAAACAAAAGTAATTAAGTTTGATGAAGGTCGCACCGGAAAAAGGGGACTGCCTCAGCCTGTTGCCGCAGCGGATAATTTAGCACTGCTAACTAATAACGAGTAATTTAACCAAAAAAAAGAAGGTTTACTGTAGCAAAGGAGTTAAATGTATCTGTAGTAGGTTTCTGCTAATTTTGGTGATTGGAAAATGGATATGAGTGAGGCAAAAAACACCTGATGATATTTAGGACTACGGCACCGTAAAGTGTGTTGATTTAGTGCAACGTAGTGTTAATTTTCTATCGATAATTTTCGATAACCAATTCAATTCTAGAGTCCCATTACTACAGAGACCGCAGGCTCGCGTGACCTCTGCCCTTCGCCCGCGCATCTTCCCCCCCTCTACTCCCCTCACCGCCCGCACACATGCTTCGCCTGTAGCGATCCCGCCCCACACCTTTTTGGTATCATCGAAAAAATCTATACCGAAATCATTCACAATTCGAATTTTATATCAATGTTATTCGTGTTTTGCTTTTATTATACAGGTGTCTCTTCTTTCCAGGTTCCGGTCTGCTTGATGGTACTTGAGTAAGTATACCTGAGTACCATAGCATACTCGTAACTCTCACGTCCATAATCCCCCCTCGGGGATTAGTAGTAGACAGAGGAACCACCTTCATCATAGGTGTTACCACTTTTCGTCGTAAGATTTGGTGGACAAACGTGATAGGTGGCGAGCCTATCGCCGTCTACTAGGTGTAAAATTGTATCCACTTAGACCCACTTAAACCCTTAGTCGTCTCGCACGACACCCACAGGAAGAGTTGGGGTGGTGCTATTCTTTATGACCGGCACGATACGGCACCTGTCCAATATGCTATACCTGAGTGATGTACGAATATGTGGGAAGGATAATGTATCCTTTGGTATAACTTTACAACTGATAACAACCAAGAGCCTTAATTTTGCACACTGCAGCGATTTTGAAACGCAATCGAAATCCAAATAACCTAAAAATAGGTTTCCATATGTTTGGTACGATTCCGTTTCAAAATCGCAGTGTCCTCAACTTGTTCGCGAAGGTATAACTAATACATTTTATTTGTAATCTGTGGACTTGCCTCTAATATGAAAACTCACCCGCTTCAGGTTACATGCTATAATTGCACATTAATGCTATTGATTGAATACAATACCACAATCCCAAACGCCACGATACATGACGTTTCAAAATCGAATAAAAAGCTCTTGAAGCACGCGATCCTCAAAGGTTTCAAAACATGTGTTCATCATTAAGACACCTTTGAAAATAACTCGAATTCCACACATTGTCCGCTGAAAGCCATTCAATAGTTAACTTGACTCAATTAAATCTTAATTCGTACAAAGGACTCGATTAATGATTAAGTCGGCATTTACTCGAGTTAACCAAATCAAAGGAGCACAATGGCCTTAAATAGTAACAATCAAATGAAAGCATCTTCGATATCTCGACTCAACAATGGACCTAACTAACCCGGCCTTACGGTGACTATTAAAATTTAATGACATGATTTATTCAAAGAAAAAAACACGAGAAAAGGGTACGATGTTACGATCCATTTTTCATATAACGCAGTTGGTAGCAAATGGGCAAATAAAAAATGTTAAACAGGGCCGACACTTTATGAAAAACGCGCCCCGGCTGCGCGCGGCTTTGTCATCGGTCAGGGAATTTATTCATGCTTACCTGTTGAGCCCCAGCAGTGAATAAAATATTAAGAATATTCCACTTTTCTGGATTCGTATTGCGTAAGGTGCATGGCTGGAAGAAAGTCCCGCCGACATCGTGCCCACCAGAAGAACCACATAATTATGTTTTCCTTTTTAATAGAATTTTGTCTTCTTGCAGACGATGCGAGACATAATACTTATACTTAATTAACTCTCGAATTCAGTTTTATTTTTTATTTATTTTTATATTTTTCGGCATGGATTTTAATAAAAAAAATATGTAATTTTAATTTCTTTTTTATCACGCTTATAATGTAGTTAAGATTGACACTGAAAGAGTATAATTATTAAATAAATTTCCGCCTAAATTGTCCTTCGCTATTTCCTCTTCTATCTCATGTTTGTTGTTTTATATTTGTGCGATAAAGTGTATTTTACTTAACTTAACTTTATTTTTAATTATGATTATGATTGTTTATGAATAAATGATAAGATATGATATGATGAAACGGATCATGGGCGTTACGTCCAATTCCCCGAATGTCCAGTTCCCTGAAAGTCCAATTTCCCAAAGGTCCAGTCTTCCCTTTCCCGGTAAGTCGGTGAAAATTGTCAATCAAATAAGAATAAGAATAAGAAAACTTTATTGCCCACCATAAGGTACAAATCAATCACTTAACTATAATAATAACTAACTAATTATACATTAACTTATGCACTACTACTATATATATCTGCTATGTGAATCGGTGGCGGCAATTGGCGAATTGCTCAGTTGTTGCCGGCATGGACTCCGGAGTACGAAGACCCATGCCAGCACTGGTTTTCAGCACTCACCATCTCTAATGCTTCAAATGTGAGTTTTGTGTTTGAACACTGCCAATGGTGAAGCTGTCAGCTGCCTACTTGTTTGGAAAAGTTACTATATTTATTTATTTATTTACACTTCAATGCACAAAAAAGGTGTACATGAGGCGAGCTTATTGCCTTGCGGCATTTTCTACCAGGTAACCATGGGGTTATGCAAAAATATTTAGATCGGTGCATATAAAATTGAGAGTTGTTATTATATTAGGTTACATAAACTTATATAAGTAAAGATTTATAAATAGTTATTATTAATAGTTAGTTATAAGTTATAAGCTTATAACAAGTTTATAACAGATAAAATATTATGCTCTTACTTCACTGCACCGGTACTTACGTCCGCCTGTACCCCCAGAAATAATATTTGGTCATTCCCTTAGTGGTAGCCATCTCATTTATAATATTTTATAGAAATCAACAAAACAGAATCGAGAACATTAACATGGGCCATACAAAGCGAGCGTGGTGCCCCGATTCTGTATGGCATTTTTATTGTAAATTAAATTGGATATGAATAGTGTGACCAAACGCGTATTGTGTTCATCGGATTTGAGTTCTATTCAATTTCAACAATAAATATCTACCAATGTAATACGTATTACCTACCTCTGTAAATAGGTAGAATTAATCATAATTTAAAGATCATAATATTGTTAATAATATTCCAATATGTCATGAAATAAAGCAACGTATCGTTTAACACAATAAAGTTAAACATTTGCAACTACTTATTTACATAAAAGCTATAGAACTAAATATATTCTACATTGAAAAAATAACTTGTTTGATTTAATGATGCTTGCTTGCTTATCGTATGGTTAGTGGCCAACCTATTTTGTCAGAGTTATTCAGGCCGCCCGTAGGCATCTGACTTGGCTTAACGACTGCTGTCGAACGACAACAACCGGGACCGACTGCTTAACGTGCTTTCCGAGGCACGGAGGAGGTCAGATGAAATATGCCACTAGCGGTCACCCATCCAGGTACCGACCGCGCCAACGTCGCTTAACCTGCACGATCACATTCGGACTGTGCTCGCTACTAGGCTACGAGCTTCTCAATATATTTAGTGATATAAAGTAACTTTATTCAGTTGAACACATTAATAGATAGAAAGACATTCTAAGAGCTTGGTTGAATTATAAAGTCGAGCTTTGAGCATTCATATTGAAACTTGTCTGAAGTGAACAATCTTTTGTTTCACTGTGTACCTATTTGAGAGACAATCATCATCCACTGTGTGTCTTGTAGATTTTTTTACATAATTTTTGTGACATTTAAAATATCTCAAACTAAAACCAACTTAGACCCGTGGTAACCACGTACAAGTTACAAGTTAAATACCTATTTGGGAGACAATCATCATCCACTGTGTGTCTTGTAGATTTTTTTACATAATTTTTGTGACATTTAAAATATCTCAAACTAAAACCAACTTAGACCCGTGGTAACCACGTACAAGTTACAAGTTAAATACCTATTTGAGAGACAATCATCATCCACTGTGTGTCTTGTAGATTTTTTTACATAATTTTTGTGACATTTAAAATATCTCAAACTAAAACCAACTTAGACCCGTGGTAACCACGTACAAGTTACAAGTTAAATACCTATTTGAGAGACAATCATCATCCACTGTGTGTCTTGTAGATTTTTTTACATAATTTTTGTGACATTTAAAATATCTCAAACTAAAACCAACTTAGACCCGTGGTAACCACGTACAAGTTACAAGTTAAATACCTATTTGAGAGACAATCATCATGCACTGTGTGTCTTGTAGATTTTTTTACATAATTTTTGTGACATTTAAAATATCTCAAACTAAAACCAACTTAGACCCGTGGTAACCACGTACAAGTTACAAGTTCAACCAAATTACTTTTTTCTCATTTCATTTATTTCTACGACTGCTCTAAACGTTCTAAAATGTTTCGTGTATTTGAAGAGGCGTCATCGAAATATCATAACAGTTGACTTGTAGATAGTTACGTGGGTCGACAATCGTATTTGTAGTAAAATATTGTTATTGTTTTGTTATTAAAATTCGATTATCTACTTATTTAAATGCAATGATATCTATGAAGAAAGAATAAACAGCATCTACGAGTATCAAAGATATCATATAATTAGAACATACGAGCGAGGAATTCTGTACAAAAATTAAGGCGTAGAGTAGTGTCATGCTTTTTTTTTTATCAAAAAACTCCAAGAAAGGAAAATAATTGATTGAAAACTATTAATTGCAACAAAGAAAAGAACAGATTATGAAATTAATACTCAAAAAGATCCTGCGTTGCGATCCGGCAGACTACAAGTCGCCGGTTACTAAAATATTCTCTACAAAAACGGGCGTGGGTAGTGTAGCAAAAACTAAACAAAATACTTATTTTAAAACTTCGAATTTGTTAAGGTCATCGTGACTTTCAGCTCTTCTAACCCAATGTTCTGATCCACCCCCATATGTCACCATAGATTGTGTTCTTTCCGAAAATGGTAGCGAATATGACATTGACAAAGGGTGTTGGGATAAACTTTGTAGCGGAACAAAAAGTTTTTTCTACCAACGTTGTAGTGGAAAAAAGTAAAATTTATACGATTTATAAAATGGGAGCACCTGCCACTAATTGCCACCTTTTGGCGGTGGATTTTGTGACAAAAAATGTGAATATTATGAGTTATTTTGTAGAGCTGCGAGAGGCGAAACACCATCTTTAGATATTAAAACTCTTTATAATTTCGACATTTGAAGCTAATATGTTAGGGAGTTTAGAACCATAGAACCGAAGAACCGTATGTTGTTTAAATTGATGTTTAGGACTCTTAAGACTAACTTATGTTAACCACCTAACATAAAGACGACCTATTCCTATTTCCTTTATTTTGTACGCAAGTAGGTACTTATACTTTATAAAGACTGAACTGTCATCTAAAGTAATGTCCAATTCATATAATTTCCTTTAATATTCTCCTCCATCCTCCTCTGTTCCAATTTTTTTTTAATTTCTAAAAATTATTTTGAATTCTTACGTATTTTTATATTCTTAAATATTAAGAAAAGCTTACCCCGTTAATAGAAATGCAAACCTGTGCCAATTTCAAATTGTTCGCTATTTCTACTCGAATTACTTGGCTGCAGTAGAAACTAAACCGCCGTACCTACATATCTATGTAAGTACTCACATAATTATAAAGCTTTTAGATCCTTTAGCTTTTAGCTTCAGATTCAGCTAGCTAGGCTAGCAGATACATTGATCAGACGAGTGTCAGGCGACACATCATTGTCCGAAGGCTGGATTAGTTTTTTATACAATTAGTTGATTTTTATGCAAAACCACATGCCTTGCGGTCCAACCATGTACCACCATGAGCTACGAACGCACCTACCATCGCCATCTGTCGACACCGGTCATAATTTTAACATCTGCCGGTGAATATGAGTACAACACGACACTAATGTTATGTATCTCTATTCAATCACAGCTATACGGCGTGTTCAAATCAATCATCAAATTGAATACATTGCCTCATATATCTGACTCCATCTATATCTAGTAACTTAATAAAAATCATGTTTCGTTTGCACGTGGCCGTGTTTTGATTGAAGAGTTAGGAGATATGAATGAACTGCTGAATTTATTAGTCTATAGTCTAAAGGTTGGATTTCTCTTATCTAATGAGTGACGTGTAATATCTAATGTACGATATTGAGTGATAAACGAATAAATGTAGAGATAATTATGAACACATAGATACAAACAGGTACTTATATAGTATTATTGTTTGTATGTAGGGTAGGGTCATAGGCCATATGCCACTGCGACCTAAAAGTTCTATTGTAGCTTTACATAGTAAGTTTATAAGGGAAATAATATACGTAAATTGACGTGTTTTAAAAGAATGTTGCAACTATGTATTGTTCAATATCTCTCCAGATCTTAATTTCATGACCTCTGGTGCTTATTCGAATCTTATCAGCTAATTTGTAATAAAAATAATAATTAAAGATATGCAACATAAGTAAAAACATTTTAATTGTCCTACATTTTTTAATTTTTGAACTCCTTATATTATCTATCACCCTACAAAGTTGTTGGATATTTTTATCCGAAACCATTTATATAGAAATACGAGAAAGGCCAGAAAAGAACTGAAACCCCTCCATCATCTCCCGGAGCGTGCCAATACATATACGAGTAGCTAAGCCACCATCAAAATGTTCATAAAAGTACACAGAGACAATTTCTCATAAACTTTACACAATAATAGTTAACATTTAATGGCTGTCTGAACAAATATGTGGACCTAAAACAAGGAATCAGCGCCAAACAAAGGAATTGTTCATCGAACCAATGTTTAATTCTTAGCTTTCGGACTTTACGACTCAAGTTGTCATCTTGGTAGACTTTTTGTCATATCTAGTGGATTAAGGTGCAAGCCATATACACATGAAGGAAAGAACGCGTGTCCTGCGGGATACTATTTTTACTTTCATCCTAGGTATACCTACACCAGAGACGCGGCGTTCGAATTTTTAACTGTCTTGAAATGTATGCAAACGTCTGTAAAGTTCACTATTGATTGGCGGAAAACATTTATAGAAGCGACGCAGAACGGGCGTAGTCATGCTTTTGGCTGATAAACCTGAACCTGAACTATATCTTCGTTAGCATGCATACCTACCGAATGCTTAGAGCTACATGATATGAACTACGGAAACATCCTGGGGTTCTGCAAAGGCACTGGAAGATGGAATGGAGGAGACCAGCCGGAACATCAGGGAACTGGTTGAAAGAGCTCTAGGAACAGAGAACTGATCACCCGCCTGGTGACCCGGCAGCGGCAGGCGTCACTCCAAAAAGTCATGCCTAGTCAATAGTCTTTAGTGTGGCCTCCGGCGATACACATACCTGTGTACAACTGGACTACATACATAACTCTCACGTCCATAATCCCCAAGGGGGTAAACAGAGGAACCACCTCATCAACCAGACTCGACTACATCGCTGATATATCATGATTTAATTTATAAAAAACAAATTTATTTTTGTTATAAGTACACAACAGTTTTTCAATTCAAAATTAATAGACGGAGAAATACCATAAGAATAATAAAGCAGCTGTTGGAATGAAAAAATGTAAAGCATGCAATAGAAATATAAAATACAGTTCAATCCATAATGATATCACCGCACCAATGCCGAAGCTGTAACATATTGCGCTCCCAATTAAGGGACCACTCCCTGCTGTGTCCACCTCTACTCCAGGAGGCTCCGTTTAAATAGCCGGGACACGATTCGACCCTTTACAACTTAAAACAGACTTAACAGTATATAAAATAGACCTCACTGTTACGGAAATAAAGGTCATATGAATGGTAAGAGATAAAATGGTCAGGTCATAAAAGAAACTATTAGAGAAATGCCCTCCGGACTTTCTGCACTATATCTCACAAACTTTCAACTTACACCGTGTTGAAAATGAAATATTAGAATAAAATGTACAGAGTAATTTCGTAAGTCAAATCTACATCATTTATAGCTTTAAGAGTTGTAAATAGTTGCATATCAACATAAGACATTACTAATAAGATAAAATTAGTAGATATTTTATTTTTCTTTGTAATATTCAATACAACAGACAAGATACCGACGTATACATAGTTGGTATGTAAAAACAAAAACATAATAAACTCATAACTATGCAAACCTATCATGCGAAAATTAAATTAAAAAAATACTAATTTATAACAGGAACCGACTAGAATCACAGTAAATCATTTCCCACGCCATCCGCCAACCGCGTAACTTGCACCATTTGTCTTCCCATAAACTGGCCATCGCCAACTATGGATGGCCACATAACTGATGGCCCTTGTCAGCTAATTAAAAGCAAACATAATATACTATAAGGCATATTGGAGGGCAATCGCAGAAGTCACGGTGGAGACGAATATGGCCTAGGGCTAGGTTTGATGGATAGAATTGACTGATCGACAGAGTAGTGAGGCGATTCAGAAACATAATAAATCGTAATCAATTTAAAAAATGTTTGTTTCTGTAATCGGTCCAACCAATTGTCCCTTCCGGTGCTGTTGATCCTCTTTCCTAAATCGGGAAAGTGGGCAATTCGAGGAAGTGGATCATTCGGGAAAGTAGACTATTCGGATAATTATCCGCTTACTGTTACCCGAATAGTTCTCCTAATGTATCTTTCCCGAAAGGAATACTTTCCCGAAAGGTCCACTTTCCCGTATAGTCCACTTTCCAAAATCATAGATCTACATACTTTCGCGAATGGTCTATTTATCCGAATAATCCACTTTCCCAATTAGATCATCTCATTTTATTTAAAAATCCAACTGCAATTTGGACTGTTGTTTTAACAGTAGGATCTAAACATATTAAGATACTTACCCGTCTACTGATTTGTTAATTTTAATTCCCAAAAATATGGATGAATATTGTCAAAAACGTATAAGTATTTCAATAAGCTTAGTTGGTTTCTGTGAGGTAAGTCGTAGGAAAAGCGCCGTCTCATTTCCATATTGTTCCATGCACAGCACCATACCTTGATCAGTTACCATAGCTGACTCTCTTCTTACTCTACTCTGTAACCGTCCATTCATTAGTTTCCTTCATTTCTTCCATCAATTAATTTCTTTGTTCCAATGTGTCAGTTGTAAATTGAGAAGCAAACACTAGTTACAAGTTTTTTGCCCTCTCATTGACTGAGATAAACAATGTGTTTGAGTAACGACCTGTCGAGTGATATGATGCTTAATGAACTTCGAAATAGTGTGCTTATAACTAATATGATACGTAATAGTTCGGAATAGGAATTTGACAGGGATTGGTACTCTTTAATTTCAGTTTAGATTACGTTTAGGATAAATACTTACACGAAAATGTTATTCCAGTAAATGTATGGACTGTTCTAAATATATGAGTATGCATAAATTAAACAAAAACAACAATTATTATACTTCAATAAGCAAATACGTCATACTCATCGAGTCTTGTGTTGCAAGAAGAAGTTCCTCATTTAATACTCTCATTCCGGAGCATCCATATTTTTTATAGATCTCCGCGAAATAAGATTAAATCATATTTTTCAATCCTGAATATCTCATTAAAAATTAACATAAAATCGCGACTCGCCCAATGACAAAGGAAATCTTAATGTCGAGTGCTCTGGCACCGGTTTGATTTAAGAGATATACACACGTGTCAAAGCAGTAGGTAAATCACCAGAGCTCGTAACAAGGAATAATGATTTATATCAAGCAATTAAAACAGGATATTATTAAACCCTAACCCACACAAACGCATTCGCGAAATCAATAAAAATGATCCAATATAAAGGACAGAATGAGATTAAATCGATTCGTAACGCCGCATCGTTTCGGTAACCATAAAATATTTTTTGACAATTTTTTTAAACCATTTACTCGGGTTAGAGTTACGGGCGGCTGTATCGTGTAAATCATTAGGTTTGAGGTTTTGCGACCTCCATCAAAGGGTTAAGACGACGTACAATATAATACTTTTAGTGAAAACGATCGGGAACATGTTTGAATGGAGTCATAACTCTGGGGCGACGCGACTTGCTTGGACCCCGCGACGATTTACGAAGCATTGTCGAATTGGTTTTCCTAAACTTCTGTGCAAACAAACGCTTTGATTGACGTCCAGACTTCACGAGATATTTTTAAAGTAAACACGATAAAGCATTAAAAGAAATGACACGATCTGTGAGTGAAACTTACATTTTTAGTTGGCATGAAACACAATTCAAACATTTAATAGAATAGAAGTTAAGCACTTTACCAAATGATAAATTGAACCAGCTGCTCATTTATTCTTTCTTGTAAAACAAGCAAGTCCTTCCATCGGACAGGGTACCAGAAATGCGATTAGTTACTTATTTATAATGCTGAGTTTTCAAATTCGTTATGAGTAGCGTCTAAACTCCAAAAATATTTGAATTAATTTCGACACTATAAAAAAACTAAACTAACCTAAATTAACTGCCTAAACAGAAGTCTTTAGAAGAATGACCGAACTAATTGTTTACATTTCCTCTTCAGAAGCACAAAGCGATAAAAAAATTAATCATTAACCTCAAAAAATAATTATATTTTATAACAGCTCCGCCTATTTTTGGCTACCAATACCACTCCCGTTTTGAATTCTATTAAAACTTAATTAACTTTTCGGGGGAGTTATAAATTTTAAATAAGCTTTTAGACCGAAAAAGGACTCTCAATTTGTTTTGCTACTTCTAAACGTCACTTGTTCTCTTGATAAATGTGTTCTTGGCAAACGAAAATTGCATTTTGTTTAGTCAAATGCCGACAGAAAGGCATCGTCACGGCTGTTGTACGAAATCGGCGAACCTCTAGTGAATTATGAAATAAAAAGTCATATCTCCCGGTCCACTGCGGATTTGTTTCATTTTGGACCGTTTAAGCTTTTTGGAAGTCATTATTTATTTTCTTAATTTAATTTCTAACAGTTTCATTTATCATTCGTTCCTATTACATTTGTCTATACTATACCAACCTATTCTAAATGAACGGCTCAACATTTATAAGCATTACAAAATTTAGGCTATTATAAAGGTAGCTATACTAAAATTAGTGATGTTAGAATATAATTGTTTTGTTTATTGTAGGTTGTAATTTATTTATTATGCTATTGTAGATATTGTTTTCGATGCATTCTCTTTTATTGGAAGCATTTTTAATTTTTTATTTAATATGTATTATTGAAACATTCTTATCCCAAATCTGAATACCTAGAGATGGTTGAAAAACTCTTCATTCCGAATTCAGATTGAGTCTAAGAAACGAAGAATTAATGTTTCTAATAGCAAAATTGTTAAACAACACCCATTGTTTCAAAACATCAAAGTTGTAAATAAGTATTTTCATTAAACCCTGATTTGCAATTAGAGGACAATCCGAAGCTACCACAACCAAAAAATCACAAACTAATTTACTGGTAAAAAACAGTCCACATTTAGAATTACAAAGTGGAAGAATTCAAGACACGCAGGACATAGCCTCAGGTGATCAGTGATCACCATACTGCCTGCACCATATTTCACGGTGCCCGACCAATGGTTTCGGGAACACCCGCTGTGCTTCTGAATTAAGTAAAAGCCTTGGAGCTCTTGTTTCTTGATACCTCTAGTTGGGTGTTAGGATGTGATCATGTTGGGGTAAATAGCTAACAGTACGCAAGGATATAGGATATCGTATCTTCGTCAATCTGTTTTACTATGGTCTCAAACGTATTATTTTCAATTCCATTCTTATTATATTGACTAGTTATGTTAGTGGTGTTTAAATATTTATTCTCATGATTAGCTATCATTTATTTGCATTAATGTTAATAACTGCATTAAATGTTACCTTTTTCTACAACTGTTGCTATAAGTCCTTAAAATGTTTCAGTCTAGTATTTGTCATAAGGTTTCTCATCGTCTTAGACTGTAATATTAACATTTGCTACTTACTTGTTTAGTGGAAATTAATTCAAAAGAACGATATTTTTTTCACACACCCTCAAACACACACACGCATATACACACACAAACACACACATACACACATGAATACAATGCATTCCCACCACCCCTTATATTAACCTTTATTATTGTTCTTTTTTTCTTTCTTCCAAATTTTGACAGTTTTATATTTTCCCATGTTCTGTTACATGTTCATTTTCACTGGTCACAGAAGAGAGCTGTCCTCCAAGATACAGGAATTTCTTAGTTCGGAGGTCAGCGTTGATTGTAAACTAACTTGTTGCCTTCTAATTTTATTTAGTTTAATATAACATATGCTTAAGTTCCTAGTTAAAGTTCTTTAAAAACATTAAAATCCTTCTCCAGCTTAAACGCGACTTTGCTCACCTTAATAGATGTCTCGGTCCAATTTAACATTTGACGTGTTTTTAATTTAGCGTCTGCGCCCGCGGCTGCCGTCGGCAATCGTGCACCATCGGGCACCTAAATAATGCACATATTTTACCCGAAATCATACGCCGACACTCATTACCAGCCTCATTTGAATACGGACCCTGTGTTTATATGGTAGGATGTTTTAGTTCGTCGTTTGTGACACAATTTTGAAGCTCGTTTGGTTGTTGTTGGTTATTGATGGGGTTTAAGGTAAAACTCGTCACACTTAACACCGTTATATCCACTCACCAGCATGTTCACACT
Source organism: Hofmannophila pseudospretella (assembly GCA_947369225.1). Classification (NCBI taxonomy): domain Eukaryota; kingdom Metazoa; phylum Arthropoda; class Insecta; order Lepidoptera; family Oecophoridae; genus Hofmannophila; species Hofmannophila pseudospretella. The sequence goes on from OX376326.1 coordinate 5,347,808, forward strand.
TTGTCAAATTTTGTCTTCTGTCTCGTAATTATGTTGTTTTAAAATCAGTCGAGTTTCAATTGATGTATCTTATTAGGAATAGGTTTTATGGTTATTGAACTGATACAATACCAGACGAAACAAATCGTCTACCTTCATACTTTTCAAAGCAAATGTTGCCGTGTTCTATTTTTATAACTATGATGGAGGGAGACTATTTTTCTTTCTTTCATTCAAGTCTATAACATAACCATTAAATTATTAAATTTTCATTTTATAACCTGCTAGTCTCTTAAATGCAATTACAATTACTTAATATGCAAAGGACAAATCAATATCGAAATCTTGTTTAAAACTGGAACACAAACCATCAAAGGTTCTCACAGCTATTTTAATTTTAATGTCAAACCGGACATAACCCTTGTGTCCCAACTTGTGAGTCACAGTACCGGTACGAAACAACATTCGCGGGGTCACGGGGGGTCAAACACTCAACTTTGACCATGGATCCGCGGACCGCCGAAAACGATCGCGTCGCACTTTGCCTTTCTCCAGATTTAGTTTTTACGGACTTACTTTTGCGACGATATTTAGGTACCTACCTGTAAGTACGATAATTTTTTAAGTCTTGTTTATAACCTGTACGTTGGTACTAACTGTGAAAATACAGCAAGTTATTTTATAAGATTCGGTTATTAATATTAGTTACATAGGTTTTTTTTATTTATTTTTATTGACTAATAAACTCGCATATGACCTCGATCTCGCCAGTAAATGCCTATTCACTCTGGCCTTGAAGATCCCAAGGTTGTAGGTTTCGGGAAATACAGACGCTAGCGTGCAGGCCGTTCCATTCTTTAGCCGTTTGCATAATGAACGAAGAAGCAAATCGCTTCGTACGAACAGATGGGATATCAATAACATAAGGTTGGAACCCCTCCCCGCGCCTGGTAGTCCGAAGGCAGACTGGAGATGCTGGAATTAGGTCGTGCAGTTCCGATGCGCACTCTCCGAAATGTATCCTATAAAATACCGATAGACAGGCAACCTTGCGCCGATGTTCCAGACTTTGCAGTCTAGCTTCCACCAGCGATTCGTCACCTATAAGGCGCTTAGCGCGTTTCTCCTCTCGTTTTTCTTGACTCATCAAGGGCAGCCAGTTGGTACTTTGCTGAGCCGTCCCACAGGTGGCAGCAGTACTCCATGCACAAGGTAATTAGTATACCTATCGTCACTTTATTAATTTTACAAATCCATATTTATTATTTATATTAGTGAAGAATGTTAGCAATAAAAGAAAATACTTTGTCCAATGACCCTGATGTGAGTCTACATTAAAATATTTATGAATACCTACTCGTAGAGCAATATAATCTGCCACTACTACAAGTAATAAATTTAAAATTAACACCCGAAACCAGTTAACAACCAAATGAATTACACTCGTTGACAAGTAAAGAATAGAGAATTTGCTCATAAATGGTCATAATTTTGTATAGATTGTCAATTTACCTTAATATAATACTTCGTTCTCTATCAAAGTGGCTGCGATATCTTTAAAAGGTGATTGATGAAATTTTAAATATGTTTATTAAAGAAGGATGGCGACGTTCCATACATTGCGAGGTCCAGTGTTGCCAATAAACGATTGGCAGCGAGGATTCATTCCGTCTGTCTGTGGTCGGACTTAATCAATTGCGTTTTGTTAATGCATTTATTCCAAAAAACATATTTCAAACTCTTCATTTCCGGCTTCTAAAAAAAATGTACGACTAATAACTTAGCATAAAATTATATTTTAAATTACACCTATATCATTTATGAAGAGGTCATCGTTTGTTTTACTGGGCCCTGTGTCGCCATCCTTTTTATAGCATGTTTTCTGTCTTTTTGTAGACAGATTAATACTAACTTAGAAACGTTAATTATTAGTCAGGAGGCAAACTATGTAACCTAATTGTTACTATTCTTGCGCTACTTTAAATGCATTTTATTCAATAACTTGGGGATTTTTAGAAAAAAAACTATCACCAATTGGAAGGTAGCCCTTTGGCCTTCGTGATAGCCTTATGTAAGTATGCCTACTCCAATTTGTTTCAGAAACATGAATAAAATAAAATAAAACATCAATAGTGAATAATACGAAAACCACTGCTCTAAATTAAATAAAAGGTTGATTTAATGTGCTTCCACGAGGAATTAAAAAAGATTACTGAAAATTATTACGCGATCGTGTAACAAAACTTAGCCCCTTATCTTATCCTATGATAGGGGGCCGGGAATAACGCAGCGGCACTTCTACCCTTGAGGATCTTTTGTGTCTACCCCATTTACACAATGGTCATCCCAGTGTGTAGGTTTCCTCACGATGTTTCCCTTCACCGTTGAGCAGTCGGTAAATGTACGTAAGTCTTCCATAAATACGAAAAACTCATTGGTACATGGCACTGCATGGATTCGAACCCGGACCTCCCGCATGGGAGTCCTGTGTCCTAACCACTGCTACTACCTGTGCTAACCGACGCTCTAAAGTAGCCCCATATAGTAGAGGAAATGGATTTTTGGCTGACACCACTGGTTGTAGGTTTTCGGATGGCGTAAGATTTCTGTATGTTGTCATCTCCCTATAATTGACACTAACTTTAAAACTAGGTATAAAAATAAGCATTAATCGTCTCAAAACATTGGTTCAGCATAATCGAGAGTTAATAATACAACATTAACAAAAGTAACAGAATCCCTCACAAACAAAACAGTGGAACAAATATGTTAATTAGTGTTTAAATCGTCAATTTACGAAGTAACCTGTAAAAGTCAAAACAAACAGTGTCGACGATTCCCAAACAAATATAAATTCCTTGTCCTTTGTCAGACAAACGAGAAAAATGTCACTACAAATAAAAAAAAAGCGACCTTCCATTTCGCAATGCCTCATCAGATTTTTATATATTTATCGCCACCCTTTTAAGTTGAAATCGCGCCAATACATTTGGTGTCTCCACCTAAAACAAACAATTTGTAATCCTGAATTATGTGCTGCTGAATGCATACATTTAAGAGATATGAATCTATAAGATGAGGGATGTGAAATGACTCGATAAATTTTATCGATATTGAGACTTTTAGTCTCAGTTTTCTCGTTCCAATAGGCGCTCCTCATAGTTTTAATTTTTTTTAAAATACTCGTATAAGTAATTAATTCCATTATTTCCATTATTATCATTGATCGATATGCTACTGGAGTCTCACAAATTTAATTGGGTATCTCTTTATATTTTTTGTTATCAATTAGAAATTAATATAACAGAAACTTGTATCATATTGACAAATCCATCGATAACTCCCATCACTAATATTAAGTCATCGACTTAAACCAATAAAAACATCGACGTGTCGCATCGCCCCCGACCTTTCCAGAATGGCGTGACTATTTGTCATGGCACTCGACTCCCGTACTGACTTGCTGGTGAACATACTGATTCGCATCACTAGCCTTCTACCTTAACATCACAAATCCTCTATCAAGGACAACAAAGAATATATTTTAATAAACTAAGAATACAGTATTATTTTCAATAGCAATCTTGGTGCACATAAAGCGAAAAAATAATGGAAAGGCAAATTTATTTGTACACTGTAAGTTGGAAACAATGTCCTGGCCGCATTGCGATCAATTTGACAGACAGTGTTTGAAGTTTTTGTTATTAGCTTGGTAGGTACATTTGCAAATCAATTTTTTGTTCGTATTTTAGCTTGCGTTACTTTACAGCCTCTATACTCAACTTAAACTTTTGAAAAAAAAAACTTTTCAATATGTGACTGTGACCGGTCTGAATTAGATTTATTTAATTAATTATTATTAGACTTATAATTATTATTAGACGCTCCCCTGCTCCATCTATGGAGCGACGATCTGTGCAAGGTGGCTGGCAGCGTCTGGATGAGAAGAGCCGAAGATCGGGCTCAATGGCGCGCCCTGGGAGAGGCCTATGTACAGCTTTGGACTAGAGTAGGCTGCTGATGATGATTTATTTATTTATTTACACTTTATTGTACAACAATAGACTTAATATAAACAATTAAAATGAGACATTGTACAAATGGTGAACTTATCTCTAAAAGAGATTTCTTCCAGCAAACCCGCTGATGACGATAGACAATGATGAAAGACATATTAGACATAAAACTTAGGTTACATTATGGTTTTAAATGTTAATCATCTTATTTTCTGTCGTAATTTAATTATCTCATGTTCTAACTCAGAAGTCTATGTTAATAAATTCAAGTTTGAATTAGGTACATAGAGTTAGAACTCTACCAACTTTTACGTTCCCTCAATATTCCAAAACAGAGTATTTGACTTTTTTATCTTTAAATTATTCATTATAGTAGATAATGTCTCCAAAGCAATCTATTTCAGAGGCAGTTATCCAGCAGTTTACATCAGTGAGAGATGAAGTCATAACGAGAGCAAACATATTGCTTGATGAATAAACATTTTATTTGTTGATGTTTGAATTCTATTCCGAGCGCCACTACTGCTGGTGTCGCCATACTATCATAATGTACCATAATGTGAGGCTATTTTCAGACTGGTATTTTAAGGGTGGTAATTAACCAAACTTCCATTAAATAGCATTTTTGTCTATTGTAAAACTAATTTATCCTCTGAATTACTAGTTGTGCGACCAACTATATGCATCTAAAAATTACTATTTCAGCGACTAAATTTCTCAAAACGGAAAGATTCTCAACATGGAAATTTTCGACCTTAGTCATTGAGCCCCCCATTTTTTCTACACGACTCATTGATTCTATATAAAGAATAGAACCACCCCAACTCTTCCTGTGGATGTCGTAAGTGGCGAGTAAGTTATTTTGTGGATATGTACTATTCTACACCTAGTAGACGGCGGTATGCTCGCCACCTATCACGTTTGTCCACCAGATCTTACGGCGAAAAGTGGGAACCACCTGAGATGAAGGTGGTTATGGACGGGAGAGTTATGGTAATGTATAGGTACTGTAAAAAATAGAAATAGACATAACATAACATAACATTTATTGCCAAATCTCTCACTCATATAAATTTAAAATTAAAGTACAAATCACTATATGTAATGATTTGTACTTTAACTACTTTTTTGTACTTTTACTAATATTTTTGGCAGGGGGGGGGGGGGGGGGGGAAGTCAGCAAATGCTGACATGCTGTTTATTTATTTAATCATTTATTACACTGAACTATACAATTATTAGTATCCGTTATTTATATTATTATAATACTCGTTCACTGTATTATACATTTATTACAAACCAGTAAATTAATATAAATTTAGGTTTTGTCACCATATCTAATAAATGTAAACACGATTGTGTAGCTTGCTGTTTCGTATAAAATAACAGTTAGCAAAGCGGAATATTCAGAGTGAATTATATACAGGGTGTAACATTAAGAACGGTCAGTATGGGAAAGTCTGAAACTATAAGACATACGAACATCTGTTCTTAGGAACCATGTCATCAATTTTAGTAACAAGAAAAACTGTATTCATACATTTAAAAAAAAACCTGTACTCAGCCTGGGAATCGAACCCGGTTGTTTTGAAAAAAAATCCAACACTATTTCTATTTAGATATCGATTGTGTAGGTGTTAAGGAATAAATGTTAGTATGAAACGTGATGTTTAAAATTAATAAAACGCATTGTTTCCATATTTTTTAATGTATTTTAGTAGGTGTTCGAAATGACTACCATTTTGTAAAATACAACATTCAACTCGTTTAGGTAACGATCTTACTATTGAATTTTGTATCTTCTGCTGGTGAATTTGCGTTAAAATTGTGTCTATGGCTGCTATGCTACACCATAGAGACAATTTTGACCTAATCGAGTTGAATGTTGTATTTTACAAAATGGTAGTCATTTCGAACACCTACTAAAATAAATTAAAAAATATGGAAACAATGCGTTTTATTAATTTTAAACATCACGTTTCATACTAACATTTATTCCTTAACACCTACACAATCGATATCTAAATAGAAATAGTGTTGGATTTTTTTTCAAAACAACCGGGTTCGATTCCCAGGCTGAGTACAGGTTTTTTTTAAAATGTATGAATACAGTTTTTCTTGTTACTAAAATTGATGACATGGTTCCTAAGAACAGATCTTCGTATGTCTTATAGTTTCAGACTTTCCCATACTGACCGTTCTTAATGTTACACCCCGTATAAGCGTAGGCGTTATAAAGAGAGACATCGAATGAAATCAACTATACGAGTTGACCAGAAGTTAATAAATAAATTTATTTAACGACAACACTACAACGGAAAGGTACAATGAATACTACAAAAAATTAAATTTAAAAAAAAACATACATATTCCTAATACCGAGCCTACGATTAGCACCCACACTAGGTAATCCTGTGTCGTGGACGCTGTGGTGGAGAGTGTGTGTTGTGGTTTGTACCTAAATGTACTGTAAGTAATGTGATTTGGCAAAGTAGAATTGTGTGAGTAATGTTGGTGTCTCTATTTGTAAAACTAAATGATTGATGATAGGAAAAATAATTAACAGATAAAGCGAATAAAAAAAATAAAAAGTAAATAAAACCCAGTGGGTATTTCCGCTAAAAATACCTACCCCATACCCAAACCATACCCAACCATAACAAGATGTACAATAACATAGAGGTCTGGGATGACAAATATAATATAAGTACCTACTGGACACCTGGCTGACACACCAAACTTTACATATGAACTTTTTTTTTCTCAAGCGCTGAAAAGAAGGTAAAGTAATGCGAATCCGTACTCGTACACAACCAACCAACCACCGAAATATAAATAGGTATGTAGGTATACGATAACTGCATTAGGAACATTTTGAATAAACTAATGACAAATATTTTTGAAAATGACTGATGACTGTTTATCACCGTAAGTTTGTAACGATGTCGACTTCATCGTCCATATCAACCTCCTTGCCATCAATTTCAACCTCATTGTTAGCGTTAATCTCACCTCATATCGTGTTGGCATCTTCATTTCTTCATCTATATTTTCAAAATTCAAATCATATTCCCATTCCATTTCTAAATTTCATTATTCTATTAATATCATTATTTTTACTTTCTCTCTGTATTTTGTCCTGAACGGACGTCTCTCCGTTTATTTTTGTCTCCTACTACTACCTATTTTCTACATTTACTATTTTCTGTGTTGCTCTGTTCCTTAAAAATATAATATCTACTATTACCAAGTTCTTCTATTACTTCATCTGCACACTGTCCTAGAACCCTGCTAGCCGTTACCTAAAGGGCAGAATGTAGAATGTTTTTACTCACATATTACTTACACATGCCGCCTAGTTTTTTATGCGTATTAAATGAGATCCGAATGAAATATTCAAATGGTAATTGATTAAATTAACCTTAATTATAGACATATAGTTTATAATATCAATAGTGTTAGTAACGTCGACCAGAATCATAAATTACAGACAGTCAAATCTCGAATTAAGTTGAGTACCGCAAGCGGTGCTATCATTATTCTTCATAAGACTATACTCATCTAATGATACCAAAAACTCCGACTACCGAACTAATAAACATCAATCAACCGCCAAAGCGTTATTAAAACGAATCAATCACGGCATTGTCTATAACGAATCTGAATTTAATGCAAACAGGAGAAACAAAAATATTAAAAATTAAAGGGGATAGCGTCTGACGTGTACCTACTGTGCAATATAAGAGAAAATCGATTAGTCATTATTTGATTTAGTTCGGCGGGCTGGTTCGGCCCCCGGGGTGCGGCGGTGGGGGGCTCCACGAGCGCGGTGCTCTTGACTCCCCAGTCATCAGCTGAACCTTCCACACTTTATATATGGCATTACGGGAAATAGATTGCTCTGAGGTTATAGCTATACAGCATTAGAACGAACCAGGAATGGATAAGAATAGTGAAGGTGGAAACAACTAACCAACAAAATTAGAAGGTCAAATTAGAAGAATAAAATTAGAAGGATGATACTACAGCTCAGGAATGAGAGTGGATACAAAATGAATACATATTTGTGCTCACACAAAAGCCAATTTGATAGACAGTTCTGCGCATGAAGGTCAGCACCCCATTCAAGTCGGCATACCTTCATTTACTTCTGCCCATACAGAAGTAATACACTTCAGGGGGGGTTAATTATGAATAAGCAACCTCTGCTTAATAAGTAAAAAACACCAGTAATAAGAACTCAATGCGAGATAATTTACCGACTTTACATGCTCATTTGTGATTAGTCGGCGCGAAAGGGCAAATCCTGTATTAAGATAGGTAATGAGGTTAAATTCAGTACTCAATTCTGAAAGGGACCAAGTTCATTCGATGAACAATGTAACTTGTATTCTAGCAATAATAAGTCTTACAGCTTTTAATCATTATATGGTACATGAAGTTGCTGACGAAAATGCAGTAGAAAATTAAGTACAAAAAGGAACAATGTTTAATGTGGAATTGAGTATAATAGACTTTATGAAGGCAGAGAATACAGTTGATATTATAAGTGATAATGTTAATGAAAGAACGAAAGAAGTTAACGATGAATTGTGTGGTAAGTCGGCACCCTGCTGCCGTGGACCCCGACCGCGCCTATCACGGACAAGACATCGATTAGTGATCGACTGAATTCAATTGCTTGGCGAGACATGAGTCGATACCGTCGAGTCCGCGTCGACGAATCAAGATGGACCGATCGAGATTCTTATTGTTAGATTTTTGAAAATTTGCATTTTGAGAACGTCACGTCAACGACAACGCTGAGTCACCTGACAAATGGTATGGATTGATCGTGTCTGAGATAACGAAATGCGTTGACCGTAAGCTTCGCTTTATTATTGTTGTAACGTGATTACTGTCAACTGTAGCAGCTTGTAGTTTTCCATTTTAAAATCAAATCGTCACTGCATCGTCATCCCTGTTTGTTGGATCTATCATAACAGTGACAGTTTGATAATCTAAAACAATTCCTCCTGTTGATAAAACCAAACTTGTAACTGGGAATTGTTGAAACTAGAAGATATTCTTGTTGGATTATGTTTTGCGTATTATCATCAGTAGTTCCGGTTATCATCTTATCTCTCTCGTTGACCTCTCTTTATGAGAATACCTCGACTTGAGTATTCTACGCTCGACCCTAAGTCTATTTTACACTGTATCATCACATCATACTCGTATGAATTTACTGTACCTGTGAAGGTAAAATTATTTCCCTGTTCATAATTTTTATTGACACGAATCTACCGAATAGAATTTTAAAATCTATTTTCCGGTTATCTATGATTTGTTTATCGACCACTATTGGTTGCGTGTAGCTATTTTTGTGTAACACGAAAGTGGGCATCACGCATGCGTCTCACGATCACATGATATTTCATGTTTATTGGCTAAAGTCATGACATCACCATATGTGGTGGAAGCCAGGACGGGAACACTTAATATTATAAAGAATTAAGAGTTTATTTTGACCATGGCGACGCGTATATTATGCTTGGCGTAAATATGAATGCTTTATCGGCCAGTAGCGGTAGTTTTAATTCTTTCGTATTTATTTAATTATGCTTATTGAATTCCCTGCAGTGTTTTGAGTTGAATTATGCTTTTGTACGTACGCAATATTTGCGAAGGTGCAACCTGTGGTGTAGAAGGTAAGGTAAGGTTCATTGTGTTTAAGCTTTCTCAATCTTAAGGTATCTACAAAATTTTGAACTTATTTGCATGTATAGTTTGATTTTAAATTTTTAAATATTGTATTTAAATTAGGGTCTACTGAGGTACGAGACCCTAGAAAACACAACATTTTTCTCAATTTCTTCTAAACATTTGTGTGCCATAAAAATACGCCAAAGTTTCACGCAGGTCTTATTATACTCTCAAATCTCCACGCTTATCAACTGCATTAGCCATCTCTGTATATACCTTCCAATCGAAGCCTGTTCTGCCGTCATATGGGTCTTTAAAGGATCTATTCGTGTGTCAACGAGCCAACATGTTTTGGTCAATCCAAGCGTGGTAATCGAATTAATTGTGGATCCACGCATTACACCGCATCTTCTGTATAAATCGCTCATTATTTTAATCGCCAGGTTCTATAGGCTTGTATATAAAAGTAAATCTGTAGGTTTATTGTGTCGCTAATTGGATTTTTCGACATTGAGAAAATAAAACTATGTCTCGTATATGAATAAAAAAATTCACCGACTCTACTGAAGTCGACGATCAACAAAATAACACAAGAGAGCGCGACTTTTTTTCACGTCTTGCCATAATAAAGTGCCGATCAGTTAATTCAAGGAAATTGTAAGTACTGTACCCTTAGAGTTAATTAAATAACAGCAAGAAAATGTAGTTGGACGAGTAGTAGCGTATAGTCCCGGCAATTATAAAATATATCAGACCGTGAATGGTAGACCATCCAGCCAGGCAACCGTACGTGGTCGTCAGTCTTATGTAGCATCTCAGAGACACTCTTGATGGACTGCAGCCGGCAGCTATCGGTGATGTGTGTCATTCTTTGAACCTGGCTGCATGAATAGAACGGGTCAGGCCTGAATTATGCATCAATTCGGCGCACTTTCCCTGTAAAGTCTGGAACAGATTTATTTAAGCCCAGTATCTTCTTGGTAGGTGGAGCCCCACCTACGAGATAAGGTGGTAGTTTGGTAGTCTTATCTAATTCCATTCATGAAACCATTTTTCCTCCATCAGTCGTCCTTTAGGAGTTCACGTGCTATGTGCGTGAAGGGTCTTCTAGATTTTATTCTAAGATTGGCGCTCGTTATAGTAAGGTTCATGTGGACCGCCAGGTGTGGCATGTTATCGAACTGAAAACTTCTTTAGGCGCACCTTGCGCTCTTTCTGAACAGTGAACAAACTGAAACGTCGCGCTCGAGTTGGTGACGTTGAATCGGGTATACTCGGCTCCATTCGACAACAAGCGCGCTCGGGTCGGTGACGCTGAATCGTGTATACTCGGCTCTAATCGTCATCAGCTGTCATCACATCAGCCACGTTTACTGTCTAACAAGGAGTGCATCGTTTCAAGAATTACGTTTTTATTATTATATAACTTAAGAATTACGTTTTTATTCCCTTCTAACTCATATCTTCAGTCTATATAGGAGGAAGAGGGTTACAGATATTATTCGTGGGTTGAACTGTACCGGTGTGATATTCTCATGTGCGAATATAGCTCCACGTTGACCAGATTGGTGTGAGGTGCGCACTATTATCCCGTACTAAATACAGGTTCCAGTGCCGATGTTCGCAGAGTAGCCACCTTACAGCCCCACGATGTCGCCGCAATTTTTTTTTATTTTTTAATAAGTTAAATCTGGTGGAGACCTTTTTCTTAACCTTTTGTAAGTAATACCATAATAAAAAGATCCAAAAGAAGTAGTCATAGTAAAAGATGATTCATGATTTTGATTACGTTTATCATGAACCTACGTACTGGTACTTAGAACTTCAATAACCAAAGAGATTTTCAACAATTTTGACTATGATTTGTTAAAACATTTTAGGTAACTGTAGGTTACCAGAACTGTTAGTTTTATGTGATAAATATTATTTACTTATTTTTGTAAAATTATCCAAACGATACTAATTTGCAGCAACATTGTAGTCGATTCAGAATTAATATTTTTCTACAAGTTTCGCCGTGTGTCACATGAATGTTCATACCATTGAAAGCGATTTGAGACATTAACAGGTTTACTGCCAGCTTCATAATTATAGGTAAAGCCAAAGCCCACAAGTAAATAAATCTTAGAAATAAATTAATAAATAATAATTCAGAAACTGAGCTGATTTCATTTAAAAATGTCAATTTTCACTCGTACTATAATTTAAACAATACCAAGCGTAACACAACAAATTTCATTAAAATCGGCCTTCTAGTTACCGAGAAATTTCGAGACTAATCCACATACTAACATCATCATCATACATACAAAAGAAGAGGTTCTCAATTTGGCGCATATGTATGTAACATACGAGCCAAATTGAGAACCTCTTCATTTTTTTGTCGTCGGTTGAAAATGTTCTACGGTTGCTACTTACAAAGTTCTCTACGTTTTATTTGTTTCGATAGGACTACCTATGTAGCCCCTTTTCAAAAAGTAACATTGGTTATTTCAATATTTCAATTCAGATGTAAAAAAATATTCCATATCAAATCACTTTTAGAAAGTTTTGTTTGCAACAATTTTATATAATCCGTGCAACAATGCCCAGTATCAGCAAAATCAGCAAAGATACTTCTAGATGAGGACTATAATCTTAAATCAACAGCGAACATGTATACCGAATCAATAACACGGCGAAATCTGCGCAGAGAGCGAGTTAACAAATCGTTGCGCCGGCGCACCGCTCTGTTTACACGCGGAACGAAGCCGCGTTTAATTGCACAACAAAAACTTACAAATAAGACATTGCGCTAAGTAATTAGATTAGCGCAGCACGTTATTTATCCCGTGAGCTTAAGAATTATATGGAGCAATTATTGCCTACTCATTCGTACGACTCGTATACAATAGCGAAACGCAATGCAATACAACACTACTAGATGTTTGTTTAGCTTAATACATTTTCCAATAGAACTGTATAAAATTTAATATACCTCTGACTTAATTTAAGTAACTCGTAAATTAAGAAAACTGGAAAACTGATTAAGATTCTGTTGGATTGATAATTTGAAAATCAACAGATCTAGTGGTAGTTAACTCTGGGGAGGAATGTTATGGACTCGGTTATACAATTGATATCGATTCATTGTTAATTTGTTGTAACAGCTCTATACACATATTCGTCTAGCAAAAGTATGATGGATAGTAAATAACAGTTTAATCTATGCGAAACAATATAATATAAATCTGAGATCGGTCTCACTTGAACTTTGCTGCGGCAATTATTGCAATCCGCTTCTGGCGCGGCCATCTTTAAATTATTCGAGTATGCCAATTTATTGCAAGCAAGTGTACCGTATGTGTAAGTATATGTCAAAGGTACACTGGCTGGCTGCCAATGAGATTTACATAGGCTGCACTGGCGTTCAATATGAGCTTGTAGATAAATCAGGACAAATCATTAAAAGGTAACATGGATAGGTATAGATATCTGTAGGAACGCGCTATGTGAGGACATGGATGACGTAAAGTCAGTTGTATGAAACGGAAAAGGGAAGATCTTCCACTAGGCGGGGTGTTGTGCCTGTTGACAAGATGTCCTGGTCCAACTATGGATGTTTGGAACTCGTATATATACGAAATCCCAGGAAAATTTCGATAGCGCGTTCTACACCGACGTGAGTAGGTACTAACCGTAGTGGCGCGCGTAGTGCGTCGCCACATACTCCCCCTCCATACCGGAGGATCTATACTTCCAATAACTTACAGAAAAGCAGAGCTTAATAATGGCTTAAAATTATATTGCTTAGTTTTCGTGACATAATATCCATATCGATATATTACATAAGCTACCATAGTATAACGTTTTCTACTGGATTCAGCAGTCATTTAGTCAAAGGTACATTTTACAAGTTTTTGTAAGTAATGTAACAGATCAATATGATCAATCACACAGCACGACGAATTTTGTCATATGACAATTGTAATTGAACAATATTTCATATATGCAATGTGTAGGTGTATGATTAATTTAGTAGACTCTACAAACCTATGGAAGTATCGTAGAGTTTGGCACAGAACTAAATGTGTTGCATACCTATACATATTATGTATCTTATCTTATCTTATCTTATGATAGGGGGCCGGGAATAACCCAGCGACACTTCGACCCATGCAGATCTTTTGTACCAACCCCAATTTACCACTGCTCATCTCGGTGTGCAGGTTTCCTCACGATGTTTTCTTTCATCCTTAGAGCAGTCGGTAACTGTACGTAAGGCTTCGAAAAATACGAATAACTCATTGGTACATGGTACTGCGTGGTTTCGAACCCGGACCTCCCGCATGAGAGTTCGGTGCCCTAGCCACTGTGCCACCGACGCTCTTACACATTATGTAAATTCGCGATGTATAAAAAATGTAAAACAGTTAATTACTGGATGTCTCTAAGATGCTTGCAATGAAAAATTTGGGAGTCATTGAAACCGCGATAGCTCTGTTGGAATGAGACTGATGGTCCCAAAAAGGCTGGTCGCGAAAAATATTACGTTTATTCCCCGTAACACCGACCCGTTTTACACGAACGTTTCTGCAACGCACCTGTAAAATGTGGAACTCTCTTCCACCCGACGTTGTTCCACAGCGCTACGACATGGGATGCTTCAAAAAGAACGTTAAAAAAGTCCTCACGGCCGGCAACACACAAGCAATACCCCTGGTATTGCACGTGTCTCTAGGCGACGATGACTACTTACCATCAGGTGGCCCGCCTGCCTGTTTGTCGTAGCCAATTTATATACCTATTAAAAAAAACTCTACTACGTAGCACTCCAATAGTGGTGTCGCGAGAGATTTTTTGTCTCTTAAAAAAAAACCTGATGTTAGTGTAAAGACTCGTATTTATATGTGCATGCTACCCAGACATCCAGTCGCAATACAAATCTCTCACTGTGAAGACGTCGTTTAATTTTCTGAGCCGAGTACAACCCAAAAATCAACCTTATCCCTCAAACACCTGAGTTTTCACATTTTTCTAAATTCAAATTTATCAAAGCTGTCCAAAATAAATGGTCAAGGATAACTCATGGTAGCATAATGAAATTGTCATGCGTTGGAGATGACTAGCAACACCCACTACACCCAGCAGTGGTAATATTAGCAGTATTAGATAGATAGTAGATAAGATCTGGTAAAAATTTTAGTATATTGTTAAATAGGTTATGTGGGTAATTTAATAAATCAGTTCTGTCTCGGCTGTCAAAGGAGTTTTGCTTGGTCCCATGCATTTTCCATCGTGGGACGAGCTAAATTACCAAAAACTTAATGTTTTAGTGTGTTTACGTGTTATAGTTTCGATACAGTTTGAAAACAAACATGTCTATCGGTAAATTAAAGGAATTCGATATGGACACGAGAAACTGGACTTTGTACTGTGATCGTGTGGAAATGCAAATGCGATTATTAATTTAAAGCAAATACGATCAAAGCTGAGCTTCAGTTACCCACGTTCATATCATTGGGTGGTGACAGTGTTTACGAACTCTACAAATGTAGTGCCTTTTCGGACCAGTGAACCTCGCTAGTCCGAAAAGGCCTACATAATCGACGTACAGTGAATAATATAATACTAGATACTCTATCTAGATTTTGGTAAATACTTATTACAACGATAAAACTATTGTCTTTTCGTAATAGTCATACAAACGAGTGAGATACATAAAACATGCTACTTGGTTTTATTGATCTTCGTAATATAATTTTTTTTTTTTTTTTTTTTTTTTTTTTATAAATTAGCTACGACAAACAGGCAGACGGGCCACCTGATGGTAAGTAGTCACCGTCGCCTAGAGACACGTGCAATACCAGGGGTATTGCTTGTGTGTTGCCGGCCGTGGAGGGAAAGGACTTTTTTAACGTTCTTTTTGAAGCATCCCATGTCATAGCGCTGCGGGAAAACGTCGGGTGGGAGAGAGTTCCACATTTTACAGGTGCGTGGTAGAAACGTTCGTGTAAAACGGGTCGTGGTAGACACCCAAGGCTTTAGAAAGTGCGGATGAAAATTGAGCCGCCGACGAGTGGTGCGATTCAAGAAAGTAGAAGATGGCACCAGGTCAAATAGTTCCGAAGAGCACTCCCCATTATATACGCGATAGAAGACGCAGAGAGAGCCGATGTCTCTTCTTAAACTGAGAGGCTCTAAATCGCTCGTGAGCACGGAATCGTCAACAATTCGAGTAGCGCGCCTTTGCACGGAGTCAAGTGGATGAAGCTGGTATTCGGGTGCGCCGGCCCAGAGATGAGAGCAGTACTCCATATGCGGCCTTACTTGCGCTTTATAAAGCGTTAGCCTCTGGCCGGGCGTGAAGTACCGCTTTGCTTTATTCAGCACACCGAGCTTTCTGGAGGCCAAATTAGCCTTGCTTTCCAAGTGACTCCGGAACTGCACGTCACTCGAAATGTCGACGCCGAGGATTCCTATGCTATTGGAAATAGTCAGGGGAGTGCCCTGGAATTGAGGCGCCATGACAAATGGGTTTTTTTTTGCAGTGAAGGCGCAGACTTGTGTCTTCATGGGGTTGAATTGGACTAGATTTAGTCTACCCCAATCAGAGATCTGCTCTAAAGAGTTCTCGATTTCGGACACAAGTCTGGTTCTACCCTCCTCCACAAGTGACCGAGGGAATGTGGTATGGTGAATTCTCAGTCCAAACAATAAACAAACCTAATTTATATAATTACAGATACGTAAAAATAAATTTCATGTCAACCATAAATTACTAATTAAAACCGTAAACGTCAAATCATTTTCGATAATGCTCATACTAATAAATCGCGAAGCGAAGATAGTGATGACTATAAATTTTAAACGGATGTCGTGGTGGCCTTTTAACCGTAACTGTATGTTTTGATGATGCTGCAGTCCAACTGGAAAGTCTGTTGACTTAGTAAATAACTAGTTCATTGACAATACAAATACAAATATACTTTATTGCACACCCGGGACAAAAACAAAACATACAACATAAAGAGAGGTACAATACAATGTGCAGAAGGCGGCTTTATCGCTCTAAGCGATATCTTCCAGTCAACTTACAGGTGATGGAAAAATCATAAGATACTATTATGTATCTTATGATTTTTCCATCACCTGTAAGTTGACTGGAAGATATCGCTTAAAGCGATAAGGCCGCCTTCTGCACATTGTATTGTACCTCTCTTTATGTTGTATGTTTTGTTTTTGTCCCGGGTGTGCAATAAAATAGATACTACCCTCAAATAAATAAATAACAATAATAATAAAAATAAAAAATAAAATAAATGCAAACCTATGCAAGCTGCAAAGCAGTAGTAATAATATTACGTAAATACTATAATATATACAGAAATATAATACTTAATGTATAATCAAAAATTAAATATAATGAATACAAGATAATTATAATAAATATACAAAATAAATATAATAAGACAATGTACATGTTAAATACTAATATTTTTTCCCACGCACATACAGAATCAACCATCTTTTTTTAACTTTTTCTGTTCATCGTATTACACTTTATTTCAAAAATAGAGTCACAGGACCGGTCACAGTTATCTCATTTAAATTATATGTAATTTGCATTAATATTAATGTAAATGTCGTCATATTAGCTTTGTTTATTTTAAAGCAAGCGCTATACTTATTTGGCATACGTTCGATTGTGTCAACTTGACTTCTTCTAAGTGTTAAACAGAATATTTCTGAGGGTGTTTGTGATTCAGCTATATATTTAGTATTTACCAAACAACGCACGTGCTCCCATCAAATTTACGAACCTCAAGTTTTTATAGACGATTCAGAAATTACTTTGATGTGGTGACATTCCTTGATTATCGATGAAAAGATGGACATCAGTGTCGATGTAGTATTTTAATAATGTGAATAAAAAATAAGCGATGTTAAAAAACATTGGATCTGTGTCTAAATATAGAATTTGCAGTTAGTTACATTTAAATTTATTAATCACATAATTGTAAATAGGAGGACATTTTGTCGGTTGTCCACCAGTAGTTCAGCGACATTATCTAAATAAATACCATCCAAGCTGTGTGTGGCAAGGGTTACCAGATTTGGAAATATAATGGACCGAGTTATTAATAGAACATTATTCATAATGTCCAGACAGTTTGAATAATGCCCAAAATGAGGCGGCAATATGATAATAACTATGGCTGGTCAAAGTGTCGTTAAGGGGGCGCAAAGAGAAGTCGAAGGGCATGTTGCGTGGTTGTCATAATGCAATCTAACATAAACTACTATATCCGAGTCGGTTTCGCATCCACTAGGTTTCTGTGACATATTGCCCAATTCGAATTGTCATTATTCATACTACCCGGGTATTATAAATAGTGCTATCATTAATCACTTAATCGATGACATATACTTACAAACAAATCAAAAATACCTAAATAAAGACAGAATTTTATGTTTTTTCTTACCGAAGTTTATTGAAATTTCTATTTAACTATTTATCGATAAAACAAGATATTTCACATCACTATCACATACTCGTGTGTGGTAAAAAACAAATAAAGTGATTCAAGCTTTTATTTACCCAAATGCAGCAGTAAAACATAAAAAATCGTTTTTCCACCAAACTTTAATTGCCAGCAATGAAGTAATTAAATGTGACAATCGTAAAACACTGCACAGACTATAAAACATTATAGCCATGTCGACTTCGGGTTATATTTACCCCGCAAAACCTTAAAAATCTGTAAAAGCTGAGGCGCCTCGAGGGTTAAGCTTTGATGATATTTTTTCTTCGATTGTATATTTATCCACACGTATAAATTCATTAATAATAATATTTTAATATATTAAAAATATATACTTTTTAACAATATAATATAACACTAAAATAAAACTAAAGCTAAAACTAAACTAAGGCTAAGAAAACTAAAGATAAAAAATTTGGGTTAAGTCCCCCACATCCGGCAGTGTACCCAAGAGACTGGCTGCGTTGCCCCGTTGGATAGCTAAGCTAATCCGCTGGGCCAAATAGGAGCCAGATCTTGGGTCTTTTGACGCGTCGACCAGGCGCTTTGCGAGGTCCTTGAAGACGCGGTGCGCTCCCGGGCCCCAGGGTCCCAATGTTTCAACCCCAAACGGCTCAAATATGTATGTTTCACCCAGATTGGTATATTTGCGCCGTTTGAGGGTTTCTGCAGCAGCGGCCGCACACACACGTTGTTATGCGAAGTTTCTTTTTCAGATTTGAAATCATCTCTACCCTGGGCTCATAATACAGAAAATAAAATGCATATCAAAATATTTTAAGTCCAAACTTTTATTAGATTTAAATGAAAGTCGCAAGCCTTACTGCAAGCTTTATTTTGGTAGCTAACAGTTTTTTTCTTTCCTTCGCCTACTAAGAAAAGCTATGAAATTCAATACGTGATAAAGATTTACCTATAAAACATTGAAAGTATTACGATCCATTGGTTCTAAGAATGAACCATGTTGTTTTTTTCAACAGGCTATCAAATTTAAGTTTAGTGGGCTTTACAATGATTAATATTATTAATTGAAATTATTCCGTAGCCTTTTACCTCCTGGAGTAATGGACCAATTTTTATTTTCATTTAATTTCGACAATTATACAAATTGCGTCGTTTTTAAAGTTGATTTACTTTTTATGTGATATATTGACCAAAGATCTAAAATTAAAACTTATCTGTCGCGAGATTTGTTATTTAAAAAGGTAATAAAGACCCAAATGCCAATGCTCAGTTTAAAATCCCAGTATTATTACATTATACCAAAACCACAGAATACTAAATATTACTACGTACTAAAACTCTCTACATTTCATGAATAGACTTAAATAATAAACTGTTTGTTTTCAATATATTTATTATTATAAACAAATACCTGAAGATGTGTAAACGAAACCGGTCGTAATTAATAAAATACAGTAAAAACCTGTGAAACAGTATATTATTTAAGTCTAATCATGTACTACAAGTTTCACCAAGTACCAACAACCGCAAGTATTAACCATCTCAACATTTCGTTCATACATGGCAACATTTTGGCTCGAGCGCCGCCGTTGACCTGCGACCTCCGCCGCGAGCTCAAAATTATTGCATAAAACCGGTCCGTGCGCATTAGGCCGACCCTTTTACCGACATAAACATTTGACTTGAACATTATCACCGTCTAGCTCCGATGTGGGTACGAAATGAGAGGATGATATTATTATTACAGGCATACACCCTTTCACACACGCTTACACAACACACCCCCAAACTCTCACGCCACCACATATAACAGGTAATACTTGTGGTAGATATGTATGAAATATTCATGTTAATTCTATATTTTTATTCTAAAGTTAACCGCGTTCTATAGGTATACGCGTATTATAAGTCAATTATCAACGAGGAAATCTGTAATTGGCCTTCTTTAAGTTTAATACATATGTAATTTCAGAATTGTTAATAGCTCTAGATTTCCCGTATAAATAAAAATGAAATGAATAAGGCATGTATGTTTAATCAGAAATGGAAGGTTCTTTCGTCAATTTTTAGTAGAGATGCACCGGATATCCGGTTTGTATCCGGTATCCAGCCTATCCGGCCTCGCCGAATATTTCATTCAGACAATAAGTTGAACAAAAAAGCAAGACAGAGTTATTAATATGGGACAATATGTTTGTTTATTTAACGTCTCATTAAGTTACAATAACTTTCGTAATTTTGGGATGATAAAAAAATTTAAAACAAAACAATTTTGGTTATATCCCTATCTTCATCGTTAATTTCTTTTTTTAAAGTTATTGCACAAAATCGGTCCCTGTGCTATAACGCAGGCTTAAAAGCTCTTTTACTGATCTAAACTTTTGACTTGACCCACCCAAGTACCCAAGCTAGATAGTGTCATCTAGCTTGGGTACGTGTATGTACGGACTAAGAGGATATATTAAGGGATGTTAGTAGGTATATTTATTTGTAAATTGAAATTTTCTTCATTTCCTAAATACATCTTAGAACTTGTTTCATTTATATTCGCTATCAAAGGTTTGTGTTTATTTATTATTTCCTAACCCATGTGGTAATTTGGATAGATGTCAGATTGTGCTAGTATTCAAATTTTGTATTATGACTACAATGTGAATAGGTACACCTATTCTTACACATTATATTTTAATTATTCTTTATAAATATAACTTAAATATATTTCACAAAATAACATCGTAACATTATTATCTATTCGCAGCAAGACGCGAGAAATTACCCTTTTAGTCACACCTATTTAGATCCTCGCTGCGTCCGCGCAGAATTATTCCTTTAGTGAAAATGAAACATCGGATGCATTAACTTTGTGACGAGAACATCTCTCTTGAAGGCGTCGTCACGATGAGATGATTTCACCTGGATGTTTTTCAAGTGTTCTTGTTGCTGTATCTGTTTGGATTTCAAAATTAACAAGTCTTATTAAAATATAAAGTTCCTTAGAAATCATTGTGAAACTTACTAGATCATCACTTTATCAGTCACGTCTTAGCAAAAGGCAAACTGGGATACTTTCGGTGAATAAGTGTTAAATAACGCATATTAGGCTATAGTGGCGAATTCAATGCCAGAAAACACTATGAACTTCATATAGTACATTGTAAAAAGTATTTGTTGATGAACTTTTTACTCTTGAACAACGCTTTAATTGTAGTGTTTCATACAGCAGTACATATCAGCTTGCTTATCTATATAACTGGAACGTAAGTAGGTACTTACCTAAGTACCTAATAGGTACTAATAACCCCATTACTGTAACAACCGTAGTAGATTGGCAATAATGCAGGTTCAAGGCGTGGATCCTGACGTTATGCTTTGCCTATCGGCGCGTGCGCATGTATGGGCGCGCGTCACTAGCGGTCACGCACGGAACACTATGTTGAATAACCTTTATTTTGGTCCAAGTTGCAAGATGTTAAGGTTACGATAATGTCAGGTATACTTAGTTTAATTATTATTTTTGTTTGGCAAGGAATTGCAAATAAACTGTTGCAAGTTTTGTATCTAAAGTTTTCTTGAATCCTACACGGAAATTATGGATGGCAATATTTTGTTAATATGTAGATAGTGATGATTGTAGGTAGCTCAGTTATAGAGTTATGATCTAATAGTGTTTTTGTCAATCATATTTTGATGTGTAGGTATAGCAAATTCTGTCTTATTTTTCTCGTATATAATAATTAACAAGATTTCTCACAAAGAACTACATAAATCAAATCAAAATTATTTTACCAAATCTATAAAAAAATCAATTGCAGGCACACAGTCATCGCTGTCGTTGCCCACTGCAAGTTAGAAGATATTGCCCACTCAAATACCTACTGTTACAAGCTATTGTCCACTCGGATACATACAGTCACAAGCTATTGCTCACTCAGATACCTACAGTTAAACAATAATACATGAGTTTTATGAAAATGTTTCAGACAATAAATACTATGTGAGAGAGTTTATTATTCACAATAACTGTCGAGGTGTAATCATCGTAGTCATGTCCTTTACAATATATATTTCTCATTATATCTCATATTCTATATCCCTTTATGTCACTATACTTTATTAAACTTGGTGTAAGTACATCTGTTACACCAATTGGCGCACCAAATCTATCACTATGCAATAATTTCTGCGAAGGATAATTGTGTAAGGCAATGATGGTTTATGGTCTTTATAGTACCCGTTATTAAACGGATAATTTTGGACCGAATCTCTGAAGTATGACGTCTATTAGACGCCGTCAGTTGTTTATGGTTGGCGACGTAAATAATTGCACTGTGATAGGGAAGTAGAGGACATTTTAGAATTGCTTTAGTTACCTAGTGTACGAGTACTATCGATAACAAGAAACTCGTATACTATACCTATCTTAGACGACCTATAAAGTCTCGTAGCAACATGTGCTCGTATGAAAGACTAAAAGACTTTATATAATGTTTAAATAAGGGGAAGTCCTCCTTGGGTCACCATCATATCAAATTGTCACTTGATGCGATTTGCTGGAAGAGATCTCTCTTAGAAATAAGTAACGCCCTATGTGCTTCACATATTTTTGTCTAAGTTTGTAAAATATTATGTGTGTGTACAATAAAGAGTTAATAATTATCTCGAATCGACTCAGATTATACCGAGAGCTACAATGACCTATCATGAGGCACTATGGGATGACAAGTAGCTACAAATATTAAAATCAACAAAGTTGGCCTACTTGAACTTGATACAAGATTACGACAAAATCATTCTAGAACCAAGCTTTCCGGGTGCAACGAGTAATCCAAGTTTATGTGCTACAAGACAGGCAAGTTACAAACGTTATTAACATAACTTCACATGGCACCCAACAACATTATAAGGGCCATGACACACGTCTAGCGAACAAGGCACAGGCACCACGTCCCTAATTCGCGGCAGACATTAGGCGTTAGCCCAAGCACGAGCGCTGGTTCTCACGCCGCCACCGCCCGGAGGCAGCGCGCGCGCACGACTCGCAACAGATATAAAATTAATTTATCTATAACTATTGCACCCATGTTATGTGGAGGAATGAAGAATGCAGACATAGGGAAACACGTCAAATCTAGATTAGAATATAAATAAGAACAGTTTGCTAGCAGCACCAGCATAAACACATTTCTATAGCTGAGGTACGAATAAGTTAAGATGCTAACGTTATGTTAATCACGATAGAGTACCTTACCTATTGTTTCAATCAATGGTGGAGTTTATAAAACAATTATGTTTAACAAGTGTCAACATGTGTACACATGAATACTAGATAGATTCTCTTTAACACGTCGATGTCCTTCCTAAACCAAAAATATCATTTTTCGTTACACCTCATGCAATCATATCATATATTCCCTAGGCAGTCACTTTCTCACACTTCTTTCTTTACCTAAATAACCGGTAAACTATCGTTTTACTTATCTGTACAATCCAAATGTTCTTCATAAACCTTTCCAATCTTAGATATCAACAAACACCGATTGAAATTTTTCACGATCATGTTACTAAGATCATTCCCATAATGTATCGTTGAATATGGTTACACTAAAGCGTATATAGTTCGTAGCATTTTAGCTTTCTCCACGATTTATCTTGTGATTTACCGACTCGCCAAACGTGCCTGCATTTTGGATAGATTTTAGTGAATGTTGTGCTTTTTAATCGGACGCCTGCGATCATACGTGTAGCTATAAAGGAGGGTACTCACCGGCAGCATGCTTGTCTAACGTCACAAATAGGATTCGATGGCGAACATGGGTTCTTGTAACAAATCAGCTTCGAGTATTACACTACACGCACATGTTACAAGCGCCGGTGGCACAGTGGCTAGGGCACCGGACTCCCATGCGGGAGATCCGGGTTCGAAACCGTGCAGTGCCATGTACAATGCGTTTTTCGTATTTTTCGAAGACTTACGTACATTTATCGACTGCTCTAACGGTGAAGGAAAGCATCGTGAGGAAACCTGCACAGAGATGAACAATGTGTAAAATGGGGTAGGCACAAAAGATCCTCAAGGCTCGAAGTGTTATTCCCGGCCCCCTATCATAAGATAAGATAAAAGATACAAGCGTTTGATACGTCGGCGAATATTCGTTTGTATATCGTCACAGATTCAATGACAGACTAAAAGTTCGTAGTAGTGATTACCTTCTATCTGGCGACTGATACTGTATCGTGTTACAAGTAGTGCGCACTGTAATGTTCGGCTCCGTACACACTAATGCAATGTTCGAAATTGTAACATTACAAGTGTGCGCACTGTAATGTGCATTTTGACGTATTCACTGATGTAATGCTCGATTGCGAGCTGTTACATTACACGCGAATGTAACAGCTCGCAATCCGGTGAGTACCCTCCTTAAGATATAAATTACTGAGAGATTAGGTCAGAGGTTGGAATATCATCATTTAGCCGCTATGAGATTACGAGGTGGAAATGAAGCGGTTAAAATGTTTTGCATCTAATGCGTAAATATTATCTGAGACTGGACGCAGTGTGAAAATGCAATTGAAACCTTTATTTTTCTTTTTGAAATTATTAAAAAGTGGCGATGGACAAAATAAGATATGGTAAGACGTGATGGCAGGTGAAGTTGAGCTAAATGATGACTTAGATGACAAAAAGGAGGATGGATCATTACGCAGCCAGGAGAACTGCCGATATCATAAAGTCGCCAATATGACCTGAATGACAAGAGACTACAATTGAATATCTTAAGGCGATGATCCTGACAGCTTTGGGTAGACAGAGCGGTATATTAAAATCTAGTTGGGTTTACCTGAGGAATTTATAAGAGCTGTATAATATGTGCTCCTTTAGTATAAGCTTGGCAACAACGTGACAATAATTATGAGACTTGGCGAAAGGTACCCACAGGAAACCTGAAAGTTTTAAAACAAACTGAATTCATCTACCTTGTTGCATTAAGCATCAGCCTGCTGCAACATCAGGCTGCTGATGTTGCATTAAGTGCTCAAATTGCAAGTTTCATTGAAAGTCTCTAAATATTTGACAATTCTGGTGGCCATATTACATTTACTCGGCTGGTTGGTTAATATCCCAGTGAATTCACTATTTCCTCGTTTCTCATGTCAATTGTTGCAATTATCACGCTCTATTGGAGCATGGGCGCAGAAGATGCAACCTTTTGTTTGTGCTCAGTGTCCGTGACTATTACCTACTAATGATTGCAAAATCGGTTCCTTGGATTGTAGCAATTACATCTGTAGTATAAAACCTAGATATGTATTATTAAGATCACCAAAACTGACAAAAGAGAACCCCAAACTGACCTAAGACATGCTAGTGATGGAAAAATCTAAAATTTTATCAAATCTTGTTAGAAGGAACTGGAGAAACCCTGTGTTGCAAGGAATGTAATTAAAAATAGTTAACTAGGTACTCCTAATTGTGATCTAAAGTTATTTACTTACAAGATAGATATTCTAGGTACCCAGGTGCCTTAGTGGTTAGTTATTGCGCGTGACCTACTGACAAAACAACTGGCTGGAGTGATCACTAGCTCGCCGATCCGCATGCAACAATTGTTTTCCCATAGCAGCCAAGCCCGATTCCATTCAGAATCTCATTACACTTGAAAGGGGTACAAGAAATCTGGCGCAACTCCGTTCTCATGGACGTGTCTGTCGTTAGGGCAGCGTGAGGTGACCATTACTTGTATACAAAGAGTTGCCTAAAATAGAGAGCTTTTGTGAGGCGGGAAGGCAGGCGCGAGGCGAGGCGGGGGCGGGGCGGTCGCCGGCTGCCCGCCGGCTCAGTCGCGCCGCGCCGCACAGCCGCCTCGCACGCCGTAACTCCGCGCGTGCCTCTCGGACAGCGCACGCGCACGCGACACCCTCCCCGCTAACCGCCCGCCGCGCCCCTCCACTACACGTGCACATGAAAACCCCTGGACACCTGAACATCCATGTTCTCTACCCACGACTGAAGACAAGAGTTCCACGATGCAAGAGCAAAGTTCATCACGATCAAGCAAGTCCACACTGAACTCGTTGGAAAGCGCAATCATCAAGCTGAAGAATAACCTACAAATACAAGACACGAAGACCTCGACCGACATGAACGGTGTACTGGCTGTGGACCCACCTTCTCCGCATTCGGATACAAAGACAAATACAAGTAAGGCTCCTAGTTCATCTTCGAATACAAACATAAACCTAACGATAGCATCAGCTGCATTGTTACAAGAGAACATGTTGCAGAGATCTCTTCAAGGTGTTGTCATATCCTTACAAAATGCAATGATGAATTCGTTGCAACAGGCTGCGTTATTGCCTTCGAATTCCGCGGCAGCTGCCGCTCTAAACTTGCAAGCACTGGAATCTTATTTGACTTTACAACGTCTGACATCTGTATCATCTGTAAACAATACAAACCAGCCTAACACGTCTGAAAATAGTGCCTCGTCCAAGCAAGATATATTAAGGATAGCGACGGCAAGTGCCAAAATAAGTGAAATAGACGCATCTGAAAATACATCTAAAGAATTTTCACCAAAAACGCCCGAAGAGTATCCCTTATCTGATGCTATAGCTGCTGAAGATGTAGATTTATCTGAAGAAGTGGAAGAAGACTTGGCATTATTAGACAATGAAGATGAATTTACTTTGGAACAACATTTGGAATCAACATCCAAATATGGTTACAGCTCGTCACAAAATCTAGATAATGGCTATCCGAGTCTATTAATGAATGCAATGTATCAACAGCAAATGAACGGGAGTCCATCACAGGCACCTTTGTCCCCGCAGCCATCTAATTCCTCAAGTTCTAAGTCTACAAATAGTTCCACTTCATCTACTGGTAGTAATGTATCAAATAAGCAGAAAACTACGGGAAGCGTGCCTAGGACAAAGAAACAGTTTATCTGCAAATTTTGTAATCGCCAGTTCACGAAGTCATATAATTTACTTATTCACGAGAGGACCCATACAGATGAGCGGCCGTACTCTTGTGACATTTGCGGCAAAGCTTTCCGACGGCAAGATCATCTCAGAGATCACAGGTAAAAGATCTTTATATTGCCTAAATTTTAGACTAAGTTGTTTTATATCTACGTTTGTTGCTTCATGGCGTCTTCAAAAGGGTGAATAGGTAGGTACTCGCAACAAATATACATAGAGTAAGATTGAGTTCAAATGATATAATGACAAAGGCACATAAAAATATCATTTCGTTTCAAAAATATCTCATTAAATACAAAGGAGTTTCTGTACATGCTCTTCATCATTTTTATCTTAATGAACACTTGTTGATATCTAAAACATTATCTCCACACCTCTGAGCCAACAAAGTAAATCAATTGCAGTAATTAATTTTGTTTTCCTATCCTAAAGTCCGGTTCCAATGGCATGTCCCTTATTTATAAAGATAAAAACTGTTATAGCCGTATCGAGATGCATTTTAGAGGTTCACGATTTACATTTTTTTTCGATATCAATAAAAGATTTTAGTCCTCGGATTTCAACGCAAAATGTTATGAAGAACTTTTGAATAATGGCGGTGAAGTAAAAATATTTAAAACAAAAAGGGTTAAGTATGGACCGGGCAGATGGTATCGACAAGTCGTTCGTCACGCTCGTAAATTATTTCACAAAACCGCCGCTAATCCGAGAACATCCGATGTTTTAATTTTGGCTTTTCATTTTGTTCCTTTCTTGAAACTCCTCTGAATTCCTTATAAATCTCTGTGCATATCTTTTTTATCTTAAAATATTTATCTTTCTAAAAAAGCATCTTGTTACACTTTTAAAGAAGATGTAGGTGATCGTTACAAGAGCTCGCATTCCAAACATGTTAGAGATATTAAGCTCAATAAATATAATAGTAATACAACGAGTCGTAATCTTTGTTAATCTATTTCTTCACTTATCTGCTCAAATACCCCACCCAAAAAGAGCTAAAGGTGTTGAATTTTTAACACCTGTCTCTCGACGATTTCCTCTCAAATCACCGTATCTCTGTGGCAATAAAATAAATTCCGTGTAGACGCCGGAGGGTTAACCCGAGCCCGGGCCGGCCCGGCCTGTCGATGTTCAATCGATGTCCGTTGACACGATACATTATAATGGACCGAAGCGAGGCTTCGACGGGTTTTAACAAAGCACGTGGTGATCCTGACGTGAGGATTAATATGGATGACAAAAAATGTAAAACCGTGGTAAATATCCTTCGCATACAAAATCAAGTTTTATTGTTCGAGCTGTTGAGATTTTTTTGTGCAGATTGAAATTTTTGATAATGACCTTAAATTAATTTGTATCTTGTTTAGTTTTTCGTGCGTCCTTTTTCATACAGACAATTTGAACATTAAATTCATTAGCTAATGGTACATTTTATCGATAAATATCTCATTAGAATAATTATTTTTTCGATGTAAATACAAATAACACTTTATATTTGACTTTATACTCTATACCTTACCTGTATATCTGATGTAGCGTCTTTTAAGTTCCCATTAATTCACCTTATAACTAAAATTTCATAGTCCATCAATAAGTATTGCGAGCTTAATTAATCAGGAGAGTCATGGTGTTGGTTCGAGTTAGGCCTAACGCTGCGCTCGCGCCGGTGTCGCGACACGCTCCATTGCGCGCGCTCTCAAACCCGTCTTAATCACCATCATTATCATTTCGTGTTATAATATTGAAATTATTATTTCATTCATCATTTTGTACCTCCTCTTTATCGTCACCAATCTAACTAATCCCAACGATTATTACACGTATTACATTACTATGAACACGTCGTTATTTTCTTTCTTCGAACTTTGTTTGTTTATTCGATACGAAGATAATTTCTCGGGCCGTATAGTATTCGATTGCTGGGTTTCTCGTTTTGTGTTATTATTGATTATAGGTTGTACGGTGTTAATTATACCTTGTATGGATAAATTTAATTTAAAATTGGATTCTTTCGATGTTTGTAATGTTACAGATTGCCTACGTGAGTCTTCAAGTTTATCTTTAAAGTTTACGAGTTGCACAAATTCCTCATTATACTCACTAACATTGCTATGATTACCATCTGTCCCGTCCCGTGGTCTTTTATTTATGCAGACAATAAACTAGCTTGCACAATTTTTCCAGGTGGTACTTATTGCTGACTGTTCAAGATTTGCGTGTGCGTTACAAGTTTTGAGTTGGCGTAAATTAATGACACTGGCAATAAAAATGAGAGTGCATGCCAATTTATTACCAATATCCCGCGGGCACTTGTTTGCTCCTCTCTGCTCCCACAAGGTGTTCACAACACGCGAGAGCCAATGTTTCGGCGCCTCCAGACATGACGGATATATTGCCATCCTCAATGATAGCCTTTCCAACTAAATGGTGTAGTTGCCTAAGTAGATTATGTAGTTTATTATTTTTTATTCTGCTTTCTTCTAATTTATTACTGTAATTTCTAGACTACTAAGTATTTTTGTCTTTCGACTATAAACTAGCAGAGTTGTATTCTTATTCCTACATTCTGGGTATATTAATATACCAATAAGAACTTTAAGTTTTATATTAGTTGCGACATTATGTTTAGTTAGGAATCTTTAACTCTTTATTTCTTATAATATAAGAAATTACATATTATCATCACAGTTTTCAAAAGCTTACATTGTAATAAACCACAAAGTAATTGATTTAGTTGTGTTTGATATACGAGTAACTTCATATTTAAATACCTGTAACACAGCCAGTAATTATATTATTCGTACATTATTCGTCTACTCTTTTAAATCTAATAGAATTTATCTCTTCCACAGATATATCCACTCCAAAGAGAAACCTTTCAAATGCCTGGAATGTGGAAAGGGCTTCTGTCAATCAAGAACACTGGCCGTCCACAAAATCCTCCACATGGAGGAGTCTCCACACAAGTGCCCGGTCTGCAGCCGGAGTTTCAATCAGAGGTCCAACCTCAAGACTCACCTTCTCACCCACACAGATATCAAACCCTACAACTGTTCTTCATGTGGGAAAGTTTTTAGAAGAAACTGTGACTTGAGGCGTCATAGTCTAACGCACAACCTCGTTGGGATATCATCAGTGAATACCTCGCCTAGTGGAAGTAATGGTAAAAGTCCATTACTCAATCCAAACTTTCCAATCGACAGTTTAGACACAGAAGAAGAGAATTAAAAAGTGATGTGGAATACGAGTATATATTAGCGGCAGTGGTAAAAAGACTGATTAAAAGCCTATAATAATAATGCATTTAGTCCTAAGCTGTACAGCTATTAAATTAGACAGTAAAATGGCCATCAAAATTATAGAACCAGTTGATGGTGAGCACAAATTATGGCTGTCAAATGACGGTGATAATTTATACGACTGCTTTTTATATTTCTGCGTATTGATGCGTAGGCATAAAGGCTGGTACAGGAGTTTGTCGCTGATGATTAGTAAAGCTAATTCAGATATCACACATTTCCAAACTAGATCTACAACTTTGACTTATTGATACAGATTCAACATATTATTATTCGCTCTGGCCTAAGACGATTCATATGCGGTGAGGCACTAACGCAAGATTGTGCCACTTTATGGCATGAATGAACTAAAGTCATGTGTCAAAACGACAATGGAACAAAACAATGCGAAAAGCGTCACCGTGTGTTAGCCGCCTATGCTAATAGTATCGCAAATAAGTCTATTATGTTATGTATTGACTCCTCAAATTAATAGGTGTAAATTTAGTTCTAAATGTGAAGTATTTTCTTTGAACCTTTGTAAATTTTCTGATCTCATTTTAGTGTGTAAATAATAAAAATATATGTTTAAGGAAAATTTGTGCATTCCGTCCGTTAATTAAGATATAGTTTGTAAAATATACGTGATTTTATTGTACTTACGTTTAAAATGAATAAATGTACAAAACATTATAAGACACGTCTTCCTTTAGTTGGCCTTGCTAAAAAAGAAAATAAATTCTTTAGAAGATTGTATTTTCAAAATTATTGTAGAATATTTTACGTGTTGTACCTAATTAAATTGATGAAAACCTTTTATGCCTTGTTTTGTATTTCTACAATCACCAATAATAAAAATCATAACAGGAAAGTAAGTAGTTATATTGATCATTTTACAGAAAAGGTAGGTACTAAACTAACTATAGAACTCTTATAGAACAATAATAGACACAATTACAAAAAGCACTATGAAATAGCTACACGAAAACCCTGTTAGGAAACCTCTATCTTTTGGAGTTTTCAAAACTGACTTCACAGATTTTTGTAAAATGGGAGTCAGCAAGCTTTTTCTCCGGGCTCGCGTCTGGTGAAATACGATGGCTCAAAGTCGCTTTTATGATATGTATTTTAGCGTTTTATTTTAAAAACTATTTTATTATTATATTATACTTTAAGTTTGATTTATAAATCAGAATCGCATCCGTCTATGAAGGCTAATTTTAGAAACGGGTTTTTGTTTTGGTTTTAAATAAGTATAGATTGATTCCTGATTTTATTTTTATCAGATCGATAGTTTAATGATAAAATCACATTATTCTCAACCAAGTTCTGTCATGGATAAATAGATGGCGCTGCTTGTCATACAGCTTCGAAATTATGTGCATGTTTATCAGAGACTGAGACGTCTTCATTAATATGACTCCGGTGATTTATGTCTTATATCAAGGTACAAGAATTTCGACCTGTCTTTTTATATCTTTTCTTTATACTTGTCTAACTATGACATGTAGACTTCTAAGTAATAACTTATTATACCTACTTACTATTTGGTGATGATGTGTTTGAAATCGTTCGTCGAATAATAAGTATTTTTTTCTCCCATTCATTTCCAATTTTCATTATTAATCTGTACTTAGGCCTAGCTAATGCCCTACTTCTTCTTTTTAGTTGCTGATCCAAACAATATTTTCAGAACAGAAGCAAGCCACTTCCATTTCCCATTTAAATCGTTTTTACAAAGTTAATCTTACTTACCTTTGGTAGTCCCATAATCTTCATTTATATTTCACGTAGACATAACTTCCAATTAAACACTTACCTAATAGTACCTATGAATTAGTAGTACATATTTTGTTGTCGATAATTTTAATAAAAATAAAGTTAATCTAAAAAACATTTGATCTAGGTACATGACAGATGCACAATAAGCTAGATTAATAGACGTAAAAGTGGTAATTATAAAGGTTAATGTAAAAGGCAAGACGAAACGTAGCTATTAGCGACAAAGGGCGACTACTGAGCTTGAAAAATCGATTCAATTCAAACCCCGAATCGATTCAGAATATCACAGATATTCACATGAATAAAAAGACTCTATTGTCGATCCAAATGCACAAAAGCTCTTGAGAGTGTATCAAAATGACATAAAGCTCGATTCTTTTGAGAACACGTTTATAATGGGCCACATGTCTTTGATTTTTTTGAGATTTTGGGAATGGATGATGTGTTAAAAAGGTAACAAATTGTGCCTTCCCATACATGTTCGTATTCGTATCTTGTTTCTAAACGAAATCAACTGTTATTTATTGAGATTCGCGCACGAAATTTAGGTTTAACCGAGTGTGATTCGCTACGGATTTAAGGTATTGTGGTTTTTAGATTATTTTTTAAACATTAGAGGATTTTATTGTTTGACCTTTTCTCCTTTTTTATTTCATTGTATATCGAGGCTACGGATGTTTTGTTTTTTCTTTCAATATCCTTTAAATCAAAATCTTCTTTTGCAACACATCTGTTGGTCCGTAAATTAAAATAACCTGGTTCCATATTTTTTACGTTGAGTGTTTTAAGATCAAGACTCAGAGAGAACAAAGCAAACGCAGAGACATTCAACAATCGTACCTTTCCATTAAACACTATGACAACATAATAGTGGGACAACACCGTATAGACCGCCTATAAAGCCGAGAATTATTTACAAATTACATAGCAATCACCCCAATTGGAAATCCCGCTGAGTTAAACAAAGTAGTATATCTTTACTTTTTTCTTCCTTTCGCAAACACCGTCATTGTCATCGACACCAAAATTACCGACGATTGTCACAAAGGATTATGTTTGCCCTTTAAGGTGTTTGAAAAATATTTGCTTTTGGAGTTTCGAGTGTGCATTATTCGGGTTTAGTGGCGGGTCTTTATTCGCGACGACCACACACGGTACGAAATGTTTTTTTTCTGTTTTTCTGTTCGGTTGTGAAATTGTATAAGGTGTTTTGACAATGAGTGCGGAACGTGCGTTCGCGCTGTTTCGTATGTTAAGCACGGTTTCGCTTGAGTTGTTTGTCTTCGTGTTGCGGTCAGGCCTTAAAACCTTATTTCAGTACATATATGTGTATGTAATATTATAAGTATAGGTATTACCACAGAGTCCTATACATACCCATTCAGGTACCTACTACTTACCCAACTTTATTTTACAACTTGAAAGAAATTACTAGAAAAGGCGGCCAAGTGCTAATCGAACCTCGCTCTAGGTCGACTAGCACTAGAGAGGAAGATTCCATTCAGTTTAAAATAACTACAGATTAGTTTAAGTAAGTAGGTACCTACCAATACCCATTTTAATAAAATCACCTTGTTTAAGTAAGTACTTATAATTATTTGTATTAACTATATCACTATAGATTTCATTTGAAACTACCTACTATGCAAGCCTGCAACCTGCAACGCGGTATCACAAGTATGCGAATTAACGGCGACACTCGTGATTGCGCATGCCATTCGTGTATGAACATAAGTGTAAGCGCTTGTTATGCTTGTAGAGTAAGTAAGAAATAGAGGGGACACGTATTTAAAATGGTGATGTTGTCATGCCTACGGAATTTGTCTCACAGATTCAGTGCAGTAGGTAGATGTGAAAAACTCTTAAAATGGCACTCTATTACAGTGAATTATTTATGCCAGACCGTTGGTGGACTAGTGGCTAGGACGTCGGACTCTCATGGGAGGTCCGGGTTCGAAACCATCCCATGCCATGTACCAATGAGATTTTGGGATTTTTTTCGAAGACTGACGTACATTTACCGACTGTTCTAAAGATGAAGGAAAACATAGTGAGGAAACCTGCAGGTCTGAGGAAATTAAAAGACTCCGAAGGCGTGTGATTTCCACCAATCAGCACTGGGCCCGCACGGTGGATCATGGTCCGTACCTCCATGTGCAAGGGGAGACCTGTGCCTCAACAGTGGGGACATTAATAGGCTGATGATGATGATGATTTATGCCAAACTCTACAAAAGGTTTGTATTTCTGCTAACGACACTGCCTACAAAAATCAACATAGCTATTCGTTCTGCATAAGAGGGAGAAAATTAAATGTAGACCAGTAGCTATCTTTATATATGCATCGCTTCTCTGCCCGTCCGTTCTTCTGTTACTGGGTCTTTAACTAGTAAACGGATTAAAGCACAAGTCTCTTCTCACAGCCGGTATATTTAATAAAACCTTCAGGTGGCAATTTTCAACAAGCCAGGAAGATTAATCTGCCGAACTCGCCAGCAGATAGGTACGTTTATCTCTTTTCTACCTAAGCTTTACATCAACTATAGATAAATTAACAGTGTATCCAATACCCCATACAAATGAATGTGCTATTGATATTTCCACTGTACTCGTGTCTTCTAACTATCCAATGTTGGATTGAGGTAGCTAGCCTCCAGGCATAACACCTCGCCTGGTGGAAGATATTTTTTACGTAAAGTCATTTCGTAACATTTTTCATCGCATTACAATAAGTAAGGATCGTTTCTGGCTGGTCGTCATTCCGAGTTTTTTTTAAAACTACAAATTAAAAACATGTATCCTATCTATAACTCCGTTGATCTATAGCCATTGCCCACGCGCAGTTATCGTGTCGCGTCTGACAGTAACGGCGTCGTCGTGATAGTCTGCTAGATTGTGCCCGCACACGATGCGTGCGCGCAGCTTTGAACACTGCCTCGTCTGTTTTAATTTCACGTGAGTCTAGGAGATTAGGAAAGAAGAGAATAGAAGAGGAAAGAAAGGGTTGCATCAAGAGAAGCATCAATGGTGAAATTGTTTTACACAAAGAGTCGAATAAAGTACTTACTCTACATTTATATTAATAATGCCTATTACTATAACGACTATTTCAATGATATTATAGTAAATTGAAAATTTTAATTTAAGTACTTTCCATTATTATCTTAAAGTAATTTATTTTCACGCCTCGCATTTCCCTCATTTCATTTTAATACAAAATAATCGTTATCACTTTTTTCTAGCTTCAAAGAAAGAGTTTTATAAGTAATTAATTGACTTTTCAGTTTGTAGGCTCATTGCAATTTATCAATTCAACACTTGCAACTTAATATATCCCATTGAAAACGTTATTTCTCTTTCCCAATTTCAATAAACTCACGTAATAAAAGAGTCAAGAAAGTAAGATCTGAACTCTATTATCTGTAACTCTATACTCACTATAACTCTATGAGGCGGTGGGCGGAGCTTCATTTAAGCCCGCCCAGCGCCGTCCCATTCTGCACTGTGATTGGCTACAGCCATATCGGCGCGCGCGCATTCAAACGCGCACACTGAGATAATGCAATTGAATTGATAGCAGTCTTGAATGCTCTTTTAAATGCACTGCTCGCAATCGTTCAATTAATGTCCAACTTTGTCGATGTCGGTTGCATTTTTAGACTGAAAATAAGTAATGAATGAATCTATTTTTTTATTTATTTATCTTAGAGACAGAAACTTCAGTCTAGTCTATAACTGGCCTAACTTATCATTTTACTACCAGTTATTGGTAAAACAAGTTTTAGATACTATTTCTTTTTTAAAATTGGCAATAATCAAAGATATTTATGCACATACGAGTAGTTACATAAACATAGACTATAAAATCTCTTAGTACTTATTGCTCCTGACAGTGCCCTAGGCCACCACGCTATTGGCATTTTATTAGACAAATTATCTCAGAAATAGTAAAACTAGTCCGACAACACTTTAAAAGCCTACGCCGGTCTGTAATACAATTGCAAAACAGCTACTTGGCTGTTTGTTACCCGCCCACCCTTGTAGATTTGTAAGTTTCTTGACAGTTGCCGTTATAGTACTTGATCCCGTGGCGTTGATGCCAAACTTTTGTTCTCCAGTAATGCTCTAGTCTAGAACGATAGAGTTCGATGAGGGCTTTCTAAAAAACCCGGTCATACAGCGCGCACCCGGGTGGTTGAGATATTAATCCTCAAAGTTACAAAAAAATCCGGTTTTCAAAATCATCCTGCTTCGTTGCCACAATTATTTCCAGGTAATTTTTAGCATGGTTTGAGAGACAACCAATGACCATTTTTTTAAATATTTTGTATGACCATTACTAAAAAGCGGGTTGGATTTTATGACTGTTGAAAGTTGGTACAATTTTGCGATTTTTTCGGAATATTGACTATCGCACTAAAAATACCACAGCGTAAAAGTGGTTTTTTGTGTATTACCTAAATCGCAAATTGTGACAGATTTTGTTGAGCGGTTTCCATTTTATTACCACTTTTATTTTAAAATTTTAATTGGTCATAAAATCATAACCGTTACTGATTTTAATGAAATAGCGGCTTCGTAAAATAAACTAAGGTTTTTCTTTTCTATATTAAAATGATGTTGACCGGTGATTGTTTTAAATACATAAAAGAAAAAATGATATTTTGAGGGTAGTTTTCTCGGCATCCGCCCGGGTCCGCGCTATATGACCGAGATTTCGTTTTCTAGACTAGTTTGGTGGTGAAGAACAATAGTTTGGAATTCACATCAGTGCCGGATGATGTACTATTACAAATACCTTTATTGATGTTTGACAATCCTATAATGGGTAGAACAATTTGTAGAACTATATTTATTACTATTACAATAATTGAAGTACTTCCTAACCAAGGTAAAAAGTATTTACAAACTAGAAAATTAGATGAAACATCTGGTAGTTTATTTATAAAATTCGATTTTGGAAAGATTTTCTGACAGTGTGCTCTTTCGTTTCTATTCAAATGAAGCTTAATAACTTCATATGAGGTCCTACCTATCTAGCAGCCTGTGTTTTATTGGGCATTACCAGGTAGAGACCAGAGCAGAGAGAGTCATAACCAACAATCTTCGTTTCTCACCTGGGCCCAACTGTTGCAGGACGATTATGTGACAGATACGGCCAACTTATTGCTACTTCACGAAAAACTTTATAATGTGCTCATACACTTGACTGAAGTCAGTCTGACTGAATTCAATCAAGTTTAAATGCATTCCGTTCAGTTAGTCTGTGATTTATGAGCTATAAATACAAGTCTGTCTAATTAGACGACTAAATCGTTAACTTAATTATAGTCAAGTGTAATAAGTGCTTATATCACTCTAAATAAAAAAAATAAGAAATCCCTGGCCATTGTTGAGATCCGCTTACTTTTTCCTGGTCATCATCAGGTCTTCAAGATTCCAGATGTGGGAAGACGGGGTAAACATTTGAGCTCAAACTCGAACACCTAACTGTTACCGTTCCAAAGATCCCATCATACTCCAACATCCCAAGATATTCCAAGATCTTATGACCACTGATCAATTTTTCATCTGAAATAGCTAAGAACATTCATCATGTGAGACCTGCGACGCCTGAAGGCGAAGGTTGAAGGTTATGATGCCACAGACAAACACACAAACAGGCAGACAGACAAACGTGTCAAACTTAAAACGGTAATCGATCGGTCGAGGGTTAAAAAGGAAATTGGCATGCAAAATTATTTCATATTTTGTTTCCGATTTTTACCCAGTGTAACGAAAGGTAGGTGTGTATTAGTTACTTATTCAGAGTACTGTATTTTCCTTGTAAAATGCAGATAATAATTAGAAAACTTTTTAGTAATTTCCCGAGAAGTTGAACTTTATTCTATCGAGTTCGATAAAGTTGAGGTTCTATCGTTTCCTTATTGGAATACAATAAAAATAAGGAAATTCTAAATTACTTTGTAGTAAATTCTTACTAAGCCTAATGGCCTTTCTCGTACAGAAATGTCTAAACAAGTAAAGGGTCGTATTAGCCCGTTGGCGTAACACCTAAATGCACTTAGCTGAAACTATAATACATTTTAAACTAATGCGCTATTAAGGTAAGCAAAGCTTGAAATCACTTTTAATACATTGATAAAAATACCACTTAAAATGTACTTTTTACATTTTGTTGTTTGATTTTATATAATTGTGAGATATTTATTAAGTAAGGGCACAGGCCTCCCCTTGCACAAGGGGGTATTGGCCATGACCCACCGAGCGGGTCCAGTGCTGATTGGGGGATTTCACCCACCTTCGTTTTTTTTTATTTTCTCAATATTGAAATCGAAATTGAAATCGTTTATTTAGAGCTGTAAACACCAGAATACAGAATACAGAAGTATACAAAGTTTAATACATGCAGTATGCATGCAGTCCTCAGACTTGCAGGTTTCCTCACGATGTTTTCCTTCATTATGTAAGTACTTACCTCTAAATACTCTTACATACAGAACATGTATTTACTAAGTACCTACGTATATAGTAATTACTAACTTCATGATACAGAATCATTATTATAAAACAAGTTAGGTAAGGTTATTTGTCCCCTTTATCGCTACATACGAGTAGACCATTTAAATACCCACCTATGCATAGGTTTTCCACAATTATTAATTAATGTTAATATACATTATCAACCACATGTCCATTACATTAGGAAGTAATGTTCCCACAGATATCACAGCAGATACACACTGGGACGCAAAAGTAACGGGTCACTTAGAAAAACCGTGATATCTTCCAAAGTTGTAGAGATAGATCGTTCGTATAAATTGTATGTTATAAGTAGATCAGTAGGTAAAAAGTATTATATTATAAACCTCAAACGAAGTTTCATCTGTACAAGTCTCAGTTCAAGAGTTGAAGAAAGCGCTAGTTGAACAATGGTCAAACATTGACCAAAATCGTATCAGAAATTTGATTAACAGCATGCCACATCGTGTTACTGAAGCTATACGGGCTCGTGGAGGTAATACTAAGTATTAAAAATTATTTTAAAAAAACGTTTATGAGAAAAACTAGATATGGTATTTTTTGTTGCCATAAGTTAGAAGTGTTTTCTATGATTTTAATTTATTTTTAAATTAAAATTAAATAGTGTACAAAAGGTTTGTGTACTGTGTTATAGTTTTTTTAAGTGACCCGTTATTTTTGCGTCCCAGTGTATTTAGAACATTGTTATATATATTTTTCGTTACAAATTATCATCATATACTCTTAAGTTACTTGTAAATAAAATTAAATAGACGGAAGTAATTTTAAACTTGGTTTAATTAGATAATTAAGAAAATCACAATCTGACATAAACGGACGGTGAGCACAGAGTAAAAATACGTAGAAGCCGGGTCTGGGGTTGCCAGGTGTGGCATTGTGTATATGTTCATATTCCAAGATCCACCCTTGAACATAAACCCATTTTCAAGGAGCAGTAGTCCAGTTTTGCCTTGCGGAGTACCCTTGATGAGAGAGCCGCCAACCATCTCATTGGTTTGTACTCGTATGTAGCGGATGTCAACTTTGCGCCGCTGCTGGACCTGGTCGCGCACGAAGTGGTGCCGCACATCGATATGTGTCGTCCTGGAACGGTAATCAGTTAGGTATAAATTATTATTGTTAGTGATTCAAAAATGTATTCCAATTTAAATTGTATGAACAATATTCGTCACATTCTTTAGTGGCAAGTCTTGTTCATGCATTAAGTGACCACCTTATACACCGTGTAATAAGTTACACGGTGTATAAGGTGGTCACTTAATGCATTAAATATAACCCAATTAAATAACACTAAAGTGTTATTCTTAAAAGAATACTCTTAACTTATTTTTTGTTACAAATTATCATATTAACATAAAGAAAGAAAGAATTTATTCCCAAAAACGCACACATACATAACAAACAATTAGGTACAAAAGATAAAAATAATATTAAACAAATATATTATAAAAATAAATAAACAAAAGTAATAAAGTTTGATGAAGGTGGCGTGCAGCACCGGAAAAAGGGGACTGCTTCAGCCTGTTGCCGCAGCGCTTTTAGCACTGCGGCGCTGATTTTCAGGCATCACCTTGTGCCAGGGATCACTCCCTAATGATACACTACCGGAACAGAAATTGATATTAGTAATTATAGATTGAATAATTGTTATAAATACCATTAAAGAATATTAATAAACAGAATATGTCCTTACTCTTAAGTTAGCTTTAGCTCTCATTGTTAAATGATAGTGGTTGAAAAGTTTATTCCAATTTAAATTCTATTGCATGAACAATATTCGTCACATTCTTTAGTGGCATGTCTTGTTCATGCATTAAGTGACCACCTTATACACCGTGAAATAACTTAAATATTACCTAATACCTTTTACTTCAAGTGTACAAACCATCTATCTATGTAGTACATACAACAAAGGAAGAATATAGGAACTGCAAGCCGTGATAAAACAATTAAAATAAATGTTCAATCCCGATCACAAACCTGTTTTCGCTTCTTTTTTTTTCGTGTTTAGGAAACAATTACTTAAGCGCTGTCCAACGAAAACGAAACTGAAGTCATCATGAAGTCAATCATAATATGAAATTAAACTTTATGTTGTTAGTTCGTCTAAATTTTTGAGTTTAATAAAAAATACCTGTAACGTACAGTCGACCATGAGCTATAGTATACCATCTGTTAAAAACCTTCGATTAAATCTCGACTTTATGCCTGCGCAATATGATACATTTCAGATTCTCAAATTTTGACGTTTTGGGTAAGTTGACCTGTGGTCGACTGTACACATTATGATTCTGCGAAAAAAAAACCCGGTTTTTGTTAATCACTGTCCAATTGAGCTCAAAATTACACTTCGGTGTAACAGGTGCCTATTATCCTAGCACGCGCTAGGCATAAGGTATTCACAGTACAAATATTGACACAGTACCGACCATTGTGTCGGCGTCGCCTAAAGGTTATCTTATCATCTGTTTGAGCACCAAACACCGTGCTGTTTGGTGACAGGCGCTCGCGTGTCTGTCGGTGTGACGGCGCCCTTATCTTTTAGAGTAATTGACGGATTGGTTGTCTGTTCTTTGGTTTCCTGTTTAATTTAGGTAAGTGCAGTTTTGGATGTGCACTTGAATGTTTCAGTGATGTCGTTTCGGTTTCAGTAAAATCATTGGCGTCCCACGCGAAGGCTTCAATTATTAAAGGCTTTTTTGACATGGACTCTATTTCACACACACTCGCTTTGTATGTGACTGAATTTGTGGAGGCTCACCGTGACGAAAAATTGTACTTTCAGCATACCACTAGCTCTTGAACTATTTAACCTATCAAAATGGAAGTTGTACCATTGAATAGAGTCATTCGGCGCCGTTTTAACGATACCTAACAATAACTGAAACACTGTTTCCCCGCTTCGCTACAGCTTTCCGAAGTGGGTCCCTTTTTCGGCTAAAATATTTACCGACTTTTATTAAATTGTCTATAACTATGGAATTATTATATATCGAAACACTTGTAACTGCGTTATGATATGCTTGATCTACGCTACCTAAAACGAGGTATCATTTCGCATCTGGTTTCAACAATTGAAAATAATTGACAAGTTCCATCAGTTGCGTCATGGCTCGCCGCAAATGTCGTAACCTGAAAAAAAAACCGCAACCGAATTCGAAAAACGGTAATGTCTCATGCAGAGCAGTATCTAACGTTTAAGATAAAAATCACAATAATCGGACAAATATACGAGCAAAGTAATTGATCATCATGTCACAGTGAACGGAGTTAAAATGCAAAGCGTCCATCGTCGCCAGCCGCTGGGCCGTCTGGAATGTCACGTAAGCGTCGAGAAATGAGTGTTGAGGCCGGACAAGTGGATACTTCATATCAAAATTCTAACAATGGACCTTCAGTGTTGATCAATCAGCCTCAAGGACCAAGTGTTCGCTATCGTGGTGCATTCTAACCCCGACGACGTATATTCAAACTCCGTGCCAAATTTCATTCAAATTTGTTGAGCTTTTACAGCGTGATTGAGTTACGATCTAACAACGAAAACTTAAAGGTAATTTTATTTTTATTTTATTTGGGTAGCTTACAGCCTTATTTACAAGTTACATATGCATATATAAAACCAAAAGCCATTTATAAGCTTCCGCAGTTAATGTAAAATTTATAACAAAACAACTCTTGTAGTACCTACAGATAGGCAGAGGAAAACTCTTTAGTAAGTAAGGATTTTACAGAATTAGGACTACTATTGAAAAGATCTATAGTAGGGTTATTGCTTAGCTGGTTAAATGCTGCACACGCTCTTACTAGGTAGCTATTCTTTCTGTAATTAGTGTGATACTTAGGGACGTGAAGTAACCTGTTACTCCGTAAATTTTGATTTGGAACCAAATGAATATCTGCAAAAAATGAATGAATGAATTTCTATATGTAATAGGGATGTTACGGAGGTGGTTTTACCGGAACCGGAGTCGGAACCGAAGGTTTTAAATTTGATTTATCGGTGTTTGAACCGGAGTCGGAGGCGGAGGAGATTTTCAGAAGAAGTTCAAATTTTAAACCGTTTTTTTATTTTTTATAGCTGAACTAAAATATTGGCCAATATTTTTTATGATGACGTTTGCGAAAATAAAACATATTCCTTTTTTTTCCTTTTGTCCTACACTATTTAATTAAATATTGATATTTGAATATGTTTG
Source organism: Hofmannophila pseudospretella (assembly GCA_947369225.1). Classification (NCBI taxonomy): domain Eukaryota; kingdom Metazoa; phylum Arthropoda; class Insecta; order Lepidoptera; family Oecophoridae; genus Hofmannophila; species Hofmannophila pseudospretella. The sequence continues at coordinate 5,390,760 of OX376326.1, forward strand.
CTCACAAATCTTCGGTATAACCTCCGATTCAAAATTATCGGAGCCGAAGTCGGAGTCGGAGGTGTTGATTTTACACCTTCGACTCCGACTTCGGCTCGGAAGTTCCGACCATTCGGACTCGGAGACGAAGCTCCGTAACATCCCTAGTATGTAAATATTAGTGGAATAAGAATTGGTTTCGATTTTGAAAAGCCAAACTAACTACCTGCTTATAAAAGGATAAAAATTAAATTACTTTTAATTTATCATTTCCTTTACCTATAATATAGCATATTATACGTTATAATAAGAATAAGACTGTGCGAAATGTAGAAAAATATTATACAATCACCATTAACCATTAAGTATCACAAAATCATTAAGCCATTAAATAATAATATCTATCATTTATTGCAAATCAATTTGAAGTCCTCTATTAAGATCCCTTTTTATTCTGAAAAGGATCAAGTAGGCAGTCAAAGTTTATTGGTTTATTGGCCAATATCCCCGAAGTACCTTCTTAATTAACAGCTTTATTTATAAAGAATTAGACCACCGTCCGCTGGCGTAATTGGCCTATATAGACCAACAAAATAGGGGCAGATAATTAAAATGTCTTAATTTTATTGGGCTCCCTTCGATCCTGCCGTTTTATAGTGCCCTATTTAACTTTTAAAGATACTGCCAGTATTCTTCTCATTAAAGGATATACGATACGCTTCTTTTTTTGTAAGATTTACTGTCCTGTAACTTACATTAGGTAAGTGATTCTGAAATGATGAACGCAGTATTCCGAGACAAATTTACGCGACATTCGTATTTATAATACGACTTAACTAATTCAACTTATTAATGCAATATTAGCCGCTACAAAGACCACCTATAAATTATTAAATTATTGTTATTATTATTTAAATTATAGGCTAAATTTTCCGTTACCAGATTAACAGAAGACTTTAAAAAATAAAACGTAAAGCCCTAAAAACATAGGTAGACATGCTTAATAAAAATCGCTAACGCCAAAAAATTCATTAAAACTTCGAATCAAATAATGTCATTTTAGAGGTAACACAGTTCAGTACACAAAACTAATTTAAATGCTAAATACTTATGTTTAACTTACGTATGAATCCCGGCCCTTTTCCACGATAAATAATTGCATAATTGTTGGAGGCTGGTGCAGTCCCAACGAATTGTGTTTATGATGAAGCCCAGCTGCTCGAAAAAAGAATGATTCCTTTATTTGGAGGGCCTCATGCTGTAATCAAACAAGAAGAATTTTAGATCACAGAAAACGTAAGAAGCACCACACGGACGAATTATTTTTCAACAAGTGTTTAAAGTATTATTTTTTGCAAATCGATAATTTAATAACTGTTAACTGATTTTTTTTTCATTGTGAATTGTTATTTAGGTATGATAGAATTACATGCTTGTTGGTATAAATAAGTAATTGTAGCAAACTAACTTAATAACCGATTAGCAAACTATCTAAAACACTTATTACACTTGACTAAATTCAGTCGACTAAATAGCCAACTATTTAGTCGACTAATTAGACAAGGTTTCTGTTTATAAACTGTATTATGCAGACTAACCATACTGAATGCAGTCAAGTGTATACAATCAAGTAATGTAGCAGACCTGCCAATTAGCACAATATCAATGTCTTAGGTAATGATTAGCAGACCTGCCAATTAGCACAATATCAATGCCTAATTTACCTTTTTACGACAAATATGCAGACGGCCACCTGATGGTAAGTAGTCACCGTCGCCTAGAGACACGTGCAATACCAGGGGTATTGCTTGTGTGTTACCGGCCGTGGAGGGAGACGACTTATGACCTTTTCTTATGATTGAAAACGTACTTTAGACTTTTAAGTAATAGTTCCATGAAGGAATGAACGCGCACCTATTTAACTTTATCCAACAATTGTTCACTACAGCATAGAACCATCCCCGCAATCGAAGGCTTCCTCAACAGCCGCTCACAATAAACTCACAGATTTGTGGACAGTACATTACCCAGTTTTATTAAGTATTTTAATTCCACCGAAATTAGTCCAAGCAGCTTCTTAGTTTATTTTAAAAACAAATCTGTACCACGTTGGGAGCCCAAATTATAAATTCTATCATTTAAAAACGCGTATTTATGATGTCTAAAGCAATTTAGAGACCTCGGCTAAGGCTTGAGACACATGTTTATGATTTTAATTGCGTCTCTTTAGGAAAGTTATGGGCTTGTAGAATAAAAATTTAATTATTTTTCGGTTCAGTTTTACTTTATTTGTTTTGTTGGGCAGTGAATATATTTAGTGGTAATAATCAAAGAAGTTTTAATATAGGTAAAGTGCCCGTCAATCTTTATGGCGTATCTGAATATAGGCACGAGTCGCATTCCAGCACATGTTTTTAGGTGTAACGGGGTGTAGAACAGCGAGGCATGTTCCCTTCTACACAGCGTGGCGGCCCATACTCATCCCTCGCTGTTCTACACCCCGCTAACACCTAAAAACATGTGCCTAGTGCCTATATTCAGATACGCCATAAAGATTGACGGGCACAATACTAAGGTACTTCTGTAGATATTATATAAAAGTTCCTTGGTAATAACGGTATGATTAATAGCAACCTATTTACTGATGGCTAGTTAGTGGGTGCGTTCATAATATGACATTTATCGTAATAATTTTGTCGAAAGCAAGCTACTAATTAATTTTTTTAATTATAAATACATACTAATATTTCATGCATGAAGGAACGAACACTTAGGAAGGAACTAATGGGAGATTATTAAAGGTGGCACAGTTGCTAGGGCACTGGACTCCCATGCGGGGGGTCCGGGTTCGAAACCGTGCATTGCCATGTACCAATGAGTTTTTCGTATTTTTCGAAGACTTACGTACATTTACCGACTACTCTAACGGTGAAAGAAAACATCGTGAGGAAACCTGCACACTGAGATGACCAGCGTGTAAAATGGGGTAGGTACAAAATATCCTCAAGGGTCGAAGTGCCGCTGGGTTTTCCTATCATAAGATAAGATCACGGAAGACTATTTTTATTTTCATCTAAAATCTTGAGCTTTACTACGTAAGAAGTACTGCACATAGCTACAAGGTGTCTTATAACATAACACCCTTGTTACCTTCGAGTGCCATTTACTCATAGGTAGGTACTCGTATTATAATTATTCCAAACCTAAAATAAAGACTACTAATATACTCGTAGGTAAAGATACCTAATTTTTCAGCAGCGCATTGACGAAGCTGGTTTTTTATGTCCTTTTATGAACCATTTTTAGTGACCCATATTTTTACGAAGTCCAGTGCATTTTATGACATTTATTAAAGTAAGAAGTAGAAGCGCTGCAAAAATGATTAAAATAGATTATCTTTAATAAATTATCTTTTAAATCATTATACTTTTAAATAAAATATTTTTTTATTGACTACTAAACCCGCAAATGACCTCGATCTCGCCTGATGGTAAGCGCTTACCATCAGGCGAGATCGAGGTTAAATACGGGTTTAGTAGTAAATTTAAAATATATATCAGGTGCTCAAGGTTCCAGAAGAAGGGCACCATGGTCCTCTAAACATTTGAGCTCAAATTCGAACCATCTACGTGTTGTTATTACCGTTCCAGAATCCAAAGATCCTATCTGACATCAACGATACTTTTTCTCATAAAAATAAATCGTGTCCAAATCAGATCATCGGTTGTTGAGATATGATGCAGGGTCCAGTAAATGCCTATTCACTTTGGCCTTGAAGATCCCAAGGTTGTAGGTTGTAGGTTGTAATTCATTATTATGCCATCAAAGATATAGTATATTACTAGATTATGTAACATATGTTCAATTCCATTGTAATTGAAGTATAAAAATGCGCATTTTCAACATAAAACGTACCCAAATTCTCTGAAACGTTCATATAATGGAGCGAATAAGTGCACACCAAAACGTAAACGACGGCATAAAACCGAAACCATACTGTTATAACCTCTTATGGCCATAATGAAATAATTTGCAACACTTTATTGGAATTACATTACACCAAATGAAATCAACTTATTGTCTTAGCGGGTGGTAATCGTGTAATGAACCGGCTTTTAACGCGATCAACTTTAATTGAAATGTCCTCTTTAAAAGCCAACCTTATCTCTTTAGATTAAGGGCGAACGGACGAAGGCGTAAAAGAAATTAAGATGTATCTTCAGGTGTTAACACAATTGCATGTTTGTATTGCTTGAGAACTAATTTGCAAATAATTGATGGGTTTATACAGTATTTAAGATGTGCAACGCATTCTCCAGGGTGTTCTGTATAGATTATTTTGAATGGTGGTATAATAACTGGTAAAATACACTGGGACGCAAAAATAACGGGACCACTTAGAAAAACCGTGATATCTCCCAAAGTTATAGAGATAGATCGTTCGTATAAATGGTATGTTATAAGTAGATCAGTATCATTACTGATCTACTTATAACATACTATTTATAAACCTCAAATGAAGTTTCACCTGTACAAGTTTCAGTTCAAAAGAAATAAATATCTGATTTTTTTTAAATAACGAAATGGGAAGTAAAAACAAAAACTTTTTTGTTCACTTTTATTATTACTAGGTATGTCAAACTATGCTAAGAAACTGACATCTCACGGCTGTTGAGGTCTGAAACCCACTTCAAGAAGTTCGACACAACATTTTTTTTAAAGATTATGTTAAGATTAAAACAACATCAAAAGCTCTTTATCTTCTGAAAACTCTAGCAGCACTAAAATCCGATCTACCGAACGTCTGTTGTAAATATTATTTGTGGAACTCGGCCAGCCACGGGTAAATCCAAGTAGTTCTACTATCAGTTGTACAATAGAACAAATTAGACAAAAACTTCAAGTTGTTCTACTGATTTCTACGGTAAAACAGAATGGAGAAAAAAATCCAACCAGTTCTACTGCATAAAAATTTCAACGTCGCTTAATGACAATGTCAAAGTGACGAAGTAGAACTCGTAGGAAGCAATAGAACTAGTTTCACAGTTTTTTCAAATTTGTTCTATCGTAGAACTGATTGACTAACCCCCGTTATCAAAGTAGTTCTGCTATCAGTTCTACTATAAATTGGGCAAAAAATCAAATTAGTGGCTGGGGAGCCACGCTCTGGTTTTTCCATTTTATTCATAATCTGCCTACAGAGTACCTACTACTTATGATGCCTTATGTGTATCTATTTTTTCCATATAGATATTTTAGTTTCTAAGTAAGCTATGAACCAACTTTAACGACTACGTACACTACGACTACTATTACGTACGACTACTACGTAAGTACCTACCTACTTACACATAAAAACTCACCGAAAACTCACACACAGTCAACCACAGGTCAACCTAACCAAAACGTCAAAATTTTAGAATCTGAAATGTATCATATAGAGCAGGAATAAATAAGGTTGAGATGTAATCGAAGCCTTTTGACTCGTGGTCGACTGTACAATCATACAATCGATAATCCTTTACACATCGCCGCTTTTTTGTTGTCTCGCAACCACAACACTTTCGGCATGTAACTGTACGAATAAAAAAAATGTCGTAACCACACTTCATCACACAATTAAATTCCAGCAAAGAAAGGGTATCGATGGTCGTCCATTATGGTCCCTATTGTTACCATTCGCCGCACAATGCCTTACTTATGGCCCGTTTAGGACATGAAAAAAGAAATGGCTAGTAGTTTATACACACGGTCTTACATCTTGGCGAGCCGAGCAATTTGCGGATAAAAAAAATGGGATTACAATCCAAAAACGTCATGAATAAAAAAAAAAATATGTTTTTTTTCTACTCCCATTTGATAATTTGTTCAATATGAAACCACAATCAGAAGATTACCTAACACAAAGTAGCATTCATTCCTAATGCCAGTGTTATAACGAAATATTTTAACACGAGTCAGCATCTTAGTACAGGTGCTGTACTAAAATGTACTTGGCTGCGTCGCGTTACACAAATGAGCTTGTGTTATTAATGCCTAATATGGCTGTCATTACTTGACAGTTGAAGTAAAGCAAAATCACCATTATCAATCCAGTTTACTAGAAAATAATGGACGCTACCAACATCATTTTTTTTTCACAAAAACTATACCTACTGGCACTATACTCGTAAATACATTTAAGGACAGTAAGTATGCAGTACAGTATTTAAGCATACATACTGTACGCTAGCGTAATGTAACTTTATCTTATCTTATGTTATGATAGGCCGGGAATAACCTTAGCGGCACTTCGACCCTTGAAGATCTTTTGTGCCTACCTCGTTTTACACACTGGTCATCTCAGTGTGCAGGTTTCCTCGCGATGTTTTCATTCACCGTTAGAGCAGTCGATAAATGTACGTAAGTCTTCGAAAAATACGAAAAACTCATTGGTACATGGCACTGCACGGTTTCGAACCCGAACCTCCCGCATGTTAGCACGGTAGTAATGTTACTTACTTACATATTTTAATTATGAGCCTTTTAAACGATTTGCTTACTTCAGCTCAGTGAATTTAAGATCTTTATGTATCGCAGGTTATTTTGGACCATAACAAATTCGTCAGATCAACGCGGCAAGCTTGACGGCCAGTTATGGATTTCGATGTGTGAATATTATGATGGTTACTTACTCGTATTGTTATTAATGTGGTGTGGAGATCAAATCACAGAATGCATTTTCGCCTTTTGTTACAATAATGTCGAAACGATTATCCCATTAATTTAACCCCAATTCTTGAACAAATCTCATACAAGATACTCGTTTCTGATATTTGATTCATGCCCCCGGAAATTCCCAAAACTTTAATTTCAAACACAGTCATACATAATAAGTTTCGTCGGATTCCATGCATTCCAACCAATAGGCGGAACCCGAAATCCGAATGTCATCCAAGCCTGCTCCAAATCTAATACAACACCACAATCAAATGATAGAAAGATGGCGTCTACGAATCCGACCACTACAAACAAACTTACTTTTGTCGCTTCAGTAAAGGCAAACTGAACTTTAATGTTACACATAGAAAAACTTCAAAAACTGTAATTGTAAAGACAGATGTGTAATGGTATCGTACGGACCGCATGACAGTTGATTAAAAGGGGCCGAAAGCGGGCCGAGGTTGGGGGCCCGCGACAGCGCTCCGGGAGCGGCCCGGCGGGAGGGCCCCCTGATGATTGTATTTAAAATAAATAAGTACCTCAATGAACGATTGTCCGCGCATGCATTCCCGACCCGTGGTTTATGGATTGTGGCGGATAATTTATGCGACGATACTGCTGTGTTAGAAGATACACTACTTGATGTAGATGCAAATTAAAATTGTACAAAGAAACTGTACAAAAAAGGAAACTTACACTATTTTGTAGATATAGACAAGTTAGTCATGATTTCATGATTCATGAACCATGATTGTGCATCTGTACTTTAACATACAAGTCTAAATTTTAATGCTGAAATCGTTTATCGAATCGCCTAAAGAAAAGGCAGTCTTTTCTACGATAAACACTTCGATGTTCAGAAAGTACATACATAGTAGTACTTGTAATTTGATTAAGATAATAAAAATCCTAGACAATAATAAACATAGTATTTATATTATACTTAATATTAGTATGCATTTTTTTAAGATTTATGTATATGTTTTTTAATATGTATTATGAATAGCTATTTAAATATCTTTACTTTATGTAACCTAATATAATAACAACTTCCATTTTATATGCACCTACCTAAACATTTCTGTAAAACCCCATGGTTAGCTGGTAGAAAATGCCGCAAGGCATTAAGCTCGCCTCATGTACACCTTTTTTTGTATATTTAAGTGTAAATAAATAAATAAGTACAGAGGTGATTATTGTATCATTGAAAAAACCGGTGGAATAATATAAATCATAAACAGAAACAAATAGAGAATCCAAAATGACTACCAAACTAAATGCCCCACCAGCCCCATTAAAACGATCCACCAAACCTTCAAAATCAAATGACAAAATAATAGGTACAGTAACAAAAAGGGCGTAAACCAACCACTGAAATTAAAACACTATCAAAAGACCAACCCGAAAAATAGTGAATAGAATAACCATTAAGTGCATCCCTATTTTGTACCACATCTGTTAAAGGGTAGATGCATTTATAATGGTTTTATAATATCTTCTACGTGGCACCTATAATCATGAGATTATGGCGTATTCTTTTTTTCAGTGTTGTTTTCATTAGTGGATGTAATTCGATGGCTAAACGTGTAATCAGTGCAAAGGAACGTAAATGCGTCAGCTATTTTAGTAAAGGCGTAATTGTGGGTTTAACTTAAATGTTATTATATTTTTCCTTGAGTACGTTAAGCCTATAAAGGTTATCAACAGTCTATACCGGTAGAAATCAAAGTTTACGGAAGCGTAATTACCCGTATCTGAACTTGAAAATACAGGTTTGAGTAGCAATAAATGTTGATCTTTCTGGCGACGAAAAGAAGCTACACTTTATTTACTGTGTTTACTTTTAGCTTTACAGCATAAATAACGATTGATTTTTTTTTACCTACACAATAATATTATGTATGTACGTATAACTGTTACCAGTTTAATTGCCACTTCTTACAAATTATGGTGCAATGAGCTAAATAAGAGAACTCCATGTTTTATTAAAAGAGTCTCTACACTGTTTCTTTTTGTAGATATTCAGTGTTACAAGACAAACAAACGTGGATTACGTTGTGCCCACATATTATATTGAAACAGACAATATTTCACCGAATCATAAATTTTACAACCGTGTTCCACGGAACTGCGAACGACGCAGGCGCAGCTAAGTAGAAACTTGTGTATGTTTATTTTTCGATAGGACTGTGTAACTGTGTGCATTTTCTCTTAAAATCCTCTTTTTTTTTACTCGGATTTTTTATTTATGCCTCCAATAAAAGAGGTGGCTTTTTTACATGGCACGATCTCGCCACCACTTGAGACTCGTTTAAAAAATAAAAAGAGTGCTTGAAAATCGGATTGATTTTCTGTGAACGAATAAAACCATAATCTGAATTCTATAGACTGTTGAGTTTGTTTAGTCAAAAGAAGGAAATCATAAGATAACGTTGTAAAATTTGTGATTACTAAACTGCCATTATAAATAAATGTTTGAGGGATCTTCTAAAAGTGATCGTGTGTGGCGGTCAGAATAAGGATGGATGGCCGCTAGTGGCACATATTCATGTGGGCCCCTCCGTGGTTCGGAGAGCACGTTAAGTACCGCGGCTGCGGTAGTCTGACAGCATTCGTTAGGCCATGTCAGAGGCTTATATAATGGCCTGAAGAACTCTGACAATAGTCGTGTAAAACCAAACGACAAGAAGACTTTTTTTTATTAACAACTAAACCTAAGACCTCAATTTCACCTGGTGGTGACGATGAGGCCGAAAATGGAACACAAGGGCTTAATAAGTTATAGACTTTTATAATGTAAGTTTTATAATGTATACATTATCGCCCCAATACCTCAGATGACAAAACATAAAACACAGTAGGATTCCAAATAAAATTATACACATATAATCTGATATCTGTCCGTAGATCCGTGTTAAAGTGTTAACAATGAATATTTGTGCGGCTCTCAATCGACCTGCGGTCGGAATCGGTCGGATATCGAGATGTTGTTCGACGATACGATTGGTACGGGTGCGGGAATACCATGGGATCCTTAGGCCGGATTATATACTCGTAGATTCTAAGATTAGACATTACAAATATGTTGATGAATCACTATTTGTCAATAAAATCCTTGGACAGAAACGTAACGATAATATTTGGGTATAACCACAGGATCTATCAGATTCAAACTGTGAATGAAAAGCTTATAAACACGAAACTGAGCAAATCTGAGCGATACTTTGCGCAGTGAACGATTACATAGGTCTCTATGGTGGAATGGACGGTGTTATGATCGTGTTTCGTGACTATTTTAAACGGTCCCGAAAATTCTACCCAATTTACATTTTAGTGTAAAAAATTATAAAAAGATTCTTAGATTCTTTAGGTGACAAATTAAATTTCATACCCTGATTACAGTAGTTTTAACCTATGATATCTATCTAAACTTTCTAGCTTTAAAACCAGGGAAATATTTATAATATAAAAAAAGTTTTTTTAACCAATCATATTATACCAATATACGTATCAACTTAACTACCCGTTTGTTTGTTTGTAGTCTCTTTATTGCACACACAAAAAAAAATACACAGAAAATAAATAAAAAATATTAAAATATGCACAAAGGCGGGCTTATCCCATAGGTATCTCTTCCATGCAACCTTTGGTTTAGGACCCGTATTCTGATTATTGGTTTCATCCTACATTTTTACAAATGAAATCACATAAACCGGTCCGCGAAGGGCGACACTTGTTTGTTGTCAGCCTTGCGCATACGCAATGCATTCTCCAGATTTTATTTTAATCACAAAAGAAAACAATGAAGAGTCATTCGTTTTTGCTGAACCTTTCCGAAAACTGAAACTAAGTATAAAACATAGGTGCCTAGTTATCTACTTTCACGAAAACTAAGTTTTATCTTTTATCAGTGTTTATTATTATTATTATTATTTTATCAGTCTTTTACGAAACTAAGTATAAAACATATTTATCTACTTTTACGAAAACTAAGTTTTATCTTTTATCGGTGTTTATTTTATGAGGAACAAAAGCCGGCCATGAGCGTTTTGGTCACGCACATGGTGTATAGAGTTCCGTAGCCGTATTATTACAAAAAAATTGCCGTCTTTTTCACACAGGTTGGCAGTTGGTTCCAAATTAACTATACGACCTAAGTATTTCAAAACATAAATTTGGTACTGGGTCAGTTATATAGTTTTCATTGATACTTACTTAGATATAATTCAGTTTTTGCAGATTTTTTATAACTGTATTTGAAAAGTTAAAGGACAGACAGACAAGCAGACATGACAAAAATATAAGGGTTTCTAATTAGCTACGTGACAGAGCGTCGGTGGCACCGTGACTAGGACACCGGAGTCCCATGCGGGAGGTCCGGTAGAACCATGTAGTGCCATGTACCAATGAGTTCTTCGTATTTATGGAACTTACGTACATTTACTGACTGCTCAACGGTGAAGGAAAACATCGTGAGGAAACCTGCACACTGAGATGACCAGTGTGTAAATGGGGTAGGCACAAAAGATCCTCAAGAGTCGAAGTGCCGCTGGGTTATTCTCGGCCCCCTATCATAAGATAACATAAGATGGCTACGTGACCCTAACATAAAAGTACGAGTATCGTAACGAAATTCAATAGAATAGAACTATCTGAAAGTCTTAGAGCTGGCAAGTCTAGAAGAAGATATAAAAGGCAGGAATTGCGAATTATTTCCACGATCCTAACCCTACATCCTACGCTCTGAAATCCAACCCATTGAATGGGTCGCATTTTTAACCAACTTTCAAAAAAGGATGATGCTATGCTGTAATAGTGAAGTGCACAACACAAGGAAACCGAAACCAATAAGGATTGGCTTTTATTTTCATTTTATTTATCGACTTGGACAATTAAGTGACATAGACAATGAATTCGCCTATGTTGTATTGTCTTGAATGTCTGCAGTTATAATAATGTTTTCAGGAATCCGTACCCCAAAGTTTAGCCTGGTTTTTAAAGTAAAAGAAGTGTCAGGCTCAATATGCCCGCGGCTGCTCGGTATGTGGGTGAGCTCGATGATTACATATATGGTTTTGAGTAGGCACGGTAATCTCCTATTATGTAGGAAAACTTAATGGAAACACGATTTAGATTAGAGCAATTCAATATGGAATCTAAACGCGAAAACTGAATAGAATTACTACGAAAAGTGAAAATTCTACATGACTTTATACTGACCTGTTACGGGCTGGAAATTTAACACTTCATGGCAGTAAGTTATAGAAATCGAAGGGCTGACCTTCTAAGAGTGCTTTTCTTCATTTTGGAGGCAAAACGGAGTCCCTTCCACCTGACTCCGACTTTCCGGGATGTATCCGTACCGATTACCGACCACCTTAGCCTTTTGGGGTTGGATCTGACTTCCAATCTTAACTTTGGGCGCTCCATTCAGTCAAAAGCTATGACCGCAGCCAAAAAATTGGGCATCCTTAGTAAGGTTAGGCGGTACTTCACGCCGGGACAGCTTTTAAATCTTTATCAAGCTCAAGTACGGTCGTGCATAGAGTACTGCTGCCACCTGTGGGACGGCTCAGCTAAGTACCAACTGGCTGCCCTCTGACTCAGTGGAGAAACGCGCTAAGCGCCTTATAGGTGACGAATCGCTGGTGGAAGCTAGACTGCAAAGTCTGGAACAACGGCGCAAGGTTGCCTGACTATTGGTATTTTATAGGATACATTTCGGAGAGTGCCCATCGGAATTGCACGACCTAATTCCAGCATCTCCATTCCGCCTTCGGATTACCAGGCGCGGGGAGGGGTTCCATCCTTATGTTGTTGATATCCCATCTGCTCGTACGAAGCGATTTGCTTCTTCGTTCATTATGCGAACGGCTAAGGAATGGAACAGCCTGCCGGCCTGTGTATTTCCCGAAACCTACAACCTTGGGATCTTCAAGGACAGAGTGAATAGGCATTTACTGGACCCGCATGCTCCATCGTCGACCTCATCGTCGCTTACCATCAGGCGAGATCGAGGTCAAATGCGGGTTTAGTAGAAAATATAAAAAATACAAAAAATCCTTCACATTTTGGAAAAGGCTCTCCGTCCGAAGTTTCGAATGAAAAGAACTATAGACTATATCGTTTTTTTTTCGATGGCAGCTGTGTTTTTTACTATTCATAATGAGCTACCACGTTTTGTCAATCAATTGTGGAAGTATTATGAAATAAAGGCCCTATGTCACTTAGCAAAATCATTCACGTGCTTTCTCCATTCCACGTAAAACGACTTCGGATGAAAATGTTTATATTTGGCTTGTGCCATGAAAATAAATAAAAACCTAAATGACAATGAGACCGACAGATAACTTAGACATTCTCAACTTTAAGATGAAAACTATGAAAAACAGTGCAATTATGTGGTATTTGTATGTAACGACAGCTTTCGGGAACCTGCCGAGAGCATACCGTTAAAAAAGGAAAAACGGAACTCTATTGCTGTCGCTCCGTTGTCCATTCGTCGTCTTGTAAACAGATTGTTCGTATCTAGTGATACAAGTAGGTACATACTCATGATTCAGCTGCGAATATCGACTTAATTTTTTTTACAATTGTAATATTTTAGAGGGGTCTCATACAGGAAACGGAGGTAGATAAACATATATTGGGGGTGTTGTGTAGGTAGATACATATACTTAATAATATGATATATGTGGGTAATAAATAAATAAATTCAGTCTTGGTCCAACTGGCGTGTTATTTACATCATGGTGACAGCGGAGTGGAAACAATATTGAATTCCACGTAAAATTGTTGTGAATTTATCATTTTTGAGTGCTAATGCGACGCGTGTAAACATAACAAGTATATTTAGTGCATAAAAATGGAACACGCGCGACCTCCGAATGAATTAAGCCTGGAAGGTGGTCCGGTCGCGCGAGCCGAGGCATGGCGCAAGTGGTACCGGTAGTTTACTGTGTTCTTAAAGGCTTCTGGTGTAAACAATGAGACATCGGATGTGCAAGCAAGCTTGTTGGTGAACTTAATTGGTGCGGAAGGCTATGATGTGTATTTGACATTTAGGTTCACTAAGGAGGAAGATCGCGAAAATCTCGAAAAAGTAGTGAGCAAGTTCAATGATCATTTTGGCACAAAACAAAACACTACTATGGCCCGTTTTAAATTTTTTACAAGAATTTTTTTTTTACATATGTGTTCCCCAAAAGGTCCATAGAATAATGTCAAGTCACGTGACCATCTATCCAATGTTTCTGGGGTCCTGGATTTTCTAAATTCTAGATACCAGTCGCGTTGGTATCGCGCAAACTCTTGGTACATAAGATCATTTTCTTGTAGAAGACAGCGGGGGCACGATTTACAGCGTCTATAACACCAAGCACGCGAACGAACTTAAGTTCAGAAATCTACCGTCTTTGGACTTTCTATTGGTACCTATAATAAGTATGTACTTATAATATTAAGTCTAAACTATGAGACCAAGACTGATTCGCACATCCCTATAACACACAATAACCGTAGAGCACGAGCTGCGCGCACGCACGACGCGGGGCGGGGTCGCGCGACCGGCGATTATGGTTGCTTTTTTATTATTTGCACCGTAGATACCTTTTACATCGCCGTTCAATTACTGAGGCGCGAGTGTGGTACTCGTATACGTTGGACTAGCGTGGATTAGGTTTACCCCCAGTTTCACGAAGCTACATGAGAGTTCAACATCCATTAAACATTATCTTGCCTCCATATACATTATAGCTTTAGATAAAAATGTCAGTAGACCTATGGTATCTAGAATAGGTACCTATTAAGAAAATAATATGCAATTGGCCGTAATAATCGCGATGGATAATTGCAATACGATGACAAAGTTACGAGTTTGTACTCGTACAATGGCTAAGCTATGAGACTGCGGTAATACAAATCTATAATCGTGGTGGACCACTCCTAGCACACGTTTATTTACCTTTGTTGGAATGGTTATTGAAGAATAGTATGCGCAAGCAAAAAATTACCAATTTTATAAGTGTTTGTCATAATCGTGCCTAATCATAATGTTTACAGCAAACATTCAAGATGTTTTCAGAATGATTTTTACGTTTATTATTAGCATAAAACAGCATTTTAAATGACATTATCAGCCCATGTCGTCGCACTGCAGGGTATAAGCCTCCTCTCTTTTGTGCCAACCTATACGATCCTGTGCTAGTCGCATCTAAATGTAAGTATAATTTTTTAATTAGTATCCCTATGGCATTTCTTTTTTGTAAGAAAATATTCAAGGCACATCCACATTAAGCTTTACGGTGCGCCCACGCACACTGATTGCGCTTGCCTTGACATTAGTTCGACTGTCGCGACCGCGCCGCGGCCCTCTCTGCACTCTCTTGAACCGTGAGCACATGCAGGCTTACAATGGGGATTCTGGGATTTATTCCGTCCTGATACGTGGAAAGAAATTCAATTCTCCAATTCTTGTACTCACGCAGAGTGAGCACAGTTCAGAAACTTCATAAAATCAATATTATCCGCTGGTCCTCTGTTACATTTTAAAATAATTTCCTAGTAAATTTTCTTATAATTTCTTCAGCATATACGAGTAATTTCATTGTAAAGGAGTTTTAGTGTTAACACTATTTACAGTAGAGTCGTGTTTATTTGCACTGCGTCATTCTGTTTCAATAGAACGTCAATATAACTCATAGATTGCAGTTCCGTAGCTATGCCATGCCATTCTTTAGCTTTATAAGAGCCATTTCCTAGCATACGATGATCATCTGCTCCTACAGTAATAGTTTGTCTTTCTTACCACTTTATCTCTTATTATTTTCATTTTATTGCTTGTACCCACCACAGGGTTTTATAAAACTTTCCACAGTTTCATCGATGGCTTGTCTTACAGTCTATTGTTAAATAGCACATGGCTATGCATTTTATTATCTAATTAAATACAAATCTGTACAAGCGATTTCTCCTAACTGATGGTTCTTACATTCCAAAAGGTATTTATCCATGCATTTAAACTTATAACTGGCAAAATTATATGAAATATAAGTCATGGCTTGATTGACAAATCATTAAAAACTTACTTTTGCTTTTATATTGCAAATCATAAAGGTACTACTTATATAGTTGAATTTGTAAGTATGTATTCGGAATTTACAGCCAAAATGGCATACCTACATAATTATACTGGGTAAAAAACCCTATAGTCCCGAAACGGGGTTCAGTATCCATAACTGAACTTTCACTATGGGGCCAACTCTGAAATCGCGATAAAAAATCAGCTGTTCCATACAAAAGTTTAATACGAGTATAGGTACTTACACGACCGAAATGTATGAAACAACAGATTTTTTAGCAATTTCAGAGTTGGCTCCATAGTGAAAGTTGTTCATTTATGGATACGAAACACCCCCTATTTCGGGACTATAGTTTTTTTTTGTTACGCTCTGTATAGTTACAGATAGCATTCATGTCATGAGTATACCCACCCACCAGTATAATATACAGTACCCACCTACCTCAGGTTATCATTTTGAAACCGCACACTGAGGTTTTGAATCTTGAAAATCATGCTAGGCGATAAGATAAGGATATCAAGCAATAACACGCAACCAGAAACTCAAAACCCTTTAGAAACTCTGCTTTTAAAAGCAAACGAGACCACGGTAAGCTGGTAGTTTGCAATAACATGTCCAATCTAAAAAGCCTTTCAAAACTCACAGCGACGGAGGCAAAAGAGATCTTATTAAAATGGTAGTGACAGGAGTATCAGACCCTAATTAGAGTTCGAAGTGACCGTCATCACGTATTAAGCGTTCGTTTCATCAGTGAAGTTGTTTTCTGCATGAGAGCACTTGCTGGCGCCTGCGCATACCTGCACGGCGCCTTTTAAGGTACAGCCTTATCGATCCAGCTCGGATCGAGTTACGGAGACATGTCGAAAAGTTAATAATAATATCTATTTGGATGGATGACATCACATCAATGTATCGACAGGTTTGAACAATTTGAATCCTACAGCCAACAAAAATGAACATTCAACAGAAAGAAGAGACTTAGCAATGGTGTCGATTATGGCCGATGATTCTGCGCAGTGTCAGCCTGGGGTGGACCTCCCTATAAAATTTAACCATAAATATCATCTTCTCATGACTCTCATGAGTATAAACAGCTAGCTAACCCAAAGCTTACTTTTGGGATTATCCAAAAATATTGTGCGGGTTCTAATTTTTGCAACTCCCATGGGAAATCAACCAAAGTAAATTTACTTTTGGTCTCAAAACAGAAAAGAAAAAATAAAGTCAAAGCTTAATCCGTTTCCTACTGAGCTTTACAAATAAATCTGTGTCGCATGCATTTGCCATAAAACGGTTGCTTTCCTCTTATTATGCATCAATACCTACCTATAGTTTACCAGCTGCTTATGCGAGTATGTATAAAGAGAAAATAATTTTATATGTATACAAATGTATGCCTTAATCAGAGGATGTTATACCTATATGTTATACTAACAAGATTTAATAATTTGTGTGTTTATTCATTTCTACCCCCTCGGGGATTATGGACGTGAGAATTATGTTAAGCTTTGTGTTTACAACTGAAAGATTTCGAAGATTACTTGCTACTAAAATAACGGTCTTCCACATATTGTTACTTTAAAATACTTATACCTACATATTACCTAGATAGGATTAACTTTGAACAAAGAATAAGCATTCCGCTTAGTCAAACGCCTATCTTAAGCCTATAGCATTAACGACACAGTAGCTACCCTTATTCCTTCAAAACCATAAATCATTTATACAACCAGCATTTACATTGTGAATGGTCAAAGGATTGTGTCCTTTATGCCTTTGTTCATAAGTGTGCTTCTATTATCGGTGACATTACGGACATCAAAGTAAAAAGAGATGTCCCAGAACGTCATAAATCCATCAACAGAAAACATGGACTTATAGTTAGAGCCTTTATTTTGAAAGCTGTACGAAATATCATTTCACCCGCAACTGGGTGGGATTCCAAACAATAAATTTACATAGAAAATCCGATTAACTTTCGTTTCGTGGTTGACTCGTTCGATAATCTTCTAGGATTGAGAAACAAAGAGTCTGGGATGTTTGAAAGGTTTGTGTTTTTTTATTTCATGGTTTAATAATAGGATGATATGGAAGTGTGTTTGCGGTTACCACGGTAAATAAAGGATCGGATGTAGATGACGAAACTGTCACTTAGAAACACAGGGACGGTTTGTCAGTATAGGTAAAAGGTTTTACAGTATTTGAATTATTTTCTGCAACATTATTACCCGACTACGAAGAGGGCAAAATTTTCCCGCGGGTAGGTTGCCAGGCGTTCGACTTTTGCCGGACATGTTTGGCTTTTTACGGTTGTGTCCGGCCAAATATTTACGTGTCCGGTCTGTCCGGCTTTTGTTAGGCTTTTTCTCAGTATAACGCGTCGCACGCAGTGCCTGCCGAGTGAGCGAAGCAATGCTGAATATGCATCCACGGCTACATGCGGCGAGCGACAAATGACGTTCTTGATAAAGTAGGTTATAGATTTTTGTTACATATTTTTGTCAAAATTTAGAAAGAATTTAAATTTCCTTATAAGTGAAATGCCAAAAAGCAGGTAGCTTTTTAATTTTCTTTTTTCCAGAAGAAAGGATATATTTTATATTTGTATAATGAAAACTTTTAGTCTATTGTGTTTTGTTTGTTCTTTGATTTTATCTAGTCTCCAGAAGACTACTACTACTTAATAAATAAGTATACATTAAAATACGTAAACGAGTTTTTTAAATTATGTCCAGCTTTAAAAGAGATACTCGAATGTCCGGCTTTTAGAGCAAAATGTCCGGCCTAATATAGCGCCGAGTCTGGCTTTTGTATTTTAGAGCCTGGCAACCCTACACGCGATGTATGTACCACCTAAAGCCTAAATGGCTCAACCAATTTGGACATATGAGGTATTGTTGAATTCCCACGGTCATACATAACAAAGCAAATTATTTTCTTTGCTTTCGCTGCCTGAAATAATGCTTTAATTATGCAACATACCATGAGTAAAGTCCACTACTTAGTTTCCTAACAATCTATGACCTATCTACCTCTAGTAACGATGTGATAATTCGGTCAACACTTCTGATAGATCTAACCTCACTACACTGGGAGATTACAATTTCTCACAGCCGTAGGCCGTTGACACAAAATAAAGTAATAGCCCTTGAGTCACACCGGCTCACCGCTATCAGCCTGTAATCGTATATATTTGGACGAACGTCATTATTATAGCCCTCTGCCCGGCAGGTCCCTTCACGGTTCACGAATTATCGCTCAATTTACAAAATAAATAAACTTGTAATGAATGCGACTATTTCTTCTGCCATTGAGATATCATCAGTAGGGTCGGAGATGTCAATACGAAATTAGTGATTCTGTATTTTGAAATTACCTCTTAACTTTTTTGCAACTTCACTTTAATTTTTACCCAAGAGCATTACAGCTTCTTTATTAAATCCCGGTGTTTGCCAAATCATCTTTGTCTTTATCCGTTTAGATTTCAGCTTTCAGCTTAGTTACATCATAGTGTTTGAAGATTAGATTGCGCAGTGTAACTTTTTAAGCTTTCGTGTTATAGTTAGGACAAGGGATTCTTACAAAAAATGTCGGGAGCCCAAAACAACCATGGTAATAATCTCGTATAAAATGCGCAATGTATTTTCCGCCAAGGAATTGGAAACCAGAATAATTTGTTAATACCGGAAAACGGCCCTAAAACTGGGTCCAGCAGTATCTACTTCGGTGGTCCCTTATCGGCAATACGTCCCCCGTCGCTTCCAATGAGACATTTTACCTTTTTTATTGCTACGCTCTTCGCGACTTTACAAAAAACCAATATATCTTTACCGCCCACAAAACCTGTAACTTAATTTTAAGATCAAGAACTAAAGTTGAAATTGACAATACCATAAAATTAGTGAGTAGCAAATGTAATTGTGTGTCGACTATAGGTTTATCGACGTCTACTTTCTCACCTTTTTACGACGTAACGTGTGAGTCGAAGTGTCGTAGATACAATTATCGATTAGGTAATGTTATCGGGACCGATCTTCTGTCTTCCGGTAGATTTTTGTTGATTTAGGTTAGTTTTTGGTAATTTAGTGGCGCTAGTGGTGTAATAGTTCGGGGTGGTGGACTTCCTGTTAAATATGACACTTTGTGTGACCATAACGCCAGTAGATAATACTGTTGAAGAGCCTATAAGTGGCGCCATGTTTTTTTAACTGTAGCTATAAGTTTCTTACGTACCTATTTTCAATCAAAAACCCGAAACCTGTTTATTATAAGATCGTATAATTTCCTGATTTTGAACAGGATTTTTTTTTTGATTTTTTTACATCAGAATTATTTTGTAACATTATTATCTTAAGGATATTAAAAGTGTAGGTAAAGTCATTTATACATGACGCTACTAATTGTATTAAAATAATAATAATAATCATTACCAATTCCATTATTTTAGCTGATATAATATCCAATAAATTTTACTAACATTATTTATAGAATCTAGAAACTTCAGATTACAAGTAACTCCTTCTACGAGTGAAATCATAGCCATATGGTATAATAATTCTATAATTTAATCCTAACTACCTACATCCCCGACTTCATAAGGAGCTTCTTCAGTAAGAAAATCAAAAGACATTGTAAATAAAGTCAGTTGGTTTCAAATTGCATAAAAGCGCAAGTGAGCTTAAATATGTGCATATTATTGCATTCGTACAACCGTATAAAGACGTCAAAATGTACTGACTACAGAAAAGATACTTTCCAGTTAAATAAGTATTTCTATTTGCTATTTAAAATATGTATTTAGGTTTAGATAGACAATTATTAAAAAAAACAATCAAAAGCAAGTAATTGTAACACAAATTTAGAAAATAGAGTTTTCAAAACCTTCGTCATCTTTAAAGCATCCTTTAGACCAGCCTTTCCCAAAGTGGGCGATAACGCCCCCTTGTGGGCGCTGCAGGCCTAAAGGGGGGCGGTAAGAGACCCAGAAAAAAATGGGGGCGTTGTGTAGAGGCTTGGGGGGTGATTTGTATATAGTCGTTTTTAAGTAGGGGAAATTCTTTTTTAAGAATGGGGGCGCTTAAAAATAATTTATTCTCAAAGTGGGCGGTAGACAAAATAAGTTTGGGAACCCCTGCTTTAGACAATTAAATACGTTTATTTCATACTAGCTGTTGCCCGCGACTACGTTCGCGTGAAAAATAATGTGCGGAAACTTTGGCCTTTTCTTACTCACATAATATCTTACAAAGTAATCTGTACTTACCATCAGGTGGCCCGTTTGCTCGTCTGCTCTCCATATTTAATAAAAAAAAAAAAATAGTCTGTAAGATGTAAGTAAGAAAAGTATAAAGTCTTAGTGGTTGTTTAAAAAAAGAATATGGGCAATGATGTAACTAACATTCATGTTCCTATATAATAAACGAAAAATACCGTTCGTGATAGATCTATTTTTTTAAATTATTTCCTTAAAATGTTTTAAATTTTTATTTGATTTTCATGCATCCAGTACTTTTACAGCTACATGATCCAGCATCAAAGTTTGCGCATACATCTTATGCCAGCTGTACACACCCGCCGAGACACCCCGAGACGAGATAGACCGAGGGCGAGTGTGTACATGGTGGCTCTCGCCTCGCCTCGCTCGTTTTCGCCCTTAGAGTATTTATAACTTGAGTAGTTATAATTACTCTAAGTTTTCGCCATACCTCGCCGCCTAGTTCTCGGCCTGTCTCGGGGTGTCTCGCCGAATGTGTACAGCGGGCATTAGAATAACAAATTAATGCCTTGATAATTTACTTTCGCCTTAATATCTTACTTCTTTCATCTGATGTTTTGGGATCCTGATGCAACCAGGAAGGAAACTTGTAAACATGAACGTCTTGACTTTATCATCTGTACTAAAACTGTACTTTAGCTCTTTCTAATAGTACCGACAGAGACAATATACTGACAGAGAAAAAAAATTAAGACCCATATAAGACGGACCTTATGTAAAAATGGTTATTATAAAAAAAAAGACTTCTTAAACGATAAAGAGGCTTGGTCCTAAATTCAGCTCCAGCTCTACACATTGTGTATGTATGTATATGATTGTATTCATAATTATTGTACGATATATTTATTTCAAAAGATGTGCTGCTGAAAGTTTCTTACGCCGCTTCTTTCCTTTCAGCTACAGCACCTTACGAAGCGGTGGTAGAGTAAAAAAATGACGTTCTAAAAATGTACTATAAGGTACTTACTTACAATAAAAACATTTTGATTTTTATACCAAAAAGATTAAATATAGTAAGATAGATAACATAAAAGTTCTTTGAATAATACTTGAGCTTCCCATTCCTTCCCCTAGTGAGCCTAACCAGGCTCACATGGTTACATTGTCGTGTATGTACCAAAGCCTGTAAAAGGCTGATTAAAAAATTGCATAATGAACAATAAGGCTGGGACTACACGACGACGGTTCCAGCGCCGGTTCGGTTCGCTGCAGCCAGTCACAACCCGAGGCGCGACACGGACTTTAAGATAGCGGAACGCTTGTGATTGGATACAGCGAACCGAACCGGCGCTGGAACCGATGCATGTAGTCCAGCACTAAGTGGTGAAGCACACTCATAATAATATTTTTTATTTATTTATAGCTTGATGTATAAACAACAAGATTTAATTAATTAAAGTCACAAAGGTATAATTAGGCGAAGCACCGAAGGGCGTGCCGGACCCACCTGCGAAATGACCATGAACGGAACATGTTTGAATGCTCATTTATAACCTGCCTACATTCGTATGTAATACCTATATGACATTGCATAATGATGACGTTACTGGGTTTAGTGGAAAGAGTCTTTCGTTATCATTGGTCTTCGAAAACAAACGGTTGATGATAGACAAGATCGATCGATCGAAAGAACATAATGATGACGTTACTGGGTTTAGTGGAAAGAGTCTTTCGTTATCATTGGTCTTCGAAAACAAACGGTTGATGATAGACAAGATCGATCGATCGAAAGAACATAATGATGACGTTACTGGGTTTAGTGGAAAGAGTCTTTCGTTATCATTGGTCTTCGAAAACAAACGGTTGATGATAGACAAGATCGATCGATCGAAAGAACTAAAGTTGTTGTTGCCATTCCCACATTATAGGCCCTTGAGAACCTTATGATGACAAGGAAATAATAAGGAGATCTCCACAATTGTAAGTCAGGGGTATCTTAAATTTTTAATTCAGAGTTATTATAGATATGCTTTACCCAATAGGTATAATAATTTTACTGGACTAATTTTTCGAGCGTCGGTGGCCTAGTGGCTAGGACGCCGGACTCCCATCCGGGTTCGAAACCATGCAATGTACCAATGAGTTTTTCGGATTTTTTCGAAGACTTATGTACATTTACCGACTGCTCTAACGGTGAAGGAAAACATCGTGAGGAAAGCTGCATGTCTGATGAAATTTAAAAAATCCAAAGGTCTGTGAAATCCACAAATCAGTACTGGGCCCGCTCGGTGGATCATGGTGCAAGGGGAGGCTTGTGCCCCAACAGTGGGGACATTAATAGGCTGATGATGATTTCTTTGTAGGCAGAAACGCCACACCGCCGTGTATGTATGC
Source organism: Hofmannophila pseudospretella (assembly GCA_947369225.1). Taxonomy (NCBI): domain Eukaryota; kingdom Metazoa; phylum Arthropoda; class Insecta; order Lepidoptera; family Oecophoridae; genus Hofmannophila; species Hofmannophila pseudospretella. The sequence goes on from OX376326.1 coordinate 5,414,130, forward strand.
CCCGTTGACATGTTTACTACGAGAAACCAAATGAAACCGAATTGAAATCGTAACTAATCACGGCATGCTTCAACTTCCACAGATAAGCAGATTGCGTGTGGTGCGTAGGCGGACAGACTAACGAGTCTTGGACGTGGTAAATCACGATCACGAGTGCATGTGTGAGAATAATGAATCTAAGGTAACCCAGTAACTTAAGTAAAATTACTTATGTAAAAATTATCTTATGATAGGGGCCGGGAATAACCCAGCGGTACTTCGACCCTTGAGAGGATATTTTGTGCCTACCCCATTTACACACTGGTCATCCCGGTGTGCAGGGATGTTTTTTTTCACCGTTGAGTAATCGGTAAATGTACGTAAGTCTTCCATAAATACGAAAAACTCATTGGTACATGGCACTGCATAGTTTCGAACCCGGACCTCCCGCATGGGAGTCCGGTGTCCTATAGCCACTGTGCCACCGACGCTCTTAATTACATAGGTAATTAAGTGGGTAATTAAATTATTTGGGTCAAAATACTAGTACTAAGTTAAGGCTACGACTTCACGTGGCCGATTCCATTACGATGCGGTTCGCGACATTCAATCATTTAGTGCTTGCTGATTTCAAGAGGAGGGAAGGGCGGAGCGCATGTGATTGGTTGGAGCGCATGTGAGAACCGAACCGGAATGGAACCGGCCTCGTGAAGTCTGTCATGGCCTAACGTAAAACTGACGTACCTACTCTCCGAGAAACGGTACCAAAATTAACAAATATTGAACTGTTGTAATCTAATAAAACTGACGAAAACGACCAAACCACCCTTTAAAATTGACGTTAATAATCAAAACAACCTTCGCACGACAAATTGGCGGCATTTGGCTAGACAGGAGCCGCAAAAAATTCGCTCCATTTTACACAAAAAACATTTTATTGGGGCTAACGAGCCAACCCCGATGCTATCGCATGTATTACTTTCATCCCTTCCTTACACGAAACGCTGCTTCTTTCCAATGACCGCACCTATAATTGGGTGTAGAGCTGGGTTTATATGCAACTAGTATTCATTTAAATTATATTGAGAGATTTTACCTGTCGGAACTATATAATTATAATAATATAATTTCTTTATTAGGCAAAAAACCTATTAAACAATATTATACAATAATCAAATAATCGTCGACCTCATCGTCGCTTACCATCAGGCGAGATCGAGGTTAAATGCGGGTCAGGTAGTAAATAAAAAAAAATAAAAAAATGTACTTAAAAAAAATATGAAGTACTCACAATAAATGTCATTTCCGGTTCGCGCGCTGGTGCACGGACAACCAATATTTAAATATCGGACATGTTAAGTCCTCGCTTATGGCTCTGAGGATGCTGTTGTGAGAGTTTCACATGAAATCGGGCACTCGCGCTTCGGTAAACATGCCCGACTATAATACCGAGCAAGTAACTATCAGTCAATGTGCGGTAGATTGAGATAAAAACTGAGGAGTAACTGTCTCTTTGAAGAATGCAAGTAGGCAACTGGCAAACTTTTTGTTGTGTAATCTGTCGATTCCTTCTTCTCTTTTCTCTTTCATGAGTCAACAAAGTCAGTTTTGTCAGTTTTATTTGCTTTTGCTGTATCATTTATATTGTCCCAGACTTTTAAATTATTGTGACAATGTGTTCTTCTCTTCTTTCTTTCTTTTATTTTATACAGTATTAGTATCTTCTCTTACTTCGCTCTTACTCTTATTTTCTTTACCATTTGTACTTACTTCGGCCCCGCATAATATTTAGGGTGTATCGCAATATAAACCTGCCCCAACATTTTTTGTCCCCAGGGTTACCGATAATCATGTCACACGTTTTTTACCCAAAACCACACAGGACAAAATGGCGTTACCATCAGATTATCACAGGCTTGTGGTCGGATTATTACTTAATTTTTTTAACCCTCGCCTACCTGTCGAGATTCCGAGATTTCTGGCTAGATAGGCCAGGGTTTGTGAATTGCTTCCAGATACCAGATTATTTTGACCTCCCATTGTACAGCTTTGGTCTCAACAATAGTTCTGGTTATGGTGGAGGAATTGTACAAATTAATAAGGCAAGCAAGCTTCTTAACCGGGTGAATATTTTGTTTAATATGCTTATTAGAGATTTGTCGAAACATTTTAGTTGAGTGTGCCTTATCTTAATAAATATTGTTGTGGATTTATATCCTTTGCTTCTATTTGATGTTTGGGGAATTTGTTAAGACGTGAATTATAAAGATTAAATTCCTCTTATATCCTAAAACTGAAACCAACAATCTTAGAGAATAAGTTCACTAAAAACATATTGCTACTGAAAATTGAAATCGAAAACATATATTTAGCACTGTAAACACCAGAATATAGAACACAATACAGAAGTATACAAAGATTAATACATGCAGCACAAAACATTAGGTGTGGTGCAGTGCCAAAAAGGGTACACCAGCTCAGCATAATGCTGAGGCAAGCCACAGCGCTGATTTTCAGCTGACCCTTCAGTGACTGCACGGACGAAGAAAGCAACAGTGTGTGCGTGTTGTATTGTATGAATGTGTTTGTTTTTATGAATGAGGATATTAGTGTGTATGTGAGGTACTGAGTGTGTGGGAGGGTGATGGTGCGTGTATTAACAAGGTTTTATGTGTGTGGATGGTAGTTAACAGTAGACGCATAAGATACTGAGATATTTGGCCTGTCAGGAACTTTGACTTTCCGTTACCGCTTCTTCTCACATAAACCTACACGTTTTCCTGCAATGCGCCTTCTCTATAAAGGGCACAAAAAGCACCTACCAACAAAGTAGAAGCTCTAACCGTGCAGTTTACACTGAATTATGGGTAAGATAACTATTTTACGGCTTGCCCGCCGACCATCGCCATACATCATGCCGACTTTGAGTGTTGTCGTTCGGACCACCAACAATTCCATTAGAAAACGTTATGTCACACCTACTTACTTAAAAGATAAGTAAGTGAAGTAAAGCACAAATAAATGGCTGCACTATAAAATTAAGATAGAAATTAAATGTCACGAGGAGAATACCACTAGGATAGGTATGGTATAATTTGGAGACCTCACTCATCTCCTAATGGAGTGTGACCTGGTGAAAGTTGAGAGGAAGAAAATTGGCATCAATAGGCTTCAAAATGAGAGACTCAATATTATTTTGAGTCAGCCCTTATCTGATAATATGAAACACTTACTGTCGTTTGCTAAGTTGGCTCTCAAAGTGAGGGCTGACTCTAATAATACTTGAGCTTCCCTTCCCTTTTCTTAGTGACCCTGACGAGACTGACATGGTCACCTTGTCGTGTAACAAAGCCTCTAAACTGAGATTTTTAAAAAACCATTAAGATATTATTACGCAATAGGTAGTTATAAAAAAAAATAGGTATTTATGTTGGGGTTATAATTTATAGTTAGCTATAGGTATACGAGTACCTGCAACCTGGATCAAAGATATCGTCAAACAAAATACAAAAGATAACATAATAACTTTACCTGATGTACTTCAATACTTGGTAGAGGGTACAATGCATACTGTATCAATCCAAATAATAGCGACAACTCGGACGATACCGATCGTGACCCTGACTCCTAAATAGCCTGATGTAAATGAAAAACAAAACACGCAAAAACTCCAAGAACACTAACTTGGCACAAACGCGGCGAGTGACACCTCTCCCGGGCTCAATTTCGCTGATTCGCTCGTAAACCCATGAGCCGTGTAAAAAGCCTATAAAATTCAATTGACAACCGTTAAACCCGATAATATACGACCGAGCAGGGCACTTTCCTCGTGTTAACATTAAATTGTGAAGATTCCAATGTTAGACGCCGGTGTTGCGATTTGTGAAAACTTGACTTTGTTGTAATCAGTTCAACTGACTGTCTTTAATCAATTGCTATTACCAATACTCAGTTTCAAGCTAAAAAGTAGCTATTGTTAATGTAAGTAATATCTTTTTTTTATTACAACTGCTTTACTATATAAATTAATGAGCCTTAAAACCTCCATTACTAATTCCTTTCTTCTATCCATTATTTACAGATATCGGATGAAAATAATCTCGAACTCCATAAAACTGTCGAATCTACATATATTGTATTTGTATGATACAATTTCAAATTCCTACGCCATTTATTTCAGCTCTAGTTCGAATTCATTAATCTTCTTTTGTACTCTTCATTTCATCTACCTTAAAACATTGAATGAATGAATACTCTTCTTACATTCTTCCTCAATTTCCATGACTTTGTCCGCATGACTATCTCGTCTTTTCAAAAATGTTTACGCCATTAAGAAAATTCTTTATTACCCATGTTGTCCATATATTAGAGACAACTTTTAGACTTTTAGCAACCGAATGGCTTCCGCAATCACTTTAGTCTCGCCACATGTTTTATAGCGCGATAGAAAGCACAATAAAAGTAGCCCAGTGTGGGTGTTCGGAACATCGTCTTTGTTTTACGGTAATACCATTTTTATTAAGGTCACAGCCATAACGTGTCGTCTACCCATTATATTTTTTTGTTTATTAGCAGTGGACTCAACTAATTCTATCAGAGCTGCGATGATTTGACCTTTCGTGCCCTTATTAGGCGCCGCTATTTAGAGATTACTTTTTTATTTTTTTGTTCATCTTTTATACAATATAAAATACAATAATATCTTAAATGTATACCGCCAAACTGCTTAGCAGTTTATCGGCGGACTTATTGCTCCCTTTTAGAAATAATAATAACATTTTTATACTTACATAGTATAATTAATTACATATCGCAGAAATAAAGATTCACGTGCATGGGTAATTTCGTGATTCTGAGTACGCATCAGCGTCACACACACACACACATCATAACAGGTCACATTACCTACATCACAAACAGAAACACCTTGTTACCTACCGTCAAACTACAAACCTACATTTTTATAAGTGCCTCGTAAAGTACCTTACGTTAAATTAGGTACCATAGCAATTAACAATTAACACTTTATAAATCCCTAATATTAACTAACCTAATATATAATTCCCTACTTAATTTCTATCTTCTAGTTTAACACTTGTTTAAGTAAATACGTATTTACTGAAACAAGTGTTAGAGGCAGTTGAAAGTCTACACTTTGAAAGTTATTGTAATAACTGCCTCTCGATTGAGCAAAATTCAAATTAAAGGATAGATGAAAGATGTTTTTAAAGACGTTACACTAATACCAGCACTAACAAATTGCAAAAATTCCGTACAAGGCACCTGATATCAATCAATAAAAGCAAATAAAATCACGAGACAAAGAATTTGAACATATCTCAAGGAAGGCAGCTCAATCGTTGAATGGAGTGCGTTATTTATTAGTATAGATTATCGCTACAAATCACCCGGACCCGGACGATTGCCCTGAATCATTCGGTGTAACCGGAGAACGCCCCTTATATTCGGTGATTGGACAAATAAATATATTTCCCGTATCCTGTTTATCAGGTTCGGGGTGTTAATAAAAATGTAGGGGCGACGAGGGTAAATGGACACGGTTCGTTAATTCTACAGCAAATAGATTTTGTAAATGGGTGTTACGTGATTATTAGCTGGGCTGACAAATTGGTAGGGTGAATTATTAGACTTGTACAAATGAGACTTTTATTCATAAAAACAAACTTGTAACATACTAGACTAATTATATAATTTATTTAAACATAAATTACTGGATATTCACTCTAATTTTACTATTTCGGTATTGAGGGTACATTTGAAATATCTAGGAGCAACGGACCCCTGTGATGGATGGACGAAGTAGTGACATTTTATGGGGCTTCATTTGACCCCTAAAATTAATTGATTTGAGCCAGAGTCAATTAATAGTTAGTTTTCGTTTTGAAACAAACAAACTACTATAAATATAAATAAATAAAAGAATATTTATTCATTCACACATAAAAAAAAGTATACGAGTGTCATCACTTTTTTTTTTAATAATAATAAAATATTTATTGGCATAAAACGTGTTACTTAATTAAATTGATTTCTAACCCTCACACTATGTTGTTCTGTATTGTGAGAAGTTAGTGTCCTTACAGTTTACAATTGTTAATATAATATAATAAGATCGATTTAATGAATATGTCGTGGTTACAAACAAAATATTTGTGTGAAACCTTCAGTGAAAATAATGATGAGCAATGTGAATGACTAACAAAGTCTTTCTTAAGTAATTCAAAATTGCTCAGTTACATTGTTCCAACTATATCCAACCTCCTCGCCGGTGTGAATGGGTCCGTGGCCGGGGTGGCCGGCGTCCGTCGCACTATCGTTCTCAATAAATTAGAAGCCACTAATACAAGCCCTGCCCTTACAGAAGACTGGCCGTGTCAACTCTCTACTAATGTACTACCACGATAACGCTTTCAATACCACGTATGCCTTCCTTGCCAGTATAACTTAACCTCTCAAACTTTCATGTGGTTCAACATCAGAGTTCAAGCATTTCTGGTTGATTAAAAAGGACATTCGTGCTTTTGATTGCCAAGGAAATGCTGGCCCTTTTATATCGTTAGTTTAGGATTCGCTGTCACATGCCTCGTTTGTGTAATGTAAATTCTTGCGTACTTTATTGTTGACGACGACTCGGTAATTGATTTAGTGGTTGGATTTATGGTTTTATAATGGAGTTTTGGGATTTTTGCGCCGTGTTGAGTTGGGAGTGGTATTCTGAAACTGTACGTCATCAATGTTCAATGTTTTACTTCTGTAATCCTGGAGATAAAATAAATTAGGAAATAATTTTCACTATAACTTCTTGATAATGCATGAATCATGCATGACTCTTGCTGTTTACCCCCTTTCATACTTGTCAGACTATAATTTCTTTTTAAAAAATGACAAACTCTATATGAGAGGACAGACACAGCGATAAAGCATTACTAATTCGTCAGCATGGCACTAGTTATCTCCTGGTATTTTCGCCGACATTTATTTAGCAAATACAAAAACAGACTTAGGTTTTTAGATATACTCATACTTAGATACTCATAAACTTGGGACAGGAAAAATCTAAGTCTCTATTACAATTACAAGACCACTTAAAATATTACGGTTTTTTTTCTTTAACCTTTATATCAGTTCCAACCAGCATGTTCGCGTATGCCATCAGACAGAGCAGCAGCGTGGAATAACGGACGACGCAAGCGCATTGCGCATCTCGCGATTTGTCGCGATCTTGTCGTGACAGAGCACACGACTAGCGTCAGCTGCATGCGCGCGCGCTGGATGGCGCTATGTATCAGGGAACAATGCAATAAAGTAAATTATTTTCGAATAAATTGTTTTGGACACGTGACGAATTCAAATTCGCACCTTCAACTAAAGATCTGATTCCATCTAACTAAAATGTCTATAAAATACTTATATAAAATCGTCGAATCCTGCATCTTAAAAAAATAAGAAGCATTTTATTACTATCTCAGCTAGCTTCGGTGGCATCATAGTGGCTAGGACGCCGAACTCGGGTTCGAAACCATGAAATGCTAAAATAAATAAATAATAAATGTATGCCACGCGTCTTTGTGGTTTTTCGAAAATTTACGTACATTTAGCGACGACTCTGAAGGTCAAGAAAAACATCGTGAGGAAACCTGCACACGAGATAACGAGTGTGTGAAATGGAGAAGGCACAAAAGTTCCCCATGGGTCGAAGTGTCGCTGGGGTTATCCCCGGCCTCCTGTCATAAGATACACATTACTAACTCATTCATATGACATCATGTCCATGCATTTTGAGGATCAAACATATAAGGTAACGAATGTCAGTAGAACATTGAACCTTTCGCTGCATGACTATGTTACTAGTATTGCTTAGCACCGTGCATAATTCCAAGCAAAAAGTACAATGTTGCAAGGCATGGCCTCTTGTTAAGCTTCAATTTAAGCATCGAGACGAACAACGAGCTCGGAGGTAATCGATTCGACGCATCGATGCTCATTCAATAATCGAAACCTGTCGATGTCACAAGTAACCCTTTGTTGATTATAAAAAGAAACTTAAATCAAAGGTCGCCGTTTTACTTGCATTGGACTGACACTGAGATTGTCGTTCCAGTAAGTAGGTTACTTAGTTATGCCTTCATTATAAATGTTGTCCAATGTGGGGGTGGTATCAATGAACCAAAAACAGTACTATAGTTGAGAAAATAAATATGTATGAAAATAAAAATAGTAATAAAAATAAAATGAAAAAATAAAAAAATAAATAGAAAAAAGCAAAAAACCTAAAAAGGAATATAAGAGTAATAAAATAAAAAGTACAAATGAATAATAATGGAAATAAATAATAATGGAATGATTATTAAATGGAATAAATAAACAAATAATAATGTAAATTAAACAAGGCCTCCGAAAAATTAATATCGGAGGTAAAAACCAGGGACATAAATCATTAAAAAAAGAACCAAAAACAGTTTTAAAAACAGTTAACTACACACACATATTTTTTGTGTGTGGCGAATTTACAATGGGGCGAATTTACAATAACCCCAATGTTCCTATGATATTTAAATAAATGCGGATTGCAGCATATCCTAGGTAATTTATTTTGTTCAAATAGTAAGTATTTGTTATTGCACCCGTATCTGTAAAGGTTTTGTAAAAATTCTATTTTATCAAAGTTGAGAATAGACTGACTGAGAAAGTTGAGAATAGATTGTATACTCTTCATTGTAAACCAAGGAAATTAGTCAAAAAAGTGCCGATAAAACTCAAATTATATGAGTTATACTAATCCATTATATACAAGGATGTTGTTGATTGCCAATAGCATCATAATTTTCATAAACATACTCGTATGAGCAAATTCCTTAAAACACATTAATAAATTATCCAAAATTATTAATGCTCATTTTATGATGTTCCTATCCTAATTATAGGGAAGCTGAGACGAGACCTAATATTTAACGAGATTTATAATAACGGGCTTCGGATATTTGTACCATCCGAATGGTACAAAGTTGCGAAACATAAATTTGATTTTGATCTTTGTATAATAATTGTGTAGCGCAAATTAACAGGAGCCATTTCGTTCAAAGATTATGAAGGATACAAAGTTTATTATGGAAAAGGTCTTAAAAGTTATGAGTTACCGTCTTATAAACCAGGTCATACTCGTAAATGAATTCTGTTTGTTTGTTTGTAGTATCTTTATAGCACACGAAAAAAACACAGAAAATTAAAAAATACATTAAAATATGTACAAAGGCGGGCTTATCCCATAGGGATCTCTTACAGCCAACCTTTTTTCTTTCTTTCTTTATTTCTTTCTTTTCTGTAGTTAGAGTCTATATCTTTTTACTATACAATTGATTTTTGTCAATGTTTTTACTAGGTTGTCCAAGAAAGTATAGGTCAAATGGAATAGGTGATAACTGAGATCATTTATCCGATTATGGAATGTATAAAAGCTATTTATATTTTTGGAATTAAAAAATGGCCTAGGTAACTAACAAAAAATATATTAAAAAAGATATATGCAGCGTGTCTATATCACGGGCAGATTTGCTTTCTGTTCGTTAATCCGGACTTCCTTTCTTTTTGCTCGTTAGTGAAATAGACGACTAGATTGATTAATAATAGATTGCTATTCATTGTTAATTGTTGTTAATAAATTGGTTAATAATTAGTCGCTAAAGAAGAAGATATTTATCAAACTAAGTATTTATTTTAGACGTAGAAAAATATTGGTGACATTTCTATGAGATTTGGTAGAGTGCGAAGACTCTGTACCTACTGGAGGCAGAAAATACCTACAAGATGCAACATTGACGACTGAATTGAATATTATGGCGTAAGGGCAGTTTTATGGCAGTGTGAACAACACAAAACACAGATTATGTTTCTCGACAATATTATTTATGTATTGACGTGGACTTTGTTGTGTAAGTACGTGTCGAATAGCTTTATTACTGTTGTGTTTCTATAATCTATTACAATGTTCGAGATGAGTCTTAAACGATATATCTAAGTATACAGTTTTTAGATTTATATAAACGTTCTCGTAGTACGTATAGTGGAAGACACATCAAGCTGTACTCTGTGGAACTCTGTCACAAATTCACAATACGTTTTTGTTATATCCTTGACATTCGTATGAATTTTTATTTTTTTATTTTACTTATAAGGGAAATCTACAGCATTAACAATTATAAAATTACATATATATTAACCTTAAAGAAGGCCAATTACAGATTTACTCGTTTATATATGACTTGTATACCTACAGAACGCGGTTAACTTTAAGACTAATAATGTAGAATTAACATGAATATGTGATACATATTTACCACGACTATTAAATGTTAATTGTAAGTACTGTTAATCAAGTGCTGGCTAAGTGACTAAGATTAATATGTGATGGCGTGAGAGTTTGATGGTGTGTTGTGTATGTAAGTATGTGTATGTGTGTGTGAAAGGGTGTGTAAATACCGACTGTTTAAATATCAATGCAGCATTATGGATTAAACACATATATAATATTGTTATTGTTATGGTCACAAAACAATAACAATATTATATATGTGTTCCTCAGTCTCTGCTCCATACATGCATGACAGGGTGAAAAACAGTTCCCATGTAATTTAGCTAGTCTGTCTAGTCTTTAGACAGCAAACACCGTGTTATAGTAAATCTAAATGTGTCTTTGCTACTCCAAAATATATCCACGTCCCTAAAGTGTCTATTGTAGTTACTAGCTAGACGTGAAAATATTGAGTTACTCGCATAGTTGGTACGATGGCATGGAACTTTAAATAGGGGCGTGTGTCTCGTTCGTCTACTAACTCGGAGCAACTCGTCTATGACTCGGAGCACTCGGAATGTGTCAAATAAGTTAAAGCGACAAAGTACTAAAGCCTGTTCACTTTTAATACATACGTAACAATATCCAACTATTAATACATACGTAACAATGTCCACTATTAATACATACGTAACAATGTCCACTATTAATACATACGTAACAATGTCCACTATTAATACATACGTAACAATGTCCACTAATAATACATACGTAACAATGTCCACTATTAATACATACGTAACAATGTCCACTATTAATACATATGTAACAATGTCCAACTATTAATACATACGTAACAATGACAACTATTAATACATACGTAACAATGTCCACTATTAATACATACGTAACAATGTCCAACTATTAATACATACGTAACAATGTCCAACTATTAATACATACGTAACAATGTCCACTATTAATACATACGTAACAATGTCCACTATTAATACATACGTAACAATGTCCACTATTAATACATACGTAACAATGTCCACTATTAATACTTACGTAACAATGTCCAACTAAAATTACCACAGAAATCGGACTAGTGGCGCCCTCTCCTCTCTCATACATTTAACATTTCAGTGCCCGACTAATGTATGGGAAAATGCTCAATTCAAAAATCACACTCATCATCATCTTCAGCCTATTAATGGCCCCACTGTTGGGGCACAGGCCTCGCCTTTTACAAGGAGGTACGGTCCATGATCCACCCAGCGGGCCCAGTGGTGATTGGTGAATTTCACACGCCTTCGAAAACTTTTAATTTCCTCAGACATGCAGGTTGTTCACGATGTTTTCCTTCACCGTTAGAGCAGCCGGTAAATGTACGTAAGTCTTCGAAAAAATTGGAAAAACTCATTGGTACATGGCATTGCATAGTTTCGAACGCGGACCTCCCGCATGGGAGTCCGGCGTCCTAGCCACTAGGCCACCGACGCTTTCGACGAAACTCACACTATAATAGTCTGAAATCCACCAATAAAAGGTCAATTTGAGATTTATAATTTCTCATAATAACACATTTCTATGGCTTACCGAATCCTATAAAACAACATTCTAAAATTAACAGTTATGGCACATTATCAACCTGTTTCGTAAAGTACCTATCAGTCCTATCAGTCTATTGTGGAGGTGTCAAAATGTTATGGCGTCCATTTTGGCGGTCCGACGATGTCTATTATTAAGCCAGCTGACTACTTAACCCGCGTATCGCTCGATGGTTGATGATGCCCCATCAATCACGAGGAACAATTGTTTGGTTAGATATTGATTTATGGATGGGAGAGAATCCGTGTGAATTATTGGTACTTTGATTTGGTAATATCAGTACCTACTAGAGTGCATCAAGTCGATCTCGCCGCATATGTTGGGTAAAATTTACTTATGGTAACAAAAATACATACAGTGCGACAAGGATCTTTTGACGCGTGGATGACTTTGACAGGAGGGCATTGGTATATCTTTTTTGTATAGCGAATTATCGTGAAGTGACGTTTGTACAAGGATGGCATGTGTCAAATGTCATCTGTCAATGTCAAAAAAAAGTGTTTAAGTTTTATAAAAAAACATTATGATCGCTCTTGCTCTTTTTAATCTTCGCAATAAAAATGAACTTGTACTGCCCTCTCCAAAGTGTGCCCTATTTCAAAGTGTGTATTACATGGGAATAAAGTTATTTAATAAGGTACCGGAAACAGTAAAAAATGTGACTTATGGAGAATTTAGACAAAAAGTAAGAAATATTCTTAATCAGAAATGCTACTACGACATAAAAGAATATGTAGAAGACAAATCCGTAATATAATTAAGGTTGACTTTCGTTTAGGTAATGTAGTAAATAAGGTATAGGTAATAGGCTGATGATGAAGATGAAAACAATTTGGGTACCTACCACTAATCACATACTTACTTAAATATTTTGTATGGGTGTCTGGGATTTTCAATTCATTTCTGGGGAGAGATTTAAGATAATGGATCATCCGAACCCCCTCCTCTGGGTAGGTGGGTAAGTGCTGACTTTTGGCAGGGTTAAACCTTTATTCACGTAACCCTAAATGCGCAGTTACCTACATACAAGTTGTTCCTGATGATATGCATTAACTTCGCCAAATACTTCTGTTGCTTTTACATAATATATTTGACAATGGAAGTGTTCTTCAAAACCGCTTCGTTTTCGAGTTACTTGCTTTTTTATTTTACTAAATTTAATTGACTTATACAATGAGTAAGGGTCTTTATTTATGCCCGTAAGAAAATCTGAAACAAAACAACAACAACAAACTATTTGCCTTTCGTTTGCACATGTCATTAAATCAAGTTTAAATTAATCAAAACGCGACGTTGCCAGCTCGGATAAAGATTATGGCATACTAGGTATGAGTATGGCATAATTTAAAGCAAGGCATTTAGTTTGTATGGATATAAAAATATTTTTTTTATTAAAATTAAAATTGGTGACATTATGGATAATGACTACTTCGATGTTCTGAATACAGTGTCGAAGTTAATATATTATATAACCAAAGGAACATCATGTATAGTCGTTCATATACCGATTCGGCGACCGACCTGCGGTGAACGATCTACGGTCAACCACCACCGCCGAAATCGTGCAACGTCATTTGCTCTATGACAAACTAGTGATACTTTGACGTTCGCCGAATGCACGACTGGTGATTCCAACGACCAACGCGTAACCGCGCCTTAGGTCAATTTTACTACTTATTTCGATTTTGGGGAAATTTATAAATTCTGGACCCGGCCGAGGAGGGGTCCTCATCACCGAGCCCCTCTGGATTCGACCCTGGCGCCTCGCCGAAACTAGTAGGTAAGTAGTGCCTGACCTTTAGCTAATGCACTGCCTGTCTGGGTGTGATAGCCAAAAGACCTGAACTAGTAATTAGCCCGTGATTAAACGCCGATACAAAGTTGCAGCCGGCTCCCACGACCTTTAGGTGTATTCCCATTTCCGCCCCTATAATAGTTAAAATAAACTGTTTGTTTTTTTATTAATGTTATTTAAGTTGCTAAGTTGGCTCTCAAAATGGCTGACTCTAATAATACTTGAGTTCCCTTCCCTTTTCTTAGTGACCCTAACGAGGCTGACATGATCATCTTGTCATGTACCAAAGCCTCTAATTGAGAAAAACTGAGATTTAAAAAAAATATGTTATTTAACAGTTTAATGCGCAAAAACCATTTTCTGCCAGCCAACTATTCGGTCATTCAGATATTGGACTCGTAAAGTAGATGCATATAAATAAACCAAGAAGAGATTGAATTTTTTCCACAAACTTTTTTTCCAACTTGCCAGGTAGGTACTATCAGATCTATTATTTGTTTATTTCTTATCGCTCAGGAATGTTCTGATTCCATCAGACTTTAGTATCACTGTTTTGGACTTGAATTTTTTGAGATAAAGTTATCACTACAAGGGTAAATGACAAAATATTATTAATTAAAAACTAGTAATAAAATAAAGTAATAATAGCATCACCTTCACCATCTATAGGCCCATTTTTTTATAATTAATAAATTGTAATTTATGGAATGCCATTTTAGAATGAGTATTATGTTAATATGTTATATTATGTTAAAAATGAAAAATATGTGTATGCTACACTATGTGGCAGAAAGTAGTGATGGTCCTTTATTATAATTTAAGAACTCTGTAATCTACCTACTTTCAACAAATAAACTATTTGATTTGATTTGAGTACTAAAAACAGTTTCAGATTTAGATTCAGAGTAAGACAATACATAACAATACAAATATTCTTTATTGCACACAGGACAAAAATACAGGACAGAAGAAAAGATACAAAATACAAATACAATTGGCGGGCTTATAGCTTTAAGCTATTTCTTCCAGGCAACCTTTGGGTGATAGCGTTTTTGTAAAATCAATGAATTAAATACAACAACAAAAAACTACAACAAATATAGGTATAAGTACATATAATATATATAATATAATTATATGAGTAGGTATTTTATAGTATAGTAAATAATAATTAGTAAATCTCTTCTATTTAATTTATATGCACCTGCCTTGCAATATCTGTATGACCCAATGGTTAGCTGGTAGAAAATGCCGCATGGCGTTATGCTCGCCTCATGTACTACTTTTGTTAAATAAATAATATGTATAGGACCAAATAGGAATAAACCAACAGTCTGACGATACTCTTCTCAGAAGTGACTCCTTACGTTTACAGCTAAAAGGTTTTAGATTAGATAATTATATGTAATAGGGGACGAGTGATAGCGCCGCTTTTTTAATTTTTAAGGGTAGCAGGCACTGGTCAAAGAATCCAGAAGATATATCATTGTGCACGACGACGACGTGGCACAGTGGCTAGGACACCGGACTCCCATGCGGGAGGTCCGGGTTCGAAACCTTGTAGTGCCATGTACAAATGAGTTTTTCGTATTTTTCGAAGACTTACGTACTTATACCGACTGCTCTAACGGTGAAGGAAAACATCGTGAGGAAACCTGCACACTGAGATAACCAGTGTAAAAAATGGGATAGGCACAAAAGATCCTCAAGGGTCGAAATAAAATAAATGCCGCTGGATTATTCCCTATCATAAGATAAGATAAAATAACAACAATTTTAAATGTTACTTAAACTTATTCTGCATCCAAACGAATCAAACCATTTCGAATCTCGTTTATCATAACATCTGCTTATTTATATTACCTATGAGTAAGCAATGCACCGATTCACAAAGGGATCAATTGTTTGGTTTGTAAATGTATCCAGTGATTATGCGGTAGCTTGCGATTGCTTTTAGTCGGCTTTTGACGGCCAATTTTCCTGTCAGATTTAAATTCTGTGGTGTTACGCTTTTGTTTGATTTTGATGTTCCACGTTTCACACTTTGAATGATGATTGAGCGAAATACATTACAAGAAGATGGCTATAGTGTTGTCTATGGTATAGTTTTCAAATACGACGTACGGGTACCTGTTTTAAGTAGAGCGTCGGTGGCCCAGTGGCTAGGACACCGGACTCCCATGCGGGAGGTCCGGGTTCGAAACCGTGCAGTGCCAAGTACCAATGAGTTTTTCGTATTTTTCGAAGACTTACGTACATTTACCGACTGTTCTAACTGTGAAGGAAAACATCGCGAGGAAACCTGCATACTGAGATGACCAGTGTGTAAAATGGGGTAGGCACAAAAGATCCTCAAGGGTCGAAGTGCCGCTGGGATAATTCCCGGCCCATTAACATAAGATTAGATAAGATCTGTTCTAAGTAATAATTGAATTGGTAAAGTAATATTTTGCACTATACTAAAGTTAGATACGTTAAACCATGCAATTGAAACATACTTTAGGTACTAGATTGAATTATCAATAACACTTAAAATAAAATTCCAGTGTCCTAATTTTAATTTGAGTACTATTTAATTTATCTAGTTTGAGACCTAGGTATCTATATGTTTACTAGGTATTCAGCATTTTAGTTTTAATTGAAACAATAACCGCAATTTATTTAGGAAGATTTTAGCTTAAAACAACTTGTTACAGAAATATCTCCAAGCAAATTCTCCAAGCAATTATCCCAAGCGCCGAGTCGATCGTTTTAAATTAAAGTTAAGGGGCAGCCATTATGAGATTAAATTAAAGTTAAGGAGCGGTCATAATGACGCGTCCATTTGCGCAGCTTCTGTTGCACCTGCCTTTTTGTGCGTAACGTGAAGGGCTCGATTACCCGCCGATAATGCATCGGCGATACGCATCTGTGGAGAAAATACTCGTATACAGGATGCTGTTGCCTCTTATAATAAAATTAAGCAAATATTCAAATCATGAAATCAAGCGAGCGAGACGTGTCTGGAGGTTGGTTCTTTATGTTTAAAAAGTTGAAAAGGTATCTATTTGATACTGAAACAATGCCAAATTCAAAACAAAATGTCGAAATTAGGTCGGAATACTATGTTATCTATGACAGGCACTATGTATTTACCTATTGTATACTATAGTATAACTCTCAAGTCCATAATCCTCGAGGGGGTAAATCAAGGAACCATTTTCATCATAGGTAGTTCCCACTTTTGGTGGACAAACGTGATAGGTGGCGAACCTGTCGCCGTCTATACTAGGCGTGAAATAGTAGTATGGGAGATCGGGGGCAATTGTAACAATTTTGATTCTAGGGTCAATTATGGAAAAGTTGCTTAGAATTTCGTAGATTTACATGTATTAAATGAAACCTTATTTCTTAACCTTGCCATTTTTAAAATTTAAAAAACTCTACATGTTCTACATTTGCCTATTATTTTAACAGTTGTTAATGGGAGTTGAATTTACTCTGGCAAGCTATGGCTTTAAAGCCGTCTAAATAATAATACTTCCCTATTATTTTACCCAGATCCGTACATTTGTTTTAGAACATGTGTATTTGATACAATAGGTAGCTACATGTCACTGAATAAATAAATATGTTTCTGAATGTTAACATCCTGTATGCAAACGTTTCAAATAAAATACGTCAAGCTTGTCAAAAAGATGTAGTGGCCGCGTCAATCAAGATGCCTTTTGCAACAAAAAATAAAACTGACGCCAATTATTGCAAGCATTAATGGGTTTTGCAAGCATTAATGGGTTTTGCATGTACGCTGATTGCGAAAACTATTCTCTGCGAAGTTTTAGATTATCCTACTGCTGATAAAAACTGGTTATCTAAATTTTATTTGTTTATATGATTGATCTAAACTTTTAATTAGACGTTTAGTCCTACAGCCACGCATTCTAGTTCCCGATCACGATGTTTTTAATTTAGAAGGATACTTTTAACTGGAATGTCTACAGGAAATCACGATTACACGAGTAATTATAACGAAATAATTTGATAAAGAGGATATGTGTAGTTATTCGTAAGTATATATAATGGATTTTAAAATTGCGATTGATTTGTATTTTTTTAGTGTCAATATTTTTCAATGTTTTTAGTGTCAATATTTTTCAATGTTTTTAGTGCCAATATTTTTTATTTAGTGTCTAATAAAAATTAATTATTCTGGCATCTTTTGAAAACGTTGCACATGCAATGCACAAAAAAATTGAATATGCAGAATTTGATTAAACCTATAAGAATTAATACAAAGAAAATTATTAAGTTGTAAATATATTTGGTACTACATACTTATTTAAAGGTATAATAAATATAAACAGATTATAAAACTTGAAAATTTATCACCATTCACAGATTTTTAGGAAAAAAAAATCACAGTGGAATAATAATAAGTTCTCTTTGAGAATGACCTCAGAAACATTTTAATAACTAGCCAAACCGAACGATAGCCTTTTAACACAAAATCTATCGAAGTGCATAAGTAACACTTAATTACGTATGTACCAAGCGGTACGATTTCTTTTATGTCTGGGATAGATTGTACCCACAAGTAAAACCTTAATGATAGGTTCTATGAGACGGAGGTTGTCAGTTTCGGCTCATCTTTATGCCACTGAAGGACGTTTTGACAGACAGACAAAAATTTTAATTACATATTTGTGGTGTACAAGCATATCTTACATAATAATAGGTGGAATTGTGTAAATTAACAGCAGTCACTGCTAGAAATACAATTATGTGAAATTATAGAGCTGTTTAACCATCTGCTTTTTGTTTTATGATCAGAATGAAAGTAGAACAGTCATACTAACTTCTTATAAAGTAGGTAATTTGAGAGGGTCTGTGGCCTGGTGGCTAGGACGCCGGGCTCCAATACGGGAGATCCGGGTTCGAAACCATACAGTGCTGAATGCCATGTAGCAATGACTTTTTCGGATTTTTTCGAAGACTTACGTACATTTACCGACTGCTCTAACGGTGAAGGAAAACATCGTGAGGAAACCGCATGTCTGAGGAAATGAAAAGTTTCCGAAGGTATGTGAAATCCATCAATCAGCATTGGGCCGGCTCGGTGGATCATGGCCCGTACCCGCATGTGCAAGGGGGAGGCCTGTGCCCCAATAGTGGGAACATTAATAGGCTGATGATGAGTGTGATTTACAAAGATTTTGAAATTCACCCCTATGTAGATTGCTCGCTAGAGAAGTTGTATATGGAAACTGAGTCTGCCAGTTGGCGCATGCGATTTGAACATTTTCCCAAACATTAGTTGGGCACTGAAATGTCAAATGTATGAAAACTTGTAGGCTGCTGATGAAGTAGGTAATTACAAGTAAGAACTTATATTTATTTATTCTTAATAGATATTCATCTATGATATGGTTAGATATTTTTTTCTACGATTTTCAAAGTAATAAACTCTGATCGGAGTAGGTAGGGCTGTTTTTGGTACTTGCAAGCTGTGGTCATGATATGGATACTGCTTTCTTATAAACCATATTTGGAAAATCCCGGAATTTCCGGAATTGAAAAAATCGCTGTAGATAGAGCTACTTTTGGTAATTCCAACCTGCGATCATCATACTATGGACATGCCATTAATCCCTGGATTTTCGGAATTTAAATAATCGCAGTATGTACAGCTATTTTTGGTACAAGTGACCTGCAGTCCTATTATGGATATGCCTTATCTTAAAAAAACACTATAAATAATCCCGCAATTTCTGGGAATAAAAAATACTGAACGTTGTATTTGTATAAATATACGCTTTTATTTATTTATTGAGAAGACAGATTTTAAATAAAATACATTTAAATTATATACTTAATATTTATTTTTCAAATTAAATTGTAACAAATAGGTAGGTAAATTGCAGTCTTATTGTCTAAAATATTTTAACAATTACATATATCAAAATTTTTAGTTCAGTATGCATAGTTCACAAACGTAGAAAATTAGAATCGGTTTTGACAAGTAGAGAAAGTACAATATAAGTAGACACGACAGCACATCATCCGCAACACATTGGACTTTGTATTATCCTTATTATCTGCGCCATAGGAGTTGGAATCGTTCTGCAAGTATTACCCGTGATGTGCTCTCGGGTGTAGAAACAGGCCTGTCCATACTACCCTAGCACTAATCTAGCTTTTGAGGTCTTTGACCCCAAACAGCCCTACCTACACCGATCAGTGGTAATAAATAAGTAACAACGCGTAAGTACCTACATGATAGAATAAATCCGGTAAGCAAGGTAAGATACTACCATTTTTATTTTGATAAAAACCATTTAAGAATAATCAATAGATATGAAATCACCAGGGTCGATTGGACCATAAACCGTTTATAGCACCCGGCGTTTTAACTTCTAACCCTCAAGTAGATCCGTGGCCAATCACACAATAGATATCGGTTAATTTGATGATTCCTTACCAAATTCTTTATCTATTACGCCGACGCTTCAGGAGCGTTTTCACGACTGTGTGAAGGTTCACTGAAAAAAACAGCTTGTTTGATTCTGAGCATATTATTATAAAGTAACTTTATTCAGTTGAACAATTTATTTGTTAGACATGATAAAGATTACCTTACCCACTATAAAAGTCGTCTAACTGTCCTAAATGGAAGAGATCCCTATGGTATATATCCGCCTTTGTATATATTTTAATGATTTTTATTTTCTGTGTATGTTTTTGTGTACAATAAAGAAACTACAAACAAACAAACAAAAGATTTTGGTTGAAGTGAACAATTTCTTGGCTGAAATGAAAAAGCGTACTTGGTTGGTATGTTCAAACTTGTTTCAAAGTGCTTGTTTGAAGAAACATTTTTTTTTCAGTGAAATGTTATGACTTGGTTATGTTATGTTATGAGTAGGGCAAGTGGAGTGTCTGAATGAGGAGAAACGAAGATCGGACTTATTGGTATTACTTCTATTAAATTTGTTTTAATTTACGACCTTACAGTTGTACGAAAATATGATTTGCACGAGATAAACAGAACGACAAGGTCCATCAAATTATGTTGACCGGAAACACCACGGGATTATTGTTTACATAGACATTACATATCCTTCCTGGCTGGCCAGGAACATCTTTCAGCCTCAGTCAGCCTTAAAGCTTCAGTCCATCACATTGAAAAACATTGAAATCCCAAATACTATGTCCCAATCATATGTCCCATCTGAAACAAATCAATTGCACTGCTTTACCCCTGTGACTGCACCTACTTAGAGACACATGGTGCGTGTCCTTGAGACATCACCTTCGATGACCATGTGGTTTCCGAACCAAAAAAAATTGGCAGAACCTATATAACAATCATGTTCGAAATGTCATGGCAAAAGATCACAACTAAACGAGGCATCATTTTAGGCAAGTCTTAACAAACCATTCTATTAATTAAAATTCAGAATAGTAACACGACTCGTGGTGGTCAATAAAGTTTTTAATTATACTTTATTAGACCAAATTGGCTTTGTTTTTTCAAAGGGTCGTGATGGCGGGAAACTGTTTAGACGGAACCCTTTGTCTGTATATCGGTTCCATTGATGATTTTATAAGGTCAATAATCATTATCGACTGATCGTATAATTAACTAGTTTTAGAAAAAAGCTCCGGGATAACAATATTAAACAACCTTTTTTTCATTGAAGACGTATCGTCTACAATTTCTAGAAAGTAAATCTAAAAAATCAGTCAAGCTCAGGCGCTAAAAAAATATAAGTTTAAAATCAGTCAGTACCTAAAGGTATGTATGTAGATTTGTAGATGCTCCAGCGAAATATATGAAATTAGGATGACTGTAAAGTTTTCATATCTATTTTAATTCGAATTTAGTTGCTGCGTCTCGGTTGATAATGTTTCTTTGTCGGGATCGAGTCTGATTATCCACATTATGCAAATACCTAACATAAAAAGTGGTTTCCATTTCGATTTAAAAAAATCTTGTCCTATCTCGTCCATTAATTTCAGGCACCAAGGTGGTCACACGATAAGCTTGTTTTGACACGTCGTATTTATGCAGTGTCGGGACGCGCTTTTTATCTAAATTACGACATTGGAAGCTCCGGACATATCTATTCGAAGTCCAATCTCAATTAAGACACCTGTTTTATTTCTACAGACGACTTTATTAACTAGAAATCTATCGGATTTTTCGATAGTTCGACATTAATTTTGTACGTCATTTATATACAAATGTGTCGATTATGCGCGTAAATTTCATTTATGTGTTAACGAAATCTTAAAATGTGTGTAAAAAATAACGGTCAAAAAACTGCTTGATCTTAGAAATTTCTCTAGTAGAAAACAACGAGCCCACACAGAATTTGAAGACAAAAACTGGTATAAAAACAAATTAATTATAACCCCCCGATCGCTGTCGATTCAGCTGTAACAAATTAATTTGGTTAATCAAGCGCCGCGCAAGCGCAATGCATCACGCACGCCGACATGGGGACCGCAGATAACATTAGCGTGATATACGATTGACCAAAAACGTGCGAGGTGTTAAAAGACTCGTGTGCTGTTGAAGGGTTAAAAGTAAGTATTATTATATTTACACGGATGCGAACATTGACAAATAGAGGTTCTTGGAAAACGTTTGAAAAACATCAGCTGTAGGTATGTCAGAAAGATTCAATAAGACAATTTAGATTTTAGTAAGGTGACTCCGTGCATGTTTATTTTAAATGAGGAAATATACGGTAAGATAGTTGTCTATGAGGCCCTGGTCCGGGAATTTATTCTGATCGGAAATCCAGAACGAAATCTAACTTCCACTATATGGGTAGTGGAAGTTCAGAAAACCTCGGTGTCATTAGTTTGAATATGAAATACTACACGACTCATAGATTTCGTACATGATTTTCGATCGGAGTAAATTAAACCACGGTAAGGACTGAAACATAAAGTTATTGGACATATTATATATTTAACGTTTCAGATACCTTTCGGAGAAGTTTTAGGGTACATTTAAAATTGGAAATATTAGGACAGACTACATTACAGAATGACTGTTACTATTACACATATTTATAATCAGATTTAAAAACTATTACAAAATTTAAGTTACAAATAAATGTGAATAGTAGAACTGACATGTTATCTTCAAGTCTTAGAGCAAGAACTAAAATTATTCACTGTAATAGATGAGCTGAACATCGACTCAAATAAGTTTCATTTTATTGAATGATATATTGCTTGTCGTAATAAAACAATTCAAATAACATATTATCAAAACTCAGCGAGTGGGTGTGTTGCCGGTATTGTACCGTTTCACTGATACTATGACACTAGAGTCCACGCATTAGATGACCATGGTTTCGGCTAAAATAAGGCTGAAGCTGAATTTTCAGAGAATATAAGTAGATTTTAAAGTAAAATACACTTTATTGCACAAATAGAAAACAACAAACAAAAGATAGAAAAGGAAATAGTGAAGTACAATTAGGTCATTAATTGGGTACCTATGTATTTTTTAAACAAATAAGCAGAGACAACATTCCCGCATCACTGTAAATTACATTTACATACCCCTATGGGTCCAGAATATTAGTACATTTTGGAAAATGATCGATTTTCGATGTGATCCTTTGAGAACTGCATTTGACGCTTGAATTAACGCAGCTTTGACAATTTTGGAATTCGAATATCCGCAATAACATTTCTCCCAAAAAGAGCTTTAAGATGAGCTTTCAAAATAAGCAAATTTACAAAAGTCGTTCAACGAAAGTTGTTCAGCATAATCTGATCATAGTTTCTGCACTTGAACGAGTCTTACACAAGGAAGTTACATTATTCTATTTTATGTATTACACCACTCGTCGGCGGCTCAATTTGCACCCGCACTTTCTAAAGCCTTGGGTGTCTACCACGAGCCGTTTTACACGAGCGTTTCTGCCACGCACCTGTAAAATGTGGAACTCTCTTCCACCCCACGTTTTCCCGCAGCGCTACGACATGGGATGCTACAAAAAGAACGTTAAAAAAGTCCTCTCCCTCTACGGCCGGCAACACACAAGCAGTATTGCACGTGTCTCTAGGCGACGGTGACTACTTACCATCAGGTGGCCCGTCTGCCTGTTTGTCGTAGACAATTTATTTTATAAAAAAATTCTTGTATCGGTTTTAGATTCGTTTATAAAACCTTTGGCGTGTCCGGTCTCTCGTATTTACTCGTATTACATGGTAAGCAGACGAGTCTATTAAACTTGATTAATTTTATCATTGACTCGAGTCTCTACTCGATACATTGTATCGACTTTTACAGATAGGCTAGGAGCGAATGCTTCAAAAATATTATGGAATTACACAGAGAAGTTCGAATTCCATACTTACGTTCAGGTTAGGAATAGAAAATTATATTATCTAAGTAACATTTCGTATTTCTCTATATATCTACTCACTGATTCATATTGTTGTTATTAGGTACTAAATTACATCATAGAACCGTATAACAGAGTAGAAGTTGCCTTGTGTATTATCAGAAGAAGGTAATCATTTTTTCTATGCACTAGCACTATAGCGGTTATAATTTTAGGGTATCGTACCAAAATGGTAAAAAAGGAACCCTTATTGTGAGACTTCGGTGTCCGTCAATCCGTCCGTCCGTCTACTACTGAAGCTATTAACTTGAAAGTTGACACAATTGTAGAACATGCTTGCCCGCATTTATACTAGGTAAATTAAATTAGCAAATAATTTTATTTTTATTTAAAATGGGGTAAAAATCTTAAAGTGGGACAGCTGGTGCATGTGGGATATATGAAAGAGCTTTACTTGGACATTATAAAACAATTTATTTATTTATTTTAGGTGCCATAGATTTTGACTTATTGCCCCCCCCCCCCCCCCCCCTTATCTCCAATTTTTATTGGATATACCTATTACGGGAGAAACAAAACAACGCTCTCAATATTAATATATTTTAGAAAAAAAAATTAACTGATATTTTTAAGACGAAAAATTTTTCCTTTGAGAACGGAACCCTCGGTAGCTTAGTCCGACTCGCACTTGGCCGGGTTTTACCCCCCTACGTATTGGAAGATTTTTTTTCATCATCCGAAGCTCCTGATCTACTCGTAAAAGAAGGTTTCGTTTCACAGGTTAAATAATAGTTAGTTTAAGCGTGATCGTCAATTTTTTGAAGTCGAAATCTTCATCACTGCTGAGGTAGTTAACAACAACAAAAAATAAACGGTATGCGACGGAAAAATATCGATACACGCTTTTGCAATTTAAGCCTGACTTATTTGGCACTTTGGAAATTTACTGACAAATCGTTGAAAATAAAATATAAAGACATCAAAATGTTTAACTACGTGTTTTTGGTGGTTATAGTTGTCGTCTAATCTATGGAGATAAAGTGTTGAATTAATAAGGTTCAACTTTCGATTTTGCATTTCTTCAAAATATTATTTTAAGCAATTGATTCATTGGAAATTGATTTTCTTGGCTATAATTCCCACTTTTAGAAGTCAGAAATCATCATCAGATTTCATCATCATCAGCCTATTAATGACGGCACTGTTGGGCATAGGCCTCCCCTTGCACAAGGGGGTATGGGGCCATGATCCACCGAGCGGGCCCAATGCTGATTGGTGGATTTCACACGCCTTTAGATTTCTTTTATTTCCTCAGACAAGCAGGTTTCCTCGCGATGTTTTCCTTCACCATTAGAGCAGTCGGTAAATGTACTTAGGTCTTCGAAAAAATCCGAATAACTCATTGGTACATGGCATGGTTTCGAAACGGAGCTTGGGAATCCGGTGTCCTAGCCACTAGGCAACCGACGCCCTTAAATATAACTTTAAATTTTAATAATTATAATCATAGTATTTTTAATAACTCATTAATGGCTGATTACAAAGGAACTCACTTTGATTTAAGAAAATAAGAAAGGAAATAATAACATTTATGCCAAGGAAGTGTATGAATACAGTACCTACACCCCTAGATAAACACTCAGAGTTTATAAAAGCGGTTTAGTTTTATTAAATTGGTACTTTAAAAAAATCAAAACAAATCAAAATAAACCTTTATGGAAATCAAACAGAACCGGCTAATAAAAAAGTCCTAACCATAATAACCTTGTCTTCCACAAAAGTGTGGGCTTATTCAAATTTGTCCTAAGGCGGGTTCTGAACGCTGCAATCATCTCGCCGGCTATCAAACGTGACTGATGACTGATCTCTCATTGTCCGCTGGCTACCGGTCTTACCTGTTCCCTTCTCTTATAATGTTCTAAGTGCCACGATATTGCTTCTTAAATTTGACTTATAATCGAACACAAAGGGTTCATATTTCTTTGAAATTATATGCTTACATTGAGCTTTATGTGTCAGGAATTACACAGGCTACTGGGTTTACGTAAATCTTTTGTAAGCAAAGACCTTTTGTTATATTACTATGGTAAGACATGGCAATAGTAGGTACCTGAGTTTTGTTACACTTTTAGGACGCATTCCACGTATTGGACTTCATTCGCGATTCAATTTTTGGATTTGATTCGATTCGTTTCGAACGAATTTTTTGGTGAAAAATATATGCAATGTCATATCCTGTTGTTTAAATCGATGTTCGTAAAGTTTATCACAATACGAGTATAATAATAATAGTAAAAGTAAGCACATAAATGGGTTAGATAGAAAACAAGAACAAGAAAAAATACAGAAAAATAGTAAAATTAGAAGAGAAACCACCAAGACCGTTGCGTTTCACTACAAGAATCGATTTAATAATCTCTCTGGAACCGATCGTTCGATTCCCAAATGCGTTTGATTTGCTGGGAAATTATTATAATCTGTCGCCGAAACAATGGAGGGCGGAGACACTGGGGAGGGGTGGTCCATTCATCGCCGTGCTCTGGTGCATGCAGAGGGTTTGTTCCCGATTTATCCATGAACGTTGTTCTTTATTTTTTTTAAATTCAGTTTAGATTCCTAACTTGTATAAATACTATATATAAAGATACAAAACATTTAGTGGTCCGTGTCAGGACTTTCTTGACATACTCCTGAGTAGGTACGAGTAGTGTGTAAATTATGAATATGAGTACCATTTCAGGTTTCGAACATTAGAGTCCTGGAATCTTTATTTTAAATTCGTTTTCCGAATATCTAGGTCAGTATTTAAAGGATTCGACCCTATTCCTGTCATTTGAGTAGATTTATTTATTCTAACATCCGTTTCTAAATCGGTTTTAGGTAAAATGTCCACAGCGCTGTAAAACGACCACGAATCTCTGTTGATATGTCTGTTCGCCACCGTCTATAGTCAATCGTCGAGAAAAGGTTAAGATAGGAGTATGCCTTCACATTACACAATGACAGTGTCGGCGCGGGCGCATCAGTACAGAGTGGAATAATGACGAAACGCTGCAAGGGTTATGTGTCCCGTAAGTCAAACGCAACATACGGCCGTCATTAATTTTGATGGAATTAGTCTTGTGTGAGGTCGCTATGTATTGAGCCTTGAGATCGTCGTGGTTTTAATGTACAGACAATAACTATGTATTTCTATCCCTTTTATTTCCAGTTTTAATTGTTATCTATTTCATCTTTAGGTATTTATTTATTTGTTGTTTTATTATTTATACTTTTAATATATTTTTGTTTAGTCCCTGACTGCCGTTTCACCCGCGATGCCTTCGTCCTGGCACAGCTGAAAACCAGCGCTGCGGTTCTGCCGTACCGGTCGGACCGCAGCACATGCTGAGCATGTGCCCTTTTAGTATTGCATTGTTTTTATTTTATTTTTTCCAATATTGTTTTAAGTTTATTAATGTGTGCAATGTTATATAAATGTTATTTCTTCTTCTTTCTTCTTCTTCTTCTTTTATATATAGCTGCACTGCAAGTCGTACATCTTATACTATAATGTACCGGGAAAGCACCAAAAATATTATGAGCAAAGACATATGTTTTGGGTACAGTACTGCTGTACCTGCATATACTTTTTATAAATTTTAAACCTATGATGAATAAGGTGGTGCAGGACTGTCCAGCATTTAGTAGGAAGGAAGTAAGCTCAAGATAGGGAATGATGGTGTCTCTTGATGGTAGAAACAAAGATCCACTTCGGCTCACTGATGTGATGATGACTGATGACCCAATGGAGTAGGTTAGAGTAAAGGATGAAGTTGGTTAAAACGGCTTCCACTTTTCAGGTGAACTAAAGCAATACAATTATTCTACAATTATAATTTTCTTGTTTTACTAAACATTTTAACCCTTATTATTTAAAGCTCTCATTCTTTTGTTGGAAGACAGCAAATGAAATAACATTAGGCATTTAACTTACAAGGCTATATTTTAAGACTGACTCTTACCGGCCGTTTGTGACCTTATGTTGTCTGTCGCCTCAGTCGCTACGGGTTTAGCGAAAGATTGCGCTTGCGCCACTAGAGGAGTGCAACTGTCGATACTTTTTATAACGTTAAAACTTGGTAAATTCTTATAAAGTTTCATTTTTTTTAAAGATAAAGATAACTTTATTGCCATCCGTCACATAAAACAATGAAACTATATTAAAAATATAGCTCGGCGATGACAATTTATAATTTGAGAAGTCTCAGTTCTTGCCGGCATGGACTCCGGAGTCATAACATAAAGACCCACGTAGACACGAGACATGCCAGCATGGTTTTCAGCATTCACCATCTCTAATCCTGTGATTAAATAGGGTCTAGGGAAAATTCTTCTAAGTCGTATTCCTCATTGAAATGAACTGAAATAGTTTAATTAACAATTTAGTACAGCTTGTATATTTTTGTTCGTAATTGTTCATTCAATGGTATACAACAATATAGGAACTTAAAAATAATTATAAATTAATATTAATCATCATAAATTTTTAATTATATACAAATTAGTTAAAATATAATATTAAATATTTTTGTGCCATTGGCACTACAATCAAATCAATATGTAGTGTTGCCATGTATCTTTGTCAGTTATAAAGTCTTGCACTTGTATGCTTCACGAGATAGAATATTTTAACAGTGTTTTTAAATTATTACGCATGGGAGTCCGACGTCCTAACAACTACGCCAAGGACGCTAACAGGAGAATAGTAATAAATATATAAGTATACTTTATTGTCAGACAGGTCATATCTATTAGAAATGATTATTAATATCTATAGAAAACCAAATTTAAAATGTCAATCCAGCAGTCCTGTTTTAATGGTCGTGATTTACATGTGTTAGTAAAAAAATAAGTTTATAGAAAACCGCGAAAAACAATTCAACTTCCTATAAATAAATTTTCGTACGATACCTTCATAATCAATACCTAGACAAAGACTCAACACATTGAAATCCTTCTATGAGATAACTAGGTGAAAAAAATAGAATTCAGATAGGTACCTACTTCATCTTATAATAATCATTCAAAAATTTCAACAAGCATCACCTTTATCTATGAACCATCATTGTCATACCTATGTCTTGGAATGGCATTACAAAAGTTATGCATGACAGTTCTAGCGTGCTGGCCTATTTTTATTTCATAGTTTCCACTTCATCCTTTTCTAAGACATACAGATTTCCTCACGATGTCTTACCTTCACTTAACGCAAATGTTAAAAAAAACTCATTGGTACGAATGATCGACATCAAACCGAGATTCCATAGGTACTCGTAAAGTAACCGACGGACGTCCTGGGCACTACAGCACCGACGGTCACAAAATGTCAACAATATCGATATAGCAAAACATCGATATCGCCGATTATCGCCTATCGGTGCATCCCGTCGTATCCCCTATTCCGCCGCCGCCCACGCGGGTCGCGATCGGCGCGCGCGCCGCCCCGCGCTCGTGACATAACATCACGGGATCGTTCGATATCTTTCGCAACTCCATTCAGCGCGCATCCGCAACCTTTGGATTCAATTATATACTGTGACATTTTTGCAGGCTCAAATTCAAAAAGAATTTTTAAACTTTGAGATAAGTGGTAAGTACTTACAAACTATGGTATACGTACATACGAGTAAAGTTGAGTTTTCCATTGTAGGTATTCTGGTACAATAGTGATGATTGCTGTGTAGTAAATAAATAGAGGAGCGTTGGTGGCCCAGTGGCTAGGACGCCGGACTCCCATGCGAGAGGTCCGGGTTCGAAACCATGCCATGTACCAATGAGTTTTTCGGATTTTTTCGAAGACTTATGTACAATTACCAACTGCTCTAACGGTGAAGGAAAACATCGTGAGGAAACCTGCATGTATGAGGAAATAAAAAAACCACCAAAGGTGTGTGAAATTAACCAATTAGCACAGTGCCCGCTCGGTGGACCATGGACCATAACCCGCTAGTGCAAGGGGAGGCCTGTGCCCAAAACAGTGGGGACATTAATAGGCTGCTGATGATGATGATGATGAAAATAAAATACAAATGTATTTTATTCTACTCTGTTGTGTTACGCTTCGTTACATTCCGTTCCGTTCAATTATATTTCATATTATTCTATTCTACTTAAAGAAAACACAACTCATGCTACAAGATAACCTCGTAACCCTGTTCGATAAATATTAATAAAGATCATAAAAATTGCTAGAAAAATCCACATTTCCAAATTGCCTTTTAACGCTCGCATCACGTCATAACACCCACGGAATCATACAAAAAAACAATCGATTTATGTCTCCATATCATATTCATTCAAGTCCCAATTAAATGTACCCATTGACTGGTCCAACAACGGGACCAGTCACAATATTGTAACATAATACCGGATCATTAAGGCATTTTAACGCGGAAATGTGTGGGTGCGAAACCACCGTATCTAAACTATAATTTGAGATCTGTCCGTCGGTCCGTTATGCGTCTAGTAATCACCGTGACCACATATAATTGTAGTTTAGAGCCAATGATTTGTTGAACTACGACTTTTAATTGTTAACACGTGCGTCAAATTTTGTTACTGTCGTTTATAATAATTATTATGGACGGTAACGTATTGGTGTTAGTGCTCTCGAATATTAACTTTCTATTTGTTCTGTTCCTAAATTACACTCGACAAAGCAAATAGAGCAACAAACATTCAGTTAACATCCTGACATCTCAATCCACGTGTCAAATGATGGATAGGCAACTTACTAAAAGACGGACGTTTCCTGTAAAAATAACATAATACCTAATAATATCCTTGGTGCGTTCTATATAATTGCCATCCTGGAAAGGACATCATTCAAGAAAAACTAAGAACAAATTTTTATAGCACGTTAGCCTGAGGTCTGAGTGTAATCAAGAGTGTAACCAATCTCTTTCCTTCCGCAGTTTTCAACAGATTTGTCTGTCCTGAACAGTTTGGTCTGTCCTGTGTCTACAATACTCATATTTAAAAATGACTATGCCTTTCCAGCTTTAAGTTCCTGATTTGATCATGTCTTCCATTTATGATGAATCATCAGCGTCATCATCCTCAGCCCATATCATCCCACTGCTGGACATAAGCCTCTTCACTTTTGTGCCACCCTTTTCGGTCGTGTGCTAGGCGCATCCAGTTTCATTATGATGAATAG
Source organism: Hofmannophila pseudospretella (assembly GCA_947369225.1). Lineage (NCBI taxonomy): Eukaryota > Metazoa > Arthropoda > Insecta > Lepidoptera > Oecophoridae > Hofmannophila > Hofmannophila pseudospretella. Next base: position 5,445,380 of record OX376326.1, read on the forward strand.
TAATTACTAATTAGAAATACTCCTGAACGTTTTAGAATATACGAGATATTGTGTAATGTTCACCTATAACAAATAATAAGTTCATTCAGAACAAGGATGTGTAACGTATAGTATGATATTAAATTTCAAACAATATCGGTGTCCATTTCCAACTCCTGCAAAGCTGAGCGCCGTAAGACATACGTCGGCACGCGAACCGCCCTCGAACCACCCGTGTGATTCCTCACGATTTATTCAATGGAGATATCAGCTCCGGTTACAGTCGTGTAACGGCTTAGGGTTGACTGGTAAAAGTCCTGATTTCATGGATTAGAGCATTTTGGTTATGGTAGAAGGTAGCAGGATCATCAAGGAAACCTAGGACAGGACAATGAGCGAACTCTTAATCTTGAACTCTCTTACTATTTATTAGAATTGATTCAAGGACCATAATTTGCGCATCAGCACCAGTTTTATTAAGGAATCTTGGGTGTTTGTGACCTCCTGCCTGCGTACACCCATACCTATGATATCGTACACAATCATTCATAACTCAAAGAATACTAACTATACAATCAAGCTTGCGATGTTATTGGTGCACGTTTAGAAAAATGGCGCATAAACTAAATATTTTATTGTTGTCTCAAAATAGTTAGGTTACTCTTTAGAACAAAATGACATTTTATACAACTACTTCATATTCCTTTGAAAGTCTTTCCTATATAAAAATAAATCGTCGAATCAAGATTCAACCCTTCAAGCTACGAAAGCCTTTGTCTAGTGAATGGGAGGCACTAAAGACCGTTGAATGCATCGCCGTATACCATGTATACCACTGGTATCAAATCCTCAGTCCTGTATACATCACGATACGGAATGTCCGTGTTATTTATCGGTCGACGGTGAAGTTTTATTTTATCGTTGAATGGATTCGCTGAGCTTTTGATGAAAGGATGTAGACCTATGGAAGAGAAATTGAATAATAGTACCGAGATTGTACTCCTTGAAACTTATGTAGTGAACTGCTGAAAGGAGTACTAAGTAATTTAGGATATAGATTGAAAATTGAAATTGAAAACTTTTATTTAGCGCTGTAAACACCAGAATACAGAAGTATACAAACTTTAATACATGTAGCACAGAACATCTGGTGTGGTACAGTGCCAAAAAGGGTACACCAGCTTAACATAATGCTGAGGCAAGCCACAGCGCTGATTTTCTGCTAGCCCTTCAGTGACTGCACGGACGAAGAAAGCAACAGTGTGTGCGGGTTGTGATGTATGAATGTGTTTGTTTGTATGAATGAGGATATTAGTGTGTATGTGAGGTACTGAGCGTGTGGGAAGGTGATGGCATGGTGCATTTACATGGTATTATGTGTATGGATGGTAGTTCACAGTAGAGGCATAAGATTACCGAGTACATCAAGATTGTGAAAGATAGTAGTTACAGGGCACCTAAAGAATGCACGGAGCAGTGTCCGATTTTTGTAAGTCAATTGTATAAATTATAAGTTTTCTCCTGAAGGTGTCAAGAGTCTGCGCGTCTCTAATAGGAGGTGATAGGTGGATATTAAGTATAGTTACCGTTACCTCTGATAAATTATAATTCAACCACTATTACAGTACTACTATAAATCGGCGTCGCTTATTAATTTTTTTCAGTTTAGTTGGCCAACTATAAGTATACTAGTATATCGTTTTTCGGTGCCTCTACCAAAAAAAACATTAAGTCAAAGAATCAATTCAATCTTCTTTTCATACAAGTATATTTGGAAACAAGATGGATCTTGTTACAAATTGCAATTTCCTATTTCTCAGTTGGAACTGAGCAATGGGAAATAATGCTTTCTTTATATTTAATTTTTTTTTGTACGTACTTTCGCAATATTAATCTAAAAAATATAATGATAATGATTTATTTAAAATTCACCGAAAATAAATTATTAAAGACCTAGTGAATATTCGATGTAAGGCATTCAGTAACTTTACAAATTCGAAGAGAAAAACACTGAAAATCAGATTGCAGTAACATTACATTGTCGCAAAGCGGAAAAGTAAGATCGAAAGTTAATTTCACGCAATTTTACTGAACCACCGCAACCGCAGTGTGTGTTGCGATTCGTGTCATCCCTTGACAGATAATTGACCGCGTCACTCGTGTTCGTATTCACTCTGTATAACCGTCGGCATTATCACATCGACCGTGGATGTTTGTTCAATTCTTGGATAGACACGTGTACCTACTCTAACCAGTAAAATAAATTTAATTAAATAATTACTCGTAGAACTATTTTGCCATAGTGAACTGCATCACAAAGACTTCAAAGACTATTAAAAGTATCAATGGCGCCAACTTAACAGGGTTTTTATTTTCCTGGTCAGGATATATGAGTAAACCTAAACTAAACTTATATACCTAAACTAAAGTAGACTCGGCTGTTGCTGTAAAATAAATTTTAATCAGTATCTGTCTTGTCTGTCCTTCAGTTGCACGAAACGTCCATAAAGATAAGTCTTCATTAAAACACTTGCTATCCGTTTCTACGCCCGCCATACCTCTAAATAGATGTGACACGAGACTAATGGAAGCCTTAATGTGGATGTTTCTTGTAAGTCACTGTATTACTTATCACCTCCCATAGTATTTACTTACGTTGCTGTGCTGGAGTAGGTAGCGACCAGAAGTGGATCTTGGTCTCTGATATTAAAAAGCTCCATCGCTCTCTCTCCTGAGCCGCTTCGAGCCAGTTCTCCTAAACCGAAGAACTCTCGTAGATTTTCTCCACTTAGTCGCTCCAGCGATACCTGTGACCTCCAACTGGAAGTCGATCGCTAGGACATCCAGGATCTTGGATGAAAAAAGAATGAGGTGATAACATTGTAATTAATTATATCATACTTAACTTGTAAATCATTCAGAGATCTCTTCAAAAGGTTTGCGGTTAGCGAATCATCGATATAGTCATCAATTTATTTTTGAGTCATTCATTGTTAATTCAAGACTGATTTGGTTTCTAAATAAATCCTAGTTAATACCAATGCTGACAGCTTTATGATACGCTTATTTTATTCAAGATAAAGTTTAGGTTAGGTATATAATTTTAGTTTTATCTACCTTTATTCGTATCTTCATGGTTTAAGATCCAGTCGTGTTCTACTTGGAATTGCTCGAGCACTGATTTAGTACGTATAGAATTTCTTCAATTGAGTTCATCTCTTCATTCAGCATCTGTACATGTTTAGATATTTATATGTTCCTTTACTATATGTATTGATATACTTTCTTAATATTTTTTGTTGTTAAAAAGCAATTTTCATTAAAGGCAAGATATATTATCTGTTACTTTCTTTTGTGTAGTTAGTAGCCAACCTATTGTCAGAGTTGTTCAGGCCGCCCGTAGATTTTTACATGGCCTGATTGAAAATGTATTTCATTACTGAAAAGATATTTGAAACATTTTGAAGCGTATTAGTGAATCAGACTGTCCTGCTTCTTACAAATACGAAATATTTTCAAACAGACGTGACGTATGTACCTATTAATCAATAACTATTACTGATTAGTACTAATCACAAAAAATCAAATCGATAATGAAATTTAGGAAAAACCGCAGCAATTTATGAATGAACGAATCGGAGATCATCATGAATTAAAATTACCAATACGAACCATAATGACTATTTCGCACGCGAATGAAATAGTTTCTGTCCACCTGGTCCTAACATTGGGCCATTCACGGATGTTCCATTGAATGGAAATCATTTTGTTTGTAGTTTGGCCGTAAAATCGTTAAATATAATTACAAAGAATCGAGAATCTGTGTGTAGAAAATCGTTTGAAACGGAATAATCGATTCCATTATAATGAATAACAAACTAAAGATCAAAGCCATCTGTATAAATATTTCCCTTTTGAAATTAATTACTCTTAATGAGTTTTGAGATCATCAACGAATTATCCGGAAAGTAAGAATGAAATTGGATTCGATGAATGAAAATTGGGCACCGAGTAATATTGTCAATATTATCTATAATGGAATATGTTTTTAACGTCCGACCAAAAGGAATGGGTGTTATAAAAGTGATGAGTATGTCAGTTTGTCTGTATGTTTGTTAGTCTGTGGCATTTGGTATTAAACTCACAACCGATGATTCGATTTAGACGTAGATAATGTTGTCCAAAGTATTCCATGTCTGATAAAAATGTGATCATGGGTTTTCAAGATCTTGGAGTACCAATACTCCAAGGTTTTTGATATCAGATGAGATTTCTGGAACGGTAACAGTTATGTGGTTCGAGTGTGTGTACTTATTACTTAGGTTAGAGATAAATATTTAGGATCGTTGTGCCCTTCCCACATCTGAAACCTTAAGGACTTGATGTGGATTACCAGAAAAAAGTAAGGGGATCAGTCGGATGTTTCTTAAATTATTGAATTAAAGTTATTATCTGCAATATTTCTGGGTCAACGTTATTTACAACGTTTATAGTTATATTTCGATCCAATTTCAATTTAGTTTTCGTTCCAATTCTATTTGGACACCAAATCGCATCCTGCTGACTCATAACTCTACCACTGCCACCTTTCGATTTACTATCGATCGGGAAAAAGTAGCTTGGGAGGAACTTATGTTCGATCGTTATATTTGACAGTTGAAGCGTTTTGTTACCGTTCAACTGCGATTCAGTATAAATTAACGATCGTTGACTCGATCAGAACTTAACTGAAATTGGATCGTTTATGGATAGTATCATACGAAACACGTCATTAATATGCAGTTTAGATTCTATTTAGTCACAATGTATTTAGTGGAATCGATCTCCAGATCTGACTGTCTTTTCTTCTGTCACTTATATCAACGACAATAAAATTTACGACCACGGTAAAGATCTTTAATTGTGAAAGTCGGCTCTCGAAATTCATTATAATAGTTGTCAAACTGGCATATATTAGGAGCTGGCAATTTGTCCAGATATCTATAGGCAGGTTGTTGTGTGAACCTCAGTCATTATCTGTGCGAACACCTACGCTCGCCTACGCAGGTACTTTCTGCCCAGTGGATAATTATTTACTAACTAATTAATGGACAGTCCTTCAATAGCAACAAGGATTGGAATTAGAAAATATCTATTACTTTTAAGATGTGTTTACTAACAAATCAACCTACTGGTACCTCAGAAGTCGTGTAGGTTCCAACAGGTTGTTGAAGGAATAATTGTTGAGTTACATTTTTCACAGATGCTTGTTTTTATATTCAGTTAATATTTTACCACATACGCATACCTACCACATTCCGTTCATAAATTGTACTTGTAGCTAAAGACAGGCCGAGGTGGGACTCTGTCTAATATTTTTTACAATAATTTAGAAACTGAACTAAGTATTCCGCAGAGCAAGTATGGAAAAAAAATGCCAGTAAAAAATATGTTACGCGTTTTGATGCATATAACAAACATTCTATAACTATAGTTTTCAAGAAAAAATATATATTTATTTTTTAATAAAATTTACCCGCATATTTTTTTTTAAATAATTGCTCTGCGGTATACTTTATACTCAATGGTGCGGTAATTTTTTATACCCGTTTATCTATAATAAAATCCTAAAATTCTGTGACATAAAAATGCTCTCTCTAAGGGAAGCTAAGCAGAAAATTATCAAATAGTTACTAACATTGGATTACAATGCTACGGAGGCTACTTTGTGCATTCTACAATAGCACAGAATACACACAATAGGCTATAGGTGGCTGTCCTGTTGCTTTTGAATCTACGCCAGAAATATCCTTTACATAAAAAGGCAAATCATTAATTTATCGCTTATAAACTCTCCCTCTCTCTCTCGCTCTCTCTCTCTCTCTCTCTCACACACACACACACACACCACACACCCTTTCCCACCTTAACACACCTCGCAGACACATATACTAACACATACTTACACAATCTCAACTATTCCGATTCTTCTAATTGTTGTCTGAAGTAGGTAGTAGGTTAAGAGTTCTGAGATTCGAGACAAATTCACATACATACCTACACGTCGAATTGAGAACCTCTCCTTTTTTAATCATTGGTTAAAAACAGTACCTAGTCATACAATTACATATTACAGAATGTTTTAAACTAACATTATCTCACCATTTCTTCTGGCATCGGAGGCGCACAATAGCGAAGCTCCCTTCCGCGTATTGTATGGCGTTAGCGCCCTAGGGCGCAATGAGCGCGCCACCACCAGATCGTGTGTGTCTGTCTGTTTGTTTTATTCGATTGTTGCAACTTGGGAGTCCACGTACATCTGCTAATAATAGAGAGGATATGACCTAGGACAGGAAATTATTACTTACTATTTTTTAAAACAGTTTTCGAACTACGACTAAAAATTAAGAGAAATATTTTGGCCTCAATAGGCTCCAAAATGGCTCAGTATTACTTCGAATCAGCTCTCAACTAAAATAATTAAAAACTTACTTTTCTTTGTTAAATTGACTCTAATAATGCTTGAGCTTCCCATTCCTTCCCTACGAGGCTGACATGGTCACCTTGTCGTGTACCAAAGCCTATAAAAGATTGATAAAAAATCTATTATTATAGATAATGTATTACAAATTATTGTATTGAGCTCCCGATATTTTCACGCAGTATTTTACTCACAGTATTTTACTTACTCCAGAAATTTGGCGTATGCAACTGCGTCGAAATATTGGGAGCTCATAACAACAACTACTTTTGATTTTGGAATTTGTAAATTGTACCATATTAATATTTCGCAGGTGCGCACTTGATCCTGAACCATATCGCTGTGCAATGGAAGCTCGTGACGACAGCCTGCGCCCGCGCCGATGTATAGCTGCAATACAAACCAACACCTGCTATTACCGCGCTACTACCTGTACCTATACCGTTGTTTGTTTGAAATGCTACAATATTCCATTGAATAATACTTACTCTTTATTGGTTCATTATAATCTAAGTAATATTTGGTTAGAAATAGTGATGGCTGATGGACCAGTGCTCTTCATGGTGGCCAAAAACAGACTAAAAAGGAGTAGAGGACTGATGAAATCACCAAAGACACATCGAAAAACTGGATGCGATTTGCACAGGAATATATATAGCATAAGAGAGGAAGCTTATGAGCTAATATTAAATAGATCAATCAAGCTAATAGTGAGCTCCGGTTTCGGGAGAAATTCAAATAGCAGATTTGATTATGTGTGACAATAAAGCTTCTTTAACTTATCTTATCTCAAATCTAGAAAATACCGCTGATTCCGTCACCAATTTTTCACACTTTTCTTGATTTTAAGCGAGGCTAAGATTGAACTCATTGAATGAGGGCGGGGACAAGTAAACGCTTAATAATTCAGCGAATTTGATGCATATACATATCCAATAAGACTTCTTAGTAAATACGTAAGGTACGTAAGTCTAAAACAATGTCATAAAGATGACTTGCAAAACTGCACCCCCGTTTCCTCACGATGCGATATTAGAGCATAGAACTGTGCCGTGGGAAACCAACGCTAATGTGAGTTACAGCATAAAAATGTAGCTTTCTCGCCGCAGCGGGCTTCCGTTGGGCGACCTCGGCAGATAGCATCTCTGATGGCAGATATACGCGAAACGAGCGGCTGACTCACGGCCTGGGTGACTGTCTACCGTAAACGGATGTAGACTTGCTTAATCGTTCTAACTATGTGGAAAAGGATGAAGAAGGTACTAGTGAATCGATGTGCTATTTCAGACTATCCCATTGCTCGGTGGCGTGGTGTCTAGGACGCCGGAGAACCATGCGAAAGATCTGGATTTTAAATGGCCCGTATCCCCCTTGTGCAAGGGAAGGCTTGTGCCTCAACAATGTGGACGCTGATGCTTATAATGATCCTTATTATGATTGCATGGCAAATACCCTCTTGTTTTATGTTGAAGCAACTTTCCTTCCTGACGAGTAGATTACCTGATGATAATATGGTCGTCCTCATCTGACCAAAATATTGATTGATGGAGGGTATTCAGGATTACCTTAAGGACTTAGGTGGATTACCCCATGTGCCAGTAAATACGCTAACTTTTTCCCTTCAAACCGGTATACAGCAGCAGCCTTGCGGCAGAAGTATAAGTAAAAGAGTTTTACCTACCCGGGCACCATGCACAACAGGGTCTACCGTCTTCAAGATTCAAGATTGAAGAGATCATCAAGAATTTTCTACATTAGTAGTAGAAATCAAGTAGTACATTTTCATCTCAGCCACTCTGTGCCTCGTTATGCATCACTGTAAACTGTCGTTCTTGCCGTAGTCTTTCGATAGTAATCATTCGTTAGACCATGTCAGAGGATTGTTGTCAACAAGTTGGCCTATAACCAATATGACAAAAAGAAAATGATTAAAGTACACAAGACTGGATTAGCTCGAGAGCTAGACGCAAGCGCTTCAAGACTACATTTATCTCAAAATAACCTTGATCACACATGAATAGAATACTTATACTTATAATGTACTGGATCCGTTTAGACAGCCGATGACTAACTGGAGCCCCGCTGTCTGGCCTCCGCGTTACGCGCACAAACCAGTCCCGACCCAAGCAAGTGACCGACCCACTACACTTGTCTGGAATTTATTCGCGCCTATATAATTTATATAATTATCAGTGATCGGAATTTTATTGAGCCGTTTGCGTCAACATTGTATATACACGTTACGATAGCATGTATGCTATCGTGTCTTTCTAACCTCTGAACGATAATTAGTTATCTAAACCTAGGTATTTACCGAAACCTAAAGCTTACTTTTATTTGTAACTGTAGTTGTTAGTAGTTGCATTAGTATTGTGTTTGTAAAACTCATTTTGCATACATTTATCAAAAATATTTTAAGAGTCTCTGGTATTTTATAAAAACACAGGTGTTCTATTTATTAGAGTAGGCCTACTCTAATAAATATAATAATTGATTGATTTGATCTGAGGCTATGGAATTATGTGGATATATTAATAGGCGTAAGTATATACATATATTTACTTACCTATTTCATCGTTAAAATTAAACAACATTTCATAAAGTTTAATGATTTATTATCATTGATCTTCGAATAATCAATGAATACATACATACATAATAACATAATTAAAATATTATTTTATACATCTAAACCTATATCAAAAATATGGCTAGGCGACAGAATTGTAAACTCTGTCCATTATTGGCACATGGAATATTTATTATTTTAAGAGCTCTAGCATTATCAAAAGCGGTCAGCTACTGTCTTATATGACAGTTCATATATAATATATTTATATATCGTGTCTAAAGACAGTTAAGTAAATATATGTTAACAATTTTAAAACCCCACCGCATTTATTTCGCGAAAGCGGCGAAATAATGGTAAAGTTTCTTAAGCCAATGTTAAACAATGTAGAGAATTTTACTTTCAAAATTAAACACATTTATATAACTCTGATTCTATGTTGAAGTTTTTAAAACTGAAAGTAAAATACGTTAACTTAAATGTTATTACTTAGTTCTAAGTAGATAATTATTTCTATTTCCATGTGCAATTTCAAATTTAATAGTCAGTTTGTTCTCGTAGGTCTTACATTCTTTCTTTATCATACTATGGCTCTTACTTCACACATATCGTCGCTTTTCTGACGAAGGGGCGTAACTGAATTTTGTAAAAAATAAGAACGTAACAAGTCACATATACGCTGATGTGATATGTTACGTTTTTACTTTTAACAAAATTCAGTTACGCCTATTCGTCAGAAAGACGACGACATATCTAAAACAATATGCAATGCTTAAATTAAACATTTTAACGTAGCCTTGACATTTGTGTTATTATTTGGTTACACTTTTGATTCATATTTTGTTATATTCCAGTAAATATAGGACTTTAGATACTTATTCACATTGTGAATAACTCAGGCTTGTGGCTAATTCTATATACTTTGTTCAACGTGAGTTCAACAAATCATATTTTGAAAAAAATTGTGAATTCCCAAATGTTCGTAATCTTGGATTACTTATAAGTCTTATTATCTTAATATCATACATCATTATACATTCATGGTCGATTGACCGCAAAAGCAATCTGCTAAGTAAAAAGCAACTTTAAAATTTATTAGAATCGACATATCGCATCACTGAACGTTAACTAAACGTTAACCACCTCTAGTTTTCACTACCCATACTTCTAAGTATTAGGAACAACCCTTAAAATATACATTAATTTAAGCATTAATTGGAATGTAACATAACTTCTAACTTCATTAATAAATAAGGAATGACAGGAAACTTGTATAATTTTTAAAATTACAAAATACATTTTTTCAAAACTGTTATCGATTTAACTTTACTCCTGCTACTTACTTCGACTTTTATAAGAGAAACGATGACCAATGTTTGGATTAACAGTCCATGAAATACAAATAATTGACATCCCTTCTATTATATAATTTCCAGTCATTTTACACCTGTCAAATCTCAAATGTCAATTTTCTGTGACAAATAATTAGTTAATAAAATTAATAAATAAAACAAAAGGAGAATGCCTAATAGTGGTACTTTAGCCAAAGTTGGTGTCAGTTATTTAAAGTGGACTAGAATTTTAGTTTATGTCTGGATCATCATTTTATAACATAGGCATGAAGCTATAAATGGTGGTCTTCACCAGATACAAAGATCTGAACATTTGTATAGACTGGTTTGTATATGAGGAATCCCATACACATACTGTTTCATGCCCTTATAATGGAATAAGTTATCAGACATAGCTAAGACCCTAGCCTAGTTTATTGCACAATACCTAATAATGTGTAAATAATCAGTAAAAATCTAGATTGTGAAAAACTTCGTGTTCATGCGACAAATTTTGGCTATTATGATGATAATAGCCAAATCACTTGTTTTATTGCACAAGAATTGTAAAATCTAGGTAAATCAGAACGTATATATATATTTTTATTACGTTTTTTTTCTTATACCTTGAGAACTTTAGAGCTTAGTATGCATACAATAAAATAATAACCTTAGGCTTGTTATGTTAGGCTAGTTCGCATAACTGACGATGGTTTTTGCTAAAGTACCAAACCAAATTTACATACAACGTGGGCATTCTCCTTTAGATAAAATTGTCATCTTTTATTATTACCTCAAATAAAACAAAAGAAAATTCTCATTTCCTAATAAATAAACTACCTTCATGGCTTAAATAGAATACATTGTCTCTTTTTTATATCCATATTAATATTATCGTTGGACGTAAATGTGACGTAAGCGACTCCCTTCTTCAAACCATTAGATATCACCATCGTAAATACATGGTCTCCTTCGATGAATTGTAATGAATTTCTCTGTAACAAATAATTACAAGTCAAATTTAGAAAAGATAAAATTCCTATAATGAAATGTCTAAGAGTTAATGAAAAGGACAGTCCACAGATTTGGTTAATAAAAATGCTTGTAGCGCATTTACAGAGCACGGTCAAATCAAAATGGGTATAGTTTAATTTGTGCGGTCCTTCATTCATAGATGACTTTATGAAACTTTTTTGTAACGTGATTAGCGAATGATTCAACAATGATTTCCTTTTTTTTTTCACAATTAATATCATCCATTTGATTTGTATGTGAATATGAATTAATATAATTCTTACTCTATGTGTAAGAGAGACCGCTGTAGTAGGATCGTGCTTACTCCATCACCTTCACCGCCACAAGCATTGACTACATCTACAACAATTGAGAAAGACATGTTATTATAACAGTTAAATGTTAACAAACATTATTAACACTAAACAACGTTAATTTCTCAAGTGTGATACACCCCTTAGTTTTTTCTTTTGTTGATTTTCTCAAACATTATCTTATTTGATAACAATTACCAAGCCCAAAATATTTGTGTTAATAAACAGTTAATTCGGTGCAAAAATGAAATTGAAAAAGTGCGTTTCAAACCAAAAAATTACCTATAAATTTTGTTAGTTCACAGTTATAATTTTCATAAAAAGGACCGTTCCCAAACATAAACAAAACAATCGGAAATCTTTGATCTGACAAAGGTAACTGTAATAGAGGTAAAAACTAATTTCATTACATTGTCTTGCCAATATTCAAGGAACCATTTTATAAAAAACTCCGTTAGACCAAAAATGAGATTAAGTTTTTAAGCTTTACCACATCAGTTTGGAAAAATAGCGGTCTTGCAAACCCTTTTGAGCTTTATTCTTTCGGTTTCATTCAACAAAGAACAGTTTTAACATTTTAAACGGATTAATGTCAACGTGCGGACAACTTATTCGTTTGAAATATTTTTTTGGGCGTAACTAAAGGCACAATTCCGTTCCGTGAAAACATCCGCCAAAATAAGTCGTAAAATTGTGAGTGCAACAAATTAGAAAACTCAAACGATGCGACGTTTTTAAAATATGTCTACAGATACCACCTTTTTAAATATTTTTTTATTTTTAATAAACCGCGTTGTCTATTCTAAGCTTATTTTGTATTTTGATGTATAGCAATGAGTGTTTTGCAATGTGGGGACGAGTTATTCACATAATGAGAATGAGCAAGCTACGTGTAGTTTCCGGAGAAGCAGTAGATTTTAATAGGTACTGGACTAAAAGTGCCCATCTTCCTTTTTAATTTCATGAATTATCTTTTCCACGATCTTCCACTCCTCCACGATCGTTTAACTTAAATGTCAACGTAAATTCATAGATGGTCGATAGTTCTAAAAATAAGTTACAACATTTCTTGCAATAGGTAATTTTTCTTCATGTATTGTTACTTTAAGTAAGTAAGTTGGTCGTCATGTCAGTTCATACTCAGTTAATTATGCATGTTCGTGATGAAGTTATTAAAGGTGGCCATGAACCTTTGGAAGTTAAACCTCTTTTAATCTGCTCAAGTCTTGCAATGAGTAAGTATAAAGCAACCGCTGTTAAGTTGAAACCTTGACAATCGGATGTTTTTTAATATTATTTACTTAACGTTAATCATCAATAAGATATCTCTCTTTCAAGTTGTAATTCGTAGCATTATTTGTTGCATGTTTCCTGTCTAAAGATATACTTACATACTTTACAAACCACATCAATAACACTGTTATTTTTCTAACAAGGTCTTTTTCTGCATGTACGATATTGTTTTGTTTTATAATTACTTTTAACGTTAACATTTGAAAAGTTATTTTCATTAATGAAAATTTAGAAATTTTATTATAGACCAGCAGGTTTTAAAACTGTATTGTACCTATTCATAGAAATCTTTTTTTATTGTTATAACTAACAGGCAAAGTCTAAAGTGAATACTTTTAAGGAACATGCACAAATTGAGACTTTGTTAATTTTGACACGAATTTTGGTGACCAATCCGAAACAAATTTATATATAGATACAGGTATCTAAGTAGAAATGCCTGCTAAATCTATAAATCTACCTATAAAATCACTGTACGAGTACATATACCACGTTTCGGTAAACAATCGGCCCCGATGTGTCCCGATCTCGAACGAACGCTGTAAAGGGCGTAGGTGACAGACGCCGACATTTATACCTTACACTTCCGTACGATACAAACTGCGCCAGATCGTGAGCGCACCCTGTATGTGCGACTGTGGGAACTTCTCTTTGTTTTTAACTACGGGTTGATGTGGAAACAGATATTTTTTATTGTGTCTATTATTCCACATCCGTACGATAATTTGTTTATAAAGAGAAATATTTCATAGATAGGTACTTGAAATTATTTGAATACATTTGAAAAGATACAGTTATACATGAGATATACTATCATCATCATCAGCCTATTAGGTCCCCACTGTTGGGGCGCAGGCCTCCCCTTGACCAAGGGGGTACGGGCCATGATCCACCGAGAACGGACCCAGTGTTAATTGGTGGATTTCACACACCTTCGGAAACTTATGAGCTATACTCTAGATACTTTGAATTCCTAAATTGCTGGATAGCGTAACGGAATTTCATAGTCAAAGGGTTATACATAGAGGTTATCAATTTACCTACATTAGTTTTCTGCTTGGATTTACCTGACATTAATCAAATGAAAAAATAAAATGTATCTTATATACTCGTACAAATCGAAGAAACAGACAATTTTCATATATGCTGCCGCAGTCATGTTCGAAAACTAGCTCTAATATGATATATCGGAATAACCAAAATATACATCACAGTGAACGTCAATTTTACCATCAATAATATATCGATTTATTAAAATTAAATGGCAGAAGTCATTTACTCTTTGTACCTATATAAAACTAGTAAATACTAATCATTTTGTCACAGTATTTTCCGACGAGTTAAGATAAATTATAACCTGAATTTTCCAGTTAAAAAATTGATGATACGAGTAGTATGCGAGGTTATGTATGATATACCCACTGGATACTGTCACTGGGTATTCTACTACTACCGCTATACCTTTCATTTGACGTAACTGTATTTAAAGTAAAGACGAAGCTACATTAAGCACAATTTAAATTCACCCTATGCAACGTACAAGATTTCTCAAGATGCTCCTAATTAACCGCATTTGCCACCTCCGAACAATCGTGTAGGTACCTAGCCCAGCCCAGTCTAGCTCTCCTAGGTAACTGTGCAATTACGGCACCGATTTAGATTTCTGTATAAGGAAATTCTTAGCTATTTCGACTTCGACACCCTTGCTAGATGATACCACGAATAATCAGAAGATTTTGAAAAGACTGATAGAGTTAAAAGCTCGGGGAATGCTACATCAAAAAATATTTTCAATTAGAAGTAGTATCACTTTCGTACGTATTTATAAATTGTTACAAGAACTTGACTTGTATCTAACTAACAAATATGAATCAATCTTTAAATGTTTAATCGTAATTTTCTGTAAAAGTTCTCTACTCTATTCAAAACTGGAGACTTTCGTTACTGAATCAAGCGCGAAATAAAAGCTCACTACACATATCAGTTAACATCAAAACCAATGTCACTTACCTATTTATCTGTCTACTCAAGATCACCCACAGTCTCATCTGGTACTCGTATTAAAAAATAAACGATACTACGTCAAATCGATGCGCAGTTGCGCACGAGTCGTGAATCGCATCGACCGACCCATCGAGCGTCGCGATGCAGGCTTCGATAAGCGCACCTCGCGAACTGCGCATACGCCGATGACCCACTGCGCTGCTAACTAAATGGGACATCGCGCTCTCGATGCTATTTTCAACTGTAATTAAGCGAGGCAGTGTTTTGTGTGCTAATTTACACATTCTTTGCTTGCAGTGCATGGTTTTTCAACAATCTGCCCAGCTATTCTCACACGTTCGATAAAGTCTATTCTTACTATTTCTATTCTGATTCTTTTGCTTCAATAGATTGTTTTTTGGTGAAGAGGTTCTTCGAGCAAATATTACCTCTTCACAATTTTGACTGCAAGAGTATAAATTGATATGCTGTACCTATCTTAGAGTGTAATGTAAAAGGCTGAAATTTCTAAATGTAACTGTAATGTTTTTACCACCTCTACGAAAAATGCTACCGCTAAAGAAAACAAGGAACATGATTGAGCACGATGAATTAGCTTAGAGCTTTTTTGTTATGCTTTGTTTATGTATTTACCCTAAACAAAATAGAGGTCAGTGACCCCAACCTATAGAGGAATACATTCTGGATAGTACTGGCTAGCTAGGATCACATAGAGTGGCGTAAAGAAGGGAATAATGCTCTGATAGAGATGACACGAGACTTAAGGCATCCTTAGGATGTTTCTTACAACTCACGGTTAAAACCTAACCGCTAGATGGTTTCCAATTCTGATACTGACGTCAAACGGTGATTGAACTCAAAATGTACCTTGAACCTGGAAGCACGGCACTATGAAGCCCATACTTATTTAGTAAAACAATCAGTAGCGGTACTCTTTGCCGACGGCGCTCACGCCGACAACGCAGGACGCATGGTTCACACGCAAACAAATGCTCCTTGCCTCAACACACTTATATAAGGATGACAGGACCAACACAGGACATAACCCACAGCAACATTCTAGTATCCGTGCGTTTGTGGCCTAGTGGCTAATCGTCAGACTACTATACAACTCTAACAATGAAGGAGAACATCGTGAAGAAATTTGCATGTCTGAAAGCATATGAATTCCACTAATCAGCACTGGACTCGTAAAATGGATCATGGTTTGGGCAAGGGGAGGCCAGTATTTACTGGCTTTTTTTAATTTTATTTTCATTTGAAAATGAAAACACAAACAGTGGAGATAACTGACTGGTGATGATTCTAGTGTCCGAGGTCGGAACAGATCCTATCCAGATGTAACACAAGACCATACATAATTTTAAGCCTAAAGGATATAAGTACATAAGTATTTCAAAAAATTGAACTTTTCAATTCCACCAACCTGTAATAACATATTATATGTATCAGCCGGCAAAGATTGCAACTTTGTAGCCTGTTGTAACAGATGTATCCTTTCATTAAATATTTGAAACAATTCTAAAACTTGAACCAATTTGGATGAATAATTCAGTAGCAAATATCTTGAATATGGTATCATAAGTAAACTACAAAGCAATGGTAAGCGTACTAACTCGGTCAACCGTGTAAAGAGTAAAATACCCAATTCGTCTACACGGCCCTGCCAATGGATGCGAACAAATTGCCGCAATTTCATACAGCTACGGTAAAGCGTGGTACACATTGTTGTTCCTTGTACGGGCGCATAAACTGCAAATTATACCGCGGCAGTCACGTGTGGCTCGCTCTTGCGGGCTACCGTCCGCGTTCGCACAGTTTCGGAAGCATTAGGGCCCATTAAGCACCGTTAACACACGGGCACGTCACGAGATCACGACTCGCAAGCCGCGTGATCTATCGACAATCTCGCGGTAGCCCGGATGCAGCAGTGGAGCCCAGGTTTCACACGGAATGCTCTGTCGAAACAAGTTATATGCGTGTACTGCATATTTCTGGTAATGTAAAAACTCCTTTTGAGGAGTCTAGCTAGAATTTTTGAAGAGTTATCTTGCGAACGAAGTCTAAAGTCATGAAAGGCTACAGTTTCGCCTCTTTTTGCAGAATTTAGCAAACTTTTATGGCGTAACTCGCGTGGTCTATATATTCTGTCTTTTATAGCCGTTTCGTAAATGGGCAAAAAACATTGGAGATGTACTAATATGGCACGGTTTATGTTCACGACGCGTTCACGAAGCGTTTCGCTGGTATGCCGCCCTTTGTCACCCACATCTATTTCACTGAGTGAAAGTTTCTCAAGTTGCAACACGGTGTCGTATCGTAGTCGAGATGAGATTTGCATTATTTAGGGTCGCGACCCCGTCGACTTGTCGCTACCAGCACATTGTATGTTAATTACGGATGACAACTGCCGCTGGAATGTCGAGACAATCCGCTCGACGCTGTGACACGAGGGTGACATGTGTGCGCACCTTTATGAATTAAGAAGTTTAATGAACTCTCAATTGACATTCTATTGACAGCTGTATTAATCTCGAGGATGTTAAAGATAGAGACCGATTAAAAGTATTTTAGAGATGAAACCAAAGCTGAAAATTGGCCTTAGGCACTGTTATGTTCGTAATCAAGGCTGAAGGTTTAGGTCTTTTTTTTAAATCTATTTCTTTTTTTGAGGCTTCGGCCCATATAGGACAGGGTAGGGTAACACAAGTTCTTTCAAGGTATACAGTACTAGTATTCCTATAGTACTCGTATTTGCTTTGGTAGCTACCTATAAATATTACCTACGTGCTTTTTTGAATAGAGGCAAGAGAACTTAAGCAACGCTTACAAAAAAAATACCGAATTTTCCGTTGTTTACAATATGCCAAACAGTTCCACAAAAAACCCATGTATTATTACGACTATTTATGACTCTTTAGATTAGTGCGAGTAGATTGACTGGAGTAGAGTACTCGTAGACAGTCACTCTAGTTTTCAGCGTCTTCGATCTTAGACTAATTTACCTACTATTTGTGGTCTAAACAAAATTCAAAGAAAAATTCAAGAAACAACGTATTTTGACCGAATTATGACTAAAATATTAAGATCAAATTTTTGGCCAAATTGACTAAAATTTGTGGTCTAGGTACAGCACAGCAACCAAAGTTGAACTCTAAAATTCTATTAGGTAAGATGTATTTTTAATAGCCCGTAATTAAGGCAGTATTTGCGGACAATAAAGGTGTCAGTACGTACAGTTTTACAATGCAGATAAGAATGACAGATGAAACAGTAATCACTCGTATCACTTATGTTTACAGCTCAATCTTTCAATGCCGAGGATTTGATGTTATTTCTTTTCCCTTGGGCTAATTCTGGATTCTCAAGTGACGTGGTTACCATAGACATTCGAAAATGTAAGTATCTATAATTTTTAGCAAGAATTATTTCTTAAATAGTGTTTTTATTGGTAGTTAGAGACATATTATCATTTCATTATTCCTATTTTAATTTACAAAAACTAAAAAATAATAAACTATACGTAGTAACAATTAGTTGAAACTCATATAACTTTTACTTATAATTTTACATTGTTCTTTTAATTAGTAGTTTTTTTTTTCATCTTTAAATTTTTGACTCTACTACATAGAGCCCTAGTACTCGTATAGTTAGGCATTCTTACGAAGTACGTAATGAATATATAAATTCAATATATTTCGCCGTATCATTTCCTAGCCTCTAAAGTAGGTACAACGTACATAAAACTAAAAATATACTGTCGGATGTCGTTTACAGTATTTGACCTATTAAAAGACGTCTTATCCTATAATCCACCCAAAACTAATCTATAACACCAACTATTTAAAGACACTTAAGCCATTCAAGTTTAGTGTCCATCTATCCTTATTTTAAAGGATAGTATAATAGCTATTAATGGCCTAGGCAGTGTACCTAGGTCTAGACAGGCGACTGCCCCCGTGACAGGCCATACCCTAATGCGGACTGAGTCGTCCAGCCACGGCCTTGCCGCGTTGGCACACCTGACCACTGGACGGCAAACGGATCAGTTACCGCCAGCTATGTAGGTCATAGGGATACTATGTTGTTTTTAAAGTGGTATTGATGGTGCTAACAATCCTATGAAATCTACTTAGATGTAATTATATCACCGTAAATCTGTGAAAATAGATGTATTTTATTTATTATTAAATATTTTAAGTTTTTTTTGTTTAAGAATCGTATTTATAAAAATCGTATTGATTTTTGTATCACTGAATTGTCCACACTAATTCAACCTTAAAATGTTTAGTTAAAAACAAACAAAAATCCAATTAATATTGAAAACAACAAACACCAATGTTAAAATGAAAATTAATTCAAAATACAAAACACCTCAGTTAAAAAAATAAATTACATTACAAAATAAACTCGAAATGTACAGAAGGGACACTAACCTGTGCTGGCGCAGATTATCCTGCCGCTTGAAACTCCTGCCGCAGACCTCACAGCTGAATGTGAGCTCTGGGCTCTTGTGCGTGCGCTCGTGTATCATCAGGTTGTAGGACTTCGTGAACCGGCGCTGGCAGTACTTGCACACAAACTCGCATTTCTGGCGGAGTTTGCGCCGGAAGTCCCGTGTGTGATCCTCGTCGATTTGCATCACAGCAAACATTTTGTCTGGTCTATGATGCTTGCGCTACAGGCGGGGCTTGCCTGTCACAAATGATAGCTTATCAGTACAATTTACTTAATACTAAATCTTATTCACCTACGTTTAGAGTTGTTTTATCTTGCTTTTGTGGAAGAATGATAACTTATCAGTTGAAGTGTACAGTGGAGTTTGAAGGTTTTGTTATTGTGTTTAGAGTTGAGTTTGATCTGTAGTGTGGTGTCACAGGTGTAATGCCTTGTATTTTTTTTATTATGTAATAAGTATAGTCGCATAAATATTTACAAGGTGCTAATGCTGTTTCAGGGTAACTTATGTATGACTACAAAATAAATACCTAACTAAATGTAAACATTACCAATACATAACGTAACTAAATGGTCAATTTGTTTTCCATAACCATGCAAGTAAATAAGTACTAAAGCTTGTAGACATACATGAGTATTCATTACCTATTCTTGTACATATATTAATATGATAATTAAAACACCATGAAAAACATTTACGACATTAGCATGGAAAAACTTACTATAAGGTAATTACTTATTAAAACACGTATGAAATTAACACTATAATACGCACCTTCGTTTTACAACCAACTAAGTGCCCTTTTAACACTTTCACTACGAGTTACGTTCATAAGCTTTAGACGTTCAAACTCTAATCACTTCAAAAACTCAAATATTGATTCAACTTTAGTCGTACGAGAGTTAAAGCAACTGGATGTGTCAAAAAGAATACACGTGCGACCAAGAGCGGGTGCGTTTAGCAACTGTGCTTGCGCTGCAGTGAGGGTGCGGAAACTACTGATAACGTTACGCGGAAGACGCGCGCGCAGCCCCCACCACGTGCGCCGGAGTGAATGAACAGGTAGCGCCACGGTAAGCTGATGGCAGGCTGGAAAATGCAACTGGTATCCACTCGGTGCCTCGGTAAGCGGATTTTATGAGACGTTTACGATTGGGATTTATTTGTGTCTAGTTACGTATTTCGCGAAATGAAGCTTAATAAAGGTGTTCTTATATACGAGTAGGTATTTTACAACAGCTTTGTTGTTTGCAATGAAATTGTTAAGATCTTACCGGAATTCGGCATCGATTAACTTTTTCATGTAAGTAGGTATTAATTTATTAACAGAAATAAAGATGTAGTCTAGTCATTTTGGGAAAATAGTCATTATGAACCTTAACGTTTATAAACTCTTTCTTTTTACAAAAATGGATAGGTGTGGTAAATGTGTAATTTTATACCAATATAAAAGGAAAATAAGAAAGTAGAGAAAGTAGGAACAGAATAAGAATAATTTAACCATTCCAAATTTTTAACTAATTTGCAAACCTGCGTTATTAATACTCTACCTACAAGATCCCTCAACTCAAGTTAAAAGTTAAAAGGGATAATTATATATTTTTTATATACCTATAAGAAGATCAGACGAGCAAACGGGTCACCTGATGGTAAGAGGTCACCGTCGCGTCGCCCATAGTCATCTCACCTGACTATAACCTTAGGTTTTCGATACGCTGTAAACCTTGAGAACGTTCCTCATTTTCCGGTATCACGCTGACTCTCTCACCCTTCAAACCGAAACACAGCAGTAACTCTACACAGAATCATACCAAAAGCAATTCCAAACTTTAGAAACAGAAGTACAGAACATGTCCATACAACATTGCCACACACATCAAAAGTCGGGCACGGCGATGACGGTGGGAAAGCACCCGGTAGCTCGCGGCGCTACCGTGGATTTCACTCACGACACACACACGACCCTCACTTATTTCGACACCGGTAAATTGGTGATGATTTTCGGCTTCTGACATTACCATGCCGCGGGGTAGTGCTGTACTTTCTAGAATATGTACTTATAGGTCTGTGTAATTAGAGCATGCGTGGAGAGGGTTTTATTTGTTGGGAATGGTTAAAGGTAAACATGGTTATGATCATAATATGTTAGACAAAGAAAGACCCTAAATATTGACTGCTATTTGGGTACTGTTTAATATTTATTTATAAAATTACTAGCAACCCGCGCCGGCTTCACATGGTTAAAAAACCGTCTTCGGAAATTAATCTATAAGTAAAAAAGTTAAAACCGGAACGAGATCCGTTCAGCCGTTTTTGAGATTTCTTCACCAATAAACAAACGGACGAGGCACGCGATTTAGGAATTTTACGTTTGTAGTAAAGTAGAGAGATAGATACTTGTCACTAGAGTTACTGATGAAAATAAGTCATTTTCAAAAACTTACGCAAAAACAGATCTTGCTCAGGACAACAAAAGAAATCACTGTTTTTGTAACATAATCTGCGATTTTTTCTTCATTGTACCATGGCAAATAAACTCGCATTAAAAGTGAATTCAAAACACAATTTTCACACAATATTCGAACTCCGCGTTCTAAAGGAGCTATAAAGTCGAATTCTCGGAACAACCGTGAAGCGGCACTTGTGAGATGTTTTATAGCTTCGGACGCCATTGAAATTATCTTGACGATCGCACGCGCAAGACAAAAACTTGTAATGAGCATTCATAGGCTAATTTCTGTAGTATGCCTGATCATAAGTGTTAGTTAATTAGCTTGAAGTTGGCTAAGAATCATGTTTACTCAAGTCTTGTATTCGATCCTCGAGTATTGTAAATGATTAAATGAAGTTGCGGATGCCTTTATAAAAGTTACAACATTTAATAGCATAACTACATACCTAAACATTAACTTATACTTGATGTGATAATGCTGTAATCTAAAGAAGAAAGTGCCATAACAACTCAATTTCAGTTTTAAACGTACAAAAACTTAGTCAAAACACGCAGATATTTCTCCAAAAAGTCATAAAAAATTTGACAATCTCTCGCAATCTGAATTACTGTATTTAGTTCCCCATATCTTCCTTTTATGGTAACAAAGACGAGTAACTTTTGATTAGGATCTGGATGCCCTTATGATACGGAGCACCTTAGTTTTGTTAACTTTTCGTTTGTCGGAAAGTTAGAAAGAATCAAGCGCTTTGGGATATAAAACTTGAAAGTTACCTGCTCCTGCTACTATATTATATAGTTAGAGAAAAACCCGCCGTGCTCGTGGTCACAAAAGAAGCAACTATAGCTGAAGATATCATCTTAGTCTATTATATACTTTATTAAAATTAGTCCAAGCGAATCTTGGGTGACTCATTTGACCGCATGGGCCATCTCAATACATTTCGATATACCTACCCTACTTATTTCTACTATATATGACTCACTTACCCGTGAACTATTGACACGCTGTTTCATAGAACCATTGTTCTATTATTCATATTACTGGGGACTGTTACCTGTCTGCTTACGTACATAAAAAACCAAGAGCAATAAGGTCATAATGTTCCATTTGTTTTTAGTGTGAATTCGTGACCATATTCAAGGAATTTTTTACTGTTCTGCGATGCAAATACTCCATTAACCATTCTTAGTTTTGTTAATAACGCGAACTTAATCCAATAACGTTTTCTTTAATATAGACATTCCATAATATAAATAAGCGTTTTATTACCATATGTAAGGTAAGTACCATTATGCTCTTTCTTTATCATAGTGTTTGAAATAGAAAGTTTCATAACTTTCGTGAAAGTAAATAGAATATAATTTTATTAAAAATACTGATTTTATCATTCTACGGAGCAGTAATTTTAATTCATAAAGTCATAATAACTTTGTCTTTGCATCGTTTTTACAATCTCTGCGTAACGAGATGTTATAACTATATTTATCGCATAATAAAAGTGTCCAGTTATGTTAACTTAAGAGTGGTTAAGATGCGTCACTTTAAAGGTGAGAAACACTGCGGTTTTGATATTTGTTTTAAAAGTTGTGAGTCAATAAGCGGTAATTAATTGTGAGTTGAGCGAAAGGGAATGTCGGTGACACTCTTAACAGCTTCTGCGTGACTTTGATCTTGATATGAGTTTGAAAGCTTAAGGTGTGTCGTTATGACTCGGTTTACAAACAAATTATTTTACACAATCGTGTAGGATTTGTGTAATATTTTATTGGAATATTGTTTTGTTTGCTTGTCTGCTCTCTTTATATAATAAAAATAAAGAAATAGTAACAGTTCAGTCACGCTGTTTTACTGTCGCCAATATAAAAAAAATGTATGTGATTAATTTTTATCATTCCAAATTTGTATGAAAACTTTAAAGTTAATAAATTGTAACATTGACGACAGTAGAACAACACTATTGACTTTGATGATAATAATATTTTATATTAAATATTGCAGGAATACGAAATGAATGTGTAAAATTACTTGTATGGAGCCGTAACGTTACATACATTATAGAAGAAAAAAAGATAATACTATAAAATAAGTGACAATTCGATTGTAATTAGGTACTATAATTTAGCGCATATGTTAAATGTAAGAAAATTAGCTAAATGAAACTTTCTATATTCAAAACAAAGTACTTAGGTACAATGACTGAATGGGTTTTATAACTTCATCGACAAAAACATTCATTTTAAACTAATCAAGTATAGACAAAAAAAGTAACACTAAAATAACACTCAAATACATACTTAAACTAAAATTACAAAATACCTAACTATTTTACAAGTAAAAGACCTGGCCCAGGTCGCTCCCTGCAGGGAGTGTCCCGGGAGCCTGGCGGCGTTGCCCCGCTGTATAGCGAGGATTATACGCTGAGGAAAGTAGAGGCCAGCCTTCTGGTCCCGGGATGTCTCTACGAGGCGCTTGGCTATTTCCCCGTAGAGGCAGTGGGCTCCAGACTACATATCTCGTATCTGTTTATTACGAGTATCGTATTCAATTTAACAAAAGAGAAACATTGACGATAAAATCGTTTAGGTTTTCATAGAGTCATATAAAACAACATTGAACCTCTAAGTAAAGAAACATTCCTCATACAATGCAACAATATGTGCAAACATAATAATTACAGCTTTAATTGGTTAAAGCAACTCATTAATAACTTTGTATAGAATCTTACACATCGATACAACAGGACATACAAGTATGCAACTCAATACACAAAAACTGCCACCTCAAAGTTAATTACGCAAAATTCCTCAAAGAAATACAATATGCAATGCAACTACTCAAGTAAAATTACTGGTTTGTATGCAACTTAGTAAATACTAAGATCAAATAAATAGTCAGATATTACTGATGAATTTAAATATTCAAAAACAGTCGACACCGTATGAAATTATAAATGAATAAGTTCCTATAATTCCAATTCATATATAAAAGTCTTCAACATTACATTTCGACTACCAGCAGTAACCAAGTATCTTATCTTATCTTATGATAGGGGGCCGGGAATAACCCCAGCGGCACTTCGACCCTTGAGGATCTTTTATGCCTACCCCATTTTACGCACTGGTCATCTCAGTGTGCAGGTTCCGTCACGATGATTTCCTTCACCGTCAGAGCAGTCGGTAAATTTACGTAAGTCATCGAAAAATACGATAAACTCATTGGTACATGGCACTGCACGGTTTCGAACCCGGACCTCCCGCATGGGAGTTCGGTGTTCTAGTCACTAGGCCACCGACGCTCTAAAGAACCACGTAAATGTAACATCTAAATATTTGATAGGCATTCAGAAATAAGAATTCGTCTGTGCTGAGGCTGACTTTTATCAAGCTACTACAGCATATCTCATTGTGTCTGTGTACTCAAACTGAGATATCCACAGTCTTAATTGTGGCCATAACATAGTTCCTTCAGTGCATAAAAATAATCTCACCTCAAGGTTTAAGGTCTTTTTGCAAGAGGATTAAATTCGAAACGACGTGTGCAGGAAAAGGTCCCGTCGGTGGTAAAACCAGGCAATCTATCAAAGGTACAAGGGGCTACATTTAATAGTAGAACATTGGAACTATTGAACTAAGGATCAAATGGCAACCATAAACGCTACCATCAGTTCTCGACCATAAGATCGTAATTAAAATTTATCACAACATAATAAAAAGTCTGAGAATATCGTCAATTTAGTGCACTTCTGTGTTTATGTATGAATCACACAAGAGTGGCCAAGAAGGACATGTACATGTACGAGTAGGTATGATAAAAAAAATGTGAGAAATTTAACCATTTTTTGCTAAAGTAGTTTATAGTCATGGCTACTTTCACCCCATAAAGGATTGTAAACAAACAAAACAAAAAAACACAAATGACGATTATTATAACTAACTCCGACATTGTTTAGCGCTTACAGAGTTTTGAGACAATCAGTCAATTTGTGATAAGGGTTGTGTGTGTATGCAGGTGCAAGGTATGATAATTATAATTCTACTTACTTATAAGGTATAAATTGTTTAAGCCATTTTTCAACCGATTTTTGAATAAAATTTTGAAATCATTTTTTAAAAGTGGCATCTTGCAATTACTGTAATAAACACGATATTCAGTTTTTAGTTTTTTATGTACTTTTAGAGCCTTTTGGCTCTATCGCATTTTAGATACTAGTTAGGTATTCAATACCAATATTTATCAAGTTATTGTACCATTTTGTTGAGTATTACAATGTATAGTGGCGCATATAACCTTTGTAGCGGCATCTTATACTAATACGGTCTATTATGGTTGCATCTATCATGGGCTATTGAAAGCATTGTAGAGCTTTCAATGTGAGAGGCTTGCCGAGTCAGCGTGAGTCCGTGAGCTTTCGGCTTTCTAGGAATTTGTGTGAGATTTTATTGTGTGTGTAGATTGAGTTTGTGCAACTGTTAGAAGAAAGCTTTTAAACGAGGAGGCGGTAGAGACTTTGGTTATAAAGCTGCTTCGATTTTTGAAACTGAATCGGACTGAATCCATATATTTTTCGGTTTTCTAGATTTCTAAGGGTTCGTTCCGATTCCGTCCGTATCAATCAAAATCGCTGATGTATGCTAAAGGCGTAAATAAGTAGGTGTACAAAGTGAAAAGAAAACTTCAATACAGGTATGTTCGTAATCATTTTCAAAATGATTCGTTTCATCTGTAGATGGCACTCTGATATTACATACCTATGTATTTCTCAGAGTGCTACCTACTGATTTAAAAGTAATGAAATAATTGAAAATGAATAATATCCAAACCAGATTAAACGAAATGTCACACTACGTAATTAGATTCTTAGATAGAATTCGCAGGTAAAACCGACAATAGGCAACTCAACAGTAAATTATTTACGAAATAAGCTCGAATCAAATATTATATTTCTATAATAGTAAATCATAAAAATGCATCGACAAAATAAAACACAACGGCATTGATCACGCATTTGAATAAAATGATTACCTCTGTATTGTTCGACGCGTGTGCGCATCCCCGTTTATTTCAACACGAACTTTTGTGTTTATCATTCTATTTGACATTTTTACGAACAATGACCTATGTCGCTCTCACTCCCACAGACACAAATCTCAATTACAGTGAAAGGGATGGAATGTGATTGTTGGCTCGTCCTTTAGCTTTTGTAGAATGCGAGGTATGGGCTGAATCATGTTGTTATAATTATAATTCTGAAGTAAGTATTATGAATAAATATTTATTTGATGAGGGATGATACACCCTACTGCTTATGGAACTTGTTGACATGCATTTACATTCCTTGACATGTTCACCGTTGAACTTATATTTTTTAACATTATAAAATAAATATAATATATAAGTAAGTTTACTTATTTTAAATAGAAGATTAATTTTTGTGTTATAATTCTGTGTGATTAAAATACTGTGTAAATATATTATGTTTGTTTAAAGACATAAAAACTCTAAACCCGTTAATATTCAGATTGGCTCTTTCAGTCCATAGATAGTCCCCCTGTACTCACGCACGGTTGCCGTTTGGATGTCGTTAACTGGGACACTATGTATATTAAAGTAGTTGATTTTATTATAGGTAGATAAAGCCTCCAATAATTCAACGTACCATAAAAGGTCGCACCATAATGGTTATTTCGATACAAAACTTTCATCAAGTTTAGACGTGAATATTCATGAGCCCATTCCATATTTTCGCAGGAACATAACTAACTACATAGTCGCAATACATAATCATGGTAATATTGTAACAATTTAAATTCAACTTGCCCGCTAAGCCGGCTCCAAATTATAATATACAAATGAGAGAGTGAGCAGAAATAACGAAACAGTTTATGTCCCGCGCGTTCCCACAGGAACGGTATGCGCCCGCGCCGGACAAAGAAATGAGCGGAGCCGCCATTGGTGACTAAAGAAATTTTAATGTGCAGCTAATTTTGATGGTTTCATATTATGACGTATTGGGTATTGTTCTTTTTCATGGTGCATGAAATGGGACTTTATGGTTCTGACAATACCTTAGCTTAATTAAAAGTAAAATGCATAAAACATTTTAAAAGCAAAATGCATAAAACAATAAAACATTACCATTAAAATTTAAACATAAAAAATTAAGACTTTAGACCTGCTAAATAAATAAATCAATAAAAATGATAGAAGAAGTAAATAATCGCTAGAAATTAAATTTGATCGCATATTTAAAACGAATTACATTTGTTTTGATTGCAAAATTACAAGATTAAAAAAAGAAATAAAAGGAAAGAGAACATTTATTATAAAAACCACACTATGGGGCTACTCTAGTTGATTGCCATCCCTTTAACAATCTGCAAACGGCTGCTACAATGAAGAGCAGTCATAATTTGACTGATTAACACTGAGAAGCATCACAAGCTCTGTCTTTCTAGATGGATTTTTGTAATCGAATTGCCATTACCTTTTATATAGGTATTACATTTATATTAACTTTTCGCTTTTTCCTGCGGCTTTTCTACCGTTTAACATGTTAACATGCTAGATAACATGATATCATATTTATCAAACTCAAAAAGCAAATAGAGTTATTTTCCGTGCAAGATAAAAAGTCGTCTATGTTTGACCCAGGGCTACTATAAGGTATGTATGCAAAATTCCGTGGTAGATATGTTCAGCCGTTGAGGTGTGACAGATACTTTCTTGGTTTCGCTTTTATATTAGTGGTGGGATTTGTTTGCGCGACATAATTAGTTTTAACTAAAATTGCTAAACCTAATATAAGTATTGGTTATTCTTTTTCAAATTAAATCGACTCTAAAGAACTTTCTGTTCTGTGAACAGCGAAGTATCTGTGAGTGCGGCTGATATATTGGGGGCTTCGGTCGAATCGCCCCCGGCGACGCGCGCGCAGCCTGGCTCAGCGCCCTCCGCGTCTGCGCGATAGCTGATTACCCAGCCTATGTAACTTTGGATCTCTTTCAGTCTATCTACTATTTTCCTGGTAGTTTTAAGATCACGAACAAAAACAGAAAAATCTATAAAAAATAGGTAGGTACCTATTATTTGTGAAATCGAAGAAATTTAACAAACTATGAATCTGGTACATTATAATAATCTATACAGGGCAGGGCAAATAGTAGATAAGATATATTGAAGGGCGACGGACCGTAGCTTGGGTCACCAGAATATCTACCCATCACATCAGCCACAAGAATATCATTAAAAACCTCACCGTTTTTTAGTTATCTGGTCTTGAATAGCCATGTGTTCACTCTAACGAAATATAGAGTAAGTGCTTATTACCTATAAGAATTTGTTTAGGTTTCTGAGTTGTCTTATAATCGCCATCTAGCTATGTTAGACAGTACCAATTGCTGAACACGCTTGTCAAAGCTCGAGCAAGGGAAGCGCAGCACCGCTACGCTAGAAATGCTCCAAAAAACAATCTAAAGAGACTTTAACCCCTAACTATAACAACAACGATGACAAATAGACTCAAGACCACAGTTTCTTTAGTTGACAACAGACGCAGTTCGTTATTTTCTTAAAAGAAGTCACACGATTTTAAAACTATACAGCTAAAAAAATATTTAAAAAATAATAATCGTGTGAACACGATTTTATACATTCAGGAAACTGAAAACTCTCTCAAGAAATGAATATGAATAGATCTAGAGGTATAATAATTATTCTCAACAGTCACTATCCATTCTGGAATTGACTTATCAAAACTCTTATTCATTCAATCGTTCCGAAATCCTCCCTCCCTTACACTTATTCTCCATCTCCCAAACTCCCTCAGGCGAGGGCGGGCACGCACGGTAGCTCTGTAAATATACACATACACATTCAGTAGGTATATGTATGTGTGTAATAATGAGGCACATACTCGTATGTACGAGGGAGCCCGGCTACTGGTTTACGCCGGCGGCCAATCAAATCAACGGTTCGAAAATTAAAAGTATCTACAGAGAGTCCAGTGAAAGGTAAGGGTTATTGGTATTTGTTGGTAAGTTGAGAAATAACTTCTTCTGTATTTTCAAATGAGTTTTTCGTTGAAGGGTCTTTGAAGACTAGATTCTTATACTGAAAAGGAAAAGATCGTAGAGGAATTACTAATCAGTGGTGGATAATTAACCGAGCCTCCTCCGAGACCTGTCCCCTATAGTCGAGAAATAAAAATAGACAGACGACGAAGAGTTCTTTTACGAGAATCACAATTTATGCACAAAGGTATCTGTCTGATACATCTCTATATCAAGTAGTTATATGTATTTTTAACTACTGTACTTTCAGTAGAAAGTCATCAGCATAAAATGGGCATTAAAATAAACTAACAAACGTGACTACCTCTATAGTAGATACGCGGTAGTTCGTGATCATCCATATACATATTGTAATCGATCAACGGCACGATTGGTCGAGCCCTATGGCTTTATTCAGTGGGCCTGAATTATGATGTTATCCTCCGAGCATTTATTTTATAGTGGACAACACATCAGGCTTTATCCTTTAGAAAGTCCTAAAGACGTCGCTTTAACTTATTTGACACTAGGGAATACTTTGTTGTACAGTCAGATTAATATTTGTTTAGACGTATTTGTGTAGAATATTAAGTTGTAGAAGAGAGTATAGACTCGATTGAATTTTTATTTTTATTTTTTATGTGCTATAATCTTTTACTTACTCGGCGCCAGAAATTGTGCGAAAAATACCCGTGCAAGTCAACACAAATACGACTAAAAAAATTTGAATGATTTAAAATAGGGTTGCCTAATTTAAATCATTCACATTTTTGTTCATGTATGCCGAGATGGAAATGTGCCGAGTTGGGATTAAATCCATGAAACATATCAAATAAGTACCTGTACACATACACTTTATTGCCAGTTCAGTGGCAATAAAGTGTATGTGTACAGGTACATGGCTACTTCGAGCGACCATTAATTATTTTAATCTAACGTAGGATTTAGGTAACGTTCTAAGATAAATAAATTACGACTTAATTTGTTTCACTGATAAAATTTCCCATTGTTCTTTTACTACATAAATCGTAATGCCCTAATCAATTCGATGCTCTTGCGCAGCGAAAAAATTTGATCCGGCTACCGTGCACCAATCAGGGCTCGCGAGGGCGGGGCGCGTAACACGGCGGCGAATTATCGAAGAGCATTCAAAAAACGAATATTCACTTTTTTATTTACCACCACGATGCGCGTGAGCAGTGTGGGTGGGACTTTCTATCGCCGGCGGCGGTTTTTGTCGTGGGATGCAAGCGAAGGTAGAAGTTCCGAACGATTTCCGTCAATCGTATTTAAAAGGTAGACTTGATGTTGGAGATATTTATTATGCTGAAAGTGGAAATATCCAAAAAATGTAAACGGATACTTATAAGAAAAGTCATGGAAAAATAAAGAGACAATAATAGAAAATGGAAAATACCGAGAAGAAAATTAAATCTCAAATAGAACTTCGAAAACAAACAACCCATTGCCACAGGAAGTAGAACTATTAAAATCTAACGAAACCTCTCAAACACTTCGGTCTCACAAAAAACACACTAAACAGCTATTAAACTCTCAATATCGGACCGTAAACACGACGCGACGTCCAAATAGTTCTAACTCCCTAAGCATACATGGCAAAAAAATGGCAGGTAGGTAAGTCGAATCACCTGTGGCGCTTCACTTCCAGGCAAACAGAGGTGTTTTGGTCAATCGTGGTCAAACATAGCCGGTGCGAGGCTCGGTAGGTAAACATTGCCAGCTCAATGACAGTGACGTAAAAATTTATTGTGAATGGATACGTCAGTGTTTAAAATTTGTTACAAAATTATTGAAAATGTTTTGATAATCCTAAAACCAAGGACCGAAAGCCGATTAACTGAATTCTATTTTGCAGCACAACGAATACAGTAGGTTCTACCTACTATAACGGTATCGGTTATCGGTATTTGAACAATATAATTTATTGTAGATGTATTTCCAGGTGCTGCAAAAATATTCATGTATTTCCGTCCGCTCCGTTCCTTAACTACATTTAGATTTTTCAATTAGTTACAAACTTGTTGAAAAATTCATTGAAATTATTTAATTATAAATAGGTATCTAATTAATGTAACTTATGTATACTGACCTGTAGTTTGTGGCATTGTGAAGCAATATATATTTTTTAAATGTACAACAATTAATTGATCAATTATTAAAACGACTATAAAATATTAAACTACTATATATTAAACGACTATAAATTATAAAATATTAAAATATAAAATCATTAAACTGAAAATAAGTAAGTAATGAATTTAAATTTAGACGCCTTTAAATCAAGAAATCACAACTGCAACTGAAATATAATTAGAGTGCGCTTTTTTAAAAGGCAGTTTTAGTCATTATGATGACTAAATCCGTAATCGTTTTTTAAATTTTCTGGTAAATATACCTATCAAAGAAATCCGACCAATAAACGTTACAGTAATCGCATAGAACTTACAAAGGCTTTTCTTGAATCTGTTTATTGTTTGCTGTAAAGTTTATCGTGGAATAATGTTATCGTTATCATTTCTTAGCGGGTAGAGTCAAAGAAATAGTTGGACAAAGCGCTGCCCGTGCGCAAGCAAAACAAAGCGATAAGCTATCGACCGCACCTTCTTGCACAGAATGTAGGTAGGCTAGTCATCGTTTGATAAAACGTACCAGTTTCTTTGTAGGTACACATGTAGGTATTTATAACCACCGAATACCTAATTCCTACTCGATATGAAACAGATATATGTATATACAAAAGTTATCGAAGACACAAACATATAAAAATTGAGGGAAAAGGGGAATTTTCCCATAATTGCAAATATAAATGCTGTAGATAATGAAATATGGAGTAAAAGATACTTGATTGAAATAAGTATTAGACGTTAGAATACATGTTATAGAAAATACAAATAAAATACTGATAAATGTTATTGTACCTTAAGCAAAACGATCCTCCAATAATTGGAAAGATTTATAAATGCTGCAAAGACTGATGCAAATGATGAAATTAGAGTATAAATATCAATGATTTTGAAATTCACCCCTATGTAGATTGCTCGCTAGAAAAGTTTTTATGGAAAGTCGCCTGCCAGTTGGCGCATGCGATTTGGGAATTTTCCTATACATTAGTACACTGAAATGACAAATGTATGTAAATATATGACCTATAGGTCAATTCGGTGGCTCGCTGTCAGTGAACAAGTCATTGTTCTAGAGGAGAGGGACCTACTAATCCAATTTCTGTGATAAATATGTTCGCGATTATTTGAATTTAGAACAATCAGAGAAGATATCGTAAAACAAAAAAGTTTTCTATACGTACCAAATATTTTCAAACCATATCACAACCATGAACGAAACACAAAAGAATTAACACGCAAACTCAAAGAACTAATGTTTACCGACCCTCACAACGAATGGAGAGCCATGGCGCTCAAAAGTTAGCGCAGCATTTGTTTATATTTGACACATTCAAGAAAGGAATTCGTTTATCTATTACTCCTCCAGATTACCAGCTAGTGGAACTGGAACCGTCTTTATGCGACACCGATTGGTTAATCGAACATTGGAAATCAGAAACCCTGGTCTTTTCAAAACAAAAGAAAGTCTAGAAAAGAAAGAACCAAATAAAGTAAAGTAAAATACACTTTATTGCACAAATATAAAACAACAAACATGAGATAGAAAAGGAAATAGTGAAGAACAATTTAGGCGGCCTAATCGCTCAGAGTGATATCTTCCAAGCAACCTTCGGGCAGAGAAAATGATTTCGAGAAAGAGGTAGGAGGTGTGCAAGGTTTATGGAAAACGTAACCGTAACGTAACGTAAATAACCGCCAATGCTACCTATTAGATGAGCCATAGGTTTTGCTGTTTCTTGTGATCCTATTCATTTCATTTAAAATGCGAATAAACTTTTACTTTTTATATAAAATCAATGCATGCTTATATACAAGTATATGTTCATACAATGGACAAGTTCAAAGTGAAGACAAAATTATATTCACTACTTATAGACCATTCTATTGTCGCAAGCTTTTTTCTTCTACCAAGATGCTGGTAGATAAGCTTAGCCGAAACCTCGGCCAACCTTTGTCTTTTATCTACATCAAACAAAAGTTTCCTGTCATAATCTCGTGTGTCGGTTGACAAATTATGTGTTAAGGGACGTTTGTTGTACAAATAAGCTATCGCTTATTGACTTTGAAACGTTTGTGGTCTTAGATACTTTGGGTAACCATTTGGGGACAGAACTGGTGGAAAACCAAACAGATGATGACGAAATTAATTTGACCCCCAAATTATTATTGGTATACGTGGTGAGAAATATTAACTAATTTCGAAGACAGTTGGTGGAATCGAACGTAATTGTTTGGACATGTTCTTTAGCTTTTAATTAAAGAAAGTACAGAAAAGGGAAATAATGGAACAATTGAGTGCTTTCTCAGCACATTTTCATTTTTATTCACTAAATTCAAGTTTGCAGGAATTTCATGAATGGCCAGGTTACCTCCGTAATCCTGTATCTGCCTTCAGATGGTTCGATTTTTGATTCTTTGAACCTAAATGTTTGTTGTATTAGATACGAGTAGGTGATAAAATAAATGAAGGTGATTGTGCCTGCCTTATTCTTCAAGCTGAGCTTGATCTTTCTATCACCTATTTCATAAAAAATACACATTTGGTACTTTTTTTATTTGATGGAGCGCCACGGAAATGAATTCTTAAGAATGCTCGCTATGTGAAGAATGTTAATGTTCCTTCCAAGACGCCAGTAATACTTATGTTTACATAGCTCTTAAACCACAAATTAATATTCTATCCCAACTCCCTATAATCAATTCTGTGTCCTCGATCAATATTTAAGTATCAAAAGGAATTATTAATGGATACAATATCGGCTGAACCGCGGCGGCGTCATGACAAAAGCGGTTCTGACAATAAATAATCATTGTCTTCAGACATTATTCCACCCCGGGGCTCGTAAACATTGGGCAATGTGTTAATACTTGCCGCGCACCTATATGTGACAGGCTTTTATCCTTTTCTTTTATTCTTGGTGGAAAAGAGAGCTCGTTTCGGCGAGGTTAAAAGAAAGTAGCGTGCGGAGAAGGTGCCCCGCTGTGAGTCCTCGACGTTCTATAAATGTTCCGAACACGGATTCGGAATTTGAAAATCTAAACTCAAACAGGCTAATAAGTCGGGTGCGACTTTTCACCTTCACAAACTTTTAGAAATATTTACCTCTGAGTAGTAATTCAGTAGCACTGAACACAAAAGGTAATTCCCGCGGAAGAGTTGGCCATAAGAGTCACAAAAAGCCTTTTCTATACGATAGAAGTATGAATGTGATCGTATAGAAGTTCAAAATTAGTATCTGGGTAATTCGTACTCCTGTTGGGGTTTTTTGATTAGGCGAATTTTTCGTTCTTCACCGAACTCTTGTCAGTTGAAAACTTTCAGACAATAGCCAACTTCTTCCAAGGGTGACAATTTCTTACGCTTAGCTTTAGAAACAACCAACATTAAGGAACTTCTTACTCTACATTCTATATTGAATGCTAATAAAGTTCCATTTGTTTATGTAAGGTTTTGTAAAACGGCATCGACGTCAATTCGCACACTGCGTGGGCGGTATACTACAGCATGCTACCGCGATACGCATTCTAGTCTAAGAGCTGTGTCCTTTTATCTTGAAGGATTGGTACATAGTGGTACTTAAATGATTAAATTATTTATTGATAAAAAAATTAAATGGAAATTCAAATCATTTTTATTTTTTTATTGTTATAAGTATTATATGAGTACTATTGTACTGAAAAATTTACGTGTAACTTGTTGTTATTAATAAAGATATTGTATTGTATCGTTTTCTGCAGCACAATAGAAAATTAAAAAATCATTAAAACTAAGTATCTAAGTAAAAACTATTCATTGACTGAAACCTAGTCTTGTTAGTGTTTTTTCTCAATTCTCAGAAAAAAACAAGTTATACTCTATAAAAAATCATCAATGTAATCCTTTTGACTTTCAATTTACAAAGAAACGAGTCCACTACATTCCAATAAAACAGTAATTTAAACAACAATTTTGCCAATTATATAAACTGGCAGAAAATTATTTAATTTATATCTCTTCTATCACTTTAATCTGACGTGAAAATCGCGGTTTGATCGACCAAAAACGGCACCTCAGCTCACAGACTACACAACCCACTTTACGGTAATTACCGATGTAAATTTGAGCCTCGGGCGTTTACCAGATAACTTAGCCACTTTAACATATAAATAAGTCATTTTCCTCGGGTTTTTTCGCTAATGTTAATTTTGAAGGTTGCATCGAACAATTCTGGTTAATTAACAAGCTGACCTGACTTTATTATTAGTTTAATAGGTTATTAGTTGTCAGTAAAGTTTTTACAACACCTATGTAATCCTGTGTATTGGATAAACTAGCTTAGGTTGGAAAAATTAATTTTCCATTTTAAGAAAAGGGATTTTTTTATTACTAGGGTGAAAAAAAAACAATTACATAAAATATCTTTTTACCTTACCAGGAAAATAAAAACCCCGAAGCACGATTCTGATCGTGCCTACACTTTTGGAACCCTGTTTGTATTTACAGTTGGCCGATTGCAATTGTTTCGACACCCGCCGTTGCGGTACTGCCCGTTCTGAATAGGAAGACAGGACACGACACCTTCATGAACCCTACCCACTGGTACTTGTATAATCTAGGTTATCAAGATCGCAATGAAAAAAATAGTTTCATTAATTTCGCAATATGGCAAGAGTTTATTTATATATTTCTGGTCAAGTTTATTTCTTCAATGAGTATATTGATGGAAGTGAATTTCTCTTACTTTAGATTTTATTTAACGTAGAGACAAACCACTATTGTTCGTATTTTAAATAATAGGTATCTCTAGGGCGTTAAATATCGCTACATAAGCATTTATTTGTGGTTACCATAGTATCCTCAGCATCATGTCTACTCAATGTCGAAATAAGAATAAGTGAGTAGATGTTTTAATTTCTTATTTTAGATTTTAATTGGACGTATATAATGTAAAATTTAGAGTATAGAGAAATTCACGGAAGGAAAAAATTACATTAGAGCGTTAAATATCGCTGTATTACCTCGCTGTTACCATAGTATCCTGCAGGTTATAGTCTATTAAGCGTCGAAATAAGTAAGATTTTATGATTTTCCTTAGTTTAGATTTTATGGGACGTAGAGACTAATCTCTATTGTTAGTATTTGATGTACCTAATATGTAGAGTATACAGAAATTCCTGGAAGGAAAAATTTACTTTAAATATCGCTACAAGGCTACATAGTTTTTCTATTTATATTCGTATATGGTTACCATAGTAACTTCAACGTTATGTACGAGTATGTATGTGTATAGTCTACTCAGGGTCGAAATAAGAAATAAGTGAGTAGAAAGAATGAATAATAACTTAGGTACAATCCTGCAAGTAAGCACGTTACAAACCTGCATTTAAAGTGAGCTTTAATTACGAGGTGAGTGCACCATTATGGCTACACCATTATTATTCATTTAAATTATTTACGTATTCTCATTAAAGTTATGATCAGCGTGGCCTGTGATTGGTTAAGTACTCTGAGGTAGGTAACATGAAGGTAGCTTTATAAATTGTCAAATTTATTTCTATCATATAAAATTTAAAAAACTTCTTTTTTATTTAGTTTTCAGTGGTTAGATTTTATTTAGAAGCCATTCGTATTGTAAATGCATCATTAAGTTGATGCTATACCTTCACAAATCTCGTGGGAACTGTCTAAAATGTCAAAAAGTGTCAAAAATTGCACCTAATGATGCGTGTAAGAAACTTTCGAACACTACAATAGCAACTAATATCCTCTAAAAAAAATTTTCAACCTTCAAATGGCATCTTTTTCTGACCATTCTTCTTTTATTGTTAAATAAACCATAAATCGTTATAAAATGGTCACTATAGCGGACAGTAAATGCGTCTAAATCGGGTGCCCATGATTTTTTTGTAAAAAGTTATATAATAACGTACAATATATTTTGGATGTCCTTTCGGAGCACTAGCGCCGCGCGGCGCTTAGGACAATTTACATAATAATGGTGTTCGATTATTCAAATAATTTATATTTGTGGATGAAAGGATGGGGACCTTTTTAATCGACATGTGGAATTTTTAATAAATTATGTAGACTTGTAGAATTCTTGTGAATTTAAATTATACCTATGCAATGCTAGAATAGTGTAGATACAGACATGTAAAAAGATATGTAGTTTTGAGATTTATGTTGTGAAGATGTAGTATTTACTCGTATGTTGTTTGTCTAATAAGATTTATGGATTAAGTTCGTATGTATGTGTAAAAAGTGACACATCAGGTTGCAATAATATGCAATGGCACAAGTAAACAAAGTTCAGCAAATACGAATAGCATAAAATAAAACACATAGGTACTAACTACTAAATTATCACATTAGTCAACTAGTTATCAAATATGTGTTCAACTTTTTGAAAATAAAAATAAACGACTAATTCTAAAAAATGCAATAAATTATTCACACATATTTGAAAACTTTAAAAACACAATACAGATCCGATCGATTCTCTCTTAATCGTGCACTCGTGTTTTATTTATGTATCTCCGATGCGAGATAGGGCCTCAGCCCCGGCTATAAACAACTCATACACGTCTCAAATGTTGCGAATCGAAATTAAGAGAGCTGCGATTAAACCAAGACAATAATAAGAACAGACGTCATAGTACTCACTCAAAACTTCAGGCGCTACCGACCGCGATTATTGCTGATTAATGTTTATTTTTACGTATAAATTACTCGAGTGCGCGGCGGAGACTGTTCGTGTGCAGTAAAAAACAGTAATTTATTAGTGGCGACTTCTCGTGTTGGCACGGGCTTAACGAGTGTGTGGCGTGCGGTGCGGTGGACGGAAAAAACTGGCTCGCTTGGTACTAGCTCGAGCAGCAGTGGCCTGAGGAAGAATAACCCCAGGAGTCGATGGGAGCTGCCACCGCTTCCGAACGCGTCCCGCGCCCCTCCGCCGCCCGATACAGATCACGCATTCTACGAATACCTTTAGCGACGGCTCTGCCGACCGCCGCCCGTCCCTTTCGCTCCAATGCCGCCGCTGCTGTGTTGGAGGCCTCGTCTGCGCGGGACGAAGGGGCCTAATGGACTGTTCACATCGAACGACGCTTCCTAAGTTCACCAAGTAAAGGTCACACGGGCTAACCGAGCCGGACGACGCAGCGTGAGCGTGGAACTCAGCCGCGAGGTAGCTGCGCGTGCGCAACACCGGCAGCGCCCACATGACCGGCCGTTTAGCTGCGCGCGGCCCTCGCAGACAGCTGTCCGTCTCACTCGCACTCACCTTGCGGGGCATATGTTTCACTCGCACACGACGATGTGGAAAAATGTATCTAGTTCTGTAGAGTCGTCGCGGAGTGCAGTAGCAGTTGAGTTTTTTTCGTTTCAATAAATTTGTGGTCGTTCGTCCCGCTTAGCCGCGCGCCCGGGGCGTCGTGGAGCGAGACGGGAGATTGCCACCGGGTTACGCCTTCCGCGCGCTCTCGTTATTATGTAGGTTAAAGCCTCCGTGCAGCTGCGCAAGCGCATGTATAAAATATTATATTGTCGTAAATACGACTTGTGTGGCCGGTTATTTATGTACGCCCGCGGCTGCCGTGCTACGCGCCGCCTACCGCCTAATGTTTTTGTTTCCACGCCACTCCAATCGCACTTACCGTTGACGATCCGTCATACACCTTGTAATGTATTTGTTTTGGTTTTGTACTCAAATTACATTTTACAGGGTTTTCCTTTTATTGTTTTGGATTTCTATAAAATAGTCTAATTTTACATTCAGTAAAATTCTTTGTCTTCTCCTTGTGTCAACCTATTGTCAGAGTTGTTCAGGTCACCCGTAGGTCTCTGATATGGTCTAAGAGCAGCAGCCGAGACCGACAATTTAACTTACTCTCCGAAGCATGGAGGGGCTCAGATGAAAATGTGACGCTAGCGGTCATCCATCCAGGTTCTAAACATTGGTGCTCTAGGTACTGTTTTATTTAAACCCGAGCTTTTATATTTAATTTGCCACATATTTTAAGCAACACGAGCGTCATTTTGTTCATGGATCATAAGCGTCCCAAAAAACAACATGTTATTTTAGGCTGAATAATTAAATTAATTAGACATCTTGAATATTATTTTTATTACATTATTTTCTGTGTCATAGCTCCAGAGAAAACACGCAAACAATACACAAATATTTGTCTAAATAGTTTCTAATTAATTTCTGTATAAAACGGAACAAAACGTCCTAACGGGTCCTCCAGTGCCACGCGACCGTTAAATGCGCGTCTCACAATAACTACAAATGACACAAAGGCAGACAAAACTCGAATTCCTTACAGAAACGTCACGGCTGTAGACTCAAAACATCAAAACACATTAGGCGATTTATTGTCTACGAAATTGGTACCCATTGAGCCAGCCTACGGGGAGCGCATTGAGTCATTGTCCCACATTATGGACTGCGAAGTGTCACCAACGAAACAAAGACGGCCGAAAACCGAATGTTTGCTCACAATCGAGAGAAACAACTGCTTTTATGGTGACCAGAAAAAACGTTTCTTCGATAGTGAATGTCCGGTTTTGTTGGGGAATGAATGGTCGCACGATACGACCACACCGCCCGGTTGACATGCGTTGCTAATTTTCTAATTTTGAAACCTGTCGAACGATGGAATTGCAATTTTGGTTTTGTAATTGCATTTGTGGAGGCTTTGTTGGATGCCTTTTTCGGTTTAATTTCTGTATTAGACGTTATTTGGGTTAAACTATAAATAAATACATTTTATTTAGCAAAATAAAGCTTTCGCGGTCGAGTTTTCGTTTCGCTCCGTTTCGATGTTTCGATGCTGCATAGAAAAGACATCAACGCGCACGCTTTGCCTTCCAACCGTAGCATACGGAATAAACTTCTTATTTTGTTATATATAAATACATTTCTTATACTACCATGTATATGCAATTAAATAAAAAATTAGGTAGGTATTGAAAAAGAATAAAATGTTGAGTTTGGATAAAATACCTACATATACTACAATGATACATATTTTATGTTTTTTAATACTCACAAAAATTTACAACAATTTAATTTGTTAATATTAGTTACCTTCCTAATTTATTATAAGCATTTGAAACAAAGTTCTGCGCCCAGAGATTGTAAACATTTTTCTATTAAACTTTGTTTAAAATATAAAAATGTTTATAAGTTCTGTGCCCAGAGATTGCAAACATTCGATAAAACGAGTTCTCGAGCGGGTAATCGATTTAGAAACAATCATCGCTAACATCGTAGCGGGAAAACTCGATGTTAACAACTGACTCGCTACCGGCACCATAAAAGCGAATTGAGAATTGTATCTCCGATCGTCTGTAGACCTTTTAAAGCCGGCCGGCTATCCGAGAGCCTTCTAAAAATAATGTTTTGGCTCATCATTAGCCCGACAATGCGACGCGATCGGTCGTGTCACAAAATAGTTAAGTAACAGAATGGAAACTCAGTACTCTAGCGTTCTAATGCGAATGCACTCATACGCACTCGCACGCCTTTACACGCGCGGGGTTTCGCTGCAGCCCAACGGCGATCGACAGCGCCACGGCTCGCGGCGTTAATTCGCGGCATCCGTGATGCGAAGAGGCACTCATCGTTAGCGCCACGAATGCTAGAAAGTAGTTAAGGTACTACGCAACATCTCCAAGCTTTCAAACTGTCAAAGTCATCGCTTCCCGCACCTGCCTCACCTTCCACCCGCAGTACAGTTAGAATAGAATAGAATAGAAAACGTTTATTTGTTGTCTGCAGCACACACACAATTCCACTTATACATTATACAATAATATACAAGTGTATACATATACATATATACCATACAATATAATCTTAAACTAAATTAATAATAATGCACGGCGGCTGCAGCACCAAATAGGCCTCAGCTCAGCATAATGCCATACTTAGAGGAGTCTAGAGCATGGCGCTGATATTCTGCTTCAGCCTGTCGAGGTCGGAGGCGGATACCAAGCGACGATAATCTACAGTTCTAGTTCGATGTACAATCTATATTAAATGACGAGTTCGGACTATTTTTAATCAGTTTATTTTTAATTAATTTATTTAGTGAATCTTACGGCGAAAAGTGGGAACTACGTATAATGAAGGTGGTTCCTCTGTCTACCCCCTCGGGGATTATGAACGTGAGAGTTATATTATTGTAGCATATTTTATTGTTTTCTTATTTACGTCGTTGCTTTTACAACAAACCAATTAATTGGTAAATATTTCCAATATACGTTATATTACATTCGAAACTATTTTCCGCCAACTACTGCCGGACCAACGATGGAAAGCGGGAGGTAGGGAGTGACTCCTTGGAGCTGTGTGTAGTTCTGAGTTTCCATTCTGGTATATATCTACATATTTTGTGGACGGTCGTGCTTTGTCTTTTTAGTCGGGTGACGCAATTCATACCGAAACGGAACAATAAAATTCCCAATAATCACAACCAATTTTAAGACTTCGACACGAAACTTTAAAGTAGAAAGTTCCTCAACTGAACGTCGGTGCGCTTGATCTCCGAAAGAATTGTCCGTTGACAACAGAGACATCGATGTTCTTTTTTGAATATCGATTGTAAAAAGCATTCTCATGATGCTGTGAGAACTTTCAAGAGTACAAGTACAGTCGCGGCTTAAATTCTTTAACCTATTCAACGTATTATAATCTTCCTTTGTGTCAGTATTTAGCCGTGGACTCTTGTCGATTGTTACTTTTGGATGCGACAGTACAGTCCACCATGCAATCTTTATATTATACTAGGATAAAAATCAACATTATTCCATTAACTTAAGACTGAAGTTCTTGGTCGTGGTCAGCCGTAAGACTATGCAGATCGATGGAAGCAAGATATTATCAGATTCCTTGGCTAAATACGACGTGACAGGTTAAATAGAGTCAATACCTTATTGAAGTTAATCGTCTTGTTAACCGTTAGTTGCCTTGTTTGGTTGCGTACGGGTTACCTTAAGTCCTCGACTTCTCACGGGATAATAATAGGTACATATCGATAGCAGTTTTCCAAATATCATTACCAATTTTTATATTTAGAGTATATTGATGAAAGTTCCTATTGTATTACCTACTTCAGTAATGTGTTTTGAGGCTTGTATCAACACTGCAAGCTATTTTATGCAAGAGCGTG
This sequence comes from Hofmannophila pseudospretella, assembly GCA_947369225.1. Taxonomy (NCBI): domain Eukaryota; kingdom Metazoa; phylum Arthropoda; class Insecta; order Lepidoptera; family Oecophoridae; genus Hofmannophila; species Hofmannophila pseudospretella. The sequence continues at coordinate 5,488,608 of OX376326.1, forward strand.
TTCTTCTCTATGCAAAGAGTTTTCCCGAGTATAAATATTATTTTATCTGCGGAAAGAATTGATGGAACAAGCCACTACAAATACTGGATTAGCATGATATATGAATTTCTTTCTCCTCCTTTTTTACTTTAGTAGCTTATGAATATGGTGTACTCTGAAAGAAACATCGCCATGAGACCATGAGGCCTTTGCCCAGCACTGGGCCAACCATAAGCCAAGCCAATTTAATAACGTCCACACTGTTAGGATACAATATTCACACCCCTACCACGAGAGTCCTTTAATAGTACATTCATTCTGGAAATTTAAGTGGCAAAATTAATAAAGTTAATACTCAATACTCATTTATTTCGTAATTTTCATTACATGTCACATTTTGTTCAATATTAAATAAATGACTTTGATTATTATAATAAATGAAGTTGAGTCTTAGTTTTGAAAGTAGTGCGATATGATAGCTTGGGTGGGGTGTTTAGAGATCACAACTCTTCGGACCCCTCCCCTGGGTGCTTCCACCCCTCCGGCCCTTAGATAGGTCCCTTTTTACAGTTTTTCCAATATTATACGAGTTTTCGTGCCCTTATATTTATTCTTTGGTAATTTCCTCGCAACTCTTGTAGTGTTCACATAATTAAATAGAAGAATTAAATTATAAGATAAAGAAAATTTCTTTCTTAAAATGCCGGATATAACTTTTGAATCGTTAGTCCTATCAAAAAATATGTAGAATCATATTGTGTAGAATTCATTAAAGTACATTTCTGCCTTTCACAGTTTTGTCATAGTTCTTACCGTTTTTGTACAATATTGGAAAAACTGTAATAAGGGATATATCTAAGGGTCGGATAGGGGAAGCACCCAAGGAGAGTTGTGATCTCTAAATACCCGACCCAAAGCTACCATATCCCACCACTTTCAAAACTTCATTAATTTTGCCATTTCTCCCATACATTGAAATTTAGAATAAATGGACTATAAGTAGAGTACGAGGTAGACCCCTCACGATCAGCAATCGAGTCCAAAATACAGATCAGGAGTCGATTCCCATTCAGGAATCTGGCTGGCCTCTATTTTACCGATAGAGGAGATGTTATGTTTAAAAAATATATGTAGATATGGATTGTAAGGTATTTATTCTTAGCAGTAGTATAGCCACCATTCATAATTTAATTGTAAAATAATTAATTATATTTTTTAACAATATGGAATGTCGTCTGCCTTAGTCCTGATAAATTCAAAGTCATTTATAAATATAGAATTCCGATGCTAGAATAGAATGATTAATACAGCTAATCTGCAATCTGCCACTGAATTCCTCAACAGATGCCTTCAAACAGGTAGTTGACAATCGTCATTAAATCATTATTATGGCCTTTTTATGATTCTCGCTCAATATGTTGAAAATTCGCATTAAGATAAGCGATCAACAGTTTTAAAGGTCACCCGTTCGTGCTTGCAAATTAAAATAAAACAAATATACACACAACGTTAGATCTCTGGTGGACGCTATTCAAAATAATTGATTCTTTTTATGTTTAAGTACCTAAAGCAGACCATCATACGGGCTGACTGGTGGTAAGTGGTCATCTTTGCCTTCTCACCTCACTATCTTTTTATTTTATTTTGATTCTATTGGGCAATCAATAGCGTACATTATAGATTTAACAAAGTGAATTAATGATAATAAGACAAATAACAGACTGCCTCGTACTAAAGGCGAGTAGGTAATGAAAACTAGGTGCTAAATTTGAAAAGTTAAATAGTAAAAAAAAAAAAGAAAACAGACATTATAGGAACAAGCAACAGTGGGCTCTGAAAAAATACATAATTGTGATTTAACAATTACATTTTTTGTTTCTTATTTATTATATTTTTAAATAATATATATTAAAACATACATATTGATATATAATATAAATTATTGCAAGAGTTTTACGATGCGCCACTAAGTTGAAGTGGAGTGTCTTTATTGAACTGGTACACTTATTTATTTTTACACCCTCTAGTTTAAGTAAACTAGTAGAATTTTACGATTTCATCGAAACCATCGCTTCTTGTGGAAAATAATATTCATTCCTACCTTTACGTGCACAGTTGGATTATATTTAACCAAGTATACATTCATACCTAAACACCCTGCTGTGGTCTTTTTGTTAGTAAAACAAAAAACAAAACCAAAGGTTTCCTTCAAACGTGATTTTTACAGTCCAATTCAAATTGAATCGCTCAAAAAAGACGTCAACAGCTGTCTTTTTGCCGCCGAATAATTGTATTTTACAATCGGACCGAATAATAAATAATTCAATTTTGCGGTCGGTGTATTAAATTACTACCTTTGTCCATTCCGATATGCATACGACAATAAAAATGTTAATTTTGACCAACAATGTTATAATTTACAGCTTTAAAGTTAAGACAATCAGTGACCGTCGCTGTCCCATGACAATTTGATTGTCAATCCTTTTTTTATGTTTCGTTCGTTAGTTAGGAGGCAAAATGCTACCTTTATAATGATCGTTATTAATTTGCACTTATGATCGGAATCGGACCGTTCTATGGATTCCCATAGAAATCTAATTTTCTGTTTTCTAGATTTCTACGGGTTCGATCCGATTCCGTTTCAAAATATCAGCAAATTATTTGGTTTGTTTCGTTCGTATTAACGATGTTATTTACGTTCACCTGTTTGTAGACTAAATGAGGGCAAAAACTACTGAGTAATGCCTAATACTGCGGGATTTTCCTATGATCTCATTTGTACTTATGTGGTCATTTTCCTTTTTGGAACTAAAAGAGATCTTACCTATATAATTATTTAGATCTTTAAAAAATAATATTGTGGTTGCATTTCGTTTCATTTAGCAATATTTTGTCGTTGTATGGTAGGATACGGTTACGGTGTTTTTATGACAATCTTCAGACGATATATTTATTATTAATGTATAAATATCTTATTACCTATAAATATCATTATAATATGGTCATTAATAACGTGACGACAAAAAGCATTCTAAATGCCATTATTAACATCTTATTTCCAGCCTTATCAGTCTAGCACAGATGTTTCTATTGCCAACGACCAGACCAGAACAGATGGGGTTGCCAAAAATCAATTTATATGTAATTTAATGAACGTATTATGCAGATTTAGTTGATATTTATTCCACGAATGTCGATAAATCTATAATGCCGAGACAAATAAGTCATAACATTGAAAGACCGGGTAAGGACGAAGCCAGTCGATGGTTATTTTTTGCACACATCGATACATGAATCGACGTGTTTGTGAAACAAAAAATTATTGTGTTTTTATTTTTAAAACTATGCTTAGGTATATTTGAATTTGTAGATTTTTAATTGTATAAGGAGAGCAGACGAGCAAACAGACCACTTGATGATAAGTTATCACCGCCGCCTATGGACCTCACCTCACTATAAAGGTATTAGAGGGTTGCACTGCTAACCTTGAGAATTTAGACGTAGTACCTCATGTAACGGTAATTACATAATTACGAGTACTTGTTGCTACTTAGGATGCTTGTCGTATGGTTAGTGGCCAACCTATTTGTCAGAGTTGTTCAGGCCGCCCGTAGGCATCTGACATGGCTTAACGACTGCTGTCGAACGACAACAACCGGGACTGACTGCTCAACGTGCTTTCCGAGGCACGGAGGAGCTCAGAAATATGCCACTAGCGGTCACCCATCCAGGTACCGACCGTGCCAACGTCGCTTAACCTGCACGATCACTTTCGGACCGGACTCGCAACTAGGCTACGAGCTCCGCAATTAGGATGCTAACATTGTTTTGTCTAAGGAGAATCGATTTTATTTTTAATACAAAATTGATTGGAATTGATATTAAAATAAGCACATCGTACCCATACGAAGTTAAGAAACAGTGCTATATTAATGTAGTGTAACTCTACATTTATTCTGAGTCTTCTTCTTCTTCAGGTCCTAGAACACCTAGTGGTGCATAGGGCTGAGACAATATTCTTCCACCGCGCTCTGTCCGATGCCGCAGACTCTATGGTTTCCCAGGATATTTTAGCCGCATCCAGGTCTTTATTTATTCTGAGTAGTGAGTATTAAAAAACTTCAGAATTCTTTGTTGATATATTATAGGTACCCCTACGTATGGTATTCATAAACGAAATATAAATACTGCTGAATACATATATCACAGTCTATGTACGGTTTTGTTATTACTTATTTATTACATAATACAATAAACATTTTCTGTGACACATGTAGGTATAGGTAGAGTTGATTTTTGTTACTTTTTTACAATGTTTTCGAAATTGACTTTTGAGTAGGTAGGCATCGACTTTTAATTTTTACGTAGGACCACAGAGTAGGTATAATACTCACGGTAGCATTAAAAAAATTAACAAAACGAAACCTGTTGTTCATCTTTTGTCCTTCCAACAAGATTTATTTTTGGCCGTAATAAAATCTACTTTCTTTGTGATAAATGTATCCCAAAGTTTCTCCTTGGGCAAGAATTGTAAAAATGCTTGTTTATATATGTTGATTCTTCGCACATTTTACAATGTGTGCACGCAATAATGAGTCAGGCGAGAGCATTAAGACGTAAAGGGATACTTTAGAGGCCACTTAAATAACACATCTGGTTTCACTTGGGGCCTGTAATCCGAGAAATTGTCCCGATTCAGTAATACTTTTCGTGTTTTGATTTGTCTTAAAAATTTGATTACTCAATTATTATTTTTTCAAACGATTAGTATAACTGAATAAACTGACTATTTAAGCTATGAATTAGGAACTCTAAAGTGTTTAGCTTTAGTTTAAATAATTTCAACAATAAAGTTCCAAACACCGTGAAAGTTTACTTTAAAAACAATCTCACTCTGAGTATAGTAATTTCTTCGTAATTATAAACGAGTTCACATTACTCAGAAACACAACTAGCGTCCTTCGGTTGTTCAACATGAAAAGTACCTTTTCCAATTTTTCCAAGCACAACGGATGTAAACTATTTGTCCACTTTACCACACAGGAAGTCTTTATTTAAAGCCGACGTTTCCAGTCAAACATACGGACAAACAGACGTCGCCAAAATATGAACTGAATCAATACTTGTTCTTGGAACACCGCGGAAAACCGATAGGGTGTTTTTATGGTCTTTATGTAAAGCCAAAAACCAAAAGAATGTTTACTGTTCACGAAATCCAGTGTTATTTCAATTTGAACTCTAGTATTTTGACGTTAATGACATTTGGGTGCGTAATTTGAAGGTTTTGAGTGTAGTGTATGAATGGTTCTGCAGTTATTGTGGCTCGACGTTGGTGGTGACACCTCGCAAATAATGTTGTGATCTCGTCCGGACCACCGACACGCTGTCGGAACTTTTGACGCGGCATCCGCGATGGGCGGTCAAAATTTACTTTAACGTTTTCCATTTCTTCTTAAATTCAATCAAGTATTATGGAGGAGATAACTGTAGGTTCTTTTTATATACGTACTTTACAGTATTTGAAAAAAAAAAATCTTATCGTGTTCTACCAGCCTTACATATTTCTCAATATTATGTCTTAGCCGTTATCCCCATAATTGAGATAAAAATATATAAATACATACTCCCCTTCAAATACAATTTATTCAATTTGTACTCTATGATAGTAAGGGATGATAATACATCAACAATATCCATAAGGTCTCTCCCGTGATAGTAAATTTTGAATTTTCCCACAGCAGCCGCTCGTAAGTCGATAGAATCACTCCACTGTCTCAAAATCATTTGACGCCGATAAAATCAAAAGAAAAATCATCATTAAACAGCTTATCCACTGCTCGCCCACTCAGCCTGTGTCAGGCCCAATTGCCACTTATAAGATAACCAAAAGTGGAAGAAAGCTCACATTACTGATAAATATTGTTGCCAACCGCTTTGCGTTGCTCGCTGCTCGGCCCACGTTCCGAAATGTCATCTTCGCTTCATACCAGCGAATAAATTACGTCGCATGCCTATAATATAGGGCTATAACGGCGCCCATTGACGTTGGCGTCCCCCAACGCTACATGACGTGTGCACTCGCTTATTTATACCCCCTTTATCGTGTGACGTCCGCACATAAAGGCTTGCCGCCTGTAATAATAGGAGGACAGGCAAACCATTGTACAGGGCCGAACATGTATAGACCCCGACCATTCATCTCGGAACGCCGATCAACTAAAGAATAGTGAGAGTAATGCCCTCACAATAGTAATAATTCCTATAACTTTGAGTATGTCTTTCGCCGACTGTTTTTAAAGGGTACCTAAATGTGTTCTAAAGTGAAACTTGATGACTTGCGGTGGCTTGTTTTGCCGACTGGTTATATTTAGTACCCTACTTAATACCCACTCTAAAATTGTTAGCTGTAATATTTTGCTACAAATACAACCATCATGTAACATTCAGAAATGAGTACATACTTGACCACCAATAATAACAGGTCAGGTAGTAAGTAGTAACTATTGTAATAGTTAGTATTATTACAGCTTATTAAATAACTTAGTATAGTGAAACGAAAAGAAACTAGAATACAGTCTTAGGATACCATCTTCTAATTAAAGTTAGTATTTGAACCCTCTACATAGCATCTCTGAAAAATCACCCGGTGCTTTCTATGGATCGTGCATAGATCTCGATTTTCTTTGAAAATCTATGCGATCGTGGGCCTCTATGACGTACGTACTACACACACTGAGTGTTCCGATACGAGTAGGTATATGATGTGAAAGCCACCGTAAACTCATTGATAGTTTACATGAAATGCTAGAGACGTCCGGTATGCTAGCCACTACATCTGATTTTCATTTTAGTAAAGAAAGTCCTAACGGATCTAATCTTAAATTGTCATCTCTGTAATCGTCGGCAGAGTTTCAGAGTGATCTTCGCTTCAGCCAGTCGGTGCGCCGGCCGGCGTCGCCGCGGGCGCTTCGTCGTGGGAACGTGCGCGAGCGCAGCCTCCGACGCCCGCCCATACGATAGGTTTAGTCTGCGGGTATATTTGAGTACCTATATAGAATCATTCTTGACTCTGATTTTGAGATTAGAATCTTTTTGGGGGCTTTTCGCCACCAAGTCGTGGTGTAACAATGTTTATTGTTTTTCAATCCAAAATTTAGTTCTACCTACATTAACTTAGATTATTACATTAATGTCTCAATTATAACTCATATCATAGACGCAGGTTTTACCATCTCTGTCTCTGTATTTTAAACAATTCTCAATTGCTTAAAAAACTCATCAATGGATTTTGAGAGACTTACCTTGCCCCTGCCATAAATCACTAAAAGCGGAAAAGCCGTGAGTTGCAAGAAATGTACTTAATGTTAACGCTTCATTAAGTCTCGTGTCATCTCTATCTAGAGCTATGACATATAAAGGGATAGCAAGTATTTGGTACAAAATGGCAAATATTTAGCAAGCATCCAAGTAATATTTAAATCTAAACCAGTCAAAACATTCAAGGAACTTATGATTTATTTTAGGTTTTAACCTCGCAGAATCCTGCCATCAGAACATAATATCTACCTTTACATAATATGTACCTACTGTAGGTACATCCAATACCATAAGACAACTTAGTAGAATGGTAGGTAATCTCTCAAATGTATTAAGGTGCTCATAGATTTAGACACCTACTTACCTACCTTTATTTTTGCCAATTTTTTAGCTTTTCTTTGTAATTCACTTTTACTAAATTTACGACCTTCAGCTCCATTTATTACTATTGTTTTAACCTCTATTTCCACTAATTTGTGTGTAATAGTGTATTTATTTACCTAAATCAGAGAAATCACTCTATTCCGCTCACTGATTGTTAAGTTAGCCTGTAAGACAAGACTTAAGTACATCGAGAAAACAGTTGCATGGGTATGGACCAGAAGGTAAGGAGATGTGCATGCGCACAGAGGCATTCTGTTTATGCGAACACTGCAGGATATCTCACGTTTGTATTTTATTGCTCAAGTTTCAGCTAGGGTTTTTAACGGTAGAGGAATTAAGACCGAATAGTAAAAGACTTAGAAACTGGCTGGTAGATTTTTTTTAAATTAGTAGATACCTTGTAGAATCTGGTAGAATGCTATAATAGTTTAGTTATGCTTCTGAAGTTTTCGTCTTAATATGCTGTTCACAGACTGAGTTACTTGGCAAATAACTGATACGAATACAATTACTGGTACAAATCAAAGAATGGGGAAATCTAGTGCAATATTAATAGATTTATATTTACTTATCAACGTGTCTGTAGTATCTTGCTGCTTAATATTATTTATTAGGGATCCATATTATATAGGTGTGTTAATCAAGTACAGTCTTTCTATTCTATTCTATAAGAGAAGGATAGTGATAGTAGGTAATTAAAATATACATCAATGTATTTAATTGACGAATTAACTCTCTATTTCTAACTAAGTCTGAATTTTATAACAAAACTGTACAAAATGAACTAGTCTATCCGGTCCTCTTACAACGTAACAATCGTTATTAGTACCTACATCCACTTACAAATACGAGTAAGGTCCTGCGTAGATGCTCAAACTATAAACCACTCACGCGCAGACCTCCCTGATACAGTTGTATCTCTCACATAGCGCCTCCGCCTACACTGACGAATCCCATTCACAACTACCATCACAACTTGACCGATAGCACTCTATTAATTAAACCCCAGTGAAAGAGCCAGCTTGTCAACGGTTCTTCTAATTATCGCATCTTTTTCTTGCGCACCAACTTTAGAAATCACGTAAAAAAGATTCGTTAGCTTTATTTCAAAGGCATAAGTGCTAGATTTAATTTGAGAAATGGTATAGTTAAGTTTGTCCGTCTATACAAATATTCGTCACGCTCGCACACGGGCGGATATAAAAAAAAAGAAATCAACGGGCGACCTGTGAGGCCTAATTAAGATATGTATCCGATGTGACCAACCCTCCTCTGTTTCATACACCATTGTCCCTTTACATAAAAGGATTGAATGGATATGGCGGTTGTGGCTGTACGATATTGAACTCAGTTCACGTTAATTAAATGTATATACAGGCTGGAAACGATAAGTGGGAAAAATCAAAAAATTACCTATCCTGTTCTTTTTTCAGATAGTTATTAATATCAATTTATTAAGCTAGTGACGTAGGTAGTTTCAACATCAGTAAAAAGTTTTACAATATCTTGTATAGTTTAGGAATTATAGAGTGAGATCACTTATCGTTTCCACCCTGTATATGTAGGGTTCTTTGTTTCTTTAGTTAGATTTGAAATTATTTCGTGACGAACCATTTTAAAGGAAGCTTTTTATTAAAAAGGACAAATAAACTCATAGAGAAATAAAATTGCCTACATGATGTGACTGAAGTAGCAAATTGGTATGTTGGTCAGGCTAGCCTGGCGTTAATTCATCCTCAGTCTGCATCAGACCACTCTGCAATACAGCACCTTTCACAACACAAGGCGCCACTGAATCCGAACTTCTACACATCTTTCATAGCAATATCTATTTTAAAAAATGATTTCAATTACTTCATCCTTACATACATATTTAGAATATAAAGTTCTGAAATCTTACCTAGATCTGGACCTATTTATATAATGGTCTAACGGTAGGTACGTCTCTAGATACCTACTTACCTACTAGAAACTATCAAGAGCTTTAGGCTCTAAATATTAGGACGTCGTAGGATTCTCTTTCTTTAATTGTCATAAGTAGTTACTCAGGGTGGGCAGAAGATACAAATTAATATTCCATTATCTTTTGATTATTATGATGTTATTTGACTTCATGGAAAATATCCATAGGTACCTAAGTGAGCAAAAAGCTAGTCCCTCTTGAAATGCTCTGCTGCTATGTAGTTTATCTAAAAAAGATATTAAATAACACAAATATCCTATAAATGTAGAGTTATTAAGAGAGATAGCTACTACCCGATTTTCGTATGCTTGAAACATGTCTCATACGACGTTTTCATGGCATATAATTATGGCTATATAATTCACAAAATGTGTTTATTAAAGCGTAAAACTTTTTGCTAGGCGTGTGCCGACGTAAACACCGCATTTGCATCCCGAGCCGACCGAAACCCGCCGCAGAACCTCAATCGATCGCTAAAAAAATTCATCGCATTATACGCGTAACTACCTATATAACTTTCTTCTCGAATACGTTAGCTTATCCTCTTCGGGAACACCCATCTGAAATGAATCTTATGTCTTGGAGACAGAACCACGAATTCTCTTCGAAGTTTGATTGTATAAGCCGTTGTGGAAGGCAGAGATTCCAATACAATAATACGTGCACTGGGCCGGCGCGCGCGCACTCTGATCTGACCACTACTGTGCATTTCCCACGGGCTGCTTATGCCTCTGCACCGCTCACTCTGTATAGCTCGCTCTCGTTCCTTCCTGATGGACTGCCGCTCTTTCGTTAAACGAAGCACACCCACACAGTGTGTCGGTATTTCAGATTGTTCCGAGGTGGAGACCGCGTACATTACGTCAGCCCACGGTTACAGTGTCGTAGTATGTGAGAAAAAGTTCAAAGATGCCTCCCCATACAAAAATATCGAAAGACACGCAAGATATGGTCCAGTGCACTAACTACTGCTGGTTAGATACCAGTAGATGGTTAGATTATTTAGTTTCAATCATAGGTACATACATAGATACCTATAAGTCTTGAAAAGTCACAGAACATCCTAGAAGTATGGGTTTAGACCTTCACTGAAATTCTAATTACTGTACATCATACCTATTATATACATATAGCCTGCTCGCTCACCCAAAACTTCATAATTCCTCTCTCCAATCCCGAAATCTAACAACCCTGAATTCTCAAACACTAACACGTTATAAACACTAACTTTTTGTGTGAAACTATACTTTACCATTTTGACAGACTATACAGGATATCAAATATAGCCTACCTACCTTATCATTTTATCTAATAGTTTGGCCACGAGGACTAATCAGTTAGGTCACGAGGAATACCCCCGAAAAAATACTTTTCCGGCTCCTATGGCCCTGATAGAATGGAATTTCAGTATAAAAATCCAGTATTTTGAGGTGAGCCCCTTACTGAATACGACCCTGTACTAATAGGTAGTAGACGGAGGCTTTTATCGATGTAGCACTATGATCATACGCCGTTTTACATTGCACTTCAATAGGTAGACGTTTATTAAAAATTTTAGCTCAATGATTTTCTATGTTCTACATCTCGATAGATCAGCAAAAACAGCCTGCTCACACACAACCACAGAAATATTGTTGTAAATTACATTACATGACATGCATTCATAGGTAACTACAAGATTTGAAGATAGGTAGAAATAAATACAGGAAACTGGATTGGTAAAGCTCAAGACGGTAGAATATGGCGTGTATTGGAGGAGACTTATATCCAGCAGTGGGTGGACACCGGTTGAAAAGAGAGAGAAATAAAATAGATAGATATCTATTCTTGTACAGGAGCCCATTTCCACCATTATACTAAGTTTGTCTTTCTTTTCCAATTAAGTAGCGATTACTTTTTGTATCGATCCATTTTTAATTACAAACCGTATTCTGCTTACACATATGAATGGACCGGACGTAACGTTAATCGAACGATTCGCGACTAGTGGCATATGAAGAGTGTCAAGTCGCGCAATTTAGTTTCTACTATTACGTTACGTTGTATTAGTGGAATCGGGCCCCAGGTGTGAGTGCATAGGTGTGGTTGAAATTCCTTACTATAACTATTTATACACTTTTTTTTGTTAAACGTCTATCACATATAAAATAATATAGGTATATATAGCTCTTCCATTATAAAAAAAAACATAAACCCTACAACAGATTCGAAACTAATTTTCGTCTAGCCGTAGCCAATACTTAGACCGACCTTGTAATCTTCCTGTCAGTTTTGGTAATATTTGATCTAATTAACTTTCAAATATGCAAACTGATGTTAGAATCGATAATAAACTAAAAGAATTTCCCACTGAACACAAATTGCAAAATGCAACAGCATATCTTTTTTTACAAGATAATTACAAATCGAGTTTAAGGTTCATTGCTGCTCAGTAAGCACAAGTTATCCTCATAACTACACTAAAAAAGCAATGTAGAAGGATTTTCGTTTTAACAGCCAAGCTGGTTGTTCTAATAATAGAGTCTCATAGTAGATGGTTGTCTAATTCTGATCTGTCTAGAGCGCGCGTGCAAGTCGCGTCTCTGTCAAGCGGCGCCGCGGGCGAACACTGTATTGCACCTAATAAGGGCGAAATATTTGGGGCGCGATTAGACTTGGCGGCTGGATGAGCTTCAAAAGCTAATTGCTGCTATTTCGGTGTCAGTCATTCTGTGATCGACCGATGGAAATGGCGAAACAAAGAATTACTGAAGAATGTTTGATACGCAGTGTGCGATCAAACATTCTTCAGCGATTCCAGGGATCTTTCGAGGACTGAATAAACGAAGGGGAACGAGAAAATGTCCAGGGCAGGCAATAAATACCAGCGTCCCAGCCCGAGATCAACCGTGTGGCAATCAACGATGAAAATTACCCTCACTGGACATTAATATTTGACAGAACGAAACAAAAAACGAAAGTTAAAACTACCTACAATAACTGTCGCTAATGTAAACAAAACTTATGGACTAGGTTTTTCATCACCCTATTTATAAAATCGCTGTAATGAACATAAAACTCGGCAGGTCCACTTATTCCAACCAGTAGAGATAAAGGATTACGTAAAGTTAGTATAATTTAGTTTTATACTAACTTTACGTAACTTGCAAATCAAAAATAATTTGTTACGTATGAAAAATCTTTATTTTTTTCTGAGTCAATCATTTTCAACAAAAATATCCGTTTATTCGATTAGAATGTTACATCACTAAATAACATACCCTTAATATTGAAGTGACGCACCTTTTCAAAAAATGTATACCAAAGATCTGATATCTGGTCTATCACACAGCAGATTGATCTTCGATGAAGTCAAAGAAAAAAAAAAATAAGGTATATTTTTACAAAGTATCTTTTTTTACTCTACCACCGCTTCGTAAGGTACTACTATTCCTGAAATCTGAAGAAGCGGCGCAATAAACAATAAGCAGCACATATTTTGAAAAAGATACGACATAGTCCAATACTAAGTCCTAGCTAGGAGGTATCTGGTTGGTATTAAAAGCTAAAATATTTCTAATAAGCTGTGTAATATTACAACAAAATTCGAATTTAAGTACTGAAATAGGTAGAAATACAATGTTAATTATTGTACAAAATCAATAATTTAAAACACTAAAAGTAATAATTTTGTTTAACACAAAATATTTCAAGGGGTATAATTCAATTCTACAACAATCAGCTTTGATAAAATTCTAATTTATTTGAAAAACAACTCACTACCATACTCGTAACTAAAACATTCTGCATTGGCATCATCCAGCTCTTCTCTAGCTCGAGCTAAGAAACATTTCAGGGTGGGGTATGAGCCTCGATTAAATTACTCATAAAATTATAATTAATTTGAAAAATCTTTATAAGTAACTAAAAAATCAGTATTATAACATTTATAACTAAAACATTCTGTTTTTCCATTTTCCAGCTCCTTGAACCCGAGCTATGTGCTATGCCAACTTAATTTATAAGTAGCTAGTCACTTATTTTATTATATACAAAACTTTGTTCATCAACTTCAGCCAATATTAATTTTAGTCTAATTTAAATTACTGTTACATCAAAGTAGGATATCAATAGAATATGCAATTTATTTATTTTTAATTTAATGACCTTTGGTATTGTGTTTTAAGGCACAATAATTCCGCCAATTCACGTTAAGGCAATGTTATTTGTTGGAATCGCAACTGAAGTCCAAAATGCATGAAATTGGGATCTTCAAGGCCAGAGTGAATAGGCATTTACTAGACCCGCATGCTCCATCGTCGACCTCATCGTCGCTTACCATCAGGCGAGATCGAGGTCAAATGCGGGTTTAGTAGTACATTAAAAAAAAAATTTTGACAGCTGTACCAACCAAAAAGTGTAACAGATCTGAGGGATCTGTAACAGATATTGCCATTGCTGCGCTGCCTGTTATACCTAATTAGTAACTAAAGCTAAAATAGCACCTTTGTTCACGCAATGAAGTGTTCTGGTAAATATAACAGGACAGTTTGAGCGAAGATAATTTACATATTGATAAACTTAATATATAATTTAATAGTAATTTATGCCACTGGAATCATTAGAAATAAATTAGCCCTCATTACGTGTGCAGCGGCATACACTTTATCTACTTGTTACTATGAAATCTAAATAACAGTTCTTGTAACCAATTCTATAAAACTATTAAAAAGTTTACATCGGAAAATGAAGTAATTAGCGAGAGCGGTTACAGATCATGCCATCAAATCAGCTGTCGAAGTCCAACTGGTCGGTTAACGACCAATAGTTAAAGCCGGACGCGGTGCCGTCACATCAGGCGATAATGTGCGTATGAAGGTATAGGTAAGATGATAGGGAGAATGACCACGCATTAGCCGGTAGGTATGCATTTATAAAAAATGAAGCGTTTGGCGCGACCACACCTGACAAGTACTAAAATGTACCTTTTAAAAAGAATTTTATGAATGAACCACTTTGTATTGCTCATAGAAATCGGACTGAATATCAAAATCCTTGGTATTGCTGACTGTGGTTTCGTATTGAACAAATTACCAAATGGGAGCAGAAAAAACTGCATTTCAGAATTCCAAGAGTAACGTCCGCTGTTTTAGAAAATACCCGCCGAAAATGTGTTTTCCAGAATATCTCGATTTTGGAAACGATCATTTTGAGAAGTGGATAATATGGGAAAGCGAACATTTTGGAAATAAAAGCGTGAACGGTTCATCGTATCAGAGAATTTTACAAACATGATTTTTTTATTGTTTATGAAAGCAGATGAGCAAAAGGCCACCTGAGCAAGTGGTCACCGTCGCGCTTAGACGAATCACCTCACTATGAAGTTTTTTTTAATCTGTCTTTTAAAGGCTTTGGTACACAAACGTCACCATGTCAGCCTCGTTAGGGTCACTAATTAGAGAAGTTTTCAATGCGCTGCCAACCTGATTTAGGTGAAGGCCTTATGTGCTGGCAATTATTATTATTATATATTTATAGACAATCAGCATATATTATGCTAATGCGACTATGTCATTCATAGTGTTAGTAAGTTATAAGTTCTTAGTTTCACAGTTCACAGATTTAACACAAAATCAGTCATTATTAATTATTCAGCAGCCTACTCAAGTCCACTGCTGGACATAGGCCTCTCCCAGGGCGCGCCATTGAGCCCGATCTTCGGATCTTCTCATCCAGTCGCTGACAGCTACCTTGCGCAGATCGTCGATCCATCTAGCAGGGGGCGTCCCACACTACGTTTACCCAAACGCGGTCTCCACTCCAGAACTCGTCTACCCCAGCGGTTGTCGGTTCTGCGACAGATGTGACCGACCCACTGCCACTTCAGCTTGCTAATCTTCTTTTTAATTTAGTTACTTGCACTAAAACATTTTGAATTTAAATTACAATTGTCACTGCTTTTAAACCAGTTATCTATCGTCTTATTTATAGTCTATTTTTAAAGGAGTTTACGGAAAGGGCAGACCACCTCATCGGAGAGCTGGTTCCATGCTTGGACTACTACTTAAAAGTGATATGCGACGTTGGTTTCGGTTTTGGTGCGGCTTATTCTTAGATGGTGTCCTCGCAAAGACATATCCTTCATTGTGAAGAGTTTGTCCAGATCTGTGAAGTTGTATGTGTACGTGAGGATTTTATGTTTTCATGAGATCTCTTCTCAGTCGGCGCTCCATCGGTGTAGTCAAGCCTCTTGGCTTTTTGAGGTCTTCGTAAACTGTACTGGATCTTGGTGGCTCTCCGTTGTACACTTTTGAGGAGGTCGATGTCCTTGAAAATGTATGGATTCCAGGTTTGAAACCCATATTCAAGAAGAGGTCTTAAGTAAGTCTTGATAAAAATCTCCACTGTTGTGCTGAAAGAACCTCCGAATGACGTACAAGGAGTTATCCCTCTTAACAATTCCGTTTATGTGGTCAGCCCATTTCAGGCTTTTGTGACAGTTATACCATATTTTAAATAAATACTAGAATTGATAGTACACCTCGTGTAGATTAGATACGCTTCGGCCACTAAAATGGCACCGTGTAGTGTATAGCTATTAATAATTACAATGGCTCTCGTACCCTTTAAACCGAAACACAGCTATGCTGTTGTTACATATCAAATTCGACGACCAACTGCGTTTTTCAGCTTTTTATTTAAAATTAATAGGCAAAAGAACAGTAACGTTATTAAACAAACTCAATGAAACAGACGATTACACAAATTGGACTTGTTAATATTGAAAGAAAAGCTTTTTGTGCGAACTGTGGATACGTTTAAGAAAAAACTTAAGAACTACGTTCTCGCTGCCCAGAAATCAGACACAGTACACTTTTTATATTAGGTTATTTTATTATTATTATTTTTTAAATTTAAGTATATATTTTTATATTATTTTGGACAACACATGCCATATCCGCTTCCCATTGGAATGACGAGCCGCACAATGTGCATACACTCACTATGTATTTCTATCCCTTTTCTTTCCAGTTTTAATTGTTATCTATTTCATCTTTAGGTATTTATTTATTTGTAGTTTTATTATTTATACTTTTAATATATTTTTGTTTTAGTGCCTGACTGCCTTTCGCCCGCGATGCCTTCGTCCAGGCACAGCTGAACACCAGCGCTGCGGTTCTGCCGTACCGGTCGGACCGCAGCACATGCTGAGCATGTGCCCTTTTAATATTGCATTGTTTTTATTTTATTTTATCAAATATTGTTTTAAGTTTAATAATGTGTGCAATGTTGAATAAATGTTTTTTTTTCTTTCTTTCTTTTTTTTTTTCGCTGACGTCAACACTCGCAAAAGATTATCTAAAATAGATATATAAAACGCATTTTCATACGCCGGATATTTTCCAGGATGGCGGACTTTTCCCAAGGCATTGTTGTATGTTTTAGGACATACTAAAGTATAATTTACTTAACATTTTTGCATAAGAATAGTTTTGCAATGATTTACTTACAGGACAAATCAATATGTTTTGGTACTTCCTCTTATTAAACTAATTTGGCGCATTTAGTGTTCAGGACTTGTTCTTGAAGTAAAAATTGCGTTTGTCAGTAATCCAAAACGTTCATATTGATTTTATACTTTTTTATTTATTGAGAAGTAGGTACCTATTCACCTTGATCTAGCGAATAACTAGTAAATACTAAATTCAAGTACTTTGTGTAACCTAGCCATAACTACGCTATAAAATATGAATCACTTTATACTACAAATTACCGTATCTAATAACTTAGACAGTGTGTAAAGCATAAGGTTATATTCTCAACAAAGCGCCAATCTCGAATCAAATGAAAATTAGGGGAGAAGAGAGGAAATAGCTTTGGCATGGTCATTGAATCTCTTCAATGACCATGCCAAAGCTATTTCCGTGTAGTATTTCTTGATCTCACAAGACCCTGTTGGGTTGAAGGTAGATATGAATACCAATGGACTCACAAAGGAAACCGCTAAATATGTCGTATGAGACGACTAACCCAACCATCCATTCTATGTGTAAAGTCGGTCGCCAAATATCTTCATTTCAGTGGTTTCATTTGGTGTTCTGTTGGTAAAAAGAACCAGTCATTTCTAAACCCATCGTCACATACGTACAGATGAGATTGAGGTCAAAGGCGGGTTTAGTCTTGAATTAAATAAACTGAGCAATCATTGTACAGTGGACCAGTAGCTAAAGTATACCGTCTGTCAAATTTCTGCGATTATATCTCATTCTCACGTCAACGTAACATAGTTTAAGGTAAGTTGAGGCAAGTGCACCATATAGACGCTCTTGCCCCAAGGTCACTCGGCGACTTACCCCTAGCTCAAAATTTTCGTTCTAAATTTTAGACTGCTCTATATCAAGTATTTCGTTGAAAACTATAGAAATAAATAATAGAGAAATGAAGCACAGTTTCAGGAACTGTATAGATTCAAATTCAGATCTTTTGTAATTTCCGAGATATTTAAGTATTTAGACCACATGTGCCATACTTGAGTATCGACTTTAAAATGTGTGTCAGTCAACACAACACGCACACACTGTTGCTTTCTTCGTCCGTGCAGTCACTGAGGGGCCAGCTGAAAATCAGCGCTGTGGCTTGCCTCAGCATTATGCTGAGCTGGTGTACCCTTTTTGGCACTGTACCACACCTGATATTTTGTGCTGAATGTATTAATCTTTGTATACTTCTGTATTGTGTACTTGCTATATTCTGGTGTTTACAGTGCAAAATAAACGTTTTCAATTCAATTTTTTGTCAATTTTAAAGTGACTTTCCCGCCCTGTTTTAAGAAAAATAAAGTATAAAAAAAAAAAATTTTAAGTCTAATCAGAAATACAAATCTCATTCTGGAACTAAGTTTACTTCCGTTATAACCACAAGATGGCTCTTTTTTCAATTACTTCTAATAGTTTACGAGATATAAAGGGTAGTTGCACTTACCCCATTGGCGCACTTGCCCCAACTGACCTTATTTCAAATTCAAACTTTTTTACGTTTTGGGTAGATCGTATTGTGGTCGACTGTACAAGTGAGACAATCTTTAGATTAATTATCAAGATTATTACATCCCGTGTGTATATGGATATTTAGTCTTTACGGTCCATGCCATACTAGATTAATCTTCCCTAAAGATAAATAAACATCTGGGTTTATTAGCCATAATTATTACAAATTAAAATTTTCTTGCATGGGTTTGAAGTTAGCTGTTTAAGTCAAAAACTCCTAAATGTTTGTATTGTTGATAGAAACCTGTGATATCTTTCACGTAACTGACAATATGAATGTGGAATGTGGAATGATATATGGCTTACAAATTATACAAATGGCATTATACTTATAATTAAATATCTATGTGGAATCTCGAAACAAGACACGTAATGAACACTATACAAGGTGGCTGGTATCTACAGTATATAATAAAATTGATGTCAAGTCTGTCAAGGTTATAATTCTGATGATAATCAAGGTTGATGGTTGAACAACATTTATTCTACAAAAATTGCAAAAAACCATTTCCATTATAAACTGTAAAGATTCATAGGTTTTTACTCATAACTTCCATTATATTAATCCCTGATCAAATTAACAAGTAAATCTCCCATTTAATCGCATAATCAATATTTGTGTAAGATACACTATAATTTACACTCAAATCACATAATATCAGGTAAACTTATTTATTGCTATCAAGTTTATCTATCTAGCTTTCTAGCTTCATACTCTTAATACATTTTCATAAATGTAATCTTAAAAATAACCAATGATCAAGATCTAACAATAATAATCTTGTCATTTTGAAATACAAAAATATAAACTTTTAAGTCTTAAACAATATTTTGTAGATATGAGATAGTTATTTTATAATCATAATGATGTTAATTTAATGACAAAACTTAGCTAATAATTGACGTCTGAATTATTTAGCTAAATTAAATATTCGTACAACTAACTGCTGGTCCAACGAAAGCTAGCTAGGTATTGAAACTAATTATTGCTAATAAATGGGTACAGAAGGCAATACCTATACGATTAGTGACAGATCGACGGGGTTGCAATGTAACACTTTCCACGTAAAATAGACTGACTGTACTGACATACGGTGGGGAATCGTTTTACTGAATTAGTGAAAACCCAAAACGTGTTTGTCAAATCGTAAAGAACAATGGCGGGAAAACACACGACGCTCCTCGCTCCCAGAAATTCAAAATGCAGTCTGGGATCGCATCCATTCGCCCGTCTCCCCGTGACCACAGGAACACGCTCGTTGGGCAAATACTAGAAAACAGGATCTCTTTCGACTGTGATTTTACACGTCATTAATAAACTACCACCGTTTCAGTAGGTTCTGCAATGGGGAACAAGATACACTTAACAATAGCTAAAAACTAAAACTATTTTTCACTCCACATACTCGGAAGTCTTATCCTTTCGGAGAGTGAAGTGGCGGTGGGCATATGACTAGACGCGGTGATGGCAAGTGGAGAACCCTTACTGAAGAATGGTGGCCTAAATCAGGGAAAAGGACTACTACTACGGGTCGTCCGTTCCGGATGAAGGGAGCGGGTGCGGGCCTGGAGGCGAACCTCGTTACCCGGGCAGAATCTCTGTGTGATTCGACACACCGGTGATTGGACCCACTGTGATGGCTAAATGGAGGTACAAATTGATTTTAAAAGTAAGCAAGTTGAGGGGGGGAGGGTTGGTTGTCCAGCGACCAGATGGGTCAGCGATATCACAAAAGTAGCAGGTAAAACCTGGACGCAGCTTGCATAGGACCGAGAATGGTGGCACAAGAGAGAGGAGGGTACGGGGTCGTCCTAATAGAACGCGATTACGCGATTCTCGCGAACTTTGTTCGTACGAACGCGCGATCAAACATACTGATGTCGAATAAGTGTCCTAATAATACGCAAAATAGGAGATATAAGAGTTGCGGAAACCAGCCCGTTATTAAATTTAAGTGTCTTAATTGACAGTCGCGCGATGTGTTTGAAGTCGCATCGCTTAGTCGCGCGAAAATCGCGTGGTTGCGTTGTATTAGGGCGAACCCTTATACCCTGCAGTGGCATGGGCCATGATCGACCGAGTGGGCCCAATGCTGATTGGTGGCACATACCTTCGGAAACTTCTCATTTCCTCAGACATGCAGGTTTCCTCACGATGTTTTCCTTCACTATTAGAGCAGTCGGTAAATGTACGTAAGTCTTCAAAAAAAAAACGAAAAACTCATGGCATTAGCATAGCATGGTTTCGAACCCGGACCTCCAGCATGGGAGCCCGGCGTCCTAGCCACCGACGTAGTGTCATGATGATGAAGACGCCAAAGCCAACGTACATCGGCGCACTCTCACTTTCTATTTCTCTCATGGCGTGACGTCATTAAGCAGTGAGGACTGGTGACGTAGACCAGCAGTTAGTTGACATAAATAACGATTTTAGGATACGATTCCGAATTAGGCAATTATTACATCACAAAGAGTATCGATTTCGAATATCGATTCGTCTCGTTGTGTTTTGTAACCAGCATTATCGAAACTTTTACCCTGGCTAAAACCGAGTTAATTTTAATGTCTGTCAGAGTGACAGATATACATTTAGATTTGTTTTTTTCACGTTGACAATATATCCCTTTAAAAACACATTCGTAAAGCTCATTACAAAACACTAACGGATAATTACAAGCTTAATTAAAATTATGTATAGTGACATCTCTTTCTAGAGCTAAGGTAAGGACAGAGTAAGTTTTAATCGAGGTTGAATTCTTAGGACGTTCTTTGCAACTGACAGTAACTTTTCCCGACAAAGTGCAAAATGATTTAGAACGGAGCCTTTGGGCAGGCCACAGACAAGTGACGCCGCGGGGATGCGACGTTCGAATTTTGAACTGTACGTAAACGCCGATAAGGTTCACTATTGATTGGCGCAAAACAGAAGCGACACACAAAAGAAGCTTTTGGCTGATAATCAGAAATTAACTTTATCGTCGTTTGCATACGTTTAAGACAGTTCAAAATCCAAAAGTCCCCGCCACGTCTCTTAAGTGTTTATCATCATACAGTTCAAGACAGTTTAAAATTCGAATGTGGCGTTGCAGCGTGTCTTGAATGTGGCCCGCGTCTTACAGTGAGTTGCAAGAAACGTATCTCTATCTAGAGCTATAGCGTAGAAAGGGATATCATATATTTTAAAAAAGACTTCAACTTTAAGGACGTTTCGACTGACCCTTAGTATTCAAGAAGAAACTATATAAATATAAAAATATTTACAAGAAGAACAACTTATCTGACAACGCCTCGGAGGGTTGCTGGTGTATATTCTGCCCGACTAGATAGGACAGCTTGTGGGCGTATTGGCAAGGCGCCGGTACTCGGACCGTGCCCGGCCAGTTGTAGTACAGGTGGCACATCTTGTAGGTGAGCCTCTGGCATTGATCCGGGGTCAGGCCGCTGTCGTCGTGGACTACCACGTAGTGGGTCGGCGTCACCGTTCCATGGTTCACTTTCTGCGACACGATCAGGAAGTCGTACCTGGGATAGGATAAAATTTATGTTTATGGATTACATTTGACACAAAATTATTGCTCCAATCTGTGATCTTTGTCTATCCAGATGGTTAGTAAGGAGAAAGGGCATGGAACATTTTACTCTGAAGCCAGACACTCTCGTCTAAGTCGTTTTTCCTCATTGCTGAGGGTCGTGATCGTTCTAAGGAATTAATCGCATAGAACGACTCTCGTGACAGATTTAATGGGGTTGTTTGCCATTGCCTTCCCATTTCACACACTGGTTATCTCAGTGTGCAGGTTTCCTCACTATGTTTTCCTTCACCGTCAGAGCAGTCGGTAAATGTACGTAAGACTTTCGAAAAAACCGAAAAACTTATTGGTACATGGCATTGCATGGTTTCGAACCCGGAGTAAGACACACACACGTCAAATATCTGGGTTCAGAGATACTTTAGGAGTTTTTGTCACGATATGTTTTATGTTTCTATTGATGTCCTCTATCGAATTATCGGGCTGGGATCGATAGCCAAGAAATTGATTTTTTTTCAAAATTTCAGATAATAGGTGTGCCAATAAGGTTCCATGGCCTTTGATTGATGATTTATGGTATACCTTTAGTATGATTTATAGTATACCTTTAGTACATGTTTTCTTTAATTTAGTTAAGTTTTGTGTTATAAAGATTATAAAATTAGTGCAGGATATATCTTGGACTATCATCGATGTCAGATCTGAGGAACAGTAATGGCGCCAATTATGACGTGTCACCACTAGGTAAATTAAATAATCGCTAAACGAAACTTACACAATCTTGTGAGAGATAACTAGCCATATATGTCCTAATCCTCACGTCCCATTAGTTACAATTCAGTGCTAATTCGATGTGCACCAATGACGTGACGTAGCAATACCTAACTCACCAATCACGTCTCGTGATGTTATAGTCGACGACAGTGTCGGGTTGGGGGACATACGTTCTAATCGTCGCATCTCAATCTCCCATGTGCACCAGTGAAGTGAAGTAACTATACTATGAACTCCACAGAATAAAAACTAAAGAAGAGAAACCTTCACAAGTACAGTCGACCACAGGTCAACCTACCCAAAATGTGAGATGAAATGAGAATCTGAAATGTATCATATTGCGCAGCCATAAGGTTGAGATTTAATCGAAGGTTTTTGACAGATGGTATACTATAGTTTGTGTTCGAATCTACCAACAAAGCGTACACGTCAATCTGTCAAATGTGTATCCTTTGTAAAGCTTAATAGTTTGTAGCATTTTAATGCTACCAAATACTATTACCCGCCATTACCATCGCCTTTTAAAACAACAACTTCTTCAATTTTGTCGTAGTAGTATAAAAAAGTGTACAACCTTGTAGTTTGCCGTCCTGTCAAAAGTATAACTCTCTCGTTCTGGCAACAACAATTTAGCCGTATGAGTAAAGAGCGTTGCCGTATTTAATTTGTTTATACCGAGGCGCGATTGCCCGATTTCTTTGCTGTTGTGAGGGCTCGCATAGCGTCCTTCTGGGACAGAATGCGAAACTCTCACAACAGCATCCTCAGAGCCATAAGCGAGGACTTAACATGTCCGATATTTAAATATTGGTTGTCCGTGCACCAGCGCGCGAACCGGAAATGACATTGCGCAGTTTTATTTTATTTTTAGTTTTATTGTTTATTTATTTTATTATTGTATATATTATTTGATGTTTTTTTTTGCCTGAATAAATGAATTATATTATTATTATTATTATACTAAGTAGCTTACTTCTATGCTTTAGATCTTATTCTGTGATGAACTCACTCACCAATCGCGCCTCGTGATGCTGTGGTCGACGACAGTGTCGGGTTAAACGTCGCGTTCCATTGGTTACAAGTCGGGGCTAGATCGATGTCCACCAATGACGTGACGTAACTATACTAACTCACCAATCACGCCTCGTGATGGTGTGGTCGAGGACAGTGCCGGGATTGGGGTTGGCGAACTCATCTTATACGTCCTAATCGTCGCGTTCCATTAGTTACAAATCAGTGCAAGATCGATGTTCACCAATGACGTGAAGTAGCTATATTGTAACTAACCAATCGCGCCTCGTCATGCTGTGGTCGACGACAGCGTCGGGTTAAACGTCGCGTCCCATTAGTGCTAGATCGATGTCCAACAATGACGTGACGTAACTATACTAACTCACCAATCACGCCTCGTGCTGCTGTGGTCGAGGACAGGGCCGGGATTGGGGTTGGTGAACTCATCTTATACGTCCTAATCGTCGCGTCCCATTAGTTACAAATCGGTGCAAGATCGATGTCCATCAATGACGTGAAGTAGCTATATTTTAACTAACCAATCGCGTCTCGTGATGCTGTGTCGACGACCGCGTCGGGTTAAACGTCGCGTCCCATTAGTGCTAGATCGATGTCCACCAATGACGTGACGTAACTATATTAACTCACCAATCACGCCTCGTGCTGCTGTGGTCGAGGACAGGGCCGGGATTGGGGTTGGTGAACTCATCTTATACGTCCTAATCGTCGCGTCCCATTAGTTACAAATCGGTGCAAGATCGATGTCCACCAATGACGTGAAGTAGCTATATTTTAACTAACCAATCGCGCCTCGTGATGCTGTGGTCGACGACCGCGTCGGGTTAAACGTCGCGACCCATTAGTGCTAGATCGATGTCCACCAATGACGTGAAGTAGCTATATTTTAACTCACCAATCGCGCCTCGTGATGCTGTGGTCGACGACAGTGCCGGGGTTGGGATTGTCGAAATCGCGGCCGGCCTTGAGAAAGATGCGCGTGTTGATACGCTTCTGGACAACCACGTACGTCAGTGTGGGTTTGTACATCGCCTCCATGAGCTTGAAGCAGATCTGCATCTGAGGGATCTCGTATTGCTTGATGAGATTCAGTTGGCCGTCACCTACGCCGTCTCTGAAAATGAACAGTTGAAAATATGAAACAATACATTACACAGTGTAACAAGACCCCCTCGTAAGCCGAAAGGGGAGTGAATTGTATCGATAACTGAACACCACCCTGTCGGCTTACAAGGGTTTTGTTACAGCCTGTATAATTATGACGAGGAATAATTTCTTCAGTAAAATAAAGGGCAAAGAAAACAGGCGTCTCAACATTTTGCAATATTTTTTTGTCAGGATGTCTTCAGTGGTGTTCAAATTTTACATCCTTAAAAATACTGTTTTATACTGAGTTTGGTAATGGAAACTGAGGCTCGGCCGGCCATGGCACATGCGCTATTATCTCCCCATAAATTCAGACGACAATTTAACAGCACAATGTTCGATTTATTATCATTCTAAAGAAAAGAGTGCTTTCTTCAGAATGATAATAAATCGAACATTGTGCTGTTAAATTGCTACAGCCAGTGGGCTGTAGCAATATTTTGACAGATATTCTTCAGCAGAGTTTGTGATAAATAGATAATAGATTTGAGTTTATATATAACTAGTGTGTTCTTGTTTTGTCTAGACGAATTGAAATATGTATATTTACGTTTATAATATTTGTGAACCCTTTTTGTTTCCATATATGTATATGTATATGTATTATATATATATATATATATATATATATATATATATATATATATATATATATATATATATATATATATATATATATATATATATATATATATATATATATATATATATATATATATATATATATGTGTGTGTGTGTGTGTGTGTGTGTGTGTGTGTGTGTGTGTATGTATATATTATATTTATATGTGTATGTATATGTATTTTTATCTATGTGTGCTGGAGGGAAAATGTCTGCTGTGGGACGCCACGTGCGTAAGTACGTTTGCGGCCAGCCATCTCAGACGAACGACACGAACGGCCGGGGCGGCTGCCAAATTTGCAGCGATCAAAAAACGGGATAAGTACTCCGCTCTCCAACAGAACTACCTGTTCGTCCCGTTCGCGGTGAAGACAACGGGTTGTTGGGGAGCGGAGGCGAAACAATTCGTGACAGAGATTGGCCGTCGCCTCAGGGAGAGGGGCTGTGACCCTCGCTCCGGGTCGTACCTGGTGCAAAGGTTGGCCGTAGCGATACAGCGCGGTAACGCCGCGAGCGTTATGGGCACCTTTGCACAGGGTACGACAAGGGGCGGGCTATTTGACTGACATTATTTAATTATTTGAAGATTATTATTATTTTGACATGTATATCTTTTTAATTAATGTATGAGTATTTGTATATGGGTATGGGGTAGGTATTTTTAGCGGAAATACCCACTGGGCTTTATTTACTTTTTAGTTTTTTAATTCGCATAGCTTTATCTGTTAATTATTTTTCCAATCATTTAGTTTTAAAATAGATACACCAACATTACTCACACAATTATACTTCGCCAAATCACATTACTTACAGTACATTTAGGTACAAACCACAACACACTCCCCCCTCGCCAAATCAGAGCCGGAGTCCCCCAGGGCTCCGTCCTCTCGCCACTCCTCTTCTCGCTGTATACCAGCGACATCCCTCGCCATCCAAAGGTAGAACTCGCGCTATTTGCGGACGACACCGCTCTCTACACCTCTGATAGGAACAGGGCTCGTATCACCCGGATTCTCCAATCCGCCGCCACCGCCCTAGGCGAATGGTTTCGGAAGTGGAGAATCGAGGTGAACCCTGACAAAAGCGCCGCCATTCTCTTCGCTAGGGGTCGTGCCCCTGATACGACCACCCATGTTCGGAATAACATAGGGCAACTCTCACTTTTCGGCAGACCTATCCCTTGGGAGAAAAAGGTCAAATATCATAAAACGCGTCCGCGACCGCGCAGCATTCATTCTCGGCCGGTTACACCCGATGCTAGGCAAAGGGAGTAAAATGTCACTTAGAAATAAGTTGACAATTTACAAAACTTGCATCCGTCCGATCCTCACGTACGCAAGCGTGACATTCGCGCACTCTTGCCACATTCGCCGCCTTCAGGTTATCCAAAATAGGTTCATGCGTAGAGCAACCGGTGCTCCATGGTACCTACGTAACGTAGACCTCCATCACGATTTGGAACTCCCCACGATCGCTCAATACACGAGCAAGCTCCCCACCACCCAAACCCTCTAGTAGTAAGCGCCGCCGCTTATTCGACTAACAAAAAAAAAAAAACAACACACTCCCCACCACAGCGCCCACGACACAGGATTACCTAGTGTGGGTGCTAATCGTAGGCTCGGTATTAGGAAATATGTATGGTTTTTTTAAATTTATTTTTTTGTAGTATTCATTGTACCTTTCATTGTTTTAATCAATTTAGTTAATAAAAAATCTTTTCTTTGTAAACTGTTTGTGTTCCTTAATAAAGAAAAAAAATACTTTACAAATTGCAGTAGATGGCTGTCGCAGAATATACACTAGGCAAAATATATCTACCGTTCGCAAAACGGCTATTTCTCAAAAGGTTCCTTTCACAGAATGCCCCTTTCGCAAAACTCGAGTCCTCCTAACTGGCTTACCTGTACATAATGATCCGGTCGGGCAGTCGGCCGTTGGTCCGCAAGTAGTGCTTGAGCGAATCCACCAAGCACGACTTGAGGCTGTCTACTATTTCCTGGCCTCTCTCCTGGAACACCGCCTTCGAGTACCAGTGTGTCATCGTCTGGTTGTACGACGCTATGAAAGCTGGAAATAATAAAGAGGGGGTTATGTTGTTGCGTTTATGCTGACATGGCGTGTTCGTCCCAATTTATTGCTTAAAAACGGTTTACAGTGGTTATTTTTTCCTAAAACTAGTGTATTTTACCTAAAAATCGTCCGTGTTAAGTGAACATTATATTATATAAGACAGTGAAATATGAGTGTTATATTACAGATGGTGTGGATCCGGCAACCTAACCTTCAATTGCACTTGGAATGCAAGACACTAGGCATTCCTAGTGCACACGACTCTCCCTTAATCTCGACGTTGGTAAACTGGTTTTTTTTCAAAACAGACGCCAAAACGTTCGAGTGATTTTCAAGATTCTAACACGGTCATTGGCCAAATTGCGGAGTGTAAATCACTAGCAGGGGCCATTCATTAAAGGAAAAATAAATAATATTAAAGAAAAACTCGTATATTGGTGTAGATTCAAATAACAAACGTTTTAGTCCGTGTTACCTCAATCTCACCAAAATAAATAACTGATGAATACCGTAGACGTAGAACACAAGTTTAGGCCCAAGCCACACTATCGGAGTGCCGGCGCGGTGTCTTATTAGCTTCGTAGAGTTACGTTACGCACTTCCACTCCACTGTGTGCGCTGGGCCTTATAAAAAACTTAATTTCTCTTGTAAATACTGCCGGAACATTATCAACAGGCGGCTTCACACCGCAGTTGCCTCGCAAAGCAGGTTTTTGTCTTATTTTGATGAATTCTCTTCTAAGACGTTTTCCTCATTGCTGAGGGTCGTGATCATTCTAAGGAATTATTTTCATAGAACAACTGTCGTGGCAGATTTAATTGCCATTGCCTTCCCCATTTCACACACTGGTTATCTCAGTATGCATGTTTCCACACGATGTTTTCCTTCACCGTCAGAGCAGTCGGTAAATGTACGAAAGTCTTTCGAAAAAACCGAAAAACTCATTGGTACATTACACTGCGAACTCGGAACTCCCGCATGGGAGTCCCACGTCCTAGCCACGACGCCACCGAAGCTCTTAATTTGATGAAACAACCTCATGTCATGAGACAGTGAGGCAGCTCGTGCTGTGTGGATCCCGCTAATGATGTGGTCACCGTCGCCCACAGACATCTCACCTCACTGTAAAGGGTTTTCGATGCGCTACAAACCTTAAGAACATAGACGGAGTGCCTTAATGTGCCGGTGTTTTGCGGCAGCAATAGGTGGAAGTAACGGACTGGTTTCCGCAATTCGACGTCTAGCGCCTATTTTACGTGTGATGGAAAAACAAGCAACCCCAACCTCGCCAAAAAGTCCAGCAGTCCTTTAATGAGAACATTATTGTCCTACAGGAGTAGGACTTCGGGAAGTAACATAAGGGGTGCCGAGGCTTTCCGCCCGGTAGAATGGTGACCTCACTGCATTATAATAGCACTTGGGCGACCGTCTCCTCTGCCTCCAGGCATGCTCTTCCGCAGTTGGGCTCTACTGAGCCGCAAGAACTCGGTAGATCTCTCGTGCGCTGGCGCAGCATGTCTTTATCCAGCACAGAAATCACACCAGCTTCAATGAAGGGGTCCTACCCTACCACCAAGTAACCTCTTGTTTGTCGTCTCATACGAATCGCTTATGCAGTGGCGGTAGGCAAATTGTGATACTTTCAAAGATTTTGAAATTCATCCTATTCAGATTGCTCGCTAGAGAAGTTTTATATGGAAACCGCGTCTGCCAGTTGGCGCATGCGCTGTGAGCATTTCCCATATATTAGTCGGGCATTGAAATTTCAAATGTATGGAATACGTGCATTTGCCGAAACCCTTGCCTCGTTGTCAGTGCTCACATCGTCATTCCAGAGAGGGTACTACTGGTCCGATTTCTGTAGATACTTCCATAGGCGAATCTATACATATAATCAAATCGTAAAAGGGAAACTTTTGTTAGTCTGTCTGTCTATTTGAACGTACATCACGTAAGAACTACTGCACGGATTTGGGTGGAACTTTCACGAATATATTAAAATAAGTCCAAGTTGACATCTAGGCCATGGAGGTTTAGAAAATTCTACTTAAAAATAGGTAAAATGTGTAAAGTTAGTATGGAATGCGGGCAACAGCAGTAAAAAATAAAATGAAACTAACAGCAAACGCTACGCTTTTTCCGACTGGCGTCGTGGTAGGAGTCGATGCCGACGATCATGGCGGTCTTGAACGGGATGCTGATGTTCCACAGGGTGCCGCCCAGCTTGCAGTTCATTTGCAGCAGGATCTTCTGCGTGATCGCGCGGATCTTCTGCTGGTTCATGAGCGTGCGGGCGTTTATTACCTGTAATACATAATAATAAATATAAGTACATAACTGTAAGGTCCATAATCCCCGAGGCAGTAGACAGAGGAACCACCTTCATAGTAGTTAGAAAGAAAGAAAGAAAAACACTTTATTGTTTGACAGACCGGTAAGAGTATTTATATCTGTCGTGCGAGTGTCTTACTAGAATTCTCGAGAACTTCGGCCACATTGCCAGGAAAGAGGGACAATCTAAATCTCATCGTGACCAGTAAAATGGAACGAAAAGGCCTCTAGGACATAGTCCGATGCGTTGTTCCGACCAGATCCGCACCACTCCCGACTCTACAGTTCTATAGAATTAAAAGGAGGAAGATCATCCGGAAGATGATACCTAAAGGTCTCGACCCTCAGCGTTGAGGATTACGATGCGAGAAGGATTCATCTGACACATTAAGTAAGCAAAATAAAGGGTGGACCAAAAGTCCGTTAACATTTGAATAGGTCGCTGCGTCGGCGCGGGCGGGGTATTGGCGCGGGGGGTGTTACTACAAGCGAGAGCTACTAATAGGGATTTAGTACCATGGCGTCATTCAGCGGAGCGCAACGCGCATTTTGCGTACGCGAGTACTATCGAAACAACGATTCTACGACCGAAGCTAAACGGAAATTTTGTAATCATTACAATATACGGAACAGAAATCAAGCACCAACAATTCAAACGATTAAAAAATGGGTACAGAAGTTCGAAACAACAGGTTCAACTTTAAGTCAACCACGATCCGGCCGACCTAGGACATCGCGCGATCCAGTAAACATAGAGCGTGTACGAGCGTCTGTTCGAGAACAACCTGGTCTCTCTACTCGAAAGCGGTCTAGTGCTTTAGATGTGCCCAGAACATCTCTAAATCGCATTCTACACAAAGATTTACATTTACATCCTTACAAAATTCAAATTGTACAGGCTTTAAAGCCAAATGACCCTGCTCAGAGACTGCAGTTTGCTAACGAAGTGCTTGAGAGGTTTACGAGCTTCAATAACATCTTTTTCTCAGACGAGGCACACTTCCACCTAAATGGACATGTCAATCGACAAAATTGCAGATACTGGAGTGACACTAACCCGGACTTGAAGCACCAAAAACCTTTACACTCGCCCAAGGTTACTGTATGGGCCGCATTGTCAGCCAGCGGAATCATTGGTCCATATTTTTATGAAGATCAGAGAAACCGCGCCGTCACCGTTAATACAGAGCGATACATTGTGATGCTACAGAATTTTTTTGCTCCAGCATTACAGGACTTCTCAGGCTTTAATCGAAGCTCTTGGTTCCAACAAGATGGGGCAACATGTCACACCTCCAATGACTCTATAGCAGCACTTCGTGAAATTTTTGGCCAAAAAGTCATATCCAAAAGAGGTGACATTCACTGGCCACCCCGCAGCCCGGATTTAACTCCAATGGACTTTTACCTTTGGGGATATCTCAAAAGTAAAGTTTACATCAGCAACCCAGTGTCTATTGAGGAATTAAAAGAAAATATACGCGAGGAAATGCAGAACATTTCACCAACCACTTGTCGGGCGGTCATGCAAAATTTCCGTTCCCGGTTACAGGTGTGCCAGGATGAACAAGGGTCACATTTGAATGATGTTATTTTTAAAAAGTGAAATCCTAATTTGTCTACTTTATTATTAAATAAACAGTTTTTCACTAAAGTAGCATTTGTATTTTTTATAACCATTTTAAATGTTAACGGACTTTTGGTCCACCCTGTACAATATAGTTACATTACTTATTTTAATACTTAACCTATGAACTAAAGAGGTAACATGTATTGCCTTTGTGTCATAGATGAAAGGGTCAACGCCTCAGCGACACGCTGGTTTTCAAGCTTCGATATATAGCGACAACCAGTTGAAAGTACAGTCAACCACAGATTAAAGTACCCAAAACGTCAAAATTTGAGAATCTGAAATGTATCATATTGCGCAGGCATACGGTTGAGATTTAATCGAAGGTTTAAATCTCAACCTTCGACAGATGGTATACTATAGCAAGTGGTCGACTGTACTATCATTCAACCTTTGGATATACGAGTATGTGCCTAAAAATACATTACCTGTGAGGGCACAGGTTTTTCGGCACAGCAGATCTTTTTAATGGCCGCGTAACGGTCGTCCCTCGCTGTGGAACAGATGGCTACCACCATCTGAATCTGCGATGTGATGACCTTCTTCAGAGCTTGGATGTAAGTGTCCGTGCGGTCGTTCGGTAGCCGCACCATCTCCGGAGGCGACACGTTGATGCCCATCGGGTGGGAGCAACGCTTGAGAGTGTCGAGGAAGTCCTGAAATTTATTGACAGGGTAAATTCATAAATAATTTCTTGCTCAAATCTGCTGATGAATCCAATTCCGCGTTATCGAGATCGCTATGAAGAAAGTATTTCACATAAAATTCCGCAACAGTGCGCACTCTATACATTGACGGACTTTTGAGCATAAGACACGAACCACATTCCTTTTAAACATCCAATCTGACTTTGAAGATACCAATTCCTGACATAACATAAATTCTCGATACTTTTTATTTTATTGTATTAAGGAGATCAGACGAACAAACGCCACCTGATGGTAAGTGATCAGCGTCGCCCATTTTTATTTTTAAATACTCATTCAAATAAAAAGAAACCGCTATCAAATCAGATCACCGGTTAACGAAATATGTTTTATATCAGATGTACAGTCGACCACAGGTTAACCTGCCTAAAAATTTTATTCTGAAATATAATATAGCGCAGACAGCGACATATTATACCCCAGACGAGTAACTTCCAACAAAATTCCCGTAAAAGCGGCACCAAACCTCACGCCACTGTGTGCGAATTGAAAATAATGCAACACATTTCTCACACAATGAAACTCAAATTATTATTTGAACAAAAATAGATCTTACGGCGATGTCACAAAGGCTACGTAACTCTTACATAGGATCATATGATTCACAGATCGATTTCAAAATTCGAAGTCAAATGCAAGGCGCGTTTGACTCGCCGCTCACACTCCGTTTTAAGCCCCGCCCATCTGAGGACACATTTTGTGACGTCACTTGCGTGCGTCTATTACATTTCTAGGGTATAATACTTCGCTGAGCGTTGAGATATAATCGAAGGTTTTTGACTGATGGTATAGATAAATCTGGGATTACATAATACACTTACATTGGTAACTCGCTTGTCTCTATCCGTGAAAAGGATAGCCCAGCGCAGGATATCGACGGCCTGCATGACGTGATGCCTGGTGACGTCCATTTTCCAGTCGGCATTGGGTTTCCCGTCCACCTTCACATTATTGCCGAAGAACAGCGGCTCAGGCGCCAACGTTCGTGCTGTGAGGTTGATGGTCTCGGGGGCTATGCTGAGGCCCCAGCCCTTGAGGCGGTCGCGCGCGGTATCGTTTTCGAGCACGTTTTGAATGTACTGAAAAAAAGGAGAATAGTATTTCTTTTTGATAAAAAATAAAAAAATGTCGTATGTGGGACGCCCTAACGGACGACGTCCGGTCGGACGTCCCAGATACCGCTGGCGCGATGAAGTGGAGAAGGATCTGCGGGAGCTCCGGGCGCCTGACTGGCTAGAGACTGCGCAGGAGAGAGCGATGGCGCTCTTTGGTATCGGAGGCCAAGATCCACTTCGGGTCGCTGCGCCAGCGGAGTAAGTAAGTATTTCTTTTTGATGGATGCGTAACGGTCATCCCTGGCTGTGGGATAGATGGCGAACACCACTTGAAACCTGTAAATATAGCCTAGTTGCGACCACGGTCCGAAAGTGATCGTGCAGGTTAAGCAACGTTGGGCGCGATCAGTACCTGGATGAGTGACCTCTAGTGGCATTTTCATCTTTCATGAGACCGAAGTTGGAGCGCTGGTCGTCCGACAGGCCGGTCAGTTGACCAAGTAATTATTGGAATGTGTTGTCGCTTCTAAGATTAGCTCGTTGAGTTACCTTCTTGAACGCAGCGTGGCGCTGATTGGGCGTAATCCTCGTGTAGGTGGCGACTTCCTTCATGAGACTGAAGTTGGAGCGCTGGTCGTCCGACAGACCGGTCAGTTGACACAGTTCCGGCACCAGACAGATCATAAAGTCCGTAGGCGCTTCTGATCCCGGCATGCGCTTTGTCTCCCTGTATGAAAATAGTAGATAATCATAGATCAAGTTACACCACCTCTGATCTTCACCTCTCTCCTACTACCTCGCTAACACTTAGCTGTCATCTATTATATCTGTACAGATGAATGTATATATGTAATATAGTCTACTTCTTCCATGTCATTGGCCAGCGAGAAGAAAAAGACTGCGTCCATGATATAGACAGTAATGCAATTGAAAATATGAAAATCACCTGATGAATGATTGATATAGTCATGAACTCATGACCTTATGTTCGCATATGTTCGTGCCCCGTAAAGTTCTATCTCTGATGATAACTGCATGATTTTAGAGCAAAAGTACATTACTGCAGGGGCCAAGGGGAGGCCTTTTAACGATCCATGGCCAAAAATGGCTTTTTCGGCCGATGCTTGTATAGTGCTTTTCTCAAATAATGCGAGGAAATAAAAAAACCACATCCCAAATACTAATTCCAAGTCGAAAGTACTAGGCGTCCATAAAAGGAAATTAGTGGCGTTATGAGTAGGAGCTAGAGCTGCTCGCGCTGGTGGTGACGCGCGACTGGTACACGTAATCGAATGATAACGGCCGCCTTTGTACATATCGTGTTATTATTCCTGTAGTTTTTACTTTTCCTGATTTTGTGTACAATAAAGTGTTTCTCTAACTAATCTATCTATCTAACGGCAACAGGCTGAGGCAGTCCCCTTTTTCCGGTGCTGCACACCACCTTCATCAAACTTAGTTAATTTTGCTTATTTATTTGTTTTTGTAATATTATATTTGTTTAATATTATTTTTGTCTTCTGTGTGTATTTGTAACATCAAAACGCAGTGCGTTCTGATGTTACAATTCGAATTTTAAAAAAAAGACGGTAAGAGGATTCCTGGCCTAAGCCCGGTAAGGATGTATGAAAATCCATTACTGTCGTCAATTATTATTTTTAAATAAGTATTTGGCTTCGAGACAGGAAATATGTACTGTCCTGGATCAAAAAAACGTATGTGAACATTAAAAGACAGACCTGGATATCAGCATTGGCTGGTTCCAATCCATAATATCAATGCCGTAGTTCTTCTTGTAGTATTCGATGTAGCTGATCTTGATCAGCTGTCCCTTATCGTTCTTCTCGAAGGTAGATTTCGGGTTCATTGAGTCGTCTATACTGTCGACTCTGAAATCACAGAAAAACTTTGTAGTAAAAGATTCGCTTGTTTAGAACAGATTACATTGCACAAGAACTTGTAGGCAAGTATGTCATAACAACAGACCAATGGCGACCAACCTGCAGCTTGCATGCAAGTTTAATTTCCACAACTCAAGTGGCATGCAATTTATGACACTTGCACAGTGGAATCGCAGCTTTAGAGGGTCACGATGGATTAGGTTTAATTCGAGTTCCTACTGTCTTTCAATTGTTATTCGACGTACATACTTCTAAAAATATCATGCATGAAGAAACCTTAATGTCTGAAGAAAACAGTTAACGCAAAGTTACTTTCTATAGGTACACAGATAACTACACTGTGAGGACATAAATTCAAACCATCTAGCTATTAGCGTTCCAGAGATCCCATCTGACATCAAAGATACTCCAAGATCTTGGAAATCACTGGTCCAATTTTTATCAGACCTAGCTAAGAGCACTCTCGACAATATTCTCTATTATTTAAAAAAACCGGGTCCAAATCGGATCATCCGTTGTCTTGACAACGGATGATCCGATCATGATGATGATGCTACAGACAAACACACAAACAGACAAACGTGTCACACTTATAACACGCCCTCCCTCGATCAGTCGGGGGTTATTAATGGTGGAAACTGCATGTGATCCAATCTTCAGTTCATCCTAAATCTCGCGCTTGGTAATGTTGCGACATTCCTTTATTAGTCGCTCCATTTGATGACGTTTTCTCGTTGATGGTCGCCCCGGTCTAAGGTCATCTTTTAGGTCGCCCCGACCACGCTTAAACTCACGAAACCAATAGTTGATGGTGGCAAGAGATGGAGCCAATTCCTCAAAAGCACTGATTACATTTTCATGTGATTCCTTATATGTTAACCCTCGTTTAAAATCATAATAGATCATAACCCGAAATGCTTCCCGCGGTACCTCCATCGTAGCGATTGAAAAGTGACAGACGTGAATTTTTTAACAATTAATTAAATAATAACTAAAGTTTCCTCGGAAGTAATATTGGCAATAAAATTTGCCTCCAAGGGATAATAAAACTAAAACAATGAGGTTGATAACAAGCCGTTGACTAACAATTTTTGGACCGCTCCACGTACACCGAGGGAACGGGACGCAGACGTACTGCAATGTAAAGTCCATCATCATCAGCATCCGCGTCCCGTCCACTCTGCGTGCGGCACGCCTAGGTACACTTACCGAAATAGCTTCTTATTGTAAGTCGTCATAACCGAGCAGCCGACCAACTTTTCCGCCAAAGCCTTCTTCCAATTGGCGCCCTGGGTCTGCACGGTGTCCTTTATAAAGGACAGCACCGACTGCGTGCGGAGAACGCGATGGGTGGAGTCGAGCGTCAACATGAGACCGCCTTCGTACTCGTCTACTGCCGTTACATAGCTGAAAGATAAGGAAATAAATAGTTTTAAGGTGTGGTAGGAAGTCTTATTTGGCGTCGATTCCGGGAAGAATGAATGTCAAACCTAAAGTTAAAACTAAATGAAAATGTCACGCTCACGCATATACTAGGTCGTGTAAGAGTGAGGGTAACGTTTCATTTAGTCATTTTTTAGTTTAGCGAGTGACACCCCCCTGAAATGGTGCCAATAACTATAGTGAAACGGCATAACAGGCGTATCGCCTGCGGGGCAAGAGGGGCGAGGGGCGGGACGAGTTGACAGACTCGCCAACTCGCCCTCTGTCGTCCCGCCCCTCTTACCCCGCAGGCGATACGGCTGTTACACGGTTTACCTATAGATACATAACAGTTATTATCAATCTGACTGCAGAACCAAAGTATTCAGCGTAGGTGAAAGCTACAAACTAGACCTACCACCTGACTGTTTTTTAGAAAGTTTTTTTAGAAAGCTTTATTGGAACTATTAGAAAGCTTTATAGGATTTATTAGAAAGCTTTATTGGAACTATTAGAAAGCTTTATTGGATTTATTAGAAAGCTTTATTGGAACTATTAGAAAGCTTTATTGGATTTATTAGAAAGCTTTATTGGAACTATTAGAAAGCTTTATTGGATAAGCTTTTTTAGCCAGCGTAATTTCCGGCACATGAGGCATTCCATCTTAGTCCGCAGGGTTAGCAGCGCATCAAAAACCCTCTAATATTAATAAAGTGAGATGAGATGTCTATGGGCGACGGTGACCACTTACCATCAGGTGGCCCGTTTGCTCGTCTGCTCTCCTTATTTAATAAAAATAAAATAAATAAAAGCTTTATTGGATTTATTAGAAAGCTTTATTGGAACTATTAGAAAGCTTTATTGGATTTATTAGAAAGCTTTATTGGAACTATTAGAAAGCTTTATTGGAACTATTAGAAAGCTTTATTGGAACTATTAGAAAGCTTTATTGGATTTATTAGAAAGCTTTATTGGAACTATTAGAAAGCTTTATTGGAACTATTAGAAAGCTTTATTGGATTTATTAGAAAGCTTTATTGGAACTGTGGACTTACGAATGGGCTCACAATGGGCTTCTGAAATTCCCACCTGTGGAGTTTTAGAGTGGAGAAATAAGTCCAGACACTAGTTTAGAGTGGAGAAATAAGTCCAGACACTAGCAATGTTCCTGAATAATATGATGAAATTGATTCAGCGCATTTTAGTATCTCATCCAACTTAAAGTATAGGCATATTTGAGATTATTTAGAGTCCGTAACTTGTCACACCACCAGCTTGTGCTAGGCAGTTTAGTGTTTGTGTGGTTAATAGAAGAATCCACTGTGCCTTCGAAACACGAAAAACAAATTCAATGCACAAAGTTCTTAAAAGCAATGTATTCACTAGGCAATATTTGAGGCGCAACACGTGACGCTCAACATGTTCGGCAACATCGCGCGACGACGCGGAACATTTGTTTAGCAACGTTGTCTGTCCAATTCCATACAGTAA
Source organism: Hofmannophila pseudospretella (assembly GCA_947369225.1). NCBI lineage: Eukaryota > Metazoa > Arthropoda > Insecta > Lepidoptera > Oecophoridae > Hofmannophila > Hofmannophila pseudospretella. The sequence goes on from OX376326.1 coordinate 5,526,989, forward strand.
CAAGACGCGCGTCATGTTGCGCGCCTTTTAGCAACATCGCGCCCTGTTGTTAAGCGTCACGTGTTGCGCTTCAAATGTTACCTAGTAAATACATAGCTTTAGGCTCTGCACTTTGAAAATATAACATGAATGGCTCACCCCGGCCACACCTCCAGCTTGTGCTGCGGTATCTGTATGGCGGCGTGCTCGTTGAAGTGCTGTCTTCCGAAACGCACCAGCTGCAGATCCTTCATGATGTGCTTGAATAGCACGTTATAGATGTGCACCATTTCGCTGAGTCGACGCGTGCGACGGAATATTATCTGTTTACAATTTTTAAGTGTTCATCTGTCTGTAACCCTTGAAAAGTAGAGGGATCTACAGGTTTTCGTGTAAGTGTAAAACTTTTGACAAAATATTCTTTTACAGCAAGCAGCAAGAAATTGTATGTAATTTAATAGTAATGGCTATGTTATAATTGCACATGTGGTCATTTAATAATATGACATGCTAGGATTTCTATGTCATGGGTCAAAAAACAACACAAACACTCGTAAATACACAAAACACCTAGTTGCTGAAAAAGTGTTTATCTTTCAAAAAGAACTCCTTTAGGAATTTAATGTACTACCAACCCTTTCTATATCAACATCATTATCAATATTTGTTTTCATGTACCAATTATGAGTTTGTTGGTTTTCTAATGTAGCACGAATAGGGTATTTGACTAATTTTTTTTATGCGTCAATCAATTTATATGAACATCCAGAAGATGGATCTGAAATCCGTTTATCGATATCTCAACTAACATCAGCTATATTAATGGTTAAAGTTAGTAGTGGGGGGATGCTGTCCCTTTCTAGCAAAACAGTCCTAATTATGTAGCCAACGATCTGCTTGTACGGCGCGCATTAACAGTGACGTCACAATTATCTATTGCTGTCTCTGATTTTTGATTGTCTGTAGCTATTTTACGTTTTCACATTTGATCATCAATTTATGTCTATATTCTTAGTTTAAGACATGTATTTAATATTTGATACAAGTATCAATAGGGTATTTGACATGTTTGTCAAATACCCTATTCTCGCGCGCGATTCCATACTCCTAGTACTTCTCAAGTTATCCCTCGCTATGCTCGCGCTCAGACCCTCATTGTGATTTGTGAAAAAGCAAGCTATACTTACAGAAATCTCAACTTTACTATTGTCAAATGGGCTGGTTGAGACTAAACTGCTCGCTTCGTCGGGCAGCTTGTGCGGCACGTACAGCGTGGTCCCGTCAAACGTCTTCTGTTTGAAGTATTGATGGTGCTCTGAAAAACCCATAGATTGTGGATGATATGAAGCCTCGCTCCACCGCTGTGTTCGTCTTTTACGTAGAAAAAAATATGTCTATAGAAAATACAAGATAATTCAACTGTTAAATTAATGAGGGGAAGAAGAATCCACCACTCATCCTCCGATTCGCCCTTCCCAATGATTACTAAACCCAGAATTGCAAAGGATGACAAATAAATACGATCTACAGATGTGATAAGAGGGAGTGAAAAATGAATAGCAATATTTCGCTGGAAATATTTGAATGAATGAATGAATACTCTTAATTACTTCTTATTATTCTTTCTTTACTCTTTGATTTGAACTCGCAACGAGTTTCGCCTCTAAAAGAGGCATTCACAGGGCAAATATTTTAGATGTCAAAAGCTAATTCCATTACCTAAATAATTTTACCTATTAATTGTAGTAACAAAATCAGAAACAGGCTTCGAATAAGTACATTTCGGGATTTACTTGCTTGCTCCACAGTGTGGGACATATTTTACGGTAGTTTTTTAAAACCTGAGTAAAATTTCAGGTCAGGATCTAATGGTGATGGCAGATTTTAATCTATTAACTTTTAACTCCCTGCGAACTCAAAAGAAATGCTTCAAATTTTGCAGAGCTAATCCTTGAAAAACTTGACCTGTATATGACATACAGGTCAAGTTCAAAATTCAGCCAAATCAGTAAAAAATGAAATGTAGTGCCGTGATGACCACACAAAACTGTCACGTACTAACTCAATGGTAAGAGCGTCGATGGCACAGTGGTAGGATACCAGACTCCCATGCGAGAGGTCCGGGTTCGAAACCGTGTAGTGCCATGTAGCAATGAGTTTTTCGTATTTTACGAAGACTAACGTACATTTACAGACTACTCTAACGGTGAAGGAAAACATCCTGAGGAAACCTGCACACTGAGATGACCAGTGTGTAAAATGGGGTAGACACAAAATATCCTCAAGGGTCGAAGTGCCGCTGGGGTTATTCCCGGCCCCCTATCATAAGATAACTTAATGGTAAGTATACAATAATTACCATTGAGAAGCTTGAAGCGCACCGACTTGTAATCCTGGTCCGGTTCGAACTTCACTTCGTACTCAAAGACATTGTTTTCTTCAAAGTTCAAGTAAACGAAGTTGGCTGTTACTTCGCATGGTTTACCAGACTCTCCCTTCATCACTACTGGAGGAGATTCCTTTACTTCTCTCTGAAAATAATTTTAACTTTAACATACAAGGTTAACCATTACTAGCATAAGAGCGTTTTCAGAGTCGTGCGTATTTCGTCACGCACGCAGGTTAGTTCCGCATGCGTGCTCCACGCATCAAAGTGTTTAATACAACATTTCAGTATTATTCGTGCTACGGGTATATAGAGCCAATCCGCGTGCGTGACGAAATCCGCACGACTCTGAAAACGCCCTTAAGCATCCTTATATTTTAACCTTCATTAGTATGTTTGCTATCCCTTTCTATGTCGTTAAACTAAAAAGAAATGTCACTAGATTTCAAGTAGCCAGAATTTTAAGGAATTTAAATTCAATTGACTGATAAGAAATATTAAAAACAATTATAAAACCTATTAACTTCTAAATAATACTTACAAAAACCTTGTTTTTAGCAACCGAAGATTTTGTGGTCGATGTAGTGCTTTCAATGGTGCTTTCAGCCATTCTGTGAGTTATCTGTTGCACGTCGCCTTGAGCGCCGCTGTGGACAGACTTCGCAATGTGTGCTGCTTGTCTATGAAACAAAATTTATCATGTACCAAAGGTGTTATGACTCTGTGCAAAGTCAGCCTGGGTAAAGAGGCGCTTACTACGAAGTCGTTTAAGTACCGATTAAAAGCATGGCTATTCGAGCAGACTTTTTACAATTTTGATGAATTCATGAATTTCAAATCCAAATGACATTAAGTACATTACATGTATTACTTGACATTGTTCAGTTTTTATTATTATGATTTATTATTTAAATAATTGACAATGATGTTTTTAAATCTAATTAATAATTAAAATGTTTGTTTTTTGTGTTATTGCTATGTAATGTAATCATTTTTAATTTTTCTTGTGTAATTCATATTATGAATAAAAAAAATGTATTTGAATTTGGTAGGTTAGGTAAAGTCGGCCACAACTTATAGTATACTATACAGATGGTATACCATCTGTCAAAAAACTTCAATTAAATCTCAACCTTATTAATGCGCAATATGATACATTTCAGATTCTCAAGTTTTGACGTTTTGGGTAGGTTGACCTGTGGTCGACTGTACCACCCTTTTACCTATTTCTGCCGCACAACAGTACTGCTTGCATTGCTGTGTTCAGATTTTAAGAATAAGAGAGCCAACATGATGCTCTCCATTTAAGTTCTCAAGCTAGCGGCGCATCGAAAACCTTCTTCGTGACCACTTATCCCCCCACTTACTTGCCCCTTTTCTCGTCAGTTTTTATTAAATATAAAAAAAATGTAATTTTAAAAATATGTAGACATAATTGATGTCCTTGTATTACACTGTGGCAGGAGCGTCGGTGGCTAGTACGTCGGACTCCCATGCGGGAGGTCAGAGTTCGAAAGCAGGCAATCACCAATGAGTTTTTCGAAAGACTTACGTATATTTACCGACTGCTCTGACGATGAAGAAAAACATCGTGAGGAAAACTGCACACTGAGATAACCAGTGTGTGAAATGAAGAAGGCAAACCACCCCATTAAATCAGCCACGAGAGTCGTTCTATGTGATTAATTCCTTAGAATGATCACGACCCTCAGCAATGTGGAACACGACTTAGAAGAAGATTACACTGGCGCAAGGTTCGCTGGATCGAATGCAGCATATGACCTTTGTGGTGGACCAGCAACACGGGCATATTAGATTATTTGGAAGTGGAACATTGACAATGTGTAAAACATTACCATAGTTTTAAAAAAATCACTTCATTCTATCTATAAATATATTCCATTGCGCGCTGTATACGATGCTAAAGCGATGGGAGAGGTAGGGCGTGCAATATAATACACAACCCCCGTACAATCTAGTGGCAGCTGGACAATTATGACATAGAAAAGTGGATTACTACACGTGTATTGTTACGCTCACACTTATAGCACACGGGCGACATTCAATACAACGCAGCGATTATAATCACCTATTACTCGTACGTGAGTGAGAGAGAGAGAGAAATACGCTAGGGCCGCCACCGCCGCACGATCGGGCTCACGAAAGTTGTAAGTCTTGTTACCAATTAATATTATTTATTTACCTAAAAAATTCAAATAGGATTAGAATTAAAATTCTGATTTCTTTTTAACTTACAAATATGGCATTTATGGTAGGTTGCTTGTGTTAAAAAAATAAATTACAACACTTTTTAGTATTTATGTGGGTGTGTTTGAGGATACAAAACATGAATTACTGCTCAATAGTGACCCACTATAATAATAATTGCGTTAATAAAATGAAAACAATACGTGAATGCACGCGGTGATACTCAGAGACAGCGTACTACTAATCGTACTCACAATCTGCGGGAAACTTGAATCAGGTGGGGGATGGAGAGTGTCGCTTCTGTACGTAGTACTATTTAGTATTCTGTGCTTATAAGCAAAAGTTGTGAGAATCACCCTAAACACCGCCTACTATGATAACATTTTAAAATCTAAGTATTTTAATTTGTAGAGATTTTTGTAACACACTGTTTGAAACAAATTGTTTTTATTGCATTGTCTTGCTTGTCATTTAAGTTTGCTGTGGTTACCTGTAATGGAATGTGCACTATGACATGTATTAGTGTTAGATATATATAATTGCTGAGTGCATCAATTGTTGGTAATGCAAATAAAAAAATTAAAAAAACATCGCGTTATTTTTATCGAGAATCCATCACTCAAGGTGCGGTTACACCTGGTCGTCGACCGACCGTCTGGGCGGTCACAGCATACGGTCACCGCCTATAACTGAATTACCAGTGGTCGAACGCATTCGGCGAAAGTATGGAATGACTTCCGACGACTTTGGCCAATGACCAAGTGTAAACAAAGGCGGTCGGTGGCCGCAGGTCGTCCACTGCGTCGCCGAAGCGGGCAACGACTATATGTAACTGCGCCTTTAGTGTGGAATAGAATACAACACTCAAATGCCTTTATAGAGAGCACATCTTTCACTCAAGATTTTATTTTTGTTCTATTCGGTATTTCCTTATAGATACTCACAGTGTCTGCAACAATTTAATGCCCCGGCCAGTGCCTCTCTGAGCCTGAACCGATGGACTTACATCAGAAGCAGGAGCAAATAATGTACCTGCAAATAGAAATAGGTATACAATTTTACTCATTCAATATTTACGTTACAATTTTACCTATTATAAGTCATAACAAAATTCATAAATTATTTCATTCTTTTTAAATCCACCTCCACAGATACCCTACCAATATCAATTTAGTTTGTATTTGTTATAATAATCAATTCAGTAGAAGAATCTGAATTAAACTGTCCAAAATGTTGTTAGTAAATAAAATAATTATATGGAAATTATAGCCATATATAATATTTTGGATTATTGTACTACTTATCAAAAGAATTCAACATCATATCATAGCTTATAAGGACCAGGTAAATGCTGAGGTTAAAACATTATTCATTGCATATTGGCAGCATATGCTATTGCATAACTACATCTTATATGTCTACAAATTTAAATATGTTTTAATGTTGCAAAGCAACTCTGTCAAAGAAATATTTCCATTATATTTACAATTTATCATATAAATTGTCTGAAACTTACTTCCAGGCTTATGCTGCATCTTTGAAAGCAACATAGCTGCCATACGACCCCTTCCACCAATGGATGAGGGTACACTTGTTGAGCTCACCTATAAAAATTAACATACAGATGTAGAATATAACCATCAAGTACCTAGACATTCTTTGTTTCAAATGAGAATGCCCATAGCACCACAACTATTACAATGACACAACATAATTTCTGGTGATACTTGTCATTGTAAAACTTAACATATTATGATTAGCTGTGTGCAGCTTCCATAAAAATTATAACAATAATTACACCCAAATCTTCATAAAAATAAACAGCATATTTCCTGATGTGTTTGCTTGACTATTCAACAATATCTTACCACTTGATGACTGATCAGTTACTTATGATTATGACTAAAAAAATAGAGAAATACCAGTTGGGGTGTCACTAAGGGGGCACTGAGGGAAAAGTGTTAGAAAAATTCTGACTTGCTAACTAAAAAGTGAACTGTCAAGAAACCTAGTGGATGCGAAACAGACTTGGATATAGTAGGTTATGTTAGGTTGCATTATAACAAACATGCAAAACCCCCCTTCGATTTTTGATTTCCTCATAATCTTTCCGAAGAGCAACCTCTTCATTTTTCAGATATTATAACCGATACAATGAAAAGGTACATCTACAGACTACAGTGTATTCAGTGGCAGTAACTCACCACACTTGGTGCAACACTCGGGCCTGGTGTACCCTCTGGAGAATGCTCATGTGATGGCGGTGGCGAGTCATCCATCATTTGAGACTTCTGCAGGGCCTGGAGCAGCGCCAGGCCCCGTCCACGACCCTTACTAGGGTCGGCCATCGCAGCCTGCAAGATAAATGAGGTCAACAACAAACAATAGTCAGTTCCCTTCAGAAAAAAACTTACCTACCGTCTTGACGAATTAATTTCGGAACGTACGGAAAACCTACATCAGATTCTGTCAATTATTTTCTCCGACACCATCCGCAAAATAATCTAAGAGCTTTGCTCAGCAAAAAAAAGCAATATTTGCTTAGAATAAAGTTCGTTAAATCAAGATTTTTTATAAATACACAAATGATCAACACCTACAACACTTCATTTATAGCACGCACATGCATAATATAGAATAATTGTTTACCTCAGAGAAATTGCAGTATTATAAAAAGATTTCTAAATCAAGAAATAAAATAAAATCCACACTCGCTCGCTTTCACAAGAGTAAGAAAAAACCAAACCAACGACAAAGACAAAACCATAAACCAAACCAATAAAAAAAAAATGCAACCAGTATTGCCAATTTAAAATTGAAATTCGTACACTTATTTCTGATGCTCAAAGTATGGTTACGATTTTGTATCTAAAAATAAAATATCTAAAACCGTCTTGCACGAACCGTTATCTCTCGGGATAACTATAGCTCTAACTCAAAGTCAATTTTGTATGAAAACCATAAACAATTCGCGAGTTAACCCGGGTATATTTTATTCAATAAGATACTTACAAATAAATTTACGATACTTATACTTAGATGTATGTGATATAAATCAACAAACATTTACACTATCACAAACAAAATAAAAACAAATAAATTAACAAATTAATGATAGTGTAAATACACTATCTTGTAACTCGTATGCCAACAAATTATCATGAAACGAACGGGTCTTTTGCCTTGAAAAAAGTCTAAAGTCAAGTTGAGCGACTGATGACGTTCCGTTTCATACGCGCGTCTTTTCTCTTTTGAATGAATGAATCTGTCTATGGAATGCTTCGACGGAATAAATCGATCTAATATCGTACACGTAAATTTTACAGAGGCACCAATATAATTAATTATTATCATATTGCCGCCTCATTTTTGGAAATATTCAATCTGTCTGGACATTATGAATAGTGCCCTATTAATCACTTTGTTAACTCTATCCTTTACTTTAGCCAAAGATTATGAAAATCACCCATCAAGAGGGCTAATAGCTAGTAGTCCGATTTCTGTGACTTAGCGCTTTAAAAAAAATCCTATACCTACCTACAGTTTGTCAAAAAAGAGTAGACTTTAAATAATGGCAACATCTACCAAAATAGTACCTATGGAACTTAGCTATGGAATGTCATTTAACATCAATGTGGAGTTTCTCCCGCGCTTTTGTCGCGTCCACACCAGTTTTTTTTCGTTGTCTTGCAAATTGTTTTACAGTAGTGCTTTTCAAGTAAGAATGGTGTTTTTTATTCGAAGAACGTCTACAAAATGTGATTTATGTGTGGGACAGTGAAATAAAGTCAAATAAGACGCTGGAGCCCGATCCGTACTTGGCTGGATTTTGAAGAGCCATACTGCGTCCGGGACGCCTTCTTCTTTGGTTCGGATGGTGCAAAAGCGTGGAAGATTCTCCCAGACAGCATTGAAATGTGTCACACCAGCATTTTAATGAAGACTTGAAAAAGTTGTTTACATCAGACATGGCTGTATGGGCTCAGTTCCCTTTGCCTTAAAAAAAACAATTAACATCAATGTACCTACGAAAAGTTGCCTGAGCACTAAACGAGTGATTGAAAATGAAATCGATTTCAACACACCATTTGATCGCGGAATACCTATATCGACATATGTCGATATAGATATTCCGGTGGGGCCGCTTCACTGACATGTAATATCTATTCTATAGACACTAGATAATACAGGTCAGTGGATACGCATATATGAATGGATACGCTCTCTCATTATATCAGATTGTGATAGATTCCTGTCTATACGAGTCAGGCCCAAAAGACATCCATTCCGGGGAATCGAGCATAGGTGTCAATTGGATAATAATATTATAATGCCATTTGACTAACTAATACCCGACCTTGATTAGGTACCTACCTACATCTCTGTAGGTAGGTACCTACAGAGAATCCTAGTCTTAGTATGGGATGATGCGCCATAGAATTTTTGAAAAAAAAATGAAAACATTTACACAGACCATTAGGTGAGTTAAACTAATTTAATTTGCACATGACTAATTCTTTTCTCTTCTTGTTTTGTTATTGGCTAATATATTTTCAGGATTGTTCAGGCCGCCGATATAACATTATACATATTGTATTGCAATCTTAGTAATCTAAGATTGCATTACATTTTCCAGGTGTCGATTTACCTACTAGATTTCTTACCTAGAAAAAATAATTAAACACTAGGTTTTTGAAACACTTTAATTTTTATACCTACATAAAAATCATTATTAACTACAGGAAAGAAACATCTATTTACATGAGATATTCAGATTAAATACAACAAATTAACAAGTGATTTAAGAAGTTCAAAGATTCATTCGCCTTTCTCCTTACTCTTCAACTGCTCAAACTCTCTGAAAACCTTCTCACTTAATTTTTCACCTTCGTCATCAATTTGTTCTACTGCCAGTACCTCTGGGATGTAAAATTGCATCATATTTTGAACCTGTAATCAACAAAACGCTATTAAAATTACAGCTATTTTTTGTTCTAAGGCCGTTTTCAGAGTCCTGTGTTAACCTTGCAAATTGACATTGACATGCGGGGCACACCCGCGTGCATGACGAAATCCGCACGAGTCTGAAAACGCCCTAAGTATATTTTGCACGTCATATTAGCCCATTTATTTATGTCCCCAATGGTGTAAAACACTAAGTTTTTGTAGTATGTCAGCAAAAAAAAATTGCATGGAGGGTTCACTAAAGTAACAATAAGGGTATGTTCCGTAACCAATTTCGCATTGTCAGGTAATAATTGTCAAGTTAAGTTAGCACTATGGAACCGCTATTAATTACCCGATAAATGTCACGTTATGAAATGGAACCTCAGTAGACATTTCCAATAAATGACTGCAGCAAAGTGTACTCTGCATTATGTTACACCATTTGAACTTAATGGCTCATAGGCAAGCAGTGCAATAGATTTAGGTACCTACTTAGAATCAAAAAATACCAACCCCATTTTTTAAAGTGACTATAGAACTAGGACATGAAGAACAGGACCCTTGCATCTTCAGCCTAAGAATTCCATCCTTGAAGTCCACAAATAGGACATCTCCTCCATCCTCCTGCACAGTTGGTCTGATGCGTGTGTCAAGAAGCTCTTTTATCATTTGGACTATTTCATCGTCATCTTCATTTATTTCTGTAAATAACATGGATATAAATTAAACCCTCCATTGCATGAAGTGTCCTGAGAGTACAACCGTCATTAGAATTTATTTTATCTTGTTTACATAGGGTTAGGAAGAGATATCAATAGAGTTTTTCTTTCTAGCCCTATGGATTTTAAACTGAATTGTCATAAAGTGCAACTGACAACATTATTTGCAGCTTCTATGAGACTTATTATTTCCTTCTTTTGATGACAAATACCATATAAAAAATCGAAATAAAGCATTTAAAAAAATCGAAATAAAGTTAAGAATTCTTACGAGTATCTCCTGAAGGTATAGCTTCAGTGACAATGGGTAGTCCACTGGCAAAGAAGTCCATTATAGTTGCGAATATCTCAGGCCTCAGTAACTTCCATTCAACATCGTCATCATGCTTTGTGATTGTGACAAATTCAGGTCCAAAAAACACCGATTTCACTCCATTGACGCGAAACAGCATTTTTGCTGAAATATTACAATGTAATGTAGTAATGGGCTGGTTGCCGCAACTGGACGTCTAAGCAACTATTTTTCGTATGAAAAAAATTATTACAATAAAGTATTTAAAAGTGTATGAGATGTGATATCAATATAAATTTTCAGGCATCATTATCAGTAACCCTCTAGTCCACTGCTGGACATAGACCTCTCCAGGGGCACCCCATTAGGCCCGATCTTCGGCTGTTCTCATTCAGTTGCTGCCAGCCCCTTTGCACAGATCATTGCTCTAAATAAGCTATTTACTGGTTGCTGGCATTAATTGTCAAACAATATTTTTCATTGTGTTGTCTAGTAAATGCCAAATGTGCATACCCAAACATGTAAGCACCAAACCTATGTGATTTATATTTTGTGTTCTTTTGTAATGTAATGGCTAATAAATGATATATTTTTTCTTAAAATATTAATTGTATGTAGGATATAAAGAAACCTGCATGATTACACCCAGAGGGGTGTATGGCTGACTCCCAGAAATAGAAACTGCTGTCAATGTCATTAAGGGGGCGCAAAGAAAAGTCGAAGAGAAGCACAAAGAGAATCCACTAGGTATCTGTGACACAGTTAATTTTTTAACAAGTTAGAATTTTTCTAAGACATTTTCCCTCAGTGCCCCATTAGCGATACCCCAACCGAAACTGCTAAGTGCTTTTGTAGAAATATGCATACCAAAAGAAAAACAATAAACATCATTTATAATTATAAAACATATTAGGTTAAAAATTACCAACCCAAAGGACTGCATTGTGCGGCTCCTATGTTAGGAAAATCAAGGGTCTGACCAGGTTCTAATACTTTAGTGCCTGGTAGGAATTTCACGCTGTTTGGGTTTGATGTATCCTGAGTTTGAATAAACATAGTGCGGCACAGGCACGTATTGACGAGAACTTTGTTTTTATTTGCATCTTTTTGGCCTGGTGTCGCTTGTGATAGTCCACTGAATTGCTTTGTGTCGCTTTGTCTAAAATGTAGAGAAATAAATAAGTGAATATGTACTGTTCTGAAATAAAGTTCAAAGTTTTAAAGCACAGTCTATAAGTAATGTTTGTATTTTACCTGTACATGGACAAAGCACATAGACGTCCACACTGATTTCCCGTTCTGAGGGCTCTTAATGAATTTCGCAACATGTTTTTACGACGCAAATAAATAATTTGCGCAACTAACGAGAATGAATATCGCCAAAACGAAAGTCGAAAATACTAATGCAAAATCAGTCAATCAATCAATCCATCAATTTAAGAGTGCGTTCTAAAACCAGTTGAAATTGTTCACGTTGACAATTATACAAATTCCATTGTTTGTATCAAATAAAAGTTTGATCATTTTCAGCTGTTTACGCGGTAATGGAAGATGGACAACTGCCCATGTCAATTATTTCAACTGGTTATGGAACGCTCTCTTAATTGTCAATCAATAGTGTTGCAAGGAAAATTTATTTTACTGCTAACAAAATAATGTGGCCTAGTGAAACCACAAAAATATTTTAAAAAATAACTAGCAGATTTTCCTTCTGTATTATGCTCCTCAGCGATTAGCCTTTCCTCTGCAAGCATAAAAAAATCATGTACATCATGTACTAAATTTAATTCATATTATTTTTGTAAATCTTTATTAAACCGCCAAAAATTAGCGCCATATTTAAATGACTGTCACCGAAAAAAAATATGCTGCAGAGAGTTCATCAATTATCGGAAAAATACTGCATATTAAACTTTTTTAAATAAAGTTATTATTATGATTTAACACTTTAATGCACAAAAATAGTACATGAGGCGAACTTAATGCCATGCGGCATTTTCTATCAGCTAACCATTGGGTCATACAGATATTGCAAAGTTTAATTTATTTTATTTTTAATTTCGGTGTCATGATCATGACACACGCGGCATTCGAATTTTCAACTCTCTTCACACTCGCAAAACATTTTTAATCTACACAGAACAGGCTGTCTTGCTTTTGGCTAATAATGAAAAAATATTTTACGTAGGTACCTACTGCTTATTAATTACTCGTTTTGTACATAACACTCAAGTCACTTAGCTCAATACGAATCATAATGTTTATTTCACTTAATAGCATCAAATCCGGGATGGGTAGCCGCCGAATTCGGCGATAATCGGTAACCGAAACGTTCCGCTCACTCGTACACGACTCGTACTCGTATACGAGTATGAGTGAGCGTGACAGTTTCATTTAGATTTAGCTTTAGATTTGGCGAGGTACAGCAAATTATGCAGAAAATACGATATACTGGCAACAGTATCGACCAATGCTAGAGGCGCGCTGAAAATATCAATCGGTACTAGAGTAACTAAATGTTTATTAGGAACGGTACGAGTAGTATTAATAAGTAAACAATGGCATCGATGGAATCGATTACAGTGGCCGCTAAGCGATGATCGCTAAACGAAACGTCTCGCTCACTCGTACACATTCTAGTATATGAGTGAGCGTGATAATTCCATTATGTTTAGCTTTAGATTTGGCGGCTTCCGCGGTATCGATACCATTAATTAGTTGTATCTTTGGTTGTGTTCATCTTTGATTAGGAAGATATGAAATACAATCCGCTCTTAGAGAATTAATAACTAAATCCGCTAATCGAAATGTCCCGCTATACTCTTAAAGCATCTACGTCTGGCGAACGTAGCGATTTGGCTGGATCCTACAAGCCAGACATGGGACCCATGGATCCGAGTCCTCGGAACAGGTTTCCGTATTCGTGTCTGTTGTGCCTGTACTGTAATGTGTCCGGCTTGAGACAAAGCGTACCCCGCATGATATACTCGGCTAAACATCCGTCCGAGCCGAATTGCCGATGGAAGCTACTTTATTATGTACTAACAATAGTTAACAACACATCACAGATCCGAGGATAGGGATGTAATTCCGGATCTGGCTCCGAAAAAAATCCGGAGATGAGGTACCCGTCTCTGACTTGTAGGATCCAGCCAAGTGGTCACGTCTGGCCAAATCTGGTATACTAAGGTTGGCTTGCGTGAAAATGCGGGTTAAATGTTCTTAACCCGGGTTGGTTAACCCTGGTTTAACTCGCGGATTGTCTTTGATTCATACAAAATGTTTCAGAGTTTGCGTTGACGTTTTTGTGATTTAACCCGGGTTAGGCGCTAACTCTTGGGTAATCTCTGAATTCGACTTTCGCGCAAGCCGGCCTAAGCCAATTAAATACCTACTAATCGAAAATAAATAAATAAAATAAAAGTGTAGTATAGGTAATTATTTTTTTCGACTGATGGCGAAAAAATTAAATAATAATAAAATAGGTAGGTACTTGTAAACTGGCGATACTTTGCTCCAAGTTTTGGAATTGACTAATATTGTAAAATTGTTTAATTTTAAATATTAGGTACACTAATATTTGTATTTTAACTTTAACATCTCAGTTACCTTATTTCAGTGATAAAACAAACATAATATTAAGATTTAATTTATATAAAAAGACAATAATTAAGGAGCAATATTACCCATACGTACGGTGAACTTTGCTCCTAGGTATTTTTTCCATTGCAACTCGAGCATTTTAAATATAGGGGCAAAGTAACACGCTATATATCAAATCCGAAGATTTTCTTCGTCTTATTGGAGTTTAATTTTCATTCTTTGGTCACTTCGAATATTTAAGAGACATTCTCGTTGAGGATATGAGGTCCTATTTAATCAATTTTGTACACATGGAAAAACTCACGTTAGCAAGTATTAGTTAGCGAAGTAAAGTGACCCCACCACGTGGTACAAAGAAGGAACGCATACTAAAAAAGAGGGTAGGTTATAACAGTATCATATTAAGCAAGGTAATTAAATTTTATTCATTTTAGTCAGCTGATAAAATTAAACCATTCTTATCTCAAATCACTTTCTGGATTTTGTAATTGACTCAACTTTAGCACAATAATATTTTTTTTTGTTTCGAAACACAAGATAACAGCTTCCATCAGACAAAAAAGGCGGATTAAATAAAAACAGATTCGATGTTGTATTCCTCTTTGCTAGGGGTCGTGATCATTATAAGGAATTAATCACATAGAACGCCTTGCCTTCCTCATTTCACACACTGGTTATCTCAGTGTGCAGGTTTGCTCACGATGTTTTCTTTCACCGTTAGAGCAGTCGGTAAATGTATGTAAGTCTTCGAAAAAATCTGAAAATCTCATTGGTACATGGCATTGTTTCTAACCCTGACCTCCCGCACGGGAGTCCGACGTCCTAGCCACCACGCCACCGACGCTCTAACATAAGAATCTAGCTGTAGATACAGCTCTTATTATTGCTCGTATTCGTAAATATAAAGTAGGTAGTAGTGGTAGATCCTAAAGTGAAGGATCGCCTGGGGTGGTACCACCCTCTTATCTATTTCTGCCGTGAAGCAGAAATGCTTGCATTTCTGTGTTTCGGTTTGAAGGGTAAGACAGCCAGCGTAATTTCCGACCCATGAGGCATTCCATCTTACCATGAGGTGGCCCGTTTGCTTCGTCTGTTCTCCTTATTTAATAAAAAAAAAGGTAAATGAAATAACTTTGAAAGCTTATAAAATATATTAGTAGGTACAACATAGATCTCGCTTTTCTTCAGTTATTCATAATAATAATTAGTACTAGTGCCTCTACTTCCTAAGTATTTAAAATTATTTTCCTAGGGTTACCATCTTTCTATACAAAGGAAGTACTGCTATAATAAAAATATTATTTTAAAATCTTAAAAATTGGATAAAGAAAAAATATTGTAATGTAATACTTAATCAATGATTTTCTAATATTTTAAATACCAAAATAATAGAAGTAACTGTACAATGGCAGTGGTTGATTGTTAACTAAACATTAAACTATGAACTTATATCATTAGATACCTAGGTACAATATGCTTCATATTCAAAAGAATTCACAACAGTAAAATACTATTTATAGACTAATTAGTTTTAAAGCAAATTATCGACGTATTGTTGAACTACACACGCAGAAAAAATGACATTTTCCAAGTCCTGAGATCCCGAAGCCTTTATACGTCCAATAATACGTTTTAATAGATCCATGTCCCATGTCCTTGATACAAAGTTACAACATTATCGCCCTTGTTTCCTTCTTTGTATGAGATTCTCTTCTACACAACTTCCCGACTCTTACTTTGATAACATCGGTTGTTCATATCTTTGGGCCAAATACCTAAATACTTATCAAAAGTGCACCGTCAATTGCACGAAACGTCCTTAAAGTGCTTTTCTACGACATAGTTCTAGACAGAGATGACACGTCACTTAAGGAAACCTTAAAATGTTTCACGGTTAGGTACATACTCTCTTAACATCGGTTGATGATATTGTAGTGTTGGGCAAATACCTAAATATCAAAATCAGGCTTAGCATCTGCTCAAGGACGGTGCACATTCTAGTGATAGTTCATTTCCAATGATGGGTCTATAGTAATAGAACATTGATTCCAATTATTTCACGGAATATCATTATAGGCAATAGTTATGTTTGTTTAACCTGATTATGGATTTAATTAATTACATTACTAGTGCTAGACAGAACCCCAGATTTGAAAAAAATTGACAGCTAGCGATAAATAGCAAAAATCAGTCACTTTGTACAATACCTACGTATCTTATCAAAGTTGATCTATCAAGGGTTACACCGGCACACACAACAGGAGGGGAAGAGGAACCAGTCCATGAATATCCCGGCGCAGTCGTCGTTGGGGTCGTACGCCAGGAGTCGATGCCACTTGTACTTCTGCTCACAGCCGCAATCGCTTGAACACCGTGATGTTGATTTCTTACTGGAAATTAAGAAAATACATACTCGTATGGATACGTAGGGAATATAGGCTGCATCTATTTAATATAAAAAGAATGAGCCAAGAATAATGCTAAGAAAGGGTAATTTGATTGGACCAGGATCAGGACCGATAGGTTTTTCATGGTATTAATGAAGATATCAGTACGCTATGTCTGGCGTAAATAATCTTTAGTTGTTTAATTATTTTTTTCAAATTAGTCGTAAAAATCTGAAATTGAATGGTTACCTGCACACTTCCTGGTGAATAGCTTGCTCAAAGTGCATGGTGTTGACGATAGCTCGTAGCTTTCTCGCTGAATTCAACGCCCAGTATGGCGTCATGATCTCCGTTTTGCTTTCACAAGCATCTACCCTGGAACAGGCATACACAATGTATTAGAAATGTAAATTTAACTTTTCTCACTATAGTTTACGGGTCGAAAACGACCCATAACTATATCTAACACATATGGTTATATCCGACCCTTTATCGTGTCTTACTTATTTACAAATTTTTTTTGTCACCATGTCATCAAATAATTAAGGACTTCTTACCTGCCAGTACTATTGACGGACTGAGGATCAGGTAGATTGGTGTTCGCTGCTTGCCTCACATGGCGGAAATAGGAGTCCCCAGAGTGCATGTCAGGGACCCCCGGCGCTCTTCTCACTCTGTTACCGCCGGGGATCGCGAATGATCCGTACATCCGTTTTATTAGGGCCTTGTTCTCGTCAATGAAGTTCTCGATCTTGTCCCTGAAAATCATGAGAATATTTGGTTTAGTCATACACTTCATAGATGTCATACGTGCACTGAGGTACCAATATAATGTCTATATAATATTTGATTTCTGTGCATACGTGTCTATTTATTTGTATCTCAGAGGATCAATAGTTTTTTTTTCTGGATTTCCTTTTTTTCTCACTCTTTCGTGACACTGAGGTCAGATAGGGATTGGGAGGTCCCTTTCAAAAAAATCAAAATCGAAAAAAATTGAGCCACGTAGTTAGAATAGAGTCTCTTGTTGGGCTACTCCCCTCCACCAGAATTTTTCTGGCTATGTATGTTATTGATGAAGTTTGTTGAAGTATCAGAACAGAACTTACAGAGGATAAGTATTTCCAGCGGTTGGACAATACAGCTGGTAGTTTCGTTTGACGCACGGCACTCCTCTGATTATCTGCCCTTGGAGCTCATAGCCTAGCGCTAGAGACAGTGCAGTCCACAGGATCTGAAAGTTAGAAACATAAGCAATTAGTCCAGAATTGTGAGCAATTGGTGTAATTGCTCAGTTTATACTCTATGCTTGTGTTAACTCGGATAAATTGGACTAGTAGCGCCCCGTCCTGTAGAATGATTATGTGAGCACTGACAGCGAGCCAAGGATTTGGGCAAATTCCCATATAATTTTGACAAATTTCATACATTTGATATAATATTTCAGTGACTGACTGAAATGTACGGTGAGATGCCTGCGGCATGCGCCGACTGGCAGGCGCGGTTTTCATATAAAACTCATCTAACATAGGCTGAATTTAATTTTTTTTGTGTTAACAACTATTGTACTCGTATACCTAAGTCATCTAGGTTAGCAGCATAGCGAAAACCCTTTAATTACATAATAGGTAGGTACTCAAGCAAACCCATTTGGCATTCGTTTTCATACTCTTTTCGTTCAATGTATCCGTTGAGAAATCAAGAATTAGTCAGTACCAAACTCTAGTTTTGTCCAAATTAATACCATTTAGATACACAAGCAAGTAGTTTTTTGCGTCAAGTCTAAATAACAACTTAACAGAATAATTAAGAAGCTAATATTAGCACAATGGAATTTTGTGGAATCCACTAATTGCACCTATATAACTTGGTTGTTAACTTGTCCTAAACTGGTGGTGACTAGTGGAAACTGGTCAACTCCGCAAAGAGAAAATTTGTTAAAAATACAGAGATAAATACCTACTAAATGTTAGCTTTTTAAATCTACACGAAGGAGCTATTTTTATATAGCTACTGGAAGAAATTTTAGTCTGGAAAAAATCTGGCATGACAGTTAGGAAGTGGAGTAGAACTTAAATCCTGAAGATTTTGTCAAAATAACGACTCCAAAAAAATTACGTTTACCCCCTAGTAATAATGCATATTTAATCATATGACAAGTTCTGAGCGCAGTTCGATGCTCATCCGTAAATATTTACGGGAATTGATAAAATAAAATACCATTTTTGATACTTTCTCGCTACAGATAAGTTAAAATCAAGAAATACTTAAAGCAATATCATGCCTGTACTAACTCTACCCTACGTCATGTCGTAATTTTTTCCTAACGGAAATATCTATCAGATATGAATGTATAACAGGTAGATGATGCAGACGAACATAACGTATAAGAACTACATAAAATATGATGATCATACCGTAATACTTATCTATTTCTGCCTTGAAGCAAAAATGCTTGCATTTCTATGTTTTGGTTTGAAGGGTAAGAGAACCAGCGTAATATCCGGCACATGAGGCAATCCATCGTAGTCCTCAATGTTAGCAGCGCATCAAAAACCCTTTAAGATGTCTATGGGCGACGGTGACCACTTACCATCAGGTGGTCCTTTTGCTCGTCTGCTCTCCTTATTCATAAAAAAAATACATTATTTTAGGAATTAAAAGCACTTTGTATGTATAATTTAAACGATTTTTAACGTATTTTTTCGTTTATCTTTGACGTTCATAATACTCACTACTGGTCTACTTATAACATACCATTTATCGAACGATCTATCTCTACAACTTTGTGAGATATCACGGTTTTTTAAGTGACCCATTATTTTTGCGTCCCAATGTATAAGTAGTAAAGCACTATAACAATGGAATTAAAGTACATAAATATTGTAAACTCACAGTATGACACAAAAAGTACGAACCCATATCCGCTACCGGCTATTCTAATTAACACAGGTCCTACTGCTGAGGCGTACGCTAATTAACTGAACGATTCTTAAGTAAGCCGACCATAACAGCCGAAAAAAGACGTATTCGGAGTACAAAGCAACATACATTAGACAGGGTTCACAAGACACGTCATAAGATATAGCTTCCAGTATTAGCTACTAGCAAATAGTCGGTAAAACGTTTATAGATGCCTACCTAAGTATTTCATGATTTAGTATTCCAGTGACTAACAAAATGGTCGTTGGAATTCAAATAACTTGTAAGACTGTTGTTCTGAATACTATTGTGAATGCAAAACAGTATTTTATCATATCAGATCACAAAAACTGGTCATATTATTCATATTTAAAATGATTTATGGCGTTTTTGATTGCGCAATACTCATATACAAAATGGAAAACTGGATCGTGTCATTAATTTAGCAAGAGTTCGTTATTTTGCAATTCAAAAGTAATTCACTATTTTAGACGCAACTGTGTCAATAACCTTGCATGATACGAAATAAATTTACATACATTTGTTAGCAAAAAAAATTATAGTTTGCGGCGCCCATCCTCTTAGGCTCTGGCGCCTAGATTTATTTATAAATGATTTATAGCGCTATGGTTATTTTAAATGCCAGTTTGATTTTCTATACCTATACGTATAGGTCGCAGCGTATAAGTACTGAATATATTAATATATATTAATATTGCTTGTACTAATTTGAGGATGTGCCTCTCATAACTTTTACTAATATTAAAAGCGTTTAAATTGGTGTTATAAGATCGTATTTATTAATAAAAATTTAAAAAAACCGATAAAACTTAGTTATCCAACTTTGAAAACTTTTGTTTTAATTTATTGTTATCTATCACTTTTAAATTATGCAAACTAACGTAAGTTTTATTATTTATAGATACTTTAAGTTGTTAGGTAACATGCAAAATTTTCGCCTTATTCGCTCAAATCCTGAGCTGAGGATTTTCCAATCTATCTGTAGATAAGTGTGAGGATATCTATGCGGTTTATAACCAACATCGCGGATTGCACGCATCTTAATGACTGTCGGGCGTCTGCTTTTTGGCTTAGGTAATGAATGTCGAACACGCTTGACGACGTTCCAAACTATCAGAAACTAATTATTTTATAAGTGAATTCTTCTCACCTATCTTTGGATAGGCCTCAGGATAGATGAGTCTCACTATAGTAAGCTAGAATCCTCGAATAATTGGGAAACAAAAAAACTCTTCCCTACGTTGCGTTGCGTCCATACTTCATGGTCTTGGTGGTTCGTAGAGTTTGGTCGTAGATAGAGTAACATTATCAAGAACTGTATGTATTACCATTCTACTAGACTATGTTTCTCGAAACAAAAGTTTAAATTATTCGTATAACCAGCCATTTTTAACAAGATGATAGTTTCCTAGAGCCCTGTCTGGAGTAACAAACCACTTTCATCATCTTCATCCGCCTATTATTGTCCCCACTGTTGGGGCACAGGCCTCCCCTTGCACAACTTGGTACTTACTTGGTACGGGCCATGATCCACCGAGCGGACCCAGTACTGATTGGTGGAAATCACACGCCTTCGAAAACGTTTCATTTCCCCAGACATGCAGTTTTCCTCACTTTATTTTCCTTCATCGTTAGAGCAGTCAGTTCATGTACGTGGGTCTTCGAAAAAAATCCGAAAAACTCATTGTTACATGGCATTGCTTGGTTTCGAATCTGGACCTCCCATACGGGAGTCCGGCGTCCTAGACACCGACGCTCTATCGGTCAATGGGACGTTTCAAGAAAAATCTTGAAAAATCTCATAAAAAACTACTAAACAGAGCAGATCTGATCTGATAAGATCAGCACTGCATCAGATCTAGATTCTAGACACTAGAACACCTCATAGCAAAGTTGAATGGCAGAGCACGCGCAGACATGGAGATGTCTGCGCGTGCTCTGCCACTATTACTTCGAGAAGTAATTAAAGATCAACCTTCGGACTGTTTTGTAGGCGACTTATAGATAACTACAGACTAAGCTAATATCAACTTTATTGGAACTGCATAAGTTGCACGTGGTCTAGTCGCGTTATGATGAAAGATAGATTTGCACGTAGAAGCCTAGTTACACATGATTAATTTACCTACATGCAACTATCACCCAACATTAATTTACATGTCAACTAAGAATAACTCTTGTATGAATGTGATAGAAATGTTTTTGGTATCTAATCTAAATCTGCGGCTTACATAGGTTTCTCTTAAATTACCAAAAGGGCTGCCTTTCTAACACTATTTACGAATCTTCTGTGGAGAAAGATACTTACATAATTTATTATTATTATTATTATAATCTTTATTACACACATAGACAAAATACAAACAAAATAATTAATAAACGAAAAAATGAAATATGTATAAATGGTGTAGCATAACTCGTTTCGAGTTTTCTCCCTGCTAACCATCGGGATAGAGAAAGGTGATAGATTCGAGCAGGCAGAGTATGTAATATGTGTATTTAATAGCATCACCATAAAAATAATTATAGAATTATAGAATACTAACCCTCAATAACAATATAATACGTAGTTATTACAAGTAGTTATTGTTTAACTTAGTCATCGCATGAGGCAGTTAATTGGTGGATTTAAATGCAGCCAGCAATGTTGCGAATCTTCGCAGTACAAAAATACGAAAATTCAGTTCACGTAAAGATTGTAAGTACCTACGTGATCTTGTGTGATTCATGGTGAACTATGAGTTTGTTTACTTATAAATTATAATTAGATAGACGAAAAATAAATACTCCGATTTGACGACATTTTTAACCAGTAAATCTAGGCATGATACTGGTATATTATAATGCACTTAACGGGGTTTCAAATCGACTGGTCCTCAAAAAAGTTTTGAAGTCCTTCGCCGCAGGTCAATTTGTAAACATGAGAAATTAAATCTTTTTCATCAGTGGTGAAATCGATCACTAAATGATCTCTTTGCATATATTCTATGTTTCGTTTCGGCGTTGATGTGTTCCGAAAGTACTGAGCTATTGATTACAGAAGAGCTAAACCCGTATGCTTCATTTTCGGCCTCGTCGTCATTTACCATCAGATGGGATTTAAGGGACAAACTGGATCTAATTATTTTTTTAATATTCTGAACAGATTTAGGTAGGTAGTTATACTTTTATGGCTACCACACCACGTAAAGGTGAATGCTCTCAACTATAGCAAATTTCGCAGAAATGACACTTCTCGTCTCCCATGCCGGAGTAAATCTTATAAATCGCTCACGTACTCGTATTATCAGGCCCACGCCTTCTCGCGCGTGGTTGTAGATCGGACGTTTCCTGCGGTCCTACGCTGTCGCAATTCTAATAAGGCGGGGTGTATGGTATACGATTTTAGCAAATTTTATAAGTTTTCGAGATTTTTTTGTGTTCAGGAATATAATAATATATATTACTATTAGAACGTTTCTTCCACTAATTGAAAAACAACTAAAGATTTCAGGAGGGTATATAATATTAGTACCTATACCCCGAGCAGGAATGCCATTCTCGCAGCGTTCGACATACAAAAGTCGAGCGCTACGAACGTCTTGTCACGCTCACACATGTAATGTGAGCGAATGAGATAGGACTAATGTCGAATTCGACATTCCACTACGAGAATCATAATAGGATAGCAAATGTTACTTTAGTTAAGTCTATCTAGTGTATCTAGGCTTAGTAATCGTACACCCAAACGTAATTGTCTTATAGCAACCAGTCTGTAAAAAAATATTTTATGTGACTATAAGGAAATATAAGGAAATAAATAATTAGACAAAATAAAACATTATCCCCACTATTTTTGAAGTTTCTTCAATTGTATCCATCAAATTAAAATCGTTATTCATTCAACGGAGGACGGGCGGATGTTTCTTTCCTTCAATAATTGAACCAACACAGTTCCGATGAACATTTATAATAATACGCTTACAGATTTCGCAAAATTTGTATCTTTTTGTTTTAGGTTCATTGGACTTTGGAATTTCATGTTGAGAAACATTTTTTAATGCACGTAACATAAATTATAATAAAACCTGTAAAGCCTCGATATTAAATGACAAATTCTCCGCGGATATACCTACGCTTATAGGCTGCCTCTTTGACGCTTGGTGCGAGCACGCGTCTATCGGCATATTATAAAGACGATCACTAAGATAACATATAGACTTTAAGCTAGAAACTATCCCTATTTTAAAGATAGGGACTTTTTTGTACTTTGTATTAGGTGAACACACCGGTCTTAGCTTTATGATGCAACAAAGAACACAGAAAGGAAACCACCTCTTTTAACTTGGATCGGCAAACACACTTCGTGCTTGTAGGTATATTTGTTGGACACTCGTATATTTTGCTATAAATACTGGACATGACGCTTGACCGATGTTAAAATATGTCAGATCAGATTAATAAACTCATAATTGTATAGTACGATAATTGCGTTTATAATATATTGTATATTAATAAGTATGTCATTACTCTTTAAATAAAATTATGTTTAATGACTATGCCAGAATTAAAAATAGTAATCAGTGAAACCAAGTAGGTACGCGTTGATGTCTTTTGTATGAAGAAATATGAGAGTTTGAAAAAACAGAAAAATACTTATAAACGTTTTGAAACAAACGCGTTTATGTCATCACTCTGGATTTAACAAAATACTATATTGACTGATCTCTTACATGTTGACTCTTCATCGATATTTAAACAGCTGTTGCTAAGCGAATACAAGTAATAAGCTGATTGTATTTTTCGCTAATATCGCTAGGTTTTTTGAAAAACTGGTATGAATACTAAATCAACCTGCAAGTTGTCAATGGAGGTATTTTGTTACATTATCTAAAAGGTTTCAATACAGTTGTGTTTGAAACATTTAAAGTACTATGAAGACTTAGAGCTGACTGAATCGCTCAAAAAGGACCGCTCATGACCAGCTCGTTAGAACCTAAGTGAGTACAGTCGACTACTATGATTAAACAAACTACACTATACCATCATTTTTTCTCGAAAACTAAACAGAAAGTTTTTACTTTTGTAGTATTTTTATGCATCAAGACACGTAACATTTTTTTCTCCATAGTTGCTATGCGGTGTACTTTATTCAGTATAATCTCAACCTTGCGTCCCTGTATATTATGATTTTCTTTCCCAGAGTTTCGACCTTAAAAACCAATGTGGTATGACTGTGCAGAGGCAGTCTGTGGTACCACCATTTTACCTATTTCTGCCACAAAGCAACAATGTTCGCATGCTGTGTTTCGGTTTGAAGGGTATAAGAGATCCAGCGTAATTACTGGCACTTTAGACACTCCATTTTATTCCTCAAGGTTAGTAGCAGCGCATCGAAAACCCTCTAATAACTTTGAAAAAATGAAAAATGAAAATGAAAAAGTTTATTTACTTATTACAGGGCACACAAAAAAGGACCTCCGACTTACAAACTAGGTCGAAAACCTGTATCTTGTAAGTCGGGATTCCGTCGCACTTTCTGTGCAAGCAAATTACAAATTATATTCTTAACCTAAAAGGAATTTGGAAAATTTAATCATAAAGGAATTTATATAAATTTAAGGAGTATGGGTGGGGGTGTGTTAGGTTGTGTGGGAGTGTGTAATGATGTAAGTGTGCATATGTAGTGTAGGGTGAGTGGGTGTGTGAGTGTGGGAAGTTAAAAAGTTAGTTACTTAGTTACTTTAAAGTGAGGTGAGATGTCTATAGACGACTGTGACCACTTACTATAAAGTGGTACGTTTACTCGTCTGCTCCCATGGCCGACTGTACCAAACATAGCCGTGTGTTGACATTGCTCTCGGTGCGCATCTAAACGCAATTAACACCTGTAACATTATGCGCAGTCTATTTAGGAATGTGTGCTGTTTTATCTTTTGAGTTTACTTATTAATAGTTCTATTTCGCCATCGGAATATTTATGTTCCTACTGTTGTTAGGATACGAGGTTTCCTTTCAGCGAGATCATTATGGGCCATGATTATGATTTAATATACGAATTATCTTTCGCATCTCCCTTAATATGTCAGAATGACTAAAAGTTAGCTTGGAGAAAAAACCGCATTGCATTAGACTCGCCTATGACTCTATCTTACAATAAATTAGCCTAGTTGCGAGCACGGTACGAAAGTGATTGTGCAGGTTAAGCGACGTTGGCGCGGTCGGTACCTGGATGGGTGACCGCTAGTGGCATATTTCATCTGAGCTCCTTCGTGCCTCGGAGAGCACGTTAAGCAGTCGGTCCCGGTTGTTGTCGTTCGACAACAGTCGTTAAGCCATGTCAGATGCCTACGGGCGGCCTGAACAACTCTGACAAATAGGTTGGCCACTATAACCATACGATAAGCAAGCAACAATAAATAATGAAAATATACAAGAAATTAGTGGGTATATAATCTTTTCTAAGTCAATTACTTCAATAGAACAATCATAATAAAAAGTTAATGTAGATATTATATTTCACTTTAAAAGGACAAGTAATTAATAACGTTGACTTAGTCATGTATGTCCGAAGAATTTTGTCCCACGCATTCTAACATGATCATTATGTCTACATACTCGTAATAACTTTAATTGCGATGCGAATCACACACATAGTATGAACTAAGTTCTAATGCGTAGTGTAAGTAACACAGATCTTAGAAACAAGGTGATAGGTTCAACCATGGTTCAATAGATGTAATCAAGAAAAACTCCTCGTAACTTTTGATCATATCAGACCCTCAAGTGTTCAAATGTGGAAGCAGCGCATCTTGAACTTAATTAATCATTTAAGTTCAAATTAGAGTTTCCTAACTAAAACCGTTGCTAAGTTTCGGTAGGTACCTATGCGTAATTATTTTTTTATAATGCATAAAATATCCAGACGAATCCTGGGTGTGCCTGAAGACGTATGAATGTAAAATGAATGCAGTAAAAATGCGATCTCTACGTAAATTGTGCGGCGTAATCCTGGCTGAGGAATAGATATATAAAATGGCTGGTCTCCGCAAGCTCCGTTGGTTCGGGCATGTGGAAAAATTGTGTGAAAATGATGAACGAATGACGAAACAGATATACGAAACGTAAGTGAATGAAAGGAAAAGCCGGGGTCGTCCTATACTGCCCTTAAAAGATCAGATTGACAAAGTGCTTATAGATTTTAATATACAGAGCAGATGACCCCAACATCGAGCATGCGTGAAATGTCAAATGGAAACAAGAGAGGCATGCCAAGTCATTCGTGGCGCGCTATTCACTCGGCCTACCTCACAAGGGGCATAGCGGGAAGTAATGTATTGTGTAAAAATATCCATAATAGGTACTTATTTACTATTTAGCGTAAGACTTATAGGAAACTAGCAAAAGAAGCTGGCAAATTCACATCTCCTTATTTATCTGCTCCAAGTTAGCCAGTACCAATGTTTACTTATTTATACGTACATATGAGGCAAACGCGGTATTTGAGTTAAACCTTTGCGTGACGAACATAATTTGTCTTTGGATAAATAGTGTGCTTGCTTACCTAACCTAGCTTCAACGACTTTGACTAGAACAAATGCTTGTTAATTTGTAAATCTACTACTTTAAAGTTTCCAGTATTTTATTTATGATAATAGAAAGAAATTGTTGACAGTACCCACTTTTATTGCAACTCTATTTTGGAATGACTTTTTAGAAATGAAGTCTACTTTTTTTAAATACAATACTGAAATTCTAGTACTATAATGAAATAGAGGGAAGTAGTGGAGATAGAAGGAATAGCCAATCACCCTACAATTCGCTCTTCCTAACGATTAGTAACACCTGATCCTATATTTTTTACAATCATCAGCGTCATAGTAAAGTATCAACAGAATAACATCTTACGGGTATTTGGTAGAAGGATCCGTTGTTCACGGTGGGGTACGAGGTGAGGGGCACGACCGGCACGGTTCCGTTGCGCAGGAGTATCGGGCCTTGCAGCGGCGTTACCGCTGGCTGCCCCGAATCTGGAAACAGTATGCATACTGGTAAATTAACTGTGGTAACTTCTGAATATAATCAAAGTGCGTCTCTTATTGACATCAAATCTTAAAATTCTTAAATATTTGATTAAATACGGATCACATATTTAAAATGTCTCACTATTGTTGTTCAAGTCACAGAATGTTCGTAAACTTAAGATGTAGCGACTTCACAGCGATTAGTTTAGAATTATTTTTTTATTTCAATTAAAAAAAGAGTAAAACTCATTGCCACAAATGCTCTTACAATATTTATATCAGATCAAAACGATACTCTGCACTGTGACACTTTACAAGACAACGAATTACCTCTAAAGACTGTTTTACGTTGAGACAACATCGTGCAACATTGTGGCATGTTACAAAGCCGTTTTGCTATACAATGACGCACGTTGTCGCAAAAATTGTGTTACATTTACATGACTTTTGCGATAACTACGTCATTGTATAGCAAAACGGCTTTGTAGCATGCAACAATGTGGCACGATGTTGCTCGGCGTAAAACTGGCTTAAGTATGCCTAGTAATAAAATCATAACTAAAGCTTTCGTGGTAAAATCATCTACTAACACAAATTGAAGGACAATTAAGGGTATTGTTTATGCAAATTAAACATGTGATACCTAATAAATTACGGCAATAAATTTTGCATATAAGTGACTACACGATATGGCGACCTCCTGTGACCCACCTGACACACGCTGACTCGTCATCCGAGCGCAATATGCGATGTCACGTCGTGTCGTTACCTTGGCCATGTTGTTTTAGAGGCTACCTTGACTATTTTATAGTTTGGTTAGTCTAAAATTTCCGTTAAAAGTGTTTTTAATTCTTTTCACTTTTGTGACAAACCGCTTTAAAAAATTTAATGCAATTCTTTAATTTAATTTAATTTATTTATTAGGTAAACACAACAGATTACAACCATAGAAATTACAGAAAAATCAATATAAAGTTATGAGCTAGGTCGTAACCCTTAACCCTTTATTTAATGAACTACAAATGTTTATATAGCATAGCTAGTTGAGTGACACTGGATATATAGTTTCGAAGCTAGGTTATGTTCTAGGCGTGTCCGCGTTCACCTAGTTGTGTTTTATTACGTACTTACTTATTATTATTTAAATCCTAAAAAGTTTACCGATGGAACGATATGATCCTAAAGTTGTTTTGAAATAAGTAAGCTGTAAGATAAGGTTAATAGTTTTTTTTATTAATATTGTCGTAGTTGTCGGCGAGCGTATGTGGGACGCCCTAACGGACGACGTCCGGTCGGACGTCCCAGATACCGCTGGCGCGATGAAGTGGAGAAGGATCTGCGGGAGCTCCAGGCGCCTGACTGGCTCGAGACTGCGCAGGAGAGAGAGCGATGGCGCTCTTTGGTATCGGAGGCCAAGATCCACTTCGGGTCGCTGCGCCAGCGGAGTAAGTAAGTAAGTAAGTTGTCCTCGAAATACATAAACTCAACACAAACACAACTAGGAGGACGCGGACTCCCATACCCTAGGTTCAACTATATATCCAGTGTCAAGACTTCTAATCAGAAATCCACCAATCAGCTTCTGTCCGCACGGTGCAACATGCCCTGAGGCATGTGCCCCAACAGTGGGGAAGGTTAATAAGCAGATGATAAAAAATAAAAATATTGACAATGCCTTCGCTCTACATTTATGAGACTGTGGTTTTCGTAAAAATAATATACGCTTATTTGAATTTGTTAAAAGTCAACGTCGATGTGATCAGCTCTCTTGTTTATCGAAGGTTAGGACTAGTTTCTTACAAAAGAGTGTATTTTTTATGGCACCGAAGTTATATAATTAGGTACCGAAATCCATACGAGAGTCTAACTGTTTAAACTCATTTAAGCGCGAGCTGAACAAACTGCTAGTTGACA
Organism: Hofmannophila pseudospretella; assembly: GCA_947369225.1. Taxonomy (NCBI): domain Eukaryota; kingdom Metazoa; phylum Arthropoda; class Insecta; order Lepidoptera; family Oecophoridae; genus Hofmannophila; species Hofmannophila pseudospretella. The sequence goes on from OX376326.1 coordinate 5,556,370, forward strand.
ACACATATTACTCAGTAAATGATTTTTAAGTGACAAAGATATTTAACCAGTATTTGAACCATTTTTATTAACCTTATGTCCGATCTATGTGTATGTCCATAATCAGTGTTTAGCGAATTAATACTACGACTACTATTACTTACTATTAATACTACTACTACTAGTCAACTGTTTAATTTAATTTTAATAATTTATATAATATTGACATTTAACAATTTATTGAAAATATTTGTATGTCAAACGACGGAGCATAGTGATACCAACTCATTTAAACTGTATACTTACTTATTATTACCTATGTTCACGAATAAATGATTGATTGAAAAGCATTGGAACCTAATGGCTCGTATATAATTTTCAAAAAAGGATTTTTTACTTATTTATTTAAGTAAGTTATGATCAAACACCTTACGGTGCTCATCCTATTATTGTAATGTAAAACAAGCCACTTTCGTCACAAATATAGGTGCGTCACCCGATCCAGGTCAGGGGTGACGAAACTAATCTCTTCATAGGCGTCTGCGCAGCGCCTTAAAGCGTAGTGTTATTGTTTTATGTTCTAACGCCCTCACAGTTCATTGCACACTAATTGTAATTTATGGGTCATTATAATTGCAAGTCGGAAACTCGAATGTGACTCATTGTAAGTTTAGGCTCATTAGTGATGTCTGAATGTCGTCCTCAAAACGTATCTCTAATCGTTTGTGTATAAGTACTTATTATAGTAGCAAATTATCAATCACTTTTCCTTCAGAAAAAAAATCCATCTCGAGCGCAAATTTCATTCGTCCAAGTTTCAAACTGTACCTATATATAAATACAAAAACATTGAAAATGAAATCAGCTCTTAAATTGATTCACGTCCATTTTACTTTTGAGAACACATCTCTTTGACAGAAAAACCTATGTCTTGATCTCGTCGATCTACGCGAATTCTCACTAATTCATTGTAAAATATTTGCTATTCATCAGAAATTTTTAGTTTACAATAACACCACGTATAATAAAATAACCAAATATTTGAGATACAACAAAACATAACATTGCCAGAATAGATTTTGGTGAAATAAACTATACTATACATATAACTTTGTTGAATTATATTTAAAATTACGTTGAACTTTGGTACAAGGTCCGTTCTTTTTAACATTATTTACAAATCTCGCGCCCTGAAACCAGAAAGCTGGTTTCTCTGGGCTCTGAACATTCCACTTTGTTAAATTGAAACACTAACCAAATTATCTTGCTTATCTTTAAATTATTAGCTTGCTTATCGTATGGTTAGTGAGCTTTTATAATCTAAGGTCCAAATCGGATCATCCGTTGTTAACTTATGATGCCACAGATAAATACACAAACAGACAAACGTGTCAAACTTATAACACACCCTCCCTCCATCGGTCGGGAGTTAATGATGCATCCAATCGTGACACAATACAACAAAGAGGGAAACAATGAGATGGGTTAATAGAGTGTTTGAGTGTAATATCGTGACTGAATCCATTCACATGTCACTTGGTTCTTAACACGATATAACCATTATTAATATTTGCTTTTAGCTGGAGAGCATAGCGTAGGATCCATAAAAGCAAATGTTATTAATGGTTATATCAAGGTAAGGACCAAATTATGATATTTTAAATTTTGAAGTCTGTATCTTGTCCCGTTTACAAGCTAGAAGAGGATGACAGACGGATGGTTACGTTTTCCCCTTCGGGGTACAGAAAAAATATCAAAATCAATTTTTTTATTGTATATTTTTACTCTATTACCGCTTCGTAAGGTCCTATAGCTGAAAGAAAAGAAGCGGCGCAAGAAACAATCTACAGCATATTTTTTGAAATACATTTCTAAAAACCACAGAATTCTCAGCTGTGAGACGACCTTGCTTCCGATAAAGAGTGCAGTTGACCAATGCCGCATCCTCGCGTTTCCAAACCACCAATAAATTTGCATACAAATACCGTTAGCATCGCAATCAACGCGTCTCAACGCGTCGATTAAAAATATAATGAAACAGATTTACAGATGTTATGTGATTATTGATCGGGATCTGACTTTTTACAATTATATCATTAGGTTCTAGAATTAAACTTTGAGGTGATGTTTTCTATTGACCCTAAGACACAATCAGGAACAAATCGATTTTTTCTGAGTCGAATATGAATAGGAACATTTTACACTGATAGCTTCGCCGATTAGTTTGATTTAAAAGCTTCTTTTCTGGCTACTTTAATTTAGTTATTTTTTATTCTACAATTCTGACGTAGAAAGGCCCAGTATGTATTTATCTACATATATCTCAATTGAAGTAGAATTCTCAGGAAGTATTATGAAACCGATGGCTAATATCCCAACTTGTAGGTAGGTGCTTTCCTAAACTTATACTTTCAGTCTGGTACTCAATTACCCAAACCTTTCTACTTCTGATCCCGGTCTATAACGTTATACATACAAGTAAGTAAGTACTATTTTTGGACTGTGATTTATGTTACAAATAGTTGAAGTCTAATTTGCGAGGATGAATAGTTATTAGCTCTATTAGATCATCTAGTGACTAATAATTTATCTATGCTAATAGTAATAGAACTGTGAAGACATGACGTGAGAAGTGAGATGTGATAAATGTTCGCTACAAAAAGTAACGTAACAAAACTAATAAACCAATGACCACTAAAGAATTTAAGTTTTTGTGTTAGAGGAGTTACGGATTACGTTTCGCATAACGTTAATTTTTTTTCGTTAAAATCAGAAGCAACCGTTAATTTGTTATTGCTATACAAACTTAATCAATTATTATAAAAATAAAACTGGTGTTCTATTTTCATACCAAATCACTACTGCCTTTTATGATTTATTGATTGATTCCTGATTGGTCCCCAAAATTCGTGCCAAAAGTGACAACATTCCTAATTTATGCCACTTTTAATTATAACTGTTTCTTTAGAAATCATAAATTAATCTTTTGCAATCAAAATCATAACAAACTTACGAGTATTTCCCAGTTATTAAATGTCGAACAAGCCGCTTATCTCCAAAACAATCTTCGTAGCTAAGGTAGGTAACACGCCTGGGCTATGTAAATTGAGCTTTGTAGTAATAATGAATTGAAGTCGTGCACAAAGAAACTGGACCGGCGCGGCGCAGCCACCCAGCGTAAGGTCGGTATTTGAAAGGGCTGTCAGGAATATTTATACGAGCGTTAGCCGGCCGTTCGGTTTTGGTACACATAGGTATTATAAGGTATATACCTATTCATGTAACAACAGCAACACACAAGTATGTTGTAATATCAAATATTTAAGGCTAGAGAGGGGAGGGTGACGGTCATATTTTCTTGGCAAACTCACGCTTTTTGGGTAAAAATCTGATATTTTTGGAAATGGTCCACTTGTCTCTTTCTTTTTAATCACAACTTTATTAGGATTACTATAATAATGATAATGATTATTTCCCAAGCGGTAACGAGATCAGCAGATAGAATTGTCTTTACCACGGGAGACATGCTGAACACTCCAAAAAAATATTAGAATTATTACAATTGTACTTGTACATTAATATTCTAGTAACAATACAGAATTATCGAAAGTACTTACAGCATTGACAAATCATTTCACTACAGGAGTATTATACCACACCAGAAAAACTTAGTTCACTTCAAGGTTAACCACAAACAAAGTTAAATTGTACAGAAGAAAGATCTGACAGATTTAGTTGCACTGATTGAATTGGGTATAATTAAGGCTGCAGCCACAGTAGCACGAAATTATTATCAACAAACACTAGATTACACCTAGCACGTGATATAAAATTCGAATCCATGTTTCGACAGATGATGAAAACGTCAGTCGTTCGCGTATCTTCAATCGCAGTGTGGTATCGCCCTAATACAAAAAAAATCACATCTCTCGCTCAGACGCCCCTCTCTTGACCATGTTGCGAGATCCTTCTGACGTAACACGTGAACCTGTATCATTACGTAAACCAATATGTCAACGATGCAGCACAGCTAGATTAAATCTAGACTGATGGAGGTGATAAACGATCAAGATGTAAGATTGCACTGTTGCTTAAAACTTATTTTGACTGCAACTTTTTTACGTGCTTATATGAGACGATACGGGATTATTATGTTACTGTTACACATATAATAGTAAATTCTAGTGACGAAAGTATAAACGCATAGTTGAAAACAGAAGATAGAAGGAAATATCTTTCTAGATAAGCAGGCAGATTCCAATCTATTATACTTATTATTAACCGATTAGTAACAAATAAGAAACACAATCATTTTGTCACGAATCTTCTGACAATGAACTTGGATCAAACAAGATCAACATTCCTATCAGAATTGAAAAGTAGGTCACAGGGCTACGTTTACCTTCGAATATTTTAATTAATAATACGTTTTAAATTAATAGGTACTGAAATGAAAAAGCGAAGGTAACTGGTGACGTATAATTCTTAACGAGTGAAGCAAAAGCTTTCATATTGATAATGATACGAGTAATTTCAGGATTGAAAACACAACAAGTATTTTAAAACAGATTGAAGGAAATAAATTTAGCTCCAAACACACCCATATCTAAGGATCTGTGTACCTGAATATAAGTATATTTAAACGATCAATCCCACTTTCTGACAAGTCGAAGCGAGCGTCAGTGATGTAGAGATTGAAAGTGAAACCAAGGTCACTGGAAGTGCTAAGAGAGACGGAGGCTTTTAAAAGTGAACATATTTCATCGCTATACGCAAGCCACACATAAACACTTATGTTAATGGCCGTTTGTGCTTTCGTCCAAAACCGGCTGGGTTAAGTAACCCCGGTGAATATATCTAGTTGAGTGTCACAGGTAGATTATATTTTCAAGATATATGATGAGAATGGAAGCTGAAAGTAGATACTTGGGTGTATAGTAATGAGAACTAAAGGAGGACGAAAACTTCCGTCCTGACATACTAACATTAATAAATTTGGGAAAAGTTCTAGACTTTTGGGCTCGTCTAGGTTCTGCCATGAAGGGTCTACGTTACACCTTGAAAGCAGTATAGGATCCTTATCTTTATTGTTACTTTTGATCACGTTTCACGTACATTTGGGCGCAATTGTCCTTACATTGGCCTGTTATAGCTAAGAATTAAAGACTTAGCCAGGTTTCTAGGAAAGACATTCATGTTCATGTACTCGTATCAATGTCCGCGGTAGACTGGCCATTGTTTGTATGGCATTGGCACCCGGCACTAAAGCGATCGAAGGCCTCAGTTCCACAACCAAGGTACAAGCTCTAGCGATTAGTGAGATTAACGATCAATTGACAGTACCTTAGCTACTTACGACAAGAGTGCGAGAACAAGAAAACTTCTATTTTATTTTAATTGATCGCTATTAATAAATAATGAATTTAGTGTTTACGGGTTTAGTTGGATAAAGCCCTCCAATAAATATCTTAATTTTGACATTTAAAAATGTCTTATTTTGACATAAGTATGTCGTTAAACTAGACGTATAGTAGGTATGATAACGTAGGTACTAACATACATAATATTTTTAATAACGAAAAGAACGAACAGCTTGATCGAATTTAGAGGTTTAATAATCTTTAGTAGATAGGTAGCTAAAGTACCTAGATAATGTTGCTATTAAACGCTTGTATTTTAAATCATAGACCATAACCCGAAGGCTGCGAATGTCTGCTATCGACTGATAGTGGAAGTAATTAGACCGATCGTGGTACTACTTCAACGTCACATAGACGTGAATAGTGACTATTTCGCGGATAACGATCTGCCTGTCGTGCTGTTTTACCAATTTAAATTTAATCAACGATAATTTTGTACTACAGGATTTAACTGCAAATTAACCTTGATATAAAATCTAATGGTTGTTTACCTGGTCCGGGAACATCGTCATAATAGTCGTCATCGTAGTCTAGGACGGCATGCAGTTGCGTCTTGCCGCCGGAACTTCCTGTTTCAACTTTGGTGAAACCGCGAGGTCGATCAGGAGGAGTCTGATTACTACTACCGCTATTGCTGCTTCCAGTCTTTGTCCCGGCCTCATTACGTTGCCTCGGTGGCGGTGACGGCGTCGTCGATGGCCCATTTATAAAATTGAAATTATTAACATTCTGATTCGAGTTTCCATCGAACCTTGGACTAGGATTGGGTGTTGTCGTCGGGCCGTACGGAGCGTCCGCGTAACCTGGTCTAAAAGAAGGAGGTCGGTTTTGGTTTTGGTCTATCCTCCTCTGTTCGTAATCATAATCTCCAGCTGGATCATGAATGTACTGCCCCGTGTTGCCATACTGTGGGTTGACTTCTTGCACACGTTGGTTTTCTATCTGTATATCGAGCCTTGTGTTCTGCTGGTAGATCTGTGTGTGCAACTGTCCGGTGTAGGGGTTGTGTGGGACGTCGTGCCGTGGGTAGTGGGTGTACTGATTCGGGGGTGGGAGGTAGGCCGCTCCGGCTCTCTTCCGGAGCTTCGACCTTCTTTGTGGCTGATTCGGAGGTGAGAAAGGTTCATTGTTTCCTTGAGGAGGATAATCCTGTTGTTGTTCGGCCGGGGCGTACAGTAAGTCATCAAGGCCGACTCTCAGTGGGGCAGAGGATGTCGGGGCGAGCGCTGGAGTAGCTGCGACGGCCGCCAGCGTGAAGTTTGCTAACGCCATAATTTTACTCAGTCATTGGCGTGAAATGTCAACTCGGTATGTAAATTATAACACACGGTATTACGGCCGCGGTTGCATAATACGGCGTGGGACCGTCTAGCGAAACCGTCTTCTCATTGTCGGAGATTCGTACACTGCACTGACACTGTTTCACTGACACTCCAGCGCGTTGTTTATCTGGAACAATAGCAATGAAGTTTGTTAAACATTTGTCGTGTGGCATGTTGTTTATTTTCTAAGTAATGCATGCCTGATCTTGACCTAGATGAGGTGTGATGTATATAGCGCGAGTTTTGTTGGGTTCCTTGAAGAAGATTGATATACCTACACATCTTCTCTTTATGAAACCCTTTTGTAGCAATAAGTAAATACGTATTATGTTGGCTAAACCTTCAATTCATCAAAGTTTGTGGTTACGAATTCAAAGAATCTCTTTTAAGGTGACATTGACCAGCTTCTTCTATATTTAAACCACATTATCGTAATTACATTCAAATTAGTTGGCCGGTGCTTTCCAACAATAATGGTTGTTCCAATTTCAATTAGGTATGCGAAATAATTAAAAAAGCATTAAATATCTTTAATGAACGAATGACGCAACAACCGCTTTTAAATTATCACCATAATTTGCTCATATAATGAATGCCGACTTGAAGTCATAATCCCCAAAATTGGATTATTCTATTCAAGACGTTTGATAAGTTTACAACTGGATTTCCCATTCTGTGATATCCTTGTTACAAATGGCGAGGATTTGAAAGGCACGATCGTGATGCCATCTCAGAGTTTAGGAACAAAACTGGGGAAATCCGACACAGGGAACACATTTATCTTTTGTAAATCTTACCTTTTGTTACACATACTACCTATAGAATAAGTCTTAAGTATTTTTCTGTAAAAGCGCGAATTATGTACCTATAGGTAAATACGTTTGACAATACTATACCTACATAAGTAACTATTTGTCCCTTCACTGAGCCGATTTTCTGTAAGTGCCTTCGGAAACTAGAGCAAACGGCTTGTTTAGACTATACGGATAACTATAGATATTACCTATACTACTGTACCTAGCAACACCAGCTTAATACTAGGATTTGGATGACTTTCCTCTCGAGGCTCTGCGTAACTTAGGTCAGCGGGGAGGTGTGAAGTTCTCTAACTAATGGTCTTTGTAGTCCAGTTTTGACGTCAAAGTAAATCTTACATGATTTATGTTGACAATTTCTGTATGCAAATTGTAAATTATAACAAAATAACCATGAAAGGTAATGCTGATCACTATAGTTTAAATTGACAATGTGTTACTTCTAGAACCTGTGTTTAAAACGGGGTTCTCAGTACTTATCCACCATTTTTGTTCTACAACTGTGATTTTCGCAGAAAAGAATTGATTCTCTATATACATACATTATGTACTCTTATGATCAGTTGATCAATTTGTAAGTAAAATTACCTTTTTTTTTGCTAAAATTAAAGTGTCGTGGAAATTGAACTGAAATGAAAGCCATTTATTTGAGAACATAAGTTGTTCAGTTATTAATACTGAATAACCCCCTATCGGCTTAACAGGAGGTTTTTATTAAATCCCTTATTTGTGTCTATTGTTGCCATATAGGTACGTCCATATGTTTTAGACTCTATTTTACAAAACATTGGCATCGATTCCTGGGTGGCCGCCAAATTTAACGTCCCGGTCCCACGTACACAATCTAGTATATGAGTAACAGCGTAATGCGTGACTGTTTAATTTAGGTTTAACTTTAGATTTGACGGCCACTCCAAAAGCGAAGCTTAGTATTTTAGAAAATTGGTTACAAAAAGTCCAGTTACGTCCTTGCTGTCGTCTGATATCTCTGTGGACTGTCCACAAAACTTTAACAGTTTGAAGAGCTCTTAGGTTTAAGTACATTATGGAGAGTCGATGACTCAGCGTAATAAGGAATTGGTGGTTCCGGTACTAATTAACAAGAGACGTGCCGTTTCCGTTGAATAGCCTTTAATTTTAATTTAATAGCCATCCAAATTACAATGTTTGTGCTTAAGATGTTTGTCGCCATTAACTTAAACTAAGTACTTACCTGTACGTACTTACAAGCCTGGGTTTTGTTTAAATACATAAAATATCAGGATGTTCAACGACGGAGCATAGTGATACCTACTCATTTAAACTGTATACTAATATCTATATTGATTTGTTACATTTTAACATATAGGGTGAACTATTTTATTACAAAATAACTACTTCGATGTTCTGAGTACAGTGTCGAAGTTAATGCATAACCAAAGGAGCACCTTGTATAATCAATAGAACTCTTCTAAGGTGTGCAAAATTGCAAACATAGGAATACCTATCAATAGGTATTCCTATGTTTGCGATCAGCTGACATCGCGTATCAATAAAGTACATCAACAGTCTACATTTTGATACGCAGCGCAGCTTTTAGGAATTGCTAGTAGCAATAGCAATTCCTAAAAGCTGCGTTCACACGACCTTGAGGAGCGCCAAAAATTTTGCACAGGTTTGGCGACGCAACGCATCGTGTCGCCCGCGCACGTTCTGCACTCCCCACTATCGCCGAAGAGCATCTAGATCACGAGGCTGACGGCGACGCAGGCGCACTCGTGGGAACCCACCATCTTGCACCGTACGGTACAAGTTGTACTCGTATGGGAATGGGAGTTTATTAATCAGAGAAACAAATGCAGTTGTAAGAAATTGATTGGTAGTTTGTTGATCTGAATTGTGAGCAATTGGTACAATTTCTCGGTTTGTACAAATATAATACCAGAGAGGGAGAGGAACCACCTACAGGTAGTTCCCACTTTTCGTCTCATATTTTTATCTAACTTATCGGTCATCTATACTTAAAGAGACGTGTATGTTAGACGCAACATGTAGGTATGTTCGCAATTTTCACAAAAATTCCTGGACCGATAAAAAATATATTTTGCTGATAGGTAGTTTTAAAGTCTTAAGTTTCAAACATATCTCATTTAAATTATCGTTAATATTGTGTCCCTGTATCTGTAGTCTCTCTGCAGACGATTATATCTGGATAAAAAACAGACGTAGGTGTAAAATGTGGAATAGGACTTCCTTGCGACGTTTCATAGTACTATATATAATTGATGCTTCAAAACTAACGTAAGACAGTAATTTCCCAACAAGGCATTCCTTTAAAAGTATTCCTGATTAGTCCCATAAATCATATAATATAGAACCATCTGGGATTTATTTCACGAAACAACAATCCTTTCAACATCCTCCAGTGATGTTGCCATTTCAGGTTTGGTGCTGTTGACAAGAATTGTTGTTTTATAAATTGGGGCCCAGATGTTGTCTAAAGGCGACAGTCACCACTTTACCATCAAGTGGTCTGAGGTCTAGACCTCAGACCAGGCACCTAGCTGCCATTATGCCTATAAGACATATTGCATAAATGCCTCTTTATAAAAAATCGGATTAATCCCAGCGAGCGTCGTCATCTGATTATTTACTTTGATATTCATTTAGTACTTTTTTTTTATGTGGAAAATAGATTTGTGAGAATAATTTGTATTGTACAGAGAATATTGTACTTATACGGAATGCTCATGAAATCAACCCTATTGAGAGTGTGATATAAAATTATACGGACGTGTGCCATTAATTGTAGGGCCGACATATGAATCAAGTACCTACTTAGGTATCAATTGATTTTAAATGTCAGTGTTAACTGTCAACATGCTGTATTTAATTTAAATATATTAGCGTGGCATACGACAACCTTTGCTGTGTTTACATACGCGACAAGTGTCGAATAAGATTGTACCTACATGTGATGTTCTTGCTGAATTCCGCTGTCTTCAAGTTTAGATTTAGGAAATACATACAATGGCCCCGAATATGTGAAGTGTTGACAGCTTATGAAGCATGACAAAAACAGATGAATGATTTTAAATATGTACAACATTAAATGTAACAGTATTTTTAACCCAGAAGGTGTATAAGTTAATTAGTATAAGTTTGACGCGTTTGTCTGTTTGTGGCATCATAACTCAAAAACCGGTGGTCCGATTCGGGTGGGGATTTTTTATTTTGAAAGAGTATTTTGTTTTGTCTAGATGGTTCTTAACTATTTCTAACAAACTAACGAAATATTATTTATTATTTTAAAAACTGCAATTAAAAATGTATCTCATTATAATGGCTAAACGTCAAAATATTTAACAAAATAGGAATGGCATGGTAATTACGATGATTGATAGCATGTACGGCAAAGTATAGATTACCTACCACCTAACGTTATTTTTGAATCGACCGTCCATTTTTGAGATCACGCCCGGCCGCGCCGATTTTATTCCCAATCCCCTATACCCTGTATATCGTTTTAAATTGCTCATGACCATGGATACAAGTCCTTCGTCATTTATTTAAAAAAGTTATTGATGTCACTTTACTCATTAGGTAATGTATCTTAATCGATATCAGTTTTTTGATATCTCTTTTATTTAGGAATAATCGCCTGGTCACACTTAACGGTTACATCCTATATATCTCTGATCTACCTATAATTGTGCAAAAATGAAGTGATCAGGAGTTTAGATCATATTTTGCGTATTCCTCAATGCACAAGCGCAAGAGCACAATTTGTCGACCTTGTTATATTACAACGCGAGCAGACACTGGAATGCGAGTGACCGTGAATGCTTGAAACATTTTTTTGCAAATGTATACCAATAGGAATATTATATTCTATCATAAAAAAGATATATTTTCAAATGTCAGGAGTTTTGGAATTGTTTGTGTCTTAAGTGGACATGCGCCAACAATTAACCCTAGATTAACTCGAGAATTGTCTATGCTCTTTGTTTTCATACAAATTGACCTCGGGTTAGTGTTAATACAAATTAAAGTTATAATTAAGTTAACTGTTGGCGCTAAACGGCCATTTCTTATCATGGTCTATTTTATTCTATTAATATGTAATTTCTATGGACGAATAAAAACTACACCTACGTACTGAGTTTATTTGGAGTGGTATTACAATTTATTTATAAAATGTTACTAAACCATGACCTAATTTATATTTATTTACAAGTAATTTGGTAATAATTTGCACACATAAATAGAGTTTTGAATCTCTATTCATAATGGAATAAAAGGTAAAAACGCATTACACCTATACCCAAGATTCGAGTTTCGGTCGTTGCGAGGAGCAGGTCACGTTAATGGTCCAAATTATTTTATTAACGCAGCTCAAATCGGTCCAAATTCATTTTATAAGGCTGCAGACTGCAGTTTGACCCGATTCTGTCAGTCAGTCAGACGTTATTGCGTCACATTATTTATGTTACGACCGCCTGGAAAGCTGATACAAGTTTTATTGCATCTTGATACATATTTATTTCTCTGTTAACATCATAAAATTGATATTAGTGGTTATTTTATTGTCAATTGAAATCAATCCAACAATATAATATTAGACTCATTGTGTAAAGTCTTATTTATCATCTGTAATGCTAGAACGATAGTTTCTGGAAGTATGAGGGAAACATACAAAAAATTTACTTTTGGGAGGGACACGGTGAGAGGGGCTTGTTTGATTGAACAGTCGATTTAGATGGTTATACTTATTTACTGACATATTCTGTAAAAAAACAATTGACTTGATGACAAAACAATTTGACCAGTTACACTCTCTTTTGAACCTCCGACCGACCATACCTACGATGAAGGAGTTTCCCTTTGGCATCATAACGTAATAACGAATAATCCAATTTGAGCCCGGTTTTTTATTCAGAAGATAATTTTGTCGATAGATTCTTTAGCCATGTCTGATAAAAAATTAACCAGTGGTTTCCAAGATCTTGGAGTATCTTTCATGTCATATGAGGTATCTGGAACGGTCACAGTAAATGGTATACTTTGTCCATTTTGCGATGATCCTTTGTAGTTGTTTGACGTATCATATAGGGATGTCTAATCGATAGTAGAAAGAATCGTTCTTTAAAAAATCGATTAGCTATTTCGATTAATTAATTAAAATTCTATTCTGCCGTTTTACTAAATGATTAAACTTTTACATGACCGATTGTATTAACGTTTTGCGTTCTGCAATGCGGCTGGTCATAGTTTAGCAGTTTTATAAAACAACAAAAAATAAATAGTACCACCCCGGAGGAGCATTTACAAGTTTACGAGACTTTTAGTGTCGATTAAATGCAATAAGATCCAGAACAAATGTCAGACACGTCATTAATTTCAATCGAATGTAATATTTACTTAATTTACGAATAAAAGCTCTTTATGGACTTCCGCGTTTCTTCGACACAAATGGGGATAATTTCACATAATTGACCAATGATCGCACGCGAGTCAACGACATCACAAGGTTACAAGGAAAAGTCGAAAGATTGTAATGACATACCTACGTACGAAAGATTGTATCACATAATGATTTCACTCGTTAAAATCGATTTTAATGGACTTTCGATTAAGAGATAAGAAAAAAATTGCTGATAAATGATACTTTTCCGGGTCAAGACTTACAGTACAGTTTGTGGCAAAAAAACCGACATGTTGACAAAGATAAGTTCACATAATTCATAATACGTATAGTTTGTCATATCTATAATTATAAGGAACTAGCTGTTGCCCGGCGACTTGGCCCGCCTTGTTTTTTTTTTACTCAGAAACGTTCCCGGGCATGCGCACAACAACTTACCAAAGTTTCATCGTAATTGGATGAATGGCATAGGAACGCATACAAAAAACACAAACAAAGAAACAATTATTTTTAAAGAATGATGCACTCTTTTTTTCTCAGATACAGAATTTCAGAAAGCATTCACGTCTCAAAATTAGCTTTAGAAATACTAGATGGCAATCAGTTCTCAAAAGTCAAAACACTACATACTTGAAAGGTAGATCTACTTACTTAAATTTCATAGAAATGTAATTTTCAAGAAATGTAAACAGTTTTTGAAATATTTATAACTGCACGTTTTAAAAATCGTCGTATAATGGTTGTTGTTGTTTTTTTTAAGGCAAAGGGAACTGAGCCCATACAGCCATGTCTGATGTAAACAACTCTTTCAAGTCTTCATTAAAATGCTGGTGTGACACATTTCAATGCTATCTGGGAGAATCTTCCACGCTTCTGCGCCATCCGAACCAAATAAGAAGGCGTCCCGGACGCAGTGTGGCTCTTCAAAATCCAGCCAAGTACGGATCGGGCTGCAGCGTCTTATTTGACTTTACTTCACTGTCCCACACATTATTCACATCTTGTCGAAGTTTTTCGAGCAAGAAACACCATTCTTACTAGAAAAGCACTACTGTAAAACAATTTGCAAGACAAATCGAAATAAAGCTGACGTGGACGCCACAAAAGCGCGGGAGAAACTCCTCCGTCGTATAATGGATAAAAAAATATTAAATGAATAAAGTACCTTCATGCGTCGTATTATTTTGAAAACTGAAATCTCAATTTTCCGTGTTTCCTAGTTAAATGTGCGAAAGTTGAGACAGAATATTGTATATACGATAAATTCAATTTAATAATAGACAATAGACAGAAAACATTTCATAAACATATTCTGGTATCACTCCAAAAGTGATTTAAAATTATGAACATGTAGGAAACGAGCAAATTTTAATTCTATTACTTTACTTCATGTCAACCACAACACCGGGTCTGCTGTGATCTTAAAATACCGGTACACATTATTTCTTTGATAAAGGCATGATCATGACCTTCAACATTAAAAATATATTAAGTACTATAAGTGTATTTCAATACGACAAAAAATTTATTGTCCATACACAACAAAACTGTAATTGCTTCAAAGGTTGGCAATTCTGCCAAATAAGTGTGTACCCTATCATTTTAACCAAACTATAAATTGATTGACCTTACATTGGCGTCAATTCTTAAAATTGACCCAGACTTTATACCAAATTGATGAAAAATAATACATTGGGTACTCTTTTTCAAAATGTTCAAATCACAGTGTTTGTTTCTAAAAATAGATAATTAACCTATTTTTGTACTTTATCCATTATCTTCAGAAGTAAAGCCCGACCAGGCATGACTGCATGATAATGCGGAATTTTTAACTATTTTTTTCTTAGTGATAATAAAATAATAAAGTATTACCAGTGACATCTTCTTCTTCTTCTTCTTCTCGAGAAGTAAGCTCTTATTAGCTTAAGACTAAATTAAGAGCTTACTCCTCAAGGCTGACTGAATTCAGTATGGTTAGTTTGATGTTTACAGTCTAGTTAGTCACTAAATCGTTGACTAATTAGTCGACTAAATTCAGTCAAGTGTAATAACTAGTCATAAGCGCTTAAATATAATTATGGATTGAAGAGTGAGAGGTAATAAAGTAGTAATTATTCCGAAGCACAGCCAAACCGATAGACATTCAGGAAGACGGTTAATCTTATAATATGTGGAAATTTTATCGAGATTTAGGATGATTATATGTAAGTAGTTGCGTTATGTCATTGATGAAGTTTGATCGAAGCTGTTTGCGTTAATATTGGCGACACTGCCTCAAGGTTGTATCAATTCAGCTATACACTGACCAAAAACGGTTTTATATTCGTATCGACAAGACATGTTCTCTAGGTACTTACAATTATACCTACTTTTTAAGTAAAAATGTTAATGTTTTTAAAATGTTATGTTTATACATAACATTTTTATTTACATCGTAATATTTAAGTTTATGTAGGTAATAGAAAATAACCTGTGAATTTGCGATACGAGTGTATGAAGCAATTACAAAAGAATATAAGTAGTGTCAAGATAATAGGTTCTTTTAGGTACCAAGTTTTTTTTGTGTGAGGTAAATAAAACAGTTTTATATTTAAGATAACAGATAATCTAGTTATATGATAAGTTAGTTACCTTTATTGTCCTCGTTGACGCCTTCACGCAATCGTAAAACTTAAACAAACTGTTTATCTTGCTCAAATCAAATACGAGTATTTATAGTGTCCACAGGATATTATAGAAATCAAAATCAAAAATTTTCGAAATACGAATTATAATTTTAAAAGTCACACGTTAATTTTCTTTTTAGAAAATTAATGGCGTTTACTTTTGGCGGGTTATGTTTTGAATTTGGAATGTGGAGCGCGAGTGTTACGCGTGCGTATGCGCTGCCGATCACGCGACCACTGAGTATTGAATGTTCCTTTTACCGAGACCTCATGGTGTCTTGTCACTGGTGGTCAGATTATGGAGCAGTACAAACTTCCGATGATGTATGCGTTCCGGTTGGGATTTATCAATTGGCTGTGGTCTATTGGAGCTAGTGGAAAAGATCACGGAAACTGTTGCGGATCAAATTTTTACTGACTAGATTGACTGACTAGAATTCTAACTATACGGGAAACAGTGACTCGATGACTGTGTCATTCGGTGTTACACAAGTACCTCTAGTCTCAGTAGTTCGGTTGAATAGAGGGCAACAGATTTTTCATATATTTTTTTTCTATATTTCAACTTTAGTTTCTCTCAGTGCCAGATTTTAGGTTTAATTAGACATAAAACCTTTGCTAAATATTAAGTATAGATAAAAAATGCCAAATACAGTTACTACTTTCTGTGTTCTTTGATTATATGCATAAATTATAATAAAATTGCTTTAGTGTAAGTTTCATAGAAAAGACATCAACGAGGTCGCTTTAACAAAATTGAAATATCGATCAAATCTAGTTATTATTTAAAATAAGCTCCGTTGTAATTTTATAATATTTATGTTACATAAATATGATTGATTATATTTTATCTACACAAGGTTTGTTATTTATAACTAAATTTAGCAGCATTTTTGTTTTCTTTCATCCTCGCACGGTCAAGCCCCAGGATGATAATTTGGTATGGAAAGTCCGTATTTGAAAATTTTTCAGCAATTTAATTATTCCAAAAATACCTTTAATAGAACCTGCAACTAATATTCCTCACACCGAGTTACCGACCGTGTATGCTTCTTGAAGAAAGAACTACTAATCAAACTAATCAGTACATCATCATAGCCACATAGAACTGAATAAATTTCTTTTGGATGTTTTTTTTTTCTTTTTTATGTTACACTATACCCGCATTTGACTCCGATCTTGCCTGATGGTAAGCAACGATGAGATATTTACATTCTGAATACGTTTAGGACAACAGTACCAAATGTCAACCCAACCATCAACTGGCCAAGTATATAACATCCGCGAGGTATAGCGCGATACGGCACGCGGCAGACGCTGGGAAAACCACCTCTAAATCCGAATAAAAATTCATTGTCGCCAAGACCAGTACAGTATCATAGTATAAACAGTAATACAACTCGTATTTAAAATGGAAAGTTTTGGATTGTGATTATCCGGTTTTCGATTTTAATTTGCAATTGCGATTGTACTGTCCGGATAGTTTCATGAAATAAGGCACACATAAAGGACCACTTAAGGGTATAAATACGGAAACAGGAGTCCAAAAACCTAACCTTCATGAAATAAGGCATAAAGGGTTCGACTTATTCTTTAAACGTATCTTGTGTAAATCGTAGTCCAGAAAATCTATTAGTGAGATATGTCAATAATATACCTCCAGATTAGGTATTTGGATACGAGTACGACTAAATGAAAACTCAACCTGTTTACGTGAAAATGGAAGGAACAACGTAATTGTTTTTTTTTCTCTTTATATTTAAGAACAAAGTAACAGAAAAAGATCTAAGTCTTCTGTAAAATCCCTACTTCCGCAGCAAGGCTCCCTTACTGAACGTATTAGAAGTCAAGTTACTGTCTGCAAATACAATGTATACTATGCAAATGTAGCGCCGACGCATGAATACCGACCACTATACTGTGATACCTGCAAATAAATGGATCACTCCATTCTACTCCATTTTAGTACGAAATGTGTAAATTTCGGGAGGCGAGGTGGGTTCAACTATGCTAGTTAATTCATAGGTTGATTGACTTACTTATGACTGTAATAAAGTAGCTTAATCACTTAGGATATACATATACTTACATAACATATTTTTTAAATATTGTTATTTTTGTGTACCGTGACTCATTGCGAAAATATTCTTAAGTGATGAATGAAAATGGAGATTCCTTAATTGCTCCAATGATTTTTATTCATTTATACTACATTTTTATCAACGACTAGCATTTATGACCATTTGACCAACACGGGAATCGAACGTGGATTACAAAAACAAATGCGCTACAAACTTCCTCAGTACACATATACTCGTATATTTTTATCATAATTCGGCATCCAATACAAATAGTTACAAATCATTTGCAAGCAATGTAAGAAAATTGCATGTAATACAAACATGACTTTTAAAATATTTGGCACGAATAAATATTTGACATTTTAATTAGAAAAATAATAAATCGACTCACTAAGTAAACTAGCAGAAGCGCCTAGAAATATTTCCTAACTCAGTAGAAACGATTGACTAACTTACTGACTTGAAGTGCTTAAAATCCCAGAATTTAGTCATAAAACGAACTTCTAAATAAAAAGTTACATAATATTACTCATCGTATGCTAATTACTGATTATCATTTTATTAAGTCACAATTTAGTGTTGTTGATATATGTTATATGATATAATGCATTATCTAATCTATCTGTAACATTAAAGCATGGTAACATTGTAACCAACCAAAGTATAATTTACTCGGTAACTTGACAAAGTTTGACCAAGTATAGCTTGGTTATTCTTTTTAGCGTTTTCGCTATCAGTGTAATTAAAATGTAATTATTCTGTTTCGATTTTCAAGTATTAATTATTGAATATTTGATAAGTATCAAATTTTTATTACCAGTACAATAATACAGAAAGTTGTCGACTAAACATACTTTGTAAGTACTTATAAATATCGTGCAATTTTTTTATTAAACGAAGCATGTAAAATACTGAACCGACATTATCTCTAACGCATGGCGTATCATGTCTTTGTTCATTTAACCGAGTCATTTGAAATACCTACAATAGGACCAGACAATAAGTTCTTGTACGCACTATTGTTACAAACAACTTGCAATAATTCTCGTTTTATAATATAAAATATTTGTTAGAAAAATAAAATCTTCGATTCCTTTGCAGGTGCAAAATACGCCAAGGATCAATACTGGGCTAAAGAAAAAATAAGCATTCCCTTTTATGGGACAGTAATATGGCCAAATTTCATGAGAAAAATTCGCATAATAAAATTTCGACTCCCTTTAAACAGTGACATTCAACGATGGATTTCCATGAAATAATAATTTCGTCTTCCCCATTGATTAATTATTCAGTTCCCTGGCCTTGCCCTAGTCTTCCCATACTATAATAAAAGTTCGATCAGCTGACTTTTATTTGTTTTTTGTAAATTTTCAAAGCTATTTACTTATCGAAGAAAAACACCCCTGTTTCTGTTTACAAAGGGGGTTTTAGTTACGTATTGAAAGTCGCGTAGTGTGTAGGGACACGTCAGATTGTTACGATTATGCGGGATTTCCTCACTTCCGCCAATGCCACGGGGTTTTCTCTGTATATCGTCGTTTTTGTCACGCGTTCCGTTTTGACCCGGACTCCTTTTTTTCTCCATTTGCGGTCATCCATATCAAAGTATTAGTTATTAACGGATCTTTAGAGTTAGACTTAGACATTTTAAATTTTCAATAACAATAATAATACGTAAATATTGGTCATGGGTTTTGAATCAATGAAAGATTAGGGTATGTCCCTGAACCACAGATGAGGATTCTACCTATGTGGCTGGACATAGGCCTCTTCCAAGGCGCACCACATCACTCGGTCCTCCGCCTTTCTCATCCAACTACCGCCAACAACCTTCTTCAGTTCGTCGATCCACCGGGCAGAGGGGCGTTCCACACTGCGCTTTTTTGTAGGCGGTTTCCACTCCAGAACGAACTCGTCTACCCCAACGTTTGTGGGTTCTGCGACAGACATGGCCAGCCCATTGCCACTTCAACTTGCTAATCATAGATGGGGATTACATGAAAGAAATGAACATAGTCCATGTAATATCAAAGTTTCTTTAAATTCTTCATATCAAATAGAATGTTGTAGAATCCAACTAAAAGTGTTACACTTATTCTTACGGTACGTATTATCTAGAACAGAAAACAATGTGTACGGAAGTAACAAGTACCTACCTATATGAACCAGGGAGTTTTTTTTTTATAAAATTCCATGTCACAGATAATCACTTCATAGTAAATAAAATACATGACATTCTAAAGTAGAAAAATGTATAACATATGGAGCAATTTGTCGATTTCAAATGTGGTGTATTTAATTGGCTCGGTTTATAATGATTAATGGTTGTTTCTAGAGAGAAATATGTAGAGAATTTCTGAATGATCAGGTAGTGCCGTAGGACGGCAAGTTCGTATCCAAAGAGGGGGGCTGGGGGCAAATTATAAGAAGAAGTTTCTTTTTTTTTTCTTTGTATCTGAGCCTTCGACCCATTAATAAGACTATGTCAGTTTCACAGGGAAACACAAGTGCTCACTAGACTACTGCCCTAAGTCAGCGCCAAATATAGGTGAACAGTTTGATCGCTGTTTCGAAAAAGGCTGACCCAAATCTACATACAAATTTTTTAGAACCTAACTATTAATGACGCAATAAAACTAACCTGACCTAAATTTAAGTAATAAAAAAGTAATAAAGTAGGTAATAAAAGTCGCCAAAATCTAGCTTACCATGACTAGGTGTAAAGCATCTGAACGTTTCACGGTCTAACACATCCACTAATTTTAAAGATAAAATATATCCAAGTTTTTTTAGACATTTGTTAACTGTTAAGTGCAAATAACCTGTTTCGAAACGCTATAGAAAAAAAAATACAATAGAATTTGATATGATTTCACGCATTGTCAAAACAAAAACAATTTCTGTTTTGTATTTTGATATCGAAATAATTTCACGCATTGTTCTGGTAGCACCTTATAATCCCAATCCCACGAGACCTGTATTGCATCCGGCTGGGTTATGATAATTACTGTTGGTTTATAATTTGGAGGAAACAAGCTCGTCCGCTCGTCGTTCCCTCAGAAGGGAGCAATAGTATGGCACTGTATTGCACGGCACTGCACTGGTGTCCGTGGATGGCAAAGAGCACTTATTCACACTTAAAAGCTGAACTTGTAATAGGGTACTTTCCAAGTATCAAATATTAAAAGCATTTCTTAAAAATTAAGAAATAGTCATAAATTGATGGTCTAATGTGAGAATAGAATTAAAATTCGCTGAAAAATAGAATAGCTACAGGCAATCAATAATCAGAACGGTAGAAAGAAACGGCAATAAGTTTTATGACGTCACTGTTCTCTAACGCCATACAAACATGTCCTGGCTGTGACTGTTTTGCTAGAAAGGTACAGAGCATCTGTCCAATACTAACTTTAACCATTAATATCTCTGATATTAGTCGAGATATCAAAAAACTAATTTTAAATCTTTCTTTAGTATGTCCATGTAAGTTGACCTTGATCATGATGCCTTTAAAAAAAATTAATACCGTAATCAATTCGGTATTAACCAATAACTTATAAAAATTAGCACTACATTTTAGGACAATCATCATCTTGATAAAAGAATCTATAGTGTGAATAAAAAGTAAGTACGTTATTTAAAGGGGTTTGCTATTCAGGTGTCATGAAAAAAATGTGCGTTGTGGCATCAAACCCCCGTACCCCGGCTCCTAATATGTACTTACTTCATACCGTTGCCATTCCGGTGGGCCGGGCACTTTTTACGTCCAAGGTTTATAATAAGAAGCCGATAAAACTCGCGACGGCAATATGTCACGGTTGTCGATTATATAATCGACACGAGCCATTGTTAAGGTGTCTATCATTTTTTTTTAAATGCACAGACTGAGCTTTTGAGGAAATTAATTGTGTTGATAATGGTCAGGGATTTCTCTATCTACCTTCTTCTTTCTTTTACTTCCTTAACTCTTTAACTATTAATTTGCATAAATATATTAGAAACAAAACCGCGAGCAGGATTTCAAACTGCGACCTTGCAGTTCCGGAAAATTGTTCACCTTTTTTCTAATCTATTTAAGTAGCCTAGGATTCTTTCCTATTCTAAAATACATGTAATGTTAAGTACTACCTATTATTGAAAGCTTAGTACCTGGGTACTAAGCTTTCAATTTCTGTCTGAACAGAAGCGCCTACACTTTCAAAGCTGAGTATATTTTC
The DNA here is from genome assembly GCA_947369225.1 of Hofmannophila pseudospretella. Classification (NCBI taxonomy): domain Eukaryota; kingdom Metazoa; phylum Arthropoda; class Insecta; order Lepidoptera; family Oecophoridae; genus Hofmannophila; species Hofmannophila pseudospretella. The sequence goes on from OX376326.1 coordinate 5,578,274, forward strand.
TCTGTGGAAGACACATCAAGCTATACTCTATGGAACTCTGTCGCAATAAGTTTTTGTTACGATTCCTTGACATTCGTATGAATGTGTCAAAGTACATAAAGGGTCTAGTCTAGAGGTAACGTTCCAAGTATCCTGGGAACTCTACCCCAAGGGGGCACCCTAGACGGCATGTTGCTTTGTAAATAGTTTTAAATCGTGTATTGTCTTTTATATTGTATTGTATATGGTAAATAGGTCCAAATTAAGCCTAATATTTAATAAGGAAGTGTATATTAAATCAAGATCATGAATCAGGGCCTTAACAGTCGGCCGGTAGCTCCTTATTGTTAGGGCGGGGCACGTTCGTAGTGAACGTTCTCCTGCCGCCTTTATATTTAGGAATTTATTACTAGTACTAAATTAACTACTGTACAGTGGAATACATATCAAGCTAATACTACATGGAACCCTGTCTCAATAAGGTTTTGTTATGGTTTTTGTGACATTCGTATGAACGTATGTGTCAAATAAATTAAATCGATGATGTACATAGCGTATTTGATGTCTTGGCGACTGTACTTGGACATTCTGAGAAGATTATGTACAAAGTTTTGTTTATCTGTAATGTGAAAAAAGCGACTACAAAATTATTGGTAAAATATAACCAAAGCCACATTTACAGGTAATGAACTACTTTTGCTAATTTCAAATGACTTGATAAAGTTGTGTTATTTCTGAAATAACTGAAATAGTTTTGGTCATGCCTTTTTCAGTGCAGCTGTTAATTGGTAACAAAGGATAGTTATATTCGGATCTGTAGATATTTCTGTTACAATTTTGATCACATAATGCAATGCAAGTCTTACAAATGAATTTTAAAAAGCCGCAGGGCGAACATGAATATTGACAGCTCGCAATGTATGGAACATGTTGTAAAAATATAACAATTTCGTCTATTGACCAAAAGTCTAACATTAATTGTATAAATAACACAATTTGCTCCGATCAGCTCCTTATCGATTTGTATGGATAGTCAAAAAGTTACTTGAGAGTTATTGTTGCTTGTTCGGTTATTGTACAGGGATAGTAAATAAGTTATATTTCACCGATAGGGGTTATTTTTAGGATAATTTATTAGGACATACAACAAAGTCTCTGTTAGCTGACCTCAGTGAATGGTATAGATACTCTCTCAGACACAGACACCCAATTATGTTATCATCAGAAGGAAGCTAAAGCCAGCTACATATAACTACTTATTGTCATTCATTTTAATATAAAATTACATAATGAAGATTTGATCACATAATCGTGTTGTGTAGTAATCCCGCAACCAGCGCTCCATCTAGCACATTAGGCGAGACCTGAAAACCAGCGTGTCGCTGAGGTCTCGACCATTTCATTAGACACATAGGGCAATACGTTATAGATATATTTTGTTTATAGGTTAAGAACTAGAATAAAATAACAGTGTTGTACCTTATTACTTTAATGTGTGAATGAATAAATACTCTTTTATTTATTTACAGTTGACCACAGGACAACCAATCCAAAATGTCAAAATTTGAGAATCTGAATTATTTTTACTATATTGCCTTCATATTGCGAAGGCATAAGGTTGAGATTTATTCGTAGGTTTTTGACAGTATACTTTAGCTAGTGGTTGACTGTACTACGTAGCCTGCAAGGGTCAATAGGTATTTTGTTACATTGTAAGTACAGGACTTACAATACAATGTTTGAGCCACAAACATGAAACTTTTAATTTATTTGTGGTTTAACCGCAGTAATCAGTTTAATTTTATGACTGGTTTCTTCTTGATTAAAGATAATTATTTATTCCATTCTACAATGTGGGTGAATGTTACTTCAAAAATATTTTCTTAAATCTACTTGTAATATTTTTAATTACTAGTAATATTTCGTAACAACTGATTTTTTTAATTACCTACAACTTAACCTTATCTAAATAAAATAGCTTGATATATTTAGATAGCCAGATCGTGGCCTCTACTCTACATATCATTAATTGTTACCGTTTGCGGTATGTAGCGAAAATACATAACTAATTTCATTACTGGTCATTATTGGTCATTATTATCATGGCCTTTCATGGCTGATTACGCAGTATTGTCAATTTGTATGTATGTATCGAGGGCGTTACTAGACCGATGCCCCTGATCAGAAAATAAAATCCCTTACCATTTTGCGGAATTCAATTATTAAATGTACTCAACTATTTTTTCATAGCGAACTCCATAGCGAATAACAAAGACAGTCTATAAAAGTATCAATGGCGCTCTGATTGCCACTTTAGGGCCGGACTACACGACGACGGTTCCTAGGCCGGTTCCATGGAACCGGTGCTTCATATAAATTAAAACAAAAATGCGCTATCGACTTCACGTACAACGGTTCCCAGCGCGGTTCCTGAACCGAGTGGGCGGGGTTTGAGCGCAACGCATGAGCTTGAATCGTCGACTACACAGCCGGTACCGGTACCTGAACCGAACCGGCTGGAACAGTCGTCGTGTAGGCCGCGCCTTATGGGGTTTGCTGGAAGAGATCTCTCTTAGAGATAAGTCACGCCCTTTGTGCTTCACATATTTTTATCTAAATTTGTAATATATTCTGTGTGTGTACAATAAAGAGTTATAATAATAATAAGAGGTACCTAGGAAAGTTAATTATTCAATTAATAGGATGTAGTGCGTGTTTAATTATTAATTAGAATTAACAGGATATATAACACGTTGCCATTGGATAATATTTACCTTACTGAGTTCAAGGAATCGGTGACAGTGTCTTTTACGTACTATAATAAGAATTGTAATTACACGTACTTACCTGCTTATTTTGTAAAATGCGAACTAATGTTCCTCCTAATTATTGACTATTTTAAATACTTGGTATTTTTAGTAACTAAGGCTATTTTGTACCATTTGTCGTACCAATAATAGATTTCACTGACTGGACATTTTATTTTTAATTATATTTTATTTTTATATATTATTAAATAAGGAGAGCAGACGAGTAAACAGGCAGCCTGGTGTTAAGTGGTCACCGTCGCCCATAGACATCTCACCTCACTGTATTAATATTAGAGGGTTTTTGATGCGCTGCTAACCTTGAGGACTAAGATGGATTGCCTCATGTGCTGGAAATTCGGGGAATTGGACGTAAGGCCCATGATCCGATTGTTATGTTGAGGGGAGCTGTAGTCTACCAGATCAAAATACGCAGCCATATCCATAGCTACAGATAAATCATCCAATATGTGCATATGATTCGAATTTCGACTGCAGACGGCAGATAGCGGCTGCCAAATGCAGGTCATCTTTCTGCCACCGACCGACTGCAAGCGGCACTATAGGTTTCTATAATTTTATATGAAGTAACGTCCGACTTCAGCGGCATTGCCGTCTGTAATTCGGGAAAGATCGACAGCCGACTTCATATAAAATCAAAACCATATAACTAGTCTCCGTCAAACGGCCTGCAGTTGGCAGCTGTTTTGTTGTTTGTATAGTGAAAACTAACCGTCAGGTTTTGAAGCGTCCCAATCACAATGATTGGGACTCAGTGTGTTATTAGACCTCATGTATATATTACGCTGGTTCTCTCACTCTTCAAACTGGAATACGGCAATGCTGCTTTGTGGCAGAAATAGTACCTTCCCAGACTGACTCTGCAGAGTTACTTACATACTTTACTACTAACTAAAGCAAGCAGAAAGCTGTGGCCTTTAGTGAGGTAGATCGATGTAAGAAATTATCAACACAGTTTTTTAACTATTAGTCTGTTCATAAAATCTCACGAATATAATTCATTTCACACAGTACCCTATAAAAACACAAGACAACAACTTCCCTGTTCAATATATCACAGCTTTCTTTAACTCCAGGACATAAAGTTTATTGGTGTCGTGGCTATTTATGTCCCAATCAAGATAAGGTAGTGTTTACAAGCCATTAGTGTGGACACCTGCTGTTAAACACGGCCCAGTATTGAGATTCAGATCTTTACGAAGATCGGTGTGGATGAAGTTATTATTTTGACTTTAAAAGGGTATTGTACAATTTTCAACTTCATTTAAATTACTCCGCGCATCTTTCTGAAAGTCGTCTTCATCATACCTTAAAAATACCTATTTGGAATTTCGTGTGCTACCTTTGCAATATTGCTATTACAGGTAGGTATTCATAGAGACCGTAATTTTCTTGGAAAATCATTGATTTAAGCAGGGAAAGTAACGACTTTTTGACGACATACTCGTATCGTTTGAATAGAGTTCAAACAAAAGTATAATAAGTAATAATGCGAGTATTAAATTAAGTAGTTAGTCTTGACATTAGTATATCTAGGGATTTGCGAAATAACTTTTTATTAATCTTATCACTAAATCCGCGTTTGAACTCAATCACACCTGATGATATCTGACGATAAGGCCGAAGATGGAGCACACAGGCTTAAGTACTGACTCTTCTATAGACACTGCCGAAACACATCAATGGCGACAGACTTTATTATAGAACTTTAGTTAGGATTTATTAGCAATGTGTCAGAATTAAACCTAAGGCTGTTACAATTAATCTGTTACCGGATCAAAATAGCTGAGGTGGCGTGTTGATGTAAATGGTAGATTACATTTGTAATTCTTATGAGGCGGAACACTGACCGCCCAACTCATACGCATAATACACGTCCATTGTCCTCAGGTAAATAAACTAGTCTATTGTTTTATTGCGATTATTATATATAAATGGAAATATCGTATGTAGAGGACTCCAACTAGGTTAATTGATCACTCGCTCAATGGATCAGTTAAGAATTCTTCATCATCAGCCTATTAATTTCCCCACTGTTGGGGCACAGGCCTCCCCTTGTACAAAGGGGTACGGGCCATGAGCCACCGAGCGGGCCCAGTGCTGATTGGTGGATCTCACAAGCCTTCGAAAACTTTTAATTTCCTCAGACATGCAGGTTTCCTCACGATGTTTTCCTTCACCGTTAGAGCAGTCGGTAAATGTACGTGATGGTTAATTCCAAGGAGTCATGTGGTACCTAACTTTTATACGGCGGATACCAAATATAATTGTATTAACTTTATTGTTTCATAAGAGTGAAAAAAACAGATAAAAACATACAAACCACCTAACAAAATCCTCTAGGGATTGATCTAAGGTGATCGAGTTCGAACCAAATTAAGCAGTTAAAATGTGTACTAACCTAACCTATCTATATCTACTAGTAACATCTAGTAAGTATGTAAATTTTTATATAACTTTACAGATTACACCAGTTTCCCAGACCGGTCTGACCGCTTTTCCGTTCTGGGAAACCGTTTCCTCACAGATGCGCCGGAGTGGTTCCGTTCAGAACAATTCTAGATCTATTAATTTACACAATCATAATTAGTAGGTACATTTAGCTGTCACAACACGCGTTAGAAATTATCAGCTTTTTTATTTTCTTACGTCAATAAATTGTACTAGGGTATTAAGAAGTCATAAACAGTCTATAGACAGAATCATAGGGCCTTCATATCATCTCGTAATTCAAAACTTCTGTAGGTAATTTAGAAGAAACTTACAATTTTACAGCCAGTCGAGTATCGAGTGAGAATATATGTATAATCTGACCAACGAGTCAATATTATTTCTTATAATCGATAATATTGGATTAGGAACATTGAGAATTGTAACTAATTCTTATTATTTGCTTTGTCTGTCATTCGTGCCCTATAGGTAATTTCCCTTCAGTTTCCGCTTGGCTATAGCGACCACTTACCGCTATAAAGTTTTTGTCAAATATCTTCGCTGAGAGTAGTGTTCTGGCAGTATTAGAGGCAGTGGGTAGGTAATTAGGTCTTGTAAGTCATTCCGCATTGATGATCATCATCTTTCTATGGAAAACACATTAACGACTTTCTAGGTAGATTTAATAGGGTTGTATACCTTACCCATTTCACACTGCATTGGTTATCACAGCGTTACCTCACGGTCTTCATAAGTATTCGAAAAAACCGAAAACCTGATTGGTGTCTGATAATGTATGGTTTGATATTGAAGTAAAACGCGTGATTAATCCAAATTTATACAAAATACAAATACAAATATACTCTATTGCACACCCGGGACATAAACAAAACATACAACATAAAGAGAGGTACAATACAATGTGCAGAAGGCGGCCTTATCGCTTTAAGCGATATCTTCCAGGCGATGGAAAAATCATAAGATACATAATATACGGGTGCAAAAGGCGTGTGAAATAGATACTACCCTCAAATAAATAAATAACAAAAATAATTACCTATTATATTACCTAACTAATCTATACGACATACTTATAAATAATAAATTCTTATTTTCTTAGTACATACGTAAGTAATTCGTATATTTATAACCGGAACAGCATATTTCCAGACTATTAAGCATGAATGGTTGATGTCTGGAAGAAGGAAAGTTCACGGCTGTTTGTCAGAATGTGTCTCGATATTCTCTAGTGGAATTCGATGACCTTTCCACTTCGACGAGGCATCGGCATTTCGAAATCGATTCGGGCGACGAAGATATTAAAATCTTCAAACGTACCTAGTTATCTTAAAATGCATAAATATAATTAGAAAATAAGATTTTGCGGAAGATGTTAGGTAATTTGGTAGGAATTGCAATCAATGCAAACGATCACAATCTGAAGAAATACTTTTTGTATTTTAATAGAATAAGCTCGTAACTAATTCTACGATTTTTGGATAAATACATTACATGAGTTCGATAACACTGTAACGTGGGCACACCCTGTTCAGTATTCGTTTCTTTGTCATCGTGAGGTGTAGGCGAGCTTTTTTTTCTTGTTTTTAATGTTTTGACGGCGGCTGTAGATGGTAGTTGAAATGGCCCTATCATAGCTTCTCATGTCTTGCAACTTGTCTACTTTTAATAAAGGAAATTAATACCTCGATGTGTCACACACATGACTCAATATCCAAACATTCGACCTTTCGCTTGGAATCGTGGTACATTTGTAAATTGTAAAGCACTAGTAATAACAATATGTCTTGTCACTCAGTATATGGACTGCAACACTCATTCGACTTATAATGTATACAGGTTGGTAACAAAAAACATTCGCTGGACACAGTCCACCACAGGTCAACCTACCCAAAACGTCAAATTTTGAAAATCTGAAATGTATCATATTGCGCAGACATATGGTTGCGATTAAATCGAAGGTTGTTGACAGATGGTATACTATAGCTTGTGCACGACTGTACCAGGAGATCCGCTCATTAATGTGAATAACTTCGTCCAAAAATACTACATAGTTAGACATGGGATTCTTACCAAGGTTTGGGCCTTTGAGATAAGAACCAACAACCCCAACCGTGGTAAGAATCCCGTGTCTAACTATGGTATTAATAATAACAACGAATGATAATGGCGCATACAAATTTTCAGGCTCTGTACAAAATAAATGACCACTTAAGTAACCGATTTTTATTAAAACTAACTAACTCTAGATTCAAAACTTTAAGAACAAAATTGTTCTCATTCTTGAATGGAACTACTTGTAAAAAATAGTAAAATTGCGATGAATGTTTTTATTGACAACCTGTATATCTTTTTATTATTTACTCAATAATATTAACAAAGGGACATTACATGACGGAGAGTGGTATTTCATTTTTTAATAGACGGTTTTCATGTCCATAGAATTTAAGTACTTACCTAAAAAGATCACTCTCCATTAATAGAATTTATGCTTGAAAAGAAAAGTAAAAACCACCGAAAGCCTCTGTATTGAAATCCAGGTGTTGTTGTTTTTCAAGAAAACCAAAGGGGTTTGAAGATTTCAATACGGACCCTGGCCTAATCGCTAAAAAAACTTCAAAACATCTTCAATCGGCAGCCATCTATATAAATTGATAGTTGATATCGATTCAAACAAGAAATGTAATATGAAAAAATCTTATAAAGTGTCACGTTTCCAAGATAAATCATCAATGTTGTGAATTCTATGACCAGCACAACTTTGGTAGCTTATATCTTGGAAATGTGACGCTTTAGGAGATTTTGTTACATAACAATTATTGTTTGTTTTGATATCATCTAACAATTTAGATAGTATTTATGCGGGGCCGCTATTTTGAAGTTTTTCGAATATTTTTTTTAAAGGTTAGAGCCACATATACCCCTTTGGGGGAAACACCAAGGAAAAGAAAGACGCACCTAGTAATACCTACGTACGTACAGGTAGTATAGGTATCATGGATGTATGTAGTTACTTGCTTGCTTATCGTATGGTTCTCATTGCCAATGGATCTTTTTTATAACAATATCGATTTTACATTTTACTCAGTCAGACGCAGTAAGGTAACCTACATTTTGAAATAAAATAATGGCAACTTTTCATATGCAAAGTCAGTCATCTTCTGCTCATTAATACATACATACATACATAACTCTCACGCTGATTAATCTCAGCTTGAAAACGTTCGGCATCAAATTCTAAAGCATTTTATAAATAAACCTATTTTAATTTCATCTATCTCAATAATCTAACTGATATCTGCACGAGTAAGTACCTAGTTGCTAAAGTACCTTGATGCAATTCCGCGAATTTTTGTCCGAATAGGTATCTGCGTACAAATGTCACGAGGTGAAAGGATTCGGTTAGGCGGCGCCCGCGCATTTGTCGGCTTGCCTGGAATGTCGGTACACGATACACAGTGCCATAAATTAGATTTATCCCCAGGCTACTGAGGTACAATTGTTTTACAAATCTCAATATTTACATACACTACGCTAACGTAGGATAGGCAGGGTAAAAACCATGGTAGGTACATATACAACGGGATTCCTCACTCGAAATCTTGTTTGCGCTTTAGTACTGCCACAAAGGAAATTGGATTATTTTTATGGGTTACTTTCAAAATAATGACTTTATTATTATTTTTATTGGATTAGCAGGCAGGCAGCTAATGCTGGTTAGCCTGTTTCTTCACATTTCGTAAGTGGCTGTCTAATCTGTTCTTAAACTGGTTTATAGTTTCAGCATTCACAACTTGGTCAGGTAGGCCGTTCCACGGGATGACTACCCGGTTGAATAGGAGATGATGTTTTGGGAGTGTTTTGGCCGTGTTCCGCACTAGTTGTGTGCAGTGTCTTCTTGAGTGCTCCTTCAAGTTCAATATAAAGAAATTCTTCATTTCATCTGTGTTATAGTGATTGTTTAGAATTTTGTAAGTCTCTAGAAGGTCGCCTCTATCTCGTCGCTGTTCCAGTGTCGGCAAATTCAGTATTTCCAACCTCTCCTCATACTCTAGGTTCTTGAAACCCATTGGTAGCTTTGTGGCTCTTCTTTGGACTCTTTCTAGGATCCCAATATCTTTCTCTTTCTTTATTGCGCACACTGCCTGGATAATAACAAAGTTGTACCTTTACCTAGTACTTTGCCTATATACATAGTGAAACGTGAGTGAGATATACGCGTAGGTATAAGGAAGGAACTGTAGTATGACAAGATATCGAACTGACAAGTTGGCAAAGTCGGTAAATAAGAGAGCGTGCCGAGACTTACAATCGAGAACAAAAACTATTGTTTCAATCAATTAAAAAAATAATTGTTTCAACTTATGGTCAACACATCAGACTATATATACCCTTTCATCGCTTTATTTTATTTGACATATTCATACGAATGTCAAGGAATCATAACAAAAACATATAGCGATAGGGTTCCTTGGAATACTCCTATACAGCTTGATGCGTCTTCCACTGTGCACTCTGTAGTAATTTCTTACATACGAGTGATTGATTTTGATTTCATAAGTAAATAGGAATACAATTATGTAACAACTCAGTGGCCAGCCTAAGTGAAACAGATAATAAAATATAGTGGTTTGTCAGACTAAAATACCGACTATTACAAACTATTGGCATAATTATTTTTATTTATAACTATAAACATTATTATCGTTTATCATATTTATCATAGATGGGGGCTGGGAAACCCAGCGACACTTCGACCCATTGGGATCTTTTGTGTTCAACCCCTTGACCACTTTATCGAATATCTTGCATGTCTTGCATGAGCAAGATTAAATGGTAGTAAATGAAATATGTAGATTTCATCAATAATAATTTGTTTATGCCAGCTTTAGTTACAGCTGGCATTGTATTACATTAAAGGGACACATACGAGTATACATATGTAAGAAGTTATTCCTTGGAACAACCACAGCATATTATAGGTAAATTTTTCCGTTAAAATACTGTCAAATGCAGTGATTGTCCAGTCTAGTTACTGCAGATAGAGACGATCATATTATGATGAGAGTTTTGTAAGTGAATGTACATATTTTTAAATAAATTCCTTTGCAAAATGTTTCTGTTGTGCCTTTGAATTGATTAGAAAGGCAATTAAACTACCTACTCTGTTCTTTTGTTATTATTAATAACCGTAACAAATCTATTTATAGAACCTAGTAGTATATAATTACACAGTATGATTATAGTTTGACTTTATACAGTAGAATTTAAAATAAAATAAGTGTTAATAATGTAAGTCCCAAAATTTTTAATTCCTAAATTCCACTAGGAATTCAACATTTCCTTGTTTTTTATCTATGAATTTCTTTGAGTTAAACTTATTAAAGTTGAATGCCAAATAGCAGCAACCTTTCTATGAGATAATGTTTTATTGTTTTATGTTTTTATGTTTGGTTGTCATTATTTTAATTTGACGTGCCTGTATCAATGGCGGTAGCCATTTAATAAGTTTTACTCAAAGAAATTCATAGAAAAATCTCAAAGAAATGTTGAATTCCTAGTGTCTTTTTAGGAATTCCAAATTTTGGGACTTACATTATTAATACTTATTTTATTTTAAATTCTACTGTATAAAGTCAAACTATAATCAAACTATGTAATTATTTTTTACAACTAGGTTCTATAAATAAATAGGCCCGTTGCGAAATAACGGCACTCCCGAAAAAAATCTTCTAAATTAAGTCATTATAACAATAGTCCATCTCATGAACAGTATTACTCGTATCTATGAACTTGAAATGTAGCTACGACTACTGTTAATACTAGATACATCTTTTATAGTTTGTACTTAAGTTATGATCAAAATAAACAATCATTTTTTTAATCTAACCAAACCATTCCAATTTAAAAACCGCTTTGTTAACTTAAGGTTTTTGTGAAATCCTGGACGTGTTTATTGTATTTACCTCTTTAATACCTATTGTGGTTTAATGCATTTAATAGATCTCTAAACTTGTTGTTAGCTACAGTTTCGAACAGGAACTTAATGGAACCACGCCCAAACAGCTGTTGTCTAGTAGGTAATAGAACTTTGGACAAAACAACTTTCTGAACATAATTAAGTAATTATAAAGTCCTCCGTCGCAAAAATAATAATTGTAAAGGACATCTCGACTAGACTGGTCGCTTCGGAGGATCTCAAAGCTGGCACATCCTTCGCCCAACGCCTAAGCCTAGCCGTTCATCGGGGTAACGCTGCCAGTAGATATCCTGGGATCATTACCGCTTGGCAGCGCCTTAGACGGGGTGTTTTTTTAATATAAGTAGGTATTTGAATATTGTAAATAGTTGTAAATTATTAATAGCCAGGTAATACTTTGTTTATATAATATTGTACTTGTAATTATAAAGATAAATTTTTACAAAATAAATTGTTTCACCCATAGGGCTATAAAGAGACCTAAACCATGAACTCTCGATAAAAGTATAATGATGTCGATACTTCCTAACCTACAACCTTGGGATCTTCAAGGCCAGAGTGAATAGGCATTTACTGGACCCGCATGTTCCATCGTCGACCTCATCTTCGCTTACCATCAGGTGAGATCCAGGTCAAATGCGGGTTTAGTAGTCAATGAGAAAAAAAAACAGAGGTCAATTTCACAAGTGCATATTTTGTTAAATCCTGTATAATTATATATTAGCATCATCATCATCATCAGCAGCCTATTCTAGTCCACTGCTGGACATAGGCCTCTCCCAGGGCGCGCCATTGAGCCCGATCTTCGGCTCTTCTCATCCAGTCGCTGCCAGCCACCTTGCGCAGATCGTCGCTCCATCTAGCAGGGGGGCGTCCCACACTACGTTTGCCCAAACGCGGTCTCCACTCCAGAACTCGTCTACCCCAGCGGTTGTCGGTTCTGCGACAGACGTGACCGGCCCACTGCCACTTCAGCTTGCTAATCTTATGAGCTATGTCGATAACTTTTGTTCTATGCCGGATCTCCTCATTTCGGATTCGATCCAGCAGAGATACTCCGAGCATAGCTCTTTCCATAGCACGCTGAGCGACTTTCAATTTGTGAACCAATCGCACCGTCAGTGTCCACGTTTCGGCTCCGTAGGTCATTACTGGTAGGACGCACTGGTTAAAGACTCTTGTCTTTAGACATTGAGGTATGGGCGACGAGAAGATGTGACGTAACTTCCGAAATGCTGCCCAACCCAGCTGAATTCTTCTGTCGGCTTCTTTCTCGAAGTTGTTTCTACCTAATTGCACAGTCTGCCCGAGGTAGACGTATTGTTGCACAACTTCGAGGGCCGTACCGTCGACGATAATCGGTCCCGGAACGACATGGTCATTGAACATGACCTTAGTCTTGTCCAAGTTCATCCCGAGACCGACACGTCGTGAAGCAGCATTGAGATTGTCCAGCATTTCTTGAAGGTCCTGCAGCGACTCCGCCATTACGACTATATCATCGGCAAAACGTAGGTGTGAGATGTACTCGCCGTTTATATTGATGCCGTGTCCTTTCCAGTCCAGTGTCTTAAAGACATCCTCCAATGCGTTCGTGAACAGTTTCGGAGATATAACATCTCCCTGTCTTACTCCTCTGCGCAATTGGATGGGTCCTGTTTGCTGGTTCTGTACTTGGACAGACATCGTCGCGGCGTCATACAGACATCTCAACACTTCGATGTATCGCCAGTCGACTTGGCAACGCTGCAAGGACTCTAGAACAGCCCAGGTTTCGACGGAGTCAAAGGCTTTCTCATAGTCCACAAATGCAAGACACAGGGGCTGATTATATTCTTCAGTTTTCTGTATAATCTGCCGCACAGTGTGGATGTGGTCTATGGTGCCAAAGCCTCCCCGAAATCCGGCCTGTTCCGGAGGTTGGAAGTCGTCTAATCTCCGCGCAAGACGATTCGTGATGACTCTCGAAAACAGCTTATATACATGGCTCAGGAGCGAGATGGGTCTGTAGTTTTTGAGCAGAGTTTTGTCTCCTTTTTTGAAGAACAAAACTACAATGCTCCTGTTCCACGCCTCCGGAGTTCTCCCAGAGTGTAGGACGGAGTTGAAGAGCTTCCGAAGTTCCCTCAGTACAGGGATTCCTCCTGCCTTAAGGAGCTCAGAAGAGACACCGTCCTCACCAGGGGCTTTTCCATTCTTAAGCTGTTTGAGAGCCAGCCCGAGCTCGTCCAGGCTAAAATCTGGCAGTTCATCGGTATAGTGTCGGGTTAACGTGGCTCTAGGATCTTCGATTGTCGGTTCAGGCCGCGGAGCATGAGCAGCGTACAGTCGGCCATAAAAGTCTTCGATCTCGGCGAGTATCTCTGGCTTGGAGGTGACGGTCCTGCCACTAGAAGTTTTGAGCTTCGTCAGGTGGCTCCTCCCTAGTTGCTGAACGAACACTTTTGACCCCCTATTCTGCTCTATCGCCTCTTTTATGAGTCGTGTATTGAAGCTTCGGAGGTCGCGTCGTATCAGCTTCCTTATTTTCTTATTGAGTGCCCGTTGTTCTGACGATGTAGCTTGTGTGTTTTCGCGTCTTTCCCTCATAAGTGCCAGAGTCCCGTCCGAGAGCTTCGACTTCGTGCCTGTGCGCTGCAACCGACAAAACCTTACTCCTTCATCCCTAATAGTCCTCACCACGTTTTGGAGATTCTCGTCAATATTATTTGTGGTTTCCAAGGCATCGAATCGGTTTTTAAGTTCTAACTGAAACCGGTCGGAGCCTGCCACGGCCTGGTGCAGAGTAGGTCGGAGCGTGGGCTTCATTAGACGGCGTCTCTCCAGCTGAAAGTCAATATTCAGAGTGCCTCGGACCAGTCGGTGATCACTACCGGTTTTGAACCTGTTGATCACTGAGACATCTCTGAATATGTGCTTCTTATCCGTCATAATGAAGTCGATCTCATTTTTCGTCACAGTATCGGGGCTTTGCCAAGTCCACTTCCTATGGGGTCCCTTCTTAAAGAAAGAATTCATTAAGAAAAGGCCCTCCATCTCCAGGAAGTTAACAAGCATTTGCCCCCTGTGGTTTCTGCCGCCAAAGCCGTATGGCCCAACCCTCGTTTCGCTGCAAGTCCGTACTCCCACTTTCGCGTTGAAGTCCCCCATGACAACATTGAAGTGTGCCTTACTGGTGTTGTTTAGGGCTTTGGCTATGTCTTCATACATAGCCTCCACTTCATCATCCGAGTGTGTCGAGGTCGGTGCGTAAACTTGTACAACCTTGAGAGAATATCTCTCGGTTAACTTAAGGACAAGATACGCTACCCTTGTCGACACACTGGAGACCTCAACAACATTGTCTATGAGGGACCTATTGACGAGAAACCCGACACCCCCCTGGGAAAGTTGGTCTCCCTCTCGGAAGTAGAGTAGATGGCCCGATTCAAGGGTTAATGTGTCCTCCCCCTCTCTTCGGACCTCACATAACCCTAGAACGTGCCATCGTATCTTCTCCAACTCTACTTCGAGCTGCGCAATGTGCTCGTCCAGCCGTAGACTTCGTCCGTTATACGTCGCCAGTGCCAGTTTGTTTTGGTAGCCTACCGTAGCCCGGGGATTCTTCGCACCCCCTACCCCACCGTTACCATGGCCGCTACCGTGACCAGGAATAGTGGGGCGGCCGGGAACTGGGGGCCGTTTTCTTTTTGCGCTATTCATTAAGGAGGAAATGCCATAATCGCCACGCCATATATTAGCATCGATAAAGTAAAATGTAATCTAGTACGAATGAAAACAAGGATAGATTGACCCCGCTACTAATTATTTTGTTTGTCCATCTGATGGATACAGCGACTTTATATCTGTCGACTAACAAACAAACCGTCGAATTAGGTAGTTATTCAAGAAAGTCTTCAAGAAAGTTCCTTAAAATTATGTCTAACTTAAGTATAGACAACTCTTTCTAAATCCTGACATCGAAAGGGACAGGGAACCATTTTTGTATCATGTTTTTGAACAGTCCCTCTCTCTCTTATTTTGTACCTATACCATTCGATCGCTAACCAAAGCCAAACTTCTAGCAAACACACCCTAATAGCTAATGTAGTATAATCTTCAATAGTAATTAGAGCTTTCGAGCACCAATGGTAGTCGACCTCGGCGGAACAGGAACCCGACGAACTGCTGTGATGGGTTAGAACGCGAGGTGGAGCTTACTTCTCCCAGGAGGAGCCCGGAGCAAAGTGCGTGAGTCTTGTGAAGACTTCCCCACGGTACCCAAATACATTTGCCTCCAAAATGAGCAGTGTTTATCGATGTTTTAAATTATACTATTTATTTTTACATATCTTAAAATTGACGAAGCTATTAACTTTTGAAAGAAGACAGAAGTGTGATACTCGATGCCCGAATCGACTCCCATATTTACAAGATGTTTTCAAATCAAAAAAAGGAGTAATTAGAGCTTTCGAGCAACAATGGCGGTCGACCTCGGCGGAGCAGGAACCCGGTGAAATGATCAATCAGCTCTCGACCTCGCTCGCACTTCCGCTGCTCTTGTTGTCGAAATGTCGCACGCGCACGTGCCTATCTCGTTTCGTATACCTTTGAATGGGATGACGTAGTATGCGTGGATCAATAGAGTGCTGGATTCAATAGACTTATAGTAAATCAGCTGCATGAAGCGGCATATTCAACCTCCAGTAAAACACACTCTGTTTCTACGTCACATGCTCTAAAAAGAAAACTTCCCTAGCCTTATGTGCAATAGAAAAAACTTTACTTTATTTTACTTTGCTCGGTTTACCAAGCAAACACATAATAATATGAACCTCCCCCAAAACCTGTAAGATCCCTATAGAGCTCAAGACTCTACTCGCCCTTTTGTAAACAATGCCCCCTCCCAATTATTCATATGCATTATAGGGGTGAATTTCAAAATCCTTGAGTAGAACTCTACCCGTCGTCGTTGCCATGAAGCCCCCTGACCTGAGATTTCAAACAAGATAGTTTGAAAGTAATGCCCTAAATCTTGTAGGACTCTACCGAATAAGGATCATTCTCAAAATATCAGTATCGATCATTTGAAAGGTGCCTCGATATAAATGACTTTTATTTATTCTTCGGATTTTTAGACTACAGAAATAAGATAAAGATCTAACATAGATATATACCTGTGCTCGTATAGGTACTTGAATTATCTTTAAAAAAATTGATTTCGTTTAAATGGGTTAGTTGCAGTCGATTGCTGCTGTTTGTCAAAATAAATTCTGTAAAATCCTGTCCTAGACGCAACGGTCTATGGATGAAAAGTAAGTTTTTGCATAACCGCCATCTATGCTATGCATTACGAACCACGATAATAGAGTCGTCGAACAATGTTAATACAACAATTTACATTAAACACTTTGGTTGGTATTCATTCTGAACATGATTTTAGTACAACTATCGAAGTGCAGATGGCGTTAGTCATGTATTAAAAAGTTATTTCTAAAAATTTAATTTTATCTTTGACTCGTTCTTATTATTTTATCAATCTCGTTATTTTATCAATTATCTTTTTATCAGTCCTTAAGATTAAAAATACGAAATAAAGTAGATATGTTGGTAAGTAAGTGAATAGCTAGATAATAGGTAATCAATAATTATATTAATGTAAAACTCAAATACCTAATTTTGCAGAGGATTGTTACAAGTTGAATGACAAATGCTATTTATTTTTATCAAATAATAGGTGGTACATTACTGCAGAGGCCAGGAAATTAGCCATTTCCGGCCATGGTGGATTTTGAAAGACAGAGCGAATGTGAGGTCTTTTAAGATCCCAGACCGAAAATGATATCTATTTCGAGGCTTGTATATATTTTTTTTCAATAATGCGACGAATTCGAAAAGGAAATATTGATCGTAATACAAGTAAATAATAAGTATTAAAATTACATATTGATATGTTTGAAGTAGAAGCGTTGCAAGCTGTTAGAGAGTAGGCTAGCCCGTGTTGAGAACCACCGAATCGTGTCGCTGCAACCTTAGCGGATATTAAACTTGCTTGTCATCGCAATGCGATACATAAATAAATATAAAAAATACATAAATTTGTAATCAAACCACTATTTTGGTTTCATTCAGTATGTCGGGTGGCGTAAAAATATCACTTCTGTTCTAGTAACAGTAGTAATCTACTCATTTTCACGAAAAATAATATAAGTAAATAAAAGCTAAATAATTAAGCAATAATTAGCCCCGAATGATTGTATAAAAATCAAGTTGTTATACGATCGTTCCGGGCTAAAGCTTCGTTCTTTGGCGTCGACCAAGGAACTCTTTCCCTGGTTCAAAATTCGAATGTATTGAGGAACAGAAATCGGACTACTAGCGGCCTCTCTTCTAGAACAATGACGTGAGCAGTGACAGCGAGCCACGGAATTGTCCCATAGGTCATTAATCATTACGTTTTCATACATTTGACATTTCAGTGCCGGTTTCCTTATAAATCTTTTCTAGCGAGCAATCTACAGTGGGATGAATTTCAAAATCTTTGTATTGAGCACATTTTCGAGCATCTTTGAGACTAGTTATTTATTAATGCTGCTCTTTAAATATACCTACCTAATGTAATATTATTAATGAAAAAATTAATAAATATATTAATGTAAATATTGTTTTAATGATAGTTTTTTTAATACAGATCAGGACACATGAACAAAATTATTATAGACTGATCGTGAATTTGCTACTTTAGACGCAAAAACAAAACTAATCAGACTCAAGATAATAACTACCACTATGATTTCATTGTTTTGGTAGTCAAGGAATTAGGATTACATCCAATAGATAGAAGCTAAGTAATTATCAATTCGTCAATGAACATGCAAATACACTTATTTATCAATAATGAGTAGGTAAGTATGCAAATGTGTCATCTATTAATTCATTCAGTAGCTTTATCGTTTCCGGTTATTATCGGTAATCTTTCGAATTGAAAAACACCTAAAATAGTTTTCTTATCGTCGCAATAACATTCCTTACCGAAATCTGGGCTAATATTATAATAATATTTTCATAATACGATTTATTAGAAAGGAACAAAAGATGTTTTATTGAATGTTTAATTTTACGTACATATTCCAATTTAATAAATCCTTTCTAAACGTTTAGAAAATAAATGAAACATTCTAATGAAGAAAAACCTATTTTAAAATACTACTAATAGTACCTATAATACCAAAAACGCCGCGGGCGTTATGGGCACCTTTGCACCGGGGGGCGACAAGGGGCGGGCTATTTGAATGACACATAATTATTTTATTATTAGAAAATTATTATTATTTTAACATGTAACTCATTAATTTTGAAATAAAATATTTTTTTTACTATTATACCTTAAAAAGAGTATTGAAATAGAGATTATCGCAAACATATCGAAGAGGAAATAGCGCCGCAGTGTTTACAGTAACTTTTCCACTTAGTTTGCAAATGTTGCAAAAGTTTTATCGCGAGGATGCAATAAAATGTGAATAAAAATTTAACTTCATCGGATTGAGTCGAGACTTTGCAAAGACAGTGTAAATAAAGTTATATCCGATTATTTTGTAAAATGCGAATATTTGAGATTGAGCTTGACATTTTGAGGGTAGAAAACTTTAATTACAGATATAGAGGTTATAAATATGCAAGTAAAGTAAGTTGTTGGGTAGGTACTAACTACAATTTCAACATTGAAACTATGTTTGTCATAATATTTATTTAGAAAAACCGAAGATTGTTCATTTTGTGAAAGGGTTCAATTTAGGAACGTGATCATTTTGAAACTATAACGAGTTATATCCATAGATTGGAGGATAATATGGAGTAGGAATAATACCTACAAGTAGAACCACAAAATATGACAAAACAGAAAAATAAGCATGGAAAAATATACAAACAGTTTTAGGGCGTCACTACCAAACTTCTCCTGTGCTATAGCTATGGTGTACAAAAACAAGGTCAGAGGGGTGAATTTAATATACAACACCATCGACCCACTTACTACGAAGCAAGGAATATTTAGGACAGGGAAGACAAAGTCATACAGACTTGTCAGTGGACACTGAGTGACACTGACACCAATCTTTAGTACCTACTTACGCACGACCAATGCGTTTAAGTCTATGTTTAATGATGATATATGTATATTTTATTTTTTCATTTTATTTATGCACCGCCTCACCTCATATACCTATAGGTAAAAAAAAGAAGACACTAGCATGTTGCAAGGCGAGGTGGTAAAAGTAGGCGAGTAAAACTACCCTGATACTGAAGAAAACCGCTATTCCAGAATTCCAGAAAACACTAGAAAACCAACGATTTTCACGAAAATCACGTTTTGCATTTACAGTAAATTTTTTAGAATTGAATAATCCAATCGATTTTATTCAAGATTTTTACAAGACCATGCCACAGTAGTATAAAAACTTTTACATTCAATCTTTTGATCGATTTACTATCAAATATGGCTCTGATCCATGATAGTCCATGACGCAACGCAGATAATCAGTATGGAATACGAGTAGGTACCTACCTATATATATTCAAGACCATATATATGCCATTCAGCCTTTGATCGGTTTAGGAAGCATGACGACTCTGAATCTATGACATAACCATATTCTAAGGACATAAGTTACATGACACAAATATCAGTATAGATCATCCAGCATCCTCACCTCTCATTTAGGTATAGGATATTGTCACTCTTTTTTTCGAGTATACATCATTAGTCTTTGTCTTAGGTATTTGGAGCCACGACGCCCTTCCGTTCTCGACCCTCAGACTGCCGTATCGTGTCGATGGCCTTCGCCATTCCCTAACTGATAATGATAACTTGCATTTCAGTGTTGGACTTTGATCTGGCACGGCATCCGGATTTGTAATATTTAATCAAGCGCAAATATTATTACGTTTTACATTTCTTATTGTTTTATTAATTTGTGACTTATGTCACAAATTAATAGGCGATTAATATCTTTATAGATATTATGCAAAAAAGCATCGCCTCCTTTATATGGCAACCTACAGGAGGATCTCGCAAACGTGGAAGACCCTGGGATACATGGAAACGTAGTCTTCAAAAAGACCTGGATGCGGCTAAAATATCCTGGGAAACCATAGAGTCTGCGGCATCGGACAGGGAGCGGTGGAAGAATATTGTCTCAGCCCTATGCACCACTAAGTGTTCTAAGACCTGAAGAAGAAGAAGATAGACCTACGATAGCAAGAGTTCATTTGTTACGGTTTTTTGTATTTGTAAGGAGAGCTGTTTGTTGATTGCCATCTGATGGAAAGTAGTCACCGTCACCCATAGACATCTCACCTCTTTATAATTTTATTATAGGGTTTTCGATGCGCTGCTAACCTTGAGGATTTAGATGCCTCAGGTGCGCGACGTAATTACGCTGGCTCTTTTACCCTTCAAACCGAAACAGAAATGCAAGCATTGCTGAATTGCGGCTTTGCGGCACAAATATACAAGAGTGGTAACTACCACCCCAGGCTGATATGATTTATTAATTAAATGAGGGTTTGAAAGGGTTTCGTAAATAATAATCCATACTTTTACTGTCTTGTTTTGAAAGAGAATTTTCCCTACTAACATAACATTAATATGCTGATGATATGGGGTTGTGTTTGCTACACGGGGGTTCGGGAGCCGCGATAAAGCCTGATAAGAGAACGCAGGCTGTTCGTGTCGTGACAAAATGAAATAAACATAAATAAAACGACATTGTATCGAATGCTTTGAGTTGAAGCACAAAAATATGTTAAGTTACGTTAGTATATAGGTTTCTGCATGTTAAGAAAGATAAATAATTCAAAACAAAGATAAATAAGTTAAATAAGACCTGCCATAAGAAACAGCCTTCATAAATGAACTCCTTATGCTTCTGACAACTCTCTAAAATTCGAAGGTGGTATGACTCTGAATTTGAAGACCAAAGAAATTATGGATGGCCTAAACTCCTTTGGTTTTGAGGTCTTCAGCTCTATGAAAAGACATAGGCCACTAGAAAATAAACCACGAATGTGAAAATAAACGATTGCTATGACTAAGTTAGAAAATAAGGCCGGGGAAGACCTAGATTGTGTCATGTGTAACAACTTTAATCTGAAAGGTAGATTATTTACCTATTTATAGTTTTATTGAAATCATCGTCAAGGTGTTATTCATTGTTACATGAGTCATGCGGGTTTTTACAGTCCATGACATAGACAATAGATTATTCATTGAATTGTGCAACTGAAATGGACACGCAAAATATCACACCTAACCACTCATCTTGATAGAGGATATTTTTTCTTTAATCTGACATGATAACAATAGGGACTTAATTATTTATTAATATTCTGTTTATTAATATTCTTTAATGATTTTTATAACAACTATTCAATCTATAATTACTAATAATAATTTATGTTCCGGTAGTGTATCATTAGGGAGTGATCCCTGGCACACAGGTGATGCCTGAAAATCAGCGCCGCAGTGCTAAATCCGCTGCGGCAACAAGCTGAGGCAGTCCCCTTTTTCCGGTGCTGCACACCACATTCATGAAACTTAATTATTTTTTTAAATTTATTTTTATAATATACATTTGTTTAATATTATTTTTATCTTCTGTACCTAATTGTTTGTGTGTTTGCGCTATTGGAAATAGATTCTTTCTTTCTTTATTTATATTTTTTTTTCCTTATCTGAAATACCTTGAAAATCTGAAAAGACTTGCTTGACCTACTTACCCACTTTCGAGATTTAGATGATGTGCTGCTGATTGTTTCTTGCGCCGCTTCTTTGCTTTCAGCTATTACGAAGCGCTGGTAGAGTAAAAAACTGGACCAGTTAAGGCCACTTTCAATAAAATTCTCTATTAAGTTAAAACAAACCGGATTCAAATCGGATCATCCGTTGAAATGCAGGATTGATGGCAACCTTAGCTTTGTAGTACAGAAAAATATTTTGTCATACTCGGTCTATACCACGGTCGCAGTATGCATCTACAAAAGTAAGTTTGTTGACATAAAATTACGATTATTATGTAATATAATTACAAATTAACGATTTTCCATTTTTTTCCGTTAGTTGTGTATTTGTATTTTTTTTTACGGGAAGTACCCTATAGGTTTTGATGAGTGAGTCTGTGATTATCAAAATATATGACATATTTGGCCGTATATTTTAATTGCATTAAGAGAAGTTTGATTTTTTTTTACAGCAGCTAGGGCAATAAACCTTAGTATTTGATATTAATTTCAACTTGATACCGTTCCTGAGAAAAAACGTCTTGACAGACGGACCGCCGCGCCAGACAGACAGAAGAACAACAAATCCAACTGATCCTATAAGGGTTCCGTTTTTTTCCGTTTGAGGTACGGAACCCTAAAAAGTGACTGTGTAAAAATGTTCTGTAGAATACTTATATGCAATTTTAAAAAAAAGTTTTTTTAGAAAATCTTATGTTACGTAGGCAAGTAGGTACGTAGGTGGTACTTGTACTTAATACTTGTATTTTACAATAGGTAATTTTTAAAACTTTAAGAATAAGTAATTATCATAACTATACTCATATCACCGTGTGACCGTGGTTATAGTAACTTCATCAGAATCATCGTAATATATTTTCAGATGCTGTAACTTAGATACTTATGTTTCTTTGTCTTATTCATAAATATCTATTTCTACGAGTATTTACCTCTTTTTGAACTATTTTGTCTGAATCACCACACAATCA
This sequence comes from Hofmannophila pseudospretella, assembly GCA_947369225.1. Classification (NCBI taxonomy): domain Eukaryota; kingdom Metazoa; phylum Arthropoda; class Insecta; order Lepidoptera; family Oecophoridae; genus Hofmannophila; species Hofmannophila pseudospretella. The sequence goes on from OX376326.1 coordinate 5,601,253, forward strand.
TAACCTAAACTATACCTACCTATAATTGTACCTAAATAATAATAATGAAACCGTGACATATTTTGGCAAACTTGTATGCTGTATTATAATGGGTCCTAACCTAACCTAAGCACCTTACTCTCTACAAATATGACTAAACGGCCAGACGGATAGTTTTTAAACGTGTATTAGGGTTCCATATAAACTGAATTTAAATCTTACAAAGAAAGTTGCGTTGCGTTAGATGTGAGAGGGGTTGGTTCGCAAACCAAACCACGGTGAACAACTGATGGTGAAAAGGTAATTTTCGACATAGTTAATTAATTACGCTTTATGCCGAAGGTATGTTTAGTGAAAACTGAAAAACGAAGTTCTGTTAAATCGTTTAAAGTGTTCAAAGTTCAAATGTTTTATTTGCTGATTACAGGTCACATGGTTCTTATGATAAATAATTTGATCCGCTATAATCTACCTTGTTAAGGCATGCAAAATTTATTTATTTACAAACATATTATATTATGTCCTTTAAAACTATTAATTAACTATTATTATGTCAAAATATTTATAATTAATGTATTGTCAAAATAAAAATTAGTTATTATTTATTTGGATTTAGGTAAACATTTATAGTAAGTATAAAAGTACTTTTCAACAAGCCAGTTACGTAGTTTCCAAGTAAATTCAGCTAAAGTCTTAGTTTTAATATCTGCTGGTAATGCGTTATAGATTTTTGCACACATATAAACAATGGTTTTTTTGATAGAATGTGGACTTTGCCTTGGGAAGCGCTAAATCATTGGTATATCTAGAACAATAGTGATTTATGTTAACAATTACGATTCAAAAATTAATAAAGTAGAGGCCGATAAAGCTTATTGTACTCGTATGTGTAGGTAGATCTATTCGTACATAATATAATTTAGTTATAACATAGCTTCAAGAAACAGAAACAAAGGTGAGGCCGAAAATTGACAAGAGGAAGAATCCAGGTCGCCCCTAAATTATCTATTTACAGCGAAGCCACACGCAAAGTGCTTATCTATCACTGAAAGAAATGACATAATTGGAGCCTTCAGCAGTCACTTTGATACGCACTAAAGTTCATCTATGTTTTCATTTCCGTTCACGCATTAAATTATTCCTCTCTAAATAGTAGGTATATTGACTATTCCATAATTATGAAATATGAATAGGAAAAGTCAATTATTATTAAGGTACTTTATAAGTTAAAGTTAAAACACATAGTAATCTTCGGAGGAGTCATCCACAGCCATTAAATATATTTTTTAAGTCGCACTTTTTTTGTCCGTCCGCCTACCTTCCAGAAACATACTTGTGCTTTATTTAATTATTTTGCGGATCAGTTTACTTTCATTTCATTCCATATTTATTAGGTAGCCAAGTAAACGTAGGATACCTACCTACTCGTATTTATAATGATTTTATTCTGGACTCATACATAAATTTGCCCATTCTACGAACTACTGCACTTCTATTTTGTCGCCATGATTTCTCGGAGCCATAAGAATGATTTTAACAGGCGTAAGTAACGGAGAACTGGTCCTAAAACATAATTATCTGTGATTTATAAATATAATTTGCAGTTCTTAGTGGTTTTCAGTGTCTGTTTTCGAAGTTTACATACCATAACTAGGAATGTTATTTTTTTGGTGCCACAACTGTAGGCGTTTTATTTGCGTCAATCAGAACAAAATGAGGGTCATACACGATCGTCTTACTAAAGCAAGAGGAAGGAAAACGAAAATCACGTCAAATGGGGACGTACCGAGGTCTATATACTTAACACTAAAACATAGCATCTATTGCATCAGCATAAAACTCGTGTTTTCTAACAAAACAAATTGTTCTAATCATTCTGAACTTCTAACAATTTACGAATTAGGAGAGAAAAACACAATAGTACTCCATTAAAAAAAATACTGATGTTATTTTAGTGTAGGTTATCTAGGCTGTTTAGCATAGAAAGGTCGGGGTTCGAAGTTCTTTTTATCGACGGTATGACGTCATAGCGTCTGTGATCGCAGAAAAACGAATAACACGACTATAAATAAGTCGTGGCCCGCAAATAAATTTCCCGAAGGATCCTGGCTCTGTTACTTTCAATGGACAAAGTTATAGATTTAGATAACGAACTCGAGATCCAGTAATAAATCAAAGGCTATGTACGAGTAGGCTTCCCTTTTTATCTTTTATCTTGTTTTGCACCTTGTAGAGAGTAGATTAGTATTATCATTATACATTATGTTTTGAGGTGAGGAGCTCGTAACCTAACCTAGTTGCGAGGCTTGCGAGTGTGGTTTGAAAGTAAGCAACGTTGGGCGCGTCAGAGGCCTACGGGTGGCCTGAACAACCTGACAATAGGTTAGGCACTGACCACACGACAAGAAGAATAGGAAGAAGATTTGTTACTGATGTGCCATTGGAAACTTTCATATGAGCCTATCCATAGAAATAATTCTGGCTAGATCATGATGAAAATTGTTATGTGCTATTTTAATTCGCTATGAAGTAAGTAGTTACTATTTTTCTCGGAATCCAATTAATATGGTTTTCGTAGTCAAATTCATAAGCCAATAAACGAAATCAAAGATATTTATTCAATTCGTCTAATCAGTATCACACAAAAACCAGAATTTTATTATCTAATCTTTTGAGAACATTTTCAATAATTCTGAACACCAGTGTAATAGCATATAAAGTACATAACTCAGATCACCGATACACGTCGAATTCAATGGAATAATTACGTATATTATTCTCTAACATAGGAGTTCCGTTTGTTCGATTTCCATAAGCCGCTTTCAAACCGCATTCGACAAACAATGGCGCTTGTGGACATTTGACATTGCCCAACCAGCGAATGAGGGCTTGCCCTGCATCTTTGTTTTAAACATGTTGAGTAACACGGCTTGCTTGGCATCTGATAACCCATATACAACACAAAATTAAACAGCTTCCCCCTCCCCTCTTACCTGAAGTCTTAACATATCCCCGCGGGGAAATATTGTTCAAGCTTACGGGTCAACAAATTTTGGTTAGGTGAACAGTGCAAGTTAAGAAAAAGATCAAAATTTAAGAGATATTAATCTTGTTCTTGAATAGCCTACGGTGAACTTGAAAGACTTTTTGGTCTTAATTATGTACTATTATGTATGACTTCTGGTCTTACGAGTATTGCAAGGAATTTACAAATGGTTTTATAACATAAACATCAGACCAATAAATATTTTATTGAAGTTCCATCAGTTCTTTCTCCTTGTTTAGTCGAAACTAACAAACGAAGTCTAAAAAGGTGAAATTGAAACATTTTATTGGAAACAAAACCATGGAAGGACCCGGCTGCTAAGATCCAGTGTAATTTAAGCTAGTTTAGTATTCAGCCAGGAAATTCTAATTTTAGTGTATGGAATAATGTAATGGAAGGACACGGCCGGCTGCTCGTATAGCTTAATTTAGTAGCCAGGAAGTTCTAATTTTAACGAGTTAAACAAGGAACGAACGCCCTCCCTTAGGGGCAACAATTTTTTCTTTCATCCAAATTCAGTGTAACGTAATCTAAGTACAGTGGTTTTCACATTGAAGTAAGTTAAATAAATTATTTATATATTTTAAATGCCTTTAGAGTCTTCACGTGTTATTGCTAACATGGATGAGTACAGGAAGCCAATTCTCGCAGAGTTCGACATACAAAAGTCGAGCGCTACGAACGTCTTGTCACAAGATGCGAGAATCGCCTTCCTCGACGGCGATTCTCGTAGTGGAATGTCAAATTCGACATTAGTCCTATCTCATTCGCTCATATCACACGTGTGAGCGTGACAACACGTTCGTAGCGCTCGACTTTTGTATATCGAACGCTGCGAGAATCGCCTTCATAGTCTTACAAAGGCCATTAAAACCAAACCAGAACGACCAAAGGCCAAACCTAAATTCGCTCATCACTATTTAGGTATGTACCCAGTTGGTACACCACAACAGCGATTAGTCAATGCACAGAGCATGACGATGCTGCCCAATTAGTAACAGCCACGTAACACAATGGGTCAACATAGGTACCCCATTACGTCCTTGTACACCTATAGGATGTGTCACACTCGCGTAGGTACAGTCGCCCACGAGCTTTAGTATACCCTCAAAAACCTTCGATTAAATCTCAACCATATGCCTGAGCAATATGATACATTTCAGATTCTCAAATTTTGACGTTTTGCGTAGGTTGACCCGTGGTCGACTGTACTCGCCATCACGAATGATGGTAATGTTATGGTATGTACCTCTACTCGTACCTGTAAACAAGTGTCTAATCGTATTACTAAAACGTGCCATGTTTATAGGCAAGTACTAAATAATTTATGTTATGAAGTATATGTAAACATAGTTTTGTACTTGTAAAACTGATGAATGATGAAGTGAGATTGTGACTAACCGCGATTTTGACCTAGTTAAAATCAGACGTGTCTTTATAATTATAGGTATTTGTGGAAGTATACCTACTGGAAGACTTTTTAGTCAGGAAAACAATATGGCTTGTGCGGTTAGGGCCAACAGGGTTCAAAAAAATTCGATATTTATAATAAATATCGGATAATTATCCAATTTTGATAATTATTTATTTATTTACGGTTAAAGACCTTTATTTCACTAAAAAAGGATATAATCCACTTTGCTTAGGGAAATACAGGATAAACTTATTGTAATTAACAGTGTGTAATTAACATAAGGCTATTATTATTATTTACACTTCAATGACCAAAAAAAAGGTGTCCATGAGGCGAGCTCAATGCCTTGCGGCATTTTCTACCAGCTAACCATGGGGTTATGCAGAAATATTTAGGTAGGTGCATATAAAACTGAGAGTTTTTTAGAGTAATTATCCGGATAATTATCCAAAAATTACATAAATTCAGAACTATATGAAATGAAAGAAATATCAAAATACGTTAATTCCAGTATTAACAGAAAGCTCATTCTCGACTTATTAAGATAATTAATCTCAATTCTTGATATTAATTAACCCAGACATAGTGAGTTGCAGCAAAATAAAAAACATATCCTATAAAATGGAAGTCTAGCGCGGTATCACGATAGCTTCTTCGCGCGAGTACCGTTTACGATCTTGATATAATTATCAGTTGAAAATTATCACTTGATAATTACCAAGGCATAAATATCGCGATAATAATCAAGATAATTATCACTGATAATTTTCAGCGAACCCTGGTGCATAGTGATAATGACTATGACATTGTTTTTAGTACTTAGATATTAGAACGAATGGTATCAGAGTTTCTCAATTGTACTTACGTATATACCTAAGTATTGCTAGAGTGTAACATGTATCTGCCTATTTCGTGACCTTTGTCACATCACATACATATTAATAATTTCAAAAAGATATTATATTAATAAAATTCAGGATTTATACATAATACATATAGATCGTACTCCACGTACTTGTCGTGCCAGATTTTTTCCAGACCAATATCTTGGTTATCTATGTTTACACTTTGTGGTTTTTAAAATAGCATACCTACTACCTACTTTCCATAGAAGTTAATCTTACAACATATATTCTAAGAAGTTAATTAGTTTACTTAATACTTATTTTGTCTTTTCTAGAATCATCGTCTAAAATAGAAACTTGTAGGTACAATAAAGGTGTAAAAATATCATAGTTGATTAACGAACTCTGGGAAGGTTATTTACGAGTAGATAGAAATACAGTAGAATGCCATTGGAACAGAACTTCAATTAGTAAGAAAGGGATTTCTATTTTTCGAAAGAAACTGAATACTTCCCTTTGTACCTTCTGAATATCTTCCTTTGTTCAAAATTAAAACGAGGAACTAAAGCAACAGTTACAGAGTAACTACCGCTCCGATAACCGCAGTGAAACTATAGTTATGTCCAATAAACACCTGAGACTTCGCTGCCTTTGCCTCATTACCGATTAGAATGAGCACAAAGTGGTTAAGCGGCAGCGGAAGTGAATAGAGAGAAAAGTAGGTACCTAAAGAAAATAACTAAAATACATAAATAAAAGTTATTCAATACCCAGTCAACTTTATACCTACCTATATAGCTTACGTTACGCGAATTTAGCCATTTCTGAGGGTATTGAAATGCATCTAGATCCGCTTGGACCTGAGTAGGTACATTCCGAATGCGAGGGCTGCCTGTATGTCTCGCTGGAGAGACCAATATGAGGAATTAGCTAAAGTGAAGGGGCTTTGGTACAATACACTTAATTACTTGCCAGCCTGGGCTCCATGGTTTGACTGTGTCAGTCTTGGTAGGGAGCTACTTGTCTTGGCTTTTAGATTACGCTCGGGTCACATTCCGTTACATAAGTTTTTGCATTTGGTGGGAAGAGCTGCATCACCGTTTTGTACCAACTGCAACACAATAGAAGACCTCACTCACCTCCTAATGGAGTGTGACCTGGGGAAAATTGAGAGGAAAAAATTTGGCCTCAATAGGCTACAAAATGGGAGGCTCAATATTATTTTGAGTCAGCCCTTATCTGATAAAATGAAACACTTACTGTTGTTTGCTAAGTTAGCTCTCAAAGTGAGGGCTGACTCTAATAATACTTGAGCTTCCCATTCCCTTTTCTTAGTGACCCTAACGAGGCTGACATGGTCACCTTGCCTCTAAACTGAGATAAAAAAATATTGCTTGTCCGTACTAAAGCGAAATGCAAAATTGTATAAAAATTTAAAAATAAAATAAAAACCACCTTCAAAACAAAAACAAAATACAAATAATAAATTAATTCTAAGTGGTTAGTTAATACTTGCGGTTGTTGGTACTTGGTGAAACTTGTAGTACATGATTAGGCTTTAATAATATACTGTTTCACGGTATTTTTATTGTATTTTATTAATTACGACCGGGTTCGTTTACACTTTTACCTGAAGATATGTCGACGATTATGTGAAACCGGTCGTAATTAATAAAATACAATAAAAATACCCTGAAACAGTATATTATTTAAGTCTAATCATGTAATTCTAAGTGCCTATAATTATTTGGAGACGGTACCATCAGCCACGCACATCGCGTTAGACCTATAGCTTCAAATATGTCGTCGCAAATATTTGTATTGCTGTGTTCAGGCTTGAAATGTAATGGCCTTAGGGTCAGCACATTAGGCACTACATAAGAAAACCATCTCAATATATTAGTGAGGTGAGATGTCTATGGGGTGAACAGTGACCATTGACCAGTGACATTCTGCTCTTCTGATGTCATACAAATTCTTCTTTCCAAGTTTAACAAATGTTCGTTTTTTTGTCAAGCTCTAGTGACGACACGGCTTGATTCTATAACTTAATATTTTGCATATACATACTTTAAACCTCTATCAAGGTCTATGCTGGAACAATTTTTGATCAATTATTGTTGTTCACCTAAAAAGCTCCTCACAGCAAAGCTCTGCTTACATACAGCTTGGAATCATAAACAAAAAAGTACTTAATTACGAGTATAAACGATAAATACGCAAAGAGTAAGAAACTACTACTACTATTTATTCTGTGCTACTATTATTTATTCTGTGCTACTATTTCTTGAGCTGGACACTAAGGTGGCCACGAGGTTGACACACGACGATTCTTTCAGGATCTCCCTTGATCATGTGTAACTTTTGTATGACTCTTTGAAAACTGCTACGAGATCATCATAGCATAGATCATCGCTTCTCAACCTGGGGCTCGCGACCCCGTTTGGGAATATGGGGGGTCGCAATGTATTCAAAAAATAAAACCCGTATGAGAATAAGGGGTTACAATGTCTTGTAGTTCGGTATTTGTGGCAAGTGTAAACATTCTTTGTCATAACTTTGAAATATTACAGTGATGGGGTCACGAATTTTTTTAATCAAAGCTTTTTAGTGAGTCGCGACACTAAAAAGGTTGAGAAATGATGTCATAGATGACTAATGATGATGATTAATGATTACCTAGGTAAGTATATCATTTACGTATGATCGTAGGTGATATTAAGT